>JAULUF010000004.1:8112500-10512500 GCA_031834385.1 Semotilus atromaculatus
TATCTATATCTGTCAGTTTATCTATCTATCTATCTATCTATCTATCTATCTATCTATCTATCTATCTATCTATCTATCTATCCATCTATCAATCTGTCCATTTATCTATCTATATCTGTCAGTTTATCTATCTATCTATCTATCTATCTATCTATCTATCTATCTATCTATCTATCTATTATCTATCTATCTATCATCCAATAAACTATCTAAACAAAAAAGAAGGCAGGTTTTTTTTCTATTTTGGAACAAAGAGTTTCATTATGCAAGCATCATGCTTTACATTATAGCAGGGGCACTGCTGGGGTTTCTGGGGCCCCTGGCTAACCTCTGTCGAATTTCGCAATAAGTTGTAGGGGGGCTGGGTATGAGACTGGTGGCCCCTGATAGCGCAGACTGTCTGAATCGTCCTAATCTTCCCCCCATTACGGCACCCCTGTATCACAGCACAAACTATCATAAATGGACAAATGCACAGACACATACACATGGACAATACTTACCGACAGTTTGCTGTCATCCTCCACTCCACTAGGGCTCAACTTCACAGTCAAGAGACGAACAAAAAGAGAAAGAAAGAAAGAAAGAAAAAAAGAAAGAAAGAAAGAAAGAAAGAGAAGAGAAGAGACAACAGTACAGTGATGTGAGACAGGACCAGCAGACAGTAGACTGACATCAGACTCCATAGAGGCACATATACACTAACAACACATCAACTGACAGTCAAAGCTGGGACAGAGCTTGCAGTGTGTGTTTGACCTCTGACCTTACCATGAGTGTGTGCTCTGACCTCACCAACAGTGTTTTTTGACTACCATAAAGGTAAAATAATGCCACAAAGAATGCGCAAGAGAAGCTTTGTAATGGTGTAAATCGAGTTTAATGCGTAATAAAAAAAATTGCAGCATTTTACTGTTATTCATAACTATAATTCATGTATTGTGAAATTGCAGATTCATGCTAATGCAAAATAAATATGATCTGTATTCTTCATGGACTCTTCTATTTCTCCATGCTTACATTTTTGCCACATTTCTTTTCGGTGAAATACAACCAAGAGCATTGCAAGCCTGTGAAGAGCGATTTGCATGACAGTTTGGATGACAGTTACTGTATTGAAATGTACAAAGCTGCGCTTCTTCTGTATGCCATATATCCATTTCAAAAGTACAAATGTACACAGTACTGTGAGCTATTGATTGAAATAGACTGGATAGGATTTACAGATACACTTTTGGTCTGACAAAAAAAAAAAAAAAAAAAAAAACATTACAATATTATTGTGATATAGAAAGGCGAAAATACAACATTAAGGCAAACACAGGAAAGACCGATTAGGCAGAACTTTGCTTTTGCATGCAGCACTGTGCTTGCCAATTGAAGGTTCATGAGATGCAACTTTGAGCTATTTCAGAGAACTGGTTTCTCATTGTTTGATCTACAATTCTCTTCATTAGTGAAAGTCAAGATTCACCTGCACAATTCATCAATTCATGGCACATGTGTTTAGAAAATATGCCTGACAGTTTATGACAACTAGATCAACCATTTTGCATTTAATGACTTGTACGATTAACTAATGACTAGATGTTTTGAGGGGTAAGACTATTGCACAGATGTGTAGGAAACTGCAGACAATTGTACATAATCAATTGCATGAATGTACCAAATCAATCACAACTTGTTCAAAATAATGGGAAACTGCTTTCATGAAGTGACTAGATGATGTGGAGGTTGAACAAGTAGTTTTGAGAATTTCATTTCTGATCTGAGAAATGCACCAAAGCGACTGAGAAAAACTGTAAGAACCGCAAAACAGAATGGCTGCGTGAAACCAAAATTTGTGTAAAAAATTAAGTTTTGCAAATGTCTGAATTACTTGTTATGTAAGTAGGGCAAAAAGTTCCCAAAATAACCCGATATGTACGGTTCTGTCTTTCTTTTAGCTGTCAAAATACAGTACAATTCTCTCACTCACTGAGTTTTGCAAGGTGAGGAGGAAGGCGGGTCCTTCTTCATGTAGCCAATCAACTTAGGTTCTCACTGACTCTGGATTTACTCTGATTGGTTAAAAAAACAGGCAGAACGGCAATACAATTGTTTTTTTTGTTTGATTTTTTTAGGTGCCAAGACATTCATCTTCATTTAGTTCAGCATTGTTCTCGCTGCTGAAATGGTACTTTTAATGCACATGTACTTTGAACTTTTAATACCATGTATATAATGCATATAATGTTGGAATTCTAAGCTCATTTGTTACATGATTACTGTATGATAATATTTTATTTGTTATTATAATTCTTTATTTATTTTTATTATTATTATTTTATGTTATTATTATTTTAATTGTTGTATTTGTTTTGCTATATATAAAGTCATGTGTATATAATATTGTAAATATTATTTAGAATTATTATTTTCTCTACATAGAGATGTTACTCATATTCATACTCAGATGTTCAGTTGCTCTAAATCATTTTCTATGTTGTTTTAATGCTTTGGCAATACAAAATTGTGTCTTATGAAATATGACCTTCCTATATGTGTTCTGACCTCACAGTGTATTTTGACTTTCCAAATTTTATACCTTAGACCCTACTGACTGTTGGTTTTGACCTCTAACCTCAACAAGTGTGTGTTGTCACCTCTAACCTCACAGAGAGTGTGTTCTGTCCTCTGAGAGGGTATATTTTGACCTCTGACCTCACCTAATGTGTGGGGTGACCTCACTGTGTCTTATGAAATATGACCTTACTGATTATGTGCTGACCTTGAAAAGACATCTTTAAAACAGATTCAATGTCACTTAATGTTACGTTTACCTCGGAAAAGACATTCAATGACCATAAACTCAGGGCTGGAATGGGGGGTAACGCAGGGGACAGAGTCTGGGGAGGAAATTTCAAGGGCACGGCGTTCCAGTTCAAATTGGTTCGATTTTTTTAGGGAACTGTAAGGTATTTCTATCTTTTATCCACTCAATAGCCTATGAAAGTGATACAAATTAAGCACAAAAACATAGCGCAATATAATCTCACCATTAATCATTATAAGATCGCAATCTCGATTCAAACACCCACACAATCTTATTCCTAAATGACAGTGATTCGGCTCAGTCTATTTTTGACGAGTGTGATCACAGCTGACCCACTGACCCAGAGAGAGCAGTTGTCATGTACTATAGGTATGAAAAAGCTTCACAAACAGTCTTTTCAACCACACAGTATCATTATTTCTTTGTTACAATAATTCAAATTATCGCAGAAGTACTGGGAAAAAAGTTTCTAATTCAGATATAAACACTGATCTTTTGAAAGTATATTGATGCTTCAAATAAAAGATTGTATCATTACATTTATACACCATTAGGTGTTGACTGTTAAAAATCTATTTGACATTGAATAATTCATTCAAAATCACTGTTTCATCCAGTAATGAAACAAGTGATGTTGTTATGAGTGAGTCATTGAATCATTTATTCCAACTATTTAAAATTCCATATTTAAAAATAATAATAATTCATTCAAATTATTGATTTTCTTTCCTTTTTTTTTTGGTTGCAAATATACTACATCATTTAACATTTTGTCAGAACCTCTAGTAAATTCTCTGTTAGTTTGTTTAGCGGTCTATTCAGAATCGTGATCTCTGTTTAAAAAACAAAAGCTCATTGAGCTCATTGAGCTCATTGAGTAAAAACAGCATCATATCCACATGGGATGAAACAGATTAATTAATAAGCTACACTTTAAATTCTGAAAGAAAAAGAAAAAAAGATTTTTGGCAGTTGAAATTATTTCAGAGAATTCTTATATTAGAATACAACTACAGGTAACGTGGTTTTTAAAAGAAAACTCCTATGGTAACATCTTCAAAACTAAATTTTTTATAAAATGATAAACATCACATTTAAACCTTTTTAACCATTGTTTAAGAAACGTGATGAGTCAGTGTTATCATAAAATTCTACCCTGCTGTCAGTTAAAAAGAGCATGTGTACAAAACAAAAACATTCAGAGATATGAAAACTAAGAAATAATGCCTAATGAAAGCATAATAAAGTAGTCCAAGTGCCCAACTATAGGGCTTCATGCTGTTTTTGGAGTTGTTTAATCATCCTTTGGTGAGATATAGATATTATTTGCAGTTAATTTCATCTAAGGCATGGCTGTAAGTCAATTGTAGTTGTTGTGTTTCTGCTCATCTCTTCTCTTTTTTTCTGTTATTGTTGTCCCTCTTATTTTCAGTGATTCTATTTGTTAACCACAGGTGACTAATGCTCAATCGTCACTTGTAGAGTTATCTACCTTAATTCACTTGTTACTTGTTCACGTGTTACTTTTACTCTCTATAGATTGGGACCATATGAAAATAGAGCAGTGTTTATTTAACACAGTGGATTTTACCGTATACCAAACATGTAACCAGCAACATGCATTTTTCTTTATTAAATAATTTAATAAAATCAATTTGAGAAAATTGTCTTGGTCTTTATTTAACTACGAATACACATTAAGAAACGTGATATGTAACACAAAATTATAAAATTCTAGAGAGGAGCATTTTGATAAATATATCCACAATATTGCATATTTATTGTATTTTTACTTAAAGCTGCAGTCGTAACTTTTGAGTTAAAAAATTATCCAAAATTAATTATTGAGCAAGTACATAATCAGCCAGTGTTCAAAACTATCTGCTTGCCTTAGCTCGATTCTAAACGGTAAGATTGTAATGATGTTTTTAATTCCAGTGGTACTGGTGGATTTCCCGTGGGAAATTCAAGCATGTCTTTGAATCATTACGTCACATCTGTACACATAAAGAAGGAGTCTCGGCTAGTTGACTATTGTCACAGTCTTCGTCTGCACCTGTCTGTCTTAGTCTTCACTACACTACCCAGAATCCTTCTTGTCTCTACACCTGTACTCACTCCCTCAATCATCCACCTGTTCATCGTTATCATCATCTGTGTCACCTGTCTTCACCTTGTTATGTTTGATTTGTACTTGTATTTAGTTCCTTCAGTTCAGTCTGTTCTTTGTCGGTTCTTGTAAATGTTTAGGTGTTTTTGTGAGTTTTCTTGCCTGTCTTCCTGCCTGTACCTGTTTGTTGTTTTGTTCATAAGTAAACCGTTTATATTGGAGCTTTTTGCCTCAGCCTGTTTTCCTCCACACCACACCGTGACAGAAGAACCGACCAAGTAAAGAGTCAGCATGGGAATTCTTTTCACCCCGGTTAACCCAGCTCACTCTCCATTCACCCCAGCCGATCGTCTGGTCCATTGGTTTCAAGACGGTAGCCCGATTGAGGCATATGTCGCCGGCTTCCTGGAACTTTCTGTTGGGGTAAGCTGGACAGATGAAGTCCTGAAAACAGTATTTTGGGGCGGACCGTATTCCCACCCAGCCTCCCTCTCCCACCTCCTCTCATCTGCCACCTCTCTGATCCTCTGCCTCAGCCTGTCAGTCCCTCTGCCCCTCATCTGATCTCCCTCTGTGAGGTGGAGTTGCCGTGGGTCTGCCAGCCTGCAGCTCCAGATTGGTTGGTGGATCCCCGGACTCAACCTCCAACCTCCGCAACCAGGACTCTACCTCTGCCCTTCGTTCCATCTGCTCCACCTTAGCCCTTACCTCCCTCAGCTTCACCGTGGCCCTTCAGTCCCCTAGTTCCGCCAGGCTCCCTCGTCCCCCCGGATTCACCTTGGTCACTCGTCCACCTTCCCTCACCTCTGGACTGCACTCCTCTGGCTTCACCTCGTCCCTTCGTCCCCCCGGCTCAGTCGGACTCCTCGCTTCCTTCAGTTCCCCCTTGGTCGTCACTCCCTCTGCCTTCACCGTGCCCTTCTGTGTCCCCGCCTGCACTTGTCACCAGAGCCGGCGGCGTCGCCAAGTCCCGCTGGTCCCTCTGCGTCGCCTAGGTTCGTCAGCGCTCCACCCTGGTCTCCTCTTTCACCTGCTCCGCCCCCGTCAGTCGGCTCCCCGGAGTTATCGGCCCCGCCTCCTCCATGGCTCCTCTCTCCGCCGTGGCCGCCCGAAGGGTCCTCACCGCCGCGGCCGCCCGAAGGGTCCTCACCGCCGTGGCCACCTGAAGGGTCTGCACCGCCATGGCCACCCGAGGGGTCTGCACCGCCGTGGCCACCCGAAGGGTCCTCACCGCTGTGGCCACCTGAAGTGTCCTCACCGCCGTGGCCACCCGAGGGGTCTGCACCGCCGTGGCCACCCGAGGGGTCCTCACCGCCCGAAGGGTCTTCTCCGCCCTGGCAGCCTGCTCGTCCTGCTCCGCCCTGGAGGCTTCCTGCTCCAGATCAGCCTCCAGGGCGATTACCCCCCCCACCCCATTGATGTTCTACGGCGTGAGGTCGCGCCTTGTTGAAGGGGGGCGTTCTGTCACAGTCTTCGTCTGCACCTGTCTGTCTTAGTCTTCACTACACTACCCAGAATCCTTCTTGTCTCTACACCTGTACTCACTCCCTCAATCATCCACCTGTTCATCGTTATCATCTGTCACCTGTCTTCATCTTGTTATGTTTGATTTGTACTTGTATTTAGTTCCTTCAGTTCAGTCTGTCCTTTGTCGGTTCTTGTAAATGTTTAGGTGTTTTTGTGAGTTTTCCTGCCTGTACTCCTGCCTGTACCTGTTTGTTGTTTTGTTCATAAGTAAACCGTTTATATTGGAGCTTTTTGCCTCAGCCTGTTTTCATCCACACCACACCGTGACAACTATATTGTATGTGAGGATGTTGGAGGTGGACATTTATAGCTGTTTCTCACAGCACTTGATATAATTAAACTTATCAATTTGATGGTGGATCCAGAGAGGTTCAAACGACAATCACCAGTGACAACTGGAGATTCACCAGTTATAAAATGCAAAAGACTTCTTAGTGGCTACAGAAAAAAGAGACTGCAACCGGGCCCATGCGAAAACAAGGATAAATAGCGGAAGGGCATTGGATTTAGTCACGCAATGCTGATGTTGTTAATATTAACAATTTGAGAATAAAGTATAATTTGCAAGTGCATACATAGTTTGACGTGATATAAGCGATCGTTAGATTTAATCAGCGTGATTTACTGCAATGCTTTTTTTCCCTTAGTTGGTCAGAACAAAAGTGGATGTTACTTGATCAGATAATAATAATTATTATTATGACATGACAATGAGATGACATTTTCCGGTGAAAATTCTTATGTTGGTCATACTTCCAAAAAGTATTCTCCTTAAAACACTGGATTCATCCGCGCTGTGCTGAGGCACAACCCACGATAATTCCGCGAATAACTGCAATAGCAGATTTCGAACAGAGATGGCGACAAAGAGGAAAAACTACGGACTGCAGCTTAAATATAATGTAAGTTATGTTTGAAAAAATCTGTCTTGTTTTTACAGTCACCATTTCAATTTTTATATTTCAAAAAACCGAGTAGAAATATAATTGTCATTAAAACGTTATTATTATAAAATGTGCTATGTAGCCTGTACCTGATACATAACCCAGTTAATTGATATTGAATCAAACTGAATAATAATCGAATCTGAATCTAACTGAATCGCAAGTTATTATGAAATTTTTGTCAATATCCAGCCCTACACAACAGTCTATGACCCTAAAAACAACACTTTCCAATAAACCAGTCACTCAAATCCCAGTCTGGAGCAATGTGGTCCAATCTATTCTAATCCAGTTCAATCAAGAAGTGGTTTAAAGTCAGACTGTCTCTTGAAGTGGGTGGTTCTGCTCAGAGTATGCAGTAAACTAATGTAAAACTCCCTGACCAATCCAACAGACTGTAACACAGCGATTCGAGCTGAAAGGTCATGTGCAGTGGACACTGCTACTAACATCACTGGGATCAGTTCAGCAGGTAATGCAGAAACATTAGAGCCTCAATCATGATGGAAAAGAAGCTAAAATTAGCTCTTAGGGCTAAATGAGCTCCAAGAGAGCGCCCTGGAAGAAATCAATTTGAATCTCACATCTCTGCACACCTAGTTTACTCATCACCAACCTGAAACCAACTTGTACCAAGTTGTACCAATACCAACTCGGTTAAAAATCAGCATCCATTTCCATGCTTTTATTCGATTGTAATTTAAATCTTTTTGCATCCACAATGCTGAGAACACTAAAGTTGCTTTTTGTTTAGCATTCTCATCATGTTTCAAATATAACTTCACGTAATTCAATAAAATACATAAGTAATAAAAACATAAATAAATAAAATGATAATTTTAATGTATAAATATAATTGAATGCATACATACATACACGCATAGCCAGCATTCCAACTCTTGTTAATTAGTGACCCAATTTTCTGCAAGCAGAACAAATTACAAAAGCAGCCACTCTTACCACCTATAGGGTTTTCAGGACGGCACGGACCTCAAAGCGCAAATCACAGAGGAGCCAAATCATCAATCTCTAACACTTAGCAGGAAAAAAGGAAAAGCCTCCTCAATTGAGAGTAACATCCTAAAATAAGGCACTAAAATAAAATGTCTGTACAGTATGCCTCTTTAATCAACAAAACATCAAATCAGTGCCACTGTTGCTAATACACCTTGATAGTTTTATGCTGGTAAATGGAATATGTGTAAACAAGGCCCATTCATTCGCTAAATAGTGCAGCTATACTCAGAGATTTTAATTAAACAGGCAACTTAGTTTGGCTTTCTCTAAGCAGCTCAGAGTAAGATTTTAAGATGTGAATCAAATGTGAAGCTGATAAGAAGATGTGAGCTGACTAATTGGATGCATTACAGATCTAAGAAAGATCTTTGCCCATTACTTACAGAGCACTGTGCAGGTAATTTAAAAATAAAATACCATTTGAAAAGTTAATTGAGGATTTATGTTTTAATGTTTTACAAGACATTAGGGCACAAATTTAGTAGAACAAGTGACAGTTTCTTTGACAATTTTTTTTAACATCGAGCAATTTTACGTCACGAGAGGGAGTTGTCAGCCTGTGGTTCGGCTGGCGGCTGAATACATGATAATAATGAGTACAATATTGTGATCTGAGCACAGTGTTACATATCATTAGCTAACGTGTATTTATCTATAAGCTAACACTGGTTCTACTCACACCACAACTCAATTTGTCTCCTCTGACCCGTTGTTCTGTCTAATCTTGTCCTGTCCTGCTCTCTTAGCTGCATAGCAGGCTCATAATTGTATGGTGGTCCATCATACAATTAAACATTTTACAATTTCCTCAGCGTCCGAACTGTCATTGCAATCCATTGGTTTCCTTTTGTTTAAATTGACCATGCCTAAATTGTCCGGTTTGGCATTTTTCAATTAAAAGATCAAAAAAATTCTCACAAAAATGACTACAGAAGCCTCAGTAGCATATAGGTATGTTTTAAAAAAAAGTTCTTACATTTATTTTCCAAAAATCTAATCTGCAATAAGCTCTTTAAAGGGGACCAACCAAAATTCACTTTTACATGGTGTTTCAACATAAATGTGTGTCGGCAGTGTGTGTACACAGTGTTTGGCCGATATCGATAATTATTTATATTTGAAAGCCGATAACTGATATATTGTCTGATAAATCTACATCTATATCCAAATTTGTATATACTTATTGAGAACCTGATACAAACACAAAAACAAAAGTCACAATTATAATGACGTTCTCATAATAATTTTATAAAGCCTATGACAGATTTGCACTCTTCATGTTGCACTTAACTGTATTTTACAATAATATTTTAAGCAATTCAAATCCATCATGGCAAACAGTGCACATCTGAAATGTCTCAGCTGAAGGAAATAATCCATTATTAATTGGCTTTAAGATATTGGCCAAATTTTCTTATCGGGCCGATAACGATAACTTTAAAAATGAACATGTATCCGCTGATACCAATGGATATATTGTGCATCCCCCCACTCCTCTTTTTTTAATCCCCATAAATCATAAGCGGTGTCTAAGAACAAGCCGTTTGCAGATTCTACCATTTGTGACATCACAAAAAGTCCGCCATTTTCTACACACTGGAGCAGCTGTAGTGATAAGAAAAATGTCTCAGCTTCATACTACAAAAGCCAGGTGTATTTTTGTTGGATATAAGAGTAAGCATAAGACTCTTCATTTACTCCCGGTAACTGAGCCACTAGAAACACAGTGGATTAGTTTTGTTTATGATGGGAATGTGCCCCTCAAGTTACCTAAAATCGTTCATGTCTGCGCTAATCATTTTACACCAGACTGTCTAGTGAACGAGGGTTAATAAAAAGTAGGTTTAGCTAAAAAGTTGTTTCTCAAGGATGGAGCAGTCCGGCTGTTCGTGATCCAGGTTCACTCCCTGAAGACGTAAGTATCACACTTTATATTTTGTACATGTTTGAAAATCGCCTTTTCCGCGGCTAAAGTTACTACTAATGTCTCTGATTATATTCACAGAGACAAGAATTGTGTCATCATTTAAATTTGTATAGCCAAAAACGCTTACTGTTTATATAATTCATAACTGCATGTTTATTATGAACTATGCAGTAATGCGGTTGTCTTTCTAAATACTGTGTACGTTATCGGTATAGATAAGTTACTAAAAATTGCATGTTTTTTTGCACAGACCAGCACAGCGACACACTGTATCAGTAGTATAAGGGATGTTGGTTGCCAGACAGACTTACCAGAGCTTTAGGGGTGTGACAACAAGACACTTAGCTCATGAGACGAGACACGAGATTGGGTTCAATAGAAAGATACGAGGTAAGATTTTTTAACAGTATTTTTAAGAAATCGTTAATGACAAAATTCATGAATGAGAAAATAGTCTGGAGGTGCATTTTGAAACGTTTTAACTAATCATTTTGCAATGAATGTCATTTCAGTTTTACTTTCTGAGCATGAATTATCATATGCATTGAAAGACAACAATATACAAACACTGTTAAAGGTTTTGCCACAAATTCAACTGACTGGCTTTTCTCCTGTATGATTTCACACAAGTCTTTTCATACCTTACTGTACATGAATTATGAGCTTTAAGAACTTCTGAGGCTGTGTGTGACTCCTTTTCAAAAAAATTAACATAGAATAAAACAACATAAATAACAAAAATAAATAACAGTTTTTTCTCAGTCTTATAGACCAATTTTCAGTTGGTAAACATAGTGAAGTTTTTTGTGGGCGGAGCTTAGGTGGTGGCAGAACGATCCCTCTGGCCGCTTCACTAACGTTAGTTTGCAAGTTTTGTAAGTTCGTTTTTTAACAATGACTGGAGAAAATCCGATTTTATCTTAATGTGCAAGGTCACTCACTGTCCAGGACCGCGATTGTTATTTGCAAAAGTTAATTTTAACGGACGGACCCAGATTGGTTGACCTGGCTGACCCTATAACTATGTGCTGAATGGTCATGTACAACACTTGTGTGGTACGATCCGCAGTTCTGCCTAGCCAGCGCCAAGAAGACGTGACATTACGGTATAATTTTAATGATGTGAATATTTTCTAGAAATAAAAATTCCAGATACAGCATATTCATTTTTCATCGATTCTTGCACCCAACAACACAACAAGATGACATTTAATAACAATAATAATAATTTAAGCTCCTATTATGTAGCCGAATCTGTGCTGGTTTGTATTGGCCGCTTCCAGTTTTCCGTTCGTTTTGCCACCAGCTAACGCTGTGACGTAACTGTGACGTAGGCTCAAAATTGGTCTATTAAGTTAAGTGCAAACAATAAGTGCAACCATAATCAAAGTACTCTCTCAATATTCAAAGTGCAAACAGAAACCAGAACAGAGACCAGAGCTATGAGGTGGTTACAACTACACTGCCCAGCCTAAGATAGGTTTGATATTGGGAGACAGGCTATTGTTTCAAATTCGCTGTATTGGGAGAGGCGGTGCTGAGCACGCATTCTATAAGATAAAATATTTATCAGAAGCTTAGGCTCTGTTGCGCAATGAATCCTCCGGCATGGTCTTGTCAGTCATCTCGCCTTACTCTCATCACGTGATCATTGAACTGTGATTCATGCTGCACTGAGTCACGGTAGGTTGCAGGAAGGCAGATGGAGACGAGGATATATTTCCAAAAAAAGGTTTATTTGTAATTAAACACAGGACGGTAGAACAGGTAGCAACACACACTAAAAAAGACGGAGATCAGACAAACAGTGACTGAACAGATGGAACTTAAATACAAACACAGATGACACTGATTAATAGAACACAGGTGATACAGATGACGATGATGACTAAGCCGATGAGCCAGATTCGATGCAGAGGATCACGAGGGACATGTCGATGCCTACGGCTCAGGCGATCGAGGTGCAGGCGGGGATTCAGAAGGCCGCGGTGGAGCTGAAGCGACAGAGAACCAAGGTTGGAGCTGGAGGGAGTGAGGAGACCAATGCATCTAGAGGGACGAAGGGACGAGGCGAAGCCAGATGAGTGTAGTCCCGAGGCGAGGGCAGGCCGACGAACGACCAAGGCAGAGCAGGAGGGATGAGGGAGCCCGGCGGAGCTGGTGGACTGATGGGCCATAGTGGAGATGAGGGAGGTAGGAGCCAAGGTTGAGCTGATGGACTGACGGAGTCGTGGAGGCCGGAGGCGGAGGCGGGATCCACCGACCATGCTGAAGCTGAACACTGGTAGACCCACGAGCTCACCTCACTGAAGGTGGCATGTGGGTGAGCTGTGGGGCTAGCAGGAGGTGGCGACAGCGTGGTTGAGGAAGGGGTGATGGGAGGAGGTGGGAGAGGGAGTCTGGGTGGGAGTTCAGATTCAGGCTCAGGCTTGGGAACAGATACAGGCTCAGGAACAGATACAGGCTTATGAACAGAAACAGGCTCAGGAAGAGATACAGGCTCAGGAACAGATTCAGGCTCAGGAACAGACACAGGTTTGGGGACAGACTCAGGTCTGGGAACAGGAACAGTTCTTGGGACAGGAACAGGTCTAGGAACATGAACAGTTCTTGGGGCAGGAACAGGTCTAGGGACAGGAACTGGCTCTGTTGTGGCGGCAGCCATCCAGGCTGAGGGTGTGGCGTCGGCGGCCATCGTAGCTGAGGGCTCAGGCAGTGAGGCGGTGGCCATCTTTGCCAAAGACACAGGCACGGCTGACCTGGCGTGAACAGTCTCTGGCTCGGCAGGCTTGACGTGAACAATCTCTGGCTCGGCAGGCATTACGTAAACAGTCTCTGGCTCAGAAGGACTGATGTGAAGCTCAGGCTCGGCAGGACTGACGTGAAGCTCAGGTTCAGCAGGACTGACATGAAGCTCAGGCTCGGCAGGACTGACGTGAAGAAACTCATCTCATCTTCTCAATGGCTGTGGTGCTTGAGGGGCAAGGCGGCTTGGCCATTCTCAGCCTAACTGTGGCGACGTGTGCATCCCTGCATGGGCATACGGGTCCGGCGACTCACGGCTTGGCGGCGCTGGAAACCCTTCCTTGCTCCACTCCTGGTCCTGCGATGACACAAGTGTGCATGCACAGGGAAAAGAGTCCGGTCTCTCGAGGAGAGTCGTGAATGGCATTGAAAAGCAATGCTATCGAGGCTCTATTTGATTCGGGTGTTCCTCATCACGCACCACCAGTCCTGTTTGTTACAGCACCCCTCCTCTCTCTAACACCCACTCCAGTCGGGAAGCTGACGGTGACGGGGTAGCGATGATAATAATGGGGAGGCAGCCCTTCCGTCACAACAGTTATTTCCTATATCAGTAAGCACTGTTTTTATCTCCCTGAAAGGCCTTCTTGAGTTTTCGGCTGGGAACATACACATCACAATATTCCTTATTTAAATGTCGGTAGGAAAAAAAAAATACTATGGAAAACAATGGGTTTCATCAACTGTTTGGTTACTGAGATTCTTCATAATATCTTCTTTTATGTTCAGCAGAAGAAAACATTTACACAGGTTTGAAAGAATTTGAGGGTGAGTAAATGGTGACAGAATTTTCATTTTGAAGTCAACTAATCCTTTAAATTAAATCCTGGTGCAGACTGTGAAATTACTTTCTGTCCTTACAACTGTCGCTTCTGCTATTGTATGCTATCAGCCAAATGAGAATATCTTGAAAAATAGCCAAACAAAACTGACACCACAGTAATTAAATGGGGTCAATTTCGTGTTGACTAAGGAGGTCAAGCGACAGTACTATATAGTTTTTACATGTGTGTGTGTGTGTGTGTGTGTCAAGGTCACCTTGAAGGTGGTATGAGGGCCAACAAAACAGAATTGGAAAAGGTTGTGATTATGAGCACAGGCTGCTGAATGAACATTGACAGAGCAAATTTAGTCATTATGATAATTAGCCTTTCACAAGCCTCATCATAGTGACTGATTGCAATCAGACCTGCTTTAATCTACAAAGTACTACAGACTTCAACACTGTGACCACTGTATGCCCGCTCGCTCGCTCGCTCGCTCGCACACACATTAATATCCACTTAGGAAAAAAAAAACTAAATTATACTCTATTACACTTTAATGTAAAATACCCTAACATGCAAGAATTGGGCGAATTTAACAATTGGCTCACTTTTAATTCACAAGTTGAAATTTAAATTCCCAGGATGCTGAACTGGTATTTGAATTGGAATAACAGGTGGAATTTACATCAATGGAATTCAAAGAAATGTAACAAATTCTAATGATTTAACAAAATAGGAAGATGATATCTTCCTTAGATGTTTAAAATGTATATCCAAAAGTCTGTGGTCACTAATTTAATACATTGGCTGAGGTCATAATTGCATAAAACTGAGTGAATTGAAAAATAAACATGAAAGTATTTTGCATGTCCCTCTTTTGATTTAATGACAAAATGTGTCCATCTTTATTGACATACATAAAGCAATATAAATAAAATCTCAGCTGCTTGATTTCATGTATTGTCGCCATGTGTGAACTACGTATTATCGCCCAGCTCTAATCTGCTAAATGTGACTATAAGGCATTCATTTTCTGTAAAGCTGATTTGAAAATAATGCTTTGTGAAAAGCTCTACATTTTACTTAACTTGACATTTAGTACTTACATTTTGGGGTAAAATATTCCTCTTTGAGATTTTGAAGTTAGTCTACTGTCAAGCCCGTTAGGAAACATAATAGCCAAAATAAAAAGTGCATTCAAACCATCATGATGTTGCTTAATTTCATATGGACAGAAAATACATTTCAAATGTGTTGTGAAAATGGCAGCAGGACAACAGCAAGTATATCTCCAAATTCTACACAACAGCAGCATCCGCACAAACAAGAGCATCACACACACAGATGATAATGCTTCAGTAAGGAAAGTCCTGTCTCGCTGTTCTGCCTTCAACATTAGCTAATTTTATAATCTTTTAAAATAGCTTAGATCGATTGAGCCTCAGGTTTCTGACTCAATCTCTCTCGCAGCTCCTCACCTTCAGTCCTCATCACTAGTGACCTTGCCACTCAGGATCATATACACTAACGGGATCTGCTTACATACATACACACAGGTAATTATACGCACATACAGCGGCTGACAGCTGGAGAGGAGGACCCTTACCCATTATATGATGGTGGGGTATAATCTACGTTTAATTGATCTATATTGTTTACTCATTTTGTTGTCTATACATGTTTGATTGAAAGTGGAAACTTCTGTTGCTTAAAAGGCACTTTCCACAAATATGATGCATTTTAAAGTCTCATTACTTAAAAGCATTAGAGGCACAAATAAAAACTATTAGATTTGTTAGAAACTATTAAGAAGTCTTAAAGGCCTTGACCTTCTTGACTGTATCCAACAAATAAATCTGTTGAACTGACATTATTTATTATACTGAAAAACAAATTGTGATTAAATAATTATAATCACTAAATATTAAATTAGCAGTCTCCCTCGTTTTTCATGCAACTAGATGATTTATTAAAGTTGATATGAAAAAGAAATTACAACTGACATCCATATTGTGATATTTACCAGTGAAACGGCTTATCAAACAGCAACAAAAAAAACTTGATAGTTTTCATCAGTACTGATTAGATTGTTGAAAGAGAATGAAGAGAAATTTAGAAATTTTGCTAAACATGCATTAAGAAAAAAAAATTGTAACTGTTATTTTTACATAAAATATGCAATATGACATACAAGTATTATGCATATTTTATATACTTATGCATAAGTATATACAAGTAACATTTTCTGTATGGAAAAAATATAATTTTATTGACCATTTGTAAAAAAAAAAAAAATGACTTCATTGACTGTTCTATTTTGTACCCTATCCTTGGAAATAGCCAAAAGTAAACTCAGAATCTCAGATGTATTTCTCATGGATGCATGATTGCAATAATCTATTTTTATTTAAGAGAGAGATTGAAATGCACCTCTATTTCACATTTCCATTTACTATTCACACACTCTTCTAATGCTGATGAGCGCTGATATCAACACAATGGTCTGGAAGCGTGGAAATTAAGTCCAGAGACAAGTCCACAGCGCGCGTGCGCGCGCACGCACGCACACACACACACACACTTTACAAGGGTTCATATGGACAGGAAGTGTTATTTTTAGCATTCAAGGGGTGATACAATCAAGACCCCTTAGTTCCTGAAGCTTATAGAAAGTAAACTGTTATTAAAGCAAAAATTACCCAAAGTTTCAACCTAATCCTGCTCCTATCCTACACTGAAATAACCTGAGATCCAGTTTGAGTCACTAGCTGTGTGTCCAGTAAACCCTCATTTGATGTGGTGTTCCCCAAGGTTTTATGCTTAGACCAATCTAAAGGCCAGTTCACGCCATGGATGATTACTATAAAGATAACGATAAAGTAAGAAAGTTCTAAAAATCTTCTCCATATTAAAGAATAACCACAACTATAAGATATGAGGAGCGGTATCGTTTGGATCACTTTCAGAACTATTTTTTTCCACCCATCGAACGATAAAACACTGACAGCCAATCAGAATCCACTCAAATTTAAAGGGCTCGCACATTTAAAATGCAGACTGACATTGTGGAGAAGTTAATTGCCGAGGTACAGAAAAATCCACCACTATAAAAACTGTACAACTTGCCACAGTGATTTTTACAGCGGGAAGCAAAGCGTTCAAATACGATTTACGACGTAAATAGTTTTTTTAAATTCTTACAGTGTGATGTAATATGTTTTTAAACATAAAACTGCATATGTTTTTTTACAAGAGTATCAGTTTATCATATCAGAGTATCATTCGATTAAAATCTACTACTGGGTGCTCGAGATCCATGGGAGAACAGCGTGAGGCTGGTGGTGTGACTGATAATGAGCACCAGTCTCTGGAGCATGAGCACCACAAGTCTGTTGTCTCTTTTCCCGCTATCGTTAGTTACTATGGTGATTGGCTTGTGCTTATTAAATACTTTTGTTTTGTAAATTCAGAACATAAGAGTATAAAATTAATTTTAAAACTTGAACCCTGGTTCAAACTAGCTACTGTATTGTATGTGTATGATTTATGTTGGAGTGTTTTGGACATGGCTTTTAATGGTGTTTTGTTTTTATTAATCAGGCTCTCAAAGTATTTAAAAAATTTGTATTTAAATTTATCGGCCAATATATAGGTTATCAGATTTTTAAATAAAAATAATTATCGGTTATCGTCTTGGCCAAAATTTTCATATCGGTGCATCCCTATTAAAGGGGTCATCGGATGCAAAATTCACTTTTATATGGTGTTTGCATATAAATGTGTCTTTGCCGTGTGTGGACACAACCACCAAATAATGAAAAATATCCATTCACTCCTTTTTTTTTTATCCTCAAAAAGCCTAAACACGCTCAATAATCAAGCCGTTTGGATTTTCTGAGCAATATGAGCTCATGCTCGGCCCACGACCACTGACGTACTGTCCCGTATCAGCATATTTCAGCCCTCGGCCATTTGTATACTGTCAGCCAAGGCAACACTTTATGGGAGCTTCTCATTTCTTATTTGTCCATCCTCGTTACCTTTCCTCGCATCTCAGCTCCACCCCCTGTAGGATGCGAGGGAAGGACGCAAGGAAAGAAAAGGAGGATGAAGGAATCGAATGAAAGCTTTTTTATATACATTGGAATACTTGAGCAGTTGCTCATTATCATTTAAAGAGACATGCACTGAAACGGGTCACTGTGAACAGAGCTATTTTTGAGGAGGTAAAAATTGTGTTGTTTTACAACACAACCATTGAGGAATTTTAACCAAAGTATGTTACAAACTTTACATGAAAAGTGAATACCCTAAAGAATAGGGTATACCAACTTGTGGAAAATGAGCATCCGATGACCCATTTAAAATTTAACATTCCTTAAAATTGTTACATCCAACCATTTAACTTGGTGTTACTGCAAGTTATTGCAAGAACAAAGATTACATCAACTCAAATTAAAGGTTGTTTCAGTCATTTCAGGCCCAAAAAAGGCAGAAACATAAATGATCACATTCATCTAATCTTTCCTAACGATCCGCTAGCTGCCCGCCCCATAAGCATGCCGTCCAAAAACCGCATCTCTGTAGGCAGCCTAGGCTCTGAGATCTGCACACAAAAACAAATGGGTACAACCACCACTCAAAAATAAACAGTGTTTCAACCAATCACCGACAGGGGCGGGTGTTGTGAGGTTTTGAGCTCGTTCACGGCTGGACGTGAAGTCGGAGCAACACCCACCCCTGTCGGTGATTGGTTGGAACACTGTTTGTTTTGGTTTTGAGTGGTGGTTGTACCCATTTGTTTTTGTGTGCAGATCTCAGAGCCTAGGCTGCCTACAGAGACGCGGTTTTTGGATGGCATGCTTATGGGGCGGGCAGCTAGCGGATCGTTAGGAAAGATTAGATGAATGTGATAATTTATGTTTATGCCTTTTTTGGGCCTGAAATGACTGATACAACCTTTAATCTGAGCCTTCACAGTGTAACCCTAATAACAACGTATAAGTACCAAACCTACCTGAAAAAAGATGACCACAGAACTGTGATAGAAATCTGGTAATTATACAAGATGTACAAATATTATTGATGGATGGATAGAATGTATTTCAAAATTAATGATAATAAAAAATGGGAAGTTTGAAAAAATTCTAAGAATTCTGCTGACTGAAATAATTTGGTACTAAAACAGGCCTTAATTTTCCATCAAGTGAAGGCTAATCATAACATGTTTGCTCACCCACACCCACAAGTCCTCTCAAATTAATGAGAAGAGATAGATCAAAGCTAGTTAATAAGGAGATTAGAGAGATTAAAAATTATCACAAAATCCCTAGCAAACACATCACACCTTCCCTTGCAGCATTTCATGGTGTGACAGTTTTCACCCTGCGTTAGCGAGTTGGGCTACGCATATGTTAATGTTCTTGAAGCCGGAAGAGAACAACAAAAACAACTTCAAGGTCATGGATTTTATCACATAATGAGAAAGGTAAACACATAATAATAAAATCTATACCTTAAATGCAATGTAAGCATTAGATAAAAAAATATCTGCCAAATGCATATATGTGTGTACTTCCAACTACATTTTCAACTGCAATGTATACTATGATATTACATATATTATGTTCTTATATTTCATGCTTCATTATATTTCAGTACTGCAAACTAATAAAAAAAAAACAGTCTGCACTCTGTACTGCATATTTATAATGCTTTTTAAAGCTGTGCACCATCAGATTATCAGGACACAGGCATCAAATTCTTTTAGAATCAATTGTAAGTCAGGTCTCTTGTGTGATAGTGCTATATAAAGCCAAGCACACGCCACAAGACTGAAGTTTGTTGCCCGAAGGCATCTCACAGCAATAGGGGGACATTTTTAAGACACCATGTCAAGATAAAAATAATGCAGCAAATCATTGACTGTTTTAAAATAATGGACTAGTTCGATTTCTGTCGGTGGGACAAGCATACTTACATAAATATCCATACTTAATTATCAAAGAAGGGAGAGTGCGTGTGCCCCTCCCCAAACAAACGTGACGTGCTCACCGTTGCACTATTCTTAGAAACAACAGGGGGCGAAGAAATAATAGATATAATAATATTTGAAATAATATTTCTAAAGTGACACTGTCCAACAGTGAAACCAGTGGATACAATTTCAGAGAGAGGAAGCCACTCTTTTGCATCCATTGAGTTCACGCTACTAAAACAATTCATGGTGCTATTACAGTTTACAGGTAGTTTAAGTGAATGTAAAATGATCAAATTCAATCAGATGTTCGCACAACCAATTTTTTGTTGGTAAAAAAAACAACAACAAAAAACGGTCAATTCGGCGATTGACTTGCAGCATGAAATGGAATTTGTGAGTCTTTTTTACCCTGTTGTGACATATTACCAGTGAAACAGCAGGGACTTTAGGGCAGGACTTGATTTTTGTCCATGTGGAATTAATTTGATGGTTGAATTGTCAATTTTGATTTCATGGTAATTTTAAAATCTTGTGTTTATCAATGATTTATTGACTAATGGTCGGAAAAAAAGATTATAAACAATACTATCCAAACCACATGAAGAAACATACAATATGTTTTCTGTTCTGTAAAGTTAATTATTATTGTATTACGAAGCTATATGAAAATGTTTAAATTCATAAAGGACAAATTTATTTTAACAAATAATGTTCATATGAAAAAAACCTACATTAGTACTATGGAGTAGGTTGTGTAAGCTAAATGCTTTTCTTTTAACCTTTTACCCAGGAAACATTCAAGTCAATTTATGATTTTACATAGCTATGTTAATTTGCATTAGACAAAAAACAAACAAAAAAAACCCGAATCAGAGAAGAGACTTTTCAGAAATTGTAAAGGAAGCTGACGAATGAAGATCAGGAAAATCTTAGTATTCTCCACTCCTAGTCTATATTATATTCATGCACTTGAGATAAATCCAGATTTACCGGGCAGCTTTTAGAGCTCATACCTCCAAAACTAATTTCCATCTCTTGTCACAAGGTAAGAAGACTAAATCTGTGGGGATAATCAGAGCGTCAGTAAAAAATCTCACAGAAAGGTCCTTTACCTGAAACAGTATAGATTAGAAGACTCTAAATACCCTGCATATGATCGCATTTAATCTCTGAACAAACACACTACACACACCGTAAATCAGCTCTCGCTTTCTCAAGCCTAAACAGTAGAATTTAGGAGGGCATTACAAAAAAAGTGAGAGTTTTCTCTCACTATGAAATACATTAGAAGATGGCACATTCCTAGACTGTGAAATATATTTATTATTATTATTATTATATCATACTACTTTTATGTTCTAGACATATACCGTTTTCTCTAGTAAATTTTGTATCATCTTTTAAGGATGTTTCGATATTTTGCCTTGCATCATCCACATTTATGAACCAGTGTTAGAACTGCCAATGGGAGTGATAAAAAGACAGAAGGTGATTAATTTCTACTTCCGTGTCTACATCCTATGTCTTCAAATATTAATATAGTTCATATCTGTGGTTAAAGGATTTTAAACTGATGCTGTTTCATCTTGTTACACAACATTCAATCTTCCCCTCATGACACTTTGTAAATTAGGCTATATTTCACAAATTCACATTACAAAGAAACATCAACATTAACGCATTTTTTGACCGATTCATTTTTTTTAAGTGTACATTCATGTGTAAATAATCAAGTTAAGTTCCTGCAACTTAACAAGACAGAATAATAATGTTGTCGAAAAATAAAATACTTCCTTGAATTACAACCCAAGTATATTCATTTTCAAAAGTCACAGAATTAATGCCAAAGTCCATAAAGTGAGGGGGCTTGTTTCTGGGATTGTAATCGCACGAGCCATGCCCCAGCGCTTTGCCAAGACATTCTTGAGTCGTGTTTCACACGGTAAAGAACATGGTACGAATTAACAGCTTCCTAAAGCACCAGCCATGTGTTTCCTTCCCTTTAGTTGGGCTGTTTTTCACAAAAGCTTCACCTCACTTCATATCACTATAGAGACCTGTCTGTTGTCAAAGCAATTAGCGTTGAAGAAAGACAGCGGTGGCCATCCTTGACAAATCAGCCTAAACAACCAGGGCACATCTGTTCTACTGCACTTATTATGTCTATAATTCTATGTTTTTGACATCAACAAACAGAGATTCCCTACCTCAAGATGAACCTTTCTAACCCTGTATGACTGAAGACTCCATATCTGAAATACGACAGCAGATTCGAGCAGAAGTCCAAGGAGCCTTTGATATCCCCATTTTATTCTTTCTTTAAACAGGACATATTTTGTGCAGCTTAACCCAGCAGGGCTTCGCTGACATTTGACATTGTTTAATCCCTTGTGAACAGAATGACACAATGACCATGATTCCACAATCCAACAATCCCCTATGCTGCAATACAGTCTCCTTTTTATATCCAGTGCCGCAATACTTATCCTGGGTGACCTAAGCCCAAAGTATACTTCGTTTTTTTACACGTACAGTGGTACAGGGGTTCTCAATGTGGTCTCTACGACCAATAGCCTGGGGGTCCATGAAATAATATGCTTATGCCTTTTGTCCCAAAGTCTGCTTACCAACGAAACAACAACAGCGTGCCGCTAGAGTCTAGACGTTGCGCAGTTGTCCACATCTGTCGCCATGGTTACTATGGCAATACTAACGGAAACCACAAATAATTCTGATATTACGTCATTGACAGGCAAGGGACGGGCACTATTTAAAATTGTGAATTTCTCAGAATTTACTAATTCTTGGGAAACATTTAGGATAATGTAAGTACACAATTGAAAGAAATATATAACACTGTGCAAGTGGTTTTTGGATATTTTGATATAAATTCTTACATATTGTACCTTTAAATGTGCACTGTGTAATATTTAAGAGGATATGTTGACAGAAATGCAATATAACTATGTTTGCAGTGATGTATACAGGCATTACATAATGAACCGTCATATTTTTATTACCTTAGAATGAGCAGTTTCTATCTGCATACATCGCGGGTCCCCTTAGATGTTAAGTTGAAATTTTGTGTCGTTATGTTTCAGACTTTCTACTTTCTAAAGTAGCCCTAAACGCATTTCTTCACTATGTTGCCGTGCAAAGAAACTAGTCAGCGGATAAAACAGACTCAATGATGAACAAGTAACAATAATTCACAATAACATTTCGTTTTACTGAATAAGTAAACATAATGTCTTACTTTATCTTTGTAAAGAAACCTCATTGCTTAACTGGCTACTCAGTGTGGGTTTTTTTCCATACTCATGTTAACAGGTTAGAGCTTTCACACTGCACGCGGATGCGGTCCGTCAATGCGTTCCAGGTGCTATGCGTATATAGCAGTGCAGCGATCGTTCCCTATCGAGGAACTCGAACTGCGTCGAGACGACACTAGGGGACGCTGTTCAGCGTAGCGCGCGTCTGAATTCATGAATGAAAACTAAACCAATCCTATTGGCGTTGCGTGATGACGTAGCGTGTGACGGCATACACGGATGTGTACAAAGGCACGTTGGCACAAGCAAAGTCAGCTTTTTGCTATTCAGCAAGCGCTCTGTGTGTGTGAAAGTGAAAGTTAACCAGTTCGTCTTATTTGGTGTTGTATTGTCTATATCTGAATCATGGCAAGTGAACAGTTCAAAAAATTTGTGTTTCCATGCCCACGCTATCTCACGGCTGGGGATACACATGAGATGTGTGTGTCTTGCTTAGGAAGCCAGCACGCTCAAGCAGCTCTCGAGGGGGCTGCTTGTGCTCATCTCTCCCAGCTAGAGTGCTGCGTTCCCGTTTGGCTTTATTTTCCGAGGATGGCCAAATGTGCGCTCGGGTCAAAGGTTCGGGTCCCGCATCTGCCGAGGCGGTGCGGCAGCTTAGAACGTGGGGATCGCAGCGAGATCTTTTAGATGACAGTGGGACTGCCGAGGCACTGTCCCACTCTTCATCTGAAAGTTCAGATTCCCCTGTCCCCCGCTCGGGAGCCCGCTCCACGGCTTGGTACTGGGGAGGGGGATCTCAGTCAAACACAGCGAACTGTTCTTCCTGCCCCTAATTATAACGAGCTGCCGGAGGTTGTAACGCGGGCTGTGGCCAAGCTCGATATTTCTTGGCCACAAGAGAGACAGGAAGCGCGCGTCAAAAGCAAACTCGACGAGCGCTTCCTGCAGCACCGCACGCAGCCTTCTCGCCGGTCCCTTCCATTCTTTCCAGATTTACACAACGAGTTGTGTAAATCTTGGAACAGGCCTTTTTCTTCACGCCTGTCTAACCCCCCTATGTTAAACTATAGTAACATTGTGGGAGCTAGCGAGAATGGTTATGGGATGATGCCTCGGGTGGAAGAGGCTTTGGCCAGTTATCTTTCACCCGATCTTGCGTCATCCCTTAAATCACCGGCGCTGTCCTCCAAGCCATGTCGCACTACATCTGCTTTGGTGGGCAAAGCTTATATGGCGGCGGGTCGAGCTGGTGCGAGCCTGCACACGATGGCTCTTTTGCAGGTGTACCAAGCCGACCTGTTAAGAGAGATATACCAGGGCAAGGGTCCATCTATGGATGATATTGGCGAACTTCGCAGAGCCACAGATCTGTCTCTCCGGGTTACCAAGGAGACGGCCCGTGCAAACGGCCGCTCTATGTCAGCCCTGGTAACCACGGAGAGACATCTGTGGCTTAATCTCTCGGGCATTAAGGAGAAGGACAGAGCTTTTCTCCTTGATGCACCTGTTTCTTCTACGGGTCTGTTCGGTGAGGCGGTTAATGCTGTCGTCGACAGATTCCAGGACGCCAAGAAACAGGGCGAAGCTTTTAAGCAATATCTCCCTCGTCGCTCTAGGTCTAGGAGGGCGGCTGCCAGAGATAAGCAGCCGCAGCCCACTTCTTCCTCCTCTTACCGCCAGGGTCAGAAGGCGAGCGTCGCGTCTAGAGCTCCCCCTCAGAGAGCCTGGGACTCTAGGCGGCGCTCGTACCCGCAGCCTCCTGAGAAGACGGATCTGAGAACCGTCATTCAGTCCAGGAAGGCGAAGGGAAAGAGGTCCTAACACTTATAAGACCTCTGAGGGCCCCCCCCGAGAGAGAGCGACTGAGGTCCCCTCTCTCGTCGGGCCCTCTAGAAGCTGGCGTCAGTATCCCGCCGTCTCTGACGCTTCGGGACACGCTAGCTTCCAGCGAGCTCACACCCATCTGTCTGCCCCGAAGGCTTGCAGTCAGACAGCGTTCGAGCTCGCACACTGTGACTCGTTGTCGGTCTTCCCCGGCCGGTCCTCCGCTTCAGGGTGCCGTCAAGGACTTGCGCAAAACACCGGACACCAGCCCCGAGGGTCCGGTGTTAGAACAGGAAGTTCACTCGCTGCTGGAAAAAGGGGCCATAGAGCATGTTCCCCCACCAGTCAGGGAGTCCGGGTTCTACAGCCGGTACTTCATAGTTCCCAAGAAGGATGGAGGTCTGCGTCCAATTTTAGATCTGAGGCATCTGAACTGGTCTCTGAGGAGGTTCAGGTTCAAGATGCTCACTATTTCTATCATCGTGAGTCAAATCCAATCCGAGGATTGGTTTGTCACGATAGATCTAAAGGACGCCTATTTTCACGTCTCCATCCTTCCATCTCACAGGAGGTTCCTGAGGTTTGCTTTCGGGGGCGAAGCATACCAATATCGGGTTCTTCCATTCGGCCTAGCACTCCCCTCGCACGTTCACCAAGTGTATGGATGCAGCTCTGGCCCCATTGTGGCTCCAGGGCATCCGCGTGCTGAATTATATCGACGACTGGCTCATACTGGCCCAGTCTCGAGAGTTGGCAGTTCGGCATCGAGATGTCGTCCTTGGCCACATTCAGCGCTTGGGGTTGAGGTTCAACACAAAGAAGAGCGTGTTGACACCCGCCCAACGAACTACATTCTTGGGGGTGGTTTGGGACTCAACGACGATGCAGGCACACATGTCTCCTGCACGCATCGAGTCCATATTGACCACAATAACCAGGGTGAAGCTAGGCCACACCATCACAGTAAAACACTTCCAGAGGGTGTTGGGTCTCATGGCAGCAGCGTCCAGCGTCATACCTTCTGGCCTGCTACACATGAGAGCCCTGCAGTGGTGGTTGAAAGCCAAGGGGTTTTCCCCGAGTTCCGCACGATAAGGGTTACGCGCAGATGCCTTTGTTCCCTATCGATATGGAAGCAGCCTTGGTTTCTGTCCCAGGGTCCCAAGTTGGGAGCGTTATGTCGCAGGGTTATTATTTCGACCGACGCCTCCCTCACGGGCTGGGCCGCGGTCATGGACGGCCACTTTACGAGAGGTCTCTGGCAGGACCATCATTCTTCCTGGCACATAAATTGCCTGAAAATGTTGGCGGTGTTCCGAGCTCTGAGGAGTTTCCTGCCAGACCTCCATGGTCGCCATGTTCTCGTGAGAACCGACAATATGTCAGTGGTGTCCTATTTGAATCACCAGGGGGGTCTGAGGAGGGACCTGCTGTCCCAGGCGGAAGGCTTAGTTCTCCACCCTCGCCCCGAGCTGTGGAAACTATGGGTCTGGCCTCTGAGGGGGCACAATACCTAGAAGCCGGCCTGTCAGCTGAAGTGGTTCAATCTATACTCACTTCCAGAGCTCCCTCCACGAGGAAATTGTACGGCCTTAAGTGGAATGTTTTTCCCATTTGGTGCAGAGAGCGTGATTTGGACTCAGTTAACTGCCCAGTGGCTTCAGTACTGGAGTTTCTCCAAGACCGCTTCTCTGCTGGGCTTACCCCGTCCACGCTCAAGGTTTATGTGGCTGCCATTGTGGCTTTCCACGCTCCTCTGAGTGATGGGCCTCTGGGGAGGCATCACCTGGTCGTATGCTTCCTCCATGGAACTTGGAGGATGAGACCTGCGACTCGTTCCAGGGTTCCCTCATGGGACCTGGCAGTGGTTCTCGAAGGGCTGGCCGAGGCCCCCTTCGAACCTCTGGAGTCGGCTAAGGCCAAGAACCTAACCTTCAAGGTGGTCTTTTTGTTGGCCATTACCTCTCTGAGGAGGGTAGGAGATCTCCAGGCGCTCTCTATTTCTAATGGGTGCTTGGAGTTTGCTCCAGGCAACATTAAGGCCATCTTACATCCCAGGCCTGGCTATTTGCCCAAGGTGCCATCCAATGTGGTGCGGCCTGTGGTTCTGCAGGCCTTTCATCCTCCACCTCACGTGACTCACCGCAGATGAGGAGAGACTCCACCTGCTCTGCCCTGTCAGAGCGCTTAGGTGTTATATCCAGAGGTCCTCCTCATGGCGGAAGTCGGACCAGTTGCTGGTGTGTTTCGGGTCCCCCAAGAAAGGGTTCCCTGCTTCTAAGCAGACCATCAGCAACTGGATTGTTCAGACTATTTCCCTGGCCTATCAGGTGCGCAATTTGCCTTCACCTGTGGCCGTGAGGGCTCACTCTACCAGAGGCATGGCGTCCTCTAGAGCAGTGATCCCCAACCCCCGGTCCCCGGACCGGTGCCGGTCCGTGGACCCGTTAGTACCGGGCCTTGAAATATTCCCTGAATAATTTTTTTTTTTTTTTTTTTTTTAATAATAAATATATTTTTTTTAAGTGCTATGACATGTCATGTTATGTTATTTAATCCAAAACATAAACAGTAAATAGATAAAAATGTGTTTCTTTGAGCGCGTTCATTCCGATTGCTTAGCAACGCGTCGCATCTGAATGGACTGCAAAAAAAGATAGGCTACCGGTAAACTGGAGCACTTTGCTAGCACTTTATTCAACTCAAAGAAACGTATCCTATATGATATTAATCAGATATATACAAAATAAACATAACATTACAAATTATAACTGCACAAAATTACGAGAATGCACAAGTGAATTTGAACTACGTGCCATTCAGAATGACTCATGTTGTGGACGCGCTCTTCCTGGAGCAACGCGACACAGCAACTAAACCCAAATAATTCACAATGTTTTATTAAAACATTGTTCTCTTTATAATGTTATATAATATGACAGTAGGCTACCAACAGTCATTATTAGTCGTGCAGTGTCGTTTGAGCTGCGAGCGCTGAAGCTGAAGAGTATCACCATACACTTTACTACATTAATTTTTAACCAAATGCATCCTATATGTCGTGAGATAAATCAGATATAGATAGGCCTACACAAAATAAACACAATATTACAACTTACATTTGCACAAAACAAAAGGCTGCGAATGCACACGCAAACTTATAGTCATGATAGTGTAATGAACCGGCGCGCTCTCTTTACATGTTTCGCGGTTGAGCAGCACGCACGCGCATGAACCTGCTTATCGTCGATTAAACGTTAACATCCCTATTTTGCACCAAAACACCAAAGCAAATTCCTTGTATGTGAAAACTTGGTACATGCCAATAGAAATAAATTCAATGTAAAATTCAATGTAAAATACAATTTGCCATTTCTGCCACCTGCTATGAGTGAGTGCTGTGTGAGTTGCTTTTGAAGTAGACCTAATTGTATGGGAGAAAAGGGAAACATTTTGTGAACCGGTCTGAAAAAAGTTTAAAAAGATTGGTATATTCATATAAGTAGCCTTTGTTGCCACCTAGTTCATTATATGTAAAGAAATTATAGGCTGTTACTGTTTTACACAGTGATATGTTCCGAATCCAAACGATACATCTTAAAATTGAGGCATTAAAATTGACAACTGGTCCCTGGAATTTTTTTTATGAATTTGCTGGTCCCTGGCACAAAAAAGGTTGGGAACCCCTGCTCTAGAGCCCTCCTTTCAGGGGTTTCTATCCATGACATATGTGAGGCGGCTGGCTGGGCCACTCCGCACACATTCATGAGGTTTTACAGTCTGGACCTTCCCTCTACACCCGGTGCATGAGTGCTTTTATCCTAAGTTGTGCCTGAAGTCAGCTTCACACTGGGATATGCGGGTTCGTTGTGGTATAGTGGGTATTTCGTTCCCCTAGTGTCGTCTCCCCGCAGTTCGAGTTCCTCGATAGGGAACGTCTCGGGTTATGTATCTAACCCTTGTTCCCTGAGAAGGGAACGAGACACTGCGTCGATTCGCCACGCCTCACCCTGCCTAGAGCACTTGCTTGATAGCAAAGAGCTGACTTTGCTTGTGCCGACGTGCCTTTGTACACATCCGTGTATGCCGTCACACGCTACTTCATCACGCAACGCCAATAGGATTGGTTTAGTTTTCATTCATGAATTCAGACGCGCGTTACGCTGAACAGCGTCCCCTAGTGTCGTCTCGACGCAGTGTCTCGTTCCCTTCTCAGGGAACAAGGGTTACATACGTAACCCGAGACGTTTTCGCACCGAATATATTTTTGCTGTGCAGCACATGCAGAACTAAAGTGACAGCGCATGGTTCATGGTCAGAATGAACACGACGAACAAAATATAGTTATCGCACCATAAATGCATTAAATTATACTACAATTTGTCACAGTCATTTTCTTTTAAACTTTAAGCCTGGGGTAATTAAAGCAAGGAAAACTACACAGTACTTCAACAACATGACAATGGATCCACTCGTCTCTTCGTGGAGGTGGAAAAACAAGTTATTTGTGACACACAATATTTATTGTAAAAAATATTTAAATGCAAAATAAAAGGTATGAGAGAGCTGTTTTTGTCAATTGTTTTAAAATTTTAAATGTGTGCGATGTTAACAAAAGTAGGCCTACACGTTTAAATGTTTTGCCACTTTCTTGAGCAACTATAAAAATCTATATAGTGTATTGACTAATAAGTGTTTTTAAGTGTATTGAGTTTAAACGTGAATACGTCTGTGAAAGAGTGTATACAAATAGAATCGCAATGCTGAAACTTTTTTATATTATTATAAAACTTGCTGATAATAAAGATATTGATTTTAAATAAAAAATAGAGAGTAAATGTTGTGCTTGTGGTACAGCTGTAGATCAGTTGCGCACTGCATCATATATGAAAGCCGAATACGCACCGCAACATGCACCGCATAGGCACTGCAAAACACATATTTTCCTGTGGCCACCATAACTTCTGTTTTTTTGCAACCTCACCACTAGATGCTAAATATCACACACTGCACCTTTAAGCCAAGAACAGACGTTTTAAAAACAGTTATGTGTATTTAAAAGGGACATGGGTAATTTCCCATGTAAATATGGTAGCCAATCATATTAACAGTGGGCATTGCTGTAATAATAATAAGAATGTTATTTATATCACACATTAAAAGGCAATTTTACCAGACATCACAATCCTGTTGGATTATGTGGAGTGCTGTTTCAGCCATGTGATGTACTAGAGGTAACTGCAAGGATGCTGCTTTCAATAATTGCTGCATTGATCCCAAAGTCAGTTTGCTGAATCTGTGAATGTTTTGAGTTAAATGTGCAAATGGTAAAAAATTGTGCAGAGTGTTCAAATTAAACTGATTAGATGTGTCCTATCACTGTGCAAGCAAAACCTTGAGTTAAAAATCGAATTTTACATCAACAGAAATGATTTGATTTGATTTATTAGACAACAAAATGAAATACACTCAATTGTCAAGGATAGCACAATAAAGTTGTCTTCACGAGCGCTTACACAGATACACACGGGAGCGTTTGAAAGCAGGCGTCTATTAGTGGATATATTAGGGATCCGCTGATAGACGCCTGCTTCCAAATGCCCCAATGTGTATCTGTGTAAGCGCTCGGTAAATACAACATGTTTTTGAAGCGTTGATCATTGTAGTCAATCACAGATATGCTGAGCGTGTGAACACAATGGTCAATCACAGACATACACTCACCGGCCACTTTATTAGGTACACCTGTCCAACTGCTCGTTAACACTTAATTTCTAAGCAGCCAATCACATGGCGGCAACTCAGTGCATTTAGGCATGTAGACATGGTCAAGACAATCTCCTGCAGTTCAAACCGAGCATCAGTATGGGGAAGAAAGGTGATTTGAGTGACTTTGAACGTGGCATGATTGTTGGTGCCAGAAGGGCTGGTCTGAGTATTTCAGAAACTGCTAATCTACTGGGATTTTCACGCACAACCATCTCTAGGGTTTACAGAGAATGGTCCGAAAAAGAAAAAACATCCAGTGAGCGGCAGTTCTGTGGGCGGAAATGCCTTGTTGATGCCAGAGGTCAGAGGAGAATGGCCAGACTGGTTCGAGCTGATAGAAGGGCAACAGTGACTCAAATAACCACCCGTTACAACCAAGGTGGGCAGAAGAGCATCTCTGAACGCACAGTACGTCGAACTTTGAGGCAGATGGGCTACAGCAGCAGAAGACCACACCGGGTGCCACTCCTTTCAGCTAAGAACAGGAAACTGAGGCTACAATTTGCACAAGCTCATCGAAATTGGACAATAGAAGATTGGAAAAACGTTGCCTGGTCTGATGAGTCTCGATTTCTGCTGCGACATTCGGATGGTAGGGTCAGAATTTGGCGTCTACAACATGAAAGCATGGATCCATCCTGCCTTGTATCAACGGTTCAGGCTGGTGGTGGTGGTGTCATGGTGTGGGGAATATTTTCTTGGCACTCTTTGGGCCCCTTGGTACCAATTGAGCATCGTTGCAACGCCACAGCCTACCTGAGTATTGTTGCTGACCATGTCCATCCCTTTATGACCACAATGTACCCAACTTCTGATGGCTACTTTCAGCAGGATAATGCGCCATGTCATAAAGCTGGAATCATCTCAGACTGGTTTCTTGAACATGACAATGAGTTCGCTGTACTCAAATGGCCTCCACAGTCACCAGATCTCAATCCAATAGAGCATCTTTGGGATGTGGTGGAACGGGAGATTCGCATCATGGATGTGCAGCCGACAAATCTGCGGCAACTGTGTGATGCCATCATGTCAATATGGACCAAACTCCCTGAGGAATGCTTCCAGCACCTTGTTGAATCTATGCCACGAAGAATTGAGGCAGTTCTGAAGGCAAAAGGGGGTCCAACCCGTTACTAGCATGGGGTACCTAATAAAGTGGCCGGTGAGTGTATATATTGAGCGCGTGAATGCAATGGCCAACCAGAGGTGTTTAAAGGGCACATACTATGCAAAATGCATTTGAACATAAATGTGTTTTGGCAGTGTGTGTACACAACTATGCTATAATGTAAACATAGCTTGTGACATATAAACACGCACATCAACCCGATTACTTTATTTATCGTTCATGTAAACACTGTGTTCAGATTCATCAATCGGACATTCCGATTGAACCAAAAGGTGCCCATGTAAACGTAGTGTCTCAGAACAAGCTCAGATTCAGGGCAATGTGACATACTTTTGCACAAGCCCCTCCCACGACTGTTGATGGACACTGCAGTTTTAGAGTAGACATGCCCACACCCACTGAAAAGGTGTATATATTTGTTTACTGTTAGTTGTAACGAGTGTTTTGTGCACTTCACTGTGTTTATGATAATGAAAGGGAGAGAGAGAGAGATTATGAATAATAATAATAATAATCCGTTACATTTATATAGCGCTTTATCTGGGACCTCAAAGCGCTTTACATAGAAGGGGGTAATCTCCTCAACCACCACCAATGTGCAGCATCCACCTGGATGATGCGACGGCAGCCATTTTGCGCCAGTACGCCCACCACACACCAGCTTTACTGGTGGAGAGGAGACAGAGTGATTAAGCCAATCAGTAAACAGGGATGATTAGGAGGCCATGATGGACAGAGGCCAATGGGCAGATTTGGCCAGGATGCCAGGGTTACACCCCTACTCTTTCGAAAGACATCCTGGGATTTTTAATGACCACAGAGAGTCAGGACCTCAGTTTATCGTCTCATCCGAAGGACGGTGCTCTTTGACAGTATAGTGTCCCCATCACTATACTGGGGCGTTAGGACCCACACAGACCACAGGAAGAGCACCCCCTGCTGGCCTCATAACACCTCTTCCAGCAGCAACCTGGTTTTTCTCATGAGGTCTCCCATCCAGGTACTAACCAGGCTCAGCCCTGCTTAGCTTCAGTGGGCAACCAGTCTTGGGCTACAGGGTGATATGGCTGCTGGCTGAATAAGACTTTAATCCGCACGTTTTATAATATGTTTATTCTTACAATGATTCTCTGGAGTAAAACTAATGCTTCATCTTTTGTGTGATGTAACTAACGTTACAATAAACTTCATTGAACTCATCAGTATATTTTTGGCCATCATTTGGACACAGTCCACTACAACAGGCTTGCACTAATAGTGGATAAAAGCAAGATGAAAAATAAGTTATAACCTTAATTAAATTCGACTATACCTGTTCTATTTTCACATATTCTCTGACTCTGTAGGCATTATTGTCTGACTCTGGGTCGAAATGAACACCACTACTGAGAGAACTGTTTTGATTTCATTAGATTGTTCTGACAGCAAGCGAACTTGTGAGCCCGGCAGAAACAGCTCATTTGCATTTAAAGGGATACACACTAAAACGGCCCAGGCAGTTTTACACTTCTGTTGTTCTTGATGCGTCCAGCAGGGGGATGTTGTACAGTAAACGACACCAAATGAGGTATGGTAATTAAATAATCTGCTAAAGTTATTGTTTTTTAGCAATGATGCAAAGTTTCTGATTTAAACGATAGCTAAGGGTAGATATCAATTAATTTCTAGATGTCATTATAGATGAGTCTATAATTTATTTCGAGAAACAATTAAAGTACTTGATGTTCTATCTGGCTAAAACTTAGCCAACCACATGTAGGTTTAGCTGTCCCTAGTCTTCATTACCCGCTCTGTCTCACTCACTTGCAAAATTAATTTTCTTTTGTTGTCTGTCTTTAGCTTGCTTGAGATGGCCTCTTCTGGTCAGACTCCACATGGTTTCCGGAGCAACATTATAGTAGATATTGGAAATGTGTGAACACACAAAAGACACATTTATAATAGGCATATGGACAGTAGGCTATGTATGTAAATCTCTCTCTAATCTCTAAGTAAAGAGTTGCACACTCACTCAAATATTTTTTTTTATTATTTCCGACATCATATAATAAAAACCCACATTAAAAACTTTGGTCCCATATGGTTTGAATGTTCTGTAGATTTTGTTTTGTGTTGTTTCTTATAAATGAGATGATCTAATTATCTCATTTATATCTTAATTTAAAATGAAGTGTAACGAGTTAGCTCAAAGGGAAAATATTAATAATCAATCATAATCATTGTGTCACAGTCATCGTCTGCACCTTCTGTCTTCGTCTGCACTACACTTCCCAGAATCCTCCTTGTCTCCACACCTGAACTAACTCCCTCAATCACCCACCTGTTCATCGTCCTCATCATCATTGTCACCTGTGCCTTGGTAATTGTCATCTGTCTCACCTGGTTTCTGTTTATTAGTGTCTGTATTTAGTTCTCTCTGTTCAGTCTGTTTTTGTCGATTGTTAGTTGCATTCTACGTGTGTGTTATCCTGCCTGCATGTGAGTTATTTTAGTAAATGTTTGAATTGGAGCCTTTTGACTTTGAGTCTTCTTCTACCCGCTACACACCCGTGACAGAACAACCGACCACCCAAAATGGACGATGGGGTGAAAATTATTGTCCTTGCCCAGAAGAGCCAAGATCTCCTAGTTTTTACTCTGGGCTTTTGCCGTCTTGCCTGAGCCCTTGTCTCCCACCAAGATTGCAGAGCCTTCGCCGCTGGTCATGTCCAGCCCAGAGCCTTACACACACTTACAATATTATGAAATTAATATTACAATCAATTAATCAGTTCGTCCAACGATGATACATTATTTGATTATTCATTTATTCTAAGAAAAGGGTCTCTTTCATGGCCACAGAAAATTTATTCTTTCTTAGCATGAACAGCGCTTAGAGCATGTGACAAGATCAAGATCTAAAATAAACTTTGTTGCAAGCAGAGAATCAGAACCAAATACATATTGTGCACAAGTTTTATAAACTAAGTCACGAAGACATAACTAACATACAAACAACACATACATGGGTAGATGGTTAAAGTGACAGAATGGAACCGGAACCGGAAACAGGAAATGGAACTATTGGAAAGTTCTTTGAAAAGAACAATCAGCTTATCATTTACAGCAGTGGTCACCAATCCTGGTCCTGGAGGGCCGCTGTCCTGCAGAGTTTAGGAACAACCCCAATTAAACACACCTGAACCAGCTAATCAAGGTCTCACTAGGCATACTAGAAACTTCCAGGCAGAGGTGTTATACCTGGTTGGAGCTAAACTCTGCAGGACAGCGGCCCTCCAGGACCAGGATTGGTGATCCCTGATTTACAGAGTACTTCATTAAATGTATACTTGCATGGCCTTTGCAGTGGAAACATTTAGATGGTTGCGTGAGTCTCAATCGATTTCTTCGCCGTTGAATGAAGAAATATTGGTGAGCTTGAGTGGATTGATTGACTCTGTTCTGGTTGAAGGTTTTCTCTCTGCCACGCAGGCAACCAAGGAGTGAGGAAGTCGGAAGAGTTGGTTGCCCATTCAGTGATGGTAAAGTTGTAGTTTTCTTCTGAGTTGTTTTGAAGAAAATACTCCTTTGGGAGAGTGAAGGCATAGCCTTCCAGGGCCCATTGGCCCCGGTGGAGGTCCCCACAGACATCAACCCGAAGAAGCAGCAGTAAGGGCCAGAAGAAGAGAGAACTAAGAGCTTGTGCAGCAATCATTTAAAGCCTGAGAAAGGTCCCACCTTTCAGGGTTGGCTCAACCAATGAGAAAGGGGGAATTTTCAAGCGAGAGATTCCTCTGTTGGTAGGATTTATGACTCTTGTTTTAAGCATGCTCCTTTGCATTTCTAGCTGGATTGGTTGGTGATGAAGAAACTATGAAAGATTCTTGTAATACTAATGCGTCACAAAGTTAGCAAAATGTATTGTAAATTAACAAATGGGGGACGAAGATTGGAGTTTATAGAAACTAAACATGCTACATGATTTTGGTTAACCATTGTATGCAAGTCATGTTTCAGACCAAAATAGTTTAAGAGAGAAAATGAAGACATAGGCCAAACCACATAAAAGGAAAATCATGAGATGGAAAATTAGATACATGTTTATACATTTATCACATGGTTATATATAGAGAATATATAGGATTAAAAGGGTTTATTTCTCCTCCTCAGCAAGTTCAGTGAGAGTCACTTTTCCCCGCAAATTCCTTTTGGGGTCGTAAAACTCTTATCAGTCTTACTGTGTCCTATAGTTCTGCCAGTGTGTTAGCTTCATTTGGGAAGTTAGTTTTTGGGGGAAGTTTCATAGACCATTGTTGGGAGAGTGAGTTTGCTGGATTATTCATTAAATATAATGAATAATTTGTGTGTGTCTGATTGGTCCAGATGCTACAGAAGAGTGGCAAGCCATAGGGGAGTCATCTACATGAGTCATCCTAATTCATAAATAGTGTTAATAAATAAACTTTTGTGAACAACAATATTGTCTCTTTCTTCTAAATGGCCCTTGGAATTTTTGAAAAGGGATAAATTGTGTTTGTCTTCATAAAATTCTATGTAGGACACTGTTCTGTAGCTGTATGATGACCAATAGTGAATAGTACAACAGATATACACACATAGACAGAATACACATACACAGAATACACATATAACCCGGAGGGATGCATATGGAGAACACTGGGGTGTCCAACCGCAGGTGGAATATTTCAACCCCAGGGGGTGGCAAGGTGGCTTGCCAAGGGAAAGACACACGCTCAGAGAGGCTTACAGTGGAAATACACATGTGGGGGTCGCTCAAGGGAGGGACCATGCACACGGAAGGCACCTAGCCAACGCGCAGGCAATAGACACTGGCGTCGACGTCAGCAGTGCTGGAGGAACTCAGGGCTTGTCGGGAAAGCTCACCTGAAGAAATATCGCACGTATCCAGTCCGTGGAGTGGAATGGCGAGCAAGCGAAGACACCTGAGCGGGTCCGGTACTAGCTGGTTGAAGTGAGTACATGAGGACACAGGCTCCACTCGGAGATTGTAGAATCTGGCGAATGTGTTCGGTGTCGCCCAGCCTGCAGCTCTGCAGATGTCTGTAAGCGAGGCGCCATGCGCTAGAGCCCAAGAGGACACCACACTCCGGGTGGAGTGGGCAGTCACGCCAAGGGGGCATGGTCGACCTTGCTGCTGGTATGCCAAAGCAATGGCGTCCACTATCCAGTGAGACAACCTTTGCTTGGAGAGAGCCTTTCCCTTCAGCTTCCCACCATAACAGACAAAGAGCTGGTCTGAGGTCCTGAAACACTGCGTTCTGTCTACATATGTGCAGAGAGCACGTACTGGACAGAGCAGTGCCAAGGCTGGGTCTGCCTCCTCCAGGGGCAGCGCTTGCAGGTTCACCACCTGGTCCCGGAAGGGAGTGGTGGGAACCTTGGGCACATATCCAGGCCGGGGTCTCAGGATCATGTGAGAGTAAGCCGGCCCGAATTTCAGGCACACTTTGTCAACGGAGAATGCGTGCAGGCCCCCTACCCTCTTGATGGAGGCCAGTGCAATCAGGAGCGCTGTCTTCATAGACAGGAACTTAAGCTCCACTGACTGCAAAGGTTCAAAGGGAGCACTCTGCAGGGCAGTTAGAACCACTGCGAGGTCCCAAGAGGGAACGAGAGGAGGGCGAGGAGGATTCAGTCTCTTCGCTCCTCTCAGGAACCTGACGATCAGGTCGTGTGTCCCCACAGACTTACCTTCTACTGTATCATGGTGTGCGGCAATAGCGGCAACATATACCTTGAGAGTGGAGGGAGACAGCCTTCGCTCCAACCCTTCTTGAAGGAAGGAAAGCACAAGACCGAACGAGCATCTCCGGGGGTCTTCTTGGCGAGAAGAGCACAGTTAACGAAGAGGTTCCACTTCAACGCATAGGTGTGTCGGGTAGACGACGCTCTAGCGGAAGTGATGGTAGCCACCACCGCTGGTGGTAGGGTACTCAAACCTGCCTCGTCCCGTCCAGGAGCCACACGTGGAGGTTCCACAGATCGGGACGAGGGTGCCATAGGGTGCCCCATCCCTGAGAAAGGCGGTCCTTTCTCAGAGGGATTGGCCAGGGAGGTGCTGTCGCGAGGAGTAATAGTTCGGAGAACCAGGTCCGAGTGGGCCAGTGCGGCGCGACCAGAATGACCTGCTCCTCATCCTCCCTGACCTTGCGCAAGGTCTGCGCAAGAAGGCTCACTGGGGGAAACGCATATTTGCGACCCCGCGGCCAGCTGTGCGCCAGTGCATCCGTGCCGAGCGTGCCCTTGGTCAGGGAATCAAACAGGGCGCAATGGGTCGAGTCGTGAGAGGCAAACAGATCTATCTGTGCGTCCCCGAACTGGTCCCAAATCAGCTGAACCGACTGGGGATGGAGTCGCCATTCTCCAGGGAGGGGCTGAAGCCGTGAAAGCTCGTCGGCTGCACAGTTCAGGGCTCCGGGAATGTAAATAGCTCGAAGCGACCTGAGATGCTTCTGACTCCATATGAGGAGGTGGCGAGCGAGTTGCGACATACGGCGGGAGCGTCAACCACCTTGATGGTTGATGTACGCTACAGAAGCGGTATTGTCTGATCTGACTAGTACATGTTGACCCTTGAGCAGTGCTCGAAAGTGGTGCAGAGCAAGACGTACTGCCAGCAACTCGAGGCAATTGACATGCCACAGACGGTTGGGTCCTGTCCAGGAACCCGCGGCCACATGTTCATTGCACATGGCACCCCAGCCCGTGGTGGAGTCATCTGTTGAACAACAACAAGCCTGGAAACTCGTTCCAAGGGCACTCAGGCCCGTAGAAAACGGAGGTTCGACCACAGGGTGAAGGTCTGACGGCAGGTCGGAGTAACTGGTACTCTGAGCGTGCCTAGTTGCCATGCCCACCTCGGGACTCGATCGCGAAGCTAGAGCTGAAGTGGTCTCATATGAAGCAAACCGAGTGGCGTTGCTGCGACTGCGGATGCCATATGCCCCAGGAGCCTCTGAAAGTTTTTCAGTGGAACCACACTCTTACCCTCGAATTGTCTTAGGCAAGTCAGCAGTGACTGCGCGCACATGGCGACCAAGTCCACACTGAGAAAAGAGAACCTCTGCATAAGGAGACATAAAAGGAGGCGTCCTTCAGGTCGATCGCTGCCACCTAATCCTGTGGCCGCACACATTCAAAAATGCGTTTGGCCATGCGCAGCTTGAACGGAAACGTGTGAAGGAAAAGGTTCAAGACGCGCAGGCCCAGGAAAGGTCATAACCCACGCTCTTCCTGGGTACAATGAAGTGGGGACTGAGAAGCCGGACTTCACTTCGGCTGGAGGGGTGGTCTCAATCGTACCTTCGCCAGTAGGGTGACGAACTCCGCACACACGACAGGGGCATAACCACCCACCATGATAGTGGACTCCCCGGAGCGGGGAGGAGACCATGTGAACTGAATCGCATAGCCGAGCCTGATGGTTCCAGTGAGCCAGCGGAACAGACTGGAAGTTCCAAAACTGAACCAGCGGGGCATGTGAACCACAGACGTACCCATGATGGGGCAGCGAGGCGGAATGACTGGCCCGGACGTGGACGGCATAGCGGCCCGGAGTTGGGGCACGGTCATAATCCGCATCCTGACAGAGGCCAGGGAAGGACCAGCGTTCCACGGGGGCCTGGTCTGTCAGGGGTCTAGCGACAGAGGGGGACGAGAGCGGCGAGGCTCGTAAGCGGCACACACAACCATCCGCACCCTCTGGGGCTCAGAGATGGGAAGTCAGTTCTTAGAAAAATAATTCTCCCCCGGCCCTCCACCGGGGGAAGGAGTGGCCCTGCAACCACCTCCTGGAAGAACTGCAACCCATCTGTGAGCCGCCCGTAATGGGACCGCTTTGCCTGGCGTTCAGCAGGCTGCGGGGCTGGTACGGGCTGAGGTACCATGTGTACTCAAAATGACTACTCTAAACATGATGCAAATAATTTTAAATTGTGTTTATCGCAGTAAAGAGTAAGATATGATCAGTTCATGTGGTCTTCGCACTGCCAAACTATCGCCACTTTGAAGAGCGGCAAAACGGTATTTATTATTTGAATTTCGTAATAAAAAGGACAGAATTTGAAATTTGATATTTTATTTCATATCAAAAGTAACAAAGCACAAATGTTATTTATTGGACAGACATTCATGATGAAATCTGAAAAGTGACCTAGAAAAGATTAGCGGCGTGTTTAAAAAAAAAAAAAAGTTGCGCAGCTGTCTGGGGAAGCACCTCAAGGGAGCTTCATGGACTTTGTGAAGTGGATGATGGTGCCCTGTAAATCGCCGCTTACTGTCTGACCCATCGACAACGGCACCAGTCCCACTAACTACCCAGTTCCCAGCTAACAATACCCAGACTGTGGGGATCGGCAGCCCAGGCCAACCGCAGGCAACGAGAGCGACTCCGCCACGACATCCGAGCCAGCGCTAACAGAGACCGAGCTGAACATCGCCACGGAGCCTGTGCACCACATGACTGACCAGATGTGTGAACCAGCAGCTTCATCCATCACTGAGGGGAGTCAATGTGGAATTTGAGGAGATGGAAATGAGCCCCGCCCACCTTCCTGCCACTGAGAGTGAATGTTTGGTCACACTGGAGAACTGTTTTGATTTTGGAGAGGTTGATTTTCTGCCCCCTTTGTTACTATCTGAATCAGTCCTTTATTTCCCGAACTCGCTGGTCCCGCCCAGACTCCCTCTTCAACCATCTCTCCAGAATGCTATTAAGACAGTTTTACTTTTTGTTGGATTTTGTACTCCCCTCCAAGCTCCACTCCAGGCCCCAGCAAATCCTGTCACCCAGTCATCGCTACCTCCCATCAGCCCCTCAGCAACACCTCTGCCTCCTCTCAGTGGCATGACAACACCTCGAGACTGCTGGGAGCCACCTCTTCCTGGGTGTGGGAAGCCCATGGGAAGCCCCTCTTTCCTGCCTCTACGTGCTCCACTCCTCCTCAAACCTTTGCCCTGGTTTCTGTGCCTTCACTCCTTCCTCCCTCGATGCCGACAGTGACCATCGGGCATTCAGCCTCAGCGGACTCCCTCAGAACGTCGGTTCCACCTAGGTCAGGCATCACTACACCTATGCAGCGGACTTGTGGGCCAAATAATATAGATTCCATTTTACTTAAATTTTTAAGTTTATTTTTTAGAATAAACAATTACAATCACAAACTGCTGGCATCTCATTGATGTATAGGAGGAATAAAAGGGGGCTTAAGACAGTTCCCTGAGAAACTCCATTATTAATCATTCTTTCCCATCAATTTCTACCCTTTGAACTCTTCCAGTTAAATAAGAGTTCAACCAGGCTATCACCATACTTGAAAAACCCATGACACTAAAGCCGGGTGCACACTGTGCGATTTTGGCCATAATGTAGAATTTTGCAAGTTTTGCAAATCCTAAAAGATTCCTCTGAACTTAGGCTAAAGTCTCTAATCATTAGTTTGACATGTCCCCCGACAGCCGATTAATGGCCTCTGCGATAAAATTTTACCTGGTAGTGTCAGAAGATTTGAGTCACAGTCCTGTAGTGTGACATTTCATACGACAACCTATCTTTATGCCAGAAAGACTTACAAGAAATGCAACAGTTGGAACTATAATATCCGCAGTATCTAGATAAAATCTCTTCACAAAATTAATTCCAAACATTCCTTTAATCCTCTCGTTTCTTCGTTCTCCAATAAATCAAAAGAGCGTTATTCCTGCTTTTATTAATTCCATTATTTCCTGATTCATCCAAGGACTAGACTAGATCCTTGCTTAACTCTCACCTGTTTAAGGGGTGAGCAATTCTACCCACTACTTTAAGAAATAAAACTTACATGTTAATTAATTAAACTAAAATGTGTCCAAAAAGCATAATCTAAAAGCATAATTTAGCATCCATTTTACTCAATAAGTTGATCTTTAAATGCTTCAATTATATTTTTAACGATCTAGTACTGTTTTATGATTACAATATTGTAATTTGCTACGTTTCCTTGTACAGAAGATCACTAATGCCATATTCTATTACTCTTTTCTGAGAAATATACTTTACATCAGACACCAGAATAAGATCTATGGCACTTTCCCCACCTTCCCAAACTCTATTAGATTTGTTTATAATTTGGGTTGAATTAAATAATTTACATAATGACTGCAGGCAGGGCATTATAATTATCCTCTATTCTTTTATGTATATCATTATTAAAATCCCCCATACAAATACATTCTTTTGTCAAAGCATTATAATTATTTAAAACAAAGTCCCTTGTAAACATCTTTGGGACGATAACAAACTCCAAACATTATTGGCTTAGTCGCAGGTATTAACAAGTCCAAGAACAATAACTTGTTTAACATTAATATCTAACACATTAAAATGAATGTCCGATCTAATAAAAATACAAACACCCCTTCAGTGTCTGTTGCGATCCTTAGGTGCATTATAACTTTATACACTTATATCATTATCACTAACTGATGAATCTAACCATGTTTCTGTAAAGCAAAAAATACCCAGTTTACAATTTTTAAGTAATCACCTTAATTATTCAGTTTTTGGGAATAAACTCCTTACATTTAAATGCACAAAATGTAAACCTTTTACTACACAAAATGTAAACCTTTTACATTAAAATAGTCTTCAAACAAATCGTCTGAACTGCCTGATGTTGGAAAAGTCTCTCCAACCACTGTACCCTCAGTGTCCTCAGTGTGCTTCCAATCCATGACCCATTCTCCACACCGCTACCCCAATAGCCCGCCATGCCAAACTCCCCTCTCCAAAGCTCAGCACCCACCCCAACCACCCCATCATCGATGCAAAGGCAAGGTATCTTATTAGACATGCTGATCATATTTGGCTACATATAATATTTGTGTCTTGTCACTATCATTCTGTTTGTGCTGTGGAAGCTTCTGTCACCAAAACAAATTCCTTGTATGTGTAAACATACCTGGCAATAAAGCTCTTTCTGATTCTGATATTATCTCTTCTTGGTGGTCATACCTGCACAACAGCAATATTTTGTTCATTCAAGAATGATCCGGAATCCAAAACGCAAGTTTTGAGCCAGGACAAACTATCACATTAGGACCTGGACGGGTGAATGTCACCTGACAATAAATTACATATTCATAAGTATTGTAGATCTTGTAGTAGCCTATTAATGTTCACATGCAGTTACACATTGTCGATTAAAAACAAGAAATTGGCTGGTAAAAATATTGAGTGGCTGGTAGATTTTGAAATCCACCAGCCACAGTGGCCGGTGGACAAAAAAGTTCATTTCCATTCCTGGTGTAGATGTAAAAGGGGAAAAAATTATCCGTCCATAACCGATAGGCACCACGTCCGTGATACTTCTTAGATTGTCTGCAGGGAGCACTATTTTCTGTAGGTATGCAGACACATTGCTTAAACACCAAATGAGATTTGTGAATAATGAAGCAACATGCACAGCAGACTATTTCAAGCCCTTGAAACTCTCCCCCCTTTTTAGGCCCAAACAGGAAAATGACATGCTTGAACTCAAATGGTTGTATTTCCTAAATCCTTTGGAGTATATGCATAGTTATATTATATAGGTATATAGGTTATTGTATAGGTTTAGAATATAGGTATATTTTGAAAGAATACATTTGTAGTTTTATTTTTCAAGCTCAAGTTAGATAGTATTGGAATGGACATGTTTTTGGTATACTATCTTTTTATCATAAAAATAAATAAATAATAAAGATGCTTGCAACAGCTAGAAATACAATGAATCCAATACCAAAAGTCTTAAGTTATGTTTCAAGTTTGAGGATGATATAGGAACAAATACATTTTTTCTGACTAGTGCCTTTTTTCAAAATTAATTTAATTTAACTAAATAAATGAGGGCTAGAGAAAGCTACACTTACGTTTACATTTTCCACATATACTAAGCCATTCTTTAAAAATATATAAAATAATAATTGCATGATGTTAAAAGTTGGTGTTGTTATTTAAAAACTTTAAAAACACAAAGTTTTATCTTTTATTACTAAATTCACACAAAACATAGCTATATATATAAAAAGATTTTACAGTCTTCAACAACAGTTTTTGTCTCTATACACAGAAAGTACGTTGATTGCCATTCATCCAGGGTTGCCAACTCTCACGCATTCAGCCTCAATCTCACGCTCTCACGCTGGACAAAGAAATCTCACACTAAATGAGACATTCTTCTTCATGTGCGCTAATTTTCGAGTTACTAAACAAGTTCAGGCTCTTAACTACTGATTGGACCACTTCTGTGTCTACTTTGATTGTCGATTCGCTGGAAACATTTGTCGTCGTTACGTCAGTGACGTCCGTGACCGTAATTTACCCTTTTCACACGCGCTCACGTCACGGCACATGTCTGCAGAACCGCAGAGCCACAGTTTTACCCCAGCAGTTTTACCCCGCGCATGCGCAGTTTCATCACAACAGGTTTACCCTTGCGTTTTGGTTTATTTGAAATGATTGTAGCCTACATAGTTTGTGTTCAAGTCATTTGTTTTATCTGTGTTCAAGTTTACACCTTAACCACAGGCAGATTTAATTAACTTAAGAATAATTCATATATTGACTTAGACTAATAGTTCGCATTTGAATGTCTAATCGGAAGTTTGTGTGGCTGAAAAACGTAAGAGATTAAAGTGTTCATGACACAAGCATTGTTTTATTTCAGTAAAGACCCGGAAGGCCTGCGAGCAACAGTAGGAGCAAAAAATAACTAATAGGAAAAAATAATCAACGCAGTCTCATCATGAAAGTGCGTATCAATACCACGAATGTTATTTCTCGGGCCATTTATACGCCAAAAATGGTTTTTGCGTGCATATTATGCTACGCACTGAAAACCCCTTGGGTAGGATTAGGGGAGGGGGAATGGGGGTGCGTGCGTATTACACGCCATAAAGTGCATCATATGCACGCGAAAACTGCGTATCATAACAATAACCATTAGATCGTTTTGGACAGAACAACGTGACCGCGCATACGTGGGTAAAACCAAACTGTTGTGTTGAAACTGCGCATGCGCGGGGTAAAACTGCTGGGGTAAAACTGTGGCTCTGCGGCTCTGCAGACAGATATTATTGCACATCTTTCTCAAGCAGAGAAAAATCGCGAGTCAAAGAGGACACTGACACCGACAGACAAGACAGAGAAAGTTATAGGCTACTTTTGATATGGAACTACAAATTCTCTGCTCTCATATTCTGTCAATATTTTTACGAGATTCAAACAATAAATACAGTTTTTGGTGCTTTTAAATGTGACAGACCGCTGTAGCGCTTCAGCTCAAACGGCACGTGATACAGTACAACTTTTTTTTCATCATCATCTGATGAATGGGGACATTCATCTAACTCTGACTTCCTGCGTAACCCGGCGAAACGATATGACCAAACCGCCAAACACAAAGGGGAACACCTGATGCCCGCCAATAAAAGCAAAGAGGACGACGAAGAAAAATAATAAAAAATAACGCCACTGCATCGAACTTGACCGAGACTAGTATATTTAATAGGGCTGTCAAATGATTAATCGCGATTAATCGTATCCAGAATAAAAGTTTGTGTTTACATAATAAATGTGTGTACAGTGTATAATTATTTTATATATATATATATATATATATATATATATAAATACATACACATGCTTGTATATATTTAAGAAATATTTGCATGTATATACTATATATAGATTTATATATAATTTATATTATATATAAATATAAATATTTTATATATAAATAACACATTTTTCTTAAATATATAAATGCACGTGTGTGTACTTATATATACAAAATAATTTTACACAGTACAAACACATTTATTATGTAAACACAAACTTTTATTTTGGATGCGATTAATCGTGATTAATCATTTGACAGCCCTAATATTTAATATTTATATTTTTTATATTAGTCTGTATACCTCATTCAATAGTTAAAGGTTGTATCAGTGATTTCAGGCCCAAAAATAAATGTCTAATCTTTCCTAACGATCCGCTAGCTGCCCGCCCCATAAGCAGGCTGTCAAAAAAACGCGTCTCTGTAGGCAGCCTAGGCTCTGAGATCTGCACACAGCTAGCAGCTAGCGGATCGTTAGGAAAGATTAGACATTTATTTTGGGGCCTGAAATCACTGATACAACCTTTAAGGACCATGCTTTGCCTGCACGTTCTGCTGCTGAAGCGCAAACGTACGGGTGAAAGAAATGACATTGAAAATAAGAATAAATGTTTCTTTAGCTGCAAATTAGCATATTAGAATGATTTGTTAAGGTGACACTGAAGAGTAATGATGCTGAAAATTCAGCTTTGACATCCTAGAAATGAATTACATTTTAAAATAAATCCAAATGGAAAAGTCATTTTAAATTGTAATAATATTTCAAAATATTACTGTTTTTACTGTAATGTAAATGCTGCCTTGGTGAGCATAAGCAATCTTTTCAACTTTTAACTTTTAAATAAGCGGCAATTTCATATAGCCGTAACTAAACGTAACAAGAATAGAGATATAATATAAATAACAAAACATTACCTCGTCAGTGAACATGTTTTCTGCTGGAGATGCAAGATGGCTGGTTGTCATTGACAACGACAACAACTCCCATGAGCCCACGCTCTTTCATAACTTCATCAAAGTACGTCTTTTGTTATTATTTTGATTGAGTGACCCCTGGTGGCCAAAAATTACATACTGTACGTTTAACGATGTCGAATTGTAACGCTTGCCGTAAAGCAAGTCAAATTTGTAGTTTTCTTATGTCTACAGAACTACAGAAATGCGACCTCTAGCAAACTTACATAGTGTGGTTATAGCAGATATAGGACCGCAAAGCGAGGGCAGAAGTGCCTTTCACCCTGTTACGACTTGATGAACCGCTGAAATGATTTTGGAAACATTATTTTAAGGTAAAAAATATTCTTTAGTGTTGCTTTAACGTCAACTCACTTCAATATGTTTTCTCAGATTTGTGGGTGAAGTTTTAAATGCTGAAATTTCATGCATAGGGAAATGTATCGGAGTAAAAAGTAAACTTTGTCTTTAATATTGTAGTGGAGTAAGAGTGAAAGTAGATGCAAATAAAATATACTCAAGTAAAGTACAGATCCCCAGGAAAAATACTTAAGTAAAGTAATTTTTACTTTGTTACTTACCACCACTGCTTAATTTGCTAGAAAATAAGAGAAAGAAACCTGAATTCTGTGTTCACCATGCTGTCTGCGTGGCTCTGTGTGTGGGCTCAGAAAACAGTGGGCGAGATACAGTCTTCTTGCACTTGATGTTTAAACTTAAAAACAATGATAAAAATGATAAAATGACAAATGATAAAATTTCACTCTATGTTGGTTAAACTTTGTAATGAATACGTTGATCACATGCATTCCGAACCAGGGTACAGCTGGCCAGTATGGATCATGGATCAACTACGATCCCTTTACTATTGCGGATGCGCACATACCGATATCGATGCCAAAATGATATGATGTTTTATTAACAAATTTCGGGAGGAGCACTTTCAGCTAATTAACAAGAGTGGAGCGCACTCAGCAATCAATGATACAAGGTACATATAGACCCAGCAATCTCACCTCAAATCCATTGTTAGTTTAGCAGCATCCCTCCACCACCCCTTCTCCACACTTTTTCTGGTCCTAACCACTTACATGGGCGGAGTACTCTGGGTCCGGGCCAAACTCCGAGCTCGGAGCCCTCCCCCCGGACAGCACGCCAAATACGCATTAAACCTTGTTCACTCTAATTGTATGTAAGTGTGAACTCGTGAAATATATCGTGCAGCCCTAGTCCAGATAGCAGTACATAATCATAAAAATACCTCTATGAGCACATGCGGAAGATAAACAGCACACACGCTGTTGGAATCGTCTTAAATAGGCATTGGCTTAAAGTTTTGTTGTTAAGATTTACTACAATGAACAATGGCTGGAGAATATGTCTCTGAAGATGTAAAAAAAAAAACACCTGGTAAAATTACTGCCCTATTTTGAAAAATAAACTTTGAAGGTGGGCTCATTTGTTTGTGAGACTCTAATGTATATAATCGTATACACTTTTACTTTAACGGTGCTCAGATTGCATAATTTCTTGAAGAACAATGATGGAGGGTAGATCTGTCAGGCGAAATCAGATGTAAACAATGGACAATATATCAATATTTCACAGATTTAGCTCTTTTGTGGACAAAAAGTGCTGTTTTTCAATGGATGCTTGTCATGGAAATTTGACCCAAGTGCGACAGATTGGATCGGTTCACCTATTTCATCACAAAGGTAAGAAGTTGCTTTTGCATTTTGTCATTTGCGCAAATTACAATATTACTATTGCTGGAGGATCTATATTGCAACACCGTAGATAGACACTAACCCCTTACTGTACGTTCACACCGCCGCCGACTTGAGCTTCCTAAGCGGCCGGAAGTCATTCCTTTTCAATGGAAGCTGGCTTCTCTCCGCTGCAAGGAGCGTCAAATCCCTCGGCGTCGCGTTTTGGGCGTTTTGAGCGTCTTGAGCGTCAATCAGATAGTTGAAAGTAGCTCAACTTTATGGTAATGAGCTATGACGCGGTTCAGCGGCAAGCAGCGGCAAAACACAGCAACCAATCGGAATATAGACGTGTTATATATTCTGGCTGATTCCGGAGAAACATACGATGTAAACTTTCGTTCCTACCAAAACATTAGTTCCGATTAAAACATTAGCTGCAGCTGGTGCACCAGCCGGTGATACTCTCCGAATTGATAACGGTCCCATGGAGGGTGTAATGAACGAACCCAAAATCTCAGAGTCCGACGTCTTGTCCGCATACAATAAAGCAGCACCAAACACAACAACTTCACAACAATTATCCATAATGATCCAGTGATACACATTTGAGAATGAGCGCAACTTTTATTTTAAATATTTACGAATGCTCGTTTTAAGCGGGAATGCAATTCATTTGCTCACGGTAACATGATTTGACCAATTGCACTAATGCAAATAATAATAATAGCTAATTATTCTTTTTTTCCCGACCAAATGTGACCAAAACGGTTACAAAAATGCTGTCATTATAAAAGGTTTCTTTAATGTATTGCTTGTTTTTTCTGTTTATTACATTTCATGTTGTGGCACTTCTCTTTTCCCTGCTACGTCAGAGCGGCTAAAGCGTCAACAAGCGTCAACAAGTTCCCCGTACTGATTGACAAGCGTCCTTGACAGGGCGGCCAGAGCTTCTTTGCAGCTCAAGTCGGCGGCGGTGTGAATGTACAGTTAGAGATTTCAAATGATAATTTGTTATCATTCTCAATATTTTTAGATAGTATTCTATATAGTAAACAAAGTGACCTCAACCCCGGGTCAAGCGTTTTTAAGGCACGTTCCTTTGGAAATTGTGAGACTACTCGTGAGGTCCTTGAAGATGCTTTGACAACTGCAGTGGTTAGGGATTAGGCTCAAGGTTAAACTGCGGTATTAGATCATGATTATTGTTAGTCGAGGCCTCGTTGCAGTAGCGGAGACAAATGGATTACACTACATAAAGCCTGCAGGATTATTTCGGCTGCATCCATGACTACTGCATCACAAATGAAGAGCTTATGCCTTAATGAAGAACCAAAACACAGGAAACTGCAGGAAAACTATATTCACAGTCATGCATGAGCATATGCATATGTATCTAAGTATATGCCATAAAGACAACTTCTACCTGTTGCCTGGCAACATTTGAGTTCTGACTCGGGTCCAGTATTGTGTGTTTAGAATTTATGTTTCTTCATCATCCTCGGGATCTCTTGTGCATGCCGACAGCTCTATGTTCTGCTGTCCCCCAAATCCTGCTGTCTGGCAAAATAACTGAATGTCCATTTTATGATTAACCAAATAATAAAGGTCTACGGGACAACGGGACCTCCAGGACAGAAGTTGTAGATCCCTGGCCTACACAACGCCATCAACACCTCAAGGGCTCAGAGCAGCTTTTGGTATAGGGCCTAGTACAATATTACTATTGCGTCGTTAAAAGAAATAGGCCTAATCATTTGTATTTTTCTGCTTATCCATTGGTCTTCAAACTTTGGTATATTTGGGTTTGGGAATTTGGTTGGGTCATTGTGATTTATCCTATTACTTCACTAATCCTACCCAGAAATCACTCTCTACAATCAGACTAGTGACCAAATTAAATTCAAATGGGGGAACAGACAGAGGAAGGAAGAGATGTTGTCAACTCACCTTTGGCTGAGCCTCCACTTCCACCACCTGGTTTCTGTTTGTGATGCTCTTGACAAGAGTCTCTACCGTCCCATTAAACTTCATGAAGAGCACATAGGTGGCGTAGACGAGCAGCATGCTGATACTCTCCAAGTATGTGATGTAGTTATCCAGGAAGAAAACTATGAGCATAATGAGGCCGATGATGTAGAAGGTGACGTCCCTGAAAAGAGGCCACCACGTCAGGTTCAGGATCTCCTTCGAGAATACAGCACACATTCCAATGACAAACAAGATGTTGAACACAGCGGAGCCGACAATGGTTCCGATGCCCACGTTACTGTGGGAAATGAATACGCCGATGACGGAGGTGAAGAGCTCAGGAGCCGAGCCCCCAGCCGCCATGAAGGTGGCGCCCGCCACGTCATCTGAGATCTTGAATTTCTCTGTGATGACCGTGAGCGCGGGGACAAAAAACTCGTCGCAAACGATGGCAAGGGCAATGAACATGTAGATCATGCCGAACATGTGTAACACGACAGCGCCACGCCGACGGTCCTCCAGGCTGAACAGGTCAGTCGGATAGTCCCCTTGACTCTCGTTTGACTCTGCGGACGAGCGCATGGCTATGGGCGTGTCCTCCGAGAGGTTACTGTGGTAGCCCAGGTGTGTGGATAGCAGTGTTCTGTGTGGGGCGTGGCTCTGAAGCCCCTCCCACTGAGCGGTAGAGTGCCACGAGAAGGCCACTGCACTTATTGCTACGAGACTGATGAGGAGGCTGATCACCCGCGCAGGCCTGAGTTTTCTCCATAAGCGCTGGCGGGCACAGACAATCTGACTGTGCTGCACGTCGGAGGCCATGGCCATTCTCTCTGCTTCAACACTCATGTGCTCTCTTGTTACGCTACGGTTAGGCTTAACGCATGCTGAGAATGCTACTTGTACTATAAATCTGTGGAATCCAGATGTCCTTCAGCACACCAGAGGCTTCCTCATATTAGCCTGAGAAAAATAATCACACAGAAAGGGTGGGGTGGGGGTTAATCACACATCACACAAAGCCAACAAGATCTATGCTGCCAGGTCAGTGTCCGTGCAATACGTATGTCCAAGTGTACTAAGTAAATGGTGTGTGTGTTTGTGTGTGTGAAATGTGTGAATCTGTGAGCATCTGCGATTGCTGACTTGCTCTTACTCACAGCTGCGTCTGCATTTTCAAGGTCACAGTGAAACGGCACAATGTCAAAAGCATGTCTGCATCCCTCTCATGCCCTACGCAGCAGTTTCACAGCATGAACCTTATATAACCAAAAATAAGATCTAAATAAAAGCTCAAATTCTTCAACAGCGATACTACTGCCTTTGCCATACTACTGACTGCCATGAACACAAATGTTTTCATTTTGACTCATTATTATATATATAAATGTTTTCTGAAGACCTACATTTATTAGATCGCCACATAACAATGCTTCTGAACATCTGAATGGAACTTTCATAGTTTAATTTCAAATATACTCCTGCCAGTGTTACAACACATTTAAAAGTCTTCTCTTCTTCACTATATCAGGACTTCCTCAATTATCATGATATTAGAATAGTATAATGAATGAAAGTCATGAAGTCTGATTAAAATAGGTCTTTTATTTGCATATTTTCTTATAGCATATTAAAGTGATTTACTAGTATGGCCTTATATTGTATTCAAGCATATATAGGCTTAGTTTCTGGAAAAGATACAAATAAAGTGCTGAGAATTGTGCAGGAGAAAGTGGAGTACAAAAACTGGAAGTGTTGAGTCAGTTGGTAAGTACGATTAGTTAGCTGTACTAAATCAGTCTTTATTTTATTTTACTTGTACTGAAAATAATACATATTATTCTTATTATTACAATTAATAGTTGTATAAGTATTAATAGGTATAATAATAATGGAAAATAGGAGTTGGTTTAATTAGTTGTTTTGGGAATAATGATATTTGGACATAATAGGTAAATAATTAAATAATTAAACATGTAAATTTCTCCAAACCCCTTACTATGCTCGTCTTTCATGTTATGAACATCATCAGTAGGCTATATTTTTCCAAGCGTGACAATGTCACTTCTAATAATGCTGTCATTTATCATGCTGTTATTAAAGGGGGGTATGGCTGGCATACCTGAATAATCACAGACTGTCTGACATGCAACAGACCTGTGATTCTCATGACCTCTGAGTTTTGTGTGCCGAAATATGAATGATATAAATAATCAATAGTCTGATATATGAAGGTAAGTTCTGATCTAATGCAACGTTGTCTGCTCATACTCGTAATAACACTAATGATGCATCATGTGCAATGTACAACGCACCATTTTTGAACTCTATATTAAAAGCAAATAAACACATTGATAAACTCACTGATCGAATAAATGAAAAAATTTGACTTACATTCAGAGGTGATGGATGAACGTGACGGTTCGGCGCGACGCATACAGCAGGTTGACAGTCCGCGTGCGTCCTCTCTCGTGCCCTCCAGTAATTTCTTTCCGACTACGATGATGCTGATGATGTTATTTAGGGGCGGAGCTCCGAGAGCGCGTATCTGTGTCCAATTTCATGCTCTTATTCCCAGACATTACCTATGGCGAGAAGCGATGTTCAAACCGACCACAGCCCCTCTCTTTCTGTGTGTGTGTGTGTGTGTGTGTGTGTGTGTGTGAGTGAGAGAGAGAGAGAGAGAGAGAGAGAGAGAGAGAGAGAGAGAGAGAGAGAGAGAGAGAGAGAGAGAGAGAGAGAGAGAGAGAGAGAGAGAGACTCGCGCGCACAGGTGTCGCCCACCACGATTCCGCGCAACCGTGTGGTTCTGTGACATCACAATGGCCCAAGTGAAAGCGTTACTGTGGTTACAGCAACGGCGTTCTCCGACAGGAGAAGTCTCACATCATCACGAGTTTTGACTGATAGAAAAAGCACAAATCATCATGTTCACACATAGCCTACTCCCCCTCCCTTCCCATGAATTCATTCATAATTGACATGACACTGTATTGTTTTTAAATTGTGCCTCTGCAAATAAATACAAAGCCTATTTTACAATGACAATATCAAAATAGAATGTTTTTGCAGTAATCAATTACAGTAATGAGATTTACAGAGAAATCCTTATTTTTGTGTCGCACACAAAAAAAAGAAGATATAAGCCCTTATTTGCTCCACCATGAGTCTGTCCGTGTTGAGTGAGTTCATTTATTCAGTTTCTTGAGCGAGCTGACTCATAATTTTTATTATTCAAAAATAATGGCTGTGTTTACTTGCACTCTCAGGAGACAGAAGTGTGAATGTTGGGGTGTAGGAGTGTTGCTGGTGTTTAGTCGGGTTGTTGTCATTTTGTGTGTGTGTGTGTGTGTGTTGTTTGGGAATGTTTATTCGGGTAATTGCTTTTATGCACTGTGCAGATCTATGCAGTAGCCTACTTTTTTGCTGAATCTATTACAATTGCCCACGCAGAATCCAGAACACTCCCGCCCTCATTAACACACACACACACACACACACACACACACACACACACACACACACACACACACACACAAACATTCTCATTAAGATTGATGGACACAATTCAGAGTGAGTAATGATTTACAGTCTGCTAGTGTTAACTCACCTCTCTATCAATTTATGATTGCGTAGTCTGTCCTTACTCAGATCTTGAAGATGGCATAGAGTATAGGCCTATATAGCCTATATATATGCTGTATGATGGATGACACAAATATAGATACACTCATACATCTTTTTTGCGGTCACAGACCTACGGACGCAGCCCTGAACTACGGAGCTAATGGGGAGACGCACCATCTCTGCAGGCAGCGCACATACAGGACGCATAGTGGGAGCACAAGAAAATAGCCTACGCAGTGCAAATTAATGGGAAAGACCACTGCACCTTGATACATGCTCTTTTAAAATATTTTTAACTTGACACGATGCAGTGAAATGAAATCACAGCGCTGGGTGAGTAACTCCCGTAAAGCCAGTCGCGAGGACAGTCTGAGCGCGTATTATGATACCTACGGTAATCTACAGACAGCTTAAAAATGGTCTAGAACTGTTTTTCATTCAGCGAGTCTTCAGCAATATAGGCGCCTATATCCACATTTCAATCAAATAACACCAAAGCCTTTAATTTTCTTAAGGAAAATATTTGAGAACTTAAGAATTTTTTTCTAGAATTGCACTGAGGAACATTCTTAGGCTACTTCTTAGTTAAGACTTTTCTTAACTTCTTTCTTAAGATTTTCGTGAATCCGGCCCCAGAGTGAGGTCACTTTTATCATGTTGCTTGCAGTGTAGATTTAAAACTTGAATGCAGTGTGCCTTTTTATTTCTGTCAGGGCAAATCAATGCCATCCAATTACCTTCCAGCTAAAAGGCAACATTCTCAGAAAGTTCTGGCAATGCTTTGAAAGCTAAACGTTCTTCCAGTAACGTTTATGGTCTTTAATAACGTCCTCACAACGTCAGCACAAACATCGATCATGTAACGTTTTTAAAACATTTAAATCAATAAAAACGGGACGTTCTGAACGTCCAGAGAACATTCCAAAAAATAAACTTTCTATAATGGAATAATATCAAAACGTCTTTAGAAGCCTATCAAAACATCCTTAGAACAGCTGGGATGATGAACTATTTTCTGAATCCTTTAATTTCTTTAAAACACCCTCCTTTGTTGGACATCATGTGTAGCTCTACGTTTAGAAATCCTCGCCAAACTCCAGTGTTCCTTCTTTCTCTTGAAGATATTAGGAACACGCGGAGACGATTCTATGATAATAGATGTTTCTATTTTCCACCAGCTTCACACTATGTGTGTTCATGGCAGGCTTATTCCCTGAAATTTAAAGGAATAAATTCCTCACGCTGTCCTCTGGCGGCGAAACAATATAACTGCGTCTCCAGATAAAACTTAGACTAAACTTTCCAATAATAATAATAATACGAGACAGTATTGTTTTTATTTTATTTTTTACACCTGTATATACAAATGATTATTATTAGCAGTATTGTTATTACTTTTGTCACAAAAACTTTGATTAACATAATATCTAGCAGCAGCAGCAGCATTATGTATTTCATATTCAAACAGTGTTCACTTCCTTCAGTGCTGAAACTATGAGAAAATACAGCATGTGATCTACAAAGGACACTGAACACCTGCGATGCATGATTTTCTGTTTCCAAAATTAATCTAAAAATACAAAATCAGTAGTTTCATTTAAAAATTATTGTCTTCACATGACTAGACTTTAATTTAGGTTAATAAAAAGACTAAAAAGTAAAAGCAGAATATTTAATACAAATGCAACTAGAAAAGTAATATTCAGCATTTTAAAACTAAATTAATTAATAAAAAAACAAATAAATAAAAATGCATTTTTGGTTCTGTGCATTGCACATATTCATCTAACATGATAATACAGATTTATCAATCCATGTATTTACGGTTTACTGTACACTGAATGTGTGTTTAACATGTTAATCTAAGCAGTGTGTGAGTGGTATCAATTACTGTACATTACTGTATTTAAAACACTTCTGTATATGCTATGATTAACACTGCACACTCACTCACTATTCACTACATGAAATCCACAGTCGACTACTATGAGAAAATGAGTGGAAACTTCAGTAGATACACAATTTTTTGTGTTTTACTGTCATCACATAAATGTAGTGTTTTGGTCAGTTTGTCAGGAGCAAGAGACGATCATGATCAGTTCAGTCCTCTTTCAGTCCTCGTCTTCTCCTCTGCTGCTCCAGTCTCTGAAGCCCTTCCTCTCGCCCCAATGCATGCTGGGTACCTGCTCTGTGAGCCGCCTCGGTCGCTGCGATGTCAATCTGAGCGTATTTACTGGAGCTTTTCCCTGAACAGAACCAGAACAAGACAGATGTTGATTTTGGCCTGACAAATATTAATTTATTACTTTTAAAAATATTACTTTTATTCAGAAAGGCTCATAAAATTTGTCAAATGGGACAGTAAAAACATTTATGTAACAAAATATGTCTGTTTTAAATAAATGCTGTTCTTGTGAACTTTCTATTCATCAAATAATCCTGAAAAAATGTATCACGGTTTCCACAAAAGTATCAAGCAGCACAACCGTTTTCACCATTGATAATAATAAGAAATGTTTCTTGAGCAGCAAATCAGCATATTAGAAGAATGACTTCTGAAGGATTATGTGACACTGAATGCTGGAGTAACGATGCTGAAAATTCAGCTTTTCATCACAGGAATAAATTGCATAATACATTACAATATATTTAATTAAAAAAAAAAAATGAGCAAAAAACACATAGATAAATATTTTAGATAACTACAATGGCCATATACAAATAAATAATGATAAACAATATATAAATACACTTTATTTAGTCAAATTGATATTTTCAGATGTTTGTACTTTCATCAGAGTGAGTGACATATATTATTGTATTTGACCTTCAGGCTGTTTTGCTTTAAAAAGAGTCAAATCTGTTTTTTCAGATGGGTTGTATCTTGAATGTGACTGTGAATGACTTGAAAGCAGGTGCCTTGTTTGTTTAACTTAATAATGAATAATTAATATTATGGAAGCTTGTGTCTGCCACAGTATAAAAAATTTAAAAGGTAACTGCGACTACCTCACCAGCTGAGTATTATTTTTGTATTTTTTTGCAATTGCAACTGCACGTTTATGGATTCTGAAATACCTAAAGGTTCAACTTAGACATATCCTCAGAGATAAACCCGGGTCACAGGTCGTTTCGGGTCTTAGATCATCAGACACCCTGGCCTGGGTGGCCCAGCAGGGTGTGATCAGTCCCCAGCTTGTGTCCAAGTAGCGCACTACCCCATGGACCACCCTTCTTGATCCACAGCCACCTTGAAGCTTTTTCCACAGCTTCTGTGATGTTCTTGGTGGCTGTTCATTCCTGCAACCCTCTAATACCAAGAAGAATGAGTGTCCGATGTAGACTGTCCTGCAAAGCCCCTGCAGCGAGCCCTCCACCCATGTCTTCTACTGTACATAACATTCCCAAGACTTAGTAATGGCGCTTTTCCACTGCATGGTACGGCTCGGTTTGGCTCGGTACGGTTCGACTCGCTTCACTTTTCCACTGCGTGGTACGACTCGACTCGGTACGGCACGGTTCGCTTTAGCGCTGTTGCTTTTCCACTGCAGTTAGTACCGCTTCAAAGTGGGTGGGACTGATCGTTATAGTTGCGCCGCCTATATGCTACTGCCATGACATCATCATAAACGCGTAAACATCGTCATCCTTGCAATGTTTTCTGGAAACTTCAGCTGCTTCCCTAGGTCAACCTTCAGCAGCCAATCATGAGCTGAGGCTAGCAGTCACCTGATGTTTCTCTTCCACCCTGATAAAGGCAATGTTGTGCCTTACTGGGAGCTGATGTTTTCTCTATTGGATTGCAAAGCAGATGGTGTCAGCTACTGCCCTCAGCACCTGGTCATTGCACCACTACCTGTACCTCCCCTCTCCCAAGGCTTTCCGGCCGCAGCTCAAGATGTGCTCTAAAGAACCTCTTGCCAGACACAGTGGGTATGCTGGGGTATTAGCTAAACCACAGCAATGCAGGTTGGCTGGGCTTGGAAAGACATCATACACTGACTGGATCACAAACTTGAGTCTAGCTGGTTCTGTCTTCCAAAGTTCTGCCCAGGTGATCTTATACGTGCAGTTGTATGGTCCCAATTAGTCCAAGCTCCATGCTTGCACATAGCCACTGTCCTACTCCGACGTTTCTCTTCCACCTCCTGTGCCCGCCACTTCCTCCCAGGAAAAAAACGTCAAACATCAAAATGACCTTTGTTATTTTATATTCTGTGGCGAAAACAAGCTTCCATAATATATCTATATGGTGTTGATGTGTATACACTACTAATTATTATTTGCTTGTTTTGCACCTCTGATGGCCGTGCTGGACTCCTGCAGCTCAAGTTCCATGTAATGCAGCTGTTTTTTGGACATGGGGCTGGTGGGAATATTCACATATGTTACTGCGTCTCCTCTGAGCCTGTCCATCACCACTGATCCGTCCGCTGCAAACGCATACACTCCACCTGAAACGCACAGATCAGACCCACATCAAACACACACACATCTACAGAAAACACCACAGACCTCAGGCAAAGTGAGTTCACCTTCAGTGAGATGATGAGAAACCCTTTGTGAAGCAGCACAGCTGTTTATGAGCTCAAACCTGCTCCCCTCCTCCAACTGTCACAGAAAGAGAGAGAGAGTAAGATGTTCATCCATGGAAAAACACACCTTCAGTAGTCCCGATTCCTGTTTAAAAGTAACATGTCCACACCAGTTTAATCTGTAACTTGTCTATACAGGTTCAGCCTTTATGCTTTACAAATGCAGTTTTCAGGTGACTGCCTGCTAATAACACACTGTTGCGTGTGGCATTCAGTTGTATCGCTTAACCCTTTGATGCACAAGTCATTAAATTAAGGAAAAATCTCAGTGTTTCTTTTTTCATTGCATGCATTGAAAAGAGATTAAATATAAGGTATTTTTAAACATTACTAATGACATTAGCCCATGTGGCTGTGATGTGTGTACAATGATGAAGGAATACCTACAAACAGTCTTTAACATTAAATCCAAAAGGTAACACGCAGATCAACCAGAAAACAGAATAGCACAACCAATTTAAACTAAGACAAAACCGAACACTGAATAAAGGGAACTAGGGGCTTAAATACACAAGGAGGATAATCAACAGAACCAGAGACGTGCATAACAAACTGTTCCTGATCCTTGTTTGTTTCTATGGTTACTCAGGCAAACAGGAACAGAACATAAACAAATCAAAACACAAAAAAAACTATCATACTTGTGACTAGGGGTAGGCGATCTGACGATTTTATATCGCGATCGATATTGAAGACGTCCACAATCTACTTTTCAAGTGAATCGTAGAGATTGTGATCATTGATTTCCTCGTAATAATGTTAAAATACTGCAATGACTGCCTACTAGATGGCTGTGCTGACTGGCCAAATTATATCATGTGTCTTTCTTTCATGCATGGGGACCCATTTGAAAAACAACTCAACAGCAGTAGGGCTGTGCGGTGAATAACATTTATTAGTTTCTGTTTCGATTTGGAAAACGTGATAATAATGATAAAATGATCATTGGTGTGATTTTGCCCCTCCTTAAAAAGCCTAAATTTAACATCCAAATCATGTAACATGGCTGTCTCCTGCAGGACATGCTTTATTTTAAAAATAGTTATTAAAAGTGTGAAAACATATCTGCTAAAGAGACTGATCCCCAATAGCTTTCTTTGTGACTGCTGCGAGATAGAGCGGAATATGGGTGAGCAAAGTATACTTGAGGTTTCAGGTGCGCCTAAATTGTCAAATACACACAAAAATATGTCAAAATGTCCGTCTTTGTGAGTATTTACATAAATACAGTCAATTATGGGTGGTGGCTCTGGAGGAAGATGTAGAGATGGAGAGGGATGTGAGCAAGGAGAGGAAGAGGACAGAGGAAACCACCATGGAGGAAAATGTCTTTCGTCAGCTTAATTCACATAAAGACACCGGCCCAGACAACATCAGTGCCTCTATCCTAAAAACTTACAGCAAGGAGCTAGCCCCAGGGAGGCAACACATCTTCCAACAATCCATGGATACACACTGTCCCCATGGCCTGGAAAACATTGCACATCATCCCCCTACCAAAGAAATCATGCCCCAAGGGGTGCAATGACTTCAGACCTGTGGCATTAAAGGATTAGTTCACTTTAAAAAAAATGTTTGCTGATAATTTACTCATGTTACCCATGTCATCCAAGATGTCCATGTCTTTCTTTCTTCAGTCAAAAAGAAATTAAGGTTTTTGATGAAAACATTCCAGGATTTTTCTCCATACTGTATAATCGACTTCAATGGACCCCAAACGGGTTCAAGGTCCAAATGACAGTTTCAGTGCAGCTTCAAAGGGCTTCAAACGACACCAGACGATGAATAAGGGTCTTATCTAGCGAAACGATCGGTCATTTAAAAAATAAATAAAAAAGTTCAAGTTTTATAAGCACAAATGCTCGCCTTGCTCTGTTCTGTGATGCGCGTTCGTGACGTCACGTAATACGCAATTACGTTGAAAAGGTCACGCTTCTGTCCTGACGAGAATGTTCTTTTAGCCTTTTTAATATTAAAACACCCAGGATACGCACACGAAATGGGCATTTAAACGATAAACTGACACAAAGATATTTGAATATGTGTATATGGTCCTCCTTCCTGACATTTGTAAACACTGACTCGATACTTCCACCTACGCGTGCCGTGACCTTTTCAACATAATTGCGTATTCACAGAACGCACATCACAGAACAGAGCAAGGCGAGCATTTGTGCTTATAAAACTTAAACTTTTTAATTTATTTTTTAAATGACCGATCGTTTCGCTAGATAAGACCCTTATTCATCGTCTGGTCTCGTTTAAAGCCATTTGAAGCTGCACTGAAACTGTCATTTGGACTTTGAACCGTTTGGGGTCCTATGAAGTCGATTATATGGAAAAAATCCTGGAATGTTTTCATCAAAAACCTTAATTTCTTTTCGACTGAAGAAAGAAAGACATGGGGCCCTATTTTAACGATCTGAAACGCAAGTATCAAGCGCGAAGCGCAAGTAACTTTGTGGGCGGGTCTTGGGCGCTGTTGCTATTTTACCGGCGGGATAAATGACTCTAGCGCCCGACGCAAGTTTAAAAGGGGTTGGTCTGAAGTAGCTTCATTATTCATAGGTGTGGTTTGGGCGTAACGTGAAATAAACCAATCAGAGCATCATATCACATTCCCTTTAAGAGCATGATGAACGAGGTGCGCTTGTTCTATGGCGCAATACTATTATAATGGCGCATTTACCAGGCGCGCTTCAGAATCGGTTCACAGCCGAGGAGATCGATGTTCTCGTCAGGGCCGTAGAAGAAGTGACATTGGGGATGGGACAAACCCACCCAAATTAGCTTCGGTTATACATGCATTTAATAATTTGGGTAAATATGTAAGCTTTATGCCTATTTTTCATGGACACGACAATGATTTCCCTCGTGTTTTAATATTTTTCCTTATAATAATGTATCATTTGCAAAAAGGAAAATGCATCTGTGTAGATCAGAGAATCATCTACAGTGTGTGCGCGTTGTTCACACTCTGTATTATGACCAAGCATGCGCGCTTAAAATAGCATTTGAATGTACGCTCAACGTGCCACAAGTGCCACACGTGCAATTGCAAAATAGCACCAGGGATTGTTTGCGCCGGAACACGCCTCCTTTTTTGCGCTGAACCGCCCAGGAAGCGCAAGTTCATTCTCTAGTTCACCGGCGTGCGTCTGTGGAGGGAAAAGTCTGCTTTGCGCGGGTGCAAAATACGAATGATACATGCGTCAGTGTACAAAGTCATATGCGCTGGGTGCAAGATAGGGCCCATGGACATCTTGGATGACATGGAGGTGAGTAAATTTTCAGTAAAAGTTTTTTTAAAAGTGAACTAATCCTTTAACATTGTAATAATGAAGTCATTGGAAAAAATAATATCATATGTACTCTCTCTGTCTGTACAGGACATAATGGATACGTTCCAGTTCGCATACAGGCAACAGCACAGCACATAGGATGCTGTTGGCACTCTTATGCATCTGGTCTCAAAACACCTGGACACTCTGAAAATAAAGCCATATGCCAGGGTACTGTTCATTGACTTCTCCTCTGCATTCAATACAATAAAACTGGACATATTGTTATCCAAAATGGCTCAAATGGGTACGAACCCATATCTCATTCATTGGTACTGTTCCTTCCTCACCAACAGGCAACAGCTGGTTAGGGTCAATAACACCTATTCCCCCATGGTCACAACCAGCTGCGGTGCCCCACAAGGATGTGTTAGCTCTCCTTTGCTCTTCACACTCTATACCAACGACTGTGTTACCTTTGCACCCAACCATCATATCATAACATTTTCCAATGATACTGCACTGCTAGCGTTGATGAAGGAAAGGGAAGGGGCTGATCTCTATGTTGTGTGATCTAAATGCCCTCATCGTCAATACACAGAAAACTGAGGAGATTATCTTTGGTACCTCTCATGAGTGCCACATTACACCAATAATCGTTCACAATCAAATCATAAAACAAAAATCATCGTTGACTATATCTGCAGCAAAGTACAGCAGAGAATCTACTTTTTAAGGAGACTCAGGTCATTTGGAGCGAGTAGTGAAATCCTGTCTCTTTTCTTTGTGTCAACAATTCAAAGCATTCTGCAGTATGGACGCGCAATGTGGTTTGGGGGCCTCTCAGCTCATTTGAAGGCCAGGATTCTACGGCTCCTGGGAATCTGTTCCAAATTGGTGGGACACTCAGTGGAGAACGCGTTCACTGAAAGCCATATACTGTTAGACTGGCTGACAAAATCTCCAAGGATCCTACCCATGTGTTGCAGCAGGAGTATCAACTCCTGCCCTCCGGGAGGCGGCGCTATAGGATCCCAGAATGCAGAAAGAACAAATAAACACTAATTTGTTCCTCTGTCAATATCTCTGCTGAATCAACACAGGAAAGTAAAGAAGTTGTTTCACCCCACTTTCACTTTCACGACCACTCTTGCAAGGCGGAACCCCCATCATATTAATTTATGTTTTTATTGATGATTCTGTTTTAAGCTTTTTTAGGTTGCGTGTTGTAAATGTTGGAGGTTGTATTGCAAGGCAAATTTCCGTGTGGACAATAAAGTGCAATCTAATCTAATCTAATCTAATCTAATCTAATCTAATCTAATCAATGGAGGTAATATAGGTGCCAGAGAGGAGATTCTGATGACCCAGAGCACAGCCATGAATGCCCACAGTGGAAGTGATGGTAGGAGGAGCCAGGGTGGAGTCAGAGATCTGACCACAAGTGGTGGAGCAAGGAGAGTTGGAGACCCAGGTGGAGCCAAGGAGACAGAGATGGAGCGACACTGTAGGTCCTGGAGGACAAGGTGGAGCAGTAGTGAGGTAGAGCGGCTGAGATGAAGCCAGAATGTTGGAGAATTGAGGCGCGACTGGTGGGACCAAGGACCAATGTGGAGCCAGAGGGAAGGCGGAGCCCGACAGAGCCGAATGAGTGGAGGGACGGAATGCAGCCGAAGGCTCGGAAGTCCGTGGCCTAAGCAGAGTGATGACTGACCAATGCGAAACCGGAGGGGCGAGGGAGCCAGTGGAGCCGACTGGTCGATGGGCTGTTAAGGTGAAGTTAAGGGCTCAGCGAGACCAGAAGACCCAAGGCTGATCAACGCAGCAGAGTGGAGCCAACAGAGGAGGAGCCGAGGAATTTAAGGGAGCCAGCAGAGGTGGGGCCGGAGTACTGGCTGGCTTATGTAGAGGAGGTTGGATAGATAGGCTGGGTGAGACCATCAGCGATGAAGGAGACTTGGAGCTGGGCGGAACCATCAGTGACGTGAGGCTTTGGGGATTTAACTCTTATGATTCCTCATTCAACAGTACAGAGGACAGGCACAGCGTATCCTCAGTGGCAGAAATAGCAGGTAATTCCATATTATTTCAGCAGCACAAATCTAGTCTATGTAGCAAATTAGCTCAAAAGGGAAATAAGAATAATTAATCATAACTCGTTATAATTAATTATAAATATTTGGATCAGTTAATCGAATTAAATTCATCTAATTAATCATTGTAATATTACAATCAATTAATCTGTTCATCCAGCGAACACTCAGTATTGATGGTCTATCAACTCTTCAGGAAGGATATTTTCTGTGGCCACAGAAAAATAACTTTCTTAGCATGTAGCTGTGATCCTAATCGTAAAATTTACATTGATTTATGAGCCAGACCAGAATCAACTCGTACGAATGTGCACCAAAAAATTAACTATTTAGTTTATTTAACTAAATCACTAACACATAACTAACCTAAAACACATAAACACAATCACACATACATGGGTAGTATGGAAAGTGAAAATGGCTGAAAAACCGGAACAGAACAAAGGAAGGAAGCTATGAAAAGAGTAATTTAACCTTCTGGAAGAACCTTACTTACCAGTACCTTACTACAAAGCTCCTTTGTTAACAAAGGGGTTCACAACTTTAGCTAAACAGCGATTTAGTATATTGTACGATACTTGGATTTGCCTTAGCTGTTTAAGAGCACCCAAATATACAGTTGCGAGGAGAAAGTCTTGATAGTTTGGTGCTGAAGTTGCAATCGATTTTTTTCCGAGTTGAATGAAGAAGCGATGGTGAACTTGTGGAGTTAGTTGACTCTGTTATGGTCTATGGTCTAACACATGGCTCGATGTGTGTTGAGGCGAGGCCGGATGAGGTTTCACGTGAACAGCAATCAGGAGCAGAAGCCAGAGAGCGTACGAAGAGAACTTTGTGTTAATTTCTAAAGTTCCCCAGAGGTCACACCTTTGAGTTTTGGCTTGACCTAGGAGAAAGGATCAATTCTCAAGCGGGAAAGTTAATTTGTTTGAAAAGATAACTCATTTGTATGATTGGAGTAAGCTGGCATTTTGTGTCCATTTATACTCTGATAAATATTAAAAAAATACACTGCATTCTATGAGAAGGTGATGTCCACCAAATTGTGATTAAATGAGGAATATTTTGATAGCAGCCACCACTTAGATAGGTACATTAACTAGTACTAGTAGTTCTATCATCAGGCATGCATAACACTATACAATATAAAAAAAGAAAATATACAAACAGTAATAATACACAAAAATGTACTGGTGAAATGCATGTTCATTCATTAGACAGATTTGTCAATGAATTAGTTGAGATAATTCCATTTCTATGGGACTGCATGTCTGTTTCTCATAGCCTGTACGGTTCTCTAATTGAGAACAATCAATGTCCCAAGTGTCTTTGAAGAGTATGAGTAGAGTAAAAGAGTGATAATTCACAGTGGGTCAACCAGACATCAGGGAGTTTGCTTGGGTGAGGAGTTGTGAAGATTAAGTGTAACAATGGTGTGTTTGATCGGTCCAGTCGTTACATCCATGTTCGGTTTTCTGTCAGGCTGTGGTTGTATAGAGCGCATAAGTACCAACAAACATTTATTTAATAATAAATGCAAAAGGTAACACACACGAGATCACTGAACCAAACACTGAACAAAGGGAAATAAGAGCTTAAATAAACAAGAAGGCTAATCAACAAAACTAGAGACAGTTGTGAAACATAATCAGTAATCATAGAAACAATCAAGGATTGGGTAACCGGGCAAACAAGAGCAGATGAGAACCAAACCAAAACACAATGAAACTAACATACTCATGACAACTTCAACTTAGACTTATTATATACTGATTATTTTATTTCAGTTCATCCATTTTTCATCTAATATTTATATTTAATTTGATTGCAGCTTTGTTTTAACTGTGACTTTTAATAGTTTTGGTTTTAGTTGACAATAACAACACTGGTCTCAAGAAAATCTGACCTAGCATCTGCAGTCCTTGACCCTTATAAAGAAGACACAACACTCTTTTAAAAATCTGTTGTGCATTAAAGGGTTAATCGACAGGTTTGTTAATTGCACTGTGTTGGGTTGCCTTTGTATTTTTGCACACTTCTCTCAAATGTAATTCAAAAGGAATATCTTCACCTCTAGGCTCCTCTCTGCTGTTCGAACATCCATAATTTCATAGGAAGGATCTGTTCTTCCTTTTTCTCCCCAGATTCTCTCTTTGTTATCTGCACAAGATAATCATAGCACAAGGTCAGAATATACAGTATGAATATACAGTATGACAAGGGTATATTTTGTCTTCTTTAAATTGTGTTTTCATGGCTGATTTGCATGAAAAATTATACACTATATGTTTTATAGTTTTAGGTGCGCAAAAAAAGAGAAGCGTGCAGGTCCGTTTACATACACATAATTATGCTTAGTTTCATGCTACCAAAGAAGAAACACAATAACATTAAAGCACTACAGATTTTTTTTTAAATAATCGCTAGAACACAATTCTCAATACTTAGGTCACTTTTTCAGAACTCTCCATATAGTGATCACAAAAGCAGTTTATGTGCAATAAAATGTGGATTATTTATTATTGCTTTGGCATAAAATGCATTCAATGACTACATCTTTCAAATGACGAAAAAAACTTTTCTCATTTAAACACAACCAGCACCAAAACTCTATATACCTACAGGCCAATGTGCACATGTTTGCATTCTCTTTCAAAACTGTTCAAAACCTAACATAATACAAAATTGAATAAGACAGCAATTTGCCACATTTCTGCAGTAATATTGAAATACATTTCGGTCCAAAAAATTAAATACTATGACTCTCACTGCAGTATGTTAAATGTCTGTCTTATTCGTTTTTGTATTATGTTCGATTTTTTACTTTTGTTTTTGTTTTTGTAAAGCTAATTAGTGTAGAATTTTGAAAAAGTGACCTAAGTATTGAGAAATGTGTGTTAGCGATTGTAAAAAATAAGTGCTAGTGTAGGGGCAAGTAATTTTCAAATGTTCATGCTGGATGTTTTATTATTCAACTTGCTTGCAAAAACAAGTACACTTTAGCATACTTTAAAAAAGTACTTATAAAAATAATATACTTTAAAAGAATTTGCAACCTGTGTGAACTGAATGTAATGCTAACTGCAATTAAATGTAAATGTATTGTTTAAAAGGGAAATTTAGTTTAACATTATTACAGAGTGCACTTTTTAAAAGTGCACTTAGGTGTGTTTAAAAACAGTGATGAAAGTGTTCTCTCTTTAAGTACACATAAGTGGCTGTTTATTTAATTAACATTATATTATCTGCAAGTGCAGTTTAAAAAAAAGAGTTTTATGATAAAAACTCTTCTTTTTCACAAGTGTACAGGAACATATCTAGTGCTCCTTGTGAAATCGTGTACTTGTGTTAAATTATGAATTGTGCATAGCAAGAAGTGCCTGCATTAACACATTTTCATAAAATATGTTTTGGGCATTGAATGATGAATGTAATTTTAAAAAACAGTCAAACCGTATTGATTTATAATATCGGCCATCATACTGGCCTTAATATACAGTGAAGAAAAGAAGTATTTGAGCACCCTGCTATTTTGCAAGTTCTCCCACTTAGAAATCATGGAGGGGTCTGAAATTGTCATCGTAGGTGCATGTCCACTGTGAGAGACATAATCTAAAAAAAAAAAATCCAGAAATCACAATGTATGATTTTTTTACTATTTATTTGTAAGATACAGTTGCAAATAAGTATTTGAACACCTGTCTATCAGCTAGAATTCTGATCCTCAAAGACCTGTTAGTCTGCCTTTAAAATGTCCAACTCCACTCCATTTATTATCCTAAATTAGATGCACCTGTTTGAGGTTGTTCGCTGCATAAAGACCTCTGTCCACCCCATACAGTGGGAGTGGTGGGAGTGGTACTGGACAGTGCCTTAAAGTTGGATAGACAGGTCAATCAAGTGGTGAAATCAAGCTTTTACCAGCTTCGAACACTGGCAAAAATAAAGTCTATGCTCTCAGTGTCGAACTTAGAAAAAGTGATACATGCTTTTATCTCTACCAGGCTGGACTATTGTAATTCAATCTATATGGGGATCAGTGAGTCATCCATTAACCGCCTGCAAATAGTCCAGAATGCCGCTGCAAGAGTTCTAACAGGAACTCGAAAACGAGAACACATAACTCCTGTCCTCAAGTCTTTGCACTGGTTACCAGTGCGCTATAGAATTACTTTTAAGGTTTTATTATTAGTATATAAGTCGTTAAACGGGATGGCTCCATCATACCTAACGGACCTATTGACTGTTCATCAACCACCTAGAGCTCTTAGGTCGGCGAACCTAGGCCTTCTGGCGGCTCCGAGAACAAAACTCAAGACTAGAGGGGACAGAGCTTTCTCTAGTGCCGCTCCTAGACTCTGGAACAGCCTCTCCCCAGAAATCAGAGCTGCACCAACCCTGCTTATTTTTAAAGCGAGATTAAAGACATTTTTATTTGACCTGTCGTATGCAAACTAAATGTTGAAGCAAACCTGTGGTTGTTTTATTGTATTTTACTTGCTCTGTGTACAGCACCTTGGTCAACGGAAGTTGTGTTTATGTGTGCTTTATAAATAAATTGAAATTGAAATTGAAATACAATCAGTAAGAATCCAACTACTAACATGGCCAAGACCAAAGAGATGTCCAAAGACACTAGAGACAAAATTGTACACCTCCACAAGGCTGGAAAGGGCTACGGGGAAATTGCCAAGCAGCTTGGTGAAAAAAGGTCCACTGTTGGAGCAATCCTTAGAAAATGGAAGAAGCTAAACATGCCTGTCAATCTCCATCGGACTGGGGCTCCATGCAAGATCTCACCTTGTGGGGTCTCAATGATCCTAAGAAAGGTGAGAAATCAGCCCAGAACTACACGGGAGGAGCTGGTCAATGACATGAAAAGAGTTGGGACCACCGTTTCCAAGGTTACTGTTGGTAATACACTAAGACGTCATGGTTTGAAATCATGCATGGCACGGAAGGTTCCCCTGCTTAAACCAGCACATGTCAAGGCCCATCTTAAGTTTGCCAATGACCATTTTGATGATCCAGAGGAGTCATGGGAGAAAGTCATGTGGTCAGATGAGACCAAAATATAACTTTTTGGTCATAATTCCACTAACCGTGTTTGGAGGAAGAAGAATGATGAGTACCATCCCAAGAACACCATCCCTACTGTGAAGCATGGGGGTGGTAGCATCATGCTTTGGGGGTGTTTTTCTGCACATGGGAAGGGGCGACTGCACTGTATTAAGGAGAGGATGCCCGGGGCCATGTATTGCGAGATTTTGGGGAACAACCTCTTTCCCTCAGTTAGAGCATTGAAGATGGGTCGAAGCTGGGTCTTCCAACATGACAATGACCTGAAGCACACAGCCAGGATAACCAAGGAGTGGCTCTGTAAGAAGCATATCAAGGTTCTGGCGTGGCCTAGCCAGTCTCCAGACCTAAACCCAATAGAGAATCTTTGGAGGGAGCTCAAACTCCGTGTTTCTCAGCGACAGCCCAGAAACCTGACTGATCTAGAGAATATCTGTGTGGAGGAGTGGGCCAAAATCCCTCCTGCAGTGTGTGCAAACCTGGTGAAAAACTACAGGAATTGTTTGACCTCTATAATTGCAAACAAAGGCTACTGTACCAAATATTAACATTGATTTTCTCAGGTGTTCAAATACTTATTTGCAGCTGTATCTTACAAATAAATAGTTAAAAAATCATACATTGTGATTTCTGGATTTTTTGTTTTTAGATTATGTCTCTCACAGTGGACATGCACCTACAATGACAATTTGAGACCCCTCCATGATTTCTGAGTGGGAGAACTTGCAAAATAGCAGGGTGTTCAAATACTTATTTTCTTCACTGTAAATGTAATATTGAATTAGTATTTCCCAAACTTTAGATACACGACATGCAACCGAAATACACAATTGGCACATTATTGATCTTGGTTCAACTTTATTACCATCTTGATCACACATATCAGCTCTGAGAGATTAGTCTACAGTGAAGTTCTTTTAGACAGTGACAGACTATGAGTTATATTAGGTACATCAAATCTAGATTATATATTTATCTAACACATTCCTTCCAATTTGTTGCTCTTGGTGAAATCTTACAAAATACACTGCAGTATGAGTTGGAATCTCCCTCAACCATATACATGGGGTTAGTATTATGGATACTAAATGTACAAATTATTTTTTTTTAAATTCATCACTGCTAGTAACAATTCAAGTATTAAAGCTAATGACAGATGGTTAACACTCAACACGAATGGTAATTCTGGACAGTGCTCAATAATTTCTTGTTTAATAATGAAATATTAAAGTCCATAATTATTACCCTTGTAATACATATTTAGTCAGTATGTCATATGTTTAACTGTCAGTATCATATCCTGGTAGAGCATTTCTTTTTCACTATGATGTTTCTGACAATAAGGAGCTATATGATGTCTTTATTAGTATGATGTATAAATTCCATTGGTGGCAAAAGTATTGCATTACAATAAAAAACTATTGTTTAAAAAAAAAAAAAACTACTTACTTAGAGGTAAGAAAAGTAACACGTTACTTTCCATAAAAAGTAACTAGGTACGTTTCTTTTCATGGAAAGAAATGCTATACTTTTCTGACTTGGCTTGATGCTTGCTCTCTCTTCAAGTGTTTTTTTTTTCTTTTTTTGAATGATAAGTGTTTTTGTTCTCTAATATTATATTTAGTTGAAATGTAAGTTTTGAAAATTATGAAAAATGTTACATTGGATAAATCCTGTGTCTTGTTTTAAATCCCATTTTAGCTCAGAAGTCAGAAATAACTTCTCATGACACATGTATCTCCGACATCAACCTTGTGTCGAACTCGCTTTCGAAGTCCTTGAGCTTCTTCACCCATTAAAATCCTCAAAGACGACGAATAGAAAAAAAACAATATAGGTGGGTTTTACAGAAGAGTAAAGCTATTTATTAATACGATTAGACAGAGACTTCTGGAGTGATGAGGAAGAGAAGATTGAGTGGTCAAAAAAGAGTTGGGTTAGAGATGAGTCAGAATCCAGTGTGAGAGGTTTGGGGTCGACGTTCTCTTACCTTCTTCGGGTATTCGTTGCAGAGAGACTGGCCTACTGGGATACTCAATGGAAGAGCAGACCGACTCTGGGATGTTCGAATTGTTTCTACTCAATTCTCTGCTCTGATCCTGGACAAAAATTGAGAGCCTGGATGGAGGCGTGAGTCTAAGCAGCCGGCAGTTTCCCTCTCCTTTCCTGCACTGGAGGCAGTTTTCATAGAGGACAGTGTGTACTGTGTGAATGGGGCGTCTGGATGATGACATTGCCTCATAAACGCTGCTACTGACTGATTTTCCATCAGGATTGTAGTGTGCCAGGAGATCAGACAGACAGGAGATGTATCCCTCAGATCGCTCCTCCTCATTGGTCTGTGAATGTTCAGATAATGGCTTCCATGTATCCTGATTGGTCAAAGATAACTCGCTGATCTCCACTGGCTCCTGATTGGCCGTTGGTCCAGTGGGAGGGGCTGAATATTCACCTGCTGAAGTAACACCTGCTGCTTTGAGAGTGTGTCTGTACTTTTCTCATATCTCACTTATATTAATGTTATATTATTTATATTAAAATGCACTGTGTATTACTTAATGAATACGGGAGGTGTCCAGACCCTTGTGAAAAAGAAGTGCACTTAATTGTATTGAATGTGCACTTTAAATCTTAAAAGTATATTTTAAAGGTTGTATCAGTCATTTCAGGCCCAAAAAAGGCACAAAACACAAAAACAAATGGGTGCACCACCACTCAAAACCAAAATAAACAGTGTTTCAACCAATCACTGACGGGGCGGGTGTTGTTCGGTTTTGAGCTCGTGCACAACTGGACGCGAAGTCGGAGCAATACTCGCCCCTGTCGGTGATTGGTTGAAACACTGTTTGTTTTGGTTTTGAGTGGTGGTTGTACCCATTTGTTTTTGTTTGCAGATTTCAGAGCCTAGGCTGCATACAGAGATGTGGTTTTTGGACGGTATGCTTATGGGGCGGGCAGCTAGCGGATCGTTAGGAAAGATTAGATGAATGTGATAATTTATGTTTCGGCCTTTTTTGGGCCTGAAATGACTGATACAACCTTTAAAATACTATATTTACAGATAATAGAATATTAATGCAATAAAAGGCCACTTAAGTGTACTTAAAGAGAGAACACTGTTATGACTGTTTTACACATAAAAAAAGTTTACTTTAACATACATTTTAAATCATTGCTTTAATAATCTTCTGTCATGTTTTAAAGAAGTACACTTATTTTGTTGTGTTGAGTAACATACTAAAGTAGGCTACATGTAATATACTTGATTATAATTTTAACTTTAGTGTGTTGATGGATATATTATATTTAAAGTTAATATATTTTAAATGTACTAAACTGCAACTTTATCATTACAAGTGTATAATTACAAATATATTTAAGTATATATTTAACTTACATAGTGTATAGAAATGTATATAAATAGAAGCTACAGCTAATTCCATTTAATATAAATTAACATGCAATTTAATGCCCTAAAACATTTCATTCTAGTCACACTTAATTATATTCTCTCCATAATAGTATTTTTAAAAGCATGTCAAAGTGTACTTTTTCTTATGGAGACTCCTTAAATAACCCTTTAAGTATTTCACTATGGGATATGCAGAATGAGGGAGAGGTTGTAAAGAGATATACTGGCTGCAGGAGTCTTACTTGGCATAGTGGGCAGTAGAGTCCCTCCAGGATGAGGAAGAAATGTGCCCTGTTTAACAAACACACAGAGCAAATCAATTAGCATTACATAACACCATAATCAATGCCACAAAGAACTTAACTGGATGCAGTGGATGGAGTTCTTATTGCAGTACACCAGAGGGTGTCGCTTCCCAACCCTACAGTATAGTATGGAAGTTTATTCCTGCCACAGAATAAAAAAAATAAAATAAAAAAAAGAAGGTAATTGTGATATGTGGCTTCCATAATATAGGGCTGCACACTTAGGGGACCAAAATGTAATTGTGATTTTTCAAAAATGTTTGGTGTGCTTATTGTAGGCCTGTATTATGCAATGGTCTGTCTAAATACTCTATTTTGATTGGCTGAAAGGTGTGCAATAAAACTGTTTTCATTGTAGCACACATACGCATACGTCACTCACGCTGTTTTCATGGAAGCACACACACGCATACGTCACTCGGAGATCGCGCTGTGCAAACAAAAATATTCAGGAGCACAGAAACTTGTTATCAACGCTGGCTTGTGACTTTTAATAATAAAATAGCTTTGCTGCTGAATCGCTACATCATACAGTATTTATCAGCAACAAAGGGGTAACATAACAGCGATAGTATTTAAGCAATTAAACTCACAGCTTCGTTATTAATAGAGATGCTGAACAGACGCAGGTAATTCACATACGTATCTCTCTATCTCTCTCTCGATAATTAATTCAAATAAATGCTATAATTCATTAATTCAAATAAATGTTATCTACGCACTACTTTATGTGTCTGATTCAAAGTGGGCAGAATGCTAGATCTAAGGAGCTGTAACTAATGGAAATAACCGCCATTTTTACTCTTTAGGTTAAATATTGCAGTACAGACATCAACAACAGCTTTAAGTTTTCAATGTTGGCAAATGACCATGGTATAAGCAGGATAACCCACGGCTAGCTGTGCATTAAACGATTTGAATGCACTCCGCGGAAGCAACCACTTCGCTTCACGTCGTATGGTTCTTTGCCTCCATGTCATGCATTAAAATCGTTTAATCCACAGCTAGCCGTGAATTATCCCTTATTTATTACTATAATTATTGAGCCAGAATTGAGAACCAATGGTGTAAGTGAACACAGTGCCACACTTCACTCTGAAACATGCAACACAAATAATTAGTAAAAAAAAAAGAACCCCACATATAATTAGTTAATTATGCAGCCTTCACAATGAGTAATGCATTAAGCTATAACGCAATATGGATTTTATCATCCAGCCTTAATCTGTTCATTATTGTAGAAAACGTAAACAGAAAGCGGTGTTATTTTAGTGTCACTGAGATTATATTTATATTTAATTTATATATATATATATATATATATACACTGTATATATATAGTCATTTTTATTATTGTTTTTTATGTTTATATTAATGTTTTTTTTTTCCGTTTTAGTTATTTCAGTATATCAAGTTAAACTAAATGAAATTGAGCAATTAGCTACTAGCTTAAAATGAGGCAACTAACAAAAACAAAATAAGATTTAATTTCATTTTCTTTCAGTTAATGTTTAATTTGTGTCAAGTAATGAAAATGTTTTTTTTTTATTGTTTTTTTTTTTTACTTTAGTTTCAGTTTTAAACTATAATAACCCAGAGTAGTGTGTGTACCTTGAGTCCTCTGCAGATGTGGCAGGTAGTGAAGAGTGATTTAGAGCCGGCAGGAGGAAGTGAACAGTTTGCACAATCACAGCAGCTTTTATTACAAAAAAATCCCTGAGACTCCTCCCCTTTTATTAAGCCTTCCTTTGTCTTTGACTCCTCCCTTTTACCAAGCTCTAGACGAGAATGAATCAGAGCTGAGCCACAATCTGATTGGCCGAGAGATTCAGAATTTTCTTCAGACTGTTTCTGGACAAATGGCTCTATAAGTCCAGTATCATTTTGAGATCTGCTACCGTCCCTGTTGTCCTCTGGAGCTCTGGTGATCTCCAGCAGACTGCGGGGAGAGTCATAAAGGTATCGTAGGGAAGAGGGAATCTGGTACTCATGGTTGCACGTGCACAGGTGTTTCTCTGGGATAGCAGGTGGTGGCAGGTTGAACGGCGTGCCGTATTCCTCCCCCGGACAGGCAGCATCCAGACTGCCATTGTAGGAAGAGAAGCTTCCCGTGTAAGACGAGTGGCTTCCTGTCGCAATGCCGCTGTCGGATGAGTTCTGTCGGCCGGTTTCTTTTAGCTTCCTTGAGCGAATGGGATCAGTCGGGACCTGGAGTCCAGCGGAGAGTTTCTCCTCGACCTGAGATGCTTGCGGGTTTGGCGTTTCTGCAGAGCTGGTCAGAACCAGATCGGCCCACGGCGCAGGGCGACCGCTAATGCTGCAATCTGTGTCCGAGGTGTCAGATGAACCAGATATGCTACAGTCATCTCCTGTTATCAAAGAGCCGAAACGGGAGCTGGAAGCTTTCAGGACAAAAGAGAGAGCAAAATTATTCATCCTGACTGCACAAATATTTGCTTCTCTCTTCACAGATACCTAAAAGAAGTGCACTTATATGCAATAAATATGCACTTGTAGGCTACTTAGAGTTCTAAATGTATATTTTTAAACATCTGTACATGCAGATGATATAATATTAATGAAATAAAATGCCACTTAAGTGTACTTAAAGAGACACTTATTTTGAAGAGTTGACTAACCTGTAAAATACTTAATTATAATGTTAAGTGTATAATGTTAACTGTTATTTGATATTACAATACATAAATGTACTAAATTGCAAATTCATTTTAACAAATATATTTAATACGACACAAGTTTTAACTGAAATGACGTTAAAGATTTTTTAGTTTATCATAAATGCTTTGGCAGTACATTTATCCATATTTCAAAGACAATAGCAATTATGAAAATACATAAGAAAAATGTACTACTTAAACACTCTAAAAAATCAGCTTTTTGGTCTAATATAAATTTTAACTATTGGTTTCAATTTATTTTGATGGTCCCTTTAACACATTCTGTTGTCTATAAGTAACATTACTCCTACATGTCTGCTCACTCTCATTAGAGTGTTAGTTGAGTATTAATAGACTGGTAGGGTTAGGGTTAGATTAAGTTGACATGTAGTTGAAACGTTACTTATAGTCAGTAGAGTGTCTGTTGGAGTACCATCACAATAAAGTATATGCAGATGTTAAGCAGACCGTCTACTAATAAGTACTCTTTTTAAAAGTAAGATAATGTGAACTTCTTTTTTCAAAAAGGAAATATCTGATGCCATCATCCAAACACATGATAACTTCTACAGATAACTGAAGTTTTACGTAAATCCTCCAGATTGAGGTTCACCAGAGTGACATTTTGGATGTGTGTTTGGGGGTCCAATGTGAGACAAAGGTTACCTGTGCTGTGAGACAGCAGACTGAGCCTCCGTTCCAACTCCTCCGCTTCATGGTTTAGTCTGTCCTGCACTAAAGCTGTATTGACACTGGGCTCTGAAACACAGACAGAGCAAATTAAAAAGAACTGCGAGAGACAGACAGCCAACACAAATACACAAATCAAGCCTTTTGCCACGCAATTTACTGATATGTCATATAAACAAACAAAATGGCTATGCTGTCTGACTTCAGGTGCTATTCCACTGCTCTTTTCCTTGTAAGAAGTTGGAAATTCAGATTTGACTAATTAATTGAAATGCAGCAACATCTGTCTGTCTTTTTTGTTATTTTTCTTTTCTATTATTTATTAATTACTATTAAAGTAATGATTCATATTTTGATTTTGTTTTCAGAGCTCGATCACCAGCTGGAGTGCCCCTGATAGCCACCAGAGGGCACTCTACCCCAGACTATAGCCACTCAATCAAGGACTATATTCTAATAGACCGTTTCTAATCCGTTCAGAGAACGTTTCGGGTTACGTCTGTAACCCTTGTTCCCTGAGAAGGGAACGAGACACTGCGTCGTTGAAAACGACTCTTTGGGGACGCTCCCTAAGCGTGCGCCTCTGAAGTATGAATGAAACTAATCCAATCCTGATTGGTGTTGCGTCATGACGTAACATATGACGGCATAACCGGAAGTATAAAAGCAACGCCGGCACACACACACATCAGCATAGCGATGAAGCAAGACGCTCTCAGGCCTCGAGGGGCGTGGCAAGATGACGCAGTGTCTCGTTGCCTTCTCAGGGAACAAGGGTTACAGACGTAACCCGAGACGTTCCCTTATCGTAGGGAACTCAACACTGCGTCGTTGAAAACGACTCTTTGGGGAACGAATGCCCACTATGCCACGCACCAAGAAGGCCTGCCCTAAAGTGAAACGAACCGGCACCAATAGGAAGAGAGCACTCGCGCACCGGGCGTACTGGGGAGGTGCAGGCAATAAAATCTGATGAAAGTGTGCGGGGTAGCCCAACCGGCTGCCTCACAGATCTCCTGGAGGGTCACTCCCAATTGTAGGGCCCTAGAGGACGCCATGCCTCTAGTAGAGTGAGCCCTTACGGCCAAAGGTGAGGGCAAATTGCGCACCTAGTAGGCCGCGGCGATAGCCTGAACAATCCAATTACTAATAGTTTGCTTGGATGCAGGGAGCCCCTTCTTAGGTGACCCAAAACACACTAACAGTTGGTCCGACCTCCTCCAGGAAGAGGACCTCTCAAGGTAAATGCTCAGAGCTCTGACAGGACAAAGCAAATGGAGCCTCTCTTCTTCTGCCGACACATGAGGTGGAGGATGAAAAGCCTGCAGAACTGTAGACCGTGCCAAGTTAGAAGGCACTTTGGGCACATAGCCAGGTCTCGGGTTCAGAATGGCCTTAACTCCGCCAGGGGCAAACTCCAAGCAGGCCTGAAGCAGGCCTCCAATTATGTCTGAAAACCATACTCGGGCCGGCCACAACGGGGCTACCAGGAGAAGACTGATACCCTCCTGACGGACCCTCTCTAGGACTCCCGGGAGCAGAGTGATCGGGGGAAAAGCGTACAGGCGAAGCCTCGGCCAGGCCTGTACCATGTCATGCAACCCCAGTGGGGCTGGATGAGTGAGGGAAAACCAAAGTGGACAGTGGGACGTCTCTCGAGACACAAATAAATCCACTTCGGTCCGAACCTCTGCCATATCAACTTCACCACATCTGATGGATAATATTTTCCCCTGGGGCCAAAGAATAATCTAATGCGCCAGTCTGCATAGAGGGCGCAATCTGAGTCCCCCTTGTCGGTTCAGATAGGCTACCACTGATGTATTGTCCGAACGTATCAAGACATGGTAGCCCTTGATGTCTGGGAGGAAGCTCCTCAGAGCCCTGAACACAGCCAACATCTCTAGACAATTTATATGCCAAGAGTGATGATGGTCCTGCCACAGACCCCTGGCAAAGCGGCCGTCCATGTCCGCACCCCAACCAGTGAGGGAGGCGTCTGTCGAAACGTTTTTTTGGCGACATGACGCTCCTAACACTGGACCTTGGGACAGGAACCAAGGTTTCTTCCAGATTAATAGGGAACGAAGGCATCTGCGCGTAACCCTGATAGTGCGGAACGGATTTCCCCTCTGGGAAAACACCTTGGCTTTCAGCCACCACTGAAGGGGCCTCATGTGGAGAAGGCCCAAAGGTATAATGTTGGATGCCGTTGCCATGAGGCCCAGCAGTCTTTGAAATTGCTTTACAGTGATGGCCTTGCCTAGCTTTATCCCAGAGACCATAGTCAGGATGGACTCGATACGTGCGGGAGACATATGTGCCCGCATTGTAACCGAATTCCAAACCACGCCCATAAACGCTCTTTTTCGTGTTGAGTCTCAACCCCAGTTTTTGAATATGGCCAAGGACGACATCTCGATGCCGAACTGCCATTTCTCAAGACTGGGCCAAAATGAGCCAGTCGTCTATATAATTCGAAATACGAATGCCCTGAAGTCTCAATGGAGCCAGAGCTGCATCCATACACTTTGTGAATGTGCGGGGAGAGAGCGCTAGGCCGAACGGCAGGACCCGATATTGGTATGCTTCGCCCCCGAAAGCGAACCTCAGGAACCTCCTGTGACATGGCAGGATGGAGACGTGAAAATAGGCGTTTTTTAGATCTATTGTAACAAACCAGTCCTCGGACCTGATTTGATTCATGATGATGGGAATCGTGAGCATCTTGAACCTGAACCTCCTCAGAGACCGATTCAACTGTCTTAAATCCAAAATCGGCCTTAGCCCGCCATCCTTCTTCGGAACCATAAAGTATCGGCTGTAAAACCCGGACTCTCTGTCTGGTAGGGGAACAACTTCTATGGCCCCTTTGACCAGCAGAGCCTGTACCTCTTGTTCCATAACCCAAGCCTGTTCTGGAACCACTGTAGTTGGCACCACCCCTGCAAACCTGGGAGGTCGGTGACCAAACTGCAGTCTGTACCCATTTTTTATTATATTCAGGACCCACATAGATATATTTGGAAGACGTAGCCACCCCTCCACAAAATCTACTAAGGGAACCAGCCTCTCGAGACTGGCCTCGGATGTTTTTTGAGCACTGTTCTCGACCTTCTGAAACAGATAACTGGCAGGAAGAGGACGAGAATGATTTTGTGACCATAGTCTGTGCTCTTTTGCAAGCTTTTGGGGCGAACGCCACGGTGTGTGTTTGCTGGAAATTGATGCGGCCCGAAGCGTCCAGGACGGCGGCATCACATCTTTTTTTCCAGAGGGCTCCGCTGTGAAAACAACCTTGGTTGTCCCACAACGGGGGGCACATCCCTCAGAGGTCCTACCACTTCGGTTAGGAACTCTTTCCTGAAGCCCTCTTAGCCTGAATGACGGCCCTCAAGTCGCCCTTCTGGCCAGAGGACTTAGAGTGAGAGCGTTTCCTCTGTTGCCAAGCTCCCGCAGGAGGGGCTCAGGAGGAAACGCTCTCCTTCTGCTCTTGGCGATAGGAGGAGCTGGTTGACGGCTGAGGCTGGCCACTTGAGCCAGCCCCCCTAGACCTAGACTTAGATCGGCGAGGAAGATATTGCTGGAACGCCGCTGATTGTTTTTTCGCCTCCTGAAACCTGTCGACAACAGTGGCTAGTACTGTGTCACCGAACAGGCCAGAAGGCGATAGTGGGGCATCCAACAGGAAGGATCTGTCTTTCTCTTTCACACCAGATAGATTCAGCCACAGATGCCTCTCCAAGGCCACCATAGATGACATAGAGCGGCCAAGAGCGCGGGCCGTCTCTTTAGTGGCCCGGAGAGACAGATCTGTGGCTTTTCTCAACTCCGCAATATCCGCGGGAGTTGGTCCCTCACCCTCGTCTAGGTCTTTTAGGAGGTCGGCCTGGTACGCCTGCAAGATTGCCATTGAGTGCAGGCACTCAACAGCCCGACCAGCCGCCATATAAGCCCGGCCCACCAGTGCAGAAGTGTCCCTGCATGGTTTGCTGGGCAACGCCGGGGCTTTGAGTGAAGATGCCGCTTCAGGAGAAAGATAGCTCGCTAAAGCTTCCTCCATCCGCGGCATCTTGCCATAACCTGCCTCTCTCGCACCCACCACATTACTATAATCACATAACGTCGGTGATGAGATGCGAGAGGAGTACGGTTTTTCCCAGGATCTAGAGATCTCTTTATGGAGATCCGGGAAAAACGGCAAGCCCCGGCGCTGAGGCTGTGAACGGTGCTGCAGGAATCTCTCGTCTAATTTACTGTAACAAGGATCATCCTGCTTATCTTGTGGCCAGCTGATATTGAGTCTGGCCACTGCACGCGTTACAACCTCTACTAACTCCTCATAAGCGGGAACATGAGCTGGCGAGCGTGACTCATGTCCCTCGCTCCCAGTGCTGAGCACATCTACTTCCTCGGAAGCAGATAGCTCAAGCACCGGGCACTCGTCACGGGCAGAAGAAGCCGCAGGGCGGGCTTCTGCACCGTGAGCGAGTGTTATAGAATCTGCAGATGATGAACGAGAAAGTGCCTCGGCAGTCTCGTTCTCATCTGCGAGATCCTTCTGCGATCCCCACGATCTGAGTCTCCACGCTGCCTCAACAGACGCGGGACCAGAACCGCGGGGATCGCAAGCTTGGCCGTCATATCTAAACACAGCCAAGCGGGAGCGCAGCACTCTTATAGGAAGTGCTTCACAGTGTTCCCTCGAGAGCTGCCTGTGCGTGCTGCACTCCCAAACAATTCACACATAACTGATGTGTGTCCCCACCCGTAATAAATCTAGGGCAGGGGTGCACACATCTTTCAACAGACAGACAACACCAAATATGATTGACAGTAACACAGAGCGCTTGCTGAAGAGCGAAAGCTGATGTGTGTGTGTGCCGGCGTTGCTTCTATACTTCCAGTTATGCCGTCACATGTTACGTCATGACGCAATACCAATCAGGATTGGATTAGTTTCATTCATACTTCAGAGGCACACGCTTAGGGAGCGTCCCCAAAGAGCCGTTTTCAACAACGCAGTGTTGAGTTCCCTACGATAAGGGAACATGTAAACACTTGATCGGAATGAAAACCGAAACTGAAAAGACTGCGCATGTGCAATGACGTTGAAACAGCGTAATGACGTATGATGCACTAAACGAGCTGTTCTTCCTGTTGAATAAAGTGTCATCTAAATGAGTGTCCCGTCATTCTAAAATTCTAATTTCACTCCCGTCAGTGAAGTGGAGCAGGATAACGTCCCACCAGTCCAAATGTCAAACGTTTTTTGCATATATAATATATATATATATATATATATATATATATATACACACACACACAGATATATACATTTTTTTTTTATTACTCAGCAGGTGAGCAAAGTATTTTATTGAACAGAGAAATTGCCATATAGATCTCTAACAGAGTTCATTGTGAAGCATAATCTATTGCGAAGAGTCATTTCATTGTTGTTGTAGCGCTGTGTTGGAATTTATGTTAGGAAGTAGGCTACAGTGTCTATTAATGAGTATACAGTAACGTCTTCAGCTAGTCAGTTTGAGATCCTTTCATCTAAACTCTATTGGCCCTATCTTGCACCCGGCGCAAATGACTTTGTACACCGACGCATGTATCATTCCTATTTTGCACCCGCGCAAAGCGGACTTTTCCCTCCACAGACGCACGCTAGCAAACTAGAGAATGAACTTGCGCTCCCTGGGCGGGTCGGCGCAAAAAAGGAGGTGTGTTCCGGCGCAACAATCCCTGGTGCTATTTTACAGTTCCATAAATCAATTCCGCCACTGACCAGAAAAAACCTAGTCTAAAGTCAGTGGCGCGTTGTTCATAATGCTATTTTAAGCGCGCATGCTTGGTCATAATGTAGCGGGTGCACAACCCGCGCATACACTTCTCTCATCAACACAGATGCAGCAGTTTTTATTTTTGCAAATCATACATTATAACAAAAAAAAATATTAACACATGAGGGAAATCATTGTGGCGTCCATGAAGATGTAGGCCTAAATCTAGCTTACACATTTACCCAAATTTTTCAGGCTAATTGTAGTAATGACGGTTCAGACCTGTTTGCCCAATAGTGGCAAGACACATATGTATATAAGGACATCTGACAAATTAGTTTGTCCGTCAAGAACCAGGAAAAAAAAAATCTGAAGGCTGTGAAATCACCGCTGTGAATCGCTCCTGGCGCGCGCCTGGTAAATCCGCCATAATAATAACAATCCGCCATGCAACATGCGCACCTGCTCTTAAAAGGGAATGTTGGATGACGCTCTGATTGGTTTATTTCACGTTACGCCCAAACCACACCTATGAATAATGAAGCTACTTCAGACCAACCCCTTTTAAACTTGCGTCGGGCGCAAGAGTCATTTATCCCGCTGGTAAAATAGCAACAGCGCCCAAGACCCGCCCACAAAGTTACTTGCGCTTCACGCTTGATACTTGCGTTTCAGATCATTAAAATAGGGCCCTATATCTCTTAAGCCTGATAGTGAACATTTTATGAGCAGTAGAATAAGTATATTTATCAGCACAGTCACACAGAGCAGAAGCACAACTAAAACAATGTTTTTGAGCAAAATGCATGCAGTTTTGTTTTTTTAACTGCTGGAGGGCCAAAAGTTACTGTTTTTTTTTTTTTTTTACTTAAGAAACAACAATAGTGCAATGATCTATAGGCTGTTCACATTCTAGTGGAAATTTGTTAGGAGGTAAAAGACGGGAAATTCTTTAGCGCATGTGTTTTTGTAAAAAGTTCTGGAAATTTACTAAAATTGCAGATTCCGAAGTGATTCACATTACGGATAAGCTCTGGTAATTATTCCATCACCCTTCGTCCCATATTAACCCAATCCTGTCTCGAGTCTAGTTTAAGAAGATAATGATTAATTGAACTGATGGTTTGAGATTGACGACTCGCAGCATCACCATTTAAAAATTATCGTGATACGAGGGTCAGTGCTTTTTAAAACATTTACTGATGTTGTTGCATCCATATATATCAATTTATGGCCTGACTGATGGATACACATTTTGTGTACCAGTAAACTACAGGGACACGTTGACCGCATGTAAGGGGGTTACAGCAGATCGCCTCAGTGTTTATCTAACACTTAAAGTCCTATTAATAGAGCAGACATGTGGATGAGATGGCAAATAGCCAGAGAAGCACTGACGCTGTCAGATATTTGCTGATCATCACCGATCAACAGGTATCCTAAGGGACATAATAAACACGGATGTGTACGGAGTTGTTTCAAACATTTTGCATGCAAGTTTTCTGACTTAATTTATAGGAAAGCAATGGCCTAACATTGGCTGTCTGCGTATTTGTCATCAGCTGAGTATCAGGGCAATGGCCACACCTGCTGTGGTACAGGAACAGCTTTGCTTACATTACAGTACTGCGAGAGAGAGGATGAGGTTACAGCGTTCTCTGGGTTATCAGGAATGCTTGCGAATATAAACAGTGACTTTGGCCCCTTGATCTCCCCTGTCGTCTCAGAATAGGAGAGAAGATCAAGTTCTGATTGGTCAGGATGAGGTGTGAAACACTCTGATTGGCTGGGCCGATATGTAAACTCTTGTTAGTGTCTTAAATGTCCCAGTAAAAAGCCATAGAGCTGATCTTGCATGAATTATACCAGGGGCTTTTAGAACTGGGGATTTTAATTTCAGAGAGAGAGAGAGAGAGAGAGAGAGAGAGAGAGAGATTGAGAGAGAGAGAGAGAGAGAGAGAGAGATAGTGATAAAAAATTATAAAATTACATTAAAAATAAAATGTTTCTCTTCAGCTTTAAACATCGAACATTACTCTATCAGTGGTAGGAAAAAATATGATGTTAGTGTAGCACAAACAACGCCATGTCTTTATAATATCACACTTGCTATTTTTCATGCAGCATAAATGGATCTCCATACATATGGAAAAATGTCTTTGTGGAAAAATGTCTTGTAAAAACAGAAATAAACTTAAGCTTACTGTGGCGAGGGGGGCGTGGTTCAGCGAAGTCTGTAGCGGGAGAGAGAGGACGGAGCTGAGCGGTGAGTAAGTGGGTTAAGTGCAAAATGACGAACACCTGTCTCTGATTGCAGTAATTGGCATGGGGAGACCGCATAAAAGCAGGCTGGTGTGTGAGAACGAGGAAGAGAGAGTTTGGACTGGGACTTTGCGTGAGACTGCTGCCAGAGAGAACGTATCCAGAGAGAGAAAGAGATTGTTTTGAGTATTTAATGTTTGATGCTGTGTTGCTGTGGGACACGGTGAATGCGCTACTGTGCGCCTCTTTCTGTTTATTTATTTTTGTTTTTGTTGAATAAAAACCTCCAGTCCCAGTCAAGCCGACCCCTGTCTTCTTCCATCACCCTTAAACCTGAACCATCGTTACACTGGTGCCGAAACCCGGGATGGAAGAAGAGGCCGCCGCCGGACAGTCCCCGTCACCGCTTGCGGATGTCATCCACGTGCTCGCGGCCCTACACCAGCAACAACATCAAGCCCTGCTGGCCATGGAGGAACAACAGGAGTGTCGGTTCGCGACGCTTCTCCGGACCCAGCAGGAGGACCGCGAGCAGTTCCGGAGCTGGTTAGACCGGGAGGGTCGGGCCCCATCATCGCCAGTCCCAGCCCCGTCCATGCCTCTCCACAAAATGGGTCCTCAGGACGACCCGGAGGCCTTCCTGGATCTCTTCGAGAGGTCAGCCGAGGCCGGGGGCTGGCCACCAGCAGACTGGCCGATGCGGCTGATTCCGTTGCTGACCGGAGAAGCCCAGATCGCCGCACAACAGCTGCCAGTCCCGAACCTCCTGGTCTATGAAGACCTCAAGCGCGCCATCTTGCAGCGGGTCGGCCGGTCCCCGGAGCAGAGCAGACAGCGGTTCCAGTCCCTGGAGCTCGGGGAATCCGGCCGACCCTTCGTCTTTGCGCACCAGCTCCGGGACGCGTGCCGCAAGTGGTTGATGGCCGACGGACGCGACGTCGAGGGAGTCATCGATCTTGTGGTACTGGAGCAGTTCGTAGCGCGGCTTCCTCAGAGGATTGCGCAGTGGGTCCAGTGCCACCGCCCGACGTCGCTGACCCAGGCCATCCAGTTGGCGGAGGACCAGATGGTGGCGTGCCCAGGGGTCGGCGAACCCCTTCCAGCACCTTCTCTCTCTCTCTTCCCCTCTTCTGTCTCTCTCTCTCGCCCTGTCCCTACACCCACTGGGGTGGCGGGAAGGTCTGGGCCGGCCTGTTGGCGTTGCGGGGACCCTGGTCATTTTGTAGATCGCTGTCCAGTGATGGAGATCGGGACGCTGGTCAGGGTCCCCGACACGCCGCAGGCTGCCCCCGATCCAGCTGGGCTGTACCAAATACCAGTGAGTATTAAGGGAGGTACCTACAAGGCTTTGGTGGATTCAGGTTGTAACCAAACCTCCATCCATCAAAGTCTGGTTCAACCGGAGGCATTGGATAGGAGCCGCACGGTTAGGGTTCGGTGTGTGCACGGGGAGGTGGTGGATTACCCTTTAGTGCCAGTCATTTTCCAATTTCGGGGACAAAAGCATAGTGTGGAGGTGGCCGTTAAGCACCTCCGGCACCCGTTAATTTTAGGAACCAATTGGCCAGGATTTAAAACATTATTGGGACATTTGTGTACGGGTGCTTCTGGGAAAAAAAAAAAACAGGGGAAGAGAGCGGTTGTTCAGGTTGGAGAGGCTGAGCCGGGACCCTCGGTGTCTGGCTCAGAGGATGGGAACGCGGTTGAAAGAAGAATTCTTTCTGAGCGTGATGACTTTCCTCTGGAACAGACCCGAGATGAGACGCTCAAAAACGCGTTTGACCAGGTCCGTACGATCGACGGGCAGCCCCTCCACCCCGACCGACCGCTCACATATCCTTATTTTGCAGTTATAAAAGATAAGTTGTATCGGGTGACCCAAGACACCCAGACAAAGCAAGATACAACTCAGTTATTAGTTCCGAAGAGCCGCCGGGAAATGCTTTTCCAGGCGGCTCACTGTAATCCAATGGCTGGACATTTAGGGCAGGCAGCTACACTAAATCGTTTAATGACCCGCTTTTTCTGGCCGGGCATTCACGAGAACGTGCGCAGGTGGTGCGCGTCTTGTCGCAAATGTCAGTTGGTGAACCCTCCGGCCAACCCAAAAGCACCTTTGTGCCCTCTTCCCTTAGTGGAGGTCCCCTTCGAGAGAATTGGCATGGACCTCATCGGGCCATTAGAACGATCTGCACGGGGGCATCGTTTTGCATTAGTCCTGGTGGATTATGCAACACGATACCCAGAAGCAGTGCCGCTTCGCAATATTTCCGCTAAGAGCGTCGCGAGCGCACTGTTTCAGTTAATCTCCCGGGTGGGAATCCCGAAAGAAATTCTCACTGATCAAGGCACGGCATTCATGGCACGCACTATTCGCGAACTGTACGAATTGTTGGGCATTAAATCGGTCCGTACCAGCGTCTTTCATCCACAAACAGACGGCTTGGTCGAACGTTTTAATCGCACTTTAAAATCCATGATTCGTAAGTTTGTACGGGAAGATGCCAAAAATTGGGATAAGTGGCTAGAACCCCTCTTGTTCGCTGTACGGGAGGTCCCCCAAGCCTCCACAGGGTTTTCCCCCTTCGAGCTGCTCTATGGGCGCCAGCCCCGCGGCGTGCTGGACGTGCTTAGAGAGGTTTGGGAGGACGGGCCTTCGAATAGCAAAAATGAAATTCAGTATATCTTGGACCTGAGAACAAAACTCCACACTTTGGGGCGGCTCTCTCTGGAGAATTTGTTACAGGCCCAGGACAAGCAAAGTCGGCTGTACAACAGGGGGGCTAGGTTACGCAAATTTGCACAGGGAGATAAAGTACTTGTATTGCTCCCCACGTCCAGCTCTAAATTGCTCGCAAAGTGGCAAGGACCGTTCGTGGTCACACGGCGAGTTGGGGATCTCAACTATGAGGTTCTCCGAACAGATAGGAACGGGGCACATCAAATCTACCACCTCAACCTCCTTAAAAAGTGGAATGAGGCGGAGTCAGTGATGCTGGCGACGGTGGTGAGTGGAGAGGAGGATCTCGGCCCAGAGGCGAGTTCAAAGTCCCAATCTCTTGCTCTGGCAGTTGGTGGAGATCACCTCTCACCGTCCCAAATCACTGACATCCATAATTTACAAGCAGAGTTTGCTGATGTGTTCTCGCCCCTACCTGGTCGGACAAATCTCATCCAGCACCACGTTGAGACCGAACCAGGCGTAGTGGTACGTAGCCGGCCTTATCGATTACCTGAACATAAAAAGAAAGTAGTTGAGAATGAATTAGAGGCTATGCTGGACATGGGGGTAATAGAAGAGTCCAACAGTGACTGGGCGAGCCCGATAGTTTTAGTGCCTAAAACCGACGGCTCAGTCCGGTTCTGTGTGGATTATCGCAAGGTGAATGCTGTATCGAAATTCGATGCATATCCAATGCCGCGCGTTGACGAATTACTTGATCGGCTCGGTACCGCTCGATTTTATTCGACACTGGATTTGACAAAGGGTTATTGGCAGATCCCCTTATCTCCAATATCTAAAGAAAAAACTGCTTTCACGACGCCGTTTGGACTACACCAATTTGTTACTCTTCCTTTCGGCTTGTTCGGGGCTCCAGCAACCTTCCAGCGCCTGATGGACAGAATTCTCCGGCCGCATACTGCATATGCCGCTGCATACTTGGATGATATTATCATCTAAAGTAATGATTGGCAGCGGCATATGCAGCATTTGCGAGCTGTCCTCCGGACGCTGCGAGGGGCGGGGCTCACGGCCAACCCAAAGAAATGTGCAATTGGGCGCGTGGAAGTTAGGTATCTGGGCTTCCACTTGGGTCACGGACAAGTGCGTCCCCAAATTGATAAGACAGCAGGAGTTGCGACCTGTCCGAGACCTAAGACCAAAAAGGAGGTTAGACAGTTCCTGGGGCTGGCAGGATATTATAGGAGATTTGTGCCTAACTATTCGGACCTTGCTAGCCCGCTGACTGATCTGACTAAAAAGGAAGCACCAGATACCGTCCAGTGGACGGAGCAATGTCAGCAGGCCTTTACCCAAATAAAGGCTGCTCTATGTGGCGGACCGCTCTTACAGGCTCCTAACTTTTCTCTCCCTTTTTCCCTACAGACTGACGCGTCGGACAGGGGGCTGGGTGCAGTCTTGACCCAGGAGATAGGGGGTGAGGAGCGGCCAGTGCTGTACATTAGTCGGAAGCTCTCAAAGAGAGAGACTATGTACAGCACCGTTGAAAAGAAAGCTTTAGCCATCAAATGGGCCGTCCTCACCCTCCGTTACTACCTCCTGGGGCGAGAGTTCACCCTCTGTTCGGACCACGCTCCCCTGCAGTGGCTCCACCGCATGAAGGATACCAACGCGCGGATCACCCGTTGGTATCTGGCTTTACAGCCTTTTAAGTTCAAGGTGATCCACAGGCCGGGTGCACAGATGGTTGTGGCTGACTTCCTTTCCAGGAGGGGGGGGGGGGGGGGAGAGGGGGGAAGCTGCAGGCCGGACGGCTCCCCAGCCTGAGTCGGGCGGTGGGGGTATGTGGCGAGGGGGGCGTGGTTCAGCGAAGTCTGTAGCGGGAGAGAGAGGACGGAGCTGAGCGGTGAGTAAGTGGGTTAAGTGCAAAATGACGAACACCTGTCTCTGATTGCAGTAATTGGCATGGGGAGACCGCATAAAAGCAGGCTGGTGTGTGAGAACGAGGAAGAGAGAGTTTGGACTGGGACTATGCGTGAGACTGCTGCCAGAGAGAACGTATCCAGAGAGAGAAAGAGATTGTTTTGAGTATTTAATGTTTGATGCTGTGTTGCTGTGGGACACGGTGAATGCGCTACTGTGCGCCTCTTTCTGTTTATTAAATTTTTTTTTGTTGAATAACTTACTTTTAACTTACTTTTCAAAAAGAGAACGTATTACGGAAATAATATACATTAAATTGATATACTTAAGTGTGGACTGAATGTTTTGAAACACTTAATTTAATGTTAATTGCAATTCAATTAAAATGTATTATAGTTTAAATGTATACTAAAGTGAAAATGGAGCAGTCAAGTTTGCATTATTTAGTAAACAGTTTTTCACTCTAATAAAAAAATATATAACAGACACGATAAATGTAATTTTATAGAAAGGGTGCCACCATCTTGCAATACCACAGCGCATGATGTCATGGGGTTGGTTGTCTTCAATGTCTTGCCTGAGGTACATAGTCATAGATATAGTACATTTCTCACAGTGAAAAAACAAACAAAAAAACGCACCGTGTACGACCAGCTTAATATAAGCATTTCTTTACTGTTTGAACACATTATTGTTCTCAAATGGTGGAAGTCAAACTTGAAAGGACTGTTGAGCCTGTAATAAGTCAGTGATTACGCATTTGAGCCGATACGGCAAGGTGCTGTCAGTTTGCCACTTCTATAATTCAAAGTGACATCAAAAACCACAAATATCTTTACTGTAAGGCTATATGTCACAATCAGCTGGAGGGTCATTATTTAGTCTCTTTCTTTCATTCACTCTGATAAACAGTTTAAATCAGTGCATTGTGCATTGATGGAGAGCGGTTTTCCTCTGCACTTTAAAAAAAAAGTAGGGCTGTTAAACGATTAATCGCGATTAATCGCATCCAAAATAAATGTTTGTGTTTACATAATAAATGTGTGTGTACTGTGTAAAATTATTTTATATATATAAATACATACACATGCTTGTATATATTTAAGAAATATTTGCATGTATATACTATATATAGATTTATATATAATTTATATTATATATAAATATAAATATTTTAAATATAAATAACACATTTTTCTTAAATATATAAATGCACGTGTGTGTATTTATATATACAAAATAATTTTACACAGTACACACACATTTATTATGTAAACACAAACTTTTATTTTGGATGCGATTAATCGTGATTAGGCGTTTAACAGCCCTAAAAACCGTAAGGGGCCGGTGCATAGGAGATCGGGCGGCAGTCAAAGGTGGGGGCCCTCGTGTGAGCATAAGGGCTGAATGGCAGTGCAGAGTACCCGGCCCTCTTGGGGTCTCTGGGAGGGGTGCTGGAAAGTGCTCAAACTGGGGACTCCGTCATTCTACTGGGGGACTTCAATGACTACATGGGCAGTGACAGTGACACCTGGAGGGCCCTGATTGGGAGGAACGCCCTCATTGAGGGAGGGAGTCCGGAGGGAGTCTGGAGACGTTGAGTCCGAGTGGACCACATTCTCCACCTCCATTGTCGATGTGGCCGCTTGAAGCTGTGGCCATAAGGTCTCCGGTGCCTGTCGAGGCAGCAATCCCCGAACCCGGTGGTGGAAACCGGAAGTAAGGGATGCTGTCAAGCTGAAGAAGAAGTTCTATCAGGTCTGGCTGATGGGTGGTTGTGGAGGCAAAAAAATCTGACCTGGGAGGAGTTCGGTGAGGCCATGGAGAAGGACTACCGGTTGGCCTCGAAGAGATTGTGGTAAACCGTCCGGCGCCTCAGGAGAGGGAAGAAGTGCCCTACCAACACTGTTTACAGTGGAGGTGGGCAGCTGTTGACCTCAACTGGGGATATCGTTGGACGGTGGAAGGAATACTTTCCTCAATATCTCCTCAATTCCACCGACAGGTCTTCCATTGAGGAAGCAGAGGCCGAGGGCTCGGGGGTGGACTCGTCCATCACCCAAGCTGAAGTCACCGAGGTAATCAAGAAGCTCCTTGGTGGCAAGGCACCGGGGGTTGGATGAGATCCGCCCTAAATACCTGAAGTCTCTGGATGTTGTGGGGCTGTCTTGGCTGACACGCCTCTGCAACATCGCGTGGCAGTCGGGGACAGTACCTTTGGGCTGGCAGACCGGGGTGGTGGTCCCTCTTATTAAGAAGGGGGACTGGAGACTGTGTTCCAACTACAGGGGATCACACTTCTCAGCCTCCCTGGGAAAGTCTATGACAGGGTACTGGAGAGGAGAATTCGGCTGTAAGTACCTCGGATTCAGGAGGAACAGTGCGGTTTTCGTCCCGGTCGTGGAACACTGGACCAGCTCTATACCCTCTCCACGGTGCTGGAGGGTTCATGGGAGTTTGCCCAACCAATCCAGATGTGTTTTCTGGATTTGGAGAAGGCATTCGACTGTGTCCCTCGCCCCTCCTTTTGACTTATGATGTGGCTTTCCAGTTTCCAACTTTAAATATCTCTGTCTTTAACTTTCCCTGTCAGTCCTCTACTATATATCTCTGTACCTCAGACAAGACAACCAACCCCGTGACGTCACGCGCTGTGACTATCTGTGTCCCAATTCAGGGGCTGCATCCTCCGAAGGCCACATTTGAAGGCCGATTGCGTCACAGCGGCATGACGAAGGGTGTCCCAAGTCGAAGGATACTTCTAATGCGGCCTAGCGTCAGTGTTGCCAAGTCTGAGGTTTTACCGCGAAATTTGGCTACTTTTAAGTTGTTGCCGCGGGTAAACATTTTTTCCGTGGCTTGATTTCCACCCCTGTAAGTACGATTTTAATGCTACAACACCCCCCAAAAATCCATCAGACTAACAAATCCAGTAGAGAATTTGACCGCCCTTATGGAGGACAGCCGATGGGCTTTTTGGGCTACTTTTGATACACAGACCTGGCAACTCTGCCTACCGTACTTCTTTCCCAGGACTGCAAAGGATAGAACGAGGAACCAGTAACAGCCAAGAAAAAAACAGACCGAGAGGATGAGCTGATCGAGCTAATTAGGGAGAACATTAAGTTTAAGAGAGAGACAGAGGAGATCACAAAAGAGCAGGGAGACAATGGCCAGATTGTTTTGTCTTCTTGACAGATTGGTAGAGAAAGAAACTTTTGGTTATGTGAATTAAAATGTGTCAATTAAACAATCGTATAGGCCTACATACTTTTTATGCAAGTTATAATTTGTAAATGAAGCAAACAATTATATCTGTGCATTGTTTATGTTTTTAATGTTAGTTTATAAGTTGTAACTTGTAAATGTAATAAAGAAAATATTCTGCACATTTATTTTTGTCATGTCAATTAATTTGTACATTTGACACAAAATAAATTATTCTGTACATTTTTACTTACAGTAGCCTACCTTTTTACAACTATTTACAAGATAAGTTACCTTTAAGATAAGAAAAACAAAATAAAAGTTTAAATTAACAGTATACATAAAAAAATTGAGCAGGAGATCATGGTGGTGCTCCACAATAGAGACCCTGGTAAGGCCTCTGCCAGTGGGACATCATCTGGGATCAGAGCATATTTCCACTGTCCACTTACAGGGCTGACTCAGTCGATGGCTGCCAGTCACTGAAATGTCCTCAGAAAGAGGGAAGAATAAAAGAAATGAACTTACATACAAATTTTTTTTTTTTGTATAAAATATTTTAACATGCAAAACTGTCCTATGAGCTAAACTCTGGATGACAGCGGCCCTCCAGGACCAAACATTTTTTAAACAATATCTAATATCACAAGCTATCCATTCCTAAAAAGTAATTTTTCATAAAAAGTACAATATTTGCCTCTGAGATGAAGTGGAGTTGAATAATATTCTAAAAGTACTTTAAAATTATCCTTTAATCCAGAGTAAATGTACATTCGTATTTACATTTACGTTCATACATTTACATCATTACATTCCACCACTGTTTACTTGGAAAATGAAACTAATAAAATGTATTGTCACATAAACATGTTGTTGCAAGCTGTGTCTCGGGAGTTGTTCAATGAGATGGTCTGGTTTTGTCGCCTAGCAACTGGTGACAGCCATTGAGACAAGAGGCAGGAACATTTGTACTGGACTTTATATATAAAACTTTATACGAGTTATATATTTATAAATATATAGTTATAACTGCCTAAAAACAAACTGGGGTTGAAAACCTATCTAAAAATGTTCACCATGGTACGTTTATGTACATAATAAAATCCAAAGAGTATAAACTAGCCTATGTAAAATTACATACTAGTAACATTTAAGTCAACATTTGAACCTTTATTGTATTTTTATTATTATTATTACTATTTTAATTTTTATCATTAGATACATTAGATGAATCGAATAAATTGAATCCAATACTTACATTTGAAAGTGTAATCTGCCAATTTCGTCTCAGGTGTGCAATGCATTCTGGGGTAGGCAAGGGTGCGAAGGATCCTTCTGATGTATCCTGCATTCACGGGAAAAGAAGGCCGCATTTGCAGGCCACATTTTGAAGGAGCCTTCGAAGGATTTTCGTATTGGGACAGCCTTCGTCGCAACGCTGTGATGCAATCGGCTATACTTTCCCCTTTAAACGAGTCTCTGTGTGTCCTTTGAAGGCTGCGTCGGCCGCACACTTTGAATGACGCAGCCCCTGAATTGGGACACAGCTATAGACTATGTATTGCAAGATGGCAGCACCCTTGCTCCAAAAGCTATAACAAAACATCCCTTTTTCTTTAAAATGGTTACATTAATCGTGTTTATTTAATTTTTTTATCAAATTGGAAATCAGTATACTAAATAATGTAAACTTGACTGACTGCTTCATTTTCACTTTAATATACATTTAAACTATAAGCGGGACATGTTGAATGGCTCCTCCCCCTGTTCAAATAGCCAATAGTGTTTAGTTTACCTCACAGACTGCAAGTCATACTTGACAATACAACCAGACTAACCAGAGTTTGATGCATGTAGCTTGAAAGCTTTAGGAGTTTGGCAACAGATGAGGCTTTAATCTGATATAATGACACATACTGTACGTGTCACAGTTATACAGAACTGACCTGGCAGCAGTGGCTTCAGTCCAAAAGGGCCTCTGGACGGGGAAATGCCACGGACAATACAGTCAAACAGAAAACTGATCTGCTCGCCCTCGGCACAAGACAAGAAGAACACGCCAGCCCCTACACACAAATACACACAGAAGTTAAAGGGAGAGAATCCTGTCATCATTTACTCATGGTCATCTCACTGCAAATTTAGGCAAGTTCATTATTGTTGCAACCATAATTGTAGTATAAAATGTGGCGTATGTTGATTTTAATTACAATCAGAGCATAATGAGCAGAGTGGAAAGGGAAGCGGTAATATTTCCTCCGGATTGGAGAGTGCCTTTCTGAAGATTCTGCTCACATTTGTAGGCACATCACCCAAAAAATAAAAAATAAAATGACAGAGGCCGGATACCAAAGAACCGGCAAACAAATCTGTGTGTGCTTGAAGAGTTTGGCAAGTAACACATAATGTATGTGAGTTCATCATTTGTGCTGTGCATTAGGGAATGTAAATAATCAGATTAATGAAAATTGCATGTAGACAGGAGTGAAGATGTTTGCTTGTGTCATGTAAACATCTTGCTGTGATTAAGTCCTTACTCTGATTATTGAAAATAATCATATTACTGAATGTAAATGTAATCATTGCTGGTCCCTCTTTTTATTTTAACTGAAATTAATTGGAACTGAAGCTTTAAAGCTTTAAAAAAGGACACTAAAGCATCCTAAAAGTAGCCCGTATTCACTATATTACAGGTGTCCTGAAGTTATTTGATAGCTATGTGTGAGGAACAACAAAAACAAATTTACCTAAAACAGGGAGTTTTAGTTTCAATCCTGTTGACTTTTCTTTTGTGTATTCAGTGTCTTCGGAGTGTATAGGCCATAATGTTATTAGTATTTGTGCATATTTTATGTTCAATAATAGTATATTTTCTTCATATCTTATATTTTTTGTTTCCTATGTAATGTTTCTAAACTATGTGTTTGGTATTTAACATGGTGTCTCTTTAAGAGAATAGGATTTACATGTTTATGTATAATTGGATGTATTATGTAGGACGTATTATTTAAGCCTGTTGGGGCATTACTTCCTGTGTGATCAGCTGTGGAAGCACATGTTTTTCTACCGTGTCTTTTGTTTGCTTCTGTTCTGTTTGGAAACTAGAATAAATCCATTTTTTGTTAAAGGGCACCTATTATGCAAAATTCACTTTTACATGGTGTTTGAACATAAATGTGTGTTGGCAGTGTGTGAGCAAAACCACCCTAGAATGATAAAAATCCACCCAGTGTTTTTTTTACAATCTCAATAAATCATAAGCACTGTCTCAGAACGAGCTGTTCTAAGATTCAGCTCAATGTGACGTAGAATTGAGCAAGCCCCACCGACGTAGTTTGATTGACAGTGTGGTTGTGGCATAGACCCCGCCCTCTGTGATCTGTACACCATCCTCCATTGTTTTAACGACTGCCGGTATGTTCTGTTGTGGGATGTAATAACGTACATAGTAGTTTTCACTTACTTCCGACATCAGAGCCACTGAAAACGCAGTGGATCGATTTTATTTACGAAGGAAAGGCGCCACTTAAACTTCCAAAATACGTTTATGTTTGCGCGAATCATTTTCTGACTGACTGTTTTGTGCACGAGGGTCAATTCAAAGCAGGTCTTGCTTCAAAGTTAATCCTCAAGGGTGGATCGTTGCCTACTGTTCACGATCCAACGTCACCTCCAGAAGAAGTAAGTGTATTTTATTTTTTAATTTTTTAATTTTATGATTTTTGAGCAAATAGTCATTTCAATCGATGTCAGCCAATTCAACAACAAATGCGTCTAAAGTTGTCGTGGTCGTAGGATGTCTGTGTATATAATTTAAAACTTGTTTGTATAGTGTGTAACCACACGTTTATAAATATATTTTTTTAAAGATATTCTATTAAAAACTGCATATATTTTCTTGTTCTGTAGCCATCCTCTCATATTTGCCACATAAGCACCTGTACGACAAGTAATGTAAACATGACAACAACAGGTCCCTCGCATAAATGTAATTTCGTTTGTACGTAGCAAACATTATCACAGTATTTGTGTTTGTAGTTTCAAAAAATTGCGCCAACGTTATCACAGTTTGTGTGTGTGTGTGTCTGTGTGTGTGTTGCACATCTAATTGCAAAGGGGACGCGATTAAACTAGTACATAAATGTATCAAATAACCATTCTGAGACGTGCTGGTCCATTCTCATTTGTGTTTCTTCTGCCGGAGTCTCATCATAATCTGGGTCTGATTCCGGTTCAAACATGTAACGTTACAGCTGAATGCCATTCAAAACAGCGGGTCTCTCACTCATTCTGCTTCTACCGATTGTTTATTGCCATAGGTATGCAAGTTACGCCCGCATCCAAAGGCAGGGCGGGGATATGCAGCTCATTTACATTTAAGGTGGTATACACCAAAACAGCTCTTTTTAAAACAGGCCTCAAAATGACATTTTAAAATGGCTATAATAAAGTAACTGTGGGGTATTTTGTGCTGAAACTTCACAAATACATTCAGGGGAGTGGGACACCCGAGACCAATATTACATCTTGTAAAAAGGGGCATAATAGGTGCCCTTTAAGGAACATGATGCATGTAGAGACTTTACTGACACATATAATCACCAAATTATGGACTTTACACAAGAGATTAAGCCAACGATGTTGACTCGTCATCTCAGCAGTAGTGGACGCGATATAGCATGTCTATGCTATATGCTATGTCTATTGGTTGACAATCGCTTGACATTTCAAGATTTTTAGAGATATATTTCTCATGTCCATGAGGCAAGTATACACTGAATTTTGGTTTATATTTTGACACGCTCAAATTCACAGAAAACGAGGTGGCAGAAAGCACATCCTGTTTATTGTTTTTATTTTACAAAGGCAAACATTTTCTTTTTATTGTGAGTTTACACAAATAAAAGCAGAACCTTTACAGTTTATGTATTACTCTTATCTGTATGACCAAAAAGTAGGCTATTTTAAGTTGTTTCAGCTGTTGTCAGGAAAAAAAGCAAGTGATCCCGCCGGCACCTCTATCTCATGCAGAAAACTTAGCTTCCACACTCTGCACAAACACTTGGATATGCGCCAAATAATAGCACACATTTATCTATTTTATATTAATAAACCAATGTAATTTTTTTTTTCTGTGTTATTAGCTAGAGTGATGAAGTTGACGATGCTAACAAGCTTTCAATAGATGTATTTCTCATGTCTGTGAGGAAAGTTCAAGCTAAGTTTCAGTTTATTTTTTGATGCGCTCCAGTTCACGGAGACAGAGATGGCAGAAAGTGGATCATGTTTGTTTTCTTTATTTTACAAAAGCACTTTTGTTTATTTTCTTTAGTTCTTATTGTGAGTGCACACAAATACAAATTGTCAGATTCTAATTATTAGATTTCCACGTACAGACGACATCATTGTCAAAACGATCCCCATTCACACAGAACCGTGAAAACGACTAAAAACGTCCTGGTTGCGTATGCAACCCACCGTTCCCTGAAGGAGGGAACGGAGGACGTAGTCGACGTCGACTGAAATGAGATCCCGTCTAGGGAGCCAATCCTCTTCGATTACTATTGAACAAGCCAATGGAATTGGCGTGCGTGACTCGCATCACACACTCCGCCCCGCAGACCGGGCACAAATACGGAAGTGGATGCACGCACCAGTTGCTTTTTCGCTGAGGAGCCGATCGGCCCCCGGAGTCAGCGGTGGTCCAGCAGAAGTGGCAAAGGGACTACGTCCTCCGTTCCCTCCTTCAGGGAACGGTGGGTTGCATACGCAACCAGGACGTTTTCTTTCAGTCGAGAACGTCAGACGTAGTCGACGTCGACTGAAATAGGATCCCCCTTGAAAATGGGATCCCCACTAGTGCTGCCACCTTCCAGTGCCTAGACAGAGCCACCTGATCCCCCCGATTTAAGGAGACGGGACAGGCGCTCAGGCCAGGAAGTCACTGCTGTTCCTGCAGGATCACTGGGAAAGCATTCCCTATACATGGAAGGGACGCTGCGGAACCACATCCTGCTCAAGGAGGTAACATGTGGAAATACACATATGAACTGGGTGGATGACCATGCAGTACAACATATGGAATGTCACTGAGGTGGCTCCAGCCTATGACAGGGGGGAGTACTCACCAGACAGTGACGGCAGAGCAAACTCTGCCACGGGAAGACACGGGCTCGCTGCAGGGAGCCGTACCATGGAAGAATACACATATGGGATCGCCGTAGGGATCACAACATATGGACCCAGCCTAACAGCCTAAAAGTTCCACCAGTGCATACGAGTGATAGGCCTGGCTTCGGACGTTCCGCCACGTCCGTAGCCGAAGGGTATGGAGGAACTCAACAGGGTTCAGCTAAGGAGAACTCTACTGGAGCAAGAATTGCGCATGTATCCAGTCCAAAGGAGGGGAATGGCGCAGCAAGCCGACACTTCGAACCGGGCTCACGGTAACTGGCTTCATAAGAAGGGAGCCTACGAGAAGCAGCGGTTCGACTACAGGTGTCGTCCAGCCCCCAACTCTAACACATCTGTCAGCGAAGCACTCTATGTCAACGCCTAGGCGGGAGCACACACACTCACTTCAGGAGGAGCTCACCACCTAAGTGGACACGTGCATCTTGGAATTCTCTCCAAGATGAAGGCAACCACTAATTTAGTGGGCCAACCTCGCTTGGAAACAGCCTTCCCTTCCTGCTGATTTCCTAACAGACAAGAGCTGGTCTGAGGTACTAAGCTTAAACTCTGTGCATGTACAACCGCAATGAAGCGGACGGACAGAGAAGCCAGGGCTGGGTCTGCCTCCTCCAGGCAGCGCTTGCAGGCTCGCTACCTGGTCCCACCTTTAGGGAGAGGTAGGAACCTTGGGCACATATCCAGGCCGGGGTCTAACTTGTGAGAGTTAGCCGGCCCGAATTCCAGGCACAACTCGTTGACTGAAAGCGAGCAAGTCCCTACCCTCTAGTAGAAACCAGGCGAGCAGGAGAACTGTTTCTTAAAACAGAATTTTTAACTCACTGCCTACAGTGGTTCAGGGGCAGACTCTGCAGTGCAGTAGCACCAGAGAAAAGGCCCAAGAGAATAAAGAGGGGTGCAAGGGGATTCATTTCCCTTGCCCCCCTCAGGAACATGACGATCAGGACGTGCTTCCCATGCTACTGCATCATAATGTGCGTCAAAAAATAGAGGCAACATCATTTTGAGGGTGGAGGGAAACAGCCCAACTCCAACCCATCTTGCAGGAAAGAGAGCACTGAAATGACCGAACGCTTTCAGGATCTCCTCACGGAGAGAAGACTCACTCAACGAATAGGTTCGACTTCTAATTGGCATAAGCACAACTTCCTTTACAGGGAATGCTACCGCAGAAGTGATGGTGACTACCACATAATCCTGTGGTAGCTACCTGAACCACCGCGTCCAATTTTAGGACCGACCTGAAATCCTCCAGAGGTCCGAACATCATACCCCATCATACCCCGTCCCTGAGAATGTTTTCAGGGGAAGTCAGGAAGAGCTGTCGAGGGGAGAATAGGTCTGGTTGGGCCAATAAGGGGCAACTATCAAGACCTGCTCCACTCCTGACCTAGCACAGTACGTGCAAGCGACATGCGCACACCAGACAGGAGCCTTACTCAACACTAGGTGTGAAGAATATCACTGAGCTTCAGGAGCATTTCTGCTCAACACCTGAGTGTGATGAAATTCACTGAGCTCAGGAGCATCCCTGCTCAACACCTGAGTGTGATAAAAATCACTGACTTGAGAGGGCGCAAGCAACAATGAATCGCATAGCCGCTTAAGAAGGCTCACTGGGGAGCGCATTTCTGCGGGGCCCCGGGGGCAGCTGAAAGCCAGTGTCTGACCAAGGGATGTCCGCTCGGACAGAAAAAATTCAACTGGCAAAGGAACGAATCCGGAAAGGCAAACAGATGTAACTGTGCGTCCCCGAAGTGGTCCCTGCCCAGCTGGACCGCCTGGGGATGGAGTCTCCACTCTCCCTGGCCATAGGCTGTCGTGAGGCTCGTTGGCGGCACGGTTGAGCAGCCAGAAGAAATAGTGAAATGAAGCGACCTCAGAAGCTTCAGACTCCAAGGAGGAGGTGACGGGCTTGTAACATGCAAGGGAAGCGTAGCGCAACAGTCGCAATGTAGACAATGAATGCCAATGCAGTCGGAGGGCCGCCCAGACCTCCATTACTGCATGCCCTTTGTACGTGGCCCCTCAGCCGGTAATGATTGACACTCGTTCAAAAGGCCCAGCTGTTACGGACTGAGGGTTTGGCAGCAGGACGGGGTGCTTTCACACGGAGCGTACAGCTCTGCCACGGTCACCTCGGGACTCGGCCATGAAGTCAGTGCTGAAGCGGTATTATATGGAGGAAGCTGACTGGCTGCAACTACCATACCCCAGGAGCCTCTAAAGCACTAACCATCCACACACTCGTCTTTTCTCAGAGATGCGGTGGCTGAATCCATCTCCAAACTAGAAAAGAGATACTCAGTCTGTGGACGAGTACACTCTTTCCCAGTTGACCTGAGGACCCGACTGGCTATGAGCACTTGAAGGGTAGGACTTGTACTGACACTTCACACCCTTCGGACGCACAAACACAGGATGGCCTGGGGTACGGAAGGATACAGATCTGAAGTACATGTCTCTCAGGTCAAAAGCTGCAGACTAATCTTGGGGAAGGAGCATTTGGAAATGCATCTCTGTACAGGCTCAAGAAGCCGGCCTTCATATCGGCTGGAGGAATGGCTACATCGTGTCCTTCGCCAGACAGCGATGGCGCACACAAGACAGGAGCAGTGCTCAACACTTAGGTGTGACAAAAGATCACTGAGCTTGGGCGGAAGCCTATAGCGAAAGAATCGCCAGCCGAGTCTGATGGAATAGTTCCACCTGGACCGGTTTGGGAAACATTTTTTGGCTTCCACAAACCGGGCCAGGGACCACAGACATACCCGAGGTGGGGCAGCAAGGTGGAAGACAGGGACCCGGTTCGAAAGGCCCGAAGGCGGCCCGAAGTAGGGTCTGAGTGTGGTGCACGACACTTACCTGTCTCCATGAGACGGCCAGGGATGCGTGAGAAGGCAGATGACCGGGTCCTTGAAGCGCACCTAGAGGCCGTGCTGGCGAACAAGAGGGGGTTGAGGGGTGCAAGGTTAAACAGGTCACACACCGCCAGACTTACCCTCTTGGGACCCAGGAACAAAGGAATTTGCTCTTTCTTTGTAGTGTGGGTACCGCTTGCTCCGCTCTTTTTTGGGAACAAGCGGCGGAACAGACACATGCACCAACAAAGACTCCACCCGGCCTCACCCGGGGGGAGGGAGTGACCAACTTCGAGAGCACCTTCCTTCATCCCTAAGCGGCCTGCTCAGAAAGCTTACGCTGTCGCTTGCCACCTGGCTTGGCAGCGCCTGGAGCGGGCTGGGTGTCCCCACTGCGGTCGGCTCCATGCTGAGGCCTAAGTGAAGGCTGCTGCGGAGGCCCAGTGAGAGTGACAACCGGGGAACGCCCTCGGCGACGAGCAGACAGAGGAACTGCCACCGGTGAAGGCAGCAGCGGGCCGCCGGTGCAGGATGTGCCGGAAGACCTCCATCTGCGCTTAGGCAGCAGAGAACTGTTGGGTGCAGTTCTCTGTCGCGTCACCGACCAGACCAACCTGGGAAACTGGGGAGACCAGGAACCGAACCTTGTCCGCATCCGCCATATCAACCAGGCTGAGCCAACAATGGCGCTCCTGAACCACTAATGTGGACATCGCCAGACCGATCGCGCACGCCACGACACCCATGCCCCGGAGGGCGAGGTCGGATGCAGTGCGGTGCTCACCTATGAGCGCACGGTCTGGTCCACCCTTGTGCATGTCCATGAGCGCCCTGGCCAGATAGACCTGTAGCAACGTCATGACACACAAAGAGGAGGCGGCTTGCCCACAGGCTCTGTAAGTCCTGCCCTTAAGAACGGACGAAAACTCACAGGCCTTGGGGGGAGACGAGGAACCCCCCAAAAGCAGCGGCCGCCGGGCACAGGTGCACCTGTGTCACGACAGACCGCCCCACTGAAGGGATAACCTCATAACCCTTCACCGCCCCTCCGTCAAGGGTAGCGAGGGGGAAGAACCACTCAGTCAGTTTTCGGCAGTAAAAGGTGCCGTCCACGACCTAGTAAGTTCTCCATGCACTTCGGAAAAGAAGGGTACTGGGGCGGCGGGCTGAAAACCAGCACGGCCCGCCCCGAGATACCAATCATCCAACCGAAACTGAACAGGACACGGTGGTTCTCTTCTTTAGAGTTCCACTCGAGCCTGGCAGCCCTGGCGGCCCGTTTCAGCATAGCTGACAATTCTGGATCCAGCTCGGGCAACGTCAAGCTCCCAGAGGGAGACAACGCAGCCGAATCATCATCTCCAGAGGCCAGCTCACCCTTCGATGCTGCAATCGGATTCAAGCGACTGAACCACCCATTACAGATGGACGCAGCACGCTCCACAGGGGACTCCAACGGCTGCAGTGGAAGGGAGGAGTGAGGAGCCCACAGGGAATGGTTACCGGGCGTGACATCCAACACTATCCTCCTATCACCCATCCCACGCGGCACCCGTAGGGCGGGGCGCGGTAATGGGGACTCGCGCTTCGCGGACGAAGGCGAGTCTCGATTTCAACACCGCGACAGTCATATTCCCGCAATGGGAACATAAACCATCCACAAAAACTTGCCTCAACGCGCTGTAAGCCCAAACACGTGATACAACAATTGTGACTGTCATAGAGGAACCGGGAACGACCGCATCCAGAAACGCACGAGTGGAATGACATCTTGAAAAAGACGCAAACGCACCCGTGTTGCTCTTTCAGGAAATAGGACCCAACACCAGTGCCGGAGCACACAGGGGAATGACCGCGGCAACACTGAACAGAGAACTGAAACAGTGAAGCACTCACTTTTAAACCCTCTAACCAACCGTCAACAAACATAAACAAACAGAAATTTGTTGCTGTTAAAACAGCAGTTGAGAGCTCAAAGCTCGCGATCACCGCTGCACTCGCGCTGTAGAAACCACCAGCACTGGGAGAGTCTTCCAGAAGAACACCGACACACTCGCTCGTTGTAAACAACAGCAATCTTCAGAGAAATCAAACGATCGGCTCCGAAGCGAAAGGCAACTGGTGCGTGCATCCACTTCCGTATTTGTGCCCGCTCTGCGGGGGCGGAGTGTATGATGCGAGTCACGCACGCCAATTCCATTGGCTTGTTCAATAGTAATCGAAGAGGATTGGCTCCCTAGACGGGATCTCATTTCAGTCGACGTCGACTACGTCTGACGTTCTCGACTGAAAGGGAACCCTGTATTCTGCTCCCAGGCCATTAAATGGTGATGAAACACTATAGACTGAACACGTAATACGCATGTGCATGCATGACAACATCATCTTTAGAGATAGCGTTTTTGTTGTTTACACAGAAACAGTTTTTAAAAAACTTGCACTTTGAAACCCGTTTTCAAAAGTTTGCGTTTTCAGGCACCCAAAACGCTGCGTAAATCATGTAAATTAATGTCCAAAACAAAAATAAATTCACTGCTGCTAAATCCATTGTTAGACGTCCATTCTTCAGTCACAACGTGGTTGCAGCAGGGTAGAATAAAATGCAGGATTTAATTGCAACAGTTCATTTATTTTCCAGAAATCTAAATGGTAACAAACTTAAATGGTAACAATCCACTTAATCATGATGAGAACAGACAAATACTGAATTAAAACCAAGGCTATAAATACATAGGCAAACTAAACTACTCAACGGAATTGACATCAGGTGCAAATCACAGTTAAATCAATGAAACACCATAGAATCAAACTGAAACACAGGAGACTGAACTAAAACATGAATCAAACCCACTCAAAAACAGAAAATAACACAGATTACCCATTACACAATGATTCCATGATTCTTTTAAATTGCATGTTATGAATAAGAATATCAGAGTATGTTTTTGCTGACAAAGATCTAAAATGGGACGCAACTACCCATCCTTCTTTTGAACTATGAAGTACCAGCTGTAAAACCCATTGTCTCAATTCAGGAAGACATTCTATGGACTTTCACCAAGAGAGATTGAACCTCCTGTTCCAGCACCCGAGTCTGATCGGGGCTCACATCGTAGATGGGACCCTGTTGAGGTGGACAAGAACCAAACTGAATAATGCATCCTCAGAATTAAACGTAGCCATAATCCAGATGAAAACGACCAGGATGACAGACTAAACAAATCATAGCCAGATGACTATTTCACCATTTAATTTCACAGAATCAAATACAGACGAAAAACATCCAGACAAGTGAACACGGTCTGGATGATAGGCTGAACATACTACATTAACATAGACATCCAAATCATCACTGATCCACCCCGTGCACCCCCGCACTTTTTCACACCGTAACTCCCACGGATGTGAGAAAGTCAGTGAAGGTGGACTCATCAGAGAACAATACATGTTTCTTGACCAAACCCCAACATTTGCACTGTTGGCACCACTTAAAGAAACACACTGAAACCAAACTTTACTTGTCACAAAGCAACGGACCATGATAACTAACCAAACCTTGATTCCTTGATATTGCATTTTATTAAAAAGCTGAAAAATAATGAGCCTTTTCATTGTTATATCAGCATACTCACAGTAACCACAGCGTGTTCCTCCCTCAAACACAAAGCCGTTGTTGACCGGCCCGTATCGCCGCAGGTCCAGCAGATTCCAGTGGCCAATGATGACGGCCGGCAGGTCTTTAGCGATGACCAGGACATTGTTGCATAAATGCAGAGTCGCCGCTCCGCTTTCCAATTTAGTGCCGGGCAGCACAGAGACGCTGAAACTGTGGACTGACAGAAGATAAAACATGATTTTCCTGTACCAATCATTCAGATACAATAAACAATAAACTGGAACTGAAGGAAAAGTACAGTAAGTGGTGTATTCCTGTGCAAAACTTACAATATGTTAAGAGTGTGGTTACCAAGGTGTTATGGGTAGTGGCTATGTGACTTCTAAGACTTCTAAATAATTCTGTGTGGTTGTTTGGGCATTGCAAGGTGGTTACTAAGGCATTATGTGTGGTTGATATGTGGTTACTAAGGTATTCTGTGTGGTTGCATGGGCGTTGTTATGTGGTTTCTAGGACGTTCTGTGTGGTTGCTAGTTTGTTACTAAGGTATTTTGTTACTAGGGTGTTCTGGGCGACTTCTGGTTGTTAGGGAGGTGCTAGGTGCATTCTAATGTATTTTGGGTGGCTTCTAGGATATTGCAAGGGAGTTGGTAGGTCACTGATAGTTGGTTACTAAGTTATTTTGGGTGTTTGCTAGGACAAGGTGGTTTCTAAGGCATTGCCAGGTGGTTGCTAGTTGACTGCTAGATATTTTCTAAGGAATTATTGGTGGTTGCTAGAGTATTTAGGGTGGTTGATGGGTGGTTACTGATATTCTGGTTGTTTGCAAAAGCATTGCTAGGTGGTTTCTATGGAATTGCAAGGTGCTTGTTTACTTGTTTACAAGGTGTTCTGGGTGGTTTACAGATGGTTGCTAGGTGTGTTCTGGGTAGTTTATAAAGTATTCTAGGCAGTTTCTACAGCATTGCAAGATTGAACACCCTAGGGTGTTCTGGGTAGTTTTTAGGGAATTGGTGGTTTCTAAAGTATTCTGGGTGCTTGCAAGTTCAGGACTCTATGATATTCTGGTCTCTAAATATAGCCTGGGCCACTTTTTTAATGTATTTTTAGCTTTATTTATACTCATTTTTTTATTATACATTTATATTCATCAAGTGAAAATCATAAGTCTTAGAAAATTCGTAGTTCAGGGTTTGTTTAAATCTCTAATTCAACATAATGAACGTTAGTAAATGTTGTTACAACTTGCGCTAACAAACAGCACTAACTAGAAAGCTCTGCTAAGTGTTCCTGATGCTAGGAATGTCACAATCTTACTTTGGTCTGTGCAGTAAATCCCATCTAGTAACAGCTTCTCTTTGTCTGTGTGTGTAAAATGTGATGAGGGAATGCAGGCAGGGTTAAACCTGTTAGCACTAACTTTGAAACAGATTGATGAGGGTATGCAAATAAAAAAGCAGCTACACACACAAACAGACACACACAGCTGACTGCATCACATGCCTGCTCACAACTACAAAGAGTTCAAGCACATACACAACAATCATGTCAATCAATCAAATGTCTTTGGGTAGCTGATGCATAATGCGGCTTGATGTTGGTATCAACATGAAAACATAGTTAAAATGTACATGAATGAGGAAAAGTATATGCTTTAAATTAGTGTCTCACTATATCGCCTACCTCAATATAAATGGTCCTGCGTCTGTTTGACAATATATATATTTTTAAATAACTTGATTAATTTATAATTATAAATATAATTATAACAAGACACCCTGGTCTTCAGTGTCACACGATCCTTCAGAAATCATTCTAATATGTTGATTTGGTGTATTTTATACTATTACAGTAATGTAATATTAAAATTCATATAATTATTCCATGTAGTCTCCGAATCGATATGTGCTCATAAAATGTGCTGCATACGTTAAAATATATAGATTTAATAAAAAAATAAAAAAGATTTAAATGTTAAACATTTAGCAACTACCTAAAACTATATAACGATTTGACTATACTACCACTTTATCATGGAAACAGATACAGATAGCGGTTAGCTATTATCTCATCGGTCATTGTGTTGACCAACACATGTAAGTGACTGTTTTATGGGTTAAATGTTGAACTCTGACCTTCCCCTAGGCAGTAGCGCAGTCGCAGGTCCCAGCTCTGCTGCGCCTCCCTGCAGTCGAAGCCGAGCACGGCGGTTTGACTGAGACACAGGATTGAGAGGATGAAGGGAACGCCGTCAGCACTGACACACGTCTCCAGACCGCAGATGTGCTCCAGCGTCACGCTGCTCCTGTCCTTCACACCGCGCTCCTTATATACGTACAGCACCAAACAATCTGACACACACAAACACACATTAGATTTCATGAAGGACATGTCTAAAGACATTTATTAACCTCGACATACTGTCAAGAAGGTCTGAAACGTCCACTTGACTTTAATGACAAAGACATGACTTTCATTTAGTGGAAAAGTTTTCAAATATAGTCATATTTTAACATAGGCTAACACTGCTTATTGTATAAACTTTAAATCATCACTTTAAATTCATTACCTTCTAAATCATTTTTTAAAGAGTTTCGTCACTTTAATGGATATTTTTCGGTGTGTTTTATGAGGACATTTGTCTTAAGCTGTCAAGTATTTACTTTAAGTGAATTTTAATTTATAAAAAAAACAAAAAAACATAATAGAATAGAAATGGTATGTCACTGTATGAAATGCATTTTAATGCATTAATAGATCCAGGAAAAAAAAAGTCCTGCCTTTGACCCAGCACAACTGATTTCAACGTTGATAATAAGCAGCAAATCAGCATGAATTGAAGACTGAAGTAATGATGTAATAAATTTCATTTTTTAAATATATTACAATAGAAAACAATTATTTTAAGAGAATTCTTTCAATAATATTTTCCGACCCCAAACTTCTGAACGGTAGTTTAGTATATCATGTGCCATTGTACCATTTAGGTCTACTACAAACTGTAACCATATTTAAATGTGAATAACGAGGTATGCATGTCCAAAAAAACGATTCTTACATCCCCTGAAAGATGTAGGTAGGTCAAACTGAATTCCTGTTACTATGAAAGAAAACAAACAAAACAACCTTTGGCATGTCACACACACACACACACACTATGTGAGCAGCTGCACAAACGTCTTTAAGCACATATTTCTGCTCTCACAGCTGATCTACTGCAACAGAAAACTTCACTGCACCAATAAAACATACTGCAGCGACGGGAAGACGTTTCACTGAAGCAAGAGTGCTGTTGTACTGAATAGTGAAACATTCCAGTGCGGTTATATGAAACTCCTGGAACGCAAAATAGTAAACCTGAATTAGTCGTGAAGTCTGTATGTATCCTACATTATATTGCCCATAATGCCCATATAGCATATGTAATATGTATGATGTGCAAAAAAACACCAGCATATTTCAAGAAAAAACATTTGCTGTTCATCCATGCTCTCTATAAAACATGCATGTGACTCACACATCTTATTATTATAGATTAAAAACTCAAAAGTCAGCTTCATCCATGAACACTAACATTCGTAGTGTTTATCTGTCTGTATAGATCACAGTAAAACACAAGAGAAACACCTTTAGGTTGATTTATAAACTTCCAACAGAAAGTCTGGTAACAAAATAATGAATAGATGATTCGCCTATTAGATTTTATTCTGTTCTATAGCACCATTACTTTTGTATTCTAACAAGTATTTTAATATAATATAATGTTTACAATATTGCTATAAACGTGTTGCAAAATTATCACGGTATTTGATCAATCTAAATCTATAATAAATCTATTTTGTTACAATTTAATAAAAACTATACTATGACTTCACAGTGAATTAGAAATTATTATGTAGCAGCCCGGGCCACAACGATCATCTGTCTGTTTTACAATAAATGTTTGTATAGGCTATTTGCAACAGCGTGATGTCTACAGTCTATGCAGTCTATTCCGTTTATTTTCATATATTAAAGTACATGTTACTTTTAAGTAAAATCATATTTGCTAATTGTCGCCACTGTTGAGTTTGTGTTGCTGTGAGGTGTACATGATAACTGACCTGCGACCGGTGAGGGTTTGCGCAGAACCAGCCAGCGGCTCCTCCACTGCGAGAGAGAAGTCAAATCAAACCTTTACAGACAACCAGTCATGAACAAATTATACACACATACAGCTCACGCGTGCGATTTCCATACTTTTTTGCCGTCTCTGATTTTTGCGGCTCCCTCTGCGACCACGGTATCACTCATCTTCCCCACATGACAGCTGCGCGCCCGCACGGCTCACTTTCAAAATAATGCCAGAGCGAGCAACCCGCTGCCTCAAGCACGCGCCCAAATAGGCCATATGTCAGGGGTCAGTCAAAGGTTACTGTGTCGGTACGGAACAATTATTTTAGGTCAAACATAATTAACCCTTACATGCATTTATCATGCAAACCTTGCAAAATTTGTCATGTAACAAATGTGACGTGGTAACTAAAAGTAACTAATGAAACTGCCTAAGATCTTAAATATTTGTCAGATCGGTATAGTGTAGCCTAGTCACATTTATAATCTGCACACATTTCGAAACAATACAAAAGGTACCCACTTTGGGTAATTTTCTCACCCCAAACTGAAACCAAAAAGACAAAATCAAAAGTAAACAAAGTAAAGAAACCTGAGGAATTGGCATGAAAAAACAATGTCAAAATGCACAATAATAACACTATGTCTTTTATTTTTGTGTTGAACTGATAATATTTAGATGATGCATTTGGCCTCTCCATATGTGTCAGAGTATTACAAAGGTCAACATTTACAGACTTGTTTTGAATGGAAGTCAGTGGAGAAAATACGTCAAAGCTCGTAGTGTACGATTCTAAAATATATTGGAATAAATTACCATGCAAATGATTGCTGCTATACTATGATTTAACAACCAACTGTAGCATTTAAACTTCATCTCTCTGTTCACTTTATGGTGCAGATGTACAGTATATCTTGCCAATTTAGTATTAATATCTATCATGACATGTTCTTGACACAATCTAAAAACATTTTTAAAATACTTCATGCAGATTAAAAGACACGTTTACTTCACAGCAATCAACTTAATTTATTGATATGCAAAAAAATAAAAAATATAATACATAAACTTATTACAGTGTGTACATGTCACAATATTGCTTGTTAATATAAATACAATAGCATTGATAACACATTAGCTTTAAGTTAATTTGTATTATTCAGTAACATGAACACTGTAATGGAAAGTGTAAACTAATACATTAATAAAGTCACAGTTGATGTATGGGTTGTCTCTGACATTGATTCCCGATGCAAATGTTTATCTTTGTTCTGTTAGCTGATGTTGTTTTTCTGGATCTTTTTGATGACGCTGTTTATCCAGTCAGAATATTTGGGCACGAGGGTATAAACGCCTGGTTTTCCTGATCGTCCACATCCGTCCCCCCAACTGATGATACCGTAAAGGAAACTCACACCGTCACACTCACATGCTAAAGGACCGCCGGAGTCTCCCTAAAAAAATGACATCACACGCATTAAAAAAGATACATATGACAAATGTTTTAATGCTTTTGAATTTCTTCAGTGAAAAATGGTTTCTGTCACCCTACTCAGCAAAAATCATAAAATCTTTTTTTTACTCAATGTCAACCATTAGCAAAAACTGTGACACTTACAATAAGGTGTCAATAGATAATACATGATCTAACATTAACTAACAAGAGCTATGCATTTGTTACAGTAGTTATTGTTAACATTAGTAAATAATAAATATACATTGCTAGTTCATGCTCGTTAAAGATCTCAGGTCCTATTGACAACAGTAGCAAAAATACTCTGGTAGTCAATGGGGCACGAGATCTGCTTGGTTACAAACATTCTTCCAAATATCTTCCTTTGTGTTCAGCAGAACAAAGACATTTATACAGGTTTGAAACAATTTAAGAGTGAGAAAATGACCCTTTTTTTGGGGGGGAGAACTACCTATCTCTTTAAAGGGATTTCATAAAAAAAAATCTTAATTTGTCTTTCAAAGATAAACAAAAGTCTGACGGGTTAAGAACGACACAAGGGTGGGTAAATGATTTGTTTTTTCACTGTTTTTCACAGTATTACAGTGATTTTTGATTTTAGTAATAGTAACAGATACAACTTTTGATTTTAATAACAGTAAATGTTTAAATGAATATTAGCTAAGATTAATAAATGCTTTAGAAGTATGTTTATTATCTAATGTAACTTTAACTGTTAAGTGTTACTTTAAAAACTTTTGCAAGTTTACAAAATGTCAAATTTGTGTTCAGAACAGCTCAATTATTGTAAAGTAATAATGATATAGAATAAAGAATATTGAATATTAGTCTACAATAAAAAAAAAAAGTAAAACATTTAGACCTGCTTTATCATGTCATTACCATGGTCCATGCATATAAAATTCAAATCTGCAATCCAATTTTTTTTTGTTTTGTAAAAAAACAAAAACATTGGTGTTTTAAAAAAAAGATATATCATATTAGTGCTTAGTGATTTGACGTCTTACCTGGCAGGCGTCCACACAGGAGTCACTCCCGGCACACAGCATCCCCGACCGGACCTCTGATCCATACACTTCTGGACTCGAACACTGGTCAAACGGAATAATCTTCACCACTCCCTCGATCAGGTCTGAATAAGAGTTTGCCTCTAAACAAACACACACAAGTTACTTTCAATTTTATGCAGATCATGATTAAATAATGCTTATAAACTGAATTCAAATGGAAAACAAGTTTACAAATTCAGACCCTATTGGCAGATATTCTTTCTTGTTTTAAGCATAAATTTGGTTCATTCTGATACATTGTAAATATCTTAAGCCATTTAGCTTCTCAAGACAAACATACTGAGTAAGAAAATCTTTTTTAACAGAGCTATCAGAATAACGCTGACCTCAAAACAATCACAATGTGATACAGACATTATTTTACACACACACACACACACATACTGTATCTATAATGACTTTATTCGACTTTACTGCTCTGCCATGACATTCTAAGCTTGACATCATCTAGTCGCTAATGATGGCCTATGGAGGGAGAGTACATATAAGAAATCTTTGAAATCAACTTTTACGCTACAATTCAAACAGTTAAAGTTAAACATATCCACAAAATAATGCAAGTTTTAAACAGCTTGTACACGTCGCTGTTAATCGTTGGTCTAAACGAATGCGCTGCTGCATTGTAATGCACACACAGACAGACAATAGCAGATTGCGGGCACACAGAAACATTCAGTAGCTCAGATATGTATTGTCAACAGTGTTGAGGGTAACTCATTACAAGAAATTTGAGTTACGTAATCAGATTACTTTTTCAAGTAACTAGTAAAGTAATGCATTACTTTTTCAATTTACTACAAAATATCTAAGTTACTTTTTAAAATAAGTAACGCAAGTTACTTTTTCACATTTATTGACTGACAGCTCTCCTGTCCCTGTGTTGAGAGAAATAAAGTGAGGTGTTGTGTGCGCTGTGTAAACATGATGGTTATTTTAGTTCTAGACTAAATGTGAACATGCATTTACTCATCTCACTTGCACGAAAAATTTTATTCCTCAAAATGAATAAAAACAGTAAAATGCAATCTCAGAATTCTATGCAAACATTTTATAATTAACTATATTAAATTACACAAATATACTTTATATATTTAATCTCATTTTATTAACCAATCTCTTTGCTGCTGACTTTCATTGATCTAATTCAACCATACCAATAATGCAAAAATTACTTTAGATTTAGAAATAAGAGTGTTGAACTTCCTGCTCCTGTATCCTATTTTTCTTTAATCCAGAGTGGCAGTTTTGTTTGAGCTGCGCCCTCAACTGTACAGGCGTAAATAAATATGCATTTCCCTCAGCCCGAGGCATATTCATTTCACTTTTGGTGTGAAAGGGGCTTAACATTTGCCAAAAATAGCACACAGCTTCACTATTAGTAGAGAAACGCTGCCAGGTGGAATTTATTCACATTGTTCTCTCACTAATCCATTCACATAAAGGTAATCTTTACTGTGCTACTTTATCTGTATTTGATTTAGAACAAGCAAAAATCTGTGAGAAATATAACGACCCAAAGACAAAAGAACTGATCAAAATAATATGTTATGTAGGAGCAATAGCCTTATGGGCAGCGCTGTGTCATATGCCATATCTGTGCTCAAGGCAACCCGCATTCGAGTCTCAGCTCGAGGTTCAGTCTTATTTATTCATTAATGATCTCACAGCAATAGTCACTTTAATCAGATAAATGTTGACTTAAAAAACTGAAGTTGTTCAACCGCTAATATACTGTAACATCTGCTCCCTCCAACCAACAGAGGGAGCCCTCACCTGAATACTGACATCACTCAATTTCTTCTACAGCCACTAACTGTTTGATATATATAAAGAGCCATGCTTTCCACTAACACTTTTTCCTGCCTTACTGAGCGTTCCATCTATTGCTATTGTTTTTTGCCTCTTGTTATGACCTTTTGCCTGCCTTTTGGATATCACGTTTTTGGATTACTGTTTTTGCCTTGGTTGCTTACTTGGACTGCTTATTTTTGCTCACTGAACCTAGCCTGTATCTTTGACCATTTCTTTGCCTGTCGATTTGGATTTTCTGCTGCAGTAAAACTTATGCATATGGATTCTCAACAAACGCCCCGCCTGAGTTCATTACATATACAGTATATATATACATACACATACTTTCATTCATATAATGTGTATATATATATATATATATGTGTGAAAGTATATATGTGGCGGACTACGACGTTCCGACATCAGTCCCCCTGGCAACACACACAGAGCAGCTGACCAGCACGCACACACTTAATCGACCAACCCATCAGTGGGGCCATATAAACACCAGTAAAGAAAGACCAATTGATTTTTTGATCTCTCAGACATTCACTAATGTGTGTTTACTCCTTTCTTTTACAGAGAGTGATTAATGAGAAGGAACCTGGAAGCCTTGATAGAACTCCCTGCTGGTCAAGCTAACTCCCTGCTGTCTGGCTGAAGTTTGCTGTCTTCTCTCAACTTTCTCCAGCACTCTCACAAAAGAAGCACAAGAGCACCAACACTCTTTCAATCGTGTTTCAATCCTTTAAGTGTTTGCTCTCCTTTTTCCCCAAGCCCCGCTACTATATATATATATATATATATATGCTGGGAATAATAAAAAATAAAAAATAAACTAATTAATCGCACAATTTGCTGTGATTAATCGCATTTTCCCCCAAGCTTGTAAACATCAATATTTAAACGTAGAATCACCTAGTTAAATTAAACAACACAAAGAAAGTATATTTTAAATAATATTTTAATGACATCTTGTGAACTGTAAACGGACTCTCTGTTTAGCCTTGGTAGCCTAGTAATATAGTGTGTGTGTGTGTATATATATATATATATATATATATATATATATATATATATATATATATAACACATTATATATTTACATACATACATGTCTCTGCGAGACATCGTTAGTCATACTCACTCTCACTCATGTGACCCCAGCCCGAGATCTTACAGCAGAAGTGATCCGGGAACGTTGTGCCTTTCCCTGGCAGGCAGATTGGCCTGATGAATGGTGTTTTCTGAGCACAGCGTCCATTGATCTTCTTCAGCTTCAGTAAGACTATGAAAACAGATTTTATTACACACAAAACACATACACATCACACAAATGCATACTCTCCGAATTGCAATATCTTGGCAAGTTTTTCACAGGCAAAGGGCTTTCATTTATATTTTTTTTCTTTTGGAAAATACAAAAGATGAGTTTAATATTTATGGGCTTTTGGATATAGGAATACTATTGAGAGAATAGGAAATGTTGAAATTGGGAAACAACACTTTTCAAACAGCACAAGTGCTGGTGAACAAGCGTATTGGAGCGCGTCTTTGTCACACCAGCCCACGTCTGCATCTGTATATGTTTTACACGTATTTCCTTGGAAACTTTAAAAATCACAATTTGAATTTCCTCTGAAAAGTCATACAATGTAAAAAAAAAAAACTCATAATTTATTTATTGTTTGCATGGGCTTTTTGACTATAGTTTATTAAAAGCAAAAAAATTGCACATTTTTTTTTACAGTGTACATATCAGCATTAATGAGAGCAAAGGAAAAAGTAGTCACGGAAAGTAGGGACACAAGTAGGTTCTGGGGCATTTTGAGTTGTTCACAGATTCTGAAAGTGTAGTCTCCAAGCTTTCCAACTATGTGTAACACATGGAAATCTGATAATAATAATAATAATAATAATAATTGGACAAGTTGTGGCCATTTGAAGGTAGGCACTCAAAAAAGCTCAAAGGGGAGAAAACGGCCTCTAAAGATTGTGCAGTTCTCACTTATCTCTGCTGCTGGGAGTGACAATAGGGCTTATTTACATCTCATTTAGATAAGCCATACCCCCTGTAAAGCTGTAAAGCACACCTACACAACAAAACTAGTTGAAGTTAAATTTTTTTTAAATTGGGCAATTCCAGCGTTATGGACATGACATTTGCAGTCAAAACTTGAAATATAAATTCTCAGAAAATGCATTTAATAGGCCTACCAATATATTAAAATGTCTGTTTATATATCCATACTCCCTTAATAAAGGAGTCCAGACATTAGAAAAATATTTGTCTACACATGCTTTTTATATTTAATATGAGGGAAATAAACATGCGTGACACAAAACAATCTTTTAACTTTTAGGTGGCAAAATATTTATTTTTTGTTTATGAGGCTTATTCTGTGCATTACACTGCACAAACCAAAGTAATACCAACCGGATGAAGAAGGGTTGTCTCTCAGTCTCCACAGAACAAAATATTAATTTTATTTTATTTTTAATGTTCGCATTTATGAGGAAAAAACAATGTTACGGACGTGACCGCTCTGAAAGCGGCACTAAAATATGCTTTAAAACTTTCACAGAGACATCAAACAGAAAGCACAAAACCTTTCTTTAAATTGAATTTTGTTTTGTATTAATTGTATCTTAATTTTAATCAATGTTTCATCAACCAGTCTCCATTCTCCGGGCCTCAGAGACAACAGTTTCCCTTGGGACTACAGGAGGATCTGATGTGCCAGTCTGCATAGAGGGCAAGACATCAGACCCCCCTGATGGCCACCACTGACATATTGTCTGACTTCACAAGGACATGATGACCTTTGAGGTCCGGCAGGTAGCTCCTCAGAGCTCGGGACAACGCCAACATTTCCAGGCAATTTATGTGCCAGGATGAATGATGGTCCTGCCATAGGCCTGTCATAAAGAGGCCGTACATGACCGCGCCCCAGCCCGTGAGGGAGGCGTCTGTCGAAACGGATTTCCGGCGACATGACGCTCCCAACACAGGGCCTTGGGACAGAAACCAAGCTTTCTTCCACATAGATAGGGAACGAAGGCATCTGCACGTAACCCTGATCATGCGGAATAGGTTCCCAGGTTTTCAGTCACCACTGAAGGGCCCTCATGTGCAGCAGGCCGAATGGAATGATGTTGGACGCTGCTGCCATGAGGCCTAACACTCTCTGAAAGTGTTTGACAGTGATCGCTTGGCCTAGCTTTATCCTGGTCACCGTGGCCAGGATGGACTCGATCCGTGCAGGAGACAATTGTGCCCGTATCGTGACCGAGTCCCACACCACTCCCAGGAACGTGGTTCTCTGGGCTGGTACCAACACGCTTTTCTTCGTGTTGAGTCTCAACCCCAGGCTCTTGGCCAATATTAGCCAGTCGTCGATATAGTTGAGCACCCTGATGCCCTGAAGCCTCAGAGGTGCTAAAGCTGCATCCATGCATTAGGTGAATGTGCGAGGGGAGAGAGCTAGGCCGAACAGAAAAACTCGATATTGGTATGCTTCACCCCCGAGAAGTGAACCTCAGGAACCTCCTGTGAGATGGAAGGATGGAAATGTGGAAATATACGTCCTTCAAATCTATCGTGACAAACCAATCCTCGGATTGAATTTGGCTCACGATGATGGGAATAGTGAGCATCTTGAACCTGAACCTCCTCAGAGACCAAGTTAAGTGCCTGAGATCTATTATTGGACGCAACCCCCTATCCTTCTTGGGAATGTGGAAGAAATGTAATGTTCTTTATATTGGCATTTGATTATATTTAGAATCTTAGAAATATGATGAATTAAATAAGATTAATATAGTGTCGATATATGTGCATGTCCTTGTGAATTTGACCAAGTTTATGACAGAGACAGAGGGTCTTCACTCAAGGGTAATATGATAAAACAATCTAAACAAAGATGTTAGTTATGGCTAAGACATATCTTCATTTAGCCTCGAGAAACAACCTTGGGGGAGGAACAACTATAAAGAAGGAAGGATGCCCCAAATCGTTGTCACACTCTGCAGGCACTTTGTATGACTGTATGACTGTTGACCTTTTCTTGCAAGAAAATAAATAACCTTTAAGACAATTGGTACATGTCTCTTATTCAGTGATGTAAAATTGTTTGCCACCACAATTTGGCGTTGTCGGCACGATTCCTTGGATGTGCCTCTTGGCCCTGAGAGCGGATGGTGTTTGGCCACCTGGACTGAGAAGTTCCAGCTCTACCTCGTAAACTTCAGAGAGAGGGGCCGACCGCTGTCAGGGTCCAGGAGGGATACCACTGGAATCATCAAAAGAACTGAAGTGGCACAAACTGAGACTGGTAAGAGACAAAGTCTAAATTGTTATTGATACCTGTTTGAGAGAGATAGACTAATGATGGTCAAGGGTCAGGGACTTACTAGTCTGGTACGGATTATCAAGGGAACACTGAGACTAGTACAGATTACTAGTCCGGTTAGTACAGATTACTAACCTGGTGGGCTCAGATAATCCTGTTGTCTGTACAACAGATAACGGTACTGCTGTAGATGGTCTTGTGACCAAATTTGTAGATGGTCTTGTGACCAAATTTGTGAGCAAGTTGTGAGTGCTCACCTTTTTCAATTGAGGTGAAAATTGATCTCTCTAGAGACGTCTAGAGTTATATTTGAGGCGCCAACTGAAAATCTACAGAAGAATACTGACCATCATGGGGAAATCTCAGAGTAAAAAGATCAATATGATGAACCGGTGTTTTGTCTGATGTCTGTTTTGTCTGTTGTGTGAGGTGTGTGTGTGTGTGGATTGTAAGCAAATATTCATGTAATGGTTAGAGGAGGCAGAGCGCAAAGATAAAAAAAAAAATAAAAAATAAAATAAAAAAAAGTTGAACTGCTTGGAGAAATAAGGTTTTTACTTCTTCATCCAGTAAATGGATGCATGACATTAGATGTCTAGAGAACTTAAAATGATAGGATAAGGATTGAAGTAGCAAGCAGCAATAAGGCTGTCTGTGTGAAATAGGGGATTGAGATATGTAATATGATATTTTGGTTTCTGTAAAACAGTAACTGAACAGACTGAACAGCTTGTTTGTTCAGGCCGGCTTCCGGATGTTAAATATGTACTTGTTTTGTGATCAGTGTTGTTGATGATAAATACCAAATTAGAAAGAATTCTGGAATTAGAAAGAATTTTGAAATTCTGGTGTCCAAAGATTCTGGAAATCAATAATGTACGATGATGTATATTTTGTTGATATTAGGCCATTTAAGAAAGGAATTTTTTTAAAGGAAGTTTTACAAAGGAAATTCTGGGTCGAGAATAATTTCCCTGGACAAGTGACTAAAGTTAAACAGAAACTTTGTGAAATCCCCTTAGAATAATTTGAGCATTTCCGTGCAGCTTATGAAAATGAATGTTCTGCCAATGATAATGATAATGATGAAGATTATGATTTGGCTATTGTGATTGAATCCGCCACTGGTGGATGGTCAAAATAATACAGAGAAAAGCTTATCAGTGGCTCTGTTTGAATTCCTGGTTGGGACAGACTGCTTCAAGGTGTGCAGTAAGTTGGAGTTGTTTGAAAGATTATAGTGATCAAACTATAGGCAAGGTGTCTGCTGCTGTAGTTGAGGATGACACAAACCCACCAGATGACAAAGAGTGTCTTAATTATGGTCAGCAGGGCCATTTAACACGTAACTGTAAATGTCCACAGAGAAGGTGTTTAAAAATGTGAGTAGATCAGTGTTTAAATTACGATATTAGAGTTTTCGTCTGACAAAGAACAGGAGATTATTTTATTTTATTTTGCTTGAAATAAACTTCAATCGAAATCGAGATAAAAATAAGGTCATAAGATTGAAGACTTAAGTAATTCCTTTTAAAGGAAAGATCTATAATAAGCACCGGTTGTTGTAACGTGAATGGATAAGTACCGGTTGATGTAAAATTACAGATAATGACTAAAAAGAAATATGAGTTGCAAAATATAAAAAGTAACTAAAAGGATGATTGTGTTTTAATGAAACATTTTAAAGAGTTGTACGATAGTTAGTGTTGACCATGAAAGTTTTGCTTTCAAAAGATAAGCTTGATTTGGCTGAAACAGTTCGCTTATCTGGATCTGGTGTGTGTGTGACTGAAACTGCCAAGTGCGACAGAGACAAAATTTTAGTGGAAATTTGTTATGTCTAAGTTCCATGATATATGGGCAAAGGACAATAAAAATTATGTTTATTTGAAAACGTTTATTAATTTCTGGCAAAGATGCCTTAAGCTGGGATGGAGTTAAAAGATGGTAGGTAAAGTTTGATGTTTGAAGTTTGTGAAAGTGCGGTGTACCAGTCCTGAATGCCTCAGAGTCTCTCTCATTCAAGGTCAGCAAATAAAGCTGTTATCTGAGCCTGTGTCATAAATAATGAGCTATTGTAAAAGCACAGTTTCAGTTAAAAATCATAGACACAGAGAGGTTAAAAGAAATCATTGCCATTTTGAGGGCAACTTGTAAATGTTGTAAAAATAAAACAGAAGGACTTTAACAAAGTCTTTAAAATAATAAGGCAGACCTCTAACGATAGAAATTACGTTTTTGACTAGTTTATTTTGGGACCAGTAACTTCTTTGTCTGATCTTAGTCTCCACCATGAAACAGGGCCGATGGCTCCGGCTACAGAGGTAACAGTACACTGAATGGATGGCTGTGATAACTAAATTCACTAAGTATAATCTAAACATTGCAATTTTGCTGATTTGGAGATGTTTAATGGATTTAAGTGATTAAATACTGTTGTTATTAACCTGTCTGCCTGTGTTAACACTATTAGGCAGTCTGAATGGCTCTAGTGACTCTTGAAAGTGCCTTTCTTAAAGCTCCAGAAAACAATTGATTATGTTGAAGAAAACTGATTCGGTGATGGGAAAGAGTGGTTACCAGTGAGCACGAGGTGATTACTCAACGACAGGTAAGATCCTCTTTGGCCAAGCGAGGGCAACCTAAGGCAGGGGGTCGCCGCTACCACCAGGCATCTCCTGATGGGGGGTCTGTTATGTGAGATGGGTATGAGAGTCGAACAGATGCCTGTGAGGCCAGCAGCATCATTAGATCATGAAGGGCGAATGAGCTGTGAGGAGTTACGGCAGTCTGACCCAGAAATGTGAGTTCCTCTATACCACTGATCAGAAACCGCATTATTGTATGGCTTGTTTCTCATTGTGACAAGTGTCTGCAACTATGCCAGGGGACAAAACCCTGAAGAGAAAACAAATAGATTAAGAGCTGATGGGAATGGGCTTTCAAGAGCCAGCTGAGCCCATGAGGGAATTGTCATTATTTGTTGTGGAGACAGTAACAAACCTTAAGTTCCCCTTCAGGGACTACCGCTGCGTGTAATCGCAGTGGGAACGCCCTCCAGCGTGAAGCATCTGAATAATGAATGAAATCAGTCAATGGAGAGAATGAGCGTACGGCGAGTGACGTCATCGACCAGGAAGCTATAAATATCCCCTGAGCACACAATCCGCCAGCTTTTGTTACTTCAGCAAGCTCTGTGTGTGTCTGAAATCTATCGATTGTGTTTGTCTGTTTTTAGACAGGAGTTTCTCACTATATATATATATAGGGATCGACCGATATGGATTTTTTAGTACCGATACCGATACCGATTTTTTTTCCATCAGCCTTAGCCGATGACCGATACGGGCTGCCGATTTTCTTGAGCCGATATTTGGAGCCGATACTGCTTTTGCTCCCTCAATTTACATCATAAAAATGACACGATGATAACAAATGTTACAGGTCTCAATTTTAAAATGTAACATTTATTTAACTTAAAAAAAACAATATTTAACAAAGAGTAAAAAAATGTGAGGTAGAACAAGTAAGAACAAGTAGATAAACAATATTTAACCCTCTGGAGTCGAGAAACGCGCCGGCGCGTTTTGCGCGATTTTTTTCACATAGCAGCAAAATAGACTTAAAATACTCAGTCACCTTTGGTCATACACACTTAAGAAATATGAAAAAATAAACTATTAAATGTCTACTTTTTTATGGGTCCACTTACAATCGAAATAAAATATTGTGCTTTTGTAAAATAAAGAAAATAAACAGGGTGTGCCTTCTGCCTCTCCGTCTCCGTGAACTTTTTTTCTAGAGCACGTCACTAAACATAAACAAAACTCCGCAAATACTAGTCACACAGGCATGATCAATATATCTTTATAATCATTTAAGTGTGTACTTTTAAATTATCTAATTCAAAACTAAAACAAATATTCTGTGTTTATGTAATCTATATAAAAAGAGAGAGATGCCAGGCGTTCTCATTTCAGCTAATTATCTTTTAATGTGACCACGCCCACAGAGAGCGCGCGCTATAGAGACGCAAATGATCTGAAACTTGCCAACGCCCACACGAGCTCGATAAAACACCAAGTTCAGATTAATGTACCGGTAGTCTGTGTCGTTTTTCGAGGCTTTGAGGAATAATTCTGGATAATTTACCTCAGTGCTGGATTAATTTCACTTCGAGGAGCCATGGATCCAGGATCATAGTAAGTTTATTCTTTGTTCTAATCGCGAATACTGTTTTAAAATGAATCGCGTGTCTTTCTCTGTGTGATGAATGAACGGAATTCGCACTGTTGTTGTTACAGACGAAATATGAAAGACAACATTTAGTTGACTAGTTTGGGATAGATTATAAAGATTTTTACTCTAAAATAGACATCAAATAAGCTTTAGTTAACCAGTTTCTGCTCATATGTTAAATATATAACGTTAGAATGTTTTGTCAAAAATAAGCTCATAATCTAAGATGTTATTATAGTGTTTGTTCCAATGTAGACTATATCAAACTAATGAATCCTTAACTTTGAAATATGAATGATAAAATCCAGGCTATAGGCCTACTTAAAAAAAAAAAAAAAAGACAAGATAGATGTAAAAAAAAAATCTTAATATTATTGTTTTTTATTAGTGACACATTTGAGGAGATTCCAAAACTTTCTGAAAATACAGTATGAGAATTAACTGCATACTAGAAATGTTTACCTTGGAAATTATACAATTTGAATGTATAAAAAATTTGTGAAAAAATACCTTTTTTTCCTCTCTGAGAACTCTAACTTTCTAACTCTAACTAATTCTGTAGGATGGTCCATATAGCCTATTTGAACAGGATTTGTTTCCAGGTATGACTATGTACTAAAAATGTGCTTTTGACTTTCATTTATATTTGTATTTTATATATATATATATATATATATATATATAATTTATTTATTTATTTTTGTCCTCGCATTCTTTCTTGTGTGACACACCTGAATGAATGGCTCATTAGTATGCAGGCTCATTAGTATGCAGGCTCATTACTATGCAGGGTCTTTGTCTTCTCAGGTGTGAATCACAGCAAGTCACGCCCCTGCGCATATTGCCTTTGGAAGCAAAAACTGTTTTAAAAAAATTAAATCAATGTATTATGTGAATGATTAGGCAGGGTGATTTTCAGATAATTTTGAAGCAAAAACACTAGGCAACTACATCCATTAGTCAAAAGTCTTGTGGACACATATTAAGTATGTGTTTTGTGGCCTTTTTTCAGAAACTTTAATTTTTAGTTTTTTGAATAACCATGCATAAACATTATTCCCTCAAAAATACAAATATGTAAATAGATGTTGCTCGCATATTATGGTACCCCTATTTGTGCTAAATAGAGTGTAATTACACCTTTGCCATTAATATGTTTATAAGCAACTGAAAAAAGCACAAATGTCAGGGCATGTCAAAACATCTCACAGACCTCAAAAACCCCTTAGACTCCAGAGGGTTAACAAATAAAAACATGAGGTAGAACATATTCTAACTATTCGAACATCTGGTTGCGCATTGTCAATGATGCACATTACGTCAATAACAGGACAAATTAACAAAGAGACATAACTACTAGTATTGGTAGTTTATTTAAGTTTAAACATATTGGACAACGTATTACCTACACAAAAACAGGTAAATCAACTAATGGCCAAGACCGCAGAGCTCGCTCACTCACTCGCAGGCACTCTTTCTCTCTCTCTTCTCTCTCTCGCGCTCGTTGCGCATAACAGTTTAAATGAACAACAACAAACAAATGTTGAGTGCTGATCAGGAGTTCAGTTTTGTGCAAGCAATTTAAGTTTGCGTTTGCCACTCTTGTCCCAAATATAGCAGGCTTCATTCAGTGATTGAAACAAATAATATTAACATTAATTAAAGTTTCACAGTATAGAACCGACATTGACCGCTCCGAGCGAGCTGTGCTGTGGTAACGTTAACGTTAGTCTGCTACCGCGGGCGTGTTTTTCCACATTTGAATATACATCTTTTTTCACCTTCGAAAATCAGTTTTTTAAAACGATTCGAATATATATTCGAATTTAGAATATACGTTGACAGCCCTAATGTATACTGAACGGATAGCCAACAACTTAGCTATTTGCAGCTCCCTAAATACATGGCAAGTAGTTTTATAGACGAGGCATTCGCGATTTCCATTTGGACTTACAAACTTGCTTAGCTATAGTTGCAAGCACATATAGAGCAACGTGTTTCGTTGCTTTTCGTTACGTTGACAGCCCTAATGTATACTGAACGGATAGCCAACAACTTAGCTATTTGCAGCTCCCTAAATACATGGCAAGTAGTTTTATAGACGAGGCATTCGCGATTTCCATTTGGACTTACAAACTTGCTTAGCTATAGTTGCAAGCACATATAGAGCAACGTGTTTCCATTTTCAAAGTGTATGGCAGTATTTCAGCAAAGTCAAACAGTTAAAAGATGCTTTGAAAGTTTAAAACTTACCGTTATCTTGAAGAGCAGATTGCACTCTGCTAGTAGGGGAGGGGCAGTGCATGGTCTGCACGTGAACTGCAGTCTCCAGCAACACAGAGCTGCCTGCGGACGCCTGTCTGTAAATAATGCCGGGAAAAAACTATCGGCGAACGCAGCAGCCGCGTATCGGCCGATTCCGATACATGTAAAATCCGCAAATATCGGCCCGATATATCGGCCGGCCGATATATCGGTCGATCACTATATATATATATATTATATATTAAAAAACCAATATGAGCGAGCAGTATAGCTATGTGTGGCTTGTTTGGGAGTGCAGCATGCCCAGTCGGCTCTCGAGGGAGTCGATTGTCAGCATTGCGAGCGTTTTCCCTTGAGAACTCTGCGCTCGCGGCGATCGCTCTTCGAGGAGAGTGGTTTGCTGCGAGCTCCCCGAGGCTCGGGTCCCGCTTCTGTTGAGGCAGAGCGGCGGCGCGTGTCTTGGGGCTCGCAGATGGATCTCACTGGCGACGTTGAGACGGGCTCTGCCCTATCTCAGCTATCTCCAGCGAGATCTAGCGCCTCTCACCCGGCTCTGGAAGCACGCACTGCGGCCGTTACTTCTGCCCGGGTGGAGGCACATATGATGTTGAATTAAGATTATCCAGTTCTGAGGGGCTGGATGTCATGAGTTTTCAACTAGTAAAAAATAAAAAATTGCCACATTATACTGCAAATGAAGAAGGTTTGATGGTGATAGACATGAGTCTAGTGATAAAAGTAATCTAGATGATAGATTTCTGTCTGCACCACCTCAACCTTCTCGCCTGTGCTTACCGTTCTTCCCAGATCTTCATGCTAAAAAAAATTAATACAAAAATAGAGGTTTCAAAGACCTGGGTTAGACCGGTTTCAAGCAGAATCTACACAATCAGTCCAATGCTTATGGTAACATTGTTGGTGCTAATCTGCTGGTTATGTGCTGCCGAAGCCGGAGGAGACGCTCGCAAGCTATCTCTCTCCAGCTTCATCGTCTTCACTTAAGGCACCGGCTCTGCCCTCTAAACCACTAAAGAATACTTCTGTGTTAGTGGGGAAGGTTTACTCGGCGGCGGGTCAGACGGCTGCATGTCTACACACTATGGCTATTATGCAGGCTTACCAGGCTGACCTGCTTAAAGATGCGTGTAAAGGGGGGGAATTTTCTGTTGAAATGATTAATGAGCTCAGGCAGTCTGCTGATCTCACTCTCCTGGTCTATGGCAGCCATGGTGGCCACAGAGAGACACTTGTGGCTGAGTCAGACCTCTATGAAGGAAAAAGATAAGACTCTCCTTTTAAATGCTCCAGTTTCGCCTATGGGCCTCTTTGGTGACGCTCTTCATTCTGTCACGGAGAGGTTCCTGGTAGAGAAGGAACAGGCGGCTGCTTTTCAGAAATGTATGCCCCTTAAATTGCGTGTCGCTGGGGCTGTTGAGCGAGGGCAGTCCCAGTCGCCGAGTACCTCAAAGAGAGCGCAGCAGAAACGAAGTGTCGCGTCTCGTGCCCCCCCGCAGAGAAACTGGAGGGACGAGGTGCGGCGCTCTCCGGCGCGACCTTCTCGCGGTAAGGCTGATCTGAGGACAGTCATTATCGCCAAGAAGGCCGCGTCGAAAAAATCCTGACGTGCTGAACGTCAGGACTCTGAGGGTGGTCCCCATCGTGAAAGACTTGAGTTCACTGCACATGAACACGGTGCCCTGTCTTTCCCGATGCCCTCAGGGGTCTGCTCTACTGACCCTGCCTTTACAGGGCATAGAGAGACTCGGCCTGAAAGAAGCTTTCCAATATTGGGTTCTTCCGTTCGGCCTAGCACTGTCACCCCGAACATTCACGAACTGTATGGATGCTGCTATAGTCCCGTTAGGCTGCAGGGCATCCGTAATCTGAATTATATAGACGTTTGGTTAATTCTAGCTTAATCAGGCTGAGGCTCAACGCCAAGAAGAGTGTTCTTTCTCCATTACAGAGAACCGCTTTTCTAGGTGTAGTGTGGGATTCGACGACGATGCAGGCACGATTGTCACCTGCTCGTATTGCTTCGATTCTTGCCACAGTAGATCAGGTCAAGCTAGGCCAGTCATCCACTGTAAAACAATTCCAGAGACTGTTAGGTCTCATGGCACCTGCGTCCAACGTGATACCTTTTGGCCTCTTGCACATGAGACCGTTACAGTGGTGGCTCAGAACCAAGGGATTCTCCCCGAGGGGAAATCCGCTTCGCATGATCGTGAGTTCGCGACGGTGTCATCGCGCCCTGATCATGTGGAAAGATCCTTGGTTTCTGTCCCAAGGCCCTGTGTTAGGAGCTCCTTGTCGTCGCGTTATGCTAACGACAGATGCCTCTCTCACGGGTTGGGGGGGCGATCATGAATGGTCGCCCGGCTCAGGGTCCGTGGGAGAACCATCATCGTCTGTGGCACATAAACTGCCTAGAGATGTTGGCGGTGTTTCAGGCTCTGAAACACTTCCTCCCAGACCTAAAGGGGCCACCATGTTCTTGAGGAAAATTTAACTATCTCAATCAGAACTACAGGCGGTTCGGCATCGAGATGTCGTTCTGGCCCACATCCAGAGACTGGGACTGAGGCTCAACGCCAAGAAGAGTGTTCTTTCTCCATTACAGAGAACCACTTTTCTAGGGGTAGTGTGGGATTCGACGACGATGCAGGCACGATTGTCACCTGCTCGTATTGCTTCGATTCTTGCCACAGTAGATCAGGTCAAGCTAGGCCAGTCATCCACTGTAAAACAGTTCCAGAGACTGTTAGGTCTCATGGCACCTGCGTCCAACGTGATACCTTTTGGCCTCTTGCACATGAGACCGTTGCAGTGGTGGCTCAGAACCAAGGTATTCTCCCCGAGGGGAAATCCGCTTTGCATGATCGTGAGTTCGCGACGGTGTCATCGCGCCCTGATCATGTGGAAAGATCCTTGGTTTCTGTCCCAAGGCCCTGTGTTAGGAGCTCCTTGTCGTCGCGTTATGCTAACGACAGATGCCTCTTTCACGGGTTGGGGGGCGATCATGAATGGTCGCCCGGTTCAGGGTCCGTGGAGGACCATCATCGTCTGTGGCACATAAACTGCCTAGAGATGTTGGCGGTGTTTCAAGGTCTGAAACACTTCCTCCCAGACCTAAGGGGCCACCATGTTCTTGTCCGGACAGACAACACATTGGTGGTCTCTTATATCAACCATCGGGGGGGCCTACGTTCTCGCCCACTTTACAAACTGTCACGTCAGATCCTTCTATGGTCCCAGGGGAAAATTCTTTCTCTGAGAGCTATTTTATCTCCCGGGGTATTTAAATCAGGGGGTAGACGTCCTGTCAAGACAGGGGCCGAGGCCCGGGGAATGGAGTCTTCACCCCGAGGTGGTGGAACTCCTATGGAAACATTTCGGTCGTGCCGAGGTAGACCTATTTGCTTCTCGAGGAACATCACACTGCCCGCTGTGGTTCTTTCTCAGCCATCCAGCCCCGCTGGGGTTGGATGCGATGGTACATCCGTGGCCGAGGTCACGTTCGTACGCATTTCCCCCGATCGCTCTGCTCCCGGGAGTTCTGGAGAGGGTTCGCCGGGACGGGCTCAGTCTTCTGCTAAGTGCCCCGTTCTGGCCGGCTCGAGTATGGTTTGCGGACCTAGTGTCTCTCCTCGACTGCTCTCCTCTTGAGATATCGATCAGTAGAGACCTACTCTCTCAGGCGGTAGGGTCGATTCTTCACCCCCGCCCAGAACTATGGAGGCTGTGGGCTTGGCCTCTGAGGGGGCCCAGCTCATAGATTCTGGTCTCTCGACTGAGGTCGTTGAGACCATCCTCCAATCCAGAGCTCCCTCCACGAGGAAGTTATATGCCGCGAGGTGGAATCTTTTCACCTCTTGGTGTGGAGAGCGCCAGCAGGACCCAGTTAACTGCCCGGTTGGTACAGTGCTGGATTTCCTGCAGGACCGTCTCTCCACAGGGTTATCCCACTCCACACTGAAGGTGTATGTGGCGGCCTTAGCTGCTTACCACGCCCCTTCAAGTGGAGGTTCCCTCGGGAGACACCCACTTATATCTTGCTTCCTTCGTGGCACCTTGAGGCTGAGGCCTGCAGTTCGCATGAGGGGACCAGCTTGGGATCTGGCCATCGTCTTAGAAGGTCTCTCCCAAGCTCCTTTTGAGCCCATCGAGGAAGTTTCGGAAAAGTTTCTACTCTAAAGACTATCCTTCTTCTCGCTATCTCATCTCTAAAAAGAATTGGAGATATTCAAGCACTTTCGGTGGCTCCCTCGTGCCTGGAACTTGCTCCTGGTATGGTTAAGACCTTTCTCTGTCCGAGACCAGGTTATGTTCCTAAGGTACCAACTGTTTCTGTTAGACCTACAGTTCTGCAGGGTTTTCTGTCCTCCGCCTTTTCTGACGTCAGACCAGGAGAAACCTAATTTGCTGTGCCCAGTTAGGGCTTTAGATGCTTATGTCCACAGAGCTGCCCTGTGGAGGAGATCGGAACAACTGTTTGTCTGTTTTTGGGTCACCTAAGATAGGGTGTCCTGCATCTAAGCAAAGGATGAGCAAGTGGGTGGTCGAGGCCATCTCACTTGCTTACGGTTCGGCCCATCAGCCTCACCTTTGGCTGTAAGGGCTCATTCCATCAGGAGTATGGCTGCATCTACAGCTCTTCTTTCAGGAGCTTCTCTTCAGGACGTTTGTGATGCGGCAGGCTGGTCCTCACCGCACACTTTCGTCAGGTTTTATTCCCTTGACCTTAGCTCCACTCCCGGGGCTCAGGTTCTCTCGTCGGTTTGTGTCTCCTAATGACACACGACGGGGATTTGGTCGTATGGGGATGTGGGTATTGCGTTCCCACTGCGATTACACGCAGCGGTAGTCCCTGAAGGGGAACGTCCCGGGTTACGTATGTAACCCTAGTTCCCCGAAGGGAAGGACGCTGCGTGTCCTGCCATACTCCCAGCATCCCCTTGGGTCGCTTGCTTCAGTAACTTTAAGCTGGCGGCTTGTGTGCTCAGGGGATATTTATAGCTTCCTGGTCGATGACGTCACTCGCCGTACGCTCATTCTCTCCATTGACTGATTTCATTCATTATTCAGACGCTTCACGCTGGAGGGCGTTCCCACTGCGATTACATGCAGCGTCCGTCCCTTCGGGGAACTAGGGTTACATACGTAACCCGGGACGTTACAAGAGGAAAATGATGTCGGTTGCCTTATGGGCAAGAACAATTATAGAAGCATTTTATTCATTTACCCCAGCTTCAAATAAAGTCTTTACTTGCTTGCTAAATACTTAGGGGACTATCCACACAAAAACAGCCTAGCTTTCTTCTTTTAAAAACCTTATTTCACAAGTTTAAGATGGTGATAATTTATACGAAAATCAGAGATAAAGAGTATAAAGGTGATGTAATGACTTAAATTTGCTGTCTTAATACTTTAGTTTATCAATGAATGATAAACAGAGGGGAATTGTGGAAGAAATTTAATGTTCTTTATGTTGGCATTTGATTATATTTAGAATCTTAGAAATATGATGAATTAAATAAGATTAATGTAGTGTCGATATATGTGCATGTCCTTGTGAATTTGACCAAGTTTATGACAGAGACAGAGGGTCTCCACTCAAGGGTAATATGATAAAACAATCTAAACAATATGTTAGTTATGGCTAAGACATATCTTCATTTAGCCTCGAGAAACAACCTCGGGGGAGGAACAACTATAAAGAAGGAAGGATGCCCCAAATCGTTGTCACACACTGCAGGCACTTTGTATGACCGTATGACTGTAGACCTTTTCTTGCAAGAAAATAAATAACCATTAAGACAATTGGTACATGTTTGTCTCTTATTCAGTGATGTAAAATTGTTACAAGTAGCGGCTGTAAAACCCAGACTCTCTGTCCGGTGGAAGAATACGTTATATAGCCTCCTTTACCAGCAGGGGGTTTACTTCCTGTTCTAAGACCGCAGCACGGGCTTCCTCACAAGGAGGAAGATCATTGGAACTGGCAGATGAATCCCGAGAAGGTGCCTCAGCAGCCTCGGGATCCCTTGTCAGATCCATCTGCGTGCCCCATGAAGAGCATTGCCGCACCACCTCAGTGGACGCGGGTCCCGCACCACAGGGCTAGCAAGCCTGGCCATCCTCATTAAAAATGGCCAGACGGGAGCGCAGCACACAGACTGCAAATGACTCACAATCCGCACAAGCAGCCCCCTCGAGAGCTGCTCGAGCGTGCTGCACTCCCAATCAATGCACACACATTTGGTGTGTGTGTCCACCCGTAATATAACGAGGGCAGGGATGCACACACCATCTGTAGCTTGCACTCGCCATATTTTACTATAAACAGTCTTTTCTTGTGTAACTCGACACCAAATAAGACGTACAAGACAGAGAGCGCTTGCTGAAGAAGAGAAATCTGACACTGTTGTGTGCCGGCGTCCTTTTGTAGCTTCCACATATGCCGTCACACGTTACGTCATGACGTAACACCAATCAAGATTGGCTTAGTTTCTTTCATACTTCAGTGGCGCTACGCTGAGGGGCCAATGTGTGTGTGTGTGGTTTTGATTTTTAATCGGTTGATATTTGATAGAATCCACAATGCCATGTATCTGAACAAGATGTCCAGGACCTCCAGCAGAAAAATACGCCCACAACATTAAACATCCAATGGTATATTAAATTGTACACAACATGGGGTACTTTTTATCCTTGTGTGTACCAAACCCATCTAGCGTGTTTGCTGCCAAAAAGCTCTTTTTTTTTTTTCATCTGACCACAGAACCCTGTGCTGTTTGAAGTTCCAGTTGTGTCTGACAACTGAATTTACTGGAGTTTATTTTTGGATGAGTGAGGAGGAATTTATTTTTTCAAGATTCACCCATTTAAACTTGTTTTTATTATTCAGTTTGGGTAAAAGTATATGGTGTTTTATAAAAAAATAAATATAGAAAATAAATATTTGTGTGATGTAAAGTGGATAGAAAAAATGAAATCGGAATCGGCTAAAATCGGTATCGGCAGGTCAAAACTCAATGAAAAATCGGAAATCTGAATCGGCCTAGAAAATTGTAATCGGTGAATCTCTATACTTCAGAGATATTTTACTCGAAAAAAATTCTAGGGGTGCCAATAATTGTGGCCAACGCGTTTTGGAGAAAAACATTTATTTCATAATGTGATTTCCCCCCCCACTTTCAATTCTTTTACTTCAATGAAAGATTTTTTGAATGAAAGATCAAAAGAATAAACAATGCATATCTATTTTTTTTTACAGCCATTTTTATCATATTTACCATGGTTGCCATCCATTCTGACCACAACCGTATATATAAATTAATACAAATAGAATAAACAATCAAATAATAAATATAATATCATAAAATATAAATAAATGATATACAGGTGAAACTCGAAAAATTAGAATATCTTGCAAAAGTTCATGTATTTTAGTAATTCAAATTAAAAGGTGAAACTAATATATTTAGTACATATAACTATATATATATATGCATGATTATACTTTTCACAGGGCCGACATTTCTGTATTTAAAATACTGTTTTTATTGATTTCATGTAACATTCTAATTTTCTGAGATTTTGAATTTGGAGTTTTCATAAGCTGTAAGCCATAATCATCAAAATGATATATATACAATATATTATAATATATATATATATATATATATATATATATATATATATATATATATATATATATATATATATAATGAATAAATAACAGTTTTGCTAATTTTGACTAAAATGTATTTACTTGTTAAACAACTTTGGAATAAGGTCGAATGGCTAAGCTTCGTAAATGCATTTAATACTGCAATAAAAAAATGGTATGAACTGTTTTAATTTTTGCAATATTTAATTTATAAATAGCTTTTTTTGCTACAAAAAAATAAATAAACATTAAAGTGGAATTGACAAATGCTTAAATTGTAAATAAATAAAAAATAACAGTGTTGCCAATTTAGACTAAAGACTAAAGAGAATTTTTTTATTTATTTATTACATAATTCATTTAACAAGGTTGTTTGAAACGGTAAGCTTCGCAAATGCATTTAATACTGCCGTTTGTGTAAAACTATAAATTGTAAAAAAAAATGGAAAGTGGTTATCTCTCTGTCTTCATATAATGCTGTATTTATATAATATTTCATTTTACACTTGAAAAAGAAATGTTGAGTCCTAAATGTAGGACTGTTCAGACATGTGCTTGGACAGAAATCAAAAGATTGGAACTCTTTAACTGAACTTTAGTTAACTGAACTTTAGTCCTGATTTTAGTTTAAAGCACTAGTTGTAAACACACACACACACACACACACACACACATTAGGTTTCGGAATCTTTGTAGGGATTCTCCATTCAATGATTTTTATTCTGTACAAACTGTATTTTCTATCCCCCTACACTAACCCTACCCATCACAGAAAACTTTCTGCATTTTCAAATAAGCATTTAGTATGTTTATAATTTAATTTCCCTCATGACTGTTTGGTCCCCCTTGTGGGGACATTTGGTCCTCACAATGTAGGTTAAACAAGTACACACAAATGCAGGACATTGCTTGTAAATTTCTAATGATGTTAAAGTTATTGTATTTGGAGTCCAAACTCACCAATATCATTTAAGGTCGGCTGGAACTGAGTATAATGGGGGTACAAAATATAGTCCTCAACACCAAACGTCCTGGTGTTTGGGCCGGTGTCGTTAAAGTAATGCTGCCCAAGAACAACCCGAATCTGTGACCGCAATGGACTGAGAAAGAGAGTTAGATTGAAGATAACATTTCATAAATGCAAATGCACATATAAACACACAGACACACACATACTTGCCCAAGAAGCAGTGAGCCGCAGATGCGATCCAGCAGGCGGAAACCAGCGTTCCCGCACAGAACTCATCTCTGATGTACAACGCTGCCATCCAGGGGTGAGCGCCAGGCAATGCGGACGTCCCACCCAGAATACGACCCCGACCGATCCGTTTCTTGTGCCTCTTCCCACACACCGGTTTCCTGGCAGGGGTGCGGGACGGCCGTGGTACAGCGGCCATGACAGGAACTCTGCGGGAAGCTGACAGCAGGAACAGAGAGAATATTCAATTTAAATAATCCAAACACACCTGATTGAAGTATATTGAATTTAAGTCATCAAGAAATCAAAATTGGCAATTCTTGACAATAAAGATTTGTCTTAGCATTTGAGCTTTTGTCAGCAGTTTTTTCATCAGCTAAGAAAAAGGAAATCTGCAAATATGACACCAATTAAATAGAATCAGTAAGTCTATGTATACTGAATGAAACCATAAAGGAGTCATTAAAAAAAAAAAAAATAGGATTTAGGGATTTTATACAGATGATCTATAGATGATCTGTTTGCGCTACATACAGTACACTACTGTTTTTATTGCGTTTAAAAGAATTATCTTGTGCTCACCAAAGCTGCATTTATTTGATAAAAAAACAGTGAAAAATTATTACGAATTAAACTAACTGTTTGTCTATTGTAATATATAGTAAAATGTCATTTACTCATGTGATGCAAAACTGAATTTTCAGCATCATTAATCCAGTCTTCAGTGTCACATGATCCTTCAGAAATCATTCTAATATGCTGATCATCTGATTTGTTGTGCTGTCGTGTCACAACCGTGATATATTATTGTTTTTGAGGGTACTTTCATGAGTAGAAAGTACAGCATTTATTTGAAACAGAAATCTTTTGTAACATTACAAATGTCTTTACTGTCACTTTTGATCAATTGAATGTGTCCTTGTGCATTGTGCAAAAATAAATAAAAAAATTTACTGACCCCAAACTTTTGATCAGCAGAATAAATAAATTGTAAAAAATGAATAGGTAAAAGTAAGAGCAGCTTGCTTTAACATGCTTATCGCTGATCACTCGTGTCGCTCATGTCTGTGCTAGAATCAAAGTTAATAAAATCCATAACATATTCAGGGCGTTCCAGGTACATGATGTCAAGAGCTCATGACCAATAAACCTATTGCTTCAGGCAACCCTGGTTTAGATTTCCTCGTCCCACACCTGGAAGAATGCCAGTGAGAATTCTACAGAATTTTTAGGAAGCTTTATCATTCTTTTACTTCTCATGTACAACTATTTTTGAGTAATCAAGAATATTCTGGAGAAGCTGAAGGATTTGTTGCTCTTGTGTGTGCATGTGCAGTTGTACTAACATGGTTGTTTTGAGCAGGGCTGAATGTCGCAGTACTCCCAGGAAATGGCTCTCTCTGTCATTGTGTAACACCACGGCAGCTTATCTTGATCAGGGTTCCTGCCATATGAAGTCACGTGGAAAATTTCAGACAGTACAACATCAATGCTTTCTGCAAAATCAAATAAAATTATATCTATATTAAACACAGAATTACTAGATTTTTACATTTTCAGGAGATGACATGAGTGGCACTTGCACATACTGTGATAATGACACTGTTGTGGCTGGTTGCCAGAGTGTTGCTATGTGATGCTCGCTAAAGTGTTCCGAAGTGTTGTTAGGGCATTGCTATGTGGTTGCTAGAGTGCTCTGTGTGCTTGCATGTGATCTTCTGGTCTCTGGAATTTGTTAAAATTGTACGTCCGATTGCTTAGAAAACTAAGCACACAGTTACGTAGAAGTATAATACTACCCTTTACACTTTAAAAAACATACTTATTGAAATAATATACTGTAGCGTCTGGACCAATCAGACACACACTAATTATTCATTATATGTAATGAACAATCCAGTAAACTCACTCTCCCAGCAAAGGTCTATGAATCTCCCCCGAAACTAACATCCCAAATGAAATAAAACTGGCAGAACCTGTTACAGGACACTGTAGACTGATAAGGAGACTTTTACGACCTCCAAAGGAATGTTCAGAGAGTGGTGATTCTCTCTGATTTCCATTACACGAGAGTAGATGTTTAAACTTTGTGCTGATTTGTACTCGGCTTTCGCCAAGATAAGCAAAACTAAGACGTAGCTTTACAGTACTATGCTTCTCCACCCATTTACGCTTCTTTCCATGTGGTGGTGTGACTCCCCTTCTGTCCGGCATTAACAGCTGCAGTGTACTTGGCGCGTCAGCACACACGACGACCACAACTACAGGACCAGCACGACAACCGTCTGGATTGAGCCGAGTAGGGGACATCTCTAGGGTCTTCAAGTGGGCACCTTCCGTCCTCAGTGTTTCGTCGACTAGCCCACGACACCTCAAGAGGGCTCGACAGTGACTCTGGCGTCCCAGAGTCACCCCCCTCCGTCCCCCACTCAACTCAGCCCAGCTTACTGACCTCTACCTCCTTCTTCTGCTGCCGAGACCTAGCCACAATCTCACGATCTCTCCGCAACCCAACCATACGCGCCAACCCGTTTGACTAAGGCTGTCGAGCCCCACTGGTGCGTTATAAAGCAGTTTCAGTGGCAAAGGTTCCGTATGGCATACCACCTACCGCTAAACACAATATCCGCCCAACCACCCTTCATTCACGCAATATCCACAGGAACGTATACAAATAAACCAACAGACTCTTCAATTTTTCAAGAATTCTACTAAACCATAGTGTGACGGCCTGTACACAGCCAGCTAGAATCTTTCCGTCTCAACCACAGCCAGTTTCTGCTCCTTTCTGCTGCTTCAGATAAGTTCTTTACTGTGCGACGCAACTCTTGGCCGCCGAATCCGACGTCTCTGAGGAACCGGGTTGTAGAGTGTGCCACAAAACCTCGACAACCCACTTCCACTGGATAAACCTGGACTCTCCATCCTCGCTGTTCTGCTTCAGTGGCCAGATGAGCATGCCGCAGTTTCTTCCTCTCATATGCCTCATCTATCGCATCCTCCCATGGCACTGTTAACTCTATCAGTAGAACAATGCGAGCTGATCCAGACCACAAAACAATATCTGGTCGTAGGTTAGTAGTGGCAATCTCAGGTGGAAAAATAAGCCGTTGATCAAGATCAGCCAGCATCTTCCAGTCCCTAGCAGCTTCCAGTTGTCCTGGGCGAGAATTGGTGTTAACACCTTTTCTTGGTGGTTGCTCGCCTGGGTGGAGGAATATGGTCTTCTGCGTGTAATGCTTTGCTAGAACAGGCGGCAACTTATTGGTCATACTACGCTTGCCTTCCAATGCTAAAGCCAAACATCACAGTACTTGGTCATGGCGCCAAGTAAACCGACCCTGGCTAAGAGCCACCTTACATCCTATCAAAATGTGCCTTAATGTGGCAGATGATGAACACAAAGGACAAGAGGGATCCTCTCCTACCCAGAGGTTTAGGTTCTGCGGTGATGGGAGAACATCATATGTTGACCTAATAAGGAAACTGATCCTACTCTCTTCCATTGACCAAAGGTCTTTCCAGCCCATCTTGCGTTGTTCCATACTCTCTCATCTCATCCACTCTCCCTGCTTGGCCTGGGAAATGGCCTTTATACACCTCATCCTCTCCTCCTGCTTTCGCACCTCGTTGACTACCAGCTTCCTCCTTTGAGCTATGCCTGCCTTGTGCCATTTAGGCGGAGCTAAACTGAGCCCAAAACCCCCTCTTCCATGCTGTACCTGTCCCACGATATCCCCAATTTGAAGGTCAGCTTTTGCCTCTGCTACAGATTTCTTTGCTGACCACTTTCTACCAGTTTTTACCACAGAGGCTGCCTCCCTTACACATTTGTCACGTGACTCTACTAAGGTCATTTCCAGTCTGACCTTGGCACACTTAAACTCCTCGGTTAAAGCAGAGACTGGCAGCTGCAATATTCCTTTACCATAAAGTGCCACTCTGCTGAGACAGCGTGGAACTCCCAACCATTTCCTGATGTATGAACTTATCAACGCTTCCAGCTTATCCACTGTTGTCAAAGAAACGTTGTACACAGTCAGTGGCCACAGCAACCTCGGCAGTAGACCAAACTGAAAGCACCAGAGTTTTAGTTTGCCAGGTAGAGCACAGCTGTTTATGCTCTTCAACCCTTCCACTGCTTGTCGCCTAACTTCTCCCACCCGAACTGTGTCCTTTAGATCCCCATCGTACCATCTCCCAAGACTCTTCACTGGCTTCTCAGAAACTGTTGGTATTGCCTCACCATTAATGAAGAATGTTTTATCTACTACCTTTTCTTTAACTATCGAGATGCTCCTTGATTTAGAGGGCTTAAATTGCATTCGTGCCCATTCAATATTCTGATTTCTAACTGAGGAAAAATGAACCCTGTTAATCCTATATATATTCTATATATACAGTGAGGAAAATAAGTATTTGAACACCCTGCTAATTTGCAAGTTCTCCCACTTGGAAATCATGGAGGGGTCTGAAATTGTCATCGTAGGTGCATGTCCACTGTGAGAGACATAATCTAAAAAAAATCCAGAAATCACAATATATGATTTTTTAACTATTTATTTGTATGATACAGCTGCAAATAAGTATTTGAACACCTGTCTATCAGCTAGAATCCTGACCCTCAAAGACCTGTTAGTCAGCCTTTAAAATGTCCACCTCCACTCCATTTATTATCCTAAATTAGATGGACCTGTTTGAGATCGTTAGCTGCATAAAGACCCCTGTCCACCCCATACAATCAGTAAGAATCCAACTACTAACATGGTCAAGACCAAAGAGCTGTCCAAAGACACTAGAGACAAAATTGTACACCTCCACAAGGCTGGAAAGGGCTACAGGGAAATTGCCAAGCAGCTTGGTGAAAAAAGGTCCACTGTTGGAGCAATCATTTGAAAATGGAAGAAGCTAAACATGACTGTCAATCTCCCTCGGACTGGGGCTCCATGCAAGATCTCACCCCGTGGGGTCTCAATGATCCTAAGAAAGGTGAGAAATCAGCCCAGAACTACACAGGAGGAGCTGGTCAATGACCTGAAAAGAGCTGGGACCACCAAGGTTACTGTTGGTAATACACTAAGACGTCATGGTTTGAAATCATGCATGGCACGGAAGGTTCCCCTGCTTAAACCAGCACATGTCAAGGCCCGTCTTAAGTTTGTCAATGACCATTTGGATGATCCAGTGGAGTCATGGGAGAAAGTCATGTGGTCAGATAAGACCAAAATAGATATTTTTGGTCATAATTCCACTAACCGTGTTTGGAGGAAGAAGAATAATGAGTACCATCCCAAGAACACCATCCCTACTGTGAAGCATGGGGGTGGTAGCATCATGCTTTGGGGGTGTTTTTCTGCACATGGGACAGGGCGACTGCACTGTATTAAGGAGAGGATGACCGGGGCCATGTATTGCGAGATTTTGGGGAACAACCTCCTTCCCTCAGTTAGAGCATTGAAGATGGGTCGAGGCTGGGTCTTCCAACGTGACAATGACCCGAAGCACAGAGCCAGGATAACCAAGGAGTGGCTCTGTAAGAAGCATATCAAGGTTCTGGCATGGCCTAGCCAGTCTCCAGACCTAAACCCAATAGAGAATCTTTGGAAGGAGTTCAAACTCCGTATTTCTCAGTGACAGCCCAGAAACCTGACTGATCTAGAGAAGATCTGTGTGGAGGCGTGGGCCAAAATCCCTCCTGCAGTGTGTGCAAACCTGGTGAAAAACTACAGGAAACAAAGGCTACTGTACCAAATATTAACATTGATTTTCTCAGGTGTTCAAATACTTATTTGCAGCTGTATCATACAAATAAATAGTTAAAAAATCATACATTGTGATTTCTGTTTAGTTTTTTTTTAGATTATGTCTCTCACAGTGGACATGCCCCTACGATGACAATTTCAGACCCCTCCATGATTTCTAAGTGGGAGAACTTGCAAAATAGCAGGGTGTTCAAATACTGATTTTCCTCACTGTATATATATATATCCACTTGAGAATTGTATAAACATGTATCTAATTTTCCCATCTCATGATTTTCCTTCTATGTGGTTTGGTCTATGTTTTCTTGAAAACTCTAATGGGTTTCACACTTTGCAAACTATGGTTAACCAAAATCATGTGTACCACGTTTGGTCTCCATAAACTGGTACTTCGAAGATTGAAATGATTGTGTGTATGATATGTTGATAGCTGCGAAACATTATAGTCTTACAAGAATCTTTCATAGTTTCTTCATCAGCAAGCCAACCAGCTGCAGATGCAAATGAGCACGCTTGAAACAAAGACCCATAAATCAAATTCTCCCGCTTGGGAATTCCACCTTTCTTATTGGTTGAGCTAACCCTGAAAGGTGTGGTCTCTCTCCAGCTTTAAATAGCCGATACACAGGCTATGCCCTCTCTTCTTTCATTTTTGGCTTTTACTGCTGAACTTCACGGCTGCTTCCTTCGGGTGGGTGTCTATGGGACCCCCTCCCCCAAACGGCCCATGGCCCCTGTAGGCTGTGACTACAGCCTGCTAGGCCTTGACTCACAACCAGGGTGGGAATTATGTAATTTTAGGGGCAAGGCCATTTGGCCTCCACCTTTTCTTTTTTTTTAGGGGCACCAAGGCCATATGACAGGGCACAAAGGCCATTGAGTACAATTCGATAGTTTTCCCATTCAGATTGATACCATAACATCCTAATTTGGAATAAGACATATGACTTTTTTAATAATAAAAAAAAATAATAATGAGAGAAAAACTGTTAATTTAAATGTGCGCAAAGTGCGCTCCCTTAATAATCCCTAAAAAGCTGACATCATCGCGATCTCAAACATCTCTGTTATTATCAATGAAGCTGATTGCACAATGAATATTTCATAATATCTACACTTTGTTATAATCAGAGAATTTTGGTTTTGAGCGGTGATGGGAGTCTATCTTAAATGCTTCTGATTGGCCATTGTGTTTAAGAAATCAACACATACGTCTGTGATTGGCTACATCGCTCAACGCTGCAAACATGAGTTTCTGGCCTGTAAATAGTCTCAATTTTGTTTAGTTGTTCTTTTCTGCAACAGATTAATAACAATTTATTAGTTTTTATGTTTTATTCATTGATATTCATATGTTGCGGGAGTCCGCTCGAATCGTTTTATTCTCCCGCAGCGGCAGCCCACACACACAGAGTGAGTGCATTACCGCCAGCGCTCGGCCATCAAATCTAGTCCTGCGCCGCACGTCTCTAGATCATTGGCCCGGCCAGAGGATGGCGGCGGGAAATATCGGCCCAAGTTCTGCCTCGGGCAGAGAATTGGGCAGAAAATCGAAGTTATAAACAGGACAGAGTAACACGGCGGATATCGCTCATACATTTTTTTTGACGACGCAACGTTAGTTAAGGCGGCAGGCGTGTGTTGCTTAGGCGGCCGCCTTAGTTACAAAGAAGTGCTGCGGGAAACCCTGAATCTGTAATGGAAACGCGACAGCGTTTAACATAGACTAACTTCTCAGAGTTGTTTTGCAACAGTGTTTAATATACTAACAACCATTCAACTCCGGATTGATTCTGGAATCTTCGCTGGGGAAATAAGCACCGCAACAATCCGTCCTCCAACGCATGCTGCTCATGTTTTGAGATCGTGCTCGAAGAGGAGGGGCTATTCGCGCGCGCGCCTCCGTTGTAAGTTTGTGTGTGAGAGAGGGATGGAGCAAGCTGCGCGCAGCTCTACAATAAAATACAGTTTTATTTTTTTAATTTTAAAAAGCAAGCCCACATATGCCGCACTGGCGCTTTATACATGTAACTTGGACAGGGCTAGGGCACACAGGCCACTGTGGCCGTATGATACATTTTTTTTCACGGGGCATGAAGGCCAAAGTGTAGGGCAACGGCGGCCATGGCCGCGGTATAATTCCCACCCTGCTCACAACCAGCCATGGACTCATTCAGGAGAGAGCGAAGACTCTCTCTCAACCACAAAAAAACAAAGGACAATCTCAGGAGTTTGACGCAACGACTCCAACCATCAACTCTTCCGACTTCCTCCCTTCTCCTGGGTGCTCTGCGTGGCCTCACTGGCCCAGGGCTGGCAAACAGGCCTCGGCTCACAACCAGCCATGCGCTCATGGAGAGAGAACTTTCAACCAACTTCCACATTTGACACTCTAGTAGCTGACACATTTGACACAACAGTAGCTGCCTATTACATGTGCATAGTTACAATCTGTAAGTACAGGCTGTTCCATAACTTAAGTTACATGTTAATTTAATTTCGTTACATGCTATTACAACGTCCACTACTAAGTAATTAAGTAATTACTCTGTATCACGGACACCGTAAAATAAAGTGTTACCATAAAAGGTAACCTTTAAATTATACACACCTTATAACTTTATTTGACACACCTTGTAACATTATTTTACCACAGCCGATGAACACTGACACACCGCGCTCCCTCAGTGTGTGCGCGCGCGTCTTTTGCATCAGTAAAATGCGATCAGTTCATTTGAGTGTCAAGTTGTAATCACGGATCGAATCAAAGGAAGATTTTATCAGCTGGTTCAGTTGCCAATTAAAATATATAATTTGCGCAGCATATTTCGTAATTTTGCCTCAGATACAGGATTATACATTTGCTTTAACAAGCAGGTTGTCATTACGACGGCAACCGCTCGCGTGTCATGCTGAATGAGATGCTCGTGTTTAAAAAGTAACTATACATAAGAGACGGAAAGATGCAGATACCTATATATTATTTAAGGTTATTTCAAAAATAATATGCTCTCCTCTAAGCCTACGGGTGCTGCACTGTTCTAGTGACTGCACCTTTCCCCCCCCGAAAATATCACGTTAACAACAACCCTTTAGAAAGCGTAATTCCTTTGTGGATCCTCTTGATCTGCTTTCTCAATGTTTCTTTGACAAATCTTAGTGTCTCAGTCTCACGCACTCTGCACGTGAGTTAACCACACCCACTTATTTACATGTTGCGGTATACACGGAATTGAACAAATCTGTTTTGGTTGACATTTGCTACCGTGGTAACGATCCCGTCATACCGCCCAGCCCTACCAGCAAATATAATATTTTAAATATATACTTTTAATGCTTGGAGTGCACTACATTCAACACAGTTAAGTGCACTTTTTAAAGTTACCTTTGCTTTATTATAAAAGGTAAATCTTCAGCACTTTACTATAATGACAAGCATGATGAGACTGTAATGTAAGCAGTCACCTGCAGAAAGCATGTTCTCCGAGGCCCCTGAGGGGGGCGCTGTCCACTGTATCTAATGTCAGCTCACTGAACAACAGATCCGAGTTCCACGGCAGGCAGGATGATCCAGAGACGGTGGCATTGGCTACACCACGATACTGTGCACCTGAATCACGGTAACACCGCTCTCGTGGGTCTGATGACACACAGGGAAAGTTTAGTAATTAAAGATTATTAGAATATTTATACTGAAATTGCATGTGTGTTAAAGGGATACTTCACCTCTGGAAAGATGAATGTGTATTTAAAATGGGATATTTATGTAGAAGAAATGTGTAATTATTTTTGAATTTGGAGATTTCTAGACTGAGAAAAGCCAGAAAATGTATTGGCTTATATGGATGAAAGACAACTCTTAGAATCCACTTGCTTCGCTGCCCTAGGAGGCCATGCCTACCGGTAACAGAGCGCAGTTAAACAACAAGTCTAGACTACTAGTGAGTCTCCATGATGAGTCTGCTCGGGATTTCGAGTTCGAGATTGCCCAAAATGTCCAGGATTCAGCTTTTGCGTTCTACAGTCGCCATTCATTATGTTTACTGTGGCGAGCAGGATGAGACTGAGGGCCGTGGGAGAATGACGCGAGGCCGGTGGCGTGATTACTGATGAGTGACACCTGTGAGACGCACCGGTCTCGTATCTCTCAAGGAGGAGTGTGAATTTTCTTAGCAATGTTAAAAAGCACATCAATCGATCACTTGTTTATCATTCATGTAAACACTACATTCAGATTCACCAATCGGAATGAATTCAGTTAGATTGAAACAAAAGGTGTGCATGTAAACAATGAATGGTGACAGTAGAAAGCAAAAGCTAAATCCCTCGATGGCCAGACATGTCCGGGAAAAAGAGGATGGTAACCCCTACTCAGCTTTCTCCTACTACTCAGCTTTCTCCACAGAACAAGAGCCTGCTAGCTTAGCTTCCAAAAAAAGATGGCTGACACTATGGTGGGTTGAGAACATGCGGGACAGCCCCTTACTGGCTGTAGTTTTTAGCCTCTGGCCAAAAAATCCTCAGATGACGCAAAAGGACGATTTTTGCGTCATCCGAGTATTTTTTCCAGACAAAAAATACATTAATTTCTCGTCTCAGGGGGGATATAAGGGTGGAAAGCACGGTAATTTGAAAATACTACAGGTTTTCTACTAATACAAAGCTTAATGCTAAATCCTGAAGTATCCCTTTAATAGAGTGGTTCAGAGATGACAACGAAACCCAGAAGACTAATTCACCCCTGGTTCCTTCAAGATTTTCCTATGGGGTTTTATAATGTTATTTTTTTTGACTAAAATAAAGTCTGTGGTTAAAATGTATTGAAGATACTTTGAAATTTGGTTCTACAATGTACACTGCACACACTCTCACCCCCCGAAACATACACGTTTTCAAAAATAAACTGCTTCAAAATGTGTGTTTCCAGTATGGATGTGTAATTTACGTGTTTGTGTCTTGGTAAACCCTACATTATGGGGACAAAATGTCCCTACAAATATGGCAAAATCCTAGGGGTGGGGTTAGTGTAGGGGGGATAGAATATACAGTTTGTACAGTATAAAAATCATTATTTCTAAGAAAAATCCCCATAAAATATGGGACCCAGGTGTGTGTGTGTGTGTGTGTGTGTGTGTGTGTGTGTGTGTGTGTGTGTGTGTGTGTGTGTGTCTGTGTGTGTGTGTACTCACTGATATTACAGTACTGTCCAATATATCCAGATTTGCACCCACACACCTCTTCACCAGTGGCCTCAATCATTCTACAGACTCCATCATTTTCACAGAGATTTCGCAAACACACTACACACACACAAAAACAGAAAGAACAATGTTCAAAAAGAAAAAGCAGTAGCTCCAGGGGATCAGGTGTCAGTTCAGTGGTTTCAGTGTGTCGTACCCGTGTAACGTGCACGCTCGCAGCTGACCTCCCCACCGAGGCACGTGCACATCTCTACGCTTAGCTGGTAAATCCGTCCCCACGATTCTCCAATGTCATAGTGCTTCAGATGCAGCGGCTCGTAGCACTTCTCTACAAAACAAAGCCTGAGCTGTCAGAAAACCAAACACTCTAGACTCCTCCACCAAACAGATCAACCCTGAAGAAACAACTCCACCAATATCAAATAACAGACAAAAGAAGAGACACAAAAACTTCACGGTACACATGACATGTGATAGTGTTAAAGATGAGACATTTTCAAAACATAAAAGAAAGCATGGCATGAATGGAGAAACAAGTGATGTAATGCTTGAAAAAAAAGCTCTAATATACACACACACACGCTTAATTACTTACATGAGAACAGATTGTACACTATTATTGTTTATTACTGATAAGATCCTCTTCTCAATATCATTAATTCACCTTTGTCACTAGGAAACATACCAAAAACTTTTAAGCTGGCTATGATTAAACCATTTGTTAAAAAAACACAACTTGATCATACAGAATTAGTCAATAACAGGCCGATCTCGAATCTACCTTTTCTGTCAAAGATACTAGAAAAGGCAGTATCCCTCACAACTATGTTCCTTTTTTAGAAAGAAATGATATCTGTGAGGATTATCAGTCAGGATTTAGACCGTACCATAGTACTGAGACTGCTCTCATTAGAGTCACAAATGATTTGCTCTTATCATCCGATCATGGTTGTATCTCGCTATTGGTGTTACTCGATCTTAGTGCTGCATTTGATACTATTGACCACAACATTCTTTTAAATAGACTAGAACATTATGTTGGCATTAGTGGAAGCATGAAATTAGTTGTCACTGTTATGCTGATTATACTCAGCTCTATATTTCTTCATGCCCTGACGAAACTTACCAATTCACAAAATTAATGCAATGCATAGCTGACATAAAAAATTGGATGACTGGTAATTTCCTACTACTTAAAGCTGCAGTCCGTAACTTTTTTTGAGTTAAAAATAATCCAAAATAATTATTTTCAAAAAATATATTCAGCCAGTGTTCAAAACTATCTGTTTGCCGTAGCTTGATTCGATTCAAACCGGTAAACTTGTAATAATGATTTTAATTCCAGTGGTACTGGTGGATTTCCGCAGTAAATTCGAGCATGTCTTTGCGTCATTATGTCACATCCGTACACATAAAGAAGGTGTATCGGCTAGCCGGCTATACTGCGCGTGAGGATGTTGGATTTGGAGATGTATAGCCTTTTCTCGCAGCACTTTACATAATTAAACTTATGACGGATCCAGAAAGGTCCAAACGACAATCATCAGTGTCAACTGGAGATTCACAAGTTATAAAACCCAAAAGACTTCGTACTTCGGATTTAAAGTGGCTAGAGAAAAACAGAGACAGCAACATGCGAACACAAGGATAAACATCGGCAGGGCTTTTGAAAGGTGTGTGAACTCTGTGTTTTGAAGGGGTTCAAAATGGAAGCAGAGACAGCTTTTTTCTGCTGGACAAGTAAGACATTTCAATAGTTCAATCGTGTAACAGTTTCACAATTGTTTGCTTAATTCACACAGTTATGGAGTTTCCTTTGTTGTGCCTTTCTCGTTTAGCTATTATGGAAAATATGAATTCTGAACTACAGGTAACCGTAAAACACATTAAATGTAGTCATGCAATGCTGATGTTAACATTAACAATTTGAGAACAAAGTATAATTTGCACGGTTCGACATGATAAGCGATCGTTGGACTGTCTTTATAAAATATCTTCTTATTAAACTGTCTGTACACTTACAATGTTCTCAATGCTTCAGTTTGCAGGTAGGGACCCTCATTATGCTACCGTGTTAGTGTTGGGCTATTTTGAGCCTTTTTAGTGGTATTAACTAGCGATTTTTATTTTCATTACTCTATGCCCTATATACTAGCGTTGTAAGCTAAACAGTTTTTAGAGATAAAACTCGGTAACACTTTATTTGAAGGGGTGTGCATAAGACTGACATGACACTGTCATAAACATGACATAACACCTGTCATGAACATGAAGGAGTCTTTATGAATGTTTATGACTGTTGTCATTAAGTGTCATTCGGTAAATTATGACACTTTTAATGCAAAGTAGACATTGTTTAAAATGTCTTTGTTATGACAACTTGACATTACCCAAGACAAAAATGTCTTGATTATGACAACTTGACATTAACAAAGACAGAAATGTCTTTGTTATGACAACTTGACATTAACCAAGAAATCATAACCTGTCAACCTGTCACAACTTTGGCCGTCATGACACCATTATAACTGTGTCATGAATATTTTACTTGTCCTCAAGTAAAGTGGAACACATTGTACTAGTTATAAAGATGTCACTAAGGGTTATTACACTGTCAAATGCTTTAAGTTTGATAATTAGACCTGTTATGACATATTTGTGACAGGTTGACAGGTTATGATTTCTTGGTTAATGTCAAGTTGTCATAACAAAGACATTTCTGTCTTTGTTAATGTCAAGTTGTCATAATCAAGACATTTTTGTCTTGGGTAATGTCAAGTCGTCATAACAAAGACATTTTAAACAATGTCAACTTTGCATTAAAAGTGTCATAATTTACCGAATGACACTTAATGACAACAGTCATAAACATTCATAAAGACTCCTTCATGTTCATGACAGGTGTTATGTCATGTTTATGACAGTGTCATGTCAGTCTTATGCACACCCCTTCAAATAAAGTGTTACCAAAAACTCTTTAGATTCCATAATCATGAAAACAAATCTCAGAGAACGATTGACTATGTACCAATGTGTAATTAGACCAAAGGTTCATTTTGCGCCAGAGTTTTCCTTTAAGACAGGGCCTGAATTTCGTTTTGGAAAATGGGGGGGAAATCCCCCTTAGGTGATTCTTATGGGGGGGGATTTTTAATTTGAGGGGGGAGTTTAGACTTTTTTTTTTGTATTACATTTATCTCCTAAATGTATTTAGGAGATAAATGCATTTTTTTGCATTTAAACTCATTGCAATTTACAATGGGGTAATTTTGTTCTTAAGAATTTACGCAACACAAGGAAGCTTGATTTCAATCTTTGAATTAAATTGAAAAAAGTAGCACAAATAAATACAATAGAATAAAGATACCTATAAAGAGAAATAAAGAGAAAAGTTTTTGCTTAGGTCTGACACTAGTACTAAAGAGACTGAATAAAGTAATCAAATGTAAAAAAAACACTGGGTAGTATTTTATTCCTGACTAAATTAAATACATAGGCTATTAATCCTGATTCCTTAAAATGAAAGCTATGTTTTGTTGTTTTGACAACCAAATTAATCCTGTATCCACCAACATACGGTCACGTGCGATGTATGCTTATTAAGACATAACCGACTGTGTTTAGAGGATACTCATCAAGACCGAAATTGACATGATTTTCGCATGTTTTTGACTGTTAAAGCGATATAATCCACGAAAAATAACGTTTGTTACACGCGAGCTGTTTGTGAGGCGGCTTGTATGTGTGACGAAAAAAAAATCTCTCAGACATAGGGTGGCCATACGTCTGGATTTTGGCCGGACAGTCGCAAAATCAGTCCGGCGCAGCATCAAGCCGGACACTCACTTGTCCTCCTTTTTGGAGTTGGGGTGAATTGTTTTTTACAAAAATAACCTATAAAAAACCTGCATACTGAATTTAGAGCTGCGCATGCGAGACAGAACATAGCCTACTGTATGTGCGCCAAACCGTGTAGTGCGCGCGCACGGCAGAGAGCGAGCGAGCGAGAGACCTTGCGTGCGATTTCACTGAGATCGCAAGAATTAAACAAGACAAAGACAAACAAAACAAGACCTGCATACAATTAAACTGCTCCTGAGACATATTTACTTTTGAAAGTTAAATATTTAAAGAGTGCGTACAATGGAAATAATAAAATATTAATTATATTAAAATATACTGTAATTCATATTTTATTATTTCCATTATAAGCACTCTTTTAATGTATCCTAAAGTGTAGGCCTACTTCTATTTCACAAGCGGAATCGATATCTTTAGAGCTAAAATAAATATTCACTTTTCTATTAAAACATACAGTAACTTTCAGAAGTAAATATGTCTCAGTAACAGCAAAAAAATGTCTTGTTTAATTCTTGCGATTTCAGTGAAACTGAGAATAAAATCCTTAATATACATTAAATGTATATTAAATGCAATTAACTGACTTCTAAGTCCTTCCCACTTAAGTAGTTACATCTTTACATGTAATTTCATAATTACTTCTATTGTCTATGCAACATGGTTAAAGTGTACTGCTGAATGTATTGAAAAGCTGAAATAACATTTAGGGGCCCTATTTTGCACCCAGCGCACCCATTGACTTTGTACACCGACACATGTATCATTCCTATTTTGCACCCGACACACAGCAGACTTTTCCCTTCACAGACGCACGTCTGTAAATTAGGGAATGAACTTGCGCTCCCGGTTAAGCCAAAAGAGGAGGCGTGTTCCAGTGCAAACGCATGCTTGGACATAATGTAGAGTGTGCACAACGCAAATACACTTTGCTTCTCTTACTTACAAAGACGCAGCAGTTGCCATTTTTGCAAACCATACATAACTAAAAGGAAAAATATTCCACAAGAGGGAAATCATTGTGGTGTCCATGAAGATGTGAAAAAATAGGCATACATCTAGCTTACACATTTACCCAAATTATTATACACCTGTTTAACCGAAGCTAATTTGGATGGGTTTCTCTCATCCCATACAATATCACTTCTCTGTCTTTTACGGCCCTGACGAGAACGTCAGTCTCCTCGGCTGTGAATTTCTCCTGGTGTGCGCCTGGCAAATCCGCCATTATAATAGCAATCCGCCATGGAACAAGCATGCCTGCTCTTAAAGGGAATGTGAGATGTCGCTCTGGTTGGTTTATTTCACGTTACGCCCAAAACACACCTATGAGTAATGCAGATACTTCAGACCAAACCATTTTAGATTTGCGTCGGGCCCAAGAGCCATTTATCCCGCTAGTATAATAGCAACAGTGCCCGAGATCCGCCCATAAAGTTACTTGCGGTTTGCGTTTGATACTTGCGTTTCAGATCGTTAAAATAGGGCCCTTAATATAATTTCTATTGAAACTATTTCTGTCATGTATTTTACTATATTTGTAGTTACAAATTTGTAAAGGTGATTATGCAATTTAGTACATTTAAAATAAGTTTACTTGTTTAAAGCACGACAAAGGATTAATAAAACATACAAAGTGCACTTTTTAAACATTAAGTGTTAAAAAAACGTGAAAATTAACTATTTTATTAAGCACACTTAAGTGGCCTTTTTAGTTCATTATTATTATATTATCTCCAAAATTACTTTTAAGATTTAAAGTATACCACAAGACCACATTCAATACAATTAAGCACTTTCACAAAGGATCATGTGATGCCTTTAAAACAATATCCCAGCAGGTCAATGAATTTGCATAACTCCACTCATGATTGTGCCATACACGAGTGGCAATTAATAACCATAAACACACTGAAATTAGCATTTCATTATGTGAATATGGCCACTTCACTGTGTTTCACTCACTTTTTTCACACAGAGCTCCAGTAAAGCCATCAGGACACACACAATCAAATGAGTCCAGGTGAGCGTTCGTGGCACAAACACCCCCATTCAAACACGGGTTTTGCCGGCAGAGACTCTGACCCTGGCGTGAAGGAAGAAACCCTGAAGAGCGAATGAGATAAATAAAGAAAAACTTGCTTATCATCATGACGGCAGGACTGATTCATCATGCAGCTGAGTTTGCTCATTTCTCAAACCTTGAATGAGTCAATGAGTCATATACAGTATCTGTTTTCCAAATCATAAACAATACTGTGACAAATGCAGTCCGCATTAAGCACATGATTACTGAACACAGTTATATGTGCATGTAGATACAGTACAGAAGCATTTCTGCCCCTTTAAACTTACACAGCACTTTTTTGGCCAAGTGAATTAAATTGAATTAATAATTAAGCTAAAAAATTTCTTCTACAGGGAACCAAATAAGACAGAACTGCCACTAGTGACCCTTCAAAAAACCAGAGCATGACGTGAGCGTATACACGTGAGACAGTGTGTTTGAACCAGAGCACCCCCTTGAAAACAAACTCTGTACATCTGCTGTTATAAACAGAGGTCTGCATCTTACAAACAAAGTGTGTAATTTATGCATTAACATAAACACCTCTCTCTGAAAGTAAAACATCCTGATAAACCCACAGTAGACGGGTGACGTCATCGACCAGGAAACTATAAAGCACCCCAAAATCACAACCGCGTCAGCTTCTGTGCCTTCAGCAAGCGCTCTGTGTGTGAATCATTGTCTGAAAGTGTTTTTGTCTGTCCTTAGTTGAAACTAGGCAGGAGTTTTTCACTATATAAAAAAATCTCTCTCTCTCTTTATATATATATATATATATATATATATATATATATATATATATATATATTAGGGCTGGGTATTGACACAAATTTCACAATTCGCTTCGATTTCGATTCACAAGCTTGCAATTCGATTCGAATTCGATTTCGATTACGATTCGATTCGATTCAATATTGATTATTTTGGATATCAGTTACAATAAATGGTAAATTTTCTCGAGGAAATCAAATCTCTTAACTAATTCTGTAAACTATGGGAGTCTAGTTATGCCTAGGCTAGTCATTAGCCTAATATGAAGGTAATAATTAACTGTTTTGTAGCTATACAAACAGTACTTCACAGTTCAGTCTTTGTAATATGTTTTAGCAATACATTTCTAACATTTATAATGTGTTTAGAATTTATTTATTTTTTTAAATTGCCTTTACAGGGACTTTAAATTACACTTTTTTTTTTTAATTATTATTATTTTTAGCTTTTTTTGAACATGAACATCCATCAAAAATGAACAGTGTTAACAGTGACATTTTAGTTCTTTTTCTTCTTTTTTACCCCTAATCCCAGCTTAATGCCCCCCCCCCCCCAAAAAAAAAATAAAAAATATATATATATATATATATATATATATAAATAAAAATACAGAATAGCACAGATAAATGGGAAAATAAATAACAATTACACATATCATTTAATTACACTTTTATTTATTTTTATAATAAGAAGATTATATGAAATATAAACATTTAAATGGTGGCTGTCATAAAAACTTGCCAGATTTATTCAAATATGCATTAAATATTGAAGAACATTAAGATTATAATGCATATGTAATATGGTGCATATATTTAGCAAAATGCTCCTCTCTAGAGTAAATTTTTCTGGCTGACTAACGAGTTTATGGTCACATTCAGAGGTAAATTTTTTTCAGAGGTAAATATGACGATACATGACATTGATTACAAGCTGTTTAACTGACGTCTTTCCACGGGTTGAAACACTGATTGAGCGAATCAATGTGACATGATACGGATTTCGATAAGTTGTACTCTCTTTTAACACACTTTCAGATGCTCATTCATCTTTATTTCGCGCTGTAACTGGTAGCAGCTATTATTAAGGCGGAAGAGATCAAAGCGCTCCGCGCTGCTGCTTCTCTTGACCTGCGCCAGAGCGATCTCACGCCACAGCGCCAAAACGGTATTTATGTTTTTGAATTTCGAAAGAAAATGGACGTAATTTGAAAATTTAGACTGTATCATATCAATAGTGACAAAGGACAAAGATTATTGCAATGTTTTGGATGCGTGCTACAATGTTCCATTAATTCAAATGAAACAGGATGACTAATCGATTCTTGAGATTTAAGAATCGATATCGGTTCGTAAAAATGAGAATCAATTAATATCGAGAAATCGATATTTATTACCCAGCCCTAATATATATGGCAAGCGAACAGCTGTATAGGAAGTGTGTTCATCCCTGCACGCGCTATTTATCGAGTGGGGATACACACAAACTATGCGTTGTTTGTTTGGGAGTGCAGCATGCACAGTCAGTTCTCGAGGGGGCTGACTGTGAGCATTGCGAGAGTTTCTCTATTAAGACGCTCCGCTCCCGCCGGGCATCGGCTCGCGCTTCCTGCGGTTCGCGTCCCGCATCTGCCGAGGCAGAGCGGCAACGTCGATCGCGGGGATCTCGAATGGATCTAACAGCGGTTGAGACGGGCCCCGCCCTATCTCGGCTTTCATCTGTTAGATCCAGTGCCTCAATTCAGGGTTTTGAAGCACGCTCTGCGGTTTCTTCTGCCCACACTGAGGCTTCAATACTGCAGCTATCCAGTTCTGAGGATCTGGATGTTGTTTGTATTGATACGGGAGATACTGAGGACTCGCCGCTTCAGTCTCACGAGAGTGAGGAGCTTATGGAGGTGCTTACTCGTGCTGTATTAAAATTGAGCATTGAGTGGCCAGCAGCTAGGCAGGAGTTTAAATCTATAAGGAAATTAGATGAACGATTTTTGCCTTCCCGCTTACAACCTCCACGCCGGTGCTTGCCACACTGAGGTGTTGAGGTCCTGGAAGAATCCTTTCTCATATCGGATTTTTAGTCCCCAGATATTCTAATATCGTTGCCTCCAAGCCTCTAAGAAATACCTCAGTTTTGGTGGGTAGAGCTTATTCGGCGGCAGGTCAGGCCGCGGGCATGCCTACACACTATGTCTATACAGCAGAAATACCTGCATATGCTGACCTATTACAAGATGTGAGTGAGAGTGAGGAGGTCAGCACTGACGTAGTTTGAGAACTGCGTCAGGCAGCAGATTTATCTCTGCGTGCCACCAAGGAGTCGGCCAAGTTAGTGGGCCGTACTATGGCAGCCTTGGTGGACGCAGAGAGACATCTCTGGCTGAACCTCTCAGGTATGAAGGAAAAAGAAAAAAACCTTCCTTCTGGACGCCCCTTTTTCTCCTGCTGGCCTATTCGGTGACTCAGTAAATACGGTCATCGATAGGTTTCAAGAAATTAAGCAGGCTGCAGCGTTCCAGAAATTCCTGACACTCAAAACTCACATCCCAGGGACTTCTGGGCGGGAACACGGTCAGCTAGGCTGTCGACTAGCTCCTCACACTTGGAAAAGCAAAAGCAGAGTGTCGCATCTCGCGCTCCCCCTGTAACACTGTGGGACCAGACGCGGCACTCTCAGTCAAAGTCTTTGGGGGGTAAAACTGATCAAGCTAGCTGTCCTATCTACATTGTGTCAGGCCTCCTCTCCTTCGAGAGTCATCCTGCTGATGCCTCCATGCAAACAGCGTTACAGGTAGTAGTACAAAAAAGGGACCCTCTCGAAAACAGAATTGATTTTAAGCCTTTTGTCTGAGCTCTGAAAACTAAAAACTTTTCACATTTTAGATTAAGTTCTGGAAGAGCCACATTGGTGTAAGTGGCCAGGCCTCCTCTGCTCTTGAGTCATCCTGATGAGGCCTCCGCTTCCCATACTAGTAAGCAGGTTGTTGGCTTCAGCATTAAGCATGATAGCCTCCCTGGTATGGGGGTTGACTCTATCCCCTCAAAAGTAGCAGGCTAGGACCCATAGGCTCTGGGCCATACTCCCTTAAAGGAACAACCCTCTGAAAGTCGGGCTGTGGTTCCCATGCCCTTGAGCTGGCAAGCCCTTCGTGTGATTCACGGAGTTGAACCTCGCTTAGCATGGTGCTCGGGCAGTGGCCGTAGGGAGTAGTGCTACTGTTAGCCTGACGTGTAAGCAGTAAGGGGCTTTAACTTTGAGTTAATGTGTTTTTGCTTGTAGCCATAGTTGCTAAAGCATTCCCCCTCAGCATGGCAGCATGGGTAGATCGTTCACCTTGAGCTTTTACGCAGTGCGAGTTCCCTTTCGAAAGGGAACATCTCAGGTTACAACTTTAAGCTATGTTCCCTGAGAACAGGGAACGAGGCACTGCGTTTCGTCGTCATGCCTCCGATCTGCATTTACAGTCCCTTCAGACGAAGAACTGGATGACATGTTCTCTAGGCGCACCTTTTTTACTTCCTGGTCACGCTAGAGCATGACGTCATGGCTGACGCCGGCCAACAAGGTTGTCGTGACTATACAGTGTTTCAGTCATCAGTCACGCTGAGGCGTTTCCCCTAGCGCTTTGACGCAGTGTCTCGTTCCCTGTTCTCAGGGAACATAGGTTACAGTCGTAACCTGAGACGTTCATTCTTGGTTCATGTTAACTAAAGTTTGTTACAAAATTTGTATTTCAGTGAATTGATTCATACCTCTGATTTAACTATTAATTTGCATCAGAGCTCAAAAATGTTCACAGAAGTCTCTGCATGGTATTTTTAGTATATTAAAATGCTTTTGTAGAGATATTTGTAGGTAAATATCACTGATTATTACTATTTACTGTTATATGCATAAACATTACATTATTGCTTCATTTAGTTAATAATTGTGAACGACATGCCATGCTTATGACATGCACATATTTTACTGTGCATCAGTATATTAAACATTAAATATTTTGATTTTACTTGGCAACAAATTGACTGTTTGGTTCCTCTGGTTGAAAAACAAATCTGATCAAATACTGTCGATGAGATATCTAATATCGTCAAAAGGCTAGTGCAAAATCGTATGACTTTTGACAAGACAGTTTACATGAGAGAGAAAAAAATTATTTCTTACCATTAAACAGCCGTTTTTGTGACCTGCAGTATCCCCACTTCTGGTCACGGTCAAAGTTGTGTGTTAGAGAACACCTGCAAGTCAAACCAAAAGCACAATGATCATGACACGCATCTGAATTACTCAAGACTTGCGTAAAGCTCAAACAGACGGAATCTGAAACAGTGGTGCAAATTTGATCTGGGGTGCGTTGTAATGACTTTTGTAAATTATTTGTTGTTGATTGCATGGAAAATTTGTCATTATTTATTTACCATAATTTCATTATCACATGTAGATCAAACACGCGAAAAAAATAAAAAGAAAGAACAAAGTTCTTCAATAATCCTAGAGTACATGCAGGGGTAAGGGTAAGGGAACAAACACTGCACAACAACATAAGCAATACTGGACAAAGAAACAAAGGAAACAGAGAATTTAAATAGACATGGTGAATGACTGAAACAGAACAGGTGTGATGGAACCGAGGGAAATAACTAATGATCACACAACACAGATCAACACAGACAAACAGAGCAAACAAAGAGCAAACTAGACTAAACTGAGCAAACACTTTACAGTCATACCAAACCTATACTCTGTTATTTTTGTCCAGGAAAGACAAAGGTAGATATTTCATTACAACTTTGTATCATATTGGCCACCCTTGTGAAAAATAATTGTGCATAACTATATTGAATGTGCACTTGTAGTGTACTTCAAATCTTAAAAGTACAGTATTTTAGAAAAAAACTACAGATAATAAAATGTCAATAAAATAAAGGGCTACTTAAGTGTACATGCCTAGGACATTTTATTTAGCTGTTTTTATTATGCTTATATGCTGCAGTCGGCCTCTGCAGATCATTTTGTTCTGTTGTTGGTTTATTTTACGATTAAAGTACAGTTTAATGCCACCTCCTCCTTCCCTGAACTTGAACTTTGTTACAGTTACGTTTGATCACTTAAATTCACATTATATATTTCATTCTAATGAAACAGCCACAAGTGCTGAATTACTGCTCATACAAGTCACTTTATATGACATACTCAAATCGTGGGGTAACGCAGTGCTGTTTTTGTCATGGTTAGTAAACCATGGTCCATTCATGTGTGCGTGTTTGCACTGATTGTCATCACCTGGACGGATTACCTGATTATTACCTCATCATCACCGGCACATCTGTTAGTTGTTAGATCTGTCTATTTAAGCATTTCCTGTTGGGTTGTTAACTGTCGGATCATTGTCACTGTTACCTGTTTCTGTGGCATGTCTTGATCACCTGTTATCCTGGATATCTGTTTATTTGAGTAATAAATTTACATTTGTTACTTGCACTTGCATCCTGATCCTTACAGTACGTGACAGTTCTGCTTGGTCATACTAAAAATACAGTTGAGTGTGTTGAAAGTTATGTTATACAATATCTCTGTGGCTGGTATGAGACTCTACACTCTCAGGAGTACCCCCGGCCTGCGATGTGGCGAGCAGAACGAGGCCAAGGGCCGTGAGAGAATGGCACAAGGCTGGTGGCGTGATTGATGAAGAGCGACACCTGCGCAACGCATGGGACTCGTATCTCTCACGGAGAGCATAAAAGGAAGAGCGACGACAGTGAAGGATGAGAGAAAACCAGGCCTGAATTTTACATTGTGTTTTGTTTATGTTTTATTATGTGTGTGCTCATGTGTGCAGCCCCTTACGGACGACTGCCGCCTTTACTTTCCTTTTGTATTTATTTATTAAAATTTTATAAACCTTGTCCGGTTCCCGCCTCCTTCCCACAACAACATACCTTTGCTACAGCTATCTATACAGCTTAAGAGAGGTGTGTGACTTGCCTTTGGTTGTGAGAGCCCAATCTACTAGTTTTACTGTCAGGAGTTTCCCTCCAAGAAGTATGTGATGTTGAAGGAGTGGTCTTCCCCTGACACATTTATTGTATAGCCTGGACTATACACCAGGATCTCAAGTGGTCTTGTCCTAAGTTGTGCCTGAAGAGCTTCACACAAGGATAGGCATTTTTCAGTATGGCGCAGTGGGTATTTCGTTCCCCATAGCGTCAACGTCAGATGAAGTGTGGAGTTCCCTCGAAAGGGAACATCTCATGGTTCCCTGAGAAGGGATTGAGATTCTGCATCGCTCTGTCATACTTCCTATATGCCTTTGAACTGCTTGCTTCAGCCAACCAGAAGCTAACGGTGCTTTGTTCCGGGTATCTTTATAGCTTTCGTGGTACTCCTGCATCACCAAATGGCAATAAATGGCGAACAAGCTGCATAATGATTTTTCAAAATTCTCCTTTTGCATTCCACAGAAAGAAATTATAGCACTGTTAGAACATGTGTTTGGAAGAATATGAAAGTACATAAACTGGCAGATTTTTCAGTTTTTGGCCTTGCTTGAAGCAAATCCACTGTGTCTTTCAACACTCAGCCACAAGCAAATTTGTATGGAGTAAAACTCACTCAAGAGTTGCTCCATATGGAGATCTGCACACACTTGTTCAGCAGCAATGACATTAATAACCGTGCCGCCTCCTTGGTCTTTCATCATGGCCCTGATCTCTCTGCCTGATAAAACTGACTCTTTCTCAATGTTTATAACGGTTTATCACATCGGTATGTGAAGTCATCTGCTCCACTCACTGACAGAGGAAACATTAAGAGCAGCGGAGATGATGACAAAATATCATTTTTAGAAAACAGAGTAGTGTAGTCATTTGGGTTTGGTAAAGGTTACTCAAGATGAAGAAGAGTTTGCACTTACAGTTTAAATCAGAATTAGGGCTGGGTTATGAGTTTTGGTTGATGGTACAATGTGGTTTAAACTCGTTAAGGATGTGGGATTGGATTTGTAAGGACATGGCTATGGGTTGGCTAAGTAACTGGTTTAACATGGGTAACTCTCAGGGCGTAGTTGTTTAAAAGAAATTAAAGGTGCCCTAAAATGGTTTTTATTTTCATTGTATAATGTTTTCTGGGTTGCCCTTATAATGTTTGTATGTTTTTTAGATCAAAAATAGTCATAATTTAGAAATAAAAGGCATTTTTCCTAGCCTGATTTTAGCCTCTGATTTGAAAGCTCTGTTTCAAGAGCGTGTCTGCTGTGTGTAACCGGCCTCTGCTGTGATTGGCTGACATGCTTGCATATGAAATAGCTACGTATTACATGTGAAACTCTCTCGAATACTTTTACTACAGATATTATACGTTTTTACTATTACAGCTATCGAGATTAACAAATCGTGAGATGTTTTTAAAGTATTTAGATCTATTCCCATCACATAAAATGTTGCCGTGATGAGCATTGAGCAAACAGATGACAGTGTGTTTATCGCGAGAATAAAGATCTTATCATTGCAACGCAGTTTCTGCACTCTCTCTAATGCTTTCATCAATGCAAACACGATGATGTAAATACAGTATTGAACAATTTGGAGAGAAAGATTACCTGTCTGAACTTGAACAATTACACATCAGAAAGTGTTGCTTGGTAGCTCGATCGATTTATTTTCAGACATTCATCAAGGCCAGCTCTGTATTGGCCCAAGTTGAGGAAACAGTCTCGTCGGTGAAATGTTTGGAAATTTCCAGAGAAAATAAAATTAACCCATTGTTTCTTCAGAGGCTCGGATGAAGGAACTAAATACTTTACATGTTCATTTGTACATCCAAACACTGAACAACTGCCATGCCTCGGCTGTGCAGTTCCACCTGTCATTGAACATGGGCTGGCATATGCAGATTTTTGTAGTCGTACATATTAATGATCCCGACTGTTGCGTCACAGTCGGTATTATGTGGAGATTCGCCTATTTTTCAGGGGTGTTTTTCAAAAACGAGATTTAAGTAAGAAGGAGAAAACAATGGTGTTTGAGACTCATTGTATGTCATGTCCATGTACTGAACTCTTGTTATTTAACTATAACAAAATAAATTCAATTTCACATTCTAGGGCACCTTTAAGGTAATACTTCACAGTAGGCCGTATTTGTTAGGTAAGGGATAATGTACATCCATCCAGTTGTTATTGCAGAATAAACACTGATAAGGTGATCAGGACCCTGAGGCGAATCGGAGGGGTTTGTACTGCGAAAAGAACCGGCTGGATGTACATTATCCCGCTTATTACACGGCTACTTGTCACACAAGTAGATAATTAGACACTAAATATTTACTTGAGTTGAAATATGTTATTAGGTTTTTAAAGGGTCATGAAACCCCAAACCAAATTTTCTGAGATTTTTACAGAGGTATGTGTGTTGAACACCATTGAAGACTATGTTACCATCTGTTAGATTTAATAGTAGGGTTAAAATGGTTAAATTTGAGTTTTTTTCTGCTTTTTTCATCTTCCGGGTTTAAAAGCTTCATCTTGTCCGCAGTGAACTGTTGATGACTCATCGGTGTCTCATGATTATTAATGAGACTGAGTTTTCATATCCTATGAGAAGACTGTCTCTTAATTATTCATGACACCACGTGGATCTTTCCAATGACACACATATCAAACTGTGAAATCGCGTAGTAGATGAGAGAGACAATCATGGGATGCAAATGTTTGTTTTCGTGGTGCAAAAGTCCAAGTGGGTTGAATATGTTTCCCCGCGATGCTGCCAGGGCTAGACTCTGGCTCTGGGTGGTTGGTTTGCCATCAACCACGGACACATCTAAACTATATGTGTGCCGCAAACATTGAGAGCTTAGAGAATTGGAGAATGGTGGACTTCGCCTTGTTGACAACCAATGCAGGTAGCGTCTTGCGAGTGATGCGGTACCAAGTCCCGAGGACTTTTCTATCCCTTCAGAGGTATGTGTGTGTGTCTAAAATGAGAAGTCCTCCACCTCCACAGAGCCATCTTTATTATGGGGGTTCAGGGGGCGCGTTGATCTAGGCTATGCACGGAACGTTCTTTTTTTAAGCGGAAAATGTGCTATAAAAACAACTATATATTTTATAATGACATTATAATTATATATGTAGCCTACATTAATATGTTTTAAATAGAATTACGATTATTATAGGCTATTAGCTATAAAAAAAAAATCTAGCATTTCCTCACGTTTTACCACTGCAAATTTGGTGACAGTCGATATGCATGGGCCACTGGCGATGACAGTGATGGCCATTCCACACCCACTCCCTCCCTTCTTCTCACAGCCATCCACGCCCATTTAAGTTGGATTTTTCAAAAAGATTGGGAGCTAGACTTGAGCTGAAAGAGGGGGGTTTCATGACCCTTTAAATGCAAAGCCTCCACAAAGAAGGCAGTTGCAAGTTCATACTAGACAGACATTTAAGGGATAAGGTACAGTCATACCACTTATTACACAGCATTTCACCACATAAATAATTATGGGGATAAGAGATATTGATTAATCTTACCTGTTTTTTTTATCTCATAATCCATTACAGCGTAGAAAACAGTTGCAAAATTGCCAGGAGCTACACTTGTATGAAACAAGAAGAGAGCGAGTCTACGATACTCGGATGACATAATAAAATAATTTTACAGAAAATATTGGTTTAAGTTTTAATATTTTATTAGCTTACCAAACGCAAACCTTCCACAAAGAAATACCGCTCCTTGCAAACATATCTAGCTGACTTTATTTACCCGGATGAGCCTGCGCTATCAGTTTTTACCGGCTGTTATCGAGGAATAACATAACACAGGATGGAGCGTTCAATCAGAATCAAGTATTCCACAGAGCCGTGTGATAACATTAGTTAATTCATTAGCTAACATGAACTAACAATGAGAAACATCTACATTTTTAACTTTTTTTCATGTTAGTTAATAAAAATACAATTGATCATTGATTGTTCGTGTTAGTTCACAGTGCATTAACTAATGTTAGTAAATATTGTGATTAACATGAACTAAGATTAATAAATGCTGTAGAAGTATTATTCATTACTAACTAATGTTAACAAATGAAACCTTATCGTTAAGTTGATTGGATTTCGGATATCGAATTGGATCAAATCTTGAAAATGGATTGTTCAAAAGAAAGAAAGAAAAAATAATCTGAAATTGAATTGGATCATGTAATCCATCGGTGGATTCCGATGGGATTTCAGAAACAAAATGCAATTAAATTTAAAAATTGGTTCTCATTTGAACTGGTTAAGGATGTGTGTTTAAACTGTAACCAGCTCAAAGCAGATCTTAAGTTAGCCCCCGGATCCTCAGAAGTTACGTTTTAGACCTACGATTGATCTCAGTTATGATCTGATTACAGGTTGCTAATTTGCTGGTCAAATCTGTAGAATGGTAGCCTACTAATCGTGAAGCTGATGGTACTACACTATTATTGGCAACCGAACAGATCAAATTAGCCAAACTCTTTAATAAATAAACGCATTCTATGCATGCAGATTCTTTGTGGGTCTGGTTACAATTTAGGCATCTGGGTATGAGTTGTTGTATTGGGGTTTGAGATCACTTTGGTATTTAGGCTGCTAAAGTTAAAGTAAGAGTTGAGGTTTGATGGTCAGTGGATAGAGGCTTATTTCTGAATTGTTGAGCGGCACTGAATGTATGGTGTGCATGTGTGTTAGCACTTACCAGGCCTGCTTAGAGTTCTTAGATATACACTGGTGATAAATCGTCCCACCAAAACGAAAAGGAAACTTGCACTCTTTGCCATCTGTTGTGAGAACTAAAACACACACACACACATCCAAGCCCATGAAGTAACAGTAATTAGAAACAGAAACTATGAGGACTGATATCAATTCAAGAGCAGTTACCTTTCTGAGTTACAGTATTAGACTGTCCAGACAGTAAAATTTCAATACCAGGTGGCTGCTTGCGCTTTAAAAGAGAGAGAAGGGGAGAGAAAGAGAGAGAGAGTTTTCCAATATGTATCCCAAATAACTTGCATTCAGCAAAACTCATATGGGACACTCACCGATCTAGCACACTGCAAACAGGGCAATAAAATAAGACATGGCAGCAGCAGAAGAACAAACTCTCGACGAGTCAGAACTGGAGAAAACAAAGAAGAATCCAAGCAAGAAATTTCTGAACGAGGTGTTCTCCCCATGGCAGATCTTTGGACCAATTTTACCGGGAATGAAAACAATAAACACAGAGAGTTTCCGTCCCAAACGCAAGTGTCATCTGTAGGATTCCTCCATTATATCCCGGGGCGATGGATGCGTGAAAGCTCACCGCAGGAAAAGCCTCTTCAAGGGAGTTCCCACGAGAAAAGCCTGTGATAACACCTGGCGGAGTGGCCAGACCCAGCCCAGCACGAGCCTGTGATGTAATACCGATCCTCATGCTTTGATTTAGGGGTTGTTGTCAGTGACAACGGAATCCACCCACAAGTGATGTTGCGCTGTGAGAGACACGCGGAAAACCTGATGAGAGATTTGCGCGTCACCTCTGCACCAACGCGGCGCGAATGAATGCAGTTAATCATTCATAGACCGAAACTACCTTCAGAGTGAAAGGTTGGAATTCCTCCGCATTTGTGTGCATAGCGGAAAACATTAAAATAAGAGCCATTCATGAGAAACAGATCAATATAGTAGGCTATAAAGTAGTAAAAAAATAACAATAATAATAATAAGAATAGGCCTAATAATAATAATAATAATAATAAGAAGAAGAAGAAGAAGAAGAAGAAGAAGAAAATATAATAGCCTATAGGCTAAATAAGAGCAAAATTAGAAGCTTTCCACATCAGAATTTAAGCTAAAATAGGCAAATTAATAAAATATCCTAAACGTAATTGATGTTTAAAAACAAATCCCATTTAAAATAAAATAGCACATAGACTTATCCTAAGCTACTATAAGATAATAGCTGTTCTGCACTTTATTTTTGTCAAATTAATAAAATATCAGCAAAAAGTTAATATTTTCTATTCACTATAGTTTTGATGCACGTTAGTTATTTTAAGGTGGATTTTCATAACCTGTATACCCACTGCAGACAACACACACTGTCTAAGTTTACTCTGCTGCACTAAAGGAGAGTTTGGGTGTGACAGGGTTTTGAAGTGAAAGTCAACTGAAAAAAAAATCTCTTAAAGCTTGCCTTCTGTTACCGCTTTGCTTGCTTTGTTTGCTCTCTGCCAAAAACGGTGGGATTTAAAGCCATGACGTCAGTGATAGCGTAACCCCACCCACTGAAGTTTTACAACGCCTAGCTACCTTTTTAGGTCGAAGGTCACATCACATGAACATGAACATTAGCAGTTGCAGTCTTGCAGGGTGTGAGATGTTCTGTTCGCAGCAGCAGTTTTCAAAGTCAAGTTTTAAAGAAAATGTAATATTTCAAGCGTTCTATCACTATTGTTAATCAACTTCACTGCGCCATCTGGTGCTGTTGATAAAGAACTGCCGGCAGAAAGGTAAGGTTTGACAGTTAAAAAATGCATGTAGCAGGCCCAACTAAAAACTCTCTTGGGACCTATAAATGACGATTCAATATGTGAAGGTTTAAAGTAGATGGCTGAGAGAATGCATGTGGGCATTTGTAAGTTAATGATCTATAAACCCCAAAATAGCTAATTATTTAGAGGAGCAGAGTGCTGATTGGTCAGTTTACAATTGGGCTTTTTATTGGTCAATTCTGCAGTGATGTTACACATTGGTCAAATCTTTAAATGAAGCCTCTGAAAAATCAGTTGTCAGTTATATAAAATAAAACAAATGAAATAGGCCTATAACATTTAACATGTTTAAAGTCTTATGAAACAATATTTTTTGTTAGCTGGAAATTTTTTTTTTAGCTGGGTATAGAGCTGGTAAGTCCCGCCCATCCATTAAACTCCAAGTGGACATCTAGGTTGAAAAAGCGTCAATGGAAGTGAATGAGAGAAAATAATTATTTTCTGATCCCGTTTGAATTGTGCCATGAATGTGAACATATGTTGTCTGTGAATTTTTTTATATAATTTCTCATGTAACGAGTTTGACGGTATATTGTATGATTCTTTGGCTAGCAGTTCGAAAGACTACGTCGCATATGTCACGTCACCGCATAACACATTTTCCCTCCACAAATCACGGTGCGATAATCTAAGGAATTAGATCGAGATGCCTGTGTGTTTTGTACCCAAATGAAGGCGGTGAAGTAAACCAAAGACAGGCATGTTTAGCGGGATCCGTGTGCTAGTGGTGGTGACGTATATCAAACGCGTCGAAAGCAGCGAAGAGTTGTAGTCCACAAAGTGCTAGCTCACACAAAGTCTAACTGTATGAAAATTCTACCCGCTAAATTGTAGCATTCTTTACACGAAAAATTATATAAAAAATTCACAGACAACATATGTTCACATTCATTGCAAAATTCAAACGGGATTAGAAAATATTTATTTTCTCACATTCACTTGCATTGACGATTTTTCCACCTAGAGGTCCAGCGGGGTTAGCGGAAGGGGTGGGACTTACCAGCTCTATACGTTAGGAGAAAACATCTCAAAACTGCTATGCATAGGTCTTCAATGATTAGGAAATGTTCAAAATAGTTTTAAATGAGATGCCACAGTGGATATGCTGACACTTCACATAGGATACTCACAACTCTCATGCATTTGATTTGGACGCCATCTAGCGCACAAAAGTAGCATATACACTATAGCCTACTATGACTTTCACTTTCATGTTCATTCATTCAACGATTTCATATACAGTCAGAAAGACATTTAGACAGACAAACAGACGGTTGAAGTTTCAGAAACGTCCTTTCCTGGGAATTAACGGTTCATTTCCCACAGAATAACAAGGAAATAATCTCCCACTGAATTCCCACTATTTTCTGTCCGTTTCCACCGTATCCAGATGGGGAATTCCGTCTCAGTGTGGATGCTGGGATTCCTGGGAAGGTCTCATTGAGATTCCAGGGAATCCCTCTGAAGGTGTTTATAAAGCTCTCGGAATGTTCTGAGATCAGAGCTCAGTGCGCTTTAGGGGAGATTCTCGGATCTGTAAAGGAACTTCTAAAGATCTCGATGCAAGGATCCAGCCAAGGTGAGGCGACACTTTCTTTTAAAAATTAAAAGAAAGAACAAAATAAAAAAATAATAATAATAATTGAAAATGTTTCTCTAACACAGACTTATCATAAAATAATGGTGAATTCAGGTTAATTGGGACACATTTTCACTTTTAACATTTTTACTTTTAACATTTTTAAACAGGGGAGACAGTCTAGAATAGGCTAGTTATAACTCTGGGTCAGTTGTAACAGTCAGTTTTAACCGCTTAGAAATTATGTAGGCCTAGGGTTGAAATCACTAGGCCTTCATGACCATAGACATCATATAGATAGACACACGCTCAGTCAATGGGACGATCTGACAGGATTAACGTTAACGTTACCTCCGGTTGAGTGGCCTGACTTCTACACCTGATAGAGAAACTGAGGGCATATAAATATTTAGATGCCTATAACTATGTGATGAATGGTTATGCATGTACAAGACTTGTGTGGTAGGGCCTACGATGGGCAGTTCTGCCTAGCCAGCGCCAAGAAGACGACAATGTAGAGTGACATTATGGTGCAATTTTAATAGCCTAATGTGAATATTTTCTAGAAATACAAATTCCAGATACAGCATATTCATTTTTCATCGATTCTTGCACCCATCAACACAACAAGAGGACATTTTATAATAATAATAACAATTTAAGCTCTTTATTATGTAGCCGAATTTGTGCTGGTTTGTATAGGGATGTTCGCCGGAGTCAAATGTGACGTCACGATATGGGCGTGGCCGCGAACTGGTTGGCAGAAAGAACCAAACTCAATGCAGATGGCCTGTGAAGAGAATGAAGATGAAATTCTCTAGTCGTGCATTGTGTACGTAATTTGATTTTTTGATCCAGCCACTTTTTATTTTACCCTTTTGTCTTGTTTCAGCCCCAAACCCCATCTCTGCAATACAAATTAATAAAGGCTGGTTTGGTTTCTAAAGTAGGCTACTTCTTCCAGCCTCCATGTATTAATGTTCATGGGTAGCCTGAATGGGTTCCGTTCAGACCTTAACAGTATTTTACTGTAAGGTACGTGTCAACAAGATTCAACAAGACATTTTCACCTGGCTATACCCAATGTTTAGATCTGTTTGGGTATTTATGCAAATTAGCACATACGTAATTAGATTATGCACCGTTTGTCTATGTTAACAACAAGGGCCCTATCTTGCACCCGGCGCAATTGACTTTGTACACCGACGCATGTATCATTCCTATTTTGCACCCGCGCAAAGCGGACTTTTCCCTCCACAGACACACGTCGGTTAACTAAGAAATACACTTGCGCTCCCCGGGGCGGTTCAGCGCAAAGAGGAGGCGTGTTCCGGCGCAAACTTTCCCTCATGCTATTTTGCAGTTCCAGAAAACAATTGCGCCATTGACCAGAAAAAGTCATTGGCGCGTTGCGCGTACATTCAGATGCTATTTTAAGCGCGCGTGCTTGGTCATAATACAGAGTGTGAACAACGCGCATACACTGTAGATGATTCTCTCATCTACACAGATGCATTTTCCTTTTTGCAAATGATACATTATTATAAGGAAAAATATTAAAACACGAGGGAAATCATTGTTGTCCAGTCAAGTCAAGTATATTTATATAGTGCTTTTCACAATAGAGATTGTATCAAAGCAGCTTCACAGTATTAATATGTTGTGTCCATGGCGATCGGAAAATAGGCATAAAGCTTAGGCCTACATATTTACCCAAATTATTATATGCATGTATAACCGAAGCTAATTTGGGTGGGTTTGTCCCATCTCCAATGCCACTTCTCTTTCTTTTACGGCCCTGACGAGAACATCGATCTCCTCGGCTGTGAACCGATTCTGAAGCGCTCCTGGTAAATGCGCCGTTATAATAGTATTGCGCCATGGAACAAGCGCATCTCGTTCATCATGCTCTTAAAGGGAATGTGATATGACGCTCTGATTGGTTTATTTCACGTTACGCCCAAACCACACCTATGAATAATGAAGCTACTTCAGACCAACCCCTTTTAGATTTGCGCCAGGCGCAAGAGGCATTTATCCCGCCGGGAAAATAGCAACAGCGCCGGGATCCGCCCACAAAGTTACTTGCGCTTTGCGCTTTGACACTTGCGTTTCAGATCGTGCGCTGAGTGCAAGATAGGGCCCCAAATGTTAATAATGTTAATAACTGTTAACAACAAATGTTAATAATGTTAATAACAAATGTTAATAACAAACAATTAAAAAAAAACTTGTAATAAATTTTTTGTTTGTCTTGATGTAATCAACTCAGTACTTATCATGGTGATATCTGGGTTTAAATGTGTACCCTATTCTAGACGCCTAATTGCAGAAATCCACAGCTATCTTCTTGATTCAAGCTGTTTAGGTACGCGGTAGAAGGTTACTCTTATCGAACCTGTTAACACAGCCGATCACACAGCACGATACAACCATTTGTCTTCTGTGTTTGCGCTGCGCAGCAAGCCATTACTTTTCTTTTTGCCAACCAGAGCGCATCGTGACGTCACGGCGAAGATCCCTATTGGCCGCCTCCAATTTTCCCTCTGTTTTGCCTCCAGCTAGCGCCGTGACGTCTATGAACGTGGGGTCTATTAATAGACCTTATGTAGCCCCGCCTCTTTTCAGCGCTGCGCTCGTTGTCTTTTGACTTCCGGTCTGTATTTTCACAACGATCTTGCATGATAGAGGAATGAACAGCTCGTTTAAAAAAGTTCCCAGTCGACATTTGTTAAGACATCTGCTTTACAGTGCTTATGATAAACATTACAATGCTCATGATAACTTTCGTTAACTCTACAGTAAGTAAATCCACTTCACCAGCTAATTACTCCTGGACAGCGATGCCGTAGATGTACAGAGCGACCGCAGAAACGGAAGTTCAAAGACAATATTCTAAAGATGGCGGCGTCCACGTTTCTCTCGTGCATAAGGTCTATAAGGCTAAGAATTTATGTAGGCTAACGTACCCTAGCCATTTTACAACTGGTTGTTTATTTGATTTGCGATCATGTTGGTGGATGCTAAATTAGGCTATTATAAAACATGAATTATTTTGCTATTCTTCTGGTAGCCTATGTGTGTGTGTGTGTGTGTGTGTGTTGATGGGGAATGTCTAAAAAAAAAAAAATACAAATTGTTTTCTCTGGGTTTATCTTGGTTTAATTGCATATTTCAAATTATAGCAATGGTTTCCCAAAACCCTAATTTTTGCTGTAAAATCATGAACACAATACATTCACATACATACACAGAGAGTGAACAACGTAATCGAACTAGTTTTTAAGGATGATGTTGATTTTAACTGTGTTCTCCTGTCAAGAGTATTTTTCAAGAGTAAGTGTTATATTGACGCTAAAGGGTACCATGCGCGTTGGATTTAGACGAAATGTCAAAAGTGTCAGATATGACGCCCTAGGATGAGAATGCGTTGGTAATGCAATAAAAATATTTATTATAATTTCTTTGGGCCATATGTTGTGGAATGTGTATTTTAGATTGTTTGCATTATTATATTCAGTATTCCTCTCAAATTAGCAGCAATAAACAGAAGGAGACAATTGACCCTTTGATGTGAAAACATGCCCCACTCTATCACCCCTGTTCTGTAGCCTACTGTGTGAATTGGGTCATATCTGTTTGACCTTTGATTTTTGAGCTACACGAATACATGAACTTTTGCCCGCAATGATAAGAGCACAGACTAAAATACATAAAAATAAAGCAGCGTGTTAATTCGACACTAGAGAGCTGATTCATGTAGTGAGCATAAGTGCGTCATGATTGTCTGATCGCAACCATGTGTGGATGACAAAACACTCTGCGGGGCTGCGGCAGTGTGACCAGACTCGTTCGAGCAGAACAGCAACAACTTTTATTATCCCCATATGAGCTGGACGGTGAAGGTTGTGTTTCCCTTACATGACACACGGCCAGACTCGGCAGTTTTGGTTAATTCCGGTGAGTCAAGCCTCGGCCTGCAGCGGACGGGGGAAAGCAATGAAGATCTCCCCGTCTGGGTCACTGTAGGTGATTCACACGTGGAGCTCAAAGTACTGTGGAATATGGATGATTCAGAGTCATTTGACACACACTTCAGACTTTCATTATGCTGAGAACACACAAAAAAAACAAACTCTATAGCCATGATTGATACACATTTCTAAGGACTCTAAATGATCAACTTGATCAAAACTTTGTTTAAAAAAAAAAACCTGATCAAAACCTGTTGTACACAATCTATTGCAGGCCTTTTGTTTAGTAAAATACCTTTTAGTATAATTGTAAAAACGTCCACGTGGTTCACATCACTTTTTGCTGTGAAATATTTACTGATTTTTATAAAGTAAACCTAAGAATCACATTTATATTGTAAGTAATATTTGAAGATGAACATTTACTGGACTGAAGTAACTTTTTTTGATCCCGTTTGAATTGAATCATTTTTTTTTTTTTTAATTATGGGTAACACTTTACACACCACAAGGTTCATTAGTTAACTAACTAACTAACACGAACTAACCATGAGCAATCTGTATTTGTTACCGTATTTGTTCATCTTTGTTAACGTTAGTTAATAAAACTACTGCTGTTCATTGTTAGTTCATAGTTTACAGTGCATTAACTAATGTTAACAAGATTTTAATAAAGTATTAGTAAATGTTGCAATTAATACATGCTGTATAAGTGCAGTTCATTATTAGTTCATGTTAACTAACTAATGTTAACGAACCTTATTGTTACGAAATCGTGTTAAAATGCGAGTATCAAATATGATCCATCAGCAGGCTTATGAGAAATGTTTATGTTCATCTCTCAATCATCATTGTTTTGCATTGCATTAGCATATGTTCTAAAACTGAGTTTTTAGCATAAAACTAACTAAGCATTTAAATATCATCTTGCGGAGACATCATTGGGAGTAAGAATGGCAACTGATTTTTATTCTTTTTACTAAATATAGTCTGCTATACTGTTAAAAATCTCGTCTATTTACATAACAAGCTATCAGAATTTCATCTTAAATTTTGTCCATATAATATCAGCATCTGCAGTAAACTATATTTTGCTGACTTTGGGCCTCTGAATAAAACTGAGTTGTTTTTCTTCCATATTCTCACTATATCAAATTAAAAGCCTTTTTATAAAGTTTCAATTAACTGTTCCATTTAAATATGTGTGTGTGTGTGTGTGTGTGTGTGTGTGTGTGTGTGTGTGTGTGTGTGTGTGTGTGTCTTATTTGATATTTCAGGCTTTGCAGGGTAAGGCCTATATTGTTTTTCCGATTCATAACATGCCTTTGTGTACCTAAACTGTAATCAAAAACACACACATGCTTTAAGAATTAAGACCTATAGACTGTAACAATAAGTATCTAATTTATTTTATTTGTTTTGCTCTCTGCTATTTTTGTAGGTAATGGAAAGTTAAGAGCCACTGCTAGGCGTTTTTGGGTTTGTCGGTTTGCGCATGGATGGAGGTATTTCATGTTTGTAATGTGGGATTTAGGGATGGGGTGTTTCACAGGAAGTGACTCGCCTCACAGAAAAATAAGGGCAACAGTTTGACAATTATTATTATCATAGCCTATAATTATTCACACTTAGGATCAGGATTACAGTAGGATCTTTAAAGCATTAAAGGGATGTTATAAGCATGAGAAGCCGATTTTCAGTAACACTTTACAATAAGGTTCTGTTACCATTAGTTAACTATTAGTTAATACGAACTATCAATGAAAAAAATTTTGTTTAATAATCTTAAAGGGATAGTTCACCCAAAAAAATATCACTCCATCTTCTTTTGTGTTCAACAGAAGAAGGAAGTTCATACAGGTTTGGAACAGCTTGAGGGTTAGTAATGACAACATTTTATTTTTTGGGTGAACTATCCCTTTAAGATTATTAAACACTTTGAAAGTATTTTTCATTGATAGTTCTAACTAAGGGTTAACTAATGGTAACAAATAGAACCTTATTGTAAAGTGTTACTGGTTGTCTGATTACTGTAAATAATCACAACATTTTTGTTTTTGGGTGAACTATCCCTTTAATGTGAATTTCATCATTTACTAATCCATTATTAAAATCAAAAGTTGTATATTTCAATATTATTAATTTACAGCAAACATCCTATTAGTTAACTTGAATGCTAGCAATACGTCTAGCAATAAGCAATTGATACATTTGTTACAGTAGCCTATTTATTTATCATTGTAAATGTTGTAATAGTTCATGTTAACTTCATGAACTTTATTTCATGTTAGTCCATTAAATTATATTAACAGACACAACTTTTTATTTTAATAATGCATTAGCCTAAATGTTGAAATTAACATGAAATAGCCAAAAGATAAATAGTCTACATATATATTATTTTTCATTGTTAGTTCATTTTACATAATGTTAACAATATTATTCAAGTCTGAGCAAACACGAACTAACAATGAGGAGACTACTAACTTACTACTTTAACTAACGTTCATATAGATTAATAAAAATGTAGGTTATGTGTCATGAGTCAAATGTAGGTCACTGTTAACTATGGGAACTTTTTGTAAAGTGTTATAGATGTCAATCAACATTATAAGCTGTAGCCTATTATAATTGTGTTAGCTAATTATAAGCTATGAAAGGATTTTAACATAAAAATAAAACACAAATATATAGGGCTCATGTATTTGACATTAAAATATAGATTTGACTGACCAATTTTCAGCCGAGTGTTATATGTGATATCCACTTGATAAAAAAAAGGTGTGGACTGCTTAAGTGAGTGAGAAAGAATCGGGTCAGATTCAGCAAAAAAAACAACAAAAAAAAAAAACAACTGGAAAGTCTACCTATTTATTAAATGATTCATCCGTAAAATTGAGCCTGACTCAGCAGAGACCCCCTCCAAGAGTTTAGCTCACATCCCAAGAGATGCAGCAGGACCCCGTCTAGACCTCGCGTGATTCACACAAACGTGAATGAAAAGAACCGAGCATTGCTTTGCATTTAAAAGCATTTGAAACGCATCTTCAAGCCAGTGTAACCTGAATGCCGGGCTACTTTGACGCCTGACGTGCGCACCTCATTATTCTCCTTTAACATGGATGGGCGCGGCGCTGTGGTGACGGGAACGCGCTGAAACTCACCTGAACACACCCGAACCATGCCGAAGTTTGCTGACGCACCTCATTCAGGGGGAAAAGCCCTTCAGAGGAACAGTTCGATTCACTCCAGCGGGACCTTTGGAACAGAGATATTATTAATAGATCGGCAGCAGAAACGATATGGATGAACAGCTTGATTATAGCAGCAGAACGTTTTCAGACTCAAAAGCTGCTGGGTAAGTTAATTTGTATTTCTCTTCATTGAGGTGAATTTCTCGAAAACATTAGACTTACTACTGCGTTTACTGTAACTGAAACTATACAATTGTCACCTAATGGGAAAATCACTTTTTAAGAAATAATGCAAGAAAAAAATTAACTGAAGTTCCATGAAGTTTTTCTTTTCAGAATACTACTCTCTAAACAATGCTGGGTTGTTTTAACCCAATTTTGGGTCAAATATGGACAACCCCAAATGTTGGGTTATTTAAAAATGTAACCCAATGGCTGGGTTTGTCCACATTTAACCCAAATTTGGTTTGAAACAACCAGCATTTTTTTGAGAGGTTATATGAAAAAACCAAAACGTTCATAGTATAAATAAAACTGGAAGGTTTTTTTTCTGGCTTAGAAAGAAAAATGTTTTGCCATAAGGTGACAATTGTTTTTGTATTTATTTCCTAATAACATGGTAACAAATAGTATTTATTCGGACTATTGAGATAAAAAGAGATGTAAAAACTTAAATAATAATTTTGAATATGGCTCAATGTTTAGATTTATGATCTGGAAATATACCTATTAGTGCATATTTAATTAGACAATGTCTAAAAAGTAAGTGAAGAAATGAAGAAAATGCTCTCTAAATTTGCCTGTTTGGTGCTTTTTATATATTTGTATATATATATTGTGCTACAGGTGTCACCCACACAAATTGAGAACCCATACATAGGCTATATTTATCTGTATTTTTCCTCAAAATTTGTTAAATCGTCAACAAAAGATTATTTTTAAGAAATTTTAAATTAAAATAATTGAATATACCTTTAAAACAAGTACCTCCTTACTTGTTTAATTATTCTTGTTTTGGAGTCACTGGTCTGATGGATTCTGTCATAATTAAAATACAATTTGATTTTTAAATCAACTGCTGTGCTTGCTAACACATAAACACTGTTTTATAAGCTGTAAAAATGTTGTTGATTTGTTGTTGTGAAGTTGTTCATCAGGTCTAGAGGAGAGGGCAAGGTTTTCAGTTCGGAAGAGAAAATATGGCAAGATGTTGGCATAGCTGTTTGTGTTTACGGCCCTGCTATGCCTCCATATTGCCATTTTTTTTATTTCCAATGTCTGCTAAGCAAAAAGAAAAACAACCAAACCATTCTGAAATGTCTTCTATTGGTTAAATTAAATTATGTGAAATAGAATATTTAGATGTTTTATGTTTTTAAGTATTTTTAGAGCAATCATTCATATTTATAATTACAATAAATGAATGAATAATTAAATTGTTCTTGTGTTATGTAACATTTTCTACTTTTTATTGTTGTATCCATGATATTTACATTTTATTCTGATTTAATTATTATGGATGATGATATATTAATAATGATACTAGCTGTTTAATATTATTTTATAATAAAGTATTTATATATAATTGTATATACATGACAAATAATGATGATTACAAAGTAATTGTGTTTGTGTTGATTTGTTTTCTTCAAGTAAAGATCAATTTACCAATAGTTTACAAGCATGCAGTATTGTTAAAAATGTTGATAACACTTTTTTTTTATGGTCCACTTTAGACGTTCTACTAACTAGTAACTATCTCTCATCAAAGTATTAGACTGTCTGCTTAATATCTGCTGACCCTTTATTTTGATGCTCCCCAACAGACATTCTACTGACTATAAGTGACTTTGCAACTTCAACATATTCTACTAACATAACAATCTACTACAGTCTGCTAATACTCTAATGAGAGTGAGTTGAAATGTAGTTGCAAAGTTACAGCAGAATGTCTAAATTGGACCATTGAAATAAAGTGTTTGCCAAAAGTAAATTCAAGTTGCTAACTAAACAGAATCTATTTAAGTTGGTAATATAAAAAATAAAAATAAAAAATCGGATTAATTCAATTATCAGGAATAATTTAATAAAAACAATGAGGGTTTGAATCTTGATTATGGCCAACATCGTTGAATTTAAATACAGAGTTTTACTGAATACATTTGTGTTAATTTATTAATGATATTTATGGGCCAAGGCACTAACTATTAAACAAACAAAAATAAAGAAAAAATGTTTGTGAAGATTATGCTCATTTGCTGAGAACCTTTAAAACACACACCCAGACATGAAGCAGGCACCAGAGTAATCCTTCAGTTTAATCTTTCATGGTTAGTCAGCGGTGCTGTCTTCAGCAAATGCTCATGTGAAGGGTGTATTTGGGTTTAAACTCGACTGGGAACGGGAATCTGATTGTAGAGGAAATGACTCAACTAAATTCAGTCTCAGAACCAAACCGGTTCAAACATGACTACTCCTGCAAGGTCTTTTTAAGATGGGTGGGTCCTGGTTTGGATGGAAAATCCAGTTCGTCTAATTTCCTATCAGCAATTATGTATAGGCATTATTTTCTAGGTTTTATAGACCCAGTCAGAACCAAATGAAACTTCTGGTTGGTCTGGTATTTTAAAGAAAGAAATTAAAATGTCTGGTTTCTTGATTGTAATTTGGTTTTAATTTTACTGTTTAATTACAAGATTTATATAAACTAAATGAGAACGAGATTTTATTGTTTGTATATAAACATGTATAAAAAAAAAAAAACGATGTTAATATCACCATTGTACCTATATCGCCATTATGTTGAAACATCACCATTCAACTTGATTGAAGAAAAGTCAAAATTTTGATTCCATGCTCTTTTGCTGCTTACTTATCCTTAATATCAATTGGCCAAATCAATCAAAATGCCTACCAAAACATGCATCCAATTCAGTTTAATCACTTTCTAATGTACTTCTAGCAATCATTAAGGTCAAAGTAGTTTGGAAGTTGAGAAAAGTGCCAAAATTGCAAGATTTGTAAGAATAAATCATGTGGATGCTATCTGAATGTGGATGTGACAGAAAGAGTAAGAGAATGCTACAAATTCATCAACATACTATTTTTCATAATAACCACTCATTCACAATTTAAGTCACTATATGCTGAAATTTGATGGACTGTTGGTGGCCATTTTTGTGGATAAGTTAAAGGGTACCTATTATGGATTTTTGAAAATTGCCCTTCATGTAGTGTGTAACATAGATCTAAGTGAACTAAAACATCCTGCAAAGTTTTAAACATGAAAGTTCACCGTATACAAAGTTATTGTCTCTCAAAAGTAAGAGTCGACACTGAGTCGCTGATATGAATCGATAGACGAACGATGCATTTTCTCTAACTTTATGACGTCACTTGTACAAGTTATTTGAATAAGATACGCCCACTCATTGCGCTCGTACTCGTAGAAGCCAGGGAAACTTGAAAACATAATGGCACGAGACGATGTGTTCTGAAGTGTGACGCAAAAGCGACATTTTTTCATCTGCCCAGAGACGAGCATTTGAAGAATCAGTGGCTACAGTTCATATATGCAACTATACCACAGATGTATAGTCCGAAGTTATTGCTGTGTTCGCGTCATTTTGAAGATGATTGCTTCAAAAACATAAATGCTGTAAAATATGGATTCGCGAGCCGGTTGATACTGAAGGAAGGTTCAGTACCAAGTTTATTTGGATCAGCTTCCTCCTCTGAATCGCAACCTGTAAGTATTATTAATAATTGTTGCTTTTATGGGTTTTGTAGCATGCTCAATAAGTATGTGTGTGTGTTGTGTAAGTTACGCTCAGCGCAGCTTCTAGGTCTCCAATGTCATTTTTTTTAAATATGTGAAATGTTTGTCGCTGTTATTGGAGTTGTCATAAAGAATAGAGCAATACCTGTAGTACTGCAGTGCTTTATCAATATGTTTAAGCTTTGGGCTAACGCAAAAAATAACTGACTGGGATCTGACCAATCACCGCAGATTAGCGTCACGCAAAGGAGGGGTTTGAAAAATGAGTCGTTGAACGAATCATTTGAGAGTCGGTGAGCAAATCAGGTAAAAATAAATGCATATTATAAGACAACAAAAGTGTTTTTTGTCATTGCATGCACGTAAAACTGTTGTTGGGGACTCCCAGAACAATATTAGGAACATTTTAAATGCCATAATACGTGCCCTTTAACATCAATGCAAAAATTTCCACTTCGTTGATCAATTAGTGAAATTAGAATAAATGTAGTGTGCATACTTAAAATCTGGTTGAGTGCACCGATTGTAGCATTTGGATTAAGATAGGATTAATCTTCCGATATGTATGTACTGTATCTATCTATCTATCTCTTTAAAGGGACTGTGTGTAACTTTTTAGGTAATTTATTATCTAAAATCAATATTTTTATTCATAAATATGTCCTCAGTGGTGTACAAATACCTCTGCCAATTATCTGACTTATCCTCGTAAACGAAGAATTTATTATCTTTATATACATGGGACGGGTAAGTCCACAGAGGCTTCCATGTCATTCCGCCATCTTGAAAAACTATAATAGCAGAGAGGGTCAAAAAGTACTAGGCAAACGCGTTTCCACAACGCGTTTTTGTTCAGAGCCAGCGTCACGTGACTGAACCAGCAGAACCGGACGAGCAGAGCAGTGGAGGCGCTTGTCTAAACCATAGGCGGTCTAAACCCGGCAATTTTAAAAAGCTGAATTGCTATTTTATTTTCAATGGCGGATCATACGTATGCCGAGCCACAGGAGAAGAAATCCTCGTCGCCAAAGTCCCAAATTAAACGAAAAAGGAAAGGTGACCGCAGAGTACAAAAAAACAAGAGTAAATGTCGGGATAGCTTTTTCCAGGTGGAAAGATCTAATTAAGGAGAAAGATTTCAAAAGAGACGCTGAAGTTGCCTGCTTTCTCCTCGACAGGTAAGTCAATGTTTTTTACAGTCAATAATTCATACTGTAGTAAACATAGTAGTAACATAGTTCATACATATAGTAAACGCTTGAAGATACGCATAGTAAAAAAAAAAAACATGGTGAACGTTTGAAGAAATCAGACCAATCATAAAGGCTATCACAATCATGTTTTTATTTTATCTGTCAGATAGCCTACGTCTCGTCTCTTTATACCTGACTACCATAAAATAAAGCAACTTTTTTTTCGGGAGCTTGCTCTTTTTCTCAGACTGAAAATATCTGTAGCCTACTGGGAGTCGAGAGAGTGGTAAAGCTCCCGATATGTCCTGTAACTTAGTTACTTAGTTACAGGACATATTTATATCACATTTAGAAAGAAGTCACAGGACATATTTATATCACATTTAGAAAGAAGTCCTGTAACTAAGTTACCAAATAAACAGAAACAGACGCGACTGAAGAAGTGTGTCCTTTCTTTTGTGAAACTTAAGTTATTTCTGTGTGACTAATGTGACGAATAAAGAAGGCATACATACTAATTACAATAGTTCATGTTTTTCACAGTCAGTAATTCATACTGTAACATTTGTTTGTTCGCTGTGTCAAGTTGCAGTTTGTTTGAAATTACAAACCTGTTCACCTGAAGGAAAACTCGAAGTGCGACATCCTGTCATAGCTTTTTGGTACATAACGGCCACTGTAGATGCAACACGCATTTGAAAAAGCGAGGCGCTGGAGAGCACAATTCGTTTGAATGCAAAATACAATTTCACCGCTAGATGGGAGTAAATCTCACACAGAGCCCCTTTAAGGCAGGGGTTTTCAAAATTTTTCAGGGCAAGGATAACCCTATCCATGTTATTCCTACGTCCCATGATGCTTTGCGCAAATTATGGGTGTAACTTTTGCTAAGCTGTAAACAATCAGTGAAAGACAGCTCCATGGATGCAATAGCCTATATTTTTATACTGTGTACAGTGACATTACATTATTCTACTCACCCTTTGACCATTGAACATTAAAATGACATTTAAAAGTGTAAAAGCATCAACAAAGTAGCCTACTTTAACAGACCACGAAGAACCCCAAAAAGCATGAATCTTTCCACAGCAAAATCGGACGGTTAAACATCATTGTAATTGGTATTCCTAGGTGAAAAAGATGTAGCCTACAGTTAAATGTATTAAAGATGCATTAAAGTATATTTGTATTGTACTAAAAATACTATAAATTCAAATACTATACAAATACTATAAATACTATATACTATAATACTATAAAAGTACTATAAAAGTACATTTTTAATACATTTAATAGTAGGCTAGCCTTGAGTAGGATAGCGTTGAGTTAATAAAAAAAAAAAAGCAGTCTTTTTGATAGATAATAAATTCTATTGACCCGTGAAAACAAACCTGGAAAGAGACGTGAGGATTTTTTGTTGAGAAAAAAAGAGATACTTCGAACATTCCAGTGAATTATTGGCATCGTAAATGAAATCGGGAGAACAGACCACAAACGTGTAGTATATGTTGACCATTTTCATACTAACAGCAGAATTCAAAAAGAAAAAAGAAAATAACCATTAGGAAAAGAATGCAGTGACTGAAAAGAGCTCTTGCCATAGATATTCTTGTTATAAGATGTCATGTTAAAATACCAAATGTTACGTTATTCTCATGTTATTCTTAAAAAAAAGCGCAGGACAACTACGCCTCATTTCGTATCATCGCATCATTGTGGGTCTGTTTACAAGACTGCGATGCCACGCAGATGTGCTGTTCTAGGCTGTGGACAAACAACATGTTTAAATACGCTGCCGAACGATCCAGACGTCAGGGAAAGCAGTCGGATGCAGTTTATTTGCAGCATATGCAGCCCGCCAAAGCCTTATTTGAACGGTGAGTGATGTAGATGAGTGTGACAGGGCGCATGTTACTGAAAGAACGAGCAGAGAGCGCCCCGGCTGCGCGTGCGCCTTCAAACTGTCTTGCTCTCTCTTTCTCTCTCCCTCCCTCGCGCATATGAATCAAAATCAATTGAGAATTGACATGATGGTAAAAGATCGGAAGACCAAAGTTTCACGTGGTGGAGCATTGTGTATTCTACATGTGATACAAAATGATTAACGTTAATAATTTATGCATAAGCACTGACGTTAGCCAATCATAACAGTGGGCGTTAACACTGAACTCTTAAAGGGGAAACACCTCCAAAACAGACTGTTGGAATCAGAGGTTGAAAAAAGGTCATAAATCACTAAATTTTTTTCGTTTTTTTTGTACAAAAAACTAGTAATACTATAATTGCACCTAAGGGAACATAATAAAACAAAACAAAAAAACATGTCATGACCCCTTTAAGTCTTTTTGAATGGAAGTTCCACAAACCGGAAGTGCCACCCATAATTCACCTCGGCAGGAATAAGGTGGATAAGAGACATCGAGCAGAGAATCGTGCAATCGGGAACTTAGCGAGAGGAATTCGTTCCCCACAAGGATTTCACCTCAGATTAATTCAAGTTCGTGACCTTGAACATGAGATTCAGCACTGATCATAAGCTGCCTGATTTGGAATGACCTCAGTTTGCATTGCTGCTTGCATCGCTGCTTTATTGACACATGAGTCGATGTGTTATTCATTTCTGAAAGTCTTCACAAAGCTAAGTTTCTTTTTAATGCTCATTGCTAAAAGCTAGGCAACATGCTTGTTGCTAATGCTATCCGTGTGGCTTGGGTTTATTTAACTTAGTCGTTTTCATTAAAATGCTCTTGCTAGGCTTATGCGATCATATTGGCTATGTGCATTACTATATGTTGTCATTGACAACTGATGGCATTGCACATGCTGTGCTTTTAGCATTATGCAGCACAGATTCAAGCAGCTTGCTTGATAGGAATTAATAGTAAATATTCAGTTGCGTCACTTCAGCGTTATCGAACACGCTTGGTCTCCTATCTAACGATAGTTCTTGGAAACACGGTGTTCTTAAAGCTATAGTGTATTGTATACCGTGCTTGCATTTTTAATGCATTTGTTTTTAAAGGGCTTGCATTTTTATAGGCTGAAATGCAACATAATAAAATAATAAAAAAGTTTGTTATTGAAACACTGCTTTTTCTAAACGCTATCTGGCTATTGAAAACTGTTTGAGCAAGCTGCTATTGGAAACATGGTTGTTTTACTTTTAAGGTTATTTAGCACGTAACCGAAGCGGATCATATCCATTGTAGCAATGTACCAAATAACGTTCCAGCAACGTAACTTTGTGATTCCCATAATCGTTGTGGCGATGTTATAGGGCTTGGCAACCGACGTCACTGCGCAGTGCTTTCTGGGACGTAAACAAGTGGGCGCCGCCACATTGTGCGACAACATCGGGCGAGTCTTAAAGGTGGGGTTTGTGATTCTCTTTTGTGTCCATTTTGTCAAAATCACTTGAAATCCTATTCATAACCCACTTACAGCCACTGAGTTAGAAGCACTGAAATGAAAATTAAGCAATTTAATCATCTGTGGAACGGGCAGGACTCGAAAAACTCCAGCCAATGATTTCCAAGACCACCTAGAATCATTGGACAGTAAGTCTGTCAATCAAACGGTCGTACTATACGGAAATCTGGATCCGTATGAGGTGGCTGAAAGAGAATGTACTCGAGACCCTAAAGATTTACCTCCTCTGACATTTCCTTATATTTTTGTATATTTAGTCTGTGGTGTGAGTGCTTATACCGAGGCTTAGTTTTGTAATTATAAATCTATGGAAGCCCATGTTCAGTTCACAAATGGCTGGGTCCATGACTTGGAAACCTACAAACTACCGAGTTGTGAAAACACTGTCGTTCGTACAAAGGTGTGTATCATCTTGCTTTCCTACCTGTGATTAGTAAAACTCTTGACTACCAGCTATGGTGTTTTGTCCTCTGTAGAGGACATTATGTTTTAGCGATTTCTCTGAGACATTACATGTCACAGTTTTGTCTGGATGTCCTGTAGAGCACATTCAGGGCTTTTCAGAGATACCAAATGCTTGGATGTTTCACCATGACCACTCCCTCTTCTTGGTCTAAATGGCAGACTTTAATTTAGTGATCAAGTTTAACACCCTTATGGAAAAATTATAATAGTTTGTACTCATCTTATAAATTTGACTCATTTTGATATTTTGCTAAATTATTCTTATGCTCTAACAATGTAATGGCATGACAAAATACTAAATTCACAAAAGTTTTTTTTCCCTTGGTAGTCAGGAGGATGTATAAATAATAATATATAATATAATATTATTATACTTGTGGCCACTGCTCTTTTCACTTACTTTTCTGTATGTACACAGGTTATGCACTCACAGAGATTGAATGAGCCTCCTGTAAAGCTCTGGGTCATGGTGAGCAGCGCTGGGAAGTGTGCCCATTGTACCTGCATGGCAAGGATAGCGGAGACCTTTACTGATGTAGGTGCTCTCTTGTTTAAGTTGGAGGTAACAGTTCGAATTTGTGGCACAAAGATGGTCACTGATGTGCCAGCATACTGGGTTACAAAATTAAACCGTATGGCTTCATAATTAACAGCAGTTTCCCTGAAATCGGAGCGTCACCGGATGGCCTGACTATGTGTGAATGCTGTGGGAAGGGCTGCCTGGAGGTGAAATGTCCTTTCAAGTATCGGTCCTGCAGCATCCAGCATGCATTGGACATGAAGGACAAAGACTTTTGTCTTCAGTTGTCCTCAAACAACCTTCAGTTGAAATGAGACCACTGCTTCAACACACAAATCCAGACACAGATTTTTGCCACTTAATCAAATCACTGTGATCTTGTTGTTTGGACTGCAAATGATTTCACTGTGGTGCGTGTCTTTCCACACCAGGAGTTCTGGGAACCTCGTCTACAGAAAGCACAAGAATTCTTCAAAAAAAGTGTGCCTCCCGGAACTTGTGGCAAAATAATACTCAAAGTACATGAAGCCTCATGTTCCAAGTGAAAAAGAGCAGTAGTAAAGAACTGTCTGTTTATGAAAGAATTGCACTTAGGCCTACTCAGGTTAAGAGGTTTTTTTTCTGTTAAAGTGTTTTACTTGACTCAAAGAGTATTATTCTGTTACTTGAAATGTGTTACTTGAAATTCAGTGTTTTGAAGTAGTTCAATACAAGAAGCACAAGAAATGTAAAGGGGTCATATAATGGCATTTTTGTACAAGTTAATATGAATCTTTAGGGTCTAAATGAAAACTTTGTAATATACTTTGATTAAAAATTCTCATTAGTATTTTAAGAAAACAGTCATTTTACCTGCTCAAAAACCGCTCTGTTTTCAGCACGCTGTTTCAGTGCATATGCCTTTAAATGATAATGAGCTTTGCTCACCCCGCCCCTCTGTTCTGCGGGGCGTTTTTGACACAACGCACGTGGAGTGTTGCCTTGACAACAGTTGATGGTGTATTTTGGCGAAAGAATGGCAGCTGGAGTCTCTGAGGGCACATCTGTGCAACCATATCAATTTAAACCGGAGTCGGACCCGGAACAAGATGACGGCCCCGAAGAAGTTCGACAATTAAGGCTCGAACAGGACGTTTCTGAATGGTTGGTTAACAATGTCACTTTGATCTATTTTTGTACTGGCAAGTTAGAGTTGTGAGATACAAACGCTATGTGTTTAACGTTACTAATGTAAGTTATAGGTTAGTTCATACAAGTAAACCAGGTGTAACTTAGTGTTAGCATGTTAACTGTTCACCTGCGTACACAGTTTTTAATAACACAATAACTATAACGCGTTTTATAAACGTGGGATTATGAATTATATTGAGAACGTCGTAACGTTACATAGAATACATGCCGTAATGTACCCTGAGTGTAAACATTAGCCACATTCATCGTGAAGCGTGCAAGGGATTTGCAAAGATTAATATTTAAAGGTTAATAAAAAACGTTACACTCACTTCTTCTGGAGCAGGTCCAGCAGGAACACGAATAGTTGGTACTGATTCCTTTTTCAGTAGCAGCCTCTTAGCAAAACTTGATTTATATTGACACTCGTTTAAAAAGCAGTCTGGTGAGAAATGATTTGCGCAAACATGAGCGCATTCACGTTGCTCGTCGGGAATATTTCCTTCATAAACAAAACTCAGCCACTGCGTCTTCAGCGGTTCGGATTTGGGAGCTTTAAAATTACTGCTGTGTTCCTTATTACACCCAAGAACAGAACACCACAATCGCTTAGGCGCCATTCTGCAGTGTATCAACAATGACGAACTATGATTGACATCTCACTCACGAGCGAGGGCGGGTCTGTGTTGAAACGCTGCTGTCATTCAACAATCGTGGGAGGGGCGTGCAAGCCTCTGACGTCACAGGCTCGAACGGCTCGATTTGAGGCAGGGGAAAACATATAAGGAGATTAAAACAAAAACACTGGATGGATTTTTATCATTATATGATGGTTGTGTACAGGCACTGCCAACACACATTTCAGTACAATCAGCTTGTAAAAGTGCATGTACCATTATATGACCCCTTTAAAGGATTAGTTCACTTTTAAAACAACTTTTGCTGATAATTTACTCACCCCCTTGTCATCCAAGATGTCCATGTCTTTCCTTCTTCAGTCGAAAATAAATTAAGGTTTTTGATGAAAACATTACAGGATTTTTCTCCATATAATGGACTTCATAGGACCCCAAATGGTTCAAAGTCCAAATGACAGTGTCAATGCAGCTTCAAATGGCTTTAAACGATACCAGACGATGAATAAGGGTCTTAACTAGCGAAACGATCAGTCATTTAAAAAATAAATAAAAAAGTTTAAGTTTTATAAGCACAAATGCTCGCCTTGCTCTGTTCTGTGATGTCTGTAAATTGCTCAGTAGCGAAGCTCAAGTTCAAGATGCTCACTCTGAAGCAGATTGTGTCACAAATCAGATCCGAGGACTGGTTTGTTACGATAGATCTGAAGGATGCGTATTTCCATATCTCCATCCTTCTGCAACACAGGAAGTTCCTGAGGTTCGCTTTCGGGGGCGAAGCGTACCAATATCGTGTTCTTCCGTTCGGTCTAGCTTAATCTCCCCGCACGTTCACGAAATGCATGGACGCAGCGCTAGTCCCGCTGCGGCTCCAGGGCATTCGCATTTTGAACTATATCGACGATTGGTTGATTCTGGCTCAATCAGAGCAGCAAGCGGTTCAGCATCGAGATGTCATCCTCGCACATATCAACAAATTGGGGTTGAGGCTGAATGCCAAGAAGAGTGTTCTATCTCCATCACAGAAGACATCTTTTCTGGGGGTATTATGGGATTCAATAGTGATGCGGGCCCGCCTGTCACCTGCCCGCATCAACTCGCTCTCTCAGCCATAAAACAAGTAAAGCTAGGCCAGTTGCTCACTGTAAAGCAGTTCCAGAGACTGCTGGGTCTGATGGCAGCAGCGTCCAACGTTTTACCTTGCGGCCTGCTGTACATGAGACCGTTACAGTGGTGGCTCAGAACCAAGGGGTTCTCCCCAAGGGGAAACCCCCTCCGCATGATCAAAGTCACACGGCGTTGCCTACTTGCTCTGGTCATGTGGAATAATCCTTGGTTTCTGTCCCAGGGACCTGTGTTGGGTGCTCTTTGTCGTCGTGTAACGCTAACGTCAGATGCTTCCCTCACAGGCTGGGGGGCGATCATGAGTGGTCGTCCAGCCCAGGGTCTGTAGCTGGACCATCATCGGTTGTGGCAGGCTCTGAAACACTTACTCCCAGACCTGAGAGGTCATCATGTTCTTGTCCGGTCCGACAACACATCGGTGGTCTCTTATTTAAATCATCAGGGGGGTCTGCGCTCTCGCCCGTTATACAAGCTGGCTCGCCAGATCCTTCTATGGTCCCAGGGGAAGCTTCTCTCAGTAAGGGCTATTTACATCCCAGGGTATCTAAATCAGGGAGCGGACATCCTGTCGAGGCAGGGGCCGAGGCCCAGGATTGGAGACTCCACCCCGAGGTGGTGGAGCTCCTTTGAAAGCAGTTCGGTCATGCCGAGGTAGACCTGTTTGCATCCAGGAAGACATCACACTGTCCACTGTGGTTCTCTCTAAGCCATCCAGCCCCTCTGGTGTTGGACGCTATGGTACAGCCGTGGCCGAGGTCACGTCTGTACGCCTTTCCCCCGATTGCTCTGCTCCCAGGAGTTCTGGAGAGGGTTTGCCGGGACGGGGTCAGTCTGTTATTGGTAGCCCCGTTCTGGCCGGCCCGAGTGTGGTTTGCGGACCTAGTATCTCTCCTCGTCGGCTCTCCTCTGGAGATTCCGATCAGGAGGGACCCTCTCTCTCTCAGGCGAGCGGGTTGATCCTTCACCCCCACCCAGAACTGTGGAAACTATGGGCTTGGCCTCTGAGGGGGCCCAGCTCGTAGGTGCTGGTCTCTCAACCGAGGTTGTTGAGACCATCCTTCACTCCAGAGCTCCTTCCACGAGGAAGTTATACGCCTTGAAGTGGAGATTTTTTACTTCTTAGTGTGGAGAACACCAGCTAGACCCAGTTAACTGCCCGGTGGGTGCAGTGCTGGAGTTCCTGCAGGAACGTTTCTCCTCAGGGCTATCCCCCTCCACACTAAAGGTGTACGTGGCGGCACTGGCTGCTTACCATGTCCCTTTCAGTGGAGTCTCTTTGGGGAGACACCCATTTGTAACTCGATTTCTTCGTGGTACTTTGAGGCTGAGGCCTGTAGTCTGCACGAGGGTGCCGACATGGGATTTGGCCATTGTTTTAGAAGGTCTCTCCCTAGCTCCTTTTGAGCCTATTGAGGAAGTTCCTGAAAAGTTCATCACTTTAAATACTATCTTTCTCCTCACTATTCGTCTCTTAAAAGAATTTGAGACATTCATGCTCTTTCGGTTTCTCACTCGTGCCTGGAATTTTTGGCTGGTATGGTGAAGGCCTTTCTCCATCCCATGCCGGGTTTTGTCCCTAAGGTTCCTACTAATGTGGCCAGACCTATAGTTCTGCAGGCCTTCTGTCCTCCTCCGTTTACGTCATCAGATCAGGAAAAACTAAATTTACTCTGCCCGGTTAGGGCCCTAGATGCTTATGTCCACAGAGCTGCCCTGTGGAGGAAATCTGAACAGTTGTTCGTTTGCTTCGGGTCACCCAGGAAGGGGTGTCCCGCATCTAAACAGAGAATGAGCAAGTGGGTGGTCGAGGCCATCTCACTTGCTCATGAGTCGGCTGGTCAGCCTTCACCTTTGGCTGTTCAGGCTCATTCTACTAGGAGTATGACGGCTTCCAAAGCCTTATTGTCAGGAGTTTCTCTCCATGATGTTTGTGATGCGGCAGGCTGGTCCTCACCGCATACATTCGTCAGGTTTTATGACCTAGATCTCAGCTCCATTCCAGGGGCGCAGGTGCTTTCGCTGTATGTGCTTCTTGATTCACACAGTCGGTCACTTGCTCTTATTGGGACGACGTGGGTATTAGCGTTCCCACAGCGTTTTCATGCAGCTCGAGTTCCTGAAAGGGAACGGGAACGTCTCAGTTACGTATGTAAACCTAGTTCCCTGAAGGGAACGAGACGCTGCGTGTCTGCGTGTTAGGGATGGGCGATAACTTATCGTTTGCGATATATCGTTGAAAATTCTCCTCACAATAAAAATGTGTCTCCTCACGATAATAACGATAAGTCTAGTTGATGACGTAGTTTTGTGTGCGCGCGCGCGATTCACTGTTCACGTGCGGACATTCTCTGTGCGGAGTGAAAACAAGCATGGCGGAAGGCGGACGCGAGGCTGAGGAGGAGCTTGTTGTTAAGCGAGGAGCTACCTCCACAGTTTGGAACTGGTTTGGTTACAGAAAATCAGATGAGGAGCAAACTACTGTAATATGCAAAGTTTGCAGAAAAACGGTGGTTACAAAGAGTGGAAACACGTCCAATTTGTTCCACCATCTGAAACACAAACACAAACCAGACTATGACGAATGTCTGAAGATACGTGAGGCAACGGAGGCGAAAACTACAAGTGGACCTAGGGGTAAGAAAATTACCACCCAGACGAAAATTGCCAGCGCATTTGCTAGTTGCGACCCTTATGATAAGCAAAGTAAACGATGGAACGAATTGACGGAAGCAGTGGCGTTTTGTTTGACAAAAGACATGTTGCCATTCCAAACTGTCGAAAAAGAAGGATTCAAGCGAATGATCCATAAACTGGACCCAAGATACAACATGCCCTCAAGGAAGTACTTTTCCAAAACAGCCCTGCCAGCGATGTATGAAGAGTGCCGCGGTAGGGTACAAACATCACTGTCTACGGCGGATTTTTATGCTTCAACTGCAGACATGTGGAGTAGCAGAACGACCGAGCCGTACATTAGCCTTACGGTCCACTACATAACGAGTGACTGGAGTTTGAACAGCTGTTGCATCCAGACAAGTTTTTTCCCAGATGACCACACAGGTGAAAACATCGCGAGTGGCTTGAAGCAGTTTCTTCAAGAATGGAATTTAGAGAAACAGGTGTGCCTAACAACGGACAGTGGGGCCAATATAGTAAAAGCAGCCACTCTAAACATGTGGACAAGACTGTCTTGCTTTGGCCATTGTCTACACATTGCTATTGGTAAGTTTACTCTTTTCCTCTTAGTGTCAATATATTTAATGCATGCACACTGAGCAAACTTATTTGGATTAGTATGCTAGCTGTAACCATTTACATCCAGTCTTTGTGCTAAGCTAGGCTAGCGGTGGGTGCGTCAAACAGACTTATAGCACGCACGGAGATGAAAAAGGTATGTATGGACTTATCTAACTCTGGGGGATAAGGTGAATAGGCTAAAGTCCTAAAAAGTCGGAGTGTTCCTTTAAACTAATTTAATGTAAAGAGCTGGACACTAATTAGGCTACTAAGTAAATAATGTCAACTAAATGTTGCCTATTGATAAATTAGTTGTTTTTGTTTTTTACAAATAACGGGGCATTTTAATTCTTTATTAATAAATTATAATGTTTTCTAAATCAGTGTCAGCAAACATATCCCCGCCATCTCCGCTGATTGTTATATTTTTCCAACAGGTGACTTCTCGGGCTCCGTAATACGCCGACAACTTCACGGCTGCTCCCTCCACTTGCTGGCAAAAAGCTTGCTGGCGAGTGGCGAACATGACTTCTTTGTCAGAAAGATGTCGTTGGTGTAGACACTTGTCAATCAAACATGTCTGACCAATAGAGAAGCACCCTCCCACTGCGGAAAGTTTGTGTCAAAATGATTCAATAAAAAAAAACACATTCTCTTCAATACTTTTTTTATTCACGAGGTAATTTTTTTTGTTGCATTTGAACAGTTTTTTCTTTGATTGAAAATATTTTTTTTGATTGAAACAACTTTTTTGGAATTGAATGATTAAGACACAAATGTCCTACCCATGTATGGCCCAAACACAAAAAAGATTACTTCAATCAAAGATAAAATTTTCAATAAAAAAAAAAAAGCGTTCAAATGCAATTTTTGGAGTCTCAAATATTTTATTTGCATTCAAAAACGATTTTCTATATTTGAAAATGTTTATCTTTTCATTGAAGTGACTTTTTTTATTGATTCTGTTGTTTGTTTGTTTGAAGCAACTTCTTTTTTGATTGAATGATAAAGACACAAATGTCCTACCCATTATGAGGTCCAATCAAAAAACAATGTTACTTCAATTAAAAAGGTTGCTTTAAACAAAACAAAAAAACGGACTTCTATCAAAGAAAACATTTTCAATCAAAGAAAAGCAGTGTTAAAGTGTATTTTTTTGAGTCTCAAATATATTTTTGGATTCAAATACTTTTTTTTCTTTGATTGAAAAGTTTTTTTTTCATTGAAGTGAAGGTTTTTTTAATTGAAAATATTTTTTTGGATTGAAGCAACCTTTTTTTTTTATTGAATAATAAAGAAACAAAACTACCTTCATATGCATCACGTGATCAACTGCTAAATTCAAATGTGCTTTCGCGCAGTTGGCTGGCGCTGAGCCAGAGCCAGACGCGCGCCACTCAGACGCATTAAATATCACAATTATTCAGTGTTTTTAACCACATAATGTTTATTTTAGGTTTCAGACATTTAAATTCACCTAAGTAATAAAAAAAAAATACATTTAGAATTTGTAAAATACACTATGGAAGCGGGAATAATAATAATTTCCATTATAATTAGATGACACGTTTTATTCATGATCAGATACACAAGTGTCAGTAACTTTAAAGTTAACTCTATTCTTCTCCCAGTTCACCGGCCGCTTAGTTTCATGTATTTCGGGAGAAGGGATGAATTCACGTCCTGTAACGTTAAATCCAACAGATCCGATTCTCTGAACCGTGGCACAAACTAACAAACTAACATATCAACTAACGCGATCACTTCCACTTGCATATTTGACAATTGGAATATCCGATATTTCATGCCATAGCTAACGTGACAAGCAATGACACGTCCGTCACCATGGAATCAATAAAGTGGTACGTTCTAAAAATAATGGTCGCCTTGAAAAACAGGGGTCAGCCAGAATATTTAAAAAAGTTTAAAAAAGGTTAAATATGAATACACAGCTTGTGTTTTTTTTTTAATTAAGTACAGTACTTTATTTTTTTTTACTTAATATTTTAAGTACAGTAGGCTACAGTGTTTATTTTACTTTTAGGTGCAATACATTTGAATTGAATCATTATTTAAGTTTTTTATTTAACCTGTTGGTAAGCTGCACAGTGCCGTGTTAATGTTCAAACTGTGTTTTTACAATGTTTAAAGTGACAATAATACATATTCTTATTAGAAATTAAACCGCCTTATTTTTGAGCTGTGCATAATTGTAGCTGAATAGATAGGCCTACTACGCTACTGTATTTGGGTGGATGACGTGACATGGCAGTTTTGCTGTCTTCAGTGTCAAACATGTATGAATAAAAAATATATTTGCCAAAAACCTACTCAATATTGTGCAGAACATTATGCTTTATGTGAACATATTCAACATTAAAACAGTTCATCACTCATTTTTTCAGAATTTTTAACCAAACCTAACAAAACTCATATGGTGTGACTGTCCGGCACTTGATTCTCAAAGTGAGAACTTGAATAAAACTAAAAAAAAGAAATGCAAAAATTCTCAAAAAAATACAGAAAAATAATACAGATGTCTATTTGTGAGCCTACTCTTTTCAAAGTCCAAGCATAATGTTTTGAGTCAGTTCTAATCAAAAAGATTTTGTCACACAAATCAAAATCATATGGTGTGACACTATTTTGGGATATTTGAACGGGCAACTGTTTTGACACCCTTAGGAAGGCGAGGACCTTTTTCAGCAATGTTGTACAGAACTAGCAGTGTATTGCTGCTGTGCAACCTGAGGTTAGTCATCATTTTTAAATTTACAATAAATCAGATCTTGTTGGCACTCTGACAAAAGTCCCACTTCCAGATGTCTTTTGGTGTGACTCATTTTTTATAAAACTGCAAAAGAAATGTTATTATTTTGTCATAATTATATGTAAATCTATGCTGCTTTGTTATAGCTAGCATGTTGCTAGTATGCTAATGTGTAGCTACAAGACTCAAGGTTGTGCTAAGTGCAGAAAACATCATATGGTGTGACACTTCATCATATGGTGTGACATGTCTGCCTGTCACGCCATATGATTTGATTGTCACACCATATGATATGAATTGTAATTCCCTGCATATATAACAATAAATAACAAAGTCCAATGTACACTCACCTAAAGGATTATTAAGAACACCATACTAATATTGTGTTTGACCTTCTTTCGCCTTCAGAACTGCCTTACTTCTACGTGGCATTGATTCAAAAAGGTTCTGAAAGCATTCTTTAGAAATGTTGGCCCATATTGATAGGATAGCATCTTGCAGTTGATGGAGATTTGTGGGATGAGTGTCCCGCTCCACCACATCCCAAAGATGCTCTATTGGGTTGAGATCTGGTGACTGTGGGGGCCATTTTAGTACAATGAACTCATTGTCATGTTCAAGAAACCAATTTGAAATGTTTTGAGCTTTGTGACATGGTGCATTATCCTGCTGGAAGTAGCCATCAGAGGATGGGTACATGGTGGCCATAAAGGGATGGACATGGTCAGAAACAATGCTCAGGTTTGCCTCAATTTCAAACCAGAAATCGAGACTCATCAGACCAGGCAACATTTTCTAGTCTTCAACTGTCCAATTTTGGTGAGCTCTTGCAAATTGTAGCCTCTTTTTCCTATTTGTAGTGGAGATGAGTGGTTCCCGGTGGGGTCTTCTGCTGTTGTAGCCCATCCGCCTCAAGGTTGTGCGTGTTGTGGCTTCACAAATGCTTTGCTGCATACCTCGGTTGTAACAAGTGGTTATTTCATTCAAAGTTGCTCTTCTATCAGCTCTAATCTGTCGGCCCATTCTCCTCTGACCTCTAGCATCAACAAGGCATTTTCGCCCACAGGACTGCCGCATACTGGATGTTTTTCCCTTTTCATACCATTCTTTGTAAACCCTAGAAATGGTTGTGCGTTAAAATCCTAGTAACTGAGCAGATTGTGAAATACTCAGACCGGCCCGTCTGGCACCAACAACCATGCCACGCTCAAAATTGCTTAAATCACCTTTCTTTCCCATTCTGACATTCAGTTTGGATTTCAGGAGATTGTCTTAAAATAATAAAATAATAATTTGTTACATTTATATAGCGCTTTATCTGGGACCTCAAAGCGCTTTACAAGGAAGGGGGGAATCTCCTCAACCACCACCAATGTGCAGCTCCACCTGGATGATGCGACGGCAGCCATATTGCACCAGTACGCTCACCACACACCAGCTTACTGGTGGAGAGGAGACAGTGATGAAGCCAATCAGTATACAGGGATGATTAGGAGGCCATGATGGACAGAGGCCAATGGGCAGATTTGGCCAGGATGCCGGGGTTACACCCCTACTCTTTCGAAAGACATCCTGGGATTTTTAATGACCACAGAGAGTCAGGACCTCGGTTTAACGTCTCATCCGAAGGACGATGCTCTTTGACAGTATAGTGTCCCCGTCACCATACTGGGGCATTAGAACCCACACAGACCACAGGGAGAGCGCCCCTTACTGGCCTCATAACACCTCGTCTTGACCAGGACCACACCCCTAAATGCATTGAAGCAACTGCCATGTGATTGGTTGATTAGAAAATTGCATTAATGAGAAATTGAACAGGTGTTCTTAATAATCCTTTAGGTGAGTGTATGTTTTGTCCTTTTAAACATTTATTCGGGTCCATCATCACATAAAAGCTGTAATTATCCACCATCGATTGTGTTTAGTTTAGTATTGAAATGAAATTTGATACACAACCATATGTTCATATGGTTCATACAATATTTAAAAAAAGTGTTTTATTGTTAAATATCAAATAAATCAATAAAATTTGAATATTACCTTCCAGCATTTAAGAGTGGTTAAATATTTCCTGCCATATGAGTGATCAGTACTCACCAATAAGTAGGATAATACATGGTTTGCATTGACACATGGCGACATTATCATATGGTGTTACACTTTATCATTTGGTGTGACATTCCAAATTGTGAAAATAACATACCTTTATTAATGATAAAACCTGAAAATATTCATGGAATACATAGAAAATAGTATCAGCAAGAGGCACAAATATTTTTATAATTTTCTAGCAAGGTTTGTCACAATAAATAGAAAATATGTTGAAAAACCGATGGCATAGGTCTCACATTGAGCAATGTTTTAGAAAATAATACACAAATTTTATTAATTTTCACAAAACTATAATGGATCACAGTTTAGTTAGATAAATGAGTTTGATAAAGTGAGTAACTTAAGAAAGGTATAATCCATTTTCAGTTTATATACAATTATTTTCATGTCACACCATATGACGATTGTATGCACTAATACAACAAATTATCACATAAATTCTGATTCCAATTGAAAATTTTGAAACAACATATGTTTCTATAAAGATGAGAGTTAGTAGAACTAAAGTCAACCATTTTTATGCCTGTTATTTGAAATTTTTGAAAAAACACTTTTTTATGGTATATTATGTCACTGACCCATTTTCATATTGGTCATTATGGTGGTACTTGGAGAGCCAAATATTTTCTGAGGTGGTACTTGGTGTAAAAAGTTTGAGAACCTCTGATCTATTTTAATTTTAACTTCACTTTAACTTTTTTCTTTTAACTTTTTTTTTTGTTTTTGTTTTTTTATTGTATTTATTTTATTCTTGTGCAAAAGAAACATAAATAAATGCATAAAAATAAATAGTTTTGTTGTTTGTATTTATTTTATTCTTGTGCAAAAGAAACATAAATAAATGCATAAAAATAAATAGTTTTGATGTTGTTTTGCAGAGAGAAGCATGAGGGATACCAGGATTGACAGAGCTGTGGGAGTCTGTAAGAAGATTGTCAGTGTTTTTTCGCACGGCTGGAAAAAGCAGCGAACACTCAAAGATGCTCAAGTAGAACTTGGCCTTCCGCAACACAAACTTGTGACTGAATCGGCAACACGATGGGGATCAAGGCAGAAGATAATTGAGCGGATACTCGAGCAAGAGAAGGCCATTATGCAAGTCCTGGCTGCTGACAGGTTAACCAGGCATCTGGTGCCTACTTGGCAGGATATTGATGTCCTAGACTCTGTCAGTAAAGCACTTGGGCCTCTTCTTGATTTTACAGATGCCCTCTCTTCTGAAAACTATGTCACAGTGTCATGCTTGAAGCCTACTCTTCACCTATTCAACAGTGAGCTGCTGCAGGGGAAAGATGAAGACACCGATCTCACCAGGACAATTAAAAGTTCAATATTGGACTACATGAACACCAAATATGGTGACCAAGAGGTTCAGAAACTGATCAACATGGCAACAATTCTTGATCCACGCTTCCGCACTCAGTATATGAGTCAAGAAGAGATCCTGGTCATCAAAGCCAGAGTAGTCAGAGAGGTGGAACCCATTTCTGTCATGCCAAGTGATGCTGGCTCTTCTACCCCTGTAACGTCATCTGAATCAACAAAAGAAGCTCAGAGTGCATCTAAAAGGCAGAAGAAGAGTCTCAGAAGTTTTTTCAAGAAACCAGCTGCTGAGATGACCACCCTTTCTGAAACAGAGAAAATTGAGGCTGAATTAAACAACTACCTGCATGGGCCACTTGCAGATGGTGAAAGCAATCCCCTTACGTGGTGGAAGGTACATGAGGTGAATTTCCCTAACATCAGTCGTTTGGTGAAAAAGTACTTGTGCATCCCCGCTACTAGTACACCCTCAGAGAGGGTGTTCAGCGCTGCTGGAAATGTAGTGACATGCCAAAGGTCTCTTCTGAAACCAGCTACAGTGAATATGTTGGTCTTCTTGACAAAAAATCTTAAGGTGTGAGCCCTGTTCTCTTTTTGAAAGCTACTGAATCACACTAGTATGTGTGTTATGCAACTTGCACTACCAGACATGTTCATGTCAGCCTCATTTCTATATTTTGCAAGAGTATATCAGTGTTTACAGTTTAATTACACTTTTATTTAAATTTAAAAGTGTACATACATAGTTGGGTCATTACTTTTTGATACAGTGTTTGCACTATTTTTACAATTTGTTCCATGGGACAAGAGTGTTGATAATTTAACTACCTAATTGGTGTTAGCATGTTCCACTTACGTATTATATTTACATTCTAAGAGTGTGTTTCACTCTGAACTTCTTTACTTTATCAGGATTTATTTGCAGTTGTACTCTGTTGTAATTTTGAAACAGAACTGAAGACATGGTTGGTGATTGTTACTTTTGCGGTTTGCTTTGCACAATTTTCCACCATGAGAGTATAAATAAATAAAGAATCTGTGTTTACATTTTAAACTTGTAATTGATTTGAATTATTATTATTGTGTAATTGTTGTTGTGTGATGTTTTTCAGCACAGTCACTGGAACACAACTTAAACATAACACAATCTGATATTTTACAGAAGAAAATAATTTATCGTCATTTGTATCGTTATCGCAATAAATCCCTGAAATTATCGTGATACATTTTTTAGGCCATATCGCCCATCCCTACTGCGTGTCACCAACCCTGCTCCAGAAGGATATATGATAATGTTGAATCAGGTGTGTTTGATTAGGGAGACAAAGAAAATGTGCAGGGTTGGGTGTCCTTCATGAGATGGGTTGGGAAACACAGTTCTAAAGAATACTTTACCACAGGAAATTAAACCAAGCCATGGTATAAATCAGTTTATCACACCATATGTTAGCCCCTTTAGTAGTGGTGGGCAGATCTAGGCTTTGTGAAACAATGAAACAGTTGAAGCATATGTGCCATATGTGTTTTTATTCAAAAATATAAATTTACCTGCTGTCGAAGGACTTAGCCTACTTCTTTTTTTACAGATAATTTCTCCAGCCTTTGAAAAAATCGTCTCACTTGTTGCTGGCATGCAAAGATATTTTTTAGCAAGGACATACAAATGAGGAAAGATTACTGCTCTCTCTTTCCAGTAAGTTAGGGGATTATGAGCTCTGGGCAAAAACGCATCGTTGAGGTATTTTTTCACTTCCACTGTGGCATCAGCTGTAGCATTGTGTATCATCTGGGTTTCACGGACACGATTATCAAAATATACTGTCATGTGTTTCTACTGGTGTTGATGATGATGATGATGATGATGGGCCTGATGTTGACATTTGTGGCTCTGAATGAAAATGAAAACAGCAATTAGTAACAAATCCTAAACTGACGGCATATATGAAGTATAAATTGCATGAATCAGATTACATAACATTACCTAGACTGAAACTGCTCACCAGGAGTTGTGTTTGAACGTATCAGCGATGCACACTCCAGTGTGATGTGCTTTTCAGCTTGTTCACAAAGGCCCTGAAACCCTCATCCTCCATGATGGTGAAGGGCTGCAGATCCTTCATCACCATGTTTAGAAGAGCCTCATCCAATTCCTTCTGTCTGCCTTTTAAAAGAGAGGATAAAACATACTTTCAGACAAATACATTGAAAAAATAGTAGCCTAGCCTACTGGTTCATTATTTGGAAACCTTCCTAAACAAAGTTATGATATGAACGTTTATGCTCATTGTGCAGAGAAAGATAAAATGGAATGTAGAACTACAACAATTAGGAAAATCTAAATGTTCTTGGCTGTAGATTGGGTAGTCATATGTAGACCTATAAAATGTATATTCACAAAATATTATATTATATTGCCAACATGTTATACTATATTCACAGTGAAGCTGTTTTTAACATGATTGGCAGTGGTGATTGGGACGTTGGGTTGTAGGGCTTAGGTTGACACAGGCCTATAGACTCTCTAAACAGTGTCCTACGAGTTTGTTATTATATTTAAATTATAATTATATTTCAAACAATGCATACCTTGCTTAGAAGGCCCAGCAGTGTCAGTAGCAGGCCTAGGTACAGGGGGAATGCTACCATTCTCTGCACCCTGCAAAATGGCAGGATGAGTGCTCCTCAAATGGTAATCTTAATCTATGTATAGATACACTTAAATATGTATATATCTATTAATCTATCTGTCTATATATATTTCTATCTATGTATAGAAAAGCTTCTCGAAAAGCTTCGGAACGTCTGTTTCGCATCAGCCATCCCTACCCTTTAGTAACAAAGCTAATCAAAACTCACAGTTTTTTCATAAAAAAAAATTTTTTTTTTAAATTACTCTCTCACCTAAACATCTGCAGTGTGTGATCCTGAACCATCTGCCACCTCTTCAGGTAAGACTGAATATAATATTGATACACTCCAAGGATTACAAGTATATATGTACACTACACACGAGTACACTACAGTATATATGTCTGTAACCAAGGCAACAGTGCATCATCTCACGCTTCCCACCGTTAGTGTTAAATTCGCTTGTGCGGTAACCGTTACTTGACAGGATTTTACAGGATTGGACAACTTCACTCAACAAATCTACTTTATACTATAATTCAACTATAAAATAGAATAGAATAGTTTGCCTATGTGAAATATATAGAGGACGGGTGTAAAGAAATCATCCCCATATCCGATATTAAGGATTTGACCTTAAAGGTGCCCTATAATGTGAAATTGAATTTATGTTGGCATAGTTAAATAACAAGAGTTCAGTACATGGACATGACATACAGTGAGTTTCAAACACCATTGTTTTCTCCTTCTTATTTAAATCTCGTTTTTAAAAAACACCCCTGAAAAACAGGCGAATCTCCACATAATACCGACTGTGACGCAACAGTCGGGGATCACGCCTCCAAAGATTTGCATATCCCAGCCCTCAATGACAAGCACTGCACAGCCGAGTCATCATCGGAACAAGCGAGGATCAGAGAGAAAATGGCAGATCATGGAATAAATGCTATGTTCCAGGCTGTGCAGGGGATGTGAGGTATTTTCATACCCTTCCCACAGAAAAGAAATGTCAACAGGCGTGGACGCGTGGTTGATGTTTATATTAATCGGATACCGCAACAGTTTAATTCGAAGTTGTTAGTTTGCTCTGCCCATTTCACCACGGACTTATTTTCGAACCTGGGACAATATCAAGCTTCTCTCAGCGTCTCAAACTGAAGAAGGGGGTAATTCCAACTATATTCCCGCAACCGGTAAGTAGTGATTTTATTAAAGATAATTTACACTGTGTTAGATCCAGCGCAAGATCCTAGTACAGTAATAGCAAACTCCAAGTAACGAGCATACATAACTAACGTTAAATAGGCTAATTCTCAGTGAAAAAAGTATACAGAAAGCGGTCAAAGAACAATCCACACAGCGCGAGTTTATCTCTCTTGCCAAACTCGTTATGAAATCAATGACGCTGTTACACTGCACAACGAAGCTCTCATAGAAGTAGGCTATGTCATCGTTTGCATTGGTGAAAGCATTAGAGAGAGAAACTGCGTTGTCTCGCGATCAACAGACTGTCATCTGCTTGCTCAATGCTCATCACAGCAACATTTTATGTGATGGAAATAGATTTAAATACTTTAAAAACATCTCACGATTCGTTAATCTCGATAGCTGTAATAGTTAAAACGTATATAACAGCTGTAATAAAAGTATTCGAGAGAGTTTCACATGTCATATTTCATATGCAAGCATGTCAGCCAATCACAGCAGTGGCCGGTTCTCACAGCAGACACGCCCCTTCAAACAGAGTGTTCAAATCAGAGACTAAAATCAGGCTAGGAAAAATGCCTTTTATTTCTAAATTATGACTATTTTTGATCTAAAAAACATACTAACATTATAAGGGCAACCCAGGAAACATTATAAAATAATAAAAAAAAACATTCTAGGGCACCTTTAAAGGGCATATTGCAGGGTTCTTTTTATTATTTTTATTAATATATAACCTTGTATGAAAATATCATATGAAAAGTGAATGCAGGATTTAAAATTATTTTGCGAGACGTAAGGGCACAAATTTAGGGGTTCAATCTTCAGCTGGCAGGAGATTGGCATGTCACAAGACCTGTCAGTGGCTGGCTGGTTGTGTGGCAGTCTGCCTTTGGCAAGTTTCAGAAACCATTGATTTTTGGAAGTTTTTATGCTTTGTGTTCCTCCCTTTCTAGCTCATTTATTATGCATCTGTTGATATGATTATGTTCTTTAGTATGATTGATGTTTTGGGGACTGTTATCCCAATTAAACCATTCAAATGGCCATGATCAGACTGGCAGCTTACTGACACTTTGGCGGACGCTCATGCAGTCAGCCACGGCTGATCTTATCTGAGTATAACGTGTTGCCTGACACCTTGCTGCAAATATTTTTGAAGTGGCAACATGCAAGGATAAAATAAAGATGAAACTTACCTCCCACTTCGTAAGATCCGATTTTTATTGGCCTGGCTAGTTTATTTGAAACTGTCAGATTCCAATATAGTTTAAAATAGTTTATGTAGCATATGTCAGTTATAAGCTAAGTTCTTTTTATCCCGCTTACTGAAGTGGCAACATGGCATACACCTCACAATTCTTTCTTTCGTCATAAGATCCCACCGTTTAGTGGGGTCGGGTGGGTAGGCGATTCAAACAGTCAGATCCCGGTGACGTTACATACAAGTTTATCTAAATATTTAGGTCAAATCATTAGTCAAAAATATATATGTATATATGGCGACATGCCATATTTTTGTCCTGTGTATCACTAGGCTGTCTAGAGTGAATCCCGCATTTATATGTTGTCACAATCACGTTTGTTTGTACTCTTTGTGTTTTGTAATCGCCTACCTTAATCATTCATTTGTTGTCACAGTCACAGATAATCTCTCTCCACCACCTCGGCTCATCAGCTGCGCAATGGGCTCCATCCACATCGTCCCTGTCTTCTGTCATCCCCGCTAACAGAAGACATCAGTATTCCTCCATGGCTCCTCCCTCCATCAATGTCGCCGTGGGGCACTCCCCTGGCTGTGGCCTGAATGAACAGCCATCATCCCTGGCTCAAGTTCATTCCTTGGCACTCTCCACCTTCATTACCACTCTGGACTTTGTTGTTCATCCTCCTCCCTGTCATTCGTCCACCTCCAGTGCCTCCTCTTGCCTGTCTGTACCATCCCTTTGCCAGCCCCTCATTCTCTTCGCCTCCTCTTCTCTACGGCGTTGTGTCTAGGGGGCGTTGTCACAATCTTGTTTGTTTGGACTCTTTGTTGCTGCGTCCCGATTCGCCTACTTATACTACGCCCTAAAAGTATGTACTCTTTTTGTGAAGAAAAAGTACATACTTTTGAGTGTGTAGCAAAAGAGTAGGCAAGCTTTGGGACATACTACTCCGCCATCTTTAACGGACAGCTCTGTCGCGTGCACCTGTCAGCGCGAACTACCCTGTCAATCATCTTGTCACAGTTAAAATCCTCCATTCAATCTAATTTAATTTCCTACCGTGTCTGAGAGAAGTGTAATAGCTCTTTCATCTGCCCGTCGTGGGTCTTTTATGCGGAGACTCTCCTCATGTGTTTGCAATTTGAATGTAATGATGGATTTAAAAGTTAATGGTTAAACGTATCTTTACAAAAGTTCACAATGCTGATGCAGATGCAATACAACATAGACAACATTGAATAAATAAACTTTCGTCAGGTTAGATACTGGTAATTAATCACTCAAACCCCTTTATCTAAACCTCTACATAACCGCTGGACTCGCGCGTCCTCCATGTCTGTAGTTTTTTAACACTTTTCACTCGTGTTTGTAGTTCTAATCGAATCCTCGTCCAACGCGCGATGGATTGTGGGCAATATCAGCCGTTAGAGTTCGCATCGATCTACACTTCGGATTCTGACCGGATATAGTAGACCATCCGGGTATCTTTGGAACACTCATTTCAACATACTATGATTTGGGACGTACTAATTCTACTTTCGAATACTATTTAGGACGGATAGTATGCGAATTGGGACGCAGCATGTGTTTCGTCATCGTCTGCCTTCAATATTCACTTGTTGTCATGGACACTAATTGTGTTCACAGGGTTCCCACTCTTTTCTTGAAATGATTTTCCAGGACATTTTCAAGACTTTTTCAGCTGCTACAGTGCGAATCAAGTTATCACAACTAAGGCTGGCCGATATACCGATATTATCATAGCAAAATATATTTTGAAACAGATGTGATATTGTACCTATACCGTTATATCTGTATTACAGTTGTGCAAAGATTGTTGTATTTCACAATGCCACCTGCTTTCCTCTACTTGCAATGCCACACTACTAAAACAGAAGTTATTCTCTACTTCAGTTCATAAACTGCTATTTTACTTGCTGATATCAGTTTAAAAGTCCAAACTCTCACAGTCAAGCTGTATTCGCAATCAGTCACTAACGTTAGAAAATATGAACTATTATCGGACTTCTAAATTAATTACATCTGCTCGCCCCAAGGCACATTACGCATCTGGTATACATAATGGCATAAACTGATGAGTTATGTGTTTTTGACTCTAAATTATTTTGATTTATCAAATCTTTGAAACCGTTTTTGTCAATTATATTGGTGAAATGGATAGACCTTTTGTAAAGCAAAATGTGTTTAAATGCAAAATCCATTTAGCCTACTGGTGTATGAAATGGATCTGAACAAAAATATTCTCACAAACTAGGGTAAAATACCGGTATATATCCCAAGCTTTGGAGAATTGCTATTTTCTACAATTGTACCTTATATTTTGTACATTTAACCAGATTGCTTAAATGTTTATTCATCTCAATCTTTCTCTCTTGTACTTTCTCCACAAAATATTTTATGTTCAATAAATCACCAAAACAATTTCCTTTACTTTATCTGTTTACTGTTTACTTACAGTTGACTAAGTGCATCTGACACCTGCATTCTTCAAGTAAAAATGAAAATCACTGCAAAAATACATCAAAAATATAAATATCAAACTCAAATCCTATCCTGCAGTGCAAAAAGGTCAATATAAAACAAAGCAATGTCATTTCAATTAAAATGTTCCTCTAAAATAAATCTGTTATTGTAGCTTCTTGACGCTCTCCTGCAGGTCTTCCTGTGTTTTTGCTAGGGCTTGCAGCTCTTCCTTTTTCTTGGCCACACTTTTGCGATATGCATTGGATTTGGACAGTTCTAATGTGAAGTTCTGTTTTTTTCTTTCTGCTTTCATTGCCATTTCGTTTGCCTCTTTCTGCATCATCTCAATGCTTTTCATTCTTCTCTGTTTTTATTTGACATTTTCTATGTCTTGGTGGAGCTCCTTTCTTTTCTTCTCATTTACAGTTTGTTCTTTATTCTTTTTTTCATCCTCAAGGTATTGCATATACCTAATTCTTGCTCCTTTGCAGTGTTGGATTAGGTATTTTGGCAGGGCTTCATCAACTGCATGCTCAGCCATTGCATCCTGGACCAGGCGCAATGCTATCAGACTCCTCTCCTTCAAGTTTTCCACTAGCATGTCCTTGTTCACGGAGTAGCTCGCTCCACTGCTGCTTGTCCATGAGACAGAGTTTGGAGACATTTCATCATGTCCCACAGTGCTCCATACTCTGCTCTGCCACTGATAAATCTCCCAAAAATTTCTTCAAGCCTGCAACTGTGTGAAAAATCTTGGAATTCTGCCTTGAGGTTTGCACTTGCATGCACTTAGAATATTTTATACTGAGCAAGGATTTTGTCGCACTCTGAGGCAGTGCACCATCCTGCATTGAGGATAACCTGTAGGAGTTTCTCAAACATTGCTATTGCATGCTCAGTCTCTGTCACCATGATCTCAGGGTCGAGGGAGCTCATGTGCCGCACTGCTGGGTACTTAAGAGGACTTCTCTCCATCATTTTTTTGCAGGTCACAGCAAGGAAGTAGACACATTCTTTCTTGAAAACATGTATGTTCACTGGATTTTCCTGGAGCTTTTTAGATGCTTTCTCCAAAGCTTGTTTTGTGGCAAATCCGGTGTCCAATTGTTTGAGTGGCACATGGATTGACTTGTTTTGGACATCAAGTTTCAGCAGCTGGACAGGTGTTTTCATCTTCTCCAATTCTTCTCTCTTAATAAAGCATGACAGCAAGCATCTCAGGTTGGACTCTTCCTTTGCAAGGAAAGGCACCATTGTTCCATCTGTCTGGAATTTCTCCAAAAAAGACTTCAGCTGTCTAGCTACAAATGCAAAAAAACTGGAGCTTAGCCTGAAAGAGAGGGTCAGCTGTGGCCCCTTTTACTGTACAGTAGGATGCAGATGATGGTACTTTGCTTTTCGGGAGTTTCTGGTGGCTGCTGATGTACTGTTGCACAGCTGGCAACACTTCCACTGCCTGCTCTGCGACTGCCAAGTCTTCAACCCATCGATGGGCATCGAACTTCAGAGGAAATGTTGTTTTGGTCACCTCAATGAAGTCAGCTCGTCTTGCTGGTGAGTCATGGAACATCTGCCAAAGTGCTCTGAGCACATCTCCCACCTTCTAACCTGTTTCTCTCTCTCCATCTTGAAAACTTCCACGAAGAACATGCAAACCACAACTTCCCAAATTTATCATCTTTGGTGCATCTGGGTCCTCTTGGCTTTTGTCCTCTTGGAATATCCTCTGGAGCTTCCAGTTGACAGCAGGGCCATCCATTGAAATCTGTAACAGATTATTGGGATTAAGTGGTGACAGGGCTCTCTTGATCCTTTCCAGAAGTTTCTCTGCTTGAGTGTGTCCCAAAAACTCTGAATCAAAATAATGCACCACAACCTTCCCTTCACGTTCACTCCAGTGCCTCACTTCAACATCCAAGTGTTCTGTCTATGTCACTTTATTCAGGCATTCATCTAAAGAAACTACATAGCATGGTGCTTTTCTTATAGCATTGATCCGTTGCTCTTTGAAATAAGGACCCAAGCCAAAACATAAAAGGTAAGCTGCTTTTGTTGCACCACATGAAAACTTCTTGGCAATCTCACTGTCTGGGAACATCTGAACAAAAATGGCTGAGATATCAGAGCTGGAGTCAAGGCAAGACTGTCAGCTAGCCTGGCAGCAACAACTGTTCAGAAATCTTGACATGGCCTTGTCCCCGTGCATGACTCCTGAGTGCTGAGACTCCCATGTTACCGATATCAAAATACTTCCTGCAGAGCTTGCAATATGCCCTATGCACCCTATGCACATCTCCAGACACTTCTCCTAGCCAGTCCCTAAACTGGGGTTTTTTCCTTCCACTCAGTTTTGAATTTGTACTGTCTTCCTGACATCGTCACTAACTCCTGCCTATAAAGGACAATAACACAAATTTACTCAATAAATTATGCCTACTTTTCATACCTTAGCTTTTTCATATCTTTAATATTCTGTATTATACTTACTGTACACAACACATTACTGCTTATTTCACATAGTTAGCTAAACTGCATTTTTTTGTTCTAGTATTGGTCATTTTAGGTTAGTCCAGTCATCCGGAAATAAGATTCAGGGTAGATGACTAGACTAATATCTCTCGCTAGCACAACAATCATATTGAACCTGAAAAATATTTATTTCTAACTCTCAGAGATAAGTAGTACTTATTGTTTGCTAGCTACCTTTTTAGTCTGGCTTTTATGTAGCATTACTATGATAAATTTATAGTTACCACTTAAAATCATTTAATTTATTAATTCATGTTGAATTCAATTAGTTTACGTTAACAACTGTGTTCGAATGAACATGCAAGTCTTCAGTTCTCACTGCCTCTTCTCTGCGGTCTGTGTATGTAGCTAAAAACAGCATGAAAAGTTGGGGCTCTGTGCACATACACAGTTTTGATAGAGCTGAATTCATGACGTTTTTCTCATTCACATGTTTTTTGTTTCTGTGTTTTTTTTTTTTTGTCGGACAACAGAACAAGTATGAAATACTGACTGGAACGTGGCCCGGTAAGACTACCTGTTACCCGTCGCTATCTCGACACGAGTGAGTGACGACACGCCCACAGCTCTCCAATGCTCCTGTCACTCAACAGAGAGAGGGAGAAAAACCTCTCACTCGAGATACTGCGATACAGCAACACTGTTTAACAGAAAGTCGCTTGCTTTGGCCCTTCTTTGGATAAATAAATCCTTACTTGGGTCTGAAAAATCGATAAATCTAGCAACAAAGACAGATGAAAACACTGGGAAGTTGAACTGTTTTAAGGAAATATGCAATTTGATTGGTTGGTAGCGTCACCAGACCTGCCAACTTCATCAAAATATTTTGAGTACCACTTGTGTTGTGCAGCTTTTTTTTGCAGACTTTTGCAACTCCATTACTTTGCACGTATTTTGATTACAATACTTTTAATAAATGTCACGCCCGGCTTTGCCGTGCTAGGTGTGCTCACTCCACCATTCACAGAATATGTTGGGCCGTTTCTCTCCTCCCAGCCTGAAGAGGGAGCTGGTGGTTTTCGGTCCATCTGACAGCAGCTGATTGGCAGGAACAGTTTAAAAACCTCTCCTGCCAGTTGTCTGGCTCTGCTCGCTCTGCTCTGCGCATCTTGGCATTTCTGGGTCCTCCAGGATGTCAGCAGTACCAGCTTACTCCTTTTTGCTTTGTTTGCATTAGCCTACACATAGTCTACACTTTACTGATTTGCACTACACTTTGATTAGTTTCCTCTTGCTTCTCATTTACTGACTTTATACATTTCTTGATTTACATTATGATTTAATCATATTATTTAATGTTTAAATAAACAATTTCTTGATTTAACTTAACAAACGGTGTGGTCTCCCCTATGTCACTGCTACTGTGAGCCAGGTAGTCGTGACATAAAGAAAATATAGACATTTTGTACTGTACTGGCCACAATCTTTAAATGTTTTTTGCCCTCCACATGTCGTCGACAGTCTGCAAAACACACACACACACACACACACACACTTGTTGAGCAGGTCTGCTGCTGAACATGATTGATAGATTTGCTAATGTAACCCCTATCCACCAACCATTTACACTGGGCCAGAGTTTATTGATAAGTTCTTTTATGTCTCTAAATTATCTTTTAACCCTGTCTTCTAATATAGATTAACCTCCAAGGAATCACTTTATGCATGCAGTCTGTTTACTTATAGCGCATGAGTTGTTTATATATTACTTTTAAACTGCAAAAACACACACACACACACACACTCACAAATAAACGTTTAAACCAATAAAATTGTATTAAATGTCAATAAAATTGAAACTTTGTATTTAAATTAAATGAAATAGATCAAGAATTTGAATTTGACAGTATAAATGAAAACAAAAAGAAACAAATAAAATATGTCAAAACAACAATCTGTGATGGTCTTCCTTTTAACAGTAACTAAACCCTTCTTCTACAGTATCACGCCAGGATTGTCAATTTTAAGTCACTTTTTGCATTTATTTAACTCACTAAAGTTAACCATATAGGCACAAACCTTTTCTCATTTCTTTTGTTAACTTTAAGTTATACCATCAAATTAACTCATAACTGTTATAAACTTTACTAACCCTTTTAAGCTTTCCAAATATCCAAAAACACACTCGAAATGTAAAGGGAAAAAACAGTCACAATGTCATTAAAGCACTTGAATGTTTACACACATCCCACCCCGTTGCAGGCCTGATTCGGAGTAGAGGATGACACGGGAGTGGATTTTCACTCCTGTCCCGTCCCACTCCCATAGAAAAAAATCTTGTCCCGTCCCACTCCCAGACCAAAGTTTAAAAAATAATCCCATCCCATCCCGCTCCTGGTAAATTGACTCCCACTCCCATCCCGCTCCTGTTTAAACTGACTCCCGCTCCTGTACCGCTCCCATATATTTTTTTCTTCAATTAGTGTTTAGTTAATACATAGAATTTGATTTAATCTGCTCTCCATCTTGTTTTAGACCAGCTGCTGAGCCCCTGTTTCTAGATTTTCTCCAGAAAATGGAAGACAGCAAATAAAAGAAAAACACATAAAGTGAGACTAAGACTAAGCATGTCTTACAAGCAGCGTACATTGTGCTATCACCGTCACATTCTACTCTCATAAACTTAATTATACTACAGGGCTGTTGAATGCTTGATTCTGATTGGTTGAGAACATTCTAAGGTGTGCAATTATTTTCAGGGAAACGCACGGCTAAAGTAGTTCCAGCAGGTCTTGACCACATTACAGTTCCATATCACTTCACGTAGTCAACTGTAATAACGGAAAATAGGATACAATTCATAACAAGAAAAACATGTAGCCACATGCGCTTGATCTGCCATTTTCGATGTGTAACTTCACAATCATTGGGAAAATGCAGTTTAATTTTAATAAATAAAGTATAGTCCTATCTATAATCAATAGAAAATTAAACTGAATAGGCCTATATAAAAAATTGATAGGCTAGTCCTGCTGCACGGGTTTTCGTAATTATTGCAGATAATAGGCTATAACAAATAAATAATTATTGATAGGCCTATAGTTGTTAAAAGGACGTTGTGTTTCATTTATTAGGCTAGTCTACTGTCATTATTAGAAGAAAAAAACATGAACGAACTAATTAAAACGAATTGAATTAATAAATAATAATATTGACGCACATATGCTTCTCTCTCTCTCTCTCTCTCTCTCTCTCTCTCTCTCTCTAATAACTGCATTAATAACTGCATAAAGCCGGGGACACACTTATACTGTAAGGCCAGTTATGAATGTAATTTATTATGATTGATCATGCCCAAACGCGTGTTCAGCGCGTTCAGTCTGTGATCACAGTCTGGGTGTAAAATCTGCTGCAGTCGATGGAACAGTCAGAGAGTGTTTCAGCCAGTCGTTGAGTGTGTCCAGCATTAGTCTGCTTCTCTGCTATCAGAGGCTCAAACCTCCGTTACTCTAAAATGACGTTTTGGAATTAGCAACGGAGGCATGTGATTAGATGCGCAGGAAATTAGTCCCACATACAAGAGCGTTTTAATGACAAAAACTTTACAAACGTCTTGAAATACATTATTTGAACAATATTTCGAGGTGTGGTAACTGTAGTATAAGCGGAATAATTGACTTCAGGCCGTTGAATTATTAGAAAAATAATTATTAGACGCTTCGCGTCGTGACCGCATTACCACCTCGGGTGTGCATTATTTTTCTAATAATTCAACGGCCTGTCGTCAATTATTCCTTACTTAATATTTCAGACTTTCCGACCAGTTCTGTGAACTTAATAGACATGTCATTACTTCTGACTTTGCGCTGTAAATCATTTTTTGCCACATCGACTTCTCCGCGGCTGTTAGCTCCCTCCATCACTGCTCTTTGAATTCCGGCGGTAAGCCGTGACAAAAAGCACTGATGGCTTCTGGGACGGCTGGGTCGTGTAGTTATTTTTTAATTGCGTTACATTGTAGGCGTATTAAAAGGAAACTACAAAATGGTGCATTTACTTTTTTATTTTTTTGTCGTCTTTGCTATTGGTTGATTCCCACTCCCGTCTGCTCCCGTTAACCATTTATCCTGTACCGTCCAAATCCCGTGATTAATAGCAAAGATGACTCCCATCCTGCAGGAATCCCGCGGGAATCCCGTGACCCGTGGGATTCCCGAAAAAATGTCAGCCTCTAATTCGGAGCTTGAATGCGTAGTGGCCGAGAAAACGAAAACTAGCCCCTTCGCTCCAGAGAGCAAACGAAAAGATTGTTTATGGCTAACCTTACCTCAATCTGGTTGCTATCATCACACTGAAATGGTCCTGAGTCCCATGTATTGCAATGTCTCCGTGTACAACAGGTGCGATGGCTGTGTGAACGTCAGATTCTCATACAGTTACTGGACGATGCTCACCGTCATTTTCATCCCGGGAAACGAAAGTCTGCGTGGTTATCCTGAAACTCCGCTCAGTTTAAGCAGATGACAACAACAGTTTCAGTCTAATAAGTATGCCAACAAGCACAGCGTTCAATGTTGCCGAGCCAAACATGCAACGACAACAAACTTACATGAAACATGAAACCCACGCTCAAATTGCGTCTTTTCTCCTTCTTCTTTCTCTCGTCCTCTCTCTCCTCTCTTCTCAAACTTTCTCTCCCCTCCGAAAATCTGATTGGCTCACAAACTTGTCAGTCTCTAAATTGGCCAATGCACATCAAGTCACAACCCAAAATGATGTTAGACACGTTTTTCACATGTACACCCCAACCAAACTCTAATATAGGAAAGGAAAAAAAAAATGCATATTAAACATTTATATTTCAAATTCCCCCAAAAAATTAAATAAAAACATTTAATCATAATTTCTCCCTCAGTGAATATAGAAAATGACAAATATATACATCAGGATTACACTCTCCCCCTTCAGATGGTCTTCATGCCCCCATAGGACCTGACTCAAAATGTATGCTCATCTATATTGAGAGTGAACAGGTACACATTTACAACCTGTGCCAAAGGAATTAACATCTCGGGTTTCATAACATATCCAGATGACAAGCCCACGATGTACTAGTTACGAAGGTAATAGGCCGGTTTGTAGATACTCCTTGCTCATTATTTTTAATAATAATCATAATTCTGAGAAGATTCCTGACACATGATTCAAGCCAGAACGAAAACTATGTGGAACTAACCAAGATCACCTGTTCCCTAAGTAATGCCTTCACAGCCCAGCTGAATCTAAGCGACAAGCACATCACCCACCTTCAGGAGGAGCTGACACGTGCCCAGAGCCGCATAGACAAGCTGGAAGTGAAAGTCCAGGACGACTTCAAGCGTCAGACCACTGAGTGCCTGAGAGAGCTGATGCACACTCAACACTGCAAAGACCAGCTCAAAGGTGAAGCTCAAGACAAACTCAAAGTGTCCGACAAAGCGGAGCAAGAAACAAAGACACAAGTTGACAAGCTCCAAGAAGCCCTTGCAGTCACTGAACGTGACAAACAAGAATTAAAGACTGTCCAGAAACACCTGGTAAACCAACTCCAGTCTGCTGAACATCAGTTAGGGAAAGCCAAAGCTGACATTGAAAGTAAGAACTCTAAAATCACTGCTCTGGAAGACCACCTGGAAAGGTGCAGCGCTGACATCGACCATCTGACCCAACAGCGAGATGACGTCAACGACGAGCTCTAAGCGGTCAGAGATGAACTCCAGCACATTTTCCAACAGAAACCAGAGCCAAGAAGGGAGAGACCTCCCTCAGCAGCACCCCTGCTGAGCAGAACAGAGTCCTCCATCCAAGACCTGGCATACAGTGAAATAAGTGAATGGCCACAACCCAAAACGTCACCGGCGTTCACCACAGAATGTTTTGAACATACTGAGTGTGGGTAGTATTTTCCTTCCCATAGGGAAAAAGTCCAAAACAAACATCAATGGGCAATCTAGCCTCTCGCCCAAATAACAAAAAATAGGGTGAGTAACCCGTTGCCTCATTGGAAGTGCAATTGTACGCATGTACCAGTGAGGTAATATATTGGCTCCACCGTTGTCTCTTTGCTGACTCCAGAGTGCCCAGTATTGACAAAAGCGTCCTGTTGAAACTCTCCGGCTGGTGGTCACCCTGAGGATGGTAGGGAGTGGTCCTGGATTTTCGGATACCTAGCATTCGGAGAAACTCTTGGATCAGCTGTCACTCAAAATCTCGCCCCTGGTCAGAGTGTACCCGTGCAGGTAGACCATAGTGGACGAAAAACTTCTCAAACAGGACCTTTGCTACGGTTGCCGCTTTTTGATCCCTAGTGGGATACGCCTGAGCGTAACGGGTATAATGATCGTAATTACCAACACATTCGCAAATCCCTTGCGGTCAGGCTCTAGGGATAAAAAATCTATACAGACTAAATCAAGGGGCCCTCTACTGATTATCTGATTCAACGGAGCAGCCTTCTGTAGGATAGTCTTGTGAGCAATGCATCTACCACAGCTTTTCACATAAGACTCGATGTTGCTACCCATTTTTGGCCAGTAAAACCTGTCCGTAATCAATTCCTTGGTCTTGTCAATACCTAAATGACCTGACTCATCATGAAGAGACCTTAGAACTGTCAGACAATACACTTCAGGCAAGACTAACTGTGTACGTTCTTCACCCTTATCTTTCTGCGTTACCCGATACAAAACATCCTCCAAAAGGCATAATTTTTGTCTCTGTCGCTGAAGTAGGATAACAGCTGGGTTATCTCCTCTCACAGTAGACATTACATTACTGGTGTCTAGTTCCCTCTTCACAACTCCAATTACAGAGTATCCTGAGCCTCCTTTAAGTCATCCAAGGATAAAAGTTCCAAGGACTCACCACCTAACTGTACAGGACAAATGAATGCCGCCGGGAGACTATCAGGATGAACTCCTAACTGATCGGCAAACTTGTGAGGAGTACTGGAAGGTACATCAATTTGAGCGAGTTTGCATACAGCTTTGACACCAGATGGCGAGATCTCAGTCCACTTAATGGGAACTGGGCCATCGTGCGGATTGCGGGACAATAGATCAGCATCTGTATTAATGCGGCCTGGCTTATACTGAATGGTAAACTCATAGGCGGCGAGAGCGGCCAACCATCGGTGTCCGGAGGCATTCAGTTTAGCATTGCTCAGCGCGTAAGTGAGAGGATTATTGTCGGTACGGACGGTAAACCTTGCCCCATACAAATAATCATGAAACTTATCGACCACAGCCCATTTAAGGGCAAGGAATTCAAGCTGATGGATGGTGTAGCGCTGTTCTGTTTCATCAACTTACGGCTGGCGTATGCAACTGGACACAACCCGTCCGAGTTTTCTTGATCAAGGACCGCCCCAAGACCATTCATACTTGCATCTACATTGCCTGGACGGATCTGCAAAGGCCAAAACTGGTGCATGGGTCAATCGGTAAATAACTTCCCTAAACGCTGCAGTACATTCGGGAGTCCAGCGATCTCCAAAGGGTTCTGACTCTTTGAAGTACCCCTGAGCACCAGCGGCCTTAGGCTTTGTTTTTCCTTTACCGGCAGGTGGAAAACCTTTTGTTAAGTCAGTGAGTGGTCTCACTACGGATGAGAGTAACCCTTTATGAACCGGCGGTAATAACCGCAAAAACCCAGAAAGGACCGCAGCGATTTCAGGTCATACGGCTGCTTCCATTTTGCTACTGCCTCAATTTCCGCAGGGTCGGCCGCAATACCCTCTGCCGACACCATATGTCCAACATATTTAACCTCGGGCTGGCAAAATTTACATTTGTCAATAGAGACTTTTAGACCGCATTCTTCCAACCGATCAAGAACTTTGAGAAGACGCTCTTCATGTTGCTCTAAAGTTTGTCCAAAGACTATGATATCATCAAGATAGACGATGGCTTCGAGGAGGTGCATGTCCCTAACAGCCCTCTCCATCAGCCGCTGGAATGTGGCTGGGGCTCCAGTTATTCCTTAGGGCATGTGTTCAAATTGGAAAAACCCCAAAGGGCAGATGAATGCGGTTTTCTCTTTATCCTCCTCGGCCATCTCTATCTGATAATAACCGCTCCGGAGGTCCAGGACAGAAAACCATTGGCTACCAGCTAGGCAGTCCAACGCATCATCTATCCTGGGGCTGGTATACTGGTCGGGTATGGTGCGACTATTTAGAGTGCGGTAGTCCACACACATTCTCACATCGCCATTCTTCTTCCGAGCAATGACGATGGGGGATGCATATGGACTCCGTTCCGTTCATGCAGCCGCAATTTCAATAGCATCAAATCTGATTCAATCGCACCCCTTAACAACTGTTCTACACGGGCATGATCGGCTCTCTGAGGAGTTAACCCTCCCCGTTTAATCACTAACGTTAGCGATCTTTCTTGTCTATGAAGAAAATTAGACAAAGCCTCCCCAGGCTCTTGCTGAAGCAAACGAAAAGCAAAATATAAGTCCTCACCCGACTCTGAGGTGCTAAAAGCACTCTCCAAAGCCTCAATATACTCAAGTGCTGTAGCATCGGTGTTATTGGCTCTTACCGCCTTTATCACCTCTAAGGCTGGCCCTTTAAGGCTTTCTACAATACGTTTGCTCTTCTCCTTGGCGGAGCAGTCTGACTCAGAAATCATCAATCTAGCTTGCTCAAGCCAATTCTCACTATTCTCTTCACCTACTGGGGTAGGCTCGAGACCAGAAAATAAGCGTAAGCGACGGTAGGCTTGACCACCGTTAGTAGGCTTAGTTTTCTCCAATAACTCCCCAATGGCACGAATGATCGTCTCAGGTGATGTAACATTTGAAGTCAAGGGGTTTATCAGACTTTAAAGGTCATTAAAGAGTTAGTTCACCCAAAAATGAAAATTATGTCATTAATGACTCACCCTCATGTCGTTCCAAGCCCGTAAGACCTCCGTTCATCTTCGGAACACAGTTTAAGATATTTTAGATTTAGTCCGAGAATTTTCTGTCCCTCCATTGAAAATGTATGTACGGTATACTGTCCTTGTCCAGAAAGGTAATAAAGACATCATCAAAGTAGTCCATGTGACATCAGTGGGTTAGTTAGAATTTTTTGAAGCATCGAAAATACATTTTGTTCCAAAAATAACAAAAACTACGACTTTATTCAGCATTGTATTTTCTTCCGGTTCTGTTGTCAATCCGCGTTCACGACGCCGCTGACGTAAGACGCTGCTGACGTGTTATCTGCTGCGCCCGAGCATCGTTTACAGTCTGAGGGAGACGCACGCTGTAAACAAAACAATCATCGCAAACATGTCTAAGGATTTCGACACAGAGGAAGACTTGCATTTTTTTTGCCCAGCCATATTTATTTGAACCCGAATACACGGACGCAGCAGATAACACGTCAGCAGCGTCTTACGTCAGCGGCGTCGTGAACGCGGATTTCCCCAGTCATGTTGATTATTAGGTCCCTTGGTTCAGGTGTGTTTCCCTGTTAATTGTTATGGCTCCGCTCGTTGTTCTGATTTGCCCCAGCTGTGTCTTGTTCCCTGATCCCCTCTGTGTATTTAAATCTTGTCTGCTCTTTTGTTCATGGTCAGTTATTGTATGAATGTATGTTGGAATGTGCGTACCACGAGTATCTTGTCTGTTCTGAGTCTGAATATAATTAAAGTTCTTCTGCTGCATTTAGATCCGACTACCGCCTTTGCTTCCACGCAATTCGTAACAGCGTCATTACGTCACATCTGTACACATAAAGAAAGAGTTTCGGCAAGCCGGCTATACTGCGCGTGAGGAGATGTAGAGATAGGCTTTTCTCGCAGCACTTTACATAATTAAACTTGTATTTGGCGGATCCAGAAAGATCCAAACAACAATCATCAGTGTCAACTGGAGATTCAGCAGTTATAAAACCCAAAAGACTTCGTACTTCGGATTTAAGGTGGCTAGAGAAAGAGAAAGAAACCGTCTCATGCGAACACAAGGATAAACATCAGCGGGACTTTTGAAAGGTGCGTGAACTCCGTGTTTTGAAGGGGTTCAAAACCCGAAGAAGAGATGGCTTTTTTTCTGCTGGACAAGTAAAACATTTCAATAGTTCAATCGTGTAACGGTATCACTGTTTTCTTAATTCACACAGTTATGGAGTTTCCTTTGTTGTGCCTTTCTCGTTTAGCTATTATGGAGAAAATGAATTCTGAACTACACAGGTAACCATAAAACACATTAAATGTAACGTTAGTCACGCAATGCTGATGTTGTTAACATGAACAATTTGAGAACAAAGTATGATTTGCACGGTTGCTGTAAATCGCGCTGATTAAATCTAACGATCGCTTATCATGTCGAATGCTTTTTCCCCCTTAGTTGATCAGAACAAAAATGGATGTTACTTACTTGTTCAGAAGACATTTTCCGGTGAAAATTCTTATGTTGGTCAAACTTTCAAAAAGTGAATCTGTGATTCTGAATGACAGTATCCACACAGCGCGGTGATAGACAGCAGGACTCGCCTCAAAACATTGTGTTCATCCGCGCTGTTTCATGCCGATTTACAACCCACGAAAAGATGATAATTCCGCGACTAACTGCAATTGCAGATTTCGAACAGAGATGGTGACAAAGAGGAAAAGTTGCGGACTGCAGCTTTAAAGCACTCGAATGTTTACACACATCCCACCCCGTTGCAGGTCTGATTCGGAGCTTGAGTGCATAATAATAAATAGGGCTAAATAATAAATTCGGTAATAATAAAGGGCTTATTTGAATGACAAAAAAAAAAAAAAAAAAAAAAAACCTGCATCATTCACTAACACTTACGCACAGTTCACACGAACACCGCATTTTGTGTGCAGCTCCCACTCACTACTTTGTGACATTTGGCACATGTGTTTTTTTTGCAGTTCCTCCTTACTTGGCACTGCCTTGTTCTCTCCCTCTGCTGCTCCTGCCCGGGTCCTGGCTCTCGCACCACCAGTTGTGTGGCTTTTGATTTCATGTGGTCGGAGCGAAGTTCGCTTGCCAGTCGCATGATGAAGTCCCTCTGAGAAACTTGCTCATTTGTGCGCTTCTTGAGCAATATGTGCGCATTGATGGCGGGAAATATAGCGGACTTATGAAATCTATAATGCGTGCGGTCAAAATGACCGCCATGGCCATTCTAGGTAGAAATAGTCAGAACTGTTTTGTGTTTTGTGATTTTAATCAAATAAGTGTCAGAATAAAATATACACATATTTAGGAAAAGTCAGAGTCCTACAGCCACATCGATTTTATATTTTAACAAAGTTATTACACTGTAAAGGGGGGGGGGGGGGGGGAGGATGGGGGGGGGGGATGAGGATGGGGGGGGGGGGGGTGTTGTGTCCACACAATGATGGTGGCCTGTCAAAGGTTGGTCCACACAAGTATAGCAAGACGTGCACGCGCGCACGCACACAAACAGGCGCACACATCTTTGTGGGGACTCTCCATAGGCGTAATGGTTTTTATACTGTACAAACTATATATTCTGTCCCCTTACACTGCCCCTATCCCTAAACCTACAAATCACAGGAGACATTCTGCATTTTTACATTTTCAAAAAACATCACTTAGTGTGATTTATACGCTGTTTTCCTCATGGGGACCGCTGGCTGGGCCCCACAATGTAGGTAATCTCAGGTTTTACCATACTTGTGGGGACATTTGGTCCCCACAATGTAATATAAACATGACCACACACACACACACACACAGTTTACCTTTTTAAGCCCAACTGCAGCGAATGGGGAACGGGGTACAGAGAGTGGGGCAGAGAAGTGCCATTGAGTAGAGTGGTGCTGAGGCAGAGGGCAAAAGGAGAGGGACGGGAATGCTACATTGTAGGTTCGGTAGACTCGTTATTCTCCGCTTTTTTACAATGATTAGCTGAAACTGCTTCACCACGCTACTGCATCGTGTTGTCAGACAGGAGTACCACACATGCACATTTACTTACATTGTGTCTTTATTTGTTAATGACAGGATTCATGAGTGTGCAGAACTAGGCACTGAACAAAAACTCTGCCGCTTTGAGTGGTGTCGCCAATATGACTTTATTACAGTATCAACTGAGAGTGCTCGCTTTCATTTTAGGGTACTTATATTTAAATTTTACTTTGTGATGTTTTTTTATTACCCTTCTTTTAAATGTTTAACAAAAAAAAAATTGTAATCAAACATTAATGTATATGGAATAGATTGCGTCCATTAACACCCCCAGAGAGCTTCACGGTCGTTACCTCTTCCTGTGTCGACATTTCATTGGGTACCTTTATGCAGTTTTATATGCTGTTTAATGTTTGATGATTTTTTACATGTGCATAAGCAATGCTTCTTTTGCTTGTTTCTGCTTCTTCTTTCCCTGTGTTTTGATGCGGAGATTCTGTACTCTTTCAGAAGTATACTTGTAAATAATTTTATACAGTACAAGATATTGAGTACAAGTATAGGCAAAATTTACTTAGACTTTTCTGTCAGTTTTTGTCAACCATATCTTCTTTTTAAGTGTATTTCTGAGAAGTACAATACAATATAAAATAATTATAAATTATATAATTTGTATAAAATAAGTAAACTTATTTTTTGTAAGGGCAATCCCAATTCCCACATCTCAATTGGGATTTGGGACTATCCTACTGAATGTCAGATATCTGGGAATTACAGTATCTAATATCCAGACAGTTTGGGGACAGGCAAATAATGAAGAAGAAAATCACAAACATGCTGTGGTGCTCAGAGCCCATATAATAACTACAGTGAGCAAATAACTATATTCACTTCACATTCTTACACTTACTGACCACTAAATGGCGCTGTTCGATCACATAAAGACAAGAAAAAGAGTCAACCTGCAACACTGTAACCTTCTGAGAATGTGTTGTGAGGACCTTTGAGGACCAATTTGAGCTAAATCTTACAAAACCATACTTTGAGGGCATTTTAGAGAGTTAAAATGTGTGTGTCCTAGAAGCATGCTGGTTAGGGTGAGTGTGGGTTTATTGAAACCAAACTGGGCAGATGGTTTTCTCACCTTTGCGAAACTTGTGTGTGTACAGTTTTACGACCTTCGCCCTTATGACACCGCTCACCTGGCAACAGCAGCAAACCTCCCCGGTTGGATCCAAGATGCCATCTGTGCACCATCGACCACATCACAATGCAACACACACACTTCATCTTCTGCAGTAATGCATGCCTGTAATACACATATGCACACAGATCAAACACATCACATAACGATGTTCAGAAACGCACAACACATCCACCTACTCTGTCTCACTGAACACCTGATCAATTAGTTCTTACATATAACTCATAATTACTGATGATGCTCATGATTACTGTAAGTCATAATTTCACATTTTTAATCTCATAATTTTGATTTAGTATGTCATAATTTCAATTTAGTAATTTGAACTAATTCATAATATGCATAACTAATTTATAACATATTTTCAACTTTGTCATGAACCCATGAACGAGTGTCCAATGTTTAACTAATATCGGGCAAGGTTTATAATTTAGGTTAATTTTTAGTCATTTAAATAATTGTAATACTTGTGTTACTATACTGTTATACATTACTATATACTGTACTATTATTTAATTTCTTAAAGTGCCCCTATCATGGATTTTTTTTTAGTTTCCTAATGTTGTTTTGGAGTGTCCTACAACAGGTTTACGTAAAAAAAAAATCATTTTCTCATAATATACATTTGCACATCACCAGATTTCCGATGATTCTCAAACGACTCGCTAAATGAATCAGTCTCTCTAAATCACTCCTTTCCACGAGCTACTCTGCTCTGATTGGATAGACAGCTCAGTCTGTTGTGCTTGGTTTACCGCGTCATTCCCATTGCCATAACACCGACAGCGTGTCCTGAGGCTTCCTACACTGTAAACTAAACACAGTAACGAACAATGACGTTGATTTTACCATATCAATCCGAGCGCGAGTCCGATGATGAAACACTAGAAGAAGAACCAATCGTTCAACCCGAACCTCCATCGCAAGGACGACTCGAGCAGGACGTTTCAGTGATTCACTACTCAGTTTGAGGTAACTTACATTCTATGTTGCTATTCCTTACCATCAGCATTAAAAAGTGCATGTCCAGCAACCGATTATTTTACTTGCACTAATTTATTTACAGAGTATGTTTCTAATATATTGCGGTGAACACGTGGAAACTGAATCAATAACAGTGCATGTAGGCTATGCAATGTATACATTAGCCGAGCTCTAGCGTAGCATGAATGACTGATGTAACATAAACATTTGTAAAACAATCTGCAGACAATCTGCATTAATAGACAGTTTTATGTAATAGTGGCCCACAGCTGATTAGCTGACTCAATAATGAGAAGCAGTCGTCAGTAAAATAAAGGTAACACGAAAATTTTAGGATTATATTGCTGTAGTCACATTGTGTCACATAGTGTCACACAGCGTCTCCTCGACATGATGCTCTCAAGTATCCACAGGATCAGCTGCCGATTTGAGGTTTAAGTTTCCCTGGTGTCTGCGTGCGCAATAAGTGGGCGGGCTAATGTTTCGTTTTGACGTCACGACGAAACAGCTTATGACTCGTTTGAAAAACAATTAATTTAATTGACTGAGAGTCGACTCTTACTGTTGAAAGACAATAACTTTATATACGGTGCACTTTCAGATTTAAAACTTTGCAGGACATTTTCATTAATTTCATTCATGGTTACACACTACATGAAAGGTAATTTTCAAAAATCCATGATAGGGGCACTTTAAGTTTACCAAGCCCAGTTTGATACACAACAAGGACATTCATAAACTGTTTTGACCATCAGGTGCAGCAGCCTGTGGTAAATCATTTCCTAAACAGCCGTTTTATGTAAATCACACTGGTCTACACTAGAATTATCTCTCGTACAGAGAAACATCTTGGGCGTCCTTACCATCAAATCTTTCCACTTTGGGTTTGCCGTAGGACCCTAATGTTTTGCTTTAAACCCATCTTTCTGTTTTCTTTCTTCTGAACTTTTCCGCTTCAGGTACTGATTCTCTTGTTGTCTCCGCTGAAGCTATAGTGAAATGTCAATTGTTTGCCGCTAGGGGACGATGGTCTCTTTTTGTGTGAGCCCATGAACCAGTGTCTACATGGTTCTCTTTCTAACATTCATTCGGTATCTCACCTATGGGAACGCCTCTGGCGTGACGATCACGGAAGCACCAATGACACCCCGTCTGCCAAATGTGTCAGACCAATCGCTGCAGTGATCAGGGAGTCCCGCCTCCCTGAATATAAACCGCAGCCACCTGTCGTTTCGTCATTTACATTTTCGTTTCGTCATATACATTTTCTAGAGCTACTGACAGCGTTTCTAGACATTTTGTGCATTTTCTCAAAAATCATCATGTATTGGTCAGAACAGACAATACAATGGTGATAGCCTACATAAATCGACAGGGAGTGCGTTCTCAAGCGTTCCCACTGTTCTCACTGTTAGCAAAAGAACTGATTGTGTGGAGCAGCAGGACCCTCCTGTCATTACGTGTGATGCATGTTCCAGGAATAATGAAAAGGGGAGCCGATCTACTGAGGAAATCCTCTGTACGGGGAGTGGAGACTCCGGCCCCAAGGGATCCTCATGGTGTTGCAGAGATTCGGCCTGGCTGCCGTAGATTTCTTCGCATCGTGCAAAAATGTGCATTGTCCCCTGTTCTTCTCTCTGGACGGCAACAATGCACCGTTGGGTGTGGATGCGCTAGCCCATGAGTGGCCAGACGTATTGCTTTACATGTTCCTGATCCAGCCAACATTACAGAGGGTTCACCAATTCAGACATGTAATGATTCTGATCACGCCATACTGGCCGTGTAGACTGTGGCGGAGATTACGCAACTGCTTTACGACCAGCCGTGGCCATTACCAGTGCGCAGGGACCTCCTCTCACAAGCTCTCACAAGCACAGGGGCAAGTTTTCCTCAAAACCCTGCAAACCCCTCCCCTCAGAAGATAGCGCTCTGGGCCGGGCCAGTGAGAGGCTGAATCTGAATGCAGTCAGTTTGCCTCTGAAAGTGACTGAGACAATTCAAAACGCAAGGGCTGCCTCCACACGTTCTTTATTTAATCTCAAATGGATGATGTTTGAGGGTGCGCAGAAAGGAGCATCGTTCCTTTCTTGTGTTCAATTTCAGACGTGATGTGCTTCCTACAGGACCTTCTAGATAAGAGCAGAGCCTTTTCTACGGTTAATTAAGGTTTACCTGTCCGCTATCTCGGCATGTCATATTGGTCTTGACTCTGGTACTATTGGCCAACACCCTCTCATCGGTAGATGTATGAGAGGAGCACGTAGGCTACACCCAGTGTCTAAGTTTCTGGTCCCACCATGGGACTTGTCCGTGGTTCTGAACGAGGTTTCTAAAGCCCCTTTTGAACCCATTGATAACATTGCCTTGAAATTGCTTGCTTTAAAGACGGCTTTGTTACTTGCTCTCACTTCAGCAAAAAAAGGGTGAGTGAACTACATTCTTTATCAGTTCATCCGTGTGTGATGTTCGCTCTGGGTGGTGGTCAGAAAGTGACTTTTAGAACTAACCTGGCGTTTGTAACTAAAGTGTGAGATCGTGTGGGTGCAGTTAAATCTGTGGACCAGCTAGGTTTTCACCCACCACCCCTTTTCATCTCCAGAGGAGGAGAGGTTACACTGTTTATGTCCGGTTCGTACTCTGTACTCTTTCGTACTCTGTCTGGAGCAGTGATTCAGATAATATTACCCACTCCTTCATTTGTCTGCTTCGTCAGCATATCGGCAATAAGGGAGTTGTCTATATCCCATAGGTGAGATACAGAACGAATGTTAGAAAGAGAACATTCGGTTACTGACGTAACCCTGGTTCTCTGATAGCATGAAGTGAGGCATCTCACAACATCACCCTCCTTTGCCTGTCCTGCACAGAGAAGAGATATGCGGAACGAAACGAACGAACGAACGGAATAAGAGAATGACAAAATATTATATTCAGGGATTAATATTTATTAATATTATTATATTAAATTAATATTTAATTTATATTCAGGGAGGTGGGACTCCCTGATCGCTGCCACATTTGGCAGACGTGGTGTCATTGGTACTTCCGCGATCGATCATGCCTGAGGCGTTCCCATAGGTGAGATACCTCACTTCATATTATCAGAGATCTAGGGTTATGTCAGTAACCTAAAGTTTTATAATAAAATATTTATAAAAAGGAAGAGTTTTGGTTAATAATATCTTATTGGCTTGATTAACCAAGGTCTCCAAAAAAAAAAAAAAAAGCCCTACAATTTAATAAAATAACATATTATACATATAATTTGATCATGCACTTTCAATAAAACATTTGCTAGTGCTTTGTAAAAGTTTTTTTATGCATGTTATGGCTAAGTTTTGAACAGCAGTGTGAGGTGTTTCAAAACAGCGAATCATTTTGCGAAGCAATTGGTTCAATTTATTCAAAGTTTCGGAAAGCTTAGTTTCTCCCATCACTAGGTCTGCGTCTGAGTAGGTTCTTATTTTGAATAATTACATTGCAACCACTAAAAATTTACAATCTATATAGTATGAATGTGTGTACTATGAGTGTAATACAGATGTACATTCGCTACATTGTCATTATCATGTGACCTACCAACGTCAGTTGCGTTGCTTCACTGCCATTCACAAATCCCTCATGATTTCTCATGGCCTCATGGGATATTAAAGTGTCCATCATATGCACACCTCAGAATCTCACCAGAAGTCGTCTGGGTACTTTTTTCTCTTTCATGAGAACTGTGAATTTGGACATACTACTTTTGTCACATACTGTTTTTCACCTACTATAGTAGGAAAGTATGCAATTTTAGCGATTAAGCATTGTCCAGCACTAAAATAAATACAACTATATTTAGAGCTTACACTCACCTAAAGGATTATTAGGAACACCATACTAATACTGTGTTTGACCCCCTTTCGCCTTCAGAACTGCCTTAGTTCTACGTGGCATTGATTCAACAAGGTGCTGAAAGCATTCTTTAGAAATGTTGGCCCATATTGATAGGATAGCATCTTGCAGTTGATGGAAATTTGTGGGATGCACATCCAGGGCACAAAGCTCCCGTTCCACCACATCCCAAAGATGCTCTATTGGGTTGAGATCTGGTGACTGTGGGGGCCATTTTAGTACAGTGAACTTATTTGTCATGTTCAAGAAACCAATTTGAAATGATTCGAGCTTTGTGACATGGTGCATTATCCTGCTGGAAGTAGCCATCAGAGGAAGGGTACATGGTGGCCATAAAGGGATGGACATGGTCAGAAACAATGCTCAGGTAGGCCGTGGCATATAAACAATGCCCAAATGGCACTAAGGGGCCTAAAGTGTGCCAAGAAAACATCCCCCACACCATTACACCACCAGCAGCAGCCTGCACAGTGGTAACAAGGCATAATGGATCCAAGTTCTCATTCTGTTTATGCCAAATTCTGACTCTACCATCTGAATGTCTCAACAGAAATCGAGACTCATCAGACCAGGCAACATTTTTCCAGTCTTCAATTTTGGTGAGCTCTTGCAAATTGTAGCCTCTTTTTCCTATTTGTAGTGGAGATGAGTGGTACCCGGTGGGGTCTACTGCTGTTGTAGCCCATCCGCCTCAAGGTTGTGCATGTTGTGGCTTCACAAATGCTTTGCTGCATACCTCGGTTGTAACGAGTGGTTATTTCAGTCAAAGTTGCTCTTCTATCAGCTTGAATCAGTCGGCCCATTCTCCTCTGACCTCTAGCATCAAAAAGGCATTTTCGCCCACAGGACTGCCGCATACTGGATGTTTTTCCCTTTTCACACCATTCTTTGTAAACCCTAGAAATGGCTGTGCGTGAAAATCCCAGTAACTGAGCAGATTGTGAAATACTCAGACCGGCCCGTCTGGCACCAACAACCATGCCACGCTCAAAATTGCTTAAATCACCTTTCTTTCCCATTCTGACATTCAGTTTGGAGTTCAGGAGATTGTCTTGACCAGGACCACACCCCTAAATGCATTGAAGCAACTGCCATGTTATTGGTTGATTAGATAATTGCATTAATGAGATAACAAATTGTTAGCAAAGACATCCTTGAAAAGTACCCCTTATTGCACAACGTTGCCCTGAGGTTGTTCCATGGTCTAATTTCCTCTCTTCGCATCAGCAAACAACACTATGCCACAAATGTATCTACAAAAGCAGCTGTTGATGAGCATGAGGATTCTCTCCGAATGTTTAGCCACGTTGCAGTGAGCAGGTGATCCGCGACATACATAATTAAAACACTTTTTATAGAAAACTACAGTCCGACAGTCTTCATTTCATGTGAAAGTACACAGTTCAGATTTTTCTAAACAAAAACACAATTTATGGGTCAAGGGCATCATAACCTCTCTGCAGCCCTAGAATGACTCTCTCTCAACAAGTTTTGGTTTATCTTGTCTTCCATCCACATTCATCTCAGGATATGAAATTAGCAGCTCTGCATCCATATGGCACACAAGGACGCGTGTGTGTGTGTGTGTGTGTGTGTGTGTGTGTGTGTGTGTGTGTGTGTGAAAGAGAACAGATTGTTGTGGAAACCTTCAGTCCTACCCTGTGAACCTTGATGCCACAGTCACCAGCAGGGGGGCAAAACGACTGCTGATAGAAGGGCAGCTAACACTCTCACACAGCTGTTAAATACACACATGCTCCAAAATGAACTTTTGCTATATCTGCCAATGGATGGCGTTACATTTCTTCATTTAGCAGAGGCTTTTATCCAAAGCGACTTACCAATGTGAACAAAACAAAGCAATTCATTCAATGAGGGATCTGGTTTATTACTCCACACTTCAGTGTTACATGATCCTTCAGAAATCATTCTAATATGCTGATTTGCTGCTCAATAAATATTTCTAATAATTATCTGTTGAAAACAGTCATGGTACTTGATATTTTTGTATCTGTATCACTATTCACCAGAGTTCTCTTCACCAGTGTGATATGGTTCTAAGTGTGTAATTAAGGATAGCAACTAAAAATATGGTGCTTAAAAATAAAACAAATTAGTTATTTTAATTGAATCATTAAATCCCTCTCACTCCCTAATTTTGAGTTGGAATCATGATCAAATCTCTTCTATGTTTGTATATGTATGTGGCAGGAATCTTCAAACAATTGAGACTGCCCTTTTCTGAAGCTGATCTGATCCATCAATCAACAAGAGTCCCTGTGTTTTTCCTTCTGGTATTAAACATGTCAAAAATCTATGCTCTGTCTGAAACCTGACCAAAAGGCTGATACTTTTTACTGCTGAATAAAACACAACATTTTACTATGGGCAGCTCAAGGTAATTAAAATGCCTATAGTCAACCTTTTAGAAAAGCAAAGCTACCACAGCACACTGCCCTTTTAATGGGTTCATTAGACCTCACTGAATCTGTACCTCGCTGGTTTGAGTTCTACTTCATGGGTAGATTCTAGTAATTTGGAGGGAATGAGTGTTTCAGGCACATCAGCTAAACACTGGGATAGGCTACCTCAGGTTTTGATGCTCAATATACACAACAACGTAATTATTTATTTAAAAAATAAATTATTTCTGTAATAAGTACTCATTTAGTGTACTAGATAAAGTTTACTAGTTTTTCACATGGTAAATGATTTAATTGAAAAGTAAAAAAATTCCTTTGTTTACCACTGTGTTCAGCTCAAATATACAGACATTTTTAAAATCTCCAAATTAATCAAACAGTACAGCAAAAATTTAAGGAGCTAACTGAAATTTAATTGTGAAATTAATATTTATGAAAAACATACACATATTAATATTCAAAATATTAGCCTAAGAAATGCAATAGTACTTCAATCATGCAAAATAACACTGCTGCTGAATGTGTTGATATCACTGGACCTCTGCAGATCTGCCCCCAGCGGGTTAGAAAAACCTGCTGCTTCCTCAAATTATGTTTTAATACGCATAACCATTTACTCTCTGATCATTTGTAAGTGTGAACTCATAAAACTGGAGCTTTAGTTTGAGTACCGGAGGAAGATGTGTAGTGTGCCATGGGTTGTGTGGAGGGAAACTGAGCAACGTTAAGCCTCTACAGCACAGGGTTGCCCTCAGGCAACAGAAAGTATTCTTAAGCTCCATGTTTCACTACATGTTTTTTATTTTTATTATTGCAATCAATTAGAATGGTCTAAAAAGGATAAAAAACAGTCCAATAAAATGTGGGAGTCACTATCTAAAACCATTTGAAAGCGGTACTTCATATCCTGACACATGGTCACAGGAGCACATGGTGTGAGAAAAAGGCAAGATTATTTGATTTGTAACCTTATTCAATATGACAAATGTGTGTATGAAGGTGTAGAGAAGCCTTAAGGAAGGCTTTATTTTTATTATTTTATTTAGCATGTTCAGAAATTCAGTTTTTCTTTTCGTTGATTCAGGGCAATGTTGTGCAATAAGAGGTACAGGGACAGGAACATGGTACAACAACGACAAACCACAAGAGAAGCACAAGGGGAATTTATACACAGGGTAACAAGGGGGTGTGGTTGATTGTCATGGGAACACATGAGGGTAACCTAGGGAACTAACAAGACACACCTGGAAAGACCAATAAGTTACTTTTCAAGGATGTCTTTGCTAATAATGTGTTTGGACATTATTGTAAGAGAGGCAGGGATGAAGTGTGGAGGTAATCAGGGCAAACAAAGAAACTCAGGACAGGAATATGGTACAGCAAACAACGACAAACCACAAGAGAAACACAAGGGCAATTTATACACAGGGTAACAAGGGGGTGTGGTTGATTGTCATGGGAACACACAAGGGTAACCAAGGGAAATGAAAGCTTCAGCATAAGTTCTGCCAGGAAGACTTAATTACTGCGTCACTCGTTACCTTCAAGTTTATCCAATCACGCCCTTATTCATATCGTATAAAAGATCGGTACTCACACATGTTTGAGTTCGCAGATGCCGACGCGACAACAACCTCCACCCTCCCCACCACCACCAGGATGGTCCCGTCTATACTTCCCTGGGGGGTCGGCTGCGCCCCTGCCTTCGTCTTCAGGCAGGAGATGCTGATCCGCTACCCTCGGATTACAATCTATGGACGGGGCCTGCGCCAAAGAACTTTATAAATAATTGCTTGCTGGGCTGCCAATAAATGAATGCTTTGTTACATAATTTTATCTCCCAAGTCTTTCTGGTAGAACTAACAAGATACACTAATCAACATGAAAAACTACAAAAGTCCTCACACAAGACATGAACACAGGCTGAGATCGTGACAGAGCCCCCTCTCTAAGGAGCTGGCTGGTCAGACGCAGAGGTGGCCATCTTGTCGGAAGACACAGGCGTAGAGGAGGCCATCTTGTCACAGGCTGCGTTCGAAACCGCATACTTCTATATAGTAGGAGAAAAAGAGTAGGGGAGCGAAAAAGTATGTACGAATCCTTAGTTTTCATAAAGAGTAGGTGAGAATTATCTGGGTGACCTACTAATTATCGTGAGATTCGGACGTACGTATATAGTGCGCTCGAATATGCCTACTTTCCTACTATATAGCAGGCGATAACACTACGTGAAAGAAGTAGTGCGTTCGAAACATCAGTATTTATAAAAGAGTAGGCAAGAAGTTTTATTATGTATAGCTATCAGCTCCAGTAAGCACACGTTTACGTCTCCAAAGTGGATTTACATAAACCATATAACGTTAGCTACTTAAAGACGCTCATTTTAAATGTCTATTAACATTTGACAGGAAAATCTTCTATAAGTATTGCAGATGAGCACATCACAACATGGAATAGACATCTTAGTTTCATCTTACTAAAATATAAAGTAAGATCATTTTGTTACTAATAATACAATCAAATGAAATTGTGCTGTTAAAATTACTGCTTTTGTATAATGTTTGTATGATCTGATGTCATTTTTGTAGGATCTGAAATGTCTGCAGGCTGGTGTGAGCACTGAGGATGAAGAACCTAGAGCTGAAAACAGAGCTGAGAACCTCCATCACTCCACCTGCCCTTATGAGACGCTCCATCACTCCACCTGCCCTTATTGCCTCAGATTGTGAAGCACAGCGCAGCACGCAACAACCTCCGGCACGAAGGCACAGCTCAGCTCTGCTGGTCAGCTGATTCATCAGAATAAAGCTGCAGAATGGGAACCGCCTGTGTTGAGATGACATTAGGATGTGGGGTTCAGTGCCTGTAAATACATGATTGTAGTTTGAATAAAGTTTAATGTGTTGTTGACCTGTATATGCATTTGTTTATTGATGGTTACTCTTATTTGTTCTTTTACTTATTTATTCATGTTTCTTATTGTTGTCTAGTAAATAAAATATAATTATTTAATTAATGCATTAATTCATTGCTTGACTGAAAATGTTAATGTTTTCACTGCATTTATCTAGAGTGTATTCATCCATAGCTATGTCATATGACAAAACAAATTACATTCTGCTTGTTTTATTAAATTATATAATCTTCAGTAAAACAAAGGTAACAACACAAATAAGTATTGGCCAGCATTTATCATTATTATTGTGTGTAATTTTTGGGGTGGGCTAGCAATACAATTTGTTCTGGGGCAATATTGATTTTTAAGAAGTGATACTTACATTTTTCAAGTATAAAATCAACAGTTATATATATATATATATATTTTTTTTTTTACTATATATATATAAGGTTTTTTTTTATTTTTTTTTATAAGCCTAAGGGATGAAACGAGAGGTAAATTCAACAAGAAAAAGAGGGAAACAAAGGAGATTTAATCCACTTTTGCTTTTGGGTGAAAAATTGTGGTTAAAATAAAGAAAGTAACATCAAGAGATGATGATTTTTGAGTCACATTATTTTAGGGTTTAAAATATAAGAACTTAAATCAACCTTAAATGTATTCACAAAATAAACGGGCAACTGTTTCTTCAACAAGACACAAAATGAGCAAATTTCGTCAATATCAAGATATTTACAGATAGATGAGTTAAACCATATTAGTTGTTCCGCTTGTGATAATCTTTTAAAACATAATCGATTTCAAAAAACAAAAAAATTCAAAAATCGCAATAAGCCATCTCGATTTAAGTGCAATTACATGTAATAGGTGTACCTACTCTTTTGGCAACTCAGTGAGTATGCGGTTTTGAACGCAGCTACAGGCGATCGTGACAGTTATCACATATTAGTGCACAATTTAAGCTCTAAATATTGTTGTATTTATTTTACTGCTGGGCAACGATTAATCGCGATTAATCACATCCAAAATAAAAGTTTCTATAATACAGGTCCTTCTAAAAAAATTAGCATATTGTGATAAAGTTAATTATTTTCCATAATGTAATGATAAAAATTGAACTTTCATATATTTTAGATTCATTGCACACCAACTGAAATATTTCAGGTCTTTTATTGTTTTAATACTGATGATTTTGGCATACAGCTCATGAAAACCCAAAATTCATATCTAAAAAAATTAGCATATTTCATCCGACCAATAAAAGAAGTGTTTTTAATACAAAAAAAAAGGGTCAACCTTCAAATAATTATGTTCAGTTATGCACTCAATACTTGTTCGGGAATCATTTTGCAGAAATGACTGCTTCAATGCGGTGTGGCATGGAGGCAATCAGCCTGTGGCACTGCTGAGGTGTTATGGAGGCCCAGGATGCTTTGATAGCGGCCTCCCTTAACCCTCTGGGGACTAAGCTCTTTTTGGTCCGTTTTCTCTATTTTTACATTTGGGCTTATAAACTATATGTAATGGAGATGGAACACTATGTGTTTGGTATCTATGGATTCAGAAGACCCTAAGCTAACATAAGCACGCATGTAATATGTTTATAAAGGAAGTATAAGTGAAAATGTACAGTAAACTAGAGAATTTAAAAAACGGAAATTCTATTTTTGGCATTTATTTCTGAAAATCACACATCACACAACAATAGTGAACAGTTTTTGAACAAAAAATATATTTGTCAAAGCATTTGCTTGACAGACATGTGTAATTGTTAAATAAAATGTGTAAAGAACAATGAAATATTTAACTTTATTTACAAATATTTGTAAGGCGTATTTACAGGCGTTTTTCTTAGGAAAAGAAAAGACTTTTTCCTCATCACTCTCCAGCAATTGTTCCAGAGCTTGTTCCACCGTAAATCGTTTACTGCTTGCCATCATAAAAGTGCTAAAACAATAAATAATGCTATAATTGTATATGTATATATATATATATTATAATTGTTCTGTCTCTCTCTCATATCTCTGTGCGCTCTCACTCCGTAAAGCCTTGTTTATACTCGACGGCGCGTCCGTTCGCTTTCTGTCGTCTCTGCCACTCAACGCTGTTTGCGTAATAGTATATAGTACCACCCCTTGGAAGGCTACAGAGTCCTCCGATTTGCTAGAATACGTCATGGTAACCTTCCTCTGATTGGGTAAGAAAAATATTCCTCCATCGGCAATTTTTTCATTGGTTGTTGCTTGTGAATCTGCCAAACAACATCGATTTCATTGGCCTTTGACGTAGTGGTATTGCGCAACAAGGAAGTGTGTATACAAGACGGGTAAGTTTGTTATCACTGTTTTCAGCAGAATCTGAGGAAGACGGCAAAAAAGACCGCACCTCTCTATCATTAATAGTTTTTAAGATAATTACACATTTGTAAAAGTATGCCATTTTGGGCGGTACCGCCCAATCCGTCCCCAGAGGGTTAAGCTCATCCAGAGTGTTGGGTCTTGTGTCTCTCAACTTTCTCTTCACAATATCCCACAGATTCTCTATGGGGTTCAGGTCAGGAGAGTTGGCAGGCCAATTGAGCACAGTAAACCATTTACCAGTGGTTTTGGCACTGTGAGCAGGTGCCAGGTCGTGCTGAAAAATGAAATCTTCATCTCCATAAAGCTTTTCAGCAGATGGAAGCATGAAGTGCTCCAAAATCTCCTGATAGCTAGCTGCATTGACCCTGCCCTTGATAAAACACAGTGGACCAACACCAGCAGCTGACATGGCACCCCAGACCATCACTGACTGTGGGTACTTGACACTGGACTTCAGGCATTTTGGCATTTCCTTCTCCCCAAGTAGTTATAACATACACCATGTGTCAAAATGTCAATCAAACTATGATTATGACATGATTTATGGCTCTCTGGTTTGGGTTGCTGTCGCTCATGACTGACAGTGCGTCTGTATCAAGAAAACAGCGCTGATTTACGACGCGCGCTGGCGTCCGTATGTCTAGGAAGCTTGGCGTCGTCCACCTGTGGTGACATCCTGGGTTGGATGTGTGAAAGAAAGGTGTCTGCCCATGGCCTTCCTGTTTATTGACCACTACCTGAGCGATAGGTGTTATGTCCGTGTGTATTCTGTCTGCTGTGGAGGCCTGAGTTCACACTTCGCCAAAAGCTGCGGGTATAAAATCTTGTAGAACGCAGCAACACACACCGAGCTGAACAGTGCTGCGTCACGCGTCTCTAGGGTTATTTTCCTCGTTCACAAACGCGAGTGCAAGAAGATGGATGCTTGTCTTAACAGTAAGTTTGTTTAATTTTGTTTAGTAATATTATTACGAGGCTTTATTTATTTATATGAATCATTGTTCTATTGCGATACTAAGGTTTCTCTGCGCTGCAGGTGATGTTGGTCTCTTCGAGATTATTGATGAAATTAATTTCCTGAATCAAGCTAGTGGTACGTATGATTATGTTTAAATGTTATATATTGTGTGTGTGTCTGTGTGGCGGATAATCATGTTTTATTTTGTTTGTTTTTTACCAGGAGGCGTGACGGTGCATAGCACCGCAGCTGCATCGCACAACAACGCTGGTTCATCTTCACGCGAGAGCTCGGACACGCTCGCCCTCGGTAAATGTTAAATGTTGTTACATCCGTGTTTAAACGGTGTTGTGGATGTGTAAAAATGTCTTATCTTCTTTGTGTTTTTGTTTTTACCAGGGCCGAAACGAGTGACTATCTCTGCGTTAGTGCATACAGCTCGGGGCGACAGCGCGAGCGCTAACATTACACCCCTTGGTAACTGCTTTTGTAATTCGTCTTTATCAAACATTTATATTAGTATACGGTGTTATGGTTTGTTGAATTATTTTAAAACTTTAACATGTGCATTTCCAGAAGGAATATCAAACGTGGTGAGTGCGGTTGGTGTGTCTGAATGTGCGAACGATGCAGGCAAGGATGGTTTGAATGGCATAGCGGCAAAACCGAAAAATAGGCTTAAACGGAAAGCTGCTGTGGTGTTCCATGAGGACGCAAAAGCTTCTGCTGATGGTTCTTCGAGAGACGTAGGCCTACCACAGACAGCCGCCGCGAAGAAACCAAGACGATCAGCTGTTAAAAGTAAGTAATGAACAAAAGATGCTGGATTGTTTTCTGTTCACAGTAAATCAGGTAGATAAATTGGATATGTGTGTGGTATTTTTATTTTTTTAATCAGACGTAATCGTGAGAGATTGAATGTTTTTATACAGTGCCAATACGTTATTTTAGTGCTGTTGTTAACATACACATTTTAATTGTTGGTGAAAAAAAATAAAAATAAAAAACTTTATTCACATTTAGCATTTATTTATAATTTTAACTGACTCCTATGGTCAACTGTGTGTAAAAGTGTAGACATGGTGATTTTTTAGCCTATAGCGCCCTCTATAGGGAATGTTCTAGTATTACAGTGTCTGATTCATAGATGTTAGTCTGGTCTTATTTGAGTGTTTGTTCATATTTGTCACCCCAGATATAGGGTGTTATAGAGTTTGGTATTTTTAACATTAAAAACAATACGACTAATAACAGATTTTTTTTATTTTTTTATTTTATTTCTTAGTCTTAGAAAATATAATAATATTAGTTTTGTTGTTATAATATTAACACACATCTGTACTAACTTAATGTTTTCACTCCTTTCTTCTTCTTAACAGAGGTGGTCGTAGTTGACAGTGCAGTTCCGGATATAAATGATGTTCAGAGCTGGACTGATGGCTTGATACAATCGTGGGATGATTGTGTATTTACAAACGCCCCTAAAGAAACACCGCAGTCTGTCCCATCCAGCAAACGTGTGGTGACCGTGGAAGAATCTGACCCTGAAGAGCTGCCTTCAAATCAGGAGGCTTACAGACGGGAAACACAACGCAATAAAGACAATCAACACATAGCCGGACTGATACAGGACTCTGTCAAGACCGCATTGAATGCCTTCGAGGTACGTTTTGACAAACGCCTTAATGCAATTGAGAGACGTTTAGATGCCTATGAGGCTGCACAACAACAACAAGGTATCTGGATTAAACAAGGCCTAGCAGCACAGCGGTTACATAGTGGGGCTATCCAAAAAGTAGCCGGAGAACAATGCATGATTGTGGATTTGTTAAAGCATCTTGTGCTCACGCTTAAAAAGAAACAGGGGTGAGTTGTGAACATTTTATATATTTTGTATTGTTTGTTTAATTCACACTATTTTTTTTTTTTTTTGTTACACAGAGGATGTGATTTTAGCATGACTGTATAGTTATTGGTTAGGTAGTTTTTCTTTCTATCTTTTTTCACTGTATGGACACGGGGTTTATCATCCATAGTTTTTAAATGTGCGACCACCTGTGGTTTTAAATAAATAAAATAAAAAAAGATCTGATTTAAAAATGTCTAAACGTTGTCGGGAGCCAGATGGTTTTGATCAGGGTCCGGTAGCTAGGTTTAGACGAAACGATGGTAGTGTGGTCCCCCTTGAACAGTGCAGTAACACAGAAACATTGCTCTATTTAATACAGACTGTGGAGGATATGAATAGGTCTGAGTCTACAACTGATACGTTGGTAGAATTATTAAACATTGTGAGATCAATGTCCGATGATGATCCTGAACCAAATAATGATTTTGAACATGTTGTAAATACCCAACAAACAGGAGAGGTGTCAGAACCTCCTCCAGAACCAAATTCTGCAATTGATCATCTTGTGTCTTTTCACCAGTCAGGAGAGGGCCCAGGTACTCGGACACACCGCACACTCAACCCTGACGCACCCAACATGGGTCTCACAGATAGAGATATAGAATCACTTGTAACAGTGGGTGGCGATGTTAGTGGGTACACTGTACTGCCACGAGCTCGGTTCAACGGTCTGGAAATCCACAGGCTTATAAACCTTCGTGAGATTTCGTCCACAGATTTAGCAGCCTACACCGTGTTTTTACATGACACACTTTCTGAAATTGTGGAGTTTTCCAGACTGTTAGGCGGAGACGGGTGTTTAATCAGCATCACGTTGAGGGGGTCGAGTTTGACATCAGATGTTAGTACGCTTTTGACGGGTAGCAATGGTTATAGTGTAGATCTATTTATAAACGATCTTGAAAAAATAATGCAGAGCAACTCTGACGTCCAGTTTGATGAGAGATTGAATTTAAGACTGTCGATAGCGAGAAGTAAACATGGCGGTGCTTATCGAAAGATCCGTGATCTTGCCCACAATGAAGTGATTACCAAAAACAGACTTAATCTGTTCTGTCCAACGAATATTTCAAACAATCTTTGTTTTGCAATCTGTCTGGCACATTTCCTAAATCCACAGAAACCACACATAGAGCTAGAGTCTGTAGGATCTTCATTGCAGAAGTCAGCTGGCTATGTTGACCAACACAAAATAGCGTTTAATGACATCAGACGGTTTGAACAGATGCTGAACGTTAAAATAGTTGTCTTCTATCGTTCTGATACGGGTGTTTTGGAGAAGTATACAAACACCGACGATCCACATCCTAAAACAGCATTTTTGTACCTGCATGACGATTACTATTTTATGATTAAAAATCTACGAGCATTTATTGGCACCCCATACGTGTGTGAGTTCTGCTACCAAGGGTTCACATGCAGAAGAGATCACAGATGTCGGTACATCTGCGATGTCTGTAATGACCCGGAATGTCATAAACAACCCAAAAAGCCAAAACATTTTGTGGTGACTGTCTGCGCTACTGTAAGTCTGACTATTGTTTTGAGATGCATAAAAAACCACCTCGAGGTATGCAATATGCGCAGTGCGACGTGACTAAATATTGTAGTAAATGTAATAGATGTTACCATGTCAGCGGTGATAAACCCAAGCCCCATAAATGCCCTGCAGATCGTTGTGTGCACTGTGGGGAGAGTTTGGTTTCCGATGGTGTGCATCAATGTTTTATCCAACCAGTTAAGCCGGAGCTGCCGAATGATCGTTTCATTTTCTACGATTTTGAGACCCGTTATGAAAACGGTAAACATGTTGCCAATTTTGTATGTGCTATCACGTTTAATGGTGAGGAATTCGTGGCTGAAGGGCCCGATTGTGTGGATCGTCTCGTTAAAAAATTCAGACAACCACGTTACCTTAATTACACATGGATTGCGCACAACGCATCGGGATTTGATAATTTCATTATTTTGGAATTCTTTACTAAGATGGGGATTGCTAGTAAAATCACAATGCAAGGCTGCAGGCTAATCTTAATGTATGACACAGCTTTCAGGCAACGTTTTATTGATTCGTACTCCTTCATCCCCATGCGTCTGGCCAAGACACCCGCTGCGTTTAATTTGACTAATGCAGAGAAGGGTTATTTTCCGCACCACTTTAACCGCATTGAAAATGACAACTACATAGGCCCGTACCCTGACAAGAAATTTTACGGGTATGCGACAATGTCGAACCAAGACAGGGCATCGTTTGATGTTTGGTACAATACCATATCTGACAAAGTGTTCGATTTTCAATTGAAAGTGTTCGTGATCTCAATTGAATGGCTTGAGTTTGTCCGAAAATCGCGGTCCATAGATGTCCAACATGCCCTTAACAGCGGTGAGGCGTCATTTGGGAAATACTATGTGGACGGGTTCTATGACGATGTGAAAAAAGCATTCGAATTTCTCGGGTGTTTTTTTCACGGGTGTGAGCGTTGTTATAACCCCAATGATATAAACCCGTTATCAAAAGTGTCTTATGGTGTTCTGAGAAGACAATGTGATGACAAGATTGAAATTTTGGAGCGGGCGTACGGTCTTAAAGTCGAGGTGATTTGGGAATGTGATTGGGACCGCGCTAAACATACCGACGCAGCAGTGATGGATTTCATGTCCACTTACAAACACACTGAAAGATTGAAACCACGTGAAGCTCTATTCGGCAGCCGTACCAACGCATTAAAACTGTACCACAAAGTTGCGGAGGGCGAGCGGATTAGGTATGTTGACTTTACATCACTATATCCCTACTGCCAGGCTCGAAAATGCTACCCAATTGGGCATCCCGAAATAATACACAAGGATTTTCAAAACATTGAAGATTATTACAGACTCGTCAAGGCAACAGTCCTTCCGCCACGGAAGTTGCTTCACCCCGTACTACCTTATAGGACCGGTGGTAAGTTAATGTTTCCGCTTTGTAAGACATGTGCTGAACAGCAGAACCAGACACACCCGTGTGTGCATACTAATGAGCAAAGAGCTATTCATGGGGCCTGGGTTAGTATTGAGCTGTTAAAAGCCATTGAGAAGGGTTATGTAGTGACACAAATCGATGAGGTCTGGCATTTTCCCCAACGATCTGAAACGTTGTTTTGTGACTATGTTAAAACATTTTTACAGTTCAAACAGGAGAGTTCAAGGTTTCCGAAAGATGTTGTGACTGATGCCGACAAAGAATCTTATGTTAGAGATTACTTTGAGAAAGAAGGGATTAAGCTGAATCTGGACAAGATCGAGTTTAATGCAGCACGCAGATCCATTATGAAGCTACTTCTTAATTCATTATGGGGGCGCTTCTCCATGCGCGAACAGCTGCCCACAACCGAAATACTTACAGACCCTGAACAGTTTGCCCGATACATTTTTGGCATAGAGTATGAACTCAAGCATTTCTCATTTGTGTCAGACACTGTTGCGATCGTTCAGTGGGCTTATGCAAATGGGAAAGGGGTGCAGACCCGCAACATTAACGTCTTTCTTGGGGCTTTTACAACAGCCCACGCACGGCTAGAGCTTTATGAGCTTATGGACAGGTTGGGTGATAGACTGCTCTATTGCGATATCGATAGCGTTATTTTCACATCTAAAGATGGTGAATATGAGCCCCCACTAGGCCCATACCTTGGTGACCTTACTGATGAAGTTGGGGATGGAGACCACATTGTGGAGTTTTGTTCGAGCGCCCCAAAAAGTTACGGGTATCGTACTGCTAAGGGCAAGGTCTGTATGAAGGCCAAAGGTATCACTCTGAACGCCGTAAACTCCGAGACCATTAGGCTAGACTCGTTAATTGGTCTTGTTGAACAGTATGTGAGGGGACGGGACGATGGTGATTACATTCTCGCATACAACGACAGTATAGTGAGGAACAAAAAGCAGTTCACATTGTCAGTTGTGAAAAAATTTTAAGTTGTGTACAACAAACGCGTTTTGCTGCCAGACCTAACCACACTACCATATGGCTACTGACAACGTTTTTGGTCATCGAGGGGTGTTAGCCTCAGACGGTTTTGATTTCAGATTACAACACCCATTTTCATGTGTTTTAAGTGGTCCTTCTAGCTCAGGAAAAACATTTTTTGTAAAAATGTTGTTGGAAAATGCTAAAAGTGTAATATCTAAAAATATTGAAAACATTGTGTACATTTATGATTGTTGGCTGCCTTTGTATGACGAATTGTTGAAACTGTATGATATTAAATTTATTGAAGGTATCCCGCAGACCCTGAATGATGATCGTTTGTTCCCCACCAACAAGACACATTTTTTGGTATTGGATGATGTTATGAAAGATGCTAGTAGCAATTCAGAAGTTGAACGTTTGTTTACCAACTATGTACATCATAGAAGCTTGAGTGCATTGTATATTGTACAAAACTTGTTTTTTCATGGTAAATCCAGCAGGACCATCAGCTTGAACACAAATTATTTGGTATTGTTTAAAAACCCCAGAGACAATACCCAAATTAATGTGTTAGCCCGTCAGATGTACCCCAGAAACACAAATTTTTTCATGGACTGTTATGAAAATGCAACCAGCATTCCTTTCGGGTACCTTTTGATTGACTTTAAAGCAAAAACACCAGAGCAGTACTGTCTCAGAACAGATATACTGTCACAATATCCTGTTGTGTACATTCAGAAAAGAAAACATTGACAGAGAGATTTGAAAATGTCTGCAAGACTTTTAAGAAACCTACCTCTTTTAAAGTTGTTATTAAAAGCCACACCTTAAACAAAGGCGCGTTATTTTAGAGGCGGCTGCAGACGAGCTCATTGTAACATTGTGTGAAATAGCTCTTAACGTAGTCCATGGTAACATACCACTAACAACACAACAATATCAGAAACTGAAGAGAAGAAGAAACGAGATCAAAATTGTTGCCGATAAAAAGGTTGGAGTTAGGTGTAAAAGACGGTTAATCAACCAACAAGGAGGATTTCTATTACCATTGTTAAGCGTCGCAATTCCCTTTATAACCAGTTTGGTTACGTCTAAATAAGCTTTGGTGATGGAGTATGCTGAGAAGATGTTTTTAGTCCCACAACACCAGTTGGATAAGCTGAAATCCTCTAACACCCATGAGTCTATACAACAGGTTGTGGAGAACGACCTGGACATGACTATAAGAAATATTTTGCACACGACAGATCTGGATCACCACGAAAAAGCTAAAATGTACACCGGTGTTTTGCAGAGGTTTTTAACACTCACTAGACAAGGGGATAGGGAATCCACCACATTAACATTAAGTCTACCACAGCCTGGTAATGTTGAAAAAGAAGACCCACCCGCTACAGACCGTGTGAATGCCTACGACGGTCTAGGTGCTTTTGCAGATGAGATTTTAAAGAATATTCCGCAGAGGAGTGTGAAAAATGTTCGTTACATTTTAGATAAAATGTCTAAAACTAAAGATGTTACTTCATGGACTGAGTCGGGGGAGTTTGTGTTTAAAGGCAGAACAATCCCGGGTTCACACATGCTTGACTTGGTTAAAAGCGTCACGGCTCCACAAAAGATTGCTGACGAGCGGAGACCTGGTGGATGGCATAAGTTTCTGGAGGCTTTTGCTAGTTTAAATTTGCCATACTCTGTGGTACCAAACCACTATGTCAGACATACAATTAACTCTTTCAAAACCAAATCGATCCCCACTATAACAGGATCATCTAAGAAGAGTAAAAAACAGAAAGCGCTTCCGGGCACCCCGATACATTCAGAATATTCAGAAGACCTCACATTCAAAGCACCCGATCTCACCCAGACTAAGTGGTTAAGTTTTTAATCACTCACTGTGTGTATGTATTGTGTTCTCTTTTTTTGTTTTGTTTTTTTGTGAACTTATGATGTGATGTATATGTGGAATAAAAGAGGGTTTAACCCTCTGAGCCCGACGGCATCGTCGACGACGCCACACGTCACCTCCGACAAATATTTATATTATTCGAAGACAGATTTATCGATTTTCTTACCGTTTTTTCCAGCAGAAAGCTAACGAGCTAGCCATCACGGGGGTGTCTTTCTAGCCTTTACAGAAGGTTTTCTATCCAGCCTGGAACTTGTGCATCCTTTCAGAGTTTTTCAGCAATAAATCCAAATGTTTATATCCAACTTTGATACACTTGAAGTCCATAATTTATCAATATTCCGTCATTTTTGCCGCTAGCTCGATGCTAGCTGCCATTTTGGATATCACGTGATGTTTTCACGTGATGGTTTTTGACCAATTACAGGCTGATCCGTCGTAAACATTGGTGTGCGGAGACGCAGGTTTCACAGAGAAACACAGAGAAATGGATGTAAATCGAGCGCTGGCCTTTTTTGATGCCATGCAGGATGATGTATTTTCAGGAGAACAGAGCTTTTTGACAGATGAGGAACTAGATTACCAGGATAGACCCAGCTGAAGTGCCATTTATTTATTTACTGTAAAAAAGTATTATAGTAGTATAAATGTAGTATAAAAGTATAAAAAGAATAGAATAAATAAAATAATAAATAAAATAGAAATGCAAAGCCTGTGATGTGGCCCTCTTTGTGATTGCTGATTTATTTATTTACTGTAAAAAAAGTATTATAGTAGTATAAATGTAGCATAAAAAGAATAGAATAAATAAAATAATAAATAAAATAGAAATGCAAAGCCTTGTGATGTGGCCCTCTTTGTGATTGCTGATAGGAACTGTTTTGAGGCTTGGCACCAGTGAATTTCATGAGGCCCAAAACGCCTGGACTTCTTTTGGAAAAATGTAAATAGTTTTGGTTCTGTACAAGTTATAATGTTTATTCCTGTGCTCCAGGACTCCAAAGACATGAACAAACTGTTTTCCAGAGGAAATTTGATTAGCTTTTATTTATTTGTGTGTGATTTCAATAAATATTTGAGTGATTCAATTTCCGATTTATTTTTTCATTTGTCTTTATGGCCCCATAACTTATTTTACATTCAGGTGACATCAACGTAACACAAATATGCTGAAAGTTCAATTTGTCCTGAAAAAAAAGAGGTGTGTCAATTGTCTGTGCACAAAAGGGTTGATGTTTTACAAGCTTTTTTAGTTAATAACACCAGACGGAAAATTTATTGTAAAAATACCCTTAGGTCTCTGAGGGTTAAAGAAACAAATCTCCGTTCATTACTTGTTTTATTAAAAATATTTAGCATGAGACATGAACATTTCACCCATTTGCACACACTGAACACATTTGAAAACATTTTCATTACATGGAGCTTGTTTTAGTTTTTTCACAAATGCTGACACCTTTTTTGTCATTTTTAATCAAATCATTACAATACAATTTCAACACATAATCATAATCAAATCCCTTTGCCATGTGGTAGAGAAAGAACACACAATGTTGACCACACGTGTCTGATGAAAAATCTTGGACTTGCACAGTTGAATGTTGAACTTGACTAGAATTGAGCTTTAAAAAGTTTTTGATAATCGGCGGAAAACCATGGTAGTCTGGTTTATTACCAAAGCTGTCGAAAAAACACCCTACACCGTCCTCATTTATGTAAAATGGCCACCCAGTGTTCCCCTGGGAGTCCTGAATGATGTGTATTGATTAAAACCATTGCTGGTAGCTTTCTTAAAGGGGCTTTTGGCAGATAGTCACATGGTAGAACTCCGAGAAAATAAGTATTGCATGATACCTTATCCATGACAGCCGTAAGCTGCACAGTGTTCATTTGAACGTGTTAGTAGTAATCAACCAGGATCTGACGGCGATTTGACACTTCAATCAAGCTGTCAAACAAAGCATAAACAATAAGGTTAATTGTACGTGGTAGTGGTTGTCTGAAACGGGCTTCTAGTCTAATATTGCCACTTTTGATAAGCGACACATGCTGGCTACACTCCTCATCTGGGGCGAAATTGAACGCATAGAGTGTATAGCCGTGCAGAAAATCCTCCCTATTGATGCATAGAGCTTGGTTTTTAAGATGACTTCCAGTTGCCAGCGCTAATTGGTAAAACTCCCGCACTGCAGAACCGTTTTCATATTCAGGTTGCAGAGGCTTCGCGGGGTACTGTTGACCATCCAGATAAATGGCCAAAAATTCTAAATCCTAGTTTTTAAACGCAAAAGGGTTTTTATTATACGCCCCCACAAATGCATCGTTATCAACCATCGCTAGAACCAGAGATTTTGGTAGAGTTCCTAAGAACAAGTTTTCTTGATTGCAGACACGTGAGCCGGCAGGTACTGAGAAGTTTTTCAGACACACTCTGTCGATGGGGTACTTGGCAGTGGTTGAGAGTAGGGCTTGTGCATGGCCCAGTCTCACAGCGGGTGACACAGACACTTTTTTCACAAATAGCGATGCAGATAGGATGTTCAGTTTATAGGCTGTGGCATTGCTCCTCATCAGGCAGAATTCATCTTTACCTCTAGTCATTCTAATTTTAAGGTCTAGTCCATTAAGCAATAGTTTTTCTTGAAAGAAGATATCGCTGTGAACAGGAGCGAGTAGTTCGACTACATTACTAGCGTTGGTGAAGGCTGCTCTCTTTGTCAGACCACGGTTTTCACCTCCTGGGTCCGCAACATCCATGTGCCCGGCTGTGTCTAGGTAAAAAAGCCCTGCTGAGAAAAGCGTTTCAAGGGTATCTTTACCATAATTGGTAAGACATTCTATCATACAGCGATATGGATATGTGCTAGAACTCTGTGATATAAGCCGATCTCCAAGCGATACATCCACTTGTGAAAAAATAGTAGCTCCAGGATAGTTGACAAGCCCTACGGGATCTCCATCTGCAATGTCCGATCCATCAGCATTAGTGATTTTGAGGCGCAAAAAAACAAATGTGTTGTTTAGATCTATGTAATCCTCTCCATTCCCCGCAATAAAAGCGGCGATGTGTCAGATATCGCTGATAATGGTGGCACTTCTATATAAGTGTTTTTTTCAATTGCGGTTTGAGTTAGTGGCACTGTAAACAGATCCAGTTCGGACTTTAAACACTCCTCTGACATGTTGTGTAGTAATGCCATGATCTAAAATTAGTGATGCTCCGATTGATCGGCCGCCGATCATGATCGGCCGATATTGGCTAAAGATAGCTTGATCGGCGAACCCCAAAAGCACCGATCAAAAAAGCCGATCACGTGGCGTAAATTACTCGCGCGACTTTTTTCCACCTGCATGCATGCGCACGGGCACACAACATCAGAGCGGAGCTTGCCAGTGTCAACATGAGTTCTCCCTTCTGGAAGTTTTTTAAAGTGTCTGACAGAGACGTTGCTAACGGCGAGATTTAACTATTTGTAGCGTGTATTCTAATTCTATTCACGAGTTGCATGCGCTTGATGAACGCTCTGCTAGTTAACTGGAGATTAATTAGATGTCCGATGTTCGCGGGACATGAGTTGCACGCGCTTGATGCATGTCTCATAAATCGTAAAAAAAATTTAAACGTCTGGGAGAAAGAGAAGACATATAGATCTATCTATCTGAATAACAGTGACGACGCGAAAGAGCTTTATTCGGTATGTTTTTCAGTGCGCACAGCCGCACACACACATAACGTTACACACACACACACACACAACCGACGCGAAGCGTGCAGCCCTGCACATAGACCGCTATACAGCGCGCGAGGACTGAACTGAGCCCTCTTTCGCGTCTGAATGGGCAAATACACACACAATTATGTCTGAATGTCCGTTTTGGAGAGTATTCGCGTGAACACAGTCGGTTATGTCTTTACAGAGCGTACAGCAGCCTGTGAGAATATAGGACGTGCATCAGTGCAATTGGATCTGCACAGTCGGTCAAGTGACAGTGCGTCATAAACCTAATGCCGTTTGTACACTTAATATTAATCAAACAACAAAATAAAAAGAGAAAAGCATTCACTGCTCTTTTAATAGCTTTAATAAGGTTTAATTATATTTAATTCATAGGCTACAAATAAATATGTCTGCGTGAAAGAATAAAGAATGATGTATGTTAAAGAGTGCATCATTCATTGAAGAAAAAAAGACTGTTTTACTTTAGGAGAAGTGTTTTTATTTAATTTTAAGATATTATTTTATGTCACAGTGCTTAATCTGTGTCTGTATTGCATGTTCAATCTTTAAAAATTATTCATATTAACAGGTTAATAGATGTTTTCTACAGGAATATATAATGGGTTTGGAAATTTTAGAGAAATTCTAAATTAATGCATTAGCTACAATTTAACTAAACCCATTATATTTTAGTCTACCAAATCTACTGTAGATTTAGTCAACTAAATTCTTATTGTATTTTGTCGACTAAAACTAAAACAATTCAGATGACTAAAATATGACTGAAACTAAATGGCATTTTAGTCAAAAGACTATGACTAAAACTAAATCAAAATTTGCTGTCAAAATTAACACTGCAGTATATTAAGAGGCTACAATTTTCAAGTATGCCTAAGTGTAACTTGATCCCATCCCATTAAGCTGATCTAGTGTGTGTTGGTCTGCCTGACCCCTCTTTGTTTGGAATAATTTTATGTTACTCTGCCTTATTTGGGGAAGATGGCCTACAGTAGCCTTAAGTTATCTCATTTTCTAAATACAATTAAATAAACACTTGGTGGTTCTTCAAGATCTTGACTGTAGCATATTTATGTCTACTGTTTTTTTTTTTTCAATACAGTTTTCATATTTCATAATATTTCAAATATTTCATAATTCATAGTTAGTTTCATTTCTACAAATGGTGCAAACTCTGCTAGATTATAGATAAAAAAATTCCCATTCCCCTGCCATTCTGTGATCGGCAGTAATCGGCAATCGGCAGATCATGATTTTGGTGATCGGTAATCGGTGATCGGCCCCAAAAATGCTGATCGGAGCATCTCTATCTAAAATAATGTTTTAACAGAGTTCCTTGATCTTTTTGAAGCAGTACGCTTAGCTGTCTCCTGGCGCTTGCGTTTTACAACTGATGTTTTCTTGGGGGGACGTTTTGTTTTCTTCTGCTTCTGGCCACTCCTCCGCACCCCTGGCGGCCTAGTTGTTGTTAAAAGATCGAGATAACGTATTACTAACAACGTCAGTAAGTTTTTTGCAGCTGATTTAAGATGCGGCTTGACTATGCTAAATCCTCGTTTTAGTAGTGGTATAGCCATTCTAAAGAGCCCTCGAAAAAGGCCGCCCAAACCGGCCCCATACATAACTCCGCCTCCTGCATACCCGGGGAGCCCGCTGCCTGCCTGATTCTGGTAATAGGCAACGTAGCGCATAGGGTCGACATTGTGGTTGTTGAAATACACCATTTTAAACTAAATGTTTTACAGGCCTGAAGTGAAGTTTAATGCACACTTTTCCGTAAGAAATTGATTTTGATCGTCCTTCACCTCTATAACAATATCCGTAATGACAGATTTGTTGATAGATGCGTAGTGCGGTTTGTCGTATCGAACACTGACTGTGTTATTGTTATCCCCTGTTATTTGTACACACTCCACACTGTAAAAAAAAGAGTTTTTTCACAGAAATATACTGTATTATTTTAAAGATATTTTCTGTTTTTTTAACATTACGTGTAAATGTCATTAAAATACAGAAAAAAACTTTTATTAAAAACATTAACCATAAAATAAAAGTAATAATCTGTAAATTCATATAATGAGAAATTATAGTTTTTTTACAGGATTATTCTTTTGTTTAATTGGCTTGAATGTTAAATTACATTAAATTCTATGTAAAAAGACAAAAAAAATCGCATATTTAAAATTAAGACAACTATGTGTTTTTTTTACTGTGAAACCTTAAATTTAAAGTAAATACATGTAAAAAAACAATCGTAAAAAAACGGTAAAAAGTCTGGCAGCAAAGTTGCCAAACACTTACCGTCAAATTACAGTAAAAAAACTTAAGTTATTCTACAGAATAATTCAGTTTTTTTAAATACAGATATTTACTGTAAACATTTTCTGTATTTTTACGGTTCCACTGAATGAAAAGAAACTCTCATTAAAAAACATGTTCACGACATTGGGACCGACCTTCAATGTTGAAATATGATTGAAATAATGTCAGTCGTTGAAACAACGTTGAAATAACGTTTAATGCTAAATGGTTGAAAAAGGTTAACAAAAAAACACTTCTAAATCAACGTTGAATTTTTTTACAAGATCTGTACGTTGAAACAACGTAATGTTTTCAACAACATAAATATCTGCCTTTTAACGTATTATTATGATAATTAATTAGCATTTAATGTTTTTTATCATAACAGCTCTTCAATGTATATATTTGTAAATATAATTATTATCATTATTAATAATAATAGTTTCACCCTCTCAAGAGAGCAGTGCAGCATTTGACCAATTAATTAATAATACAGATTGCAAATAAAATGTAATACACAGCTATGTTAACTCGCGCAAACTATTGCTATTGTTATTGGTTGTTTCGCCGGTTTACTTTGAGCATGATTGGTTAATCTGTCTGTTTTCCAGGAAACTGTCCAATGAGAATGTGCGCGGCTCTGCGCGCCAATTTTAAATTTGAAAATACGTCCGTTACTCTCGGTCGGTGAGCAGCTGCTGCTTTGCGTTGATTACTCGGTCAGACCTGGATTATCTGCCTGTTGAATTCTTACATTTTGAGCAAATTTTAGTTGATATGTCAATGAAGAACAGAAGCTGGAATGTGAACAGAGGAAGAGGTCGTACATGGTCTGTAAAAAATACTGGCGATATCAGGTAAGAAAACATTTTTCATTTTTCATTCACGGGTAACTAACGTTAACTTAACTGTCATAGGTTTAACGTTACTGCAACGTTATCAGAGATATAAGTTATCTCTGTGTGTGTTTTTGTAACGTTACTGCTTCACTATTAGCGCAGCGATATTATCACATATTTCAATGTGTTGGTAGCTAACGTATACCATCTTTGCTGTGTTTTGTTGTTGGCAAGTTAACGTTACGTGTTTAATGTTGTCAGCTAACGTTAACTTAGTTTAAAACTCAAACGAATGAGAGGTAAAATAAAAAAAAGCGTGGTAATGAGTAAGGTGATAAAACTGTCATTTATTAGTTAGAATTTACATAACCTCTTCAAACACTGATAACGATATTGAAAAGATATGTTTACTTTTTTTTTTTTTTTTTTAGATCAAGCATTGATTGGAATAAGATTTCTATCTGGGAGAACACCCAACAGAAAGACCCATTCACCAACTACAGTAAGTCAATTTTACCACGTACTGTTCGAAAACCTTAAGTATGATTTTCATACTGTTAAGTTACTGATAGAAAGTCTGAGTAACTTTGTCCTTTTGTCTTTCTTCTGCTGAAGTGGCGCACTGAAAGGGGAGATTCATGTCACCTTCATCAGTCCTTTCTTTAATCACTGGAAACCATTAAGGGATTGCTATCAAATATTGTTTACATAAAATAAACATGTGTATATATTGGAGAATTGCTTGTAATTACTGTCTATTAATGTTTATATAAAGTGAACATTGAGTAAATGTCATGTTGATATATTGGAAAGTTGATTTTAATTAGTATAAGTTAAAGAAATGTTTATATAAAGTATACCTCATACATTGATGGTAACAGTATATAGATTTATTGAATCTAATATGTAGAAATATTGAAGAGTTGCTTGTAATTACTACAAATAATGTTTGTATAAGGTAATCCCCTGTACTTAAATAAAGTATGTAGAAATATTGGAGAGTTGCCTGTAATTACTGTCAAATAATGTTTAATATAAAGCAATAACTGTTAAAAATATGTTTCTGAAACTTAATATCACAAGATCTTGTTTTTTTGTACAGGATAAAACCAATATTTAACAGGATTTTACTGTAGATTGAATAATGACATAAAATTAAAGTTTAAATCAATCAATATACTGGTATTGGGCTTTAAATTAGGGTATCTGAAGGTAATTATACAACATTTTCTGTGTGCTTTACATAGAAAAGTCTTTACTTTGCCAAGGAGTTCTTGTAGATGGATTGGATTATCTTAAAAATATACCAAATAATACTGTATTAAAACCGAAGTCTTTGTTTTAATTATGTAATTTTAAGGTATTTCTGCAATATTTTTACGTTTTTATACAGATTATATACATTTGTTTAACATTCAACAGAGATTTTTTTATGAGATTTCTTTTTCTTTCTACAGCAGTTTGACTGTAAAAATACAGAAAATGTTTACGGTAAATATCCGTTTTCAAAAAACAACATTTTTCCGTAAAATAATTTAAGGTTTTTTACTGTAATTTGACGGTAAGTGGTTGGCAACTTTGCTTCCAGACTTTTTACCGTTATTTTACGATTTATTTTTTTACAGTGCAGTAGTGGTACGAATGCATCACCTACGGATTGGTAACGGATAATATCCGTGTAGATATAAAGAGTATAGAAACCCCCGTGTATGTCCGACTGATGCATCGCATATGTTACAACATCCTTTTCAAAATTAGTTTTTTCAGGATTTGTTTTTTGCAGAATAGAATCTCCTATAGGGATGCCTGGTTTCAATCCTAAAATAATGGCTAGTTTTCCATGGAATGTTATTGAAATGTTAGGTTTTGCTTTCAGAAATACTTTGTTTTTTACACGGTCGTAGCCGAATACCCCCTGGGTTGCTACTAAATCATTTATTACACTAACTAGAGATGGGACATTGTCGTAATATCCTGTTTTTATTGGAATGCGTAGTTTCGACAAGCTGGTCGTCTTCACATCCACACCGTGGCGCATGCTGTTATTGTATTTTTCACCATCGGCAGTGGTGGGTCCTATGTTTATCTCAAAAACGGCATCATTGCTGTTAAAGGTGTACCAACTTCTTGGATATTCAATTTGAACAAGTCCTACCTCCCATTCTCCTTATATTTATAGGGGTAGCCAGTCTTGTTGTATAATTTGAGATTTTATTATTCGGGTACACAGACAGTGAAGCGTTGCAGGGTAGTGTGACATAAAATCCGCCCTCAGCCATGTCTGGTTTTTATACAACTGTACGCATCCTGGGTGTGTGTTTTGTTTTTATGGCTTCTGTACATCAACTAATCCTTTCTGATCGATCCATGAAGCAAATTTCGCAGGCCACCCGAGCCATTGTACCAGCACTAACGTTTTGCGACCTTTTGTCTTCTTATCTAAAATTTTTTCAACTTTAAAGGTTTTGTTTTTGATGACAATTATTTTTTGCAATTCTTCTGCGTAAAAAACACTGTCGATAACATCCCCGTCGTAATTACTCAATCTGTAAACAGGAGGATCCCGTGGTATACACGCTGATATAGTAAAATACTCTTGTGTGTAGTTTTCCTCATAACCCTTTGCAAACGGGCCTCTGACTTTAGAAATTCGAACCACATCGCCATTCTTGTATTTAAATATGGGGTTAACACTACGAGGTCGGGTATCTCCATATAGGTTGTGTACCACAACAGACTCGTTTTCTTTCCCCACATCAATCGGCCTCATCTTGATGCTTCTGTGATGGCTCGCATTGTATCCTTGTGTAATGTCTTGAAGTATGTCGATGTACCTTTTGGAGTTTGTAGCTGTTAAATATCTCCACATTCTACCTTTTAAGGTTCTATTAAACCGCTCAACAACACATGCCTTTAATTCTGTGGCTGTTGCGTAATGGGAAATATTGTACTTTTTTGTTACGTTTTGAAAGTGTTTGTTAAAAAACTCCTTTCCTTTATCTGTCTGTAATTTCTGTGGTACACGACCCTCTTTCAGTATGGATTCAAAAGCTTTAGAGACCTCTACACCACTCTTGTTTTTTAATGCCCGTACCCAAGCATATTTACTGAACAGGTCGATACATGTCAACAGAAAATGGTTGTTGTCGTTTACCGAGGCATATGCCGACATATCAACTAGATCGGCCTGGAACACCATATCTACACCGTAGACAAAAACCCGATTCCTTTTGTATTTTAGAGGGGCAGTTCTATGTAGTGTATACGCATCCTCACCACTACGCATCCTCTGAAACCTCTTTATCGGTTAAACGAACCCCCGTTTCTTTTAAAACAGCATCTTTTAAGCGTTTTTTCCCCCCTAAAGAACCGGGGTTAGAAGGTGTGTAGTAAGTCTTTTTCATTTCTTCCGACATGTTTCCACTTCACGCTCCACAAAAGAATAAACACAGATGGTTTAAGTGGTTAAGGTTTTTATTTCTTAAACAGTTAAAAGAAACATTGGCATCATACAGCATCGATGTAGTGTAGAAATTTTATACACATCACAATGTTGTTCTCAAGAATGTAATCAACCAGTGTTTCAACAATTTCACAAACATCAGTCTGATTGTTTCTAGACAATATGTCTACACATAGATCGGTCACATATGTACACAAGCACAATATATCGGCTATTCTAATACAGCTGCCGCATTCAGTCATCAGGTCTAAAATTTTTCTGATAGTTAGACAAACTGGTTCACCCGCATTAACGCATAAACGCATCATATCTGTCCATTCATTTGACACTGTTCTTACAACAGACATTTGTTTCTTGAGATTTGTAAAACGTTTGGTATCAACAGCACATTTGTTTACAGTAACAGATACATTGGTACATTCATTAATGATCTTATACATCAAGCTGGTCATCTCACATCTAATACGTTGTTTAAGCAACCACTTTGCCATTCCAGTTGCAAAACACGTCTTACCCATGTCACTGTTACTGTCAGACAACTTGGACAATACCTTTCCAGCTGTCCACAGCGTCATAGACAATTTGCTCACTACTGACGTCCACAACTTTCTCTCTGACTTCACGAAGCTTTTCCACAATGAAAACTTCGTCACGCAGTTCATGTAAAATAGCCTCCACTGATCCTTGAATCCTCTGGGGGTGAACCCTTAAACCACAACGGCTCAATGCTTGAGCAACGATGTGCTTAAGGTCCGGTCTCACCAAATTACGTGTCAGTTCGTCAAAGTAGGCGTCAAAGAAATAGGGTCCCGGTTCAAATAAGCAGGAGTGTCTAATCTGACTGGGGTGATCCACTTCACAACCCAAACAGAGTTCTTTCAGCTTTTTGTTGATGATATGTTCCAGAAGGACCACAACAGTCGCTTTTATGATTTTGAATCCGTCAGAGCGGATACAGCTGTCTGTGTTGTCAATTCCAGCAAAGGCCGCTGCTCCAGCTATTGCGCCAGTGTTGCCGTATGGTGTTGTAAGGAAGGTCAGGTTGTGATATCCAAGGTCCATACAAAATTTATCCAACCAACTGTTGTCGCATGTTTGAGGGTGGGACTCCAGCGGTGTAGCATTGTCATCAGGCATCGCAGGGGCAGCCTCAGGGTTGTTGCTGTAGGAGTAGACAGTGTAGATTCTTGAGACATGGTGAATGAATGTAGCAACTGAACCGATCTGCAGGCGTTTTTTAATGACTGTAATATGTGGGTGGGCTTAAGAGGCGGTCTTCAGCATTGGTGACGCCCTCCTTAGGGTGAAACAATTTAATCTTTACAGAACTGTAACGGTCATACATGTCGCACCATCTAAACATCTTGTCCACGCATGTAAATACAGTGTCAAGCATACGAACATCTTTCCACTGAAACAAAAATTTAATGTCATAGCACAAGTGATGCTCAGATTCACGAACAGGCCATGCTCGTTCGCAGAGCTTTGTCTTGTCGTTGCAGCAAAAAACATAAACACAATCGTCTGGTAACTTTTTACTATGGTCCCAGACCACACGAAATCTTGTGTCAGGAATTAAGCCATCCCACTCGGCTACGTACAATGGATTATCACCACAGTCGTGCAAATCTCTCCAAACGTAGTGGAAAAACACAAACCAGGCTTTGTCGTGGAAAATCAGACATGGGTTCTGAGATGTAAAATCTTCTTCAACATCTGCCGTGTAGAGTTTCACACAACGCTGCACCTTGTCAAACACATATCTCACCACACGATTACCAGACATTGAGAAATCACGTTTCACAAAAGCCGAGTCTTCATGAAGAAACTTTGTCAAGCTAACATTTTGCTGTTTCTTCCGCGGTGCAAAAGTTAGATCTTCTCTCATTTCAACAAGTCCTCTTGTTGGCGAAATACACATAACCTTTCTAGGGGTTTTAGGAGTTCTCGGAGCAGCCATTGTATCAGGAAAGTTGTAGAATGTCTTCTGTGTTCAACAGTGTATTCCCTAACCTTATTTAAAACTGCAGCAAAAAACGTAGGTAGTGACGTTGTTGTGAATAAGGTATAACAGGGCGGAACATACCATAAAAACTACAAAGGCAAGTTTTGAGGTGTGAGCTCATTAAACCAGTCGTAAAAGTCAAATTTAACATCTGCTTGATCTGTTTTGTCTTTTAAATGCCACCGGACATCAGCACGGAGGATGTCACACGGCACCACGCATACTAGACACGCAGACGCCAACCCCCGCTACCCTTCATAAATCAGAAGCGCTAGTTTCATGATACAAGAATTCTGTCAGTCATGAGCGACAGGGCCATAAATCTGTCAAAAAGTGACTCATGGTGTATGTTATAACTACTTCCCCAGTCTTCCTCCAGACTCTGGCACCTTGATTTCCGAATGACATGCAAAATTTGCTTTCATCCGAAAAAAGTACTTTGGACCACTGAGCAACAGTCCAGTGCTGCTTCTCTGTAGCCCAGGTCAGGCGCTTCTGCCGCTGTTTCTGGTTCAAAAGTGGCTTGACCTGGGGAATGCGGCACCTGTAGCCCATTTCCTGCACACGCCTGTGCACGGTGGCTCTGGATGTTTCTACTCCAGACTCAGTCCACTGCTTCCGCAGGTCCCCCAAGGTCTGGAATCGGTCCTTCTCCACAATCTTCGTCAGGGTCCGGTCACCTCTTCTCGTTGTGCAGCATTTTTTGCCACACTTTTTCCTTCCCACAGACTTCCCACTGAGGTGCCTTGATACAGCACTCTGGGAACAGCCTATTTGTTCAGAAATTTCTTTCTGTGTCTTACCCTCTTGTTTGAGGGTGTCAATGATGGCCTTCTGGACAGCAGTCAGGTTGGCAGTCTTACCCATGATTGCGGTTTTGAGTAATGAAACAGGCTGGGAGTTTTTAAAAGCCTCAGGAATCTTTTGCAGGTGTTTAGAGTTAATTAGTTGATTCAGATGATTAGGTTAATAGCTCGTTTAGAGAACATTTTCATGAAATGCTAATTTTTTGAGATAGGAATTTTGGGTTTTCATGAGCTGTATGCCAAAATCATCAGTATTAAACCAATAAAAGACCTGAAATATTTCAGTTGGTGTGCAATGAATCTAAAATATATGAAAGTTTAATTTTTATCATTACATTATGGAAAATAATGAACTTTATCACAATATGCACATTTTTTTTAGAAGGACCTGTATATGTGTGTACTTGTACTGTGTATAATTATTTTGTATTTACACACACATGCATGTATGTATGTATGTATGAGTAATGTGTTATTTATATATAACATATTTATACTTATACATAATTTATATGATATACATATATATACATACATGCAAACATTTCTTAAATAAATGCATGCATATGTGTGTGTTATACAAAATAATTATTACACACTTACTGTATATTATGTAAACAAACTTTTATTTTGGATGTGATTAATTGTTTCACAGCACTCATTTATTTATTTACTTTTGATTTCTTAGGGACTGTTCGTTATTTATTTAAGGGGCCACCGGAGGGGTTTTGAGATCTGTAGTCAAAAAAGACTTGACCCTCCCTTCCCCAGTAATAATTTTTTCTATGACCCTCCAAAATGATTGTGAAAAAGGGCATGACCCTCCCCGATAATTTATTGATTAGCCATTGTTTTTTTTTAGGGGTATAGGGTTTCGGTGCTGATGCTGTGGTGACACGCTCATGTAACATAAGGGTGGCGCTGCCAATAAAGCAGCTACAAGCTGTCACAAAGAACCGGTAAAATGATTATGAATATGCCAAATATAGCAAGGAGACATTTTAATTGTTTATTAATAAACAAGGGTTTTCTGTGTCAGTCTGTCGGCTGCAAAGATGAAGTTGACGATGCTGACTCGTGATCTTCGCAGTGAACGCGCCAGAGAGAAATGCAGATTTCATATGGAGAGAGCAGTCTATTTTCTTTCGTTTTTAAATGTTCTGTTTAAAAGTAGACATAAAGCTTTCTATATATTTCTCAGGTCTGTGAGACAAGTATTAGGCTATAGCCTACGCTGAGTTTCGGTTCATTTAGGAGACGATCGAGAGTCCAGTTCACAGCGCCGGCGCCTCCGTGATCTATTTTCTACTATATTTAATTACTTCTTATTTATTAAATCCGGGCAATTGGTTGATGAAACATTGATTATAATTAAGATACAATTAATAAAATACGAAATTCACTTTAAAGAAAGGCTTTGTTCTTTCTGTTTGAGGTCTCTGTGAAAGTTTTAAAGGCGCTTTCAGAGCGGTCATGTCCGTAACGGAGAACTGTCACAACATTGTTTTTTTCCTCATAAATGCGAACACGAAAAATAAAATAAAAATAATATTTTATGTTCTGTGGAGGCCGACCCTTCTTCATACGTTTAGTATTACTTTTGTTTTGCGCAGTGTAATTCATAGAATTAGGCTACTAAAAATATTTTTCCACCTAAAAGTTAAAGATTGTTTGTGTCATGTCACATGTTTTGAAACTTTTCAGTATTAAATGCATTTTCTGAGAATTTATATTTCAAGTTTTGACTGCAAATGTCACATCCATAACGCTGGAATTGGCCAATTTTAAAGAATTTATCCTCAACTAGTTTTTTTTTTGGGTGTAGGTCTACGTATTTTATTATGTTAACTTCAAATAATAGCCTAATAGTAATTTTTAAATGTAACCCACGTCTTACACATCACACTCCACTGTTATGGTGGCAATTTCAGTATATTTACTCACTAACATTGTTGTGGAAACACAATAAGAATGGAAACTAAAATAATATAATGGTAGTAGCCTATCGTGCTACAGCGCACATTCTATCAGCTGCAGTTCTGGCGCCAGTCCCAATACTGTAAAACTCGATGTATTTTTACATCACATGTTAATGCAGCGGTAGAGTTACTCACAGGACACTGCACTTATTCGCAATCACAAAACTTCATTATTTGCTCGTGCTTGAAAGCTTTGCCGGGTAAACATTTCATTGGCGTTCTGTTCTGACATGATGCATGCACTTTTTCTGAGCGCGTACTGAAGCGCGCGTGCACTGTCAAACAGCGCCAAACTGGATTTGTGTTGGGTCAGAACCATCTGATAGCAATGGGGGGCCGAGACCGAGAGATCTAGGCCGACATGGAAAACAATATGCACCAAACAAGTCACTTTGAAATTGTATTGTTTTCATGAATACAAAAGTTGGGTGACCCTCCCCCTAGACGAAAAAATGTTGGATGACCCTCCCCTCAACAAAGAATAAAAAGACATGACCCTCCCCTATTTTCCTCCGGTGGCCCTTTCCATAAATACCGAACGGTCCCTTAAAATTTTTAAAAAAGATTTGTGATTTCGTATTGCTCTCAGACCATTGTCTTATGATATGTGAATTCATCATTTTCTAAATGATTCTGTACTATTGTTGCACAACATATGTTGATAAAAATAAAAATATTTTACCAATAAAATGTTCCCAAATAAACCAAGAAATTATGCGGAATCCTTTTTATCATGTACATCAGTATGTGTGCAGTAGAGGGTTAAAGAGACATAACGTCTCGGTTACGTATGTAACCCTAGTTCCCTGAAGGAACGAGACGCTGCGTGAAAACACTGTGGGAACGCCCCTTGCGTTGTGCGTCATGAAGCAGGTATGGAATCAGTCCAATGGCGAGACGGAACGTCGTAGGCGGGTGACGTCATCGACCAGGAAACTATGAAGCACCCCAAAATCAAAGCCGTGACAGCTTCTGAAAAGTCTGAAGCAAGTCGCTCGCGGGAATGCCAGGAGTATGGCAACGACACGCAGCGTCTCGTTCCTTCAGGGAACTAGGGTTACATACGGATCCGAGACGTTCCCTATCAGGAACTCGAGCTGCGTGAAAATGCAGTGGGAACGCTAATACCCACGTCGCCATAAGAGCAAGTGACCGACTGTGTGAATTAGGAAGCACATACAGCCGAAAGCACCTGCGCCCCAGGAGTGGAGCTAAGGTCAAGGTCATAGAAACCGGACAAATGTATGCGGTGAGGACCAGCCTGCCGCATCACAGACATCATGGAGAGAAACTCCTGACAATAAGGCTTTGGAAGCCGCCATACTCCTAGTAGAATGAGCCCATACAGCCAGAGGTGAAGGCTGACCAGCCGACTCATAGGCAAGTGAGATGGCCTCGACCACCCACTTGCTCATTCTCTGCTTAGACACTGGAGACCCCTTCTTAGGTGGTCCAAAACAGACAAACAACTGTTCAGATTTCCTCCACAGGGCAGCTCTGTGGACATAGGCGACTAGGGCCCTAACGGGGCAAAGCAGATTGAGTTTTTCCTGATCCGATGACGTGAACGGAGGAGGACAGAAGGCCTGCAGAACTATAGGTCTGACCACATTAGTAGGAACCATTGGGACATAACCTGGTAAAGCAGCAAGTGCCGCCACGTACACCTTTAGTGTGGAGGGGGATAACCCTGTAGAGAAATGCTCCTGCAGGAACTCCAGCACTGGACCCACTGGGCAGTTAACTGGGTCTAGCTGGTGTTCTCTACACTAAGAAGTGAAGAGTCTCCACTTCAGGGCATATAACTTCCTCGTGGACGGAGCTCTGGAGTGAAGGATGGTCTCAACAACCTCAGTTGGGCCCCTCAGAGGCCAAGCCCATAGTTTCCACAGTTCTGGGCGGGGGTGAAGGATCGACCCACTCGCCTGAGAGAGAAGGTCCCTCCTGATCGGAGTCTCCAGAGGAGAGCCGTCGAGGAGAGATATAAGGTCCGCAAATCATACTCGGGCCGGCCAGAACGGGGCTACCAACAGTAGACTGACCCCGTCCTGGCGAACCCTCTCCAGAACTCCTGGGAGCAGAGCAATCGGGGGAAAGGCGTACAGATGTGACCTCGGCCACGGCTGTTCCATAGCGTCCAACCCCAGCGGGGCTGGAAGACTGAGAGAGAACCACAGTGGACAGTGTGATGTCTCCCTGGACGCAAATAGGTCTACCTCGGCACGACCGTACTGCATCCAAAGGAGCTCCACCACCTCGGGGTGGAGTCTCCATTCCCCGGGCCTCGGCCCCTGCCTCGACAGGATGTCCGCTCCCTGATTTAGGTACCCTGGGATATAAATCACCCTCACTGAAAGAAGCTTCCCCTGGGACCATAGAAGGATCTGGCGAGCCAGCTTTTATAACGGGCGAGAGCGCAGACCCCCCTGATGATTTATATAAGAGACCACAGATGTATTGTCGGACCGGACAAGAACATGATGACCTCTCAGGTCTGGGAGGAAGTGTTTCAGAACCTGAAACACTGCCAACATCTCTAGACAATTTATATGCCACAACCGATGATGGTCCTGCCACAGACCCTGGGCTGGGCGACCACTCATGATCGCCCCCCAGCCTGTGAGGGAAGCATCTGTCGTTAGCGACGACAAAGAGCACCCAACACAGGACCCTGGGACAGAAACCAAGGATCCCTCCACATGACCAGAGCACGGAGGCAACGCCGTGTAACTTTGACTATGCGGAGGGGGTTTCCCCTTGGGGAGAACCCCTTGGTTCTGAGCCACCACTGTCATGGTCTCATGTACAGCAGGCCGCAAGGTATAACGTTGGACACTGCTGCCATCAGAACCAACAGTCTCTGAAACCGTTTTACAGTGAGCAACTGGTCCAGTTTCACTCGTGACGCTAGACCGAACGGAAGAACACGATATTGTTATGCTTCGGCCCCGGAAGCGAACCTCAGGAACTTCCTATGTTGTAGAAGGATGGAAATGTGGAAATACACGTCCTTTAGATCTATCGTGACAAATCAGTCCTCTGATCTGATTTGTGACACACTCTGCTTGAGAGAGAGCATCTAGAAATCGAGCTTCACGACTGAGCGATTAAACGGGCGCATATCTAAGGTTTGACGCAACCCCCCATCCTTCTTTGGAACGATGAAACATCGGCTGTAAAAACCTGACTCCTTGCTGGGAGGAGGAACCCGTTCTATAGCCTCCTTTTGCAAGAGCATTTTTACCTCCTGTTGCGTTACCAGAGGCCTACTTGGGGCCTACCACGGTGGGCAGGACCCATCTGAATCGAATTGGATGAGATCTGAACTGAATAGCATAACCTCTTACTTACGATTGCAGGACCCACAGAGATAATCTTGGAAGGCTTTTGCACTCTGCCAGGAAATCTACAAAGGGTACCAGCCTCTCGAGGCTGGCCTCTGGAATATTTTGAGCAGCAAACACAGTGCCCTGAAACGGTGCACCGGCAGGGAACGACTGGTTTTACTGCTCTAAACCCCTCCTCAGAGGGGGCGAGCATCCCTCGGGAAAGCGCTCGCTGGGCCCGTCTACGCCCCGGTGGCGTCAGGACCTCTTAGACGAAGCCTTCTTGGCCATAATGACTGTCCTCAGATCAGTCTTATGACCAGAAGACTTCGGTTGAGAGTGCCGCGCCTGGTCCCACTGTTTTGCAGGGGGGGAGCACGAGACGCAACACTCTGAAGAGGGGGCGAGCGTCCCTCGGGAAAGCGCTCGCTGGGCCCGTCTACGCCCCGACACGAAGGCGGGGTAGGCAGAAGGGACCCCTGAAGGCACCGTCTGATGCAGTGAACACCTTTCTCTCACGGTGGGAACCACCCTCAGCATCCTGACACCGGTGGCGTCAGAACTACCTTTTTTTTTTTTTTTTTTTTTTTGACGAAGACACTTGGCTATAATAACTATCCTTAGATCAGTTATACCCCAAAAAACTTCATCTGAGAGTGTCACGTTTGGTCCCACTGTTTTGCAGGGGGAGCTCGAGACGCGACGCTCTGCTTTTGAAGGGGCGAGCATCCCTCGGGACCGCGCTCGCTGGGACCATCTACGCCCCGGCATAAAGGCAGGGTTGGTAGAATGGGCCCCTGAGGGCACCGAGAGAGAATGGGCACCATGTGATGCGGTGAACTCCTTCCTCTCACGGTGGAGACTACCCTCAACATCCTGACGGCGGTGGCGTCAGAAGTACTTTTTAGATGAAGCAACTTGGCTATAATAACTATCCTTAGATCAGTTATAATCCAAAAACTGGAGATGGGCGTGGTTATGCTGTAACGCGAGACACGTCGAGACTTGGCTGAATCTAACATGGCGTGCTTCTGAAGCAAGCAAACAACAAATGCTTAATCAACGAAAGAATAAAAATAATAATATATCAAGTCAAGTAAGTAATTTAAAACAAACTCGGCAATCCTGGATCATAGGGAGGAGGATTTAGCCAGCTTGACGAGCTTTATTGATGAGAGCTACCAGTGGGTCGTTAAGGGTAAATCCAAGAGGAGTAGGAAAGACTCCCCCGGGGAATCCTCTCCGACATCACCAACCGGGAGCGACACGGCGGATATATTGCTCTCCATAGAAGGGAAATTATCCACCTTTGATGTGTGGTTGGGCCTGCTGGAGGCCCTTTACCGGGAAATTCAAGCACTACGTGAGTCTCTGGAATATAGCCAAAAGCAGGTAGAATCTCTGGCCGCGGAGAATAGCACCTTCCGGGAGTCTGTGAAATTTCTAAATGAAGAAGTAACACGACTCTCAGTGGAGAATAAGAAAATGAAAGAAACAGTTCTAGGCGTGCAGGGTAGGAGCATGAGGGACAACTTGGTGCTCGCCGGTTTGCCAGAGCAACCCGAGGAAGATGCTGAGGCAACTGTTAAAAACTTTCTGCAAACACAACTGAAACTTCCAGAAGTTAAGGCCAAGGCTATTCAGTTTGATCGCGTACATCGTCTAGGCGCAAAAAGATCAGCAGGGCAAAGACCGCGTCCCATAGTTGTTAAATTTGTGCTTCATAAAGAAAAAGAAGAGGTGAAGCGCTGCGGCAGACAGCTCCGGGGAACTGACTACAGTATGAATGATCAGTTCCCAAAAGAAATTCTGGAGCGTCGTAAGATCTTGTTCCCCATCAGGAGGAGATTCCTGGAGGATGGAGCCCGCGCTGTCATCTCGGTGGACAAACTGTATGTAAATAGGCACCTACATCGAGACCAGAACACTACCCCTTGGCTCTACTGAAATCAGATATGTATTCTCTTCCTTCATTTAGTTTACATGAGAGAGATATGTTAATCTGACTCACTAGTTTTAATACATAAGATCTGCTAATTGATGGTGATATCTATTCACTATAATACTGCCAGTCTCTAGTTTGTCAAGAACCATTTTTTTTTTTCATGGTTTCTGTATTTAATTTCTTTTTTTCAGTTTTTTTTTCTGTTTTTCTTTTCTTGCACTATTTTCTTTATATTCTTGTACACTATTCCCTGTACTCACCCCCCAGGACACTTCATTAATACAAAGAATATACATACAGAAACATACTGCTATCTGTATAAGATCCATACATACAGACATACTACACAGATAGAGTCACATAAATGTAAAGATACACACAAAATTACATACACCATGTACTCGTTTATACGCACACATACACATACACACACATTTGTAGATAACATTCAACACACACCATCACTATGATGAGCATGAACACATTCAGATTTATCACGTGGAATGTACACGGAGCCGGGACCAGAGAGAATAGGCTAAAAATTCATAATCGATTAAAAGACTTAAATGCTGATGTTGTGTTCCTACAGGAGACTCATATGTTAAATACGTCGGTTGATATCCTCTCTACAATACAGTTTCCGCACATTTTTTCTTCCAGTTATAATTCTAAACAGAGAGGTGTTGCTATTTTGATTAATAGAAAGGTCAAATTCACAGTATTCAACATAGTCACAGATCCTGAAGAGAGATTTATAGTAGTCAATTTATCAGTTCAGAATATGAAACTGTGCCTAGCCAGTTTATATGGTCCAAATGTCGATGACCCCTCCTTTTTTCATTCCTTCTTCACCTCACTGTCTGAGTATACAGACAGTGTATTGATTATTGGAGGGGACTTCAACATGGTAATGGACCCCACAGCTGACAGGCTTAGTAATGCAGGTAACTATCGAAACTGGCAATCTGTTAATACAGTTAAACAATACATGGAAGACCTGGGACTATGTGATGTTTGGCGCTCTTACCATCCCAATCTTAAAGAATATACTTTTTTTTCTTCAGTTCATCATTCGTACTCTAGACTAGATTACTTCCTAGTTAGCAACTCTTTAGTGAGTGAGTTATCTGACATTCAAATTCACCCGATTACAGTGAGTGACCATGCCCCAGTTTCTTTCAACCTGAGGAATAAATCAATTACCTTACCTTCTAGGAACTGGAGATTCAATTTGGCATTGCTTAAAGACCTTGATTTTATCAGTTACTTCAAAAGAGAATGGTCCAACTATTTAGAAAACAATGACACACCAGGAGTCTCAGCAGGTATCTTATGGGAAGCAGGGAAGTCAGTGATGAGAGGAAAAATAATTTCTTTTGCATCATATAAAAAAAAGAAGGAAAATGCAAATATGTCAGAATTAGAATTAAGAATTAAATCACTAGAGGACATCTATAATACATCACCGGAAGAACAGACGCTTAAGCAAATAAGGAAGGCTAAACTTGAATTAAATGAAATAATCAATAAGAAAATACAGTTTATGGTACAACGGTTACGCTTGGAGCAGTTCAAACATGGCAACAAATCTGGAACATTTTTAGCTAACCAATTAAAAACTAACAAAGAAAAATCAACAATTAATTCAGTTAAAGACTCAGCAGGTAATATCATACATGAGCCCAATGCAATAAATGATACTTTTAGAAACTTTTATAGAACTCTATATTCATCCCAACTAGATCCATCAGACAGTGACATTCAGAAATTTTTGGACAACATAAATCTTCCAAAATTAAATGAAGAACAAGTCATGGCCTTATATTCTCCCCTTACAGTGGCAGAGCTACATGAAGCCCTTAAACATATGTCTTGCAATAAAGCTCCCGGACCAGATGGCTTCCCAATAGAATTTTATAAAGAATTTTGGTCAATTCTGGCACCAACTTTTTTCAAAATGGTTCCAGAAATTAAAGAAGAAAACTACTTAACATCAACCATGAACTCTGCAAACATTATTGTACGGTTAAAAAGAGGCAAAGATCCCACGTTACCATCTAGTTATCGCCCTATATCATTGATAAATGTTGACCTTAAAATAATATGCAAAACTTTAGCAGGAAAGAGAAAGGTTAGAGAAAATAACTCCTTTTATAATTCACCCTGACCAAACGGGTTTTATAAAAGGCAGACATTCCTCTACAAATATGCGTAGATTTATTAATTTAATAGATTATTCCAACATTAATAATTTAGAAACAATTATAGTATCTCTGGATGCGGAAAAAGCCTTTGACAGAGTTAATTGGAAATTTCTATTGGCTACTTTAAGTAAATTCGGCTTTGGATCAACCTTTACTAACTGGATTAAGATCTTATATAAATCCCCTAATGCAAGAGTTAGGACAAATGATCAAACCTCTCCTAGCTTCAATCTGCAGAGAGGCACTAGGCAGGGATGCCCTCTTTCCCCATCGCTTTTTGCCATCTTTTTAGAACCTTTAGCAATGGCAATCAGGCAAAATCAGTATATTAAAGGTGTTTGGTCCTTAAAGAATGAACATAAGATAAGCCTTTATGCTGACGACGTTTTATTATTCCTTCAGAACTCACGTACATCTTTCTCTGAAACAATCTCATTAATTAATAAGTTCTCATCTTTGTCAGATTATTCTATTAACTGGTCAAAGAGTACAGTTCTACCGATCAACTGTAGGTTTCAAGGGCCATCCAGTATAGCATTACAATCAGGTAATATAAGATATCTTGGCATAAACATCTCTTCCAGATTGTCAGATTTATTAAAGTTAAATCACACTCAACTACTGAAGACCATAGAAGACGATCTTGCTCGGTGGAAATCTTTACCCATCTCACTCATGGGTAGAGTTGCCACCATAAAAATTATGATTTTGCCTAAAATCAACTACTTGTTTTCAATGGTTCCTACGAAACCTCCCTATACGTGGTTTAGATCACTAGAATCACACATTTCTCAATTTCTCTGGAAGAATAAACCCTTTTGAATCAGCCTGAAAACTCTACAGAAAACTAAAGACAGGGGTGGACTAGACCTCCCTAATTTCCATCATTACTTTTTAGCAAATAAGCTACAGTATATTTCTAAATGGCTCAATCATAGTGCATTAGATGAAACATGGATGGATATAGAGCAAGCACTATGCGACAACCTGGAAATTTCTAATCTACTGTATTTTAGTTCAAATATTAAGTCTCATAAGTGCTTTAAGAGCATTAACATCAGCACTTGTTTGACAGCTTGGTGGGAATTTCTTAAAAAAACAGACTCTTCAATGACCCCTATATGGAATAATCCTGATATCACACTAAATAAAAATAATATGATTAATTGTATCCAATGGAAAAACAAAGGAATTAAATATTTAGAGCATTTAATTCATAACTATAACTTTTTACCATTTCATATAATCATCTCACAGTATGGGATAAGTAATAATAGATATCTAGAATATCAACAACTCAAATCAGTAATAAGTAAAAAATTCCCTCTTAAGCAAATAAACCTGGAACTCCCACAAAGTGTTACAGAATTCAGGAGTCTTGGTACTCCAAAGTTGCTATCGAAAATATATAGAGTCATTTCCAAAATAGATGATACAATTTCATTACCAATTACAAAATGGGAATCAGATCTATCACTGAATCCCAACACTGAATCCCAAAAAACAGTTCAGAAATAATATTAAACAACTTTAATATGACTGACAGCTTAAATCTACAATTCATACAATACAAAATCCTCCATAGAACTCATTACACAGGACAAAGGATGTTCAAGATGGGTTTTAATCAATCAAATATTTGCACGCAGTGCACAAGTAATACAGCAGACGATTACATGCATGCCTTGTGGCTTTGTACACCAGTCCAAAGATTCTGGACTAAGGTTTGTGAGGACTTATCAATATGGCTTAAGTGTAATATACCTACTTGCCCAAAACTATGTATATTAGGGGATTTAAATGATATCAATATGGAGATCGACAAAGCACATATGGTCCTCACCACACTATCTGTTGCAAAGAAAACTATCCTTTTGAATTGGAAAACTAAAAATAATCTTAGCATTAACCAGTATAGAAATCTCCTGTCGGATCATATCAGTCTGGAATCCATGCTTGCTTTTAACAAACTCCGATCGGCTGACTTCGACTCTCTCTGGGCCCCGCTGATTAATTATGTCACTTAGTGGGAGGGAAGGGATATGTGTTCTGCCTTAACGGGGGATATGGGGATCTGCGGTACGATCAGCGCAAGCCCGTAACCAGTCTGTGCTCCTGCCCAGCAGTATAGTCCAGTGGCCTACATTCAAGACAAGTTAGCTCTCAGTCTGGGTTCCAGCTCAGCTTTAGCTCACATTCTGTGGACCAGTCTGGTATCCAACAATCAGCCCAAACCAGCTCACAATCTGTGGACTGGCTTGGCACCCAACAACCAGCCCAAGTCAGCACACAACCTGAGGACCGGTCTGGCATTCAACAACCAGCCCAAACCAGCTCACAGTCTGTGGACCAGTCGGGTATTCAACAACCAGGCTAAGCCAGCTCACAATCTGTGGACTAGTCTGGCATCAAACAACTAGCCCAAGTTAGCTTATAATCTGTGGACCAATCTGACATCCAACAACCAGTCCAAGCTGGCTCACAATCTGTGGACCAGTCTGGCATCGAACAGCTAACTTAAGTCAGCTCACGGTCTGTGGACCAGTCTTGCATTCAACAACCAGCCCATGACAGCTCACAATTGATAGACCAGTCTGGCATCTAATAACCAGCCTAAGTCAGCTCACAGCCTGTGGACCAGTCTGGCATTCAACAACCAGCTCACAGTCTGTGGACTAGTCTGGCATCCAACAACCAGCCTAAATCAGCTTATAACCTGTAGCCCAGTCTGGTATCCAATATCCAGCCTAAGTCAGCTCACAGTCGGTGGACCAGTTTGGCATCCAACAACCAGCCCAAATCTGCTCACAATTTGTGGACTAGCCTGGCATCCAACAGCCAGCCAAAGTCAGCTCACAGCTTGCGGACCAGTCTGGCACCCAACAACCAGCTCAAGCCAGCTCGCAACTTGTTGACCAGTCTGGCATTCAACAACTAGCTCAAGCCAGCTCATAGTATGTGGATCAGTCTGGCATTCAACAACCAGCCTAAGCCAGCTCACAATCTGTGGACTAGTTTGGCATCCAACAACTAGCCCAAGTCAGCTCACAATCTGTGGACCAATCTGGCATCCAACAACCAGCCCAAGCGAGCTCACAATCCGTGGACCAGTCTGGCATCTAACAACCAGCCCAATTCAGCTTACGGTCTGTGGACCAGTCTGGTATTCAACAACCAGCCTAAGTCAATTCACAACCTGTGGACTTTGTAACACAGTAGCAGTGACTGCGCATTTTTTCAGCGGTCTTGGTTCCGGAGGCATTTTTCCTTCCATGGGAGCCTTGAGTTTCAGGCCATGAACCAAACCAAAAAAACTTTGTTTTTTTTTTGTTCCCATGACTTTATAAGGATCTAGGATCTTACTAAAACACGGTGAAAGGTTATGGTAGGACAACAGTTAAAGACACTGACTATAAATGTGAAAAAATAAAGTTGTCCTCCGAAGAGGGGGGCTGGAGGTGGGCCAAAAAAAAAAAGAAAAAAAAAAGAAAAATAACCCAAAAACTTAATCTGAGAGTGTCACGTCTGGTCCCATTGCATTGTTTGCGAAGCTCTGCTTTTGTTGCGCCCATGCGAGGAGCTTATCGACAGCCAGGACTGACCCGCCCAGCAGTCCCTGTCTTTAAACGCCGGTGCCTTAAAAGACGATGTCGTTACAGCGGAGAGATGGCTGCAAGCGTCTCTTAAGCCTAGGCATCGCCCCATAACTGTGAATTAAAGCCCCAGCAATATAGAAATATTTTTCATGAAGGTCTGAGGACTAAAAATACAGTATGAAATCGTTTTTCTCTAGGGCTTCAACACCTCGGTGTGGAGGTCCGGGAAACGACAGGCACCGTCGTGGATGGTTACAGAATCAACTTACAACTGTATCCAAGATGCATACTGCATAGAGCCTGTCCAAGACTTCTGGGATAACATCAATGCCAAAGTGACGGAGCGTATGCTAGAGACTCAAGAGATATCAAGACTTATATTCAATGTGAGACTTGTGAAACTTTTTTGACGCGTTAATTTGACAGCCCTAATTATAAAGGTGATTTTTTTTTCTTCTCCTTTTGAGCCTCTGCAATCAGTGGAGCTTAAGTTCCTGTCAGTTAAGACAGGGCTCCTGGTTGCATTGGCCTCCATTAAAGGGATAGTTCACTTTGAAATTAATTTTTGGTATGTTTTAGCTTACCTCAAGGGCATCCAAGATGTAGGTGTCTTTGTTTCCGCAGTAGTTTCAATTTTGATATTTTTAAGTCAAACTGTTCTTTTCTGTCAGTCATATAATGCAGGTCTATGGTCACCACCTCAAAGAGCATGCACAGAGAAATCCAAATTAAACATGATTTAATGACTCGTAAATGTAAGTACACATTGATGGCCTAAGACACGAAACGAGCAGTTTGTGTGAGAAAACGAACAGTATTTATATCGTTTTTACCTCTTGTAACCACAGTCACTTCCAAGCTAACAGACACCTGCAGAGCTGCAGGCTGGGCGACACCCTAACACATTCGCGAGATTCTATAATCTCTGAGTAGAGCCAGTGTCCTCTCATGTACTCCTTTCAACTAGCCGGTAATTGGATCCGCTCAGGTGTCTTCCCTTGCTCGCCATTCCACTCCACGGACTGGATACGTGCGATATTCTCCTCAGGTGAGCTACCCCGCAAGCCCTGAGTTCCTCCAGCACGTCAACGCCAGAGTCTATGCCTGCGGCAGCTTTCGCGTCGGCTAGGTGCCCCTCTGTGTGCATGTTTCCCCTCTGGTGACCCCCACATGTGTATTTTCACTGTAAGCCTCTCTGAGCATGTGTCTTCCCCTTGGCAAGCCCCTTGTGTTTCCATATGCATCCCTCCGGTCATATGTGTATTCTTAAGTCCACCCCCTTCAGGCTGGCACTGATTGCATATTTCCACTGAGATATGCTTCCCAGTGTACCTTGGTATTCCTGTGTTAAGTAGGAGTCCTTCGTACGTGTTAGTCTCACGACAGAGATCTCAGACTTACGCAGGGCACTTGAAGACAGCCGAGTGGCGTGATTGGACTGGGAACCCCATTTCGTTGTCATTCTACGTATCTCAAAGTGACTACGAAAGGAAATGTCTCGGTTACGTATGTAACCCTCGTTCCCTGAACGTTACGTCTCCCTGCCACCTCCGCTGTACCACAAGAATTGCCTGAGTTCAGTCTCGGCTCCTCAGCAAAGAAACATATCTGCATGTTGCCGGTGTCCTCCATTTATACCCACGAGGTGGGGCGGAGTTACGCTATGCAAATTCCGCAGACCCATGACATTTCTTTGCCATTGGCTCGTTTTGTAATACTCAAAGTTGATAGGCTTTCTAAGCGAAACCCCATTTCGTTGTCATTTGACGTAACGTCTCTGTTCCCTACTCAGGGAACAAGGGTTACATACGTAACCGAGACATTCCCTATTCCAACGTGGCCATGCTGCCACAGTACAAACTGGCGGTAGGCTGAATGTTGATACTGTCGCTGCTCCTCCCCTGGCTCCTGTTGATCATTTATGGCAAAACTGTCATTCCAAGCTCCACGGGCCAGTCGCAACACCCCCTCGTCTAATACATAGTACGCCATGTATGCCAAACGCAACAGTGAAGTCCTTCTGGGTCAGGGTCCAGTGGTTGTGTTACCTCCATTAGAGATAAGATGTCAAACATCAACCCAGGTAGTCTTGTGAGTACTTTCTCAAGGAGTACGTCCTTCTGGCCAGGCTCCAGAGAATAAAATTTATCCTACAAGACATTATTTGTTTTATTAGATACATATATCTTCAGCCAAAAACTACAAGGCCGAATTCGAAGTTGAATCCTGTAATATTATCATACAATGAAAAATAGTGTAGTCTACTGTAAAAAGCGAATTTATTACGCTAAAATTTGATGATGTTGTAGTCAAGGAAAATTGTGCGTACATTTTTTATACTTAGGTCGACTAACTCCTTTATGATCTACAATTGTTCAATAATAACAGGTAATACACAGTCATTGTAACCTATAATTTATTTCTTCTACCTTATAAAAGAATGCAACTTGAGCATTGTCTGCACGATTATAAGCTTAACTTTGGCTATAATTAAGATAATAATGAGCTGTAATATTTGCTAGCTTTATCCACACAACCCCTGTTATGGTTTATGGTTGATAACAGAATACAAAATGTACATGTCAATGTTCTATGATAATGTGTATGATGTATTACCCACCTCGGTAGACATAGCTCCGCACAATAAAGTTGGCCGGCTCCGATAATAACAAATGCACATGATCAGGGGTAGAAAGGTGAAATATATGCCCCACACCTGTAGGGGGAGCTCGTGGAGAAAACATGCGTCAACAAAAGTGAACATTTCCGAGTTCCGAGTTCTGCCGAGTTCTGCTTTAACGTTAATTTTTTTAACATCATTAGTGCCGACGTGAAAAATAATCTTAGAGAATTTACGATTAGCATTAGCCAGCACTTTTAAACTTTAAACAAAATTTTTAACTAAACTAGCCAAATTAGTGGGGACCTTTGTAACATAGCCTGGTCTAGGATGAAGGAACGCTTTAACCATGACAGGTGCAAATTAAGACAATGCTTGCAAATCTCCTATCCTTTTAAGAGAATTGATAGCGAGGAGGAACAAAGCTTTCAAAGTGAGAAACTTGGCCAGAACCTCCTCCAGTGGTTTAAAGGCAGCCAGGGAAATGCCTTGAAGGACAATGGCCAGATCCCATGTCGGCACCCTGGTACGAGCTGCAGGCCTCAGCCTCAGAGTACCACGGAGGAACCCATAGATACCAAAGGGTCTTTACCCAAAGACATTCCACACAAATGAGTGTGGTAAGCACCTATAGCCACCACATAAACCTTTAAAGTGGATGGGGTTAGACCTGCAGTGAACCGCTTCTGCAGGAACTCCAGCACTGTGCCAACCGGGGGGGTAACTGGGTCGAACTGATAAGTGAAGACTCTCCACTTCATGGCATGAAGTGGAGGGAGCTCTGGAGTGTAGAATGGTCTGCTCCTATATTCTGGGCTATATTCTAGGAATGTAAGCCAGTCTGAGTGACAGAAGCCTTCTCTGGGACCACAGGAGGATTTGGTGCACCAGTTTGCAGAGTGGACGCGAATGCAAACCCCTCTTGTGATTTATATAGGCGACCGCCGATGTGTTGTCTGTGCGGACAAACAGATCTGTGAGGAAGTTATTTAGAGCAAGAAATACAGCCAACATCTCCAGGCGGTTGATGTGCCATGAGAGATGGTGGTCTCTCCACAGACCCTGAGTCGAGCGTCCTTCCAGGATCGCTCCCCAGAGAGGCATCTGTCGTTAGTGTCTTACAACGACAAGAAGCTCCCAACACGGGACCCTGGGAGAGGAACCAAGGTTCCCTATCGGGCAGTCACTACAACGTAGGTCATGACTGACCAATAGGAATCTCGCTAGAGAGGCCAATCTACTTCGAGTGAAACTAAACAACCCAATGCACATTGGCGTGCAATCATTTGCATCAGGTGCGAGCCTCGCAGCGCGGGTATTTAACGAGCTGCAGATGCGATTGCACTCTAGCTTTTTGCTTCGGAGCCAAGCACTTTGATGCCTCTACACCAGTGGTTCTCAGTTCTGGTCCTGGGGACCCACAGCTCAGCACATTTTATATGTCTCTTTTATCTGACACACCTAGTTCAGTTCATAGAGCTCTTTCCTAATGAGCTGATGATCTGAATCAGGTGTGTTAAATGAGGGAGACATATAAACTGTGCAGAGCTGTGGGTCCCCAGGACCAGGATTGAGAACCACTGCTCTAGACTACTTAGAGAAATTCAACGAGCCTTTCTGGACCTCTCCTTCCCGGTGCGGGCGTGACAGCACGGCAGTGCGAGCAGTTTTCTCTCTCTCTCTTTTTTGTATAAAAAAAAAAAAAAAAAAACTGAGCAAACAAAAAGAGCTGTTGTAACAGCTGGTAAGGAGCAGCTTAGAGCGCTCAAGGGCTGTTGTAGCAGCTGGTAAGACCTCCAGCGAGAGATATCCAGCCCACAGACAGGTGCACATTCCTGTCTGTGATCGCTGTGACTGTCCCCCTGCGTGCTTCAGCACCAGCGAGAGTAGTCCCTAAAAGAGCTTACACATAGTTTGCGTCTTTTTCAAGATGTCGCTCTATCTGCGTGTTTCTGGATGTGGTCGTTACCTGGGGTCACGGGATGGACACGATCGCTGCCTCGTGTGTCTGGGCCTCGAACACACAAAGGCAGCGTTCATGGATGAGTCATGCACCCATTGTGGGAAGATGACCATCTTGGAGCTGCGGTCGAGACTCTCGTTCCTGCAAAGGGGCGGAGTCCCCGTGCCTCCGCCTCGTTCCAACCCCCCATTGCAGGTTGCTTCGGGCGGTGACACGGGAGACCTGAGGATTACTATGAGCGCGCTTCATTCGGGGAACCAACCCCCTAGGAACCCTCACCCTTCCCATGCTCTGCAACCAGCTGAGCTACCAACGGAGTACACTGGACCATCCTCGAGGTGTGTACCAGTCGTTTCATTTGGTGCTCCCTGCGACGACCAGATGTCGATCACTGCATCGGAGGGTGGGTCAGAAATCTCTGCGGACGACGTCTCGGAGCCGCTGCCTCCTTCTGGTGTGTCAGCGATGCTCGAGACGGACCCGGAGATGATGGCCATGCTTTCCCGGGCCGCCAACAGGGTCGGGCTCGTATGGAACCCTCCACCGTGTCCCGAGCCCTCGAGGTTGGACGATTGGTATCTCGGGGTGGTGCGCGTTGGTTCTCAGCAACCCACCCCAGAGCCCTTCTTCCCGGAGGTGCACGAGGAGCTCACGGGGACGTGGACGGCACCTTTCACTGCCAGAAACCGTTCCGGTGGCTCCTCCTCCCTCACCACCCTTGATGGCGGGGCAGCTAAGGGATACACGCGTATCCTGCCAGTGGAACGGGCCGTTGCGATGCAGTTGTGCCCTAACTCGCCTTGGCGTGGAGAACCGTGTCTTCCTTCACCTTCACAGGGTTTAAACTAAGCTAGGAATGGGCCTTAGTTCATTGAGGGCATTTAAGTAGTTTTTTATAAACGTGCCTTAGAAAAGTAGTTAAATTAGCCTACTGGTGTGTATCTTATGTCAGTTCAAACATGCATTTTAGTCTGGAACTAGGCTTAAGCCTTGTCTGTGAAAATGTATTTGTATTTGTCATAAATGTCCCAAATATTTTCCATCCTACATTATACTATATTTTGTGATAATTTTTTTTAGACACGTAGAATGTAGGTTAGATCTTATGCGTATTTTTCTATTGATTGTGTGTGTTGGCTTATGGCGGATGTAAGTGCAGTTTACCTGCACACTGACCTGACACACCCTACAGCACCTACAAGCTTTATTTCAGACAACACAGCTATCTCAAAAAATAGGGAACTGCCTTTGAAACATCATGTACGTATAATTTCAGCCCCCCCAAAAAATGTTGTCTAGGTAGACAGTACACTAGATTTTGATACAGCCAGTATCTCTCTCCTAACAAGGCCTGTGAACGAGCTCCGGTGTCCAACTGTTGCATCTTCACACACACAACTCGACCACACTTTGAGGCAATAAAAAGCAAACGAAAGTCTGTTTTAACAAGATATGTCGACCGACTCGAGGAAATAAGCCTTAAAAGAACGACAGCGAAAATAACACATTACAAGTCATTCCGAAACTACCAGCCGAAGAATATGCAACAACTTAATGCGAAATACTACATGAAGCAACTTCCAGTCATTCTGAGCACTATGGGAAAACACATTGACATGTAGGCAAGTTGCAACTTTCAGCCCGTCCACTCCGTCTCGAGCGAGAATAAAACGTCCACCCAGTGTGAACGCGTTGTTTATTCCTTGGAACTTTGTTTCTGTACAACGCTAGCCTGTATTGCAGCAAGTAGGCGCCATGTTTGTTTTTGTTACTTGGTGTGCTGTCGGGTTTCTCGGACTGACTGCTGGAGGCGGATGAACCCGCCCATGAGTGACTCGCTGCTACACATTTCTCTGTCTTCCGCCCTGCAGACTCATTAATGCCACAGATCTAAAGTAGTGCGCACCATGATTAACAGGTGTCTGGGTATTTATTTTCAGTATTCTAATGTTTGTAGTTTGTTATTGTACAGTTGCACAAATTAAAGTCAAAGGAAAATAAATACATTTAAAACAGACCAGAGATAAATGAGGGTTTGCAAAAAATTCTTTATTACAAAACATGAACACCAAAATTTTTAGCCAATATTTACCTTTTACAATTAGTTTGTACTAAAGTTTAGAATTGATGTAATAAGAATTCACATGGTTCAAACAAATGAGTTAGTTGATTGAACCTTTTTAAAGCTAAGTCCTTGAAGTCCCATGATACAGTTGAGTGAAGGGGTGACACCTGCTGGACAGGAGGGGGAGTGCAATGGGCAAGAGTAGTTGAAAATAAGAGGGAAGGCTCTGGACTTGGTCTTGAGCAAGGGCTGTTCACCTCAACCATTGGTGTTTTGAGCCAAGGAAAACTGTCATGCTGATTCCAAGACACTTGTTTCTTCCTTCCTCCACAGCTTTTCTCCACAAACTTCTCACATCCTTAACTAGGGAGAGTTTATTAAAAAAGATAAATAAACAAAGCTAGGCTACATGTTTAAAAATATTTGTAATGAAGAGTGAGAAATATTTATAACTCAAAATACAAAATGGAGAAAAAAAAAAAAGACTTGTACTTAGACTCTCAGGGGTGCGGCATAGTTGTTTCCTAGCTGAAAAAGGGTCAGATATGACATTTAGTAACTACCTAAGGTCCACATCACTCCTTCCATTGACTGGACTCATGATCACTGCCTCTGCAAACTGAGAACCAAACAGCAAATTAATCTTTTCACACTGTACATTATATAAACTCAAGCAGAGGATTGTCTGCTCCGTATCTGTCCGTGGCGATTTCTCTCAGTTCGCACCGGTCATCAGAGAGCAGGTTTGATATAGGGAAAACTTGTGATGAGTAGAGCACTGCTCAGGACTGCCCATGTATCAGTTTCCCAGAGCAAAATCTACAAGGCACTAAACTGCAAACACAGCAATTTTAATCTATTCAGTTGTGCTAAAAAAATATATTTAAAAAAATCTAAAATTAGCTGCAAGTACCAGTATGGTCAGAAGACTTTTGATCGAAGCTAAGCTATAACCGCCCATAAAGCACCATTGCTAAAAAAAACAAACAACAACAAAAAAAAAAAAAAAACAGCATGTACAGAATCGGTTAAAATTTGCCAAAGGAATTTGTCCAAAGAAAAATGTCATAATACTGTGGACTAATGAGAGTAAAATTGTTCTTTTCAGGTCTAGCGTTCATCTCAGTCGGGTACTGTATTTAAGCCACAGTACACAGTGAAGACAGAAGCATGGTGGCGCAAATATCTTGGTATTGGGATGTTTTACATACTACGGTGTTGTGCCTATTTTATTGTACACCAGGGATAGATCAGTTTGAATACATCCAAATACTTGAAGAGATTGGTAAATGGCGAAAAGTCAGAGAATATGGTTTTAAAATCTGGTCTCCCACAGGGATGCGTTTTATCCCCATTGCTTTTCTCTATTTATACAAAGAGATATCCTGTAATAGTGATAACCTGGTGCTTATAAAATATGCAAATGGTATGGCACTTGTGGGATGTGTGAAGGATACCCAATCACTGGACATCGATTTTGATTTTGTTAATTCTCTCACAGCCTGGACGGAGAGGAGCTCTTTGCAGCTTACTATTATCAAAACCAAGGAAATGTGTTGTGGGGCTAATAATGCACATAGACTTTAAGCCTTTGATACTTAATGGAGAGGAAGTTGAGCAGGTGGGATCTTTTAAATACTTGGGTATAGAGATTGATTCCCAGTTTAAATTTGATCAGCACTCAGAAAATGTTTTCAAGAAGGGGTATCAGCGTCTAGGTTTATTGAGGAGTTTTAATATTGAAAGGGACATTCTGATAATGGTGTACAAATCACTTATCGAATCGGTGCTTACATTTAACATTGTAACCTGGTTCAACTCTTTCTGTTAAATGCAAAAATAGACTTTTAAGGATTATAAGTATGGCTGGTAAAAGGGGGGGAGAGAGAAGGTTATGTTGAAGTCATGTTGAAAACAAACAAGGTGGAACTTACTGCTCTCCAGGGGGTAAACTAAGGCAGAAATGCATGTACCACCAGTCAAACATGCTCACAGATCAAGTATAAAGCTAGCAAACTTCTCTGGGTATTCCAGAAAGCACAGATTGTAAAATTAATCTTTTCACACAGTATGTGTGATAAACAAACTCAAGCAGAGGATTGTCTGCTCCGTATCTGTCCGTGGCGATTTCTCTCAGTTCGCACCGGTCATCAGAGAGCAGGTTTGATATAGGGAAAACTTGTGATGAGTAGAGCACTGCTCAGGACTGCCCATGTATCAGTTTCCCAGAGCAAAATCTACAAGGTACTAAACTGCAAACAGCAACTGAGATAGGGTGTTGATTTGTGCCAGCATGCATGGGGCTAAAATGAAGAGATACAAGCAGAAAAAGCATTGAGCTTATCAATACAAAACTACCTGTACTGGTGTGTCTGGGTCACAGACTGAATTTTAACCGGGTAAAGCAAGGGAGATTGAAGACAAGCAGGACCCCCTTATCTTCAGCTGCCATTGAAGTGCTGTTGAGAAATTGGAGAGGAAGTTACACTTTATTTCCATGAAAATAGAACAAAAGTTATTTTCCCAACATTCACCATTTAGAAAGACTAAAATTGTGCTGTACGTTTTGAGCTCTGGCTCCAGTTGTACTTCTGACTCAAAATGGACATCTGTCACGGTTACCTCTGGTTTTCTTTTTGACGGCTGCTCTAGCAGTTCTCAAAAGCGGAAAAAAAGGATAATTACACATCTCTACAGAAGATAGATATCACATAATACACCCATCTAAGCTGTTAACTTACCAGGTAGTTTATATGGATATTGTGAGAAGACACTAGCCTCAAAGCTAGCCTCAGAAGCCAGCTCAAATGAGAGAGGAGCCATTGGAGAGACAAAGTCAAGAGCCTAAATGTTACAGAAAGCAGATCATCCTCATTCAAGCAAAGTCAGAACACTGCTAAAGATGCACTAAAAGAAGCAAAGTTTCAAAGAAGACAAAGTGAACTGGATGACGAGTGAATCTAAATAACCTAAATGGCTAAACTGGCAGAATAGATTTAAAAGCAACAATGACTTCACTTACAAGATCCTCTATAAGAAAAGAGGTCAGGGGTGTGTTTTTCAAACACACGGCCCACTTGTTCTCTCAGTCCTCCTCCATTCTTCTAATGGAGACCTTGATTTCAGTTGCATCCTCGTTAATCAGTTTCCGCCTGGAAAGATTAAAATCAATAAACAAAAATAAATCAATTAAAAAAAGTAAATTGTACCTTTGCACTTGACTTTAAGAGTTACACTGAAACACTGTAATATGTTTAAAAGCTGACCAACCAGTAGAAGGTCATCAAATTCATTGTGCTCCTTCACATACCATTATACCCAGGTGAACGTGAACCCAGAGGGTATGGCCACAGATTTAAATTGTCAACACATGAATCAAATTAGACATTGATCAATCAGGTTAACTCACTGGTGACAATGATTTTCAAAATGAAATGAAACCAGGTGTTTTGGTTTTTCATTTTCTCTTTTAATATAACGTTTAACAAAAATAACTTTAATCCAGACACATGGCCATTAATTTAAATAACATTCTAAGTGTAAAGGACACATAACTTGTGTATTAAATGTTCAAGAGGACGTTTAATTCTACCCGAGGTTTTCTTTTGAGCGGCTGAAAAGCAAAGCATTCTCCTTAAGGTATTTGTGTTGAAGCTGTATACTTGGGCCTCCAATTTTCTCTCTCTCTCCTTACTAAGGACATGTAATCCCTCATTTAGAAGCTCCAGCAAACGCATGGTGACAGGCTGGCCTCCCACATACAAGCTACCAACACAGGACTATGGACACAAATAAAAACTTACTGTAAGAATTTAACACTAAAATAGAAATGCTGATCTTTTGAGATTTTAGGAAATGCATCACATGTTCATAAACACAAAAACACATACATTTTCACAAGTTAGTTTTCCTTTTCTCCCTGTAGATCTCACCTGGTGGGATAGTTGCTCCCACCTAGTTTTCACGAAGAACTGCAGGCAACTTCACACTCAGGTTCTGTCCACCCAAGATGTACTGGTCCACCTGTCCATGGATCACATTCATCATTACTTTTCTTTCTACTTCAAGGGTGGATAAGACTCTGTCTGTCTCATTCCAAAGGCCTTGCACCTGAGAATGTAATTTACACGCATACATGTATAAGTACTGAGATTTCAGTAGTCAAGAGATTACTTATTAGAAAAAGAAACTGAAACGTGAACGTGGTGCAAACCTTTCGATTTTTTGCAATAATGTCTTCCTTAAATCTGCGTTACGGTCATGTTTTCTTCAAACAAGAAATATTTTTAGTTAAGTGAACATGATCTGTGCAATTGACTTCAAACAAAGCTGTGAGAAAAAAATATTTGAGAGATTTACTTAAGCAAATTATCATATTTGGCATCCTCTGCATCAAGGTCGCTCAAAGACTTTTCCAACCCTCTGAAAACAAAAACATCTTGTTTACGCATGTAACCCTGGTTTCCTGAGTAGGTAATGAGACTCTGCAACAGTAGCTGATGCTATGAGAACTGGCTTAGCTATCACGATTGTCTGAAGCCTGTGAATAAATGTGTCATCAACATCATATAAGGACAAACCCATGTCATCAATCCTCAGATTTTGATGACAGAAGCAGCAGAAAAGGATAAGAATGGTATAGGAAACAATACACTACATGGCAAACCTTATCTTACCCATATATTTATGGTCTCGGAGTCTCTACTAACGAGCTAATGAATTGAATCAGGTGTGTTTGATTAGTTTTGAAGAGTTTGAAAATGTGTAGTGTTGGTTTGACTCCAGGGGCCCGTTCTTCGTACGTCGCTAACTCACTTAGCTGGATTTGATTGTTGGCGATTTGGCATGATCTTGGATTGTTTGGTTCTTCGACGCTCATCCTGGACTTGCTGTCATGGCAACAGGTGCGCAAGCTTGAACCTGCTCGCGAGCAGGCTTATTTCGTGTTAGCAGGATTAGATCGCGGCTTTAGCCTATAAGCAGAGCTGATACGGGAGGTCTTTTAACGCAGCGCGATAGTGTACTTGAGAGATATAATTTTTCTCATGACTCGTGAGGATGTCGTTTACATCATTAATTTGTTGGAAACGCATAAATGTTCGACTCGTTGAAGTCTTTAATAACAGTGCAGGCAATTTATTGCGATTCTTAATATTCCAGATTGTAATATTATATCAAATTTGCGATTCTTAATATTCCAGATTGTAATATTATATCAAATTTGCGATTCTTAATATTCCAGATTGTAATATTATATCAAATTTAAAAAAGGCAGTTGACAGACTAAAATCTCTTAGATGTTCCATATCACAAATATGGCAAGGATCTGTGCATGACTCAAGAATTTTCAGAGATTTATGCACAATATTTGAACGTGGTAAGGAAAAATATAAATATCAAGCTAACAGAACAGAACTGATTTTTTCTATTATACATGTGATTACAACAGGATCCTGCTTGGAGACAGGTGTTTTATGACCCCATTCCCTGACCCAAACCCCAGACCAGTTACAATGGAGCTCTATCAGGACAAGGGCACACAATGAAATGAACTTTAGCCAACTAAAGTGTCTGAAAAGTCTTGAGGGTTGCACCTGACAGGGCCTGTGACATTGCATGTGCCATATTACACACCATTGCACCATAAAAAAAAACAAAAAACATTTCATTAATGTTTAATAAAAGACAAGACAAATATGCTTAGAATTCTTTGTTTTATTTTATTGTTCTTTGTAAAGAAAAGCCAATAATAATCATCTTTTCCCTGCAATAAGAGATATTATGCAAGTCAGCAATAGTACTCTGTGTGAAATAATATATTAGCACTTACTCTGAAGTTCCTTTGAAGCAACTCTATCTCTAGTGCCAGTTTTTTTCTTTAAGTTGTCAAGTATTTTCAAAATACTCTATTTTCTAGGGGTAGGGGTAAACCTATCAACACATGCCTTATGCATCAAAAATTAAAAGGAAAAGTACAACACTGCCAACCTCTGCATCACTGCTTTGTGCAGACTCTTCTGTAGGCCTTTCTGTAGATGTGGACTCCTGCAACTCATATTGCATTCAGAAATAATAGGTACTTAAGTGTAAATTAAGTAAAGTTATTTATGCACTTAAAGATACAGAGGGTTTCTTCACTGTCCTGTGCATTGGGGAAAGTGTTGTAGCCTACTTTCTTCCCTTTTGATGTAACATTAGTAAAAGTCTTACTGCACAGTGCACATGCTTCAGTCACTTTCTTGGGAACAGATAAAAGTGTTGGTGTATTGTTTAAAACTGCACAAAAGAGGAAAACACAATTTCATTACAATGACACTGGGGGGAAATGTGATCAATAACTCATGGCAACATATTTTTTTACATTAACTACATGTAGTTTCACACATGTAGACTTTCACAAGTCAAAGCAATTCATTACTACTCAATGTTTAACAGTTGATATGACTGGACAGCCATTTGGATTATATGCCTACTTAATTTAATGCAGCAACAAATTATTTTACAGTGTACTAGGATCATTTAAAGTTAATTTACAAAGTTGCTGCTCCTGCCTCTGGCTGTGGGTCTGAGGAAGAGCTGAACCAGGGATGCCCTCCACAACCCAAGGGCCAGCTCTTTTGCCTGGGTATAACGTGGGGTTGCAGGACCACCACCTGTTTGTTTTTCTTTTCTTTTCTTTTTTTCTCATCCTTTTTCTTGCAAACATTTATTAACAGTGTCTTTTTAAAAGAGATTAGTATAAGTACAAATTACCATTGTGTAGAATATTCTAGTACTTCACTTTTACTTGTTCCCATGTTCTAGTAGTGGGTGGTGACTCTGACATTTACTATGAACAAAGTTATTAATATTTAGAAATTATTAAAATATAAAATATATACTGTAATAAGTGATAAAAACATCTAACATGGTCACTACAAACTTAATTTGTCTGCTACTTTTTGCCAGCCCCCTCTCCTGGCTTTTGCACATTTGAGGTGAATTTTTTTTATTAAAGCTGCCGTCGGCAACTCTGGCTGATTGAGTGGACTTAGGCAAAATTTTGAATGTTTACAACTCTCATGCCCCTCCCCCACTATCAACGAATACCCTCCCACAGAGTTCGTGCTCGTCAGTGCGCCATCACTCTTCGCTACTGCACGAACTTCAGGCGTGTGCATGTGATTGACGTGTGCATGCACGACTTGTGATTGACAGTCCTATCTCACACCCCCCTGCGCTGATTGGACACAATGAACCGGGAGCGGTGGATTTTTGCAAAACAAATAACACGCTCCAGGTGGAGTTAGAAGCTCGGGTTTTTTTCTAAAACCACTTTATTTATGTTGTTCTGTCGGAATATAGTGTCGAATTCGCTGAATATGATTAAAAAAAAGTTGCCGATGGCAGCTTTAAGTTTTTAAATTCTGCATATCCTTCAAGCAATAACTCTTGTTCTGCTGCGGTGAAAAACTGCGTGCGCTCTTTGGCCACGGTGAGCAGCCAATAGCAGCGTTGCTGATCAATGTTTCTACTATCGATACATATCCCCTTTTAACCCAGCGCATGAACGCGCAATTATCTCCGATAACTCAATCCAGCTATACTAATCATAACCGGGAGGAGTGTTCGAAGAACCAAATTAGCCGGATCATGATGAGCACGATTATATTATCTTGGATGTCTCGTTTGATCTCGGATGTTTTAAGCAACGTACGAAGAACGGGCCCCAGGGCTGCTTCCAAAATCGCATACTTCCCTACTATATAGTATGTGAAAAACAGTATGCAACAAAAGAAGTATGTCCTCCGAATTCAAAAAGTAAAAAAAGGCAAAAAGTACCCAGATGACCAACTTCTTCCGGCGAGATTCTGAAGTATGCATACGATGGACACTTTACAATCCCATGCTGGTTGGTCACAAGATAATGACAACATGGTAAATGTAGTACGTCCAGATTACATTCATACTATATAGAACATACTTTTTTAGCGGTCGTGAAGTAATTACTTATTCAAAATAAGTACCTACTCAACAGAGTATGAAATTTATGCAAAAACTGAAAGTTAAGTCAAGTCACCTTTCTTTATAAAGCGCTTTTAACAGTATGGATTGTTTCAAAGCAGCTTTACAGTGACAATAGAAATTACTGTAACAGATTATTTAGGCTTTACCACAGCTCTAGGATAAAGTTATTGTCCAGCTAAAGATAGTCTTGATTGATTAATTTCCGTTGCGAAGATCATTAGTTATTAACTTAGGGTGGTATTAGGTTAGGGGTGGTGATGGCGCAGTGGATAAGACACATGCCCTTGGTGTGAGAGACCCAGGTTCGAATCCACTGTGAGACACCAATGTGTCACTGAGCAAGACACTTAACCCCTAGTTGCTCCAGAGGCGTGCGACCTCTGACATGTATAGCAATTGTAAGTCGCTTTGGATAAAGCTAGATTAATCAATGTATCAATGAATTGTCTCTTCACCAGCTGAAATCTTTTCATCACCAGCTCATTTGAACTCGCTGGTAAAGCTGCAGCCTCAGGAACCCACTTGTCATCTAACTGTTGATGTGACAAATGTAGAACACAAGTATATCAATTTGAAAACATACCCTGAACATGATCATTTGATCCCTGGATAATAGAAAATAACGGGAAAAAAATTCAAATTCAAATGTAAATAGCAGAGATGTCTGCACAGCCTGCAGCCCTAAATACCAGTGGCGAATGGAAACTTTTTCAACCAGATATGACACAGACCAAAATAAGAGACGATAAATAAGAAACACCAGGGTAGGCATATATTTAAAGTGCCCCTATCATGGATTTTTGAAAATGACCTTTCATGTAGTGTGTAATACAGCTGATGAGGTGAATGAAAACATCCTGCAGAGTTTTAAATCTGAAAGTGCACCGTATATAAAGTTATTGTCTTTCAAAAGTAAGAGTTGACTGAGTCAATGAAATGAATTGTTTTTCAAACGAGTCATAAGCCGTTTCGTCTTGACATCAAGACGAAACATTAGCCCGCCCACTTATTGCGACACCAGGGAAACTTAAACCTCAAACCGGCAGCTGAGTCCTGTGGATACTGGAGAGCATCATGTCGAGGAGACGCTGTGTGACACAATGTGACGGTAAAGACATTTTTTTTCCATTACAGAGCTCGGCTATTAAACGTCCTGCTCGAGTCATCCTTGCGATGGAGGTTCAGGTTGATTGAATGGTTCTTCTTCTAGTGTTTCATCATCGGGTCGCGCTCGGATTGATATGGTAAAATCAACGTCATTGTTCGTTACTGTGTTTAGTTTACGGTGTAGGAAGCCTCAGGAAACGCAGAGCTGTCGATGTTATGGAAATGGGAAGGATGCGTGCTGTACGCGGTAAACCAATCACAACAGACTGAGCCGTCTGGCCAATCAGAGCAGAGTAGCTCGTGGAAAGGAGGGATTTAGAGAGATTGATTCATTTGGCGAGTCGTCTGACAATCATTGAAAATCTGATGATGTGCAAATGTATATTATGAGAAAATGAAACAGTTTTTTTTACATTTAATGCATGTAAACCTGTTGTAGGAGACTCCAAAACAACATTGGGAAACTTTAAAATATCATAATAGGGGCCCTTTAACATCATATTACAGGAGCTACAACCATTATTTGTGCAATTATAGGCCTGTGTGAGTGACTTCACAAAGTCTCTTCTTCTTGATGGCATACACCACAAGCATACAGTTTTTTTTTTACAGGCATACACCAGCTCGTAGTTGTAAGTTGACATGCAAATTTATCTGCCATTGACCAGTGGTAATGAGAATACTGTTAGTAAATTATCAGCGTGTTTCAATGAGGTAAAGGGATGGCTCTCAAAAAACTATTTTTTTAAACTCAGATAAATCGGAAGCTATTGTTTTTGGCCCCTCCGAACATAGAAGACAACATTTACCTAACCTTGACCCTTTAAACCTGACTATCTCAGCTAAAGTTCGTAACTTAGGTGTGGTAATTGATAACAACTTGAAATTTGATAGGCAAATTGCCTCGGTAGTGGGCTCTAGTTTCTTCCATCTTCGCTCTTTTTCCAAAATAAAATCCTGTCTATCCAATGCCTCTCTAGAAGTAGCTATTCACGCCTTTATAACATCCAGGCTAGATTACGGCAACTCTCTGTATTAGGGGGTTTCTAAGAGTCAAATTGCTCGGTTACACAAGTTGTTCAGAATGCAGCAGTGTGCTTTCTGAAGGGTGAGAAAAAAATTGATCATGTGACACCGCTTCTGAGATCTCTTCACTGGTTACCTGTTCAATATAGAATTGACTATAAAATTTTACTACTAGTCTACAAATCCCTAAATAATCTTGCACCAATTTATTTATCGGATTTACTTCACCCATATACTCCAAATCGAGAATTGAGATCGGGAAACAAATCCCTCCTTCTTATTCCTAGAATCCGCTTGAAAAAGAGGGGAAATAGAGCTTTTGAAGTGGTGGGCCCCACTCTATGGAATAATCTTCAGCGCTTTCTTCAGAGTTTAAAACAGCGCTAAAAACTCATCTGTTTGGATTAGCTTTTAATATGTAACCTACTTGGGTTTATATATATATATATATATATATACTTTTTTATTTTACTGACGTTAGGAATGTTGTTGGTGCAATGTGTATTGTATTGTGATTATTGTACAGCACTTTGATCGGCTAAAAGCCGTGAGTAAATGTGCTCTAGAAATAAACAAACTTGACCTTGAACTTGAAATTGTAATATTGTGGAACTTCAAAGAAATGATGTTCAAGAACAACAGTGAGAAATGGAGAGAAACAGCTGAAGTGAGTGTCTTTGGATCTGACTGCAGTAGGAAGCGTTGAATCTGTGAAATGAAACTCGGAGCCTCTACAGAGTGTGCAAATGTTTAATGCGTGTCAGTGTATAAAGCAATAAGAAAACACATCTGAGCAGCAGACTCATAGGATCATATGAATGCATAATAAATAGCATGATTAAGAGCAGATAAGTGCTGAAATCTTCTGTGTGTATTTGAGGTAAAAACAATTCTTGTTGCATTTTAAGTTGCATATATCACGTCCCTCTCTGTCCTACAAAAGTGTGTTTCCTACAGACACGTCAATCAGTCAGTTCTAACCACAGGTACATGTACCCTTAAAGGACAAAACTGATTTTGATAATTGCTTGTTCAAACCGGTAACACTTTACAATAAGGTTCCATATGGTAACATTAGTTAACTACATTAGTTACCATGAACTCACAATGAGAAATACTTCTAAAATAATTTATTCATCTCAGTTAATGTTGATTTGTTAACACTTTATAATAAGTATAGTGTAATAAAGTACTTACAAATCATTTGCAAACTATTTATAGTTAATCAATAGTTTATAAGCTGTAGTTAAAAGTTTAAAACATTAAAAGACTATATAGAAAAAGTGAGGTTTCCGTGTTTTATAGGGACTTTCCATAGAAATAATGTTTTATTCTGTACAAACTGTATATTCTTTCCCCTAAACCGACTCCTAATCCTGACACTTTGTTAGTTACAGTGACAATAAATGAAGAACTCAATATTTGTATATAGTCTATTAATGTATTAACTACAGTTTATAAACTATGAATGAACTATTTTCAAATGATTAGTAAATACCTGATTACACTATTATTATAAATTGTTATTTATATTATTATAAATTATTATAAAGTGTTACCGTTAATTTAAACATTTACTAATACATTATTAAAATCAAAAGTTGTATCTGTTAATATTATTCAATGGACCAGCTAGCATGAACTAACAATGAACAGTTGTATTTTTTTTCAACGAATGTTAAGATAACTAACACTTAAGATTAGGCTCCAATTCTCACTATTAACTCGACTTTTGCCTCAATAAGCTCCAAATGACTAATTATTCATTTTAGTACGGTAGTTGTTAAGTTTAGGTATTGGGTAGGATTAAGATAGAATATGGTCATGCAGAATAAGACATTAATAAGTGCTTTATAAGTACTAATAAACAGTCAATAAGCAATAGTTAAAATTGAACCCCTAAACTAAAGTGTTACCAGAAATATTTAAGCAAATGTGTTGCTTAATGCGCTAACTAATGGCCTTATTGTAAAGTGTTACCTACAAATCTATAAAACAGAAAATATGACTTGCAGTATAAAATAAATATACTTGAGCCTTATTGACGTGGTAGTATGGGTACATAAGACAGAAAAGGTTGGGAAACGCTGTTCTAAAGTGCATGACATTTTATCCTGAGATACAAAAGAAAAAATCAATGCATGTGGTCTTTCAATAAGTACAACTGACAACTAGAAAATAAATTGACAATAAAGCTGAAATTTCTCTCCGTTCTTCCTCTAATAAGCCCCAAATCACCAAAACAACAAAACAAAACAAAAAACAGTGTGCATTATTAATTCTTTAGTATATTGCTACAGTACACAATGCAATTTTACATATATAATCTCGTAGCATATGACACAAATATAATGTTTGTGGAAATAAGTCATTCAATCTTATCAGTTAAAATATGGAGTATTTAAGGTTACACAGTGCAAATTAAGCAGATATTTCAATATAAATTTGGATAAAAATATTGTATAAAACCGACCCCTGAGTTTTCCCTCTATTTTTGGTTGGATATTTTAAACTAAATCATAAAATCTTGATGGCCTACATGATCTAAAATAAAAAAATAAAGTGTCTGTAACTGCTGATTTCAGCTGATTGATGTTTATTTATGTTGCTGATGTTTGTACTTCATCACTCAGATCCACAACATTCTCAAACACACCGTCCTCTTCATCGCGCTGCTGCCGTGCAAAATTCACAAAAACCTGAGAGAAACAGAGAGAAACGTATTAAATGAGGTAGAAAAAAAAAAAGAATGGCTGCTTAGATTCAAATTTAAATGTCATGATCTCAGTGTCTTTATGGTAGGGTTATTATCGTAAACTAAACAAACAATTAAGACAACATTTCTGTAAATTGAAATAAAGCTGAAATAAAAAAAATATATAAATATTAGTGGAAAAACTAAATACAAATTTGAAACGTTGCCTAGTTTAAGTTTAATCATCAAAATGATTAACTGAAAAAAAAATAATAATAAAAAAATTAAATAAACTGGAAATAAAATAAAATTAGACCTTTTTTAATAGCAAGTAACAGATGACAAAAGCATTTAACAAAGTGATTAAAAATGTAACTAAAATTAACATGAAAACTATAAATATAAAAAATAAAAGCTAATTCAAAATATTAAAACTGCTTTTTAGTCATTTTCAACAATGCAGACATTGTCTTTGTCTTTTTCTGCTGTGACATTTCTACCCAATAAAAATAGTGGCTTGATCTATCTGACATCATAGCGCCATTCCTTTCAAATGCATTGCTTTTAATGTACTACAACGGAATCAATTCCGTGCAGTGAAAGTCACCGAGAATTTGGTTTTTGTTTCATTTTATTGTATTGCACAATTTTTTATTCCACAAACTCGATTTAACAGTCATACTGGCTGGTGAGAGAAAAAGTTCATTTCAAACCCTGCTATCCCATCAAGTGTCAGCTTTAACTGGGTCGTACTGCCATCATTATGTCTCACAGTTGCCAGCAATATTAGCATGTGATTCATTTCTCACAAGACGTCGGATGGCAGTAAGGGACCTGCTGCATATGAAATGCACTCGGATAGATAAGGAAGTGTTAGGGATCATTATCAGAGTTATAAAGATTGTGCTAATTTTATGAGTATGACGTTAATCGATAGTTTGGACGTCCAGGGTCTAGAGTGTCTTTTCTGGACACCGTTACTACCAGAAACAAACTGTATGAGAAGAAACTGCAGATAATATCTAAAAAAAAGTAAAGCATTTCACACTGACAGACAGGACGGCCAAATGATGATTTACTGTAGTCGACGAGTGTTTACTGTAAAGTGACTGAGTCTGAGGACGGCAGATCAAGGAGTTAAAGAGAAGCTATAGATGTCAAGTGTGTCAGTCAAATGCACACATGCTTAGTACTTTCCCGAAAAAAAAAGACCATCCAGTTTTTCAAAAGTATAATAATTTGCCATTTCACCACAAATAATAGCACAAATGAAAAGGTCTCACAGAAAAAAAAAAATATATATATTATCCAATTGAATTATTCCTAATTTTTTAAAAAGTGGTAATGGATTATTTTCATGAGGACACAGATGTCAGCGTGTGAAACACTTTCTCACCTGTCGTCTCATATATAAGTTCCAAGAACCGGCCGGAGCGATAAAAAAACATAAATAGCTCAGTATAGCACAAAACAGAACTCAATTCGGTACGACATACTGACTGATGTCGGACTGGTTGCAGATTTAGGCTTATTGCCCTTGAATGGTCAAATACACGCATGATTATTTAAATCTTGACTGAACAAACAGTTTGGGTAAAAAGAACAATTGACAACAATTAGAATGTGTGCACCTAAGTGGAAAGAGGTAGAGCAGGCTGTGAGAAAGGCAAGTGCTTCATCATCTCCAGGGCCTAATGGAGTTCCGTACAGAGTGTACAAGAGTGCTTCAGGAGTTCTGCGAATTCTGTGGAAATTGTTAAAAGTGGCATGGGAAAAACAGGTTGTACCTAGAGCATGGCGCAGAGCAGGTGGAGTCTTTATACCTAAAGAAAAAGATGCTACAAGCATCAGTCAGTTTCGTCCTATTTCACTATTAAACGTTGAAGGTAAGATTTTCTTCAGCATTATTACCCAGAGATTGTCCACCTACCTATTAAAGAATGGCTTCATTGACACTTCAGTTCAAAAAGCGGGCATTCCAGGGTTCTCAGGATGCTTAGAACACATCAATGTTATCTGGCAACGAATTCAGTCAGCAAAAAAGGAGAGGAAGGAGCTCCATGTGACATTCCTGGATTTGGCTAATGCATATGGTTCAGTGCCACATGAGCTTCTTTGGGCAGCATTTGATTTTTTCAGAGTACCAATGTCAATAACAAATTTAGTGAAAGCCTATTTTGGAGATTTGCAATTTAGTTTCTCAACTCCAAAATTCAGCACTGCATGGCAATGCTTAGAGGTTGGAATAATGGCAGGATGCACAATTTCTCCACTGGCTTTTACCATGGCAATGGAAGTAATCATTAGGGCATCAAGATGGGTAGTAGGAGGAGAGCGCTTGGCTTCTGGGATGCGTCTACCACCAATCAGAGCATACATGGACGACATGACAACCATGACTACAACAGTAGCCTGCACTAATCGGTTATTGGGGAAGTTAACAGATAATATTGAATGGGCACGAATGCAATTTAAGCCCTCTAAATCAAGGAGCATCTCCATAGTTAGAGGAAAGGTAGTAGATAAAACATTCTTCATTAATGGTGAGGCAATACCAACAGTTTCTGAGAAGCCAGTGAAGAGTCTTGGGAGATGGTACGATGGAGATCTAAAGGACACAGTTCGAGTGGGAGAAGTTAGACGACAAGCAGTGGAAGGGTTGAAGAGCATAAACAGCTGTGCTCTACCAGGCAAACTAAAACTCTGGTGCTTTCAGTTTGGTCTACTGCCGAGGTTGCTGTGGCCACTGACTGTGTACGAGGTTTCTTTGACAACAGTGGATAAGCTGGAAGCGTTAATAAGTTCATACATCAGGAAATGGTTGGGAGTTCCACGCTGTCTCAGCAGAGTGGGACTTTATAGTAAAGGAATATTGCAGCTGCCAGTCTCTGCTTTAACCGAGGAGTTTAAGTGTGCCAAGGTCAGACTGGAAATGACATTAGTAGAGTCACGTGACAAATGTGTAAGGGAGGCAGCCCCTGTGTTAAAAACTGGTAGAAAGTGGTCAGCAAAGAAATCTGTAGTAGAGGCAAAGGCTGACCTTCAAATAGGGGATATCGTGGGACAGGTACAGCATGGAAGAGGGGGTTTTGGGCTCAGTTTAGCTCCTCCTAAATGGCACAAGGCAGGCCCAGCTCAAAGGAGGAAGCTGGTAGTCAACGAGGTGCGAAAGCAGGAGGAGAGGATGAGGAGTATAAAGGCCATTTCCCAGGCCAAGCAGGGAGAGTGGATGAGATGGGAGAGTGTGGAACAACGCAAAATGGGCTGGCAAGACCTTTGGTCAATGGAAGAGAGTAGGATCAGTTTCCTTGTTAGGTCAACATATGATGTTCTCCCATCACCGCAGAACCTAAACCTCTGGGTAGGAGAGGATCCCTCTTGTCCTTTGTGTTCATCACCTGCCACATTAAGGCACATTTTGACAGGATGTAAGGTGGCTCTTAGCCAAGGTCGGTTTACTTGGCGCCATGACCAAGTACTGAGATGTTTGGCTTTAGCATTGGAAGGCAAGCGTAGTATGACCAATAAGTTGCCGCCTGTTCTAGCAAAACATTACACGCAGAAGACAACATTCCTCCGCCCAGGCGAGCAACCACCAAGAAAAGGTGTTAACACCAATTCTCGGCCAGGACAACTGGAAGCTGCTAGGGACTGGAAGATGCTGGCTGATCTTGATCAACGGCTTATTTTTCCACCTGAGATTGCCACCACTAACCTACGACCAGACATTGTTTTGTGGTCTGGATCAGCACGCATTGTTCAACTGATAGAGTTGACAGTGCCATGGGAGGATGCTGTAGATGAGGCATATGAGAGGAAGAAACTGCGGTATGCTCATTTGGCCACTGATGCAGAACAGCGAGGATGGAGAGTCCAGGTTTATCCAGTGGAAGTGGGTTGTCGAGGTTTTGTGGCACACTCTACAACCCGGTTCCTCAGAGACGTCGGATTCAGCGGCCAAGAGTTGCGTCGCACAGTAAAGAACTTATCTGAAGCAGCAGAAAGGAGCAGCAACTGGCTGTGGTTGAGACGGAAAGATTCTAGCTGGCAAGGTACAGGCCGCCACGCTACGGTTTCGTAGAATTCTTGAAAAACTTGAAGAGTCTGTTGGTTTATTTGTATAGGTTGTATAGTATAGGTTGTATAGTATACTATACAATTTGTATAGGTTGTATAGTATAGAATGACGGGTGGTTGGGCAGATATTGTGTTTTGCGGTAGGTGGTATGCCATACGGAACCGTTGCCACTGTAACTGCTTTAACGCACCAGTGGGGCTCGACAGCCTTAGTCAATCGGGTTGGCGCGTATGGTTGGGTTGCGGAGAGATTGTGAGATTGTGGTTAGGTCTCAGCAGCAGGAGGGATGTAGAGGTCAGTAAGCTGGGCTGAGTTGAGTGGGGGACGGAGGGGGGTGACTCTGGGACGCCAGAGTCACTGTCGAGCCCTCTTGAGGTGTTGTGGGCTAGTCGACGAAACACTGAGGACGGAAGGTGCCCACTTGAAGACCCTAGAGATGTCCCCTACTCGGCTCAATCCAGACGGTTGTCGTGCTGGTCCACTAGGGAGACCACACTGTAGTTGCAGCTGTCGTGTGTGCTGACGCGCCAAGTACACTGCAGCCGTTAACGCCGGACAGAAGGGGAGTCACACCCTCATATGGAAAGAAGCGTAAATGGATGGAGAAGCATAGTTTACTGTAAAGCTACGTCTTAGTGTTGCTTATCTTGGCGAAAGCCGAGTACAAATCAGCATGAAGTTTTAACATCTACTCTCGTGTAATGGAAATCATGTGTCAGTATTGAATCTGCTCATTACTGGAGGTCTTAAAGTGAAAAAAAAAAAACTAATATACCCGCTTCTGTCTGTATCATTAATGTTAATCAAACAACAACAAAAACAGAAAAAAACTGTACTTAAAGCACTGGTTGTAAATGTATCTTTATATTGTATTTATTTGTCCTATTGTCATGTTATTCTTTATTCTTATTGTATTACTGACTGCTTACTTGATTACTTAAGAACTTTTTACACATTATGCAAGTATTTGCTGTGGTTTGATAAGAGCCTAACTATTATTCTTTTTTCAGATTTGTGAAGACTGGATGAGGCTGTGCACCACACTCAATTTACCCCTTTCCAAGTCTAAAAAAAAAAACTGTCGGTGTTTTAAAAGTTAAAATATATCAGAATTTGGATTTGACAAAAATAAACAAGATTTATGCATTTTGTTTGTCCTTTGTGTCATGTATGACTAGTGTGCATCTAACATAATACATTATGTTAAATATGGTCTCTTGTGAAAAAAAATTCACTTTATTGTAATGAATGTACAGTTGTATTGGATTTTATTGTTTATAATTTTAACTGTTAGAAATTGAATGTGTTATTCAAAATAAGTTAATATATTTAAATATATGACATACAAGTTTCAAAAGAAATTACATTAAAGTTACCATAAATGCTTGTCAGTACATTCAGAGTAGACTTTAACCAAATTTCAAAGCCAATATAAGTAATTATGGAATTGTATATAAAGATGTACTTAAATCCTACTTAAGTTCGTTTAATTGCATTTAAAACAAATTTAAATTATAATATACTTTCATTTATTTGCAATTAACATTACAGTGTGAAAACACAACGTTCAGTTCACACTACTTCTTTCTGTAATACGTACCATTTAAAAGTATGCTAAAGTCTACTTGTTTTTTCACAAAGGGAGTCTGTCTGAATCTAAAGCAGAATCATTATGATATGATCCCCATCCTTACTTGCAGCTACTTTATGTTATTAAAGAAGAATGTCGAATGACACGTGTTGTGCATGCCTGTATTTTCTATTATGTGCAGGTTTTTTTTCCATGTTTAAATCAGAGATCTAATCCTCATATGTCAGGTGTGTGTTTTACCTGGTCCAGTGTGGTCTGTGACACAGAGTAATCCTCCACCCGCAGCATCTGCTGGTGTTTGTTGAGCTGGCTGAAGATGTGCGCAAGGGTTCCCTCTCCCTGCGGTATCTGGTACTGCAGTGTGTTGTGATGTTTCTCTTTCAAAGTGCTGCCAGGAAACGTGTCACGCACAAATGACTCCACCAGGCACATGTCGGCCTGATCGGCACACACACGAACGATCAGCGTGTAACCTTCCCCGAACCTGCAACACACACGAGCATGGAGTCAAAGAATTAACTTTATTCACAACATGGAATCAAATAACATATATCTATCACAAATCATTTCATACAGGTTCAACAAAATTGTCACAAAGTTCAAAGAAAAAAAAAGTTCTTGGGATCTGCCTGCATAAGGTCTGATAAAGCAGGACTATTTTTTTTCCTACTTTTACTTTCTGTATGGATGCAATGTGTTCAGTGCTGAACTCAAATGTATTGTGAGTTTTTTACACGTAACTCTGAATTTACTTCTCATTTTAAGTTTATGGGCCCTATCTTGCACCCGGCGCAAATGACTTTGTACACTGACGCATGTATCATTCGTATTTCGCACCCGTGCAAAGCGGACTTTTCCCTCCACAGACGCACGCTGGCAAACTAGAGATAGAGCTTAGATATTTACCCAAATTATTATCTGCATGTATAACCGAAGCTAATTTGCGTGGGTTTGTCCCTGACGAGAACATCAATATCCTCGGCTGTGAACCGATTCTGAAGCGCGCCTGGTAAATGTGCCGTTATAATAGTATTGCGCCATGGAACAAGCGCACCTCGTTCATCATGCTCTTAAAGGGAATGTGATATGACGCTGTGATTGGTTTATTTCACGTTACGCCCAAACCACACCTATGAATAATGAAGCTACTTCAGACCAACCCCTTTTAAACAGCACCCAAGACCCGCCCACAAAGTTACTTGCGCTACGCGCCGGATACTTGCGTTTCAGATCGTTAAAATAGTGCCCTATATCTCACAATTTTGTGGTAATATTTGAGGTAATAACAATTTGGTATTTTTTCCTCAGAACTGCAAGTTTATATCTTACAATTATGACTTTCATTCTTGGAATTCTAAATTAACAATTTCAATTAACAATCAACACATTAATATTATTTTCTGAATTCTGAGCGGGCATCTCACACTTCTGACTTTTATTCTCGAAGTTCTAAGTTACCATCTTGCAATTATGACTTTTTTCCTCAGAACTGCGAGTTGATCCTTTAATCCATAAAACTAGGCTTCATTTAAAAGAAAAATAAGTCAGAATTGTGAGATATCGTCAGAATTGCAAGCTGATGGCTCAGTATTGTGAGAAATAAATCATTGTAATAAACTCACAATTTTGCGAAAAAAAAATAATAATCAGAATTGCGAAATGTTAACTCAAAATAATAAGTTTTAACTCTAAGAAAAAAATTCAGAATTACAAAATGCTAAGAATTTAGAATTGTGAGAAATAGTCGCAGTTACTCTTTTTTTTATTTTGTGGCCTAAACTGACTTCCATTTATGGCTTCAGAAGACATAGACAGCATCATTTGAGAATAATTTAAGAATATAACACAACTAGCATAAACTACAGTAGTTCTACAGCAGTTGTAATTCTTTACTTGAAAAATGGCAGCTTTTTTCAATATCCCTCCTTTTCCGTTGCATAAAAGAAATAGTCATATGGGTTTGCAGGCGTTATACATGCTCCTCTAACGCAGCAGAGAGAAACAGCGTCTACATTTTCATCCATCAAAACAGTGAATCTGTGAGAAGTAGATGCAGATTTATAGTCTGTGTAAAGTGTGCAGCAGTAGATTGTTGCAAAATGTCGCTGGCCTTATAAAAACTTCCTCTGCTCTTAACATCACTGACGTACATTAGAAGCACTCTAGTGCTTTCATCCTTCTTGTTAAAGAACAGAGACACAAATGTGTGTGATCAATACACACACAGACAGACTGTGTGAATTGTATGAAAAACTCACTAAGCACGGTGACTCTAGTAATGGAGCGATTTGATTGGTGACTGACAGGCTTACAGGTGCTTTTATTGGACAGCTGTTTAATTGTGTTTGTTTTGGAGCTGATGAAGGTTTAGAAGTGTGTTTGTGTGAGTGTTTGTGTGTGTTTACTCTAGAGTTTGTGTTTATGAACACACTCAGCATCAATATGATTTTATCGGAGTAACCACTCACTCTCAAAATAATCAAATAAAAGCACACTATGATAATGGCTGGTGTGTGTGTGTCTGTGTGTGTGTTTGTGCTACACGGGAGCGTTTCAGCTAATATGTGAAGAGAAGTTTTTGGACATTTTTAGTGAGATTCCTTAATGCTCATTTGGCAGTTCACTGGAAGTGAACATCAATATATCACTCCAAAAGAAGAAATTTAGCCATCAGTCATTGCGCACATCAGCATACACAACATCACATAGGGAAATATTTTTTTAGGACGAATACAATTTGTATATTACGCTGATTTATTTTAATAATAAACAAACAGTCCTTTATCACTTTGAGTATGACAATCTATATTACTAAAATTATAAATAAAGTAAAAAAAATCCAATTAATGTAATATATAGTTATTCTTCAATTATGTGCTGTTTCTAAATATATGTCTATATATCTTGATATAGTAAATCTTGAAATTAAATTTCTTAAAACTATGTTTAAAATGTTTACCAGTATTGATGAATAAAGATACTTCATTACTGTCTCTGTCTTGATCAACATTCAAGTGAATTTGATTAAATGTTCAATGGTGTTTTTGATATGTGTATTGGTAATAAAACATTTTATTTAATAAAATGTTTTTTATTAAATCAAACTATTCTCAAAATCTTATCTTTAAACTATATTTACACTACCGTTCAAAGATCTGGGGACAGTAAGATTTGAAATAAATAAATAATCTTATTTAAGCAAAGACATAAAATTGATAAAAAGTGACAGTAAAGACATTTATAATCTTACAAAAGACATTTATAATGTCCAGTTTCAAATAAATTGTTCTTTTAAACCTTCTCTTCATCAAATAATCCTGAACAAAATCATGATTACCACAAAAATATGAAACAGCACTGTTTTCAACATTGATAATAAATGAATCTTTCTTGAGCAGCAAATCAGCTTATTAGAATGATTTCTGAAGGATCATGTGACACTGAAGACTGAAGTAATGATGCTGAAAATTCAGCTTTACATCACAGGAATAAATTACATTTTAAAAACTATTCAGGGTTATGTTTTTTTTTCTTCTGTGTTTGAGTTTTACTATGAGTTTTGCTCTGTTCTCTGTTCTCTTTGGTTCCTTCCTGCGTCTGGTTAGTCTCCTTGGTTACTCGCTGTAACCATTGGTTAGATATGTCAGCCGTGTCTCATTACGTTGATTAGTTTGATCTGTATTTACTCTGGGTTTTGTTCAGTTCTTGGTTTGTTCTCGTCTTATTATGTTTGGTTGTTCTGTTCCCATGGTTCAAGACTTTGTTTTGATTAATAAAGAGAAGACTGCTGCAATTAAATGATGCACTTTTATGTCATTTTGCTGCAACTAGACGTGACAGCAATAATATTTCACAATATTACTGTTTTTACTGCATTTTTGATCTCACAAAAGGAGCCTTGGTGAGAACAAGAGACTTTACAAAAAGATATTACCGACCCCAAATTTGAAACTTTACATTACAGTATATGTGTAGTAGAATAACATTCACTTTTTCCGACAAACAAATAGATACGATTTTGACTTTCTAAAAAAACAAGGTTGTATTTTTTAAATAAAATGAAACAGATTCTCGGAATCAGCTCTGTCATCTCATCTTCAAACTGTCCCTGTATTTGTTTTTTTTTGTTTTTTTAATGAGGATGGGAAGAGCAAGACGAGCATAACTCATCCACTTACAACACCTACAGCACACTCACTATAAAGAGGAATCAACATTAAAATGTCAGCGGAGACAAAGACAAAGTTGCCCTCACTTTGCTGTATCAATCATGTGAAGAGTGGAGACAATAAAGAGTTTAGGTCAGCACTCAAACAGCAGCACTGACGCCAACAACACGGATTGCTTTAGGAAATACACATAGCAAATATTCTAGTGGTCGAGTGATTGTGACAGTGAATTTTTGATGGTTGATGTTGTAAGACTGATGCAGAACTGTCTGGACCAAGAGAGGACTTCTCTGAGAAAACAATGGAAATTAACATTTGAACTCTCTCTTGCAAAATTAGCATGCCCATCCGAGACACAATCACATTGCGTCAATCACCTCAGTATAGTCTTAATCTACATGTCCTTCCCTTCACCCCCTCTTCCCCCATCTCTTCTCTCCACATCAAAAATCTATATTCCAGTGCGACTGGTACAATGGTCTCATCCCCACAGAAGTAAAGCAAAAGGTAAGAGATTCTAAAAGTTTAGAGATATCTTGCTTACAGGAAGGTGGATTCTCTGCCAAGGTTTTCATGCAAATTACCCTTTGTGCCCAAAAGGTGTAAACTACCCAGCAATTAATGGAAATTCCTATTGTAAGTTCCCGTCTCACTGGGATGTTTTGTCTTGGTCTTAAAGTATTTAAAGAAATGTTGCGAGAGGCTCAAGGTAGGCAGATCCGCCCATAATGCTGAGTGTCCTTCAGACACTGGTTTCGCCACTGGTTCAAGTGTCCTTAGACTATAAAGTCTAATAAAGGTAATTTCCAAATTACCTCTGTTTATTGTAATGTTACTCTAGCTAAGTGTACATGGGAAACCATGGCATGACCAGTGTTACTTTCATTCAAGTGTATACAGATCTATGGGAACTAAACAAAATACGTTTAGAGATGGTAAGCATGAGCGCGCCCCTCTAAATAGTATAGTCAATTACCCCTGCCCAGTGACCAAGACTGGTGAATTTGTGATCGTAGGATCTGTGGTAAATGGCTGGCGCGAGAAGTGACATTGGTTTCCAAATGAACAAGTGCAATTTCAACAGAGTTAAATAGAATAATCAAGTGTCTAGATAAATTATCATCTAAATAACCAATAACTAATTGGCATTCCAACCTAAAGTTGAGGTTGCGATAAAATGGAGTCAGATAGAAGTAAATTGGAATTAAACTTATTTGCCACACTGAAAAGACACGCAGTACTCCTTCACCTGCTTATTGGAAACTGTTGTTGGCCTTACAGCCGATAACTTGGCTAATATAAAATGACACTATTTACATGAACTAACAATGGACAACACTTCTAAAGCATTTATTAATCTTAGTTAGTGTTCATTTCAACATTTACTAATACATTATTTAAACCAAAAGTTGTATTTGTTAATATTATTGAATGAACCTGAGCAAACAAACTAAAAATGTACAGTAGCATTTGCTTTTTTTATTAACTAATGTTAACAAAGATTAATAAACACTGTAACAAATGTATTGTCCATTGTTAGTTAATGAGTTAATAACTAACGGGACCTTATTGTAAATGTAAGTTTATGGTTAATTCGTAGTTAATATATTGTAGTAGTCTATACATTGTTAGTATGAAAACCATTACGCCTGTGGAGAGTCATGTTGCACAACATATGCAACATATAATGTGTGTGTTTAATGTATTTGTAAACATTTTAAGGAACACTGAATATGAATTCATTTAATGTCTAATAAAGGTTGGTTTAAAGCACTTAATGACATTTCCCCATTTTCAAGTGAGAACTATTTAATCCTAATAACCAATTAACATTTCCTTTTCTATGAGATAATTAAACGATAATATTTACATTATATATTACAGTGACAAATAATAATAAACTCACTATTTGAATACATCCTATTAATGTATTAACAATGTAGAGAATACATTAACTTTGAATTAACAATAAACTATAAATTGTTGATTTGTAAGTAATTTATTACTGTATACTTGTTATAAAGTTGTAACCAAAAAATAAATACAATAAAATAATAATACTTTGATGTAAAAAAAAAAATCATATAATAATAAATAATGCAAATAATATAAAAATGCCAAATATCATGATATAAATATATTCAGAGAAATGTATTCCTAAAAGCTGTTCATGTCAAATACATCCAGTTATATTTATTTACTAAAGCACATCATGCACTGAACACCTTCAATGTGTGCAACTCAATCGTTATCTGTGTTTGACGACATGAATGAAGTGTGTTTCCTGCTGAGTGTCTAGAGAGAAGTGAACACTGTGACCCGCGAACGCAGCGTGAGTGACGGCGTCCTACAGATGGCAGCAGAAACACGCCGCAGGACGAAGAAAGGGGAAGCGACAGAACAAGGGAAGGACTAAATAAAGAATGGCTGCAGACGGAGTGAGAATCGTTGGCTGATGGAGAGGTGTAGATCTTGTCCCACTGCTTTGCTCCATTAGACGGCACGGAAAGAAAAGATAAAGGAGAGAGAGGGAGGAGGTCGATCAAGGGAGCAGCTCTTAATTGCCTCTTCACTCATTAATGCCCACACCTCCAATATCATTAATTACAACAAAGAGAGCGAGAGAGCAGCTAAATTCAGACACATAATAAATGTAAGGCCTGAATTATGTTGGTATTTTAACTTTTGAATGATTAATTTAATAAGTATGAAAATGTATTATGAATATTAATATTAATATTATCAGGACAGTTTGTGCTGCATACTCTGCAAATCTTACTGACCACAAACATTTGAATGGCAATGTTTTTGAAAGAAGTCTGTTATGTTTACCGTGCATTTATTTCAGTGGTTCTTAAACTTTTCCAGCGTAAGGCCCCCTTTGTGTAGGGTGCATCACTTTGGGGCCCCCCAAAGACATTACATGACACAGAACAGTCTAAAACGTACAATTTTATTTCAAGTAAAAGCATATTAAATTATAAAATGCTGAAACATCAATTCTGTTAGTTGGTAGCCTAATTTCTCTAATGTTAGATAACACAATTCATGATACATTTTACATTTTACATTTCATAAAATGGAACAAATAGTCATGGAACTGTTTTGACAGTTAGAAATGGTATTGCGTTGAAACTGATACTTTCAGAAATGTTTGTTTTGGAAAAATGTAACAAAATTACAGTGAAGGTGGTATTTTTATTTATTTTTAATTTTTACCACCGCTGTGGTAAAGGGCCAACCACCGACGGTTATGCATAAAAGGGCATTAAAAAAAAAAACAATAGGCAAAGCCATGTTCCTGGAAACATGGAAAGCAATAGAAATTACATGAAATTTTGGAAGCAAGCCAAGTTTAATTATATTTCCCCACAAAGATAAATGTTTCGTCGTATCCTGCTCTGCGCTTTGAGAAGACTGTGGGACACGAGCAGGACGTGATTTGACGTGAGATAAAGATCAAAACTAACGAGACACAGTGTTTTTCTCCTTTGCCAAAGAAAAGGATGCAAATACAGGGATTAAAAGTGAACGAAAGAAAGTAACGTTTAAAATCCCATCCGAAAGGAGACATGATTTAGGATTTGGGAAAAGAAACAAGAGATTCTATGTCCAGAGAAACAAAATAGGTTATTGTTAGTTTGTGGAAAATCGCAAAACAGAATATTAAGCCATGTCGGTTTACGTTGCGATGTAACATTTGGTTGCTAACCTAACATTTCTTTTGTAAACAAAGCTTTGAACTTCACTCGTGTCCTGAAATCCATGTAAAGAAACATTCACGTGCACACTTTTGGCTTACTGCTGTGGGCAGTAAAATCTAAATTGTGACAAAGTTGTTTTGGATCATGTCTAAACATATAAATGCAATACCTGATAAAAGGATTATGTTTTGTTTATACAGTTTTTTTAGTGGTATATAGTATACAGGTCCTTCTAAAAAAATAAGCATATTGTGATAAAGTTAATTATTTTCCATAATGATAAAATTAAATTTTCATATATTTTAGATTCATTGCACACCAACTGAAATATTTCAGGTCTTTTATTGTTTTAATACTGATGATTTTGGCATACAGCTCATGAAAACCCAAAATTCCTATCTCAATAAATTAGCATATCATGAAAAGGTTCTCTAAACGAGCTATTAACCTAATCATCTGAATCAACTAATTAACTCTAAACACCTGCAAAAGATTCCTGAGGCTTTTAAAAACTCCCAGCCTGTTTCATTACTCAAAACCGCAATCATGGGTAAGACTGCCGACCTGACTGCTGTCCAGAAGGCCATCACTGACACCCTCAAGCAAGAGGGTAAGACACAGAAAGAAATTTCTGAACAAATAGGCTGTTCCCAGAGTGTTGTATCAAGGCACCTCAGTGGGAAGTCTGTGGGAAGGAAAAAGTGTGGCAAAAAACGCTGCACAATGAGAGGAGGTGACCGGACCCTGAGGAAGATTGTGGAGAAGGACCGATTCCAGACCTTGGGGGACCAGCGGAAGCAGTGGACTGAGTCTGGAGTAAATAATAATAATAATAAATAATTCATTACATTTATATAGCGCTTTTCTAGACACTCAAAGCGCTTTACATAGATGGGGGGAATCTCCTCAACCACCACCAATGTGCAGCATCCACCTGGATGATGCGACGGCAGCCATAGTGCGCCAGTACGCTCACCACACACCAGCTTACTGGTGGAGAGGAGACAGAGTGATGAAGCCAATTAGTATATATGTATATATATAGGGGTGATTAGGAGGCCATGATAGACAGAGGCCACTAGGGGCAAATTTGGCCAGGATGCCGGGGTTACACCCCTACTCTTTCGAAAGACATCCAGAGTAGAAACATCCAGAGCCACCGTGCACAGGCGTGTGCAGGAAATGGGCTACAGGTGCCGCATTCCCCAGGTCAAGCCACTTTTGAACCAGAAACAGCGGCAGAAGCGCCTGACCTGGGCTACAGAGAAGCAGCACTGGACTGTTGCTCAGTGGTCCAAAGTACTTTTTTCGGATGAAAGCAAATTTTGCATGTCATTCGGAAATCAAGGTGCCAGAGTCTGGAGGAAGACTGGGGAGAAGGAAATGCCAAAATGCCTGAAGTCCAGTGCAGACCAGTGGTCTGGAATCAGTCCTTCTCCACAATCTTTCTCAGGGTCCGGTCACCACTTCTCGTTGTGCAGCGTTTTTAGCCACACTTCCCACTGAGGTGCCTTGATACAGCACTCTGGGAACAGCCTATTTGTTCAGAAATTTCTTTCTGTGTCTTACCCTCTTGCTTGAGGGTGTCAATGATGGCCAGTGATGGGAATAACGCCGTTATAAATAATGCCGTTACTAACGGCATTACTTTTTCCAGTAATGAGTAATCTAATTGATTACTCTTTTCATCTTAATAACGCCGTTACTGCCAAAAAATGCGGCGCGTTACTATAACTGATGAAGCTCCTTTTTTTTCATCAGACCAACTAGATCTCTGAGCGAGAGGCAAATACTTGTTTTACTGTTCTTCCTTGGTTAGTGGGCAGAGCATGAGACAAGCGCATAAATGCTGACGATTGGCTGAGGTAGAGTAAAATGTAATTGTAAGCCAATCAGAGGTAGAGTTGGGCGGGTGTTCGAAAGCACGCATAGTAGTGATGGGCATTCGGCTCTTTTGACTCAGCTCACTGAAAAGAGCCGGCTCTTTTGGCTCACAAACGGCTCTTTAAATGACTTTGACTATAATATTTCCATTTGTATTACATAATTATTTAATTTCTATAGGCTAAATTTGTAAAAATAGAGTCGGGTCTTCAGATATGCGAGCCAGCTCCCGACGTTCACCTCTTAGAGTCGGCTCATTCGCGAATCGCGAACGACCCATCAAAAGCTCATTCGCGAACGAGTTGATCCATCATCACTAACGCTCATTCGCGAATGACCCATCATCACTAACGGCTAACGCTCATGAATTGCGAAAGACCCATCATAACGCATAGTCGGATAGGACAGGACACACAAGGAACAACACAAGCCAGTCAGTCAACGAGAGACAGGTATGGCGACGAGCCCAAATAATCCAAAAGTAGCCTTCTCTAAATGGAAGTATTTTATAAAATACAATAAATATCAAAAGTTCCAAAACATCTGTTGTGTTATTTGCATTGATCCACTATATAAACATTTCATGTTTCTGTTAATAATGTATTGTATTAAGTGTCCATTTCATTATAATATTCAGATTTATCATAATTAATTGAACATGCACATGTATTTTAAGTTCCGTTAAAGAGGGGTAGTGGGGTCACATTTGAGCATTTAAAATTAAATTTTACTTGAAAGTAACGCAATAGTTACTTTCTTAAGTAACTAGTTACTTTTAAAATTTGTAACTGAGTAACTAATTTAGTTACTTTTTGGAAGAAGTAACTAGTAACTGTAACTAATTACTTTTTAAAAGTAACTTGCCCAACACTGATGATGGCCTTCTGGACAGCAGTCAGGTCGGCAGTCTTACCCATGATTGCGGTTTTGAGTAATGAAACAGGCTGGGAGTTTTTAAAAGCCTCAGGAATCTTTTGCAGGTGTTTAGAGTTAATTAGTTGATTTAGATGATTAGGTTAATAGCTAGTTTAGAGAACCTTTTCATGATATGCTAATTTTTTGAGATAGGAATTTTGGGTTTTCATGAGCTGTATGCCAAAATCATCAGTATTAAAACAATAAAAAAATATTTCAGTTGGTGTGCAATGAATCTGAAATATATGAAAGTTTAATTTTGATCATTACATTATGGAAAATAATGAACTTTATCACAATATGCACATTTTTTGAGAAGGACCTGTATAGCACTAATCTGCTTATTTTAACCTACACATATTGCTTTAATTGAAAAAATAAAATAAAATGTTTGTTTCTAATATTTGTATTATAGAAATAAATGGTGTATAATGTATTGTTTAGAAGATATGAGACTCTTCCTGTTTCCTTTTTTGTCATTACTTTAATCAATTGCCATGGCAACACTGTTTGAGATATCCAATATCCATTTATCCAATTTAGCATCTTCAACATATTTGCATCATGTTGAGAAAGTTAGTTAAAAATTCAGAGGTTGATTTAAAAAAATCAAAATTCAAACAAAAAATATCTGACTTCCTGTTGGTCGGAGCTAATGACTGTAAATTAGAAAGTTGTCCGTCTCGATGAGAACAATATAGTACTGAGTTTGGTGACTGTAGGTAAAACTAATCCCCAACTTTTTTTTGTCAAAAAAAAAGGGAAACAGGATGTGTGTTATAACTTCTACATACATTGACTGATTTTGATTAAACTTCTGCTGTGTTCGTTGCAGGAGGCTGATCACATGGATATGACTATTGTGAGTCAAAGTGAAGTGTCACTTTCAAAATGCTTAAAAATCTGATTTTGTATACTGTTACTGTATATTCTATCCCCCTACACTACCCCATACCCCTAAACCTATCACAAAAAAACTTTATTTTAGATTTTCAAAAAAGATAATTCTGTATGATTTATAAGCTGTTTTCTCATGGGGACCAAAAAAATTTCCCCACAAGGTCAACATTTACTGGTATTAGTATTACTATACTTGTGGGGATATTTGGTCCCCATAACGTAGGAAATACCAGGACCACACACAGACAGACACACCATCCCCCTCACCTGCTCTTAAGGTGCTGGATGCTGCCCAGGCATTTGAACTGTCCGTTCACCATGATGGCCATACGCGTGCAGAGTGCTTCACACTCCTCCATACTGAAAGCAGACAGACACACACACACAATATTTGAACACATGGTAGCATTAGGAAAGGTTTCCATGGACTGTTTTCATCTAAATCTGGCCGTTCCTCAGCATGAATCTCTGGAGAAACACCATCAAAGCATCAGAAACCCCAGAGCTCAGGATCCGCATCCAACCACATTCAAATGAGACTCATTATGAAGCACATGAAAGCCTTTCACCTGCACAGCCAGCCAATGAGACAGAGTCAGAAAAACAAACTGATTTGCTGCCAAATCATGGGACAAACGTACATTAGCTCAATCTCTAAACTGTCATATTGCCAGGGAGCAACACATTGCATCAATTAGCGAAAGTTGTTACCTTCCCTTTAAGTCAAGTTATCTTTATTTATATAGTGCTTTTAATAATGTAGATTGTTTCAAAGCAGCCTTCAAAGCAGATAAACATATAATTTAAGGTATCCGAGATTGTTTTGGCTTTATAGGGGTTCTTGAATAATGTCATTTTCCAGCTTAAGTTAGTTTTGATTGATTCCCTTCCGTCGAAATGATAATTTGTTATTACATTAGGGGCCGCTAAGACAACGCCGTTCTCTCTAAACAGACTTTAAATGCGAACCTGTGATAAACGCTGATGGCATTCACATGCGAATTAAGAATTGATTCTATAGTTCTGTGCGTTTGAATTTATGTGCGCAGGTTTGTAATTTCCTACAAACCATGCCTAAACAAACTACCTGTCTTGCCTATAAATTTTGATACAGAATTTTATTTTATCACTTCGGGGTAGGTACGCGAACCAAATTTCCCATCAACACTTTATCTGTGGAGTGGGAAAGGGACCCTCCATAGGGAGAGGCTAGTTGGCACTTCAGCACTGCATTGTCATCGGGTCCAGGCGAAGGTCCTCGTCAGATCTGGATACAGCCTGGATCCGGCAGGCTGCGGGACACCCCCGGGATAAACAAAGACACCAAAATTAGCGTAGATGCCATTCTTCTTATGATGTAACGAGTACATCAGGATTTAAGGGAAGTGTTCCCAGTTCCGGCTGACCTAATCTATGCAGCCTAACATTGAGTTATAGAAGTCGATAATGTATTATGTGAATGCTAGGTCAAAGAGATGTCTCTTTAATCTAGCTTTGAACTGACAGAGTGTGTCTTCTTCCCGGACAATGGTAGGAAGACTGTTCCAAAGTTTTGATGCTAAATAGGAAAAGGATCTACCGATTTTGATATTCTAGGTATTATCAACTGGCCGGAATTTTGAGATCGCAATAGACGTGAAGGACTATAATGCGTTAAGAGCTTGCTCAAGTACTGCGGAGCTAAACCATTTAGTGTTTTGTAAGTAATCAGCAATATTTTAAAATGTATACGATGTTTAATAGGCAGCCAATGCCGTGTTGACAGAACCGGCTAATATGGTCATACTTCCTAGTTCTAGTAAGAACTCGAGCTGCTGCGTTTTGAACTAGCTGTAGTTTGTTTATTAAGTGTGCAGGGCAACCACCCAGTAGAGCATTACAATAATCTAGCCTTGAGGTCATGAACGCATGAACTAATTGTTCCGCATTTGTCAATGAGAGCATATGCCGTAATTTAGATATATTTTTAAGATGGAAAAATGCGGTTTTACAGATACTAGACACGTGACTTTCAAATGAAAGATTGGTATCAAAGAGCACAACCAGGTTCCTAACTGACGACGAAGACTTAACAGAGCAGCCATCAAGTGTTAGACAGTATTTTAGGTTATTACGTGGAAGTTTTTTGTCAAATAATTAGAATCTCTGTTTTTTCAGAATTTAGTAGTAGGAAATGACTAGTCATCCAATTTTTTATATCAGCTATGCATTCCATTAATTTTGTGAATTGGTAAGTTCCGTTAGGTTTTGAAGAAATATACAGCTGAGAATCATCGGCATAACAGTGAAAACTAATGCCATGTTTCCTAATGTTATCTCCTAATCGTAGCATGTACAGAGTGAACAGCAGCGGTCCCAGTACTGAGCCTTGTGGTACGCCATACTGAACTTGTGATCGATAAGACATCTCTTCATTTACTGCTACAATCTGATAACAGTCAGATAAGTATGATTTAAACCATGCTAGTACAATTCCACTAATGCCAACATAGTTTTCTAGTCTATTTAAAAGATTGTTGTGGTCAATGGTGTCAAATGCAGGACTAAGGTCAAGTAACACTAATAGAGATACAACCGCGATCGGATAAGAGCAAATCATTTGTAACTCTAATGAGAGCTGTCTCAGTGCTATAATATGGTCTAAATCCGGACTGAAAATCCTCGGAGATATAATTTCTTTCAAGAAAGGAACACAGTTGTGAGGATACTGCTTTTTCTAATATCTTTGACAGAAAAGGCAGATTTGAGATCGGCCAAACTTGATTTGATCAAGTTGCGTTTTTTTTTAAAAGTGGTTTTAAAATTGCCAGCTTAAAGGTTTTTGGTATGTATCCTAGAGACAAAGATGTATTAATGATATTGGGAAGAGGATCTATGACATCTGCAAGCATCTCTTTCAGCAGCTTAGTCGGTATAGGGTCTAACATACAAGTTGTCGATTTAGATGAATTAACGAGTTTGCAAAATTCTTCCTCTCCTATAGTAAAAATGAATAAATGTTTTCCTCAGGGAGACTACAATGCACTCCCTGATGCGATAATGTAGTAAACGGTTGCATAGTTATAATTATGTCCCTGATATTATCAATCTTATAAGTGAAGAAGTCATTACTGCTGTGTTGCTTGGAAACTTGTGGGCTTGAAACTTTCTTTTTCGTTAGTTTTAGCCACTGTTTCAAATAAATACCTAGGATTATGTTTATTTTCTAAGTACACACATAAAAAATAAAAAATAAAACTATACTTTGGGCTTAATGGTGTGTTCTGTACCTACTTAACCACATTCTGACAATTGTATACCTAGAGGCAAGCTAAATCTAAAACAAAATTAAAAAACACTTTTGGGGACATCCTCATTTGTAACAAATTCAAACAAATATAACGTTTTTCAAACTATAAAAAATTCAGGTAGGGTATGTTATAGTTGCTGCATTTAAAAACAACAGGCCATTTAGACAGTTGAGTAAAGGTGTATGCTTAGTTACCTGTGTGAGGTGAGGATAACAGATCTCCCCTCCTTGATCACACTGAGGATACAGTCCCACAGAAAACGGCGGGCCTTGGGGTCCATACCTGTGGTGGGCTCATCCTGCACACACACACACACACACGACGTTGTGAAACAGTATGCATTATACACTGAGAAAGATTTTAAACAGCAGTTTACTACAGTGCAGTGCTGTCACATGACCTTATTATGTTGCATATTTAAAGTCAAGTCACATTGATGGGTAACACTTTACAATAAGGTTTTATTTGTTAAAATTGGTTAACATGAACTAACAATGAACAATACTTCACATTTTTTAAGTGCATTAACAACATGTACTTACTATATAATCAAGGGTTAGGGTTTGGGTTAGTTTCATGTAATTATGCACAATTTATGGTTATTACTACAGTACGTACATATAACGTGTAACAAGGACACTGTAAAATAAATTGTTACCAAAATGTGCATATTACACACAGACCATGTGCTACATATTGCATTAATAATAAGATAAGCATGTTAGTATGCAATTCCAAACAAGATGTACATTGGATGTAGAAATGGATGTGATCTTTGACCCTGAATCAATCATTACATGACGACATCCCTCCGTCCTCTGCGGTGATTCAGAGCGGGACGGACACGCTGCGAGCACCTGCCTCGTAATTCCGGCTTTAATTAGCATCCGCAGAGAGTGAATCAGGAGTTATTCTGCAGGTTATGAACGTGGATTACTTCATATGAGCCTCCGTCAGGCAGAATGAGATTTTAATGCCAGCAAACAGAGGTGCGTGTGTGCGGAATGTAAAATCTCGCTTGGAAATACATTCAAAATGTCCCACGAGTGACCTGGAGTGCTGTGTTCTTTTCTTCTTTAATCTTTTCTATCGTTATTCCACTCTTCATTTTATCTTTAATCCTCAAGGACGTTCTCTCCCGTCTGTGTGTGTGTGTGTGTTTATTTTGTGGATAAAACTGTCCCTAGAAGTGAGCTACATCTGAGAGAAAAATGTCCTTTGAGAGACAAGGTAAAAATGAATAATAACGAAATTCACACAGTTCAAATCATAGTTTCATTAAAGTTTTCGGTCACAATTTACAATCGGTTCCATTTGTTAACATTAGGTAATGCATTAGAAGACCATGAACAAACAATAAAAAAACTTTTCATAAAAGCATTTACTAATCTTGTTTTAATAATCTTATCTTTTAATAAGCAAAAGATAGTCATAACCTGGTACATCACAAAAACTGCAACTCCATAGCATTTAAAAAATGCATACAAAATAAAACCAAGTTACTAAGCCAGAGAAAAAAAGCTAGGTTTTAATCGATGCTTTAAAAACGTTTAATGTGGGAGAAGCTCTAATCGTTAAAGGTAGTGTGTTACAAAGTTTTGGAGCATAGACTGAAAAAGACCTATTTAAGACCTGTGCTAACATGAACTATTAATTGATGTTAACAAAGATGAATAAACACTGTAACCAATTAATTGCTAATTGTTCATTTAAATGAATGCATTAACTAGTGTCGCAATCGAACTCAGTTTGGACTTGTTTGCACTTTTCCCCGGTTGAGTTCGTTTTCATGGTTGGTAATTTGATTTACGTTAGATGTGTTGAAGCTGTTCTCTTCGTGTGGATTATTGCCTGTGGATTTATTAAATACTGCCTTTTGCCTTCATCCTTGTGTTCGTGTGCGTTCTACAACACAGCATTGTGACAACTAACAATAACTAATGCGTCCACATTGTAAAGTGTTACCCATTTTACAATAAGGTTGAATTTGTTCACTCCAATAGTTAACATATTTTGAAGGATAAAAATATGTATTAACCCTGTTTAATGTTAATTTAAACATGTATTGATACATTATTAAACTCAGTAAATATTAATATTGCTGATCTAGCATGAAAAGTCGTATTTGTATTAACTGATGTTAACAAAGATTAATAAACACTGTAACAAATGTATTTCTCATTGTTAAAGGTGCATTGCACAACTTTTCATGTTAAAAATACCTGTTTTTCTATCCTATACATGCTTAAAGAACTGCCTGATGGGCTGAATGAGCCCTTCTCTGCTCACTGAGATTGCCTCTATAATCCTGTACAGTAAAATATATAAGAGGGATTCGGGCTCGAATTTGAGACTGGGCGTGACGTCATGCGCGTTCACGCTCACCAGGCTATGTCTCACAAGTTTGTGTATAAGCCGGCATTCTCCGCATCAGCGAAGACAACTCGTGCGTCAAAGGTAGAAGATGGATTCAAAGAGACCGGCTTGTAGTTCATTCCAAACCCCAACGCAAACTCCACGTAAAGTAAAGAAAAGAAAGATTTTGTCTAGTGCCACCACTCTAGTTGCAGTTTCGCTTGTCGCCAGAGGGGGCGTAGTTGTGCAAAAACTCAGAGACTTGCGTTTTGCACCTTTAATGTTAGTTACAGAAATACAATTCAACTAATAATAACTAATGGGACCTTATTGAAAAGTGTTACCAAGTTTTATTCCAGTTGTAGGGTTATGGGTGAGAATAGTTTCAAATCCACAAATAAAATGTAAGGTGCCTCAAGAAAACAAAATAAGATATAAATATAGATATAATGAGGTTTACTTTTGTGAAATCACATGAACTTATTATTATTTATAGACCTTATGAACTGTAGCCCCGCTCCTTTTCAGCGCTGTGCTCATTGTGTTCTGTCTTCCAGTTCTTACAGATTTATGAATAAATAGCTTGTTTTAAAATCTTCCCGGTCTACTGGTATTTGTTATGACATCCGCTTCAAACATTGCAATAAGTAAATCCACCAGTTAATTACTCTTTGAAAGTAAAGCCATAGAAAGATACATAGAATATATAGAGGCACATAAGGTCTATAGATTCTGAAATGTTCCTGAGCATTCATTCATAAATGGAAAGGATCCACTCACTTTCTCCTCCAGCCAATCAGAACAGAGCTTTGCGCTAATACCCACATGACTCTGACTATATAAAGCGACAGGAGAGTTTGGGACTTCAAATCAGACTGAATGTCAAGGTTTGTGTTGTTTACAGTCTGCTGTTAGATGTGTTTGCACTGTTAGCACTTACACAAGCCAGAATCTGTAAATTCTCTGGAGTCATATAATCATTTCTGTGGGTGTAAATAAACATTAATCAGTGTGAACAAACAAACTAGAGAACCTGCAATAGGTATACATAAATGGGCATCACATTTTCATATCTTGATAACGGCTGAAGCTTTTATCATAGCACTATATAGCATTAAAAACAGGCTGAACAATTTTTGTTTGGTTTTTAGTGTGTATTCTTTTTATTTGTTAACAAGTTGTCAGCGAGATTACATTTCTCAAGATGTTGGAAAAAGTCTATCGTAAATACACTACAAATGGTTTTATTCTTTCTGTATGATTTCTGCTCTACTGTGCATCACATCACTAGACTATATAATCAGCCCCTTAGAGAGAACGATCATTGTGCTGCTATATGTCATATGTGTCTTTAATTCCTGCCTAACAATAGCTAAAGGTGAAAACTGAAATAGAAAGACATTTATGTTCTTTGTTGAAGACAGAATATATAATTATTTTAGAGTGGGAGAAATAAAAAGACTGACACTGGGTGTTAAACAGACCACTTGTGTAGTTATCACTGTGCCATTTATTATGCTTTTATGCATTCATAGCATAAAATCCTGTATGGCATACAGCTGTACTGAAAGCACAATGAGCTGCACATTAGCTGAAGCCCAGGCTATGTCTGAAATCTCCCCTATACTCTTAAATAGGACACTTTATATCTAATATTGTCACATGGAATCAATGCTGATGCTGTTGAAATTCTGCAGCAGAGCGATGACATCTCAGATCATTATCTAGTTTTGTATATACTCCATTTAGCCAAGGCTACAAAGCCGACTACCTGTTACAAATATGGTAGGACTATCACTTCTACCACTACAAATTGCTTTATAAATAATCTTCCTGATCAGTTTAATCTCCTCAGCATCCCAGATAGATTATAACTCAAACTATTGACTCCAGCACAGTAGACACAGTTGCTCCTTTGCGCTTACATAAGATTAAATAAAATAGTCCAATGCTGTGGTGTGAGCCCCAAAAATTTAGTGCAATTGGAAGTAAATAACACTAGAAGTGTTTCGCTTTCCGTGGAAAGAAAGCATTATTGCATACAAAAAGGCCTTAAAAACGGCAAGATCTGCTTATATTTTTACTCTCTTAGAAGAAAAACTCAACCCTAGGTATTTAATTGATACAGTGGCTAAATTAACAAGAAATAAAGCTTCAACTTATGACGCTTCCAAACAGCAAAGCAGTAATGACTTTATGAACTTTACTTGCAAGATTGATAATATTAGAAAGAAAATTATAACCATGCAACCATCTACCATGGTATCGCATTGTGCAGTGTAGTGTCCATGTGTCATGATTCTGCCTTCTAGTCCTTGTCTGTAAGTCTTGGGGCAGGATCATGACAGACTCATGTTTTGTGTACAAGCGCATGGCCTTCTGTTTGGGCCATGTGCTTGTGTTGTCTCGTTACGTTACCCCGCCCCCTTGTTATCCTCGTCTTGTCATTATTGTCTAGTCAGCCTCACCTGTTCTTGTCATTAGTGTTCCCCTATATCATCCCCTTGTGTTTTCTGTCCTGTGTCGGTTCATTGTGATTCTTACCTGCGTGTTACCTTACTTGTGAGTATCCTGTCGACTCTATAGTTTAGAGAAAGTTCCAATCTGTCTAGTCTTAGTCAAAGTTTAGCCTCCTAGTCTTGTCTATGTTTTGCCCCCTTGTGGGTTTTGTTTACCCTAGTTTTTTCCCATAATAAAGTGTGTGTGTTCAGCATCCTGTCTGCGATTGGGTTTATCCATCAGCCACATAACACCATGAGGAACAATTCCATTCATTCATTGCTATAGGAGAGGAATAATTATCTAAAGTCATTTAATCATCTAAATTAACAACTTGTATGTTAGACCCTATACCTACTAAGCTACTGAAAGAGATCCGGAGGTCATAGATTCTCTTCTTAAAATCATTAATTCATCTTTGTAATTAGGATAATAAGTCAATTACAGGCCGATCTTGAATCTACCCTTTCTGTCAAAAATACTAAAAAAGGTAATATCCTCACTATGTTCTATTTTAGAAAAAATAAATAGTATCAGTGAGAATTTCTAGTCAGGATTTAGACCATATATTAGTACTGAGACTGCTCTTATTAGAGTTAAAAATTATTAACTCTTATCATCCGATCTTGGTTGTTTCTCTATTAGTGTTACTGGATCTTAGTGCTGTATTTGATACTATCGACCACAACATTCTTTTGAATAGACTTGAAAATTATGTTGGCATTCGTGGAATTGCATTGGCATGGTTTACCTATCTGACAATTATCAGTTTGTAGTAGTAAATTAACAAGTGTCATATCGATCCAAGTTCAGTATGGAGTACCTCAAAGCTCAGTACTAGGACTGTTGCTTTTCACCCTGTGCATGCTACAATAGGAGATATCATTAGGAAGCATGGTGTTAATTTTCACTGTTATGCTGATCAAACTCTGCTCTATATTTCTTCACGCCCCGACGAAAGATAATTTAGAACTAAACTTTGGAACAGTCTTCCTAGTACCGTATTTTCCGGACTATAAGTCGCACTTTTTTTCATACCTTGGCTGGTCCTGCGACTTATAGTCAGGTGCGACTTATATATCAAAATTACCAAGATTTACTCGTCACAGGATCGCTGACGGCCCCAGATTATTATTTGCGAGTTTTTGATGTATTTGTGGTATGACGTGAATGCATCGTTTGCCGAAATTGGGGGTGACATTACCGTCTACAGCCACGAGAGAGCGCTCTATGCGCTCTAGACTACAGCTAGTTTTACCGCTGAAAAAATTTACTGAAAACAACTGATATTAACTGAAATATTAGACTGAACGCAAACAAAATGCCCCCAAAAAGAAAATCATATTCTGCAGATTACAAACTGCAGGTAATAAAATATGCAGCCGAAAACGGTAATCGAGCATCAGAAAGAAAGTTTGGAGTGAATGAGAAACTTGTGAGGGACTTCATCTTCCTCCGGAAATAGCGGAGTTGTTCAGAAGCGACACGGAGGATGAAGAATTCAACGGGTTCAGTGATGTGGAATAAGATCGCGGGAGCTTGGTGAAATTGCTTTACCGATAACTGTTGGACTCGCTGTCTTATTTTATTTTATTTTATCCTATTCAGCCTCTCAGGTATGTTCTTTATGCTATTGTGTAGCTAACTGTTGATGTGTTACGTTAACAACATACCGATTTTGTTAAATACATTTCTAAATAAATGCGACTTATAGTCCAGTGCGACTTACATATGTTTTTTTCCTCGTCATGATGCATTTTTGGGCTGATGCGACTTATACTCCGGAGCGACTTATAGTCCGGAAAATACGGTATTGTTCGAGAAGCAGACACACTCTGCCAGCTTAAATCTAGACTAAAACACATCTTTTTAACCTGGCATACACATAGAACATTATCAATTTATATTATTCAAATCAGTTAGGGTAATTGATTGTTAGGAACCGGGAACAGTTCCTATAACACCTGATATACTTGTTACATCATACGAAGAATGTCATCCACACTCTCTGTTTACGATTCCGCTCAACAGCGCTAAAAGCGTCACATTTTTTAAATTTCAGGACCGAGCTGGTACAGAAGTCTGTACTTTGACAACACTATTCCAAGGTTTACTGTAGTCAGCCGGATCGGGGCCGAATCCAAATCAGATGGAGGACCTGTGTCTAGACACGACCACAACGCATCCCTGAAGTGTAGTGGTGTAATGTAACAAAGTAATAATACTAATAATACAAAGTAATATAATAATAATAAAGTATTTTATTGGAGAATCTGTACTTTACTTAAGTTTTTATATTTCTTTCACTTTAACTCTTCTACATTTCCTAAATAAAATTTATACTTTTATTCCAATGGTGACAATGGAAGGGTTTCTATTTCCAACATGTTTTTGTAGCATTGAGCATTGAATTTTGAGCAAATTTCCATGACAGTGAATGAATACTTTTATTTAGCAAGGATGAAAATCTTACCGACCCAACTTTTTTTGAACGGCGGTATATCTACTTCGTTATACTCCCATGTTAGTCAGTAAGTTTCTGAGTCAGCCTGTTTTCTGACTGCGAGTCAGACTCTGATTCTGAATCTCTCACCTGCTTTATTGATTTGTGTTGGAGGCTTTACTCCTTTGAACTGATCTGTCTGAATACTTCTGTTTGATTTCGGTCTCTGCGGCTCAGACTGAGTTTTCTTTTAGGGATTTTCACTTTCAAATAAAAAGTTTTCAACTTATGAAAACATAAGTAGAAATTATGAGAAAAAAGTTGTCCGTCCTAATCATTTGAATGTTATTGTAATAATAAGGGGACTTGGAGTCAAAAAGGATGAGAAGAAGAGTATTAAAGCAATATCCCCCAGTGGCCCAAGGCTGGTTGAGACTGGTCAGTACCGGGATGGGAGACCTCCAGGAAAAACTCGGCTGCTGCTGGAAGAGGTGTTAGTGAGGTCAGCAGGGGTGCTCACCCTGTGGTCTGTGTGGGTCCTAATGCCCTAGTAAAGTGACGGGGACACTATACTGTAATAAGCACTGTCCTTCAAATGAGACGTTAAACAGAGGTCTTGACTCTCTGTGGTCAATAAAAATCCCATGGCACTTCTCGTAAAGAGTAGTGGTGTAACCCCGGTGTCTTGGTCAAATTCCTTGCATTGGCCCAGATCAATCATGGTCTCCAAATAAACTCCATCCACTGAATTAGATCGATCACTCTCTCTCTTCTCCACCTAGCTGGTGTATGGTGAGCGCATTTGTGGCTGCCATCATCCAAGTGGATGTTACACACTGGTGGTGGTTGAGGAGTAGGGTAGTAACAATATTCAAACAGAACCGTAAAATCGTACTCTCATGGCGTACCAAACACACTCCACCCCCTGCTGCCCCACCCAGCCCTAGCCCAATGTTGAGGTAGACCTTATGTCACAAAACAATTTCTCTTCCTTGACATTTAATTAAATAGTAACTGGGGTGTAACAGTTCAACTTGTTTACAAGTTGTTTAACTTCAATGAAGTTAAGTTTAACTTCAATTAAATGTAGAAGTTAGTTAATGCAAAAACTGCCTTATGTGCAGTTTACATGTTTGCAAGTATTGTGTATCCATTGGCACCACGATACTCAATTCTGTAGATACATCTACATAGATTCACATTTAAAAAATAGAAAGGTTGAACACAAGAGCACATACCAGCTTCTATTGAGCTTATTGTAGCTTGTGCTGGATGTGTGTATTTGCGCAGACAGAACTAAAGACACGTTTATCGACTTGCTCCGATGAATCGGTGCTGATTGTCTGAATGTTGATTGGATGGTGAAGTGATCCGGAGTGTCAGGTGTGTGTGTGTGATGAGCGTGTCTTACCAAGAAGACCAGAGGAGGGCAGCCAATCAGAGCCATGGCAGTGGAGAGTTTGCGCTTGTTGCCACCGCTGTACGTTCCTGCAGATTTCTCTGAGTATTTCACAAGGCCGAGCTTCTGAACACCCCACTCAGCCACCTTGAAAGACAGAGAGAATATCACTGCATATACATCCGTTCAAATAAACAGCCACCCATTCAACTCTAAAACTAAGATGAAACTATTGATTAAAACCCAAAATAACATAAAATAAAATAAAATAAAAACCAACAGATGGCAATATGAGATGTGACACAATACTAATACAAAACTGGAACGAAAAGAACCAATTGCTGAAACCAACTAAAACTATAATGAAATTAAAGGTTAATTTTTTTAACATTACATATTTTTTCTTGCAATTGTGACTTCATTTCTGAGAACTGCAAGAAAAAAGTCAGAATTGCAAGCTATAAACTCGCATCTTCTTACTTTTTTTCCAGCATTTGCTACTCAATTTCTCTGTAACACTTTATAATAAGTATACAGTAATAAAGTACTTAAAATCATTTGGAAACTATTAGTTTATAGTTAATTGAAGGTTTACATATTGCTGTTTCTACATTGTTAATATATTAAAGGTGGGATCAGAAGTTTTTGAAAAACACTTTTGAAAACTATGTCGGACTTACTACCAAAACACACTTGTAACCAATCAGCAGTAAGGGGCGTGTCTACTAATGCTGGGTAGGAGAGAGCGCTCAGTACACAGCACATACATTAGTCGAACCACTACAGAAAGAGAGATGGCTGATGAAAAACAAAAGAGGAAAATGTCTGCGGAAATTAAAATTAAAAAGAAGGCTTACGATCAGGCAAGAGGTAGAACTCATGTTAATATCTGAGAAGCTTACCAGCACTGCAGGCCAGCGCACACCGGACGCCGAGTTTGCTTTGAAGCAAGTCTTTACCTTGAAAGACGAGCAACATTGTTTAGCTTTGTTTCACATAACTAATATTTGCTGGCCATTGCTTGAATATGCTTGTGTGTCATCTTTGCTTGTTTCTTTCATTTGCGATATTATTGTCGTTCGATTCAGCTATGAAAAAGACACATATAACGTTAAGCCTGGAGCGTGTAAACCGTCCACTGTCTGTATCAAGCGGCGGCTCCCAAAGTGTGTCTGAAAAGTGAGATACTATACTCCTGATGTTTATTTCCTTTGGTTCCTCACTTAGTGATCAATATAACCCCCTAATCCTGTTATAATTGTAAAATATTGGTTACTATGACTGTCGTGCTCATGCTGTCGAGTTGATCATAATAACTTTGTTGAGAGTCGTCTTACACGTGAAACGGAGCTGAACCATTGACACGTTAAAAGACACATTAGGCTACTACTAAATCACATTAGACATGGATTACCGTAGTAACACATTGCTTTCACTTACACTCGGCGGGCAGGTACAGCGGACACCCTATAGTCGTTGCCTGGTTTACGGTCGTGTACGAAAGTGTGGGGTGGAGCTATCAAAGTAGGGGCGAGATAATTTTGGGGTAGAGGTGTGTTCGTTTTGGTGATTTCAAATATCAACATTGGCCAAAAATGTTTTTTTTTCAAAAACTACTGATCCCACCACCTTTACTACGCTGATTTCATGCAGCCGTTATTTTGAAATGGAAAGCGAGGCTCTGGTGGGAAGAAAACCGGAAGTGTCGCCTTTAATCACAGGAGAGTCGCGAATCCGATGGCGTATTGTTGTGTTTAATGTAGAAATTAGTTATTCTAAAACTGTACATACATAGACTACATACAGTGAAATTTACAGTTTCACAAATGCTCGCCTTGCTCTGTTCTGTGATGCGTGATCGTGCCGTCACATAATACGCAATTACGTTGAAAAGGTCACGCTTCTGTCCTGACGAAAATTTTCTTTTAGCCTTTTAAATATTAAAACACCCAGGATACTCACACGAAATGGGCATTTTAAACGATAAACTGACACAAAGACATTTGAATATGTATATATGGTCCTCACATTTGTAAACACTGACTTGGTACTTGCCCCTACGCGTGACCTTTTCAACGTAATTGCGTATTACGTGACGTCACGAACGCGCATCACAGAACAGAGCAAGTTTTCCAGTCTTCTAATATTCCAGACAAACCTTGAAATCAATATATATATTTAAAGCAGCATATTTGTTATTTGGGGTCTAAATATTCTGTACCATTCAGACGTATAATCTGCATCCAGTGCCTTATTTGCTTTCAACTTTGATATAGTGCTAGGCTATTTAATTCTTCTATCATTATTTCAGCCACCAGTACTTTATTATGTTGTTCCCCTATTGATGGCAATAGCAATGAGAATAAGGTACAGTATACCCCTGAGTGTTCATTACAGTTTTTGATTTTATCTGAATTTATCTTTATTATAATACTTGATAGAATGGCATGCTGAATAAAAAGTTCATTGTTTTTCCCATAGGGTGAAATTCTCTCCATATATCAATATACCCAATTATTTAAGCATTCTTTGAACCATTTTGGCATTTGAATCCTTCTTTTTGGAAGGATTAGACGTACCCAGTCTTAAAGGTGCAATTGGTGATCTGGGAAATGCTAACTTTTGCCTTCTAGCATTGAAAGCATACAATCCCACTCTCCCTGCAAATCGCCGTCCAAAGCCATGCCTCCTCCAAAACACATGAACCAGAGGCGAGACAACTAGAGACAACACTATTGGATTACATCATGTGTTATTCTCCAGTGAGAAAACTTTACAGTACAGTGAGGTGAGAAACAGAAGCGCTTGCTTTCATACATAAGTATGTGATTGTGAAATGACCACAGTTCAAAAGTTGACCTGGTGACATAAAGGAAAGAATGCACTTCTTCCTCAGGTCTTTAGCTAACTCTGCCACATTCTCGTAGATTTGGGCACCATTTTCGAAAAACATTCAATTGCATTTAACGTTTAATTAACATTTAATTAACGTTAATAAAAATAAAGTACTACTTTCCTAAAACACACAGTGGTCATGGTTTAGCAGTTGTCTTGTTAGTGTGCTTGTTTTAACAAGAGAAATAATCGACTATTCTTTAATTGTTTATAATATAACTTATATTTTGTTTTGTGAGTGTTAAATAGTCGTTGTAAAACATGCAGTATTGTAGTAGTGGGCATGGATGGAGATGTTACTGTAAATACAGTAATACACCATTGCGATACATCCATATGAAGACGTTGTTCTGTAGGTTCGTCGTCTTTATTTTCATCTCGCTCCGACTCTGGCTCGAACATGTAAGGCTTGATGGACAAGGCTTCCGTTGTTGACATTTTGTTAAGAACGTGTGGAATAAAAAGTTTCTGTGCCGCTAGATAATCGTATCTCTGCTATCAAACTACAAAAATGGCCGAACGGGGTGGAGTTGAACCGAGTGTCACCTCTGCAACCTGGATTTAAAGAGACCGCACAAAACGAGTTGCTCTCAGACGCACATCGGAAAAGGGGTAGAAAAGGGGCCTGTGGAGCTATAATAATGAGGAATTCAGACCCAAGCATTGCAGTTCCGCTTTATATAGACCACAAATGTATGATTTATATGTAAAAAGGAACGATATAAAAGCATGGTATGTACCTTTTAAGCGACTAATGATCGCTGCAATGGAAGTTAATCAAACAAAACAAACTTTAGCTGGACAATAACATTATTCTAGAGCTGCTGTAAAGCCAAAACAATCTCTGTTACTTTAATTTTCTATTATCACTGTAAAGCTGCTTTGAAACAATCTTGACTTGACTTGACTGTATGAGCTACACCAGCCACTTCCGTCCTGTGTCTGCTGCTTCTGTTCTGAAACTTCTGGCGCTGTGATTCTGCAGTTGTTGATATAAATGCTGATACGGGTGTAATATCGCACTCCTGGAAGGCATCAATCAGATGCGATGACCAGAACTAACTGTTTTAGAAATATGTATAATCTAATAAAAATAGTATTGTATAATAATATTTCAATATTATGATATATATATAAATCAACAAAAAAATATTAATATAATTCAATACAATATATTTAAATTGAAAAACACAATAACCTTGGTGTGTGTGTGATGTTGGACAAGCTAACCAGTTGTAATGGATCAAAGACAAAGAGAGAGAGAGAGAGAGAGAGAGAGAGAGAGAGAGAGAGAGAGAGAGAGAGAGAGAGAGAGAGAGATTCTATGGACAGAGAGTGAATTTTCGATACAAAGATTAAGGGTCTACAAAACAAAGACCGCAGGCTGTGTTACCATGGAAACCTCCTTTTCCGGAACCCCTCGGAGTCGAGCGTAGAACTCCAGGTGTTCTCTTCCCGTCAAAAGGTCATCTATCGCATCAAACTGCGGACAGTAACCCATATTCTGCTGCACCAACTGCATTTCAGTGCGGATGCTGAAAAGTTAAGCAAGAAACCACTCTTAACTCCTTAGCAACTGCATAACACCACTTTTAAGCTGGAACAAGCAGTGCTATTTTAGTATAATTTATTTTATTTTTTTTGCTGTCTTTAATATGAATATTTGAAGATTAAGCACCCTTTTTCCCCAGACCAATTAATTATGATAATAAATTAGCTGTGTTTTTACTAGAGATTTTCTAGGCCGATTCCGATTTTTCATTGAGTTTGACATGCCGATACCGATACCGATTTTAGCCGATTCCATTTGACCCGGCATAAAATCTGCATACATGTCAGACTGACCGCCAGGCGCCAGGTCGCATGAAAATCGGCCAATTCCGGTCACCAGCCGGTCAATCGTTGCATCTCTAGTTTTTACCCTCTTTAGTAAGACTTAAGTACAGCTTTATACGTAATTCCATAATTACTTCTATTGCTTTTAAACAGTGTACCTGTATCCGTTTATGAAGGCATCTCCTGCTGTCGGGCTGATGTCTCCAGTCAGCATTTTAAAAGTTGTAGTTTTACCTGCACCATTTATCCCCAACAAACCAAAACACTACAAACCAAACACACAATGATTTAGTGACAAATGCATTAACAGAACCCCCCCCCCCCCAAAAAAAAAACCCAGATACCTCAACACCCAATAAAAAAAAATTTTTAAGCCAGTATTGACATTTAACAACAGTTAGAAGCTTTCGAAGAGCATCACAGCAATGAGTCAATATTTGTTTCTTGCTAATAATAGATGGTGGCAGGTGGTATCAGAGGAAAAAGACAGTTATAAAATATTAGAAAATTTCATTATTTATTTTTCTATTGCTGCCAAAAATGAAATGCATATCTGCAAAAAGTAATTCCATGGGGTCTTTTGAGGCTGAAGTTAAAGACCTTTGGCATTATACTCTTATTAAAAAATAATGAAATTCGTTTAGACACTTTCTTCTTATTAGTGCTTAAAATAAGTTTCCATTTGATGAGTGTGTGATTTACCTCTGCAGCAGGAACACCCACACAGATTTTATCCACGGCTGGAGTGAGCTTCACACGATACATCTGAAAAAAATAATAATACAAATTTTAAAATAAGTGACGTCATTATGTTGTGGCTGACATTTCTCAATGTGTCTATGTGTTGTAGCCATTAAAGAAAACATATTTAGTTTCATATTTATGTTTAAAGGGGTCATGACATGAGAAACCAAATTTGCCTTGATCTATTGGTATATAAGAGATCTATGTACTATTAAAACGTCCTGCAAGTTTCATAGCTTAAGACGTCCTCCCCATTATAAACGAAGCATTTATTTAATCAAGCTCTAAATACAGCTCGTTCTGGATCCATGGTTAGAAGTGACGTCACGGTACGAAGTGACGTACCAGTCATTTGCATATGACCGCTTCCAGCGCAGGACAACTACGCCTTATTTCGCATCATCGCATCGTTGTCGCGCGGCTTGCACCCACATGTGTTCAGTTGACGTGCAGCGAGTGGGTCTGTTTACAAGGAGACTGCGATGCCACGCAGAAATGCTGTTCCTGGCTGTGGACAAACAACATGTTTGAATATGCTGCCGAATGATCCAGACGTCAGGGAAAGCAGTTGGATGCAGTTTATTTGCAGCACATAAATATGCAGCAAATTTTTGTCCCGCCAAAGCCTTATTTGATCGGTGAGTGATGTAGATGAGTGTGACAGGGCGCATTTTACTGAAAGAATGACAGGCCGCGCGCGTGCCTTCAAACTGTCTTGCTCTCTCTCTCTCTCTCTCTCTCTCTCTCTCTCTCTCTCGCGCATATGAATCAAAATCGATTGAGAATTGACACGATGGTAAAAGATCGGAGGACCGAAGTTTTACGTAGCGGAGCATTGTGTAGCCTGCATGTGATACAAAATGAACCTTTTTGCCATAACAATGCTGCATCTTCAAATATGGCCAGTGCATGCATTTTGTCCGTGGTACACCGCAATAATAATTACACAACAATAACCCGTTTTCAAGTGTCTCGGGTTACAAATGAAATATTAATTCATAATAGTTTCACACTTTCCATGACACAAGCTGATCCATTCTTAGTTGTGGTGATGGTTCATTTTCTTCTGATTCCTCACCTGATTCTGGCTCAAACATATAGGGTTGTATCATTGCAAGAGCCATCGCCTCGCTCGCACCAATCGGCAGCACCCGCTACTATTGTAAACACTGACTAGGGTGCATTAATAATTTATGCATAAGCACTGACGTTAGCCAATCATAACAGTGGGCGTTAACACTGAACTCTTAAAGGGGAAACACCTCCAAAACAGACTGTTTGAATCAGAGGATGAGAAATAGGGTGGGAAAAGGTCATAAATCACTACATTTTTAAGTTTTTTGTCCAAAAAACTACAGTAATACTGTAACTGCACCTAAAGGAACATAATAAAACAAAACAAAAAACCATGTCATGACCCCTTTAAATATTATAGGCTAATGTTATTTTTTTATGTAATCAATGTTGATTATGAAAGTGAGCATGCAGCATGAGAACGATATGATACATGAGATTATGAGATGCGCAAAAGACATCTGGAGACATGTCACATGGAGTGGGTAAGACATGATTTTGACCACTTCATTGAGTTTTGTTATGTAGAAAGACTATTTATTAAAAAGATTTTCGTTTTGAATAAATTGTATCTTAATTTTGATCAATGTTTTATCAACATATTGCCTGTAAATTTGCCAAGTGGAAATATACAGCAGACAATGCAAGGCGCCGGCACGATCACTTGCATTGCACATGAACTGGAGGACGCTGAAACTCAGCTTGTGCGTCCCAGATTTCAGAAATATAGGCTATCTATTATAAAAAGCTAAATAAAACTATTAAAAATGAACAGAAATAGGCTACTCTCTGATTATGTAATCAAATGTGCATTTCTCTCTGGCGTTCATGGCGAGTCCGCATCGTCAACTTCATCTTTGCAGCGACACAGAAAACACCAGTTTATTAATAAACAATTAAACATCTCCTTGCTGTTTTTGACACATTAATAATCATTACTTTCGCTGGATCTTTGTGGCAAACTTTATGCGTGCGCTTGATAGCGGCTATATTAGGCTACGTAAACACTCATCCTGTATATAGCCTATTTAAATAATTAAATTAAAGGTATACTATGCAGGAATTTTACCTTAATATAACAGCTTCAAAGTGATTTCGGTGGTAAACAAACTCATAATAGTCTGAGAGGGGCGCCCCTGACAAATCTCGCGAGAATCGCGACTTGCTTTCCGGCAACGACGTCACACACAACAACAACATATGAAGCACGAAGACACTTGCGCTCATTTCAGATGATGGAAAAAGCAAAGAAAACGCGGTAGGAAGAAAGTAGGAAAAGGAAGGCTTTCACTCGTTGGCGCAAGTTAAAAAGTAGCACTGGATGCAACAGCGATGCTGACCTGGCGATCTTGTTGATGGACTAGTAAGTAAATATCTTACTTGTAAACTTGTTTGCGTCATATGTTGTATGTTGTTGGGCAACTTGCGCTTGCTTGTAGTATGCCATTGTTTTTATGATGCTGTTCATTCATTCATTGGTGATAGTTAGACCAGTCCAATAATTTCCACATATGTTTAGCTAGATTTCGATTATCATATTTTGCGTTATATAGCCTATGTTTTATTGCCTAGCTTGCCGCACAACGCTGTTGACGTTGATTCCTGCGATTATCATGAGAACAGTTGTCAATATCTGTCATAATTATCTAGTGTAAACGAGCACAATTTGCAAACTATTATGATAAATTGCAATAATCATGTCTAATGACATCATAACGGCCAATGTTATGAAATAATGCGACGTACATTTAACTTTATTGATGTCATCAGGCATTTTGTAATGTTTACATTACAATCAAAAAACATAAATGAAATTATACATTAGGCCTAGACTAGAGGCTATTTACTTGTGATTTAGCTGCAATCATGTAAAAACGTTATAAGCTGCCAAACGCGATAGGCTATACTTTATTATTATAAAGTAGTCTAACACTTATATTATTTTATAAGACATATTATCCGATTTTGAACATCATCATTAGTTCAGCAGACTATGCAGTATATGCAATAGCCCAATATTTTTATGAAATCGTGAAACATTTCCTGGTCAATATCTTCGGTGTCTTGTGCCTGTTCCATGACCAACGCTACTATCCTACCGAACAGGGATGGAGATTAGCACCCGCCACCAGCCAAATGCGGGTGATTTTGTGTTGTTGCGGGTAAACTCGCCTCACCTACCGGCCACCGTGGCGGATAAATAAAAATAACATCATGCAACGTTCGTCTGTTAGGACAAATTAGTTTGAATAAACGTGCAGACACTGATTAGCAAGACAACTAGCAGTGAATGTGCTTTCCATTAAATTGATCACACACACAGTAAACAAATCCTTAACAAAAAAAAACAAAACAAAAAAACAGGGCTATTCTGGTGGGTGCGGTGATGCTGTGGTGACGCGTTCATGTAAGGGTGGCGCTGTCAATAAAGCTCCTAAAATCTGTCACAAATAACAGGCAAAAGTAATGATAATGAATATGTAAACTATAGCAAGGAGATATTTTAATTATTTATTAATAAACAAGTATTTTCTTTGTCCGTGTCAGTTGCAAAGATGAAGTTGACGATGCTGATCGTGATCATCGCAGTAGTGAACGCGCAAGAGAGAAATGCACATTTCATACGAATTGCATAAGCAGAGAGTCTGTGTCTGTTTTCTTTCGTTTTTAATAGTTCTGTTTAAAAGTAGACATGTCTGTCTGTGAGGCAAGGCTACCTTATACGCTGAGTTTCGGTTCATTTATGAGACGAGCTCCAGTTCACGCGCCGTCGCCTCCGTTTCGTGATTATCTACCGTCTGCTATATTTAATTATTATTTATTAAATCCAGGCAATTGGTTGATGAAACATTGATTAAAATTAAGATACAATTAATACAAAACGAAATTCACTTTAAAGAAAGGTTTTGTGCTTTCTGTCTCTGTGAAAGTTTTAAGCATCTTTTAGTGCCGCTTTCACAGTGGTCACGTCTGTAACATTGTGTTTTCCTCATAAATGCGAACTGAAATGAATATCAGTTCATGGTTTGTGTGTGTAGGCTATAAGAGAGAAAGAGAAAATGCCAGTATTTCATTGAGACTTGAGATTAAATAAACTGCTTAAGTATTGTAGACCTTGTAGTATTAATTTTCACATGCAGTTACATTGTCGGTTAAAAACAAGAAAGTGGCTGGTAAAAATATTGAGTGGCTGGTAGATTTTGAAATCCACCAGTCACAGTGGCCGGTGGACAAAAAAAGTTAATTTCCATCCCTGCTACCAAACAGGTACCGGTGTACAGGGTGGGGGGTGTATTTACGACAGTGCAAGTATTGCACAGCGACTCTGGGGGTCGCTGTTTGACAAAAACACAATTTCTGCATAGTATGCCTTTAATATAAAGGGGCGATTTGTCCACTAATGGCTAAAATGAACAACTTAGTCGGAGGCAGCCCTTATTCCACATATTTTCGAACCAGCAGGCGATTCTGGGTTGAGCGAGCGACCCTGAGCGGAATGAGCGAGCGGAGCGGAATATTCAGAAATGCGCTCTCCGCTCACATGCTCTGATCGGAACAAACGAAGCATGACAAATTCAAACTTTACTTCATTTTCTCCGTAGCTTGAACACTCATTACACTACATTATCAAACACATTATATTATGTCAACAAAAAAAAATGATTTTTAAAAAGGTTTATTTTTTCCCACATTTATAAGTACAATATTATGTTAGTCCACAGCCCCCCACCAGGGGGTGCTGATGCTATGACAAGGGGGTTGCAGCACCCGCACTACTGCTGACGGATCGAATTTGACAAACATTTGAACATGATTTTTCAAAAAAAAAATAATATGGATAATCAAGTAATGTAGTCCAGCAATGCAGTTTTAAAAGCAAAAAATCCATAAAAAGTGTTGTTTTGAGCTGTACTTGAGCTGTGTGTATGTTGAGAACTGTACGTTCTCCTAGAATATTCTTTCAGGAATATTCAATATGAGGACTCAGTCGGTCCGGGAAAGAAGTGGTGAGGATGTCCGACTACATTAACACCTGTCCACTCTCAGCCGCAGACTCGTGAAGAACGGCGCGTGATTCATGTCACACAAACAGCGTCTCTTGAGTAGAGACAGCTGCTCTCTGCCAGTCTAGCTCAGCGCTGAGAGATTTCTGATTACAGAACAGGACGAATCAAACTCTCACTCTTAATCACTGGACACTCCTGTGCACATCTGTACACTCACACACCTGGAACCACGAGCCTCTGCACTGAATATTCAAAGTCTATCCTTGTGAAACAAGAAGCATACTTTAGTATACTTAAAATGTTTTACTTATTACGGAAATAATATACTTTAAAATAATATGCTTAAGTGTAAACTGAATGTAATGTTTTCAGACAGCTAATTGCATGTTTATTGTAATTAAACAAAAATGTGAAATCGTTCAATTTGATATCAAAAACAGTTAGCAGAACTTTAGTGTTTTGACCACACTTAATTAGGACTAGGGGTGTGCAAAGCAGCCGGTATTTGTATCTGTATTTGTATTTGTTGAGGGGGGAAAAGTATTTGTATTTGTATTTGTATTCGAGTAAAATTCAAAATCGGCATAAAAATCCAGTTTTTTGTGTGTTACACTTCTAATTTACATTATAGTGTAAGTATTCTTTAATTACATCCATTATAATAATTCTGTATATGCAATATTGGTTGCTGTTTTCCATAAATCCAGCAATGAACATGTAATCCATGGTTAAACCAAATACTAATAAAAAAAAGTTTTTAACCTTTTTAGGCGCCATGCACATATAGCGCCTAAAACGCATTGAAAACGCTAGGCGCGCCGCATTCTCCTTTTTCCAAAGCGCTAAGGCGGTTGCGCTCTGGCATCTGTCGTTTCTAAGCAACCATCAGCTGCGCTCTCCGTTGGTTCTTGTCACGTGACCTACGATGCGCTTGCGGCATTCTGAAAAGTTGAGATGTTTTTATCTCGATGCGGTGTGGACGCGCTTGGAAAAAACGAGCGCGTCGGCTTCCATTATGAGCGTGCATACCGCTTACATTTGAAATAACGAACTTGAGCGCGCAAAAGACGCGATATGTGAACAGACCCTTAACCAAACGTTAACGTTACTCTGTCAACAGCCTATTGTCTAAATTACCGAGCTAACGATACGTAAACAGAGCGAACATGAGAGCACCCGACTGCAGAGACGTCAATAATGCAGCATAATGGAATAATCTCCCGATCAAACTCCGCTTCCCAAAAGTTATAAAGTTACAAAAATCTATTCAACAAAAATAGTGATGCAGTTAAGTGTTTTTTCGCTCAGCCGAGCCCTCTCTGTTGCTGTGTGGAGCAGCCTGTGTCAGTCACCTCTTCCTGAACGTCACGCGCGTAACGCGTCTTTGCATTGACCTGAAATCACTCGCGCCAGATGCTCTATCACAGTCTATGCGCTCTATTCGCGTCTGGTGTGAACTCACTCATCCGGGCATGCACTGCGGTGAGGAAACACACCTTTTTTGATATATATATTTTTTTTTTGTTCCCGAATACAAATATTTTTTAAAGTATTTGTTCAAAATAAGTATTCGTAAAAAACCCGTTATTTGTGCCTTTCCGAATACCGTATTCGGGTTCGGCTCCCCCCCTAATTAGGACTAAAAGTACATCTTTATATGTAATTTCATAATTGCTTCTATTTACAGGCTTTGAATTATGGTTAAAGTGTGTATGAAGGTAAAATGATGACAAAGAATCGCATGCGCAGGGTAAGATTTGTAAAGGTGTCAATCGCCCTTCAAGTGTAAGAAACAAATATTTGCAGCATTTTCCTGTTATTCGTAAGTGTAATTGACGTATTTTGAAGCTGCAGCTTCATGCTAAAGCAAAATAAATAGGATCTGACTTTAATTTTTCCGCGCTTACACTTTTGGCACGGGTTTTGCGCACAAATGCGGCCAAAAGCATTGCCTGTGAAGTTTGAACAGCGATTTGCAAGCGAAAACAACAGAGGCAGGAACTGCAAAACAGATTAATCAAACTTTGTGTAAAAAATTTCTAAATGACTTCTTGTGTGCAAAAAAGTTCCCGAAATAACCCAATTTGTACAGTTGATTTATCTTTATTTGGCTCAGAAATGTTCTCATTGCTGAAACGGTACTTTTAATGCTCACATGCATGTTAAATAAATGCATGGAATAACAGTTAAATGCTGCAAATATTTTTTTCACACACTTGAAGGGCGATTTACACCTTTACAAATCTTCTCTTGCGCATGCAATTCTTTATGTCATCATTTTATCTTCATAGTACTGCCGAATATACTGACAAGCATTTATGGTAAACTAAACTTTACTTTAATGAAACTCATTTTTAAAAGAGTAAGCACCAAAAAAATCAGTTGTTTCTTCTGAGCCTTTTTGATTATTACATAATCAAGTGGGGACAAAACGGTATTGATCAGAATAACCCTGCTGTGGGAAAAAAAAGCTGGTTTGCTGGTCTTAAATGGTTCAAAACTGTTTTAGCTCATTTAGCTGGTTGACCAGCTAGTATCAACTGTTCACCCGACTTTTCACAACTGTCCACAACTATGGCACTTTCAAAGTATGAAGCTGGTAATTCATCATCCCTGAATGAATTGAATGAAACACTGCACCTCACTGATGCCACAGGAACAGGAAATACCTTAGTAAGGTCACATATTTGGAGCAGCTCATTCTGAGCTCCACCCTGGTGCACACGTTCACGCTCCCGAGCCACATCTTCATCCTCTCCTCCTGATGATGTGGGCAGTGACTTTATTGACCTGTGTGTAAAGATGTGTGAATTTCACCCCAGAGCAGACAACATGATCATGTGTGTGTATTTTTTAGAGCTGGAAAATTCATTGTTAAAAGACTGCGATCTCGATTCAAACACCCACTCGATCTTATTCCTAAATGACAGCGATTCGCCTGTGTCTGTTAAAAGCCTTTGACAAAATTACACCGGAACATTTAAATCTGTGTTCGCACTATGTTGACCTAGAGAGAGAGAGCAGTTGTTATGTATAGGTATAGGCTTCACAAACACCTATACATAACCACACAGAATCATTCTGTTACAAATAATCACAGCAGTACTGGGATAAAAGATTATAGTTCGTAAATAAACATTGATGTCTACGGTATTGACCAAAGAACAGAAAAGCACCTTCTGAAAGTAACTTGGTGCTTCAAATAACGATTGTATCAATTACATCATCACACCACTAGGTGGCAACAAGTGAGCTAAAAAAGTTTTTTGTCATTGAATCATTCATTCAAGAGATTTGTTTCAAAAATGCTGATTCGTCAAGTGAAAATTAAAAAAAAAAGTATTTATGAGTGAGTCACTGAATCATTCATTCAAACGTTTTATTTTTTTGAATTAATTCAAATTAATGAAACATTTTAATAAGACTACAGTAATTAACAATTTGTCAGAACTGTTATTTTATTTAGTTGTGTGTGCGTGTATATATATATATATATATATATATATATATATATATATATATATATGGATTACAATTAATTACAATTAAATAACTGTTTTCTATTTAAATGTATTTTAAAATGTAATTTATTCCTGTGATGCAAATCAGCATCATTACTCCAGTCTTCAGTGTCACATTATCATCCAGAAATCATTTGAATATGTTAATTGTTGCTCAAGTAAAATTTCGGATTATTATTATTATTATGTTGAAAACAGTTGTGCTGCTTCATATTTTTATGGAAACTTTGTTAACTTTATTTTACAGTGTTCCTTTTACACATCTTACATTTACATACTATAGTAATAACAGTAAATTATTTTTAATTAGAAGCAACTAACCCTAATTATATATTAAGTACATGTAGTTAATATATTTGTATAATGACACTGTAACAAGGGCACCATAAAAGAAGGTGTAATTGAGACAATTTGCATTATTCCAAACTTTTGACTGGTACTGTAGGTGCCAACCTATCTTTCTTTAGATGTGAGATTTTTAAACGTGTAAAGAAGTGTGTTTTTCTTACCTTGGTTTGCAGAAGAAATTGTACTGTATGAGAAGGGTCAGGCCGAACATAACTGCCCCCTGAATGGACATGGCAAACAGATTCTTGCCCACCAAGTTCCAGTTGAGAGGATTTTCAAAGCGGTCTTCACCTGAAAACAGAGAACTCACTTACTGTACCACACATATCAGCTTTCAACACTGAACTACAAGCTTCCAGCATTCGTCAATGTCTTACCCAGGTTTTTGTAGAGGGTGGCCATTGCCTGGTTTTTGGCCATGTCCATCAGGCCTCTTCCCAGACAGAAATGAGGAAACACCAGCAGAGCCTGTTTCACTATGTCATTGATGCGAGTTATATTCTGGACATAAAGACAGATGAGACAGAGAACGGCAAAGTTAGATTGGAAACATGAATTTACATGCACAATGTTTCACTGATTGTGTCATATGGATGTTGTTTTATTAGTTAATAGTTATTTTCTGATCTTTTAATTGATAATGACTTCTCACTATGCACTTTGCAGTGTTATTTTAGTATTTTTTTATATATATTTTAGAATTTTCTAAACATTTTGAAATAGCTTTTATTTTAGTTAAGTTATTTTGTGCTTAGTCACTTTTAATATTTGTTTTTAGCTTTATATTTTATTTTATGGTTTAATTTTCATAGGCTACCTCAGCTTAAACTTCAGCTCTAACTTTTCTAGTCTAAGTCTAAGTTTTTCATGTAATATTTATATTTCATTTTATTTAAATTATTACAAACAATTTTTAATAGCCTTAGTTAACAATAACACTTTGTTAGGAAAAGAGCAACATGCATGTTCTGTTAAACTTCCCCTTTTGTGTTTCACATAAGAGCATACAGGTTTAAACGTGATTAAATTATGACAGAATATTTATTTTTGGAAAACTATATTCCATTAAATGTTTTTTTTTTCTTTTTTTGTATAAGGTTATAACAGTTTGAAGCAAGCCCCGACACACCTAGATTTTGCTTTGCATTTTATGAGGAGTCTATATGTGACAAATATGTCAAAAGAACATTAATTTTACCATTCTATGTGGAGTCTATCATTATATATTATATACATTTGAACCAAATACAAATGTCTACCCACAATTTTTTAAACAAAACAAAAAATTACCCAATACCCACGAATAAGAGAATTATCAATCCCTCTGAAATTTTATTTGTTTTGTATGATTTTGAAATCCATAATGTCAACAAGTAATGACATTACTTTACATTAAGTACAAAACATTATTTTGTGGTGACAGCACAGACGAGTGATTAAAAAAAGACAGTAGAAAAACACAACTGTCTGTTTCTCCCCCAAAAAAGTTTCGCTTTGTTTCAAAGTAAAGACATGGCTAAAAATAAAGTGTTTTGAGCGGCTCCGTCCACAGAAAACACTTTCCAGGTGCTCTGAGTTTGGATCGCTTATAAAACTAACAACCTTCCTTTTATTTTCACATTTTAATCTATTTAGTGGATGTAAAGTTATAGCATTTGACCAGCTATGTAATGAAAAGCGTATTAAAAACTGTTGTCAACTGGGCAGTTGGGTCCTTCGGTTTTCAGCAAAAATGTAAACTTGCGGGTTTATAGGCGAGATATGCCACATACAATATTACTGCATTAAATAAATATTGTTCAAATATACATATATCATATCCTTGTGTGAATGAAGTGAAGCTGTATCCTCAATCTCAAGCTAAAATCTAAAGTTGATGAAACATCGTTCTTATGATAGTCAAGCCGTCTTCAGCAGCAAACACACTCTCACACAGCTGACGAAATCATGCAACAGTTTTCTTGCCAACTACTGTACGAGCCGCATGCTCATTCATCATCACAAACAACAGAGACGGTGAAATCACACAGGATTTACACTGACCCATATTCTCTAAGACACACGTCCACCATCATACACACACAAACGTGTTTAAAGTTCAGCTTAATTCTGCTCCATTCAACAAACTAACTGGGGCATCAAGTCATAAAATCTTTGAAATACAGCAGTTTAGAGCAGCTAACAGGATCATTTTATTGTCGTCTTTACAAGGTTTCATTAAGATGGCTGCACTATTATTTTAACTAATTATTAGCACACTTATTTATTATTTAGTACACTTTAAAAGTTATATTTTAATTGGACTAAAACAGTATATCGACCTAAGCATTAGTCTGACTACAATATTTGCAAAATCAGACTAACAGCCCTGGATAATTTGATTAATTTAATTCAATTCACATTTATGATTACAGCTTGACTTCATCCAGCATTTACCCAAGCAAACATTTTCACATTCACGATATATTTTGGTTGCAATTCGGTAATGTTGCATTACATCTTAAACATGTTTTAGAAACCACATCTAAAATGTTATAACCAAATGTTTTAGAAACACACCTTTCTGGTATGCTATTAAATAGTAAAAAAAAAAGTGTAAATATCATGTGTGTTTATTACGAAACCAAAACGGCAACTTTTGTGAAATTTTAAAAAAACATAATCTGTACATTGGATAAACTGGTATAACAATATTAGCGCCCACACCGACAAATTTTGTTTATTGTAATCACACACTGCCGTTACTTTAAAGTCGAAAAGACATTAGTGCGGTCGTCTCACATCAAGAATGTGATACGTGACTCGATCTATGAAAGAATCTGAACCAAAGGTTGTGATACGTTGCACTCCTAGTTATCAATATAGTTATTGTTCTTGGTGTGAACAGATCCTAAGCATCAGAGTGGGCTGAAAGAAAGCTTTGCGCTTTGTACGTCACAGATGATAAGAATGACACACTCTTCAGAAGAAATTATATACCCATCACGCTCACACACTTGGCACACCTGGCACACTTGACAAGAAACTGTCAAATTGTCAGTAAATAAAATAAATAAATCGAAATAACAGACACGATGTCTGTTTTTCACTGCAGGCTTTAAGTAAATTGCGTGTGTGTGTGTGGGCTTGAGTCTCACCGGGTCGTCAAAGAGCTCCATGACGAATGTGGCTACGCTGCCGTTGATGCCGATGAAGAGGTTGATGCAGGTCAGAACCACATACGCTGTGCTGGGAACGCTGAACAGGAAGGAGGCGGGATACATCATCGGAGTGATGGACCACCTGTGAGACAAAAACACACAATACAAACACTCACAAACACATTTAAACTCCAGGCAAAGAAAAAACAAACAACCACCACACTCACTCACCCGTAAAGCAACAGCAGCAGTATGAGCGCAGGCAGGTTGGGTGGAGAGACGTAAGATTGTTGTTGGAAACACAGGAAGATGACGATGACGATAATACACGGGACGACATAATTACACTGAAACACAACAGAATCAAACGTAATACTTAAAGACACCCGGGAACAATAACAACAGAAGAAATACAGTACATTATGAAATACATCTATTTTCAGAAAACAATTGTGTTTGCTTAACAATTGATAAAAAAAATCTTCATTTATTTAAATATATGCACTGCACATTTCAGAGTAAGCGCTACACCGTGTTCATTTACACACGAGCAGATCATGATTTGCAGTAAATGCGGCTTCACATGAACTCCATTATCTGCAAGTGCTGTGAGTTCGTCACTTATAACGTGCATTTGAAAACGCAACATGCTAAATATTACACCAGATTTCAATGAGACGAGTTCATAAAACCTGCTGCAAACAAAGGAGAAGTGTTAAAGTTTCTCACTAAAATAAACGATTTAATTTAGAAAAATTAAGAAATTAGGACACAAATATAAGTAGTGTGATTTTACAAATGTACTGTAAAATAAAACTATTATAATTATTTTCCTAAATAATATTTTTTTTATTCCATAGTGAAATAGTCTAGTAGTAATATGTATTTTGTTTGATATTTTATTTTATAACAATAATATAATTATTATTTTATAGTCATATCAAAATGCAATCTCAAAACTTTGGGTGAAATTGTGAAGTCTTTCAAATACCGGTAAGCACAGCAAAGCTGGATTCTTTTTCTTTTTTTACTTATTTTTCAGAAAATTTCAAATACTGTATATCTTTTTCCCCAAATCATGTAGTCCTAATAGTCCCTTTTGTGTGCGTTATTTCAAAAACGTGCATCCTATTTACTAATCAGATATTATCATATCTGATTATATTCTGTATTATAATATATATATGATATTATATTTTTACTGATACAGCTATTTCATATATGATATTAAGCAGCTAGATTATGTATGCAAATAAAGTGTTGTTTACAGGTGCAACTAGTCATTCAAGGGTTTAGTATGCAACACAAAATTTTGCCTTTTTTTTTATTTTGATGGCACATCATTATGTAGTATTTCTTTATTTATGTAGCAGTTCATAGGTAAGACATTTATTTTTTGCGCTGCATAGGTTGCAAACCCTTTTTATCTCCCTTGACACTAATTAATTTATTAGCAATTTATTAGTGAAGGTGAATTTATCTCTCTCCACTGAGAATGTAACATATGACATAGAACAATGGAGGCTGTGAACCGTATTCAGCGGTAAATTGATAGAGTTTTAATAGAGTTTTAATTAGCTATCTCAGCTCCTCTTTTTAGTTCTCGTGCACCCTTCCACTTTCCATCCATCTTTCAGAGCAGAAGGAACATTATAGGCACAGCAACGGCAAAAAGTGAAGTGTTTCACATGTACCATGTCCCAGGCAAAGTTTGCCAGCCAGTAGATGGTTGGATTCACGCCGCTCACAAACTGCAGGTGTTTGGATTTACTGACGCGCTCCTGGATGAGGAAGAGGACGAAGCTGGCGGGGATGAAGGACATGGCGAAGATCACACAAATCGACACCACCACATCAGTAGAGGTCGTGGCCCTGCAAGAAAGGAAAACATGATGTGAGATTATGACAATGGTTAATTTACACATGCACGTTTCCAGTATATATATATATATATGTATATATATATATATATATATATATATATATATTAGAGGTGGGCATAGATTAATTTTTTTAATCTAGATTAATTTTAAAATTAATCTAGATTAATCTAGATTAAAATGGCTCATTTGAATTCTCCCGAAGGCATTCAGAATATGTGTGCTACCCAAATAATGACTAAAAGTAAGTCTTTGAGAATAGTTCGCCTCGCATAGGGATGTGCATTTCTGCCAAAAATGCCATTCGACAATCGAGGAACAAAAGTCGAATATCGTTAAAAACAAAACCCGCAATGACAGAAAGGGAGGCCAATTTCATCTTTAGCGATTTGTCATCAAACAAACTGTTTATTAATTGAACAAGTAACATGTTTTCTTCGGTTTTTTTAACAGTAACGTTAATTGGAAGAAGAAAAAAAACAATACGCACCACAGTCCGTTTTTGCATCGCCAATGCTCGTTAGATCAAAAAATAATGTCATCATATGTCATAATGATTTTATGTGAACCTGCCTTGTTACTGCAATAGCCTCCTTTTTAAACAAATTAGTTTCAATCAATGTAAACTATTCGTGTGATTATGCCACTGCGCAATGCACATACATTACCGCGGGATGGCGGGTGTTCATTTCATAAACTGTGGACAATGGCAGCTTATTTAAACCTGTTAACCTTTGCCAGTGCGCCGACTCTCTGAAGCGGTTTTTTTTTGTAGCCTATAAATTAATGTATGTCCAAAAACCGGATAATGTCATACTTTTTAGTAGCGCTATCGTGGCGTAATAATCTGTTTGGTTGTAAAATGTATTACCTGAATGAAATGAACTCGAATGTATCGTCCTGTGGAATCATTCATTCACAGACAGCATACGAAGATGTTCAACTAATAAAGATCTTCATCGCTGGCAAAGATATGATGCATTTGCAGATTTGCTTTCACTAGACTAAACTGTAGATCCACGGCCACTTCATCCAACGCTCTTGATGTTCTTAAATCTTCCTGTTATTTACGACTCCTCGAGTGTGAATTGAAAGCGCTTCAGACGATTCAGTGCGTAAGGAACTGAACAGATCAACTGATTCGCGAACCGATTTAGACAGATTTGACAACTTGTTTGATGAAGTCTTTGAACAGAAACGACTCAAAAGAGTGATTCATTTGTAAATGAGCATCGCTCATGCCCATACAAAGGATACAGCGCGCTTGGAATAAACTCGTTTAACAACGTATTGCATTAAAATAAAGTAACGAGAGGAACGTCGCCCAACATAACAAAGTAAGTACACCTTGTGTCCCTGACAGGAAAATACCCCTGCTGCGCGATCTGTGACAGTAGGCGCGTCCGCGGCGTCAAGTATGTATGTCATACTACACATTAGAATTGCGCGAAAATAACGATATTCGAAAAAGCTATTTATGATCCCAACCCAACTTAGATTAACGGCGATATTTTTTTTATCGCGCGATAAGAGTCTCACGTTAACGCAGCACGTTAACGCCGATAACGGCCCATCACTAATATATATATATATATATATATATATATATATATATATATATATAGCCAATATTTGGCTTTTTATAAATCATATGCATCGGCCAATAGATGTGTCATAAGTAGGACTTTTATTTTGACAGATTCTGTCTTTGTTTAACAGTTCTGTCTGATAACAGAAAGGTAAACTCATAATGCTTTTTTCGTTGGCATTCATTTCAAGATATTTTTTTTCTCATTTCCTATTTTCCTATTTTAATTTATTTTCCAATTATTTTAGTAAATATAATAAATAAATATAATGCAGTAACTGTCATGCTTGTGTGTTATTTACTACTGTTAAATTAGACAGTGTGATATCATATATAACAGCTTTACACTGGCCAAAACTCCTTGGTAACATGTTACATTTCTGGAAAAAATAACTAACAAATCCCAAACCAACACAATATTTCAGAGAAACATGTTTAAAAACAGATGCTGGTCTTGTAACATCGGATTAATAGGTAGTTATGTGGTTTTAAATTGAGATGCCATGTGGGTTTCTGAGAAAGATCACTTTCTTGGTCTTTTTCTAAACTTGGTCTTTAAGGTGTCAAAATTGACTTGGGAATAAAACTTTAAAGGGCCCCTATTATGATATTTTGAAGTTTCCTAATGTTGTTTTGGAGTTTCCTACAACAGGTTTACATGCATCAAACGTTAAAAAAAAAACGGTTTCATTTTCTCATAATAGACATTTGCACCTCACCAGATTTTCAATGATTCTCAAACGATTCGCCAAATGAATCAATCTCTCTAAATTCCTCCTTTCCACGAGCTACTCTGCTCTGATTGGCCAGACAGCTCAGTCTGTTGTGATTGGTTTACTGCGTACAGCATGCATCGAAAACAAAAATTACCATTGCCATAACACCGACAGCTCTGCGTGTCCTGAGGCTTCCTACATCGTAAACTAAACACAGTAACAAACAATGATGTCGATTTTACCATATCAATCCGAGCGCGAGTCCGATGATGAAACACTAGAAGAAGAACCAATCATTCAACCCGAACCTCCATCGCAAGGACAACTCGAGCAGGACGTTTCAGTGATTCACTACTCAGTTTGAGGTAACTTACATTCTATGTTGCTATTCCTCACCATCTGCATTAACAAGTGCATGTCCATCAACCGATTATTTTACTTGTACTAGACCTAATTATTTACAGAGTATGTTTCTAATATATTGCGGTGAACACGTGGAAACTGTATCAGTAACAGTGCATGTAGGCTATGCAATATATATATTAGCCGAGCTCTAGCGTGAATGACTGATGTAACAAACATTGGTAAAACAAATCTTGCTCCATGCTTAATCTTTCCTCAAAGTAGTCAGAACTAGGGATGTAACGATCAGGTTTTTTTGCCCTCGAGTCCGAGTCATTTGATTTTGAGTATCTACCGATACCGAGTCCCGATCCGATACTTATATAATACATAAAAAATAAGGAACATCCTAGATCTGTTTTTCGCTCTTCTTTATTCTTTTTTTATTTAATTCACCTTTTTTTAACATTCAACAACTCTGTTAACAAACAGAGCACTTCTATGAGGTAGCTTGAACAATCAAGTAATACATAACATAAATTCTTCACTTTTGGCCTTTAGTGCAACAGTAAATATAGAAAAAGTCTAATATAAAAACAAATAGCACCTCAACTTAAAGTAGGCTACCCGGCAGGCATGTAAACAAAAAATAAAAAGTGTTTTAAAAGTGTATTAAAAAAAATTATGAGAATATATATACACTCACCGGCCACTTTATTAGGTACACCTGTCCAACTGCTCCTTAACACTTAATTTCTAAGCAGCCGATCACATGGCGGCAACTCAGTGCATTTAGGCATGTAGACATGGTCAAGACAATCTCCTGCAGTTCAAACCGAGCATCAGTATGGGGAAGAAAGGTGATTTGAGTGACTTTGAACGTGGCATGATTGTTGGTGCCAGAAGGGCTGGTCTGAGTATTTCAGAAACTGCTAATCTACTGGGATTTTCACGCACAACCATCTCTAGGGTTTACAGAGAATGGTCCGAAAAAGAAAAAACATCCAGTGAGCGGCAGTTCTGTGGGCGGAAATGCCTTGTTGATGCCAGAGGTCAGAGGAGAATGGCCAGACTGGTTCGAGCTGATAGAAGGGCAACAGTGACTCAAATAACCACCCGTTACAACCAAGGTGGGCAGAAGAGCATCTCTGAACGCACAGTACGTCGAACTTTGAGGCAGATGGGCTACAGCAGCAGAAGACCACACCGGGTGCCACTCCTTTCAGCTAAGAACAGGAAACTGAGGCTACAATTTGCACAAGCTCATCGAAATTGGACAATAGAAGATTGGAAAAACGTTGCCTGGTCTGATGAGTCTCGATTTCTGCTGCGACATTCGGATGGTAGGGTCAGAATTTGGCGTCTACAACATGAAAGCATGGATCCATCCTGCCTTGTATCAACGGTTCAGGCTGGTGGTGGTGGTGTCATCGTGTGGGGAATATTTTCTTGGCACTCTTTGGGCCCCTTGGTACCAATTGAGCATCGTTGCAACGCCACAGCCTACCTGAGTATTGTTGCTGACCATGTCCATCCCTTTATGACCACAATGTACCCAACTTCTGATGGCTACTTTCAGCAGGATAATGCGCCATGTCATAAAGCTGGAATCATCTCAGACTGGTTTCTTGAACATGACAATGAGTTCGCTGTACTCAAATGGCCTCCACAGTCACCAGATCTCAATCCAATAGAGCATCTTTGGGATGTGGTGGAACGGGAGATTCGCATCATGGATCTGCAGCCGACAAATCTGCGGCAACTGTGTGATGCCATCATGTCAATATGGACCAAACTCCCTGAGGAATGCTTCCAGCACATTGTTGAATCTATGCCACGAAGAATTGAGGCAGTTATGAAGGCAAAAGGGGGTCCAACCCGTTACTAGCATGGGGTACCTAATAAAGTGGCCGGTGAGTGTATATTAGGGGTGTAACAGTTCACAAAATTCACGGTTCGGTTCGATACAGCAAAAAGAAAGAAATGCCAGAGACATTATTAAAAAATATTTTTAAATAAGTTTGAGTTTTCCTACATCTTGAAACTTTCAGCTTTATAAATGGGGGTAATCTTTGAAGGATGAACAAATAATGTTTTGGTAATCACATTAAAAATGACATTTAAATAATATATTTCTATAATATTTATTTGAGTTTTGAAGTGCAACATTAAATCCATGTTCATTCACGGCACAGCGCTGTTTGATCTAATAGAGATCTAGGTTAATAACGGAGAAATTTGAATGCTTCTAGATCTCGCAGCAATGTTATTACTTCAGTGGCGAATTCATATGTTTTCTTCACTGGATCTCTTAGCACAGTGTCGCTTGATCTCGCGCTGCACAGATGTTGCTGGTCCGAACTGATAAATGGTCCGTTTAGCACAATATAATGAGTAGCGCAGTTTCGTTCCGCTTTCATTACGTTTGCCAGTTGATGTTGCGCAACGTTGTGGTGATCGCGCCAGCGCGGATTTTGTCGGCAGGTAAAATGGTCCTAGAAATCGTTCAGTTTGTATGCGTACTGAACCGGAAGCCTCGTACCGGAATGGTTCAATTACGAATACATGTACCGTTACTTACACCCCTAATTTACATATATCCGAGTCCTGATCGGGAGGTAACGTCCGATTCCGATCGAGTCTGAAACCACGTGATCGGGCCCGATTTCCGATCGCTTGATCGGATAGGGACATCCCTAGTCAGAACGACAGACAATCTGCATTAATAGACAGTTTTATGTAATAGTGGCCCACAGCTGATTAGCTGACTCCAATATTTGAGAAGCAGTCGTCAGTAAAATAAAGGTAACAGGAAAAGTTTAGGATTATACTGCTGTAGTGTCATAGTAAAGATAAATTTTAACCACAGATTCTTCACATGCTCGTCCTTGGGCAGCGAATTTTTTTTTTTCTTTACCGTCACATTGTGTCACACAGCGTCTCCTCGACATGATGCTCTCCAGTATCCACAAGACTCAGCTGCCGGTTTGAGGTTTAAGTTTCCCTGGTGCGCGCAACGGCTTACGACTCGTTTGAAAAACAATTAATTTCATTGACTCAGAGTCGACTCTTACTTTTGAAAGACAATAACTTTATATACGGTGCACTTTCAGATTGAAAACTTTGCAGGATGTTTTCATTCACTTAGAGCTATGTTACACACTACATGAAAGGTCATTTTCAAAAATCCATGATAGGGGCCCTGTGACAAACTCTGACTTCACAACATCCACCTAACGCAGGGCATTCTGGGAAATCGTTTCATGTTTCCTCATTTTGTTTGACACCCTGCTGTTTATGCCTAATAGATTCAATCTCTTACTCTCTCTTCACTGACGTTCAGGTGAGATCTGATGCTGAACACACAATCTCTCACACGGTGAAGGTGATTGAGTTTCAGGAATGTATTATTCATGATTAGAGGGAACCTCATTACAGAAAAGAAGATGGTCATTTAACCTGCCAGTGGACGTTTGGAACTCTTCAGCCATGACATCAGCAGAGAGTTGGCAACTTTAACACACCATGCCCCTCAGCACTCAGTGACCCCGCTCTGTTTATGTGGTCTTCCACTTCCAGTTGTTGCTGTTCTAAAATGACCCCACTTTCCAATACAGTTGGAAATCCACTTTCACTTACAGTTGACTGTTAAATATCTAGCAGGGATGAAATTTCACAAACTGACTTGTTGCAAAGGTGGCATCTTATCACAGTCCGATGCAGTAATTCACTAAGCTCTTCAGAACAGTTCTGTTTTTTCACAAACAAGTGTAGAATGCGTAGTCAAGAAATCAAGAATGCTTGATTTTATACACCTGTGGCAATAGGTCTGATTCAGAAAAATCTGAATTCAATAATGTCCCATTCTATTGTCCATATAGCGTACATGTGTATCATTATTTAAATGCTCTAATCGTATGTTGTAGTCATTGTGTATGTGTGTGTTGTGTGATACTTACAGTGATGCAAACGAGAGCTGTTCTTTAGTGAGATTAAGCGGGTGGTTGAATGTTGTGATGCCGTATTCATTTGCTCTGTGTCCCGCTGGCAGGTTTCCTCTCAGAATGCCATTACTGGCCACGTTCAGGAACGATACGAGTGAATGCCAACCCTGATTATAGAACCACACCTACACACACACGTTTAAATACATGTCCATCATTTTCCCACTAAACTAACAATCATTTTTTTTTATTAAAATAAATTAAAATATAAATATTAGATACAAAATTTGAAAAAAACTGCCGTGGTAACTACCTAAAATAATAATTAGTCGAAGTACTAACATTACTAAAACTAAAATAAAACAAAACAGAACTTATAAAAATTTACATGTTCAATAGAATTTAAAACAAATTAAATCCAAACTAAAATTAAAATAAAAGCTAATTCAAAAAATAATAAATATACTATATAAATCATACTAAAACAACACTAGTTCTTTCCACTAACAATAAACTGTAATATCACAATAACAATAAACTTTAATATCCTCCTTTACACAATGATTTACTCATTGTACAATGCGGATGCCTTTGTGTTTCACTAAATAACTCAATATGTGAAACACTTAATATATAAATAGTTCATAAATAGTTAATGTCAAATGTTGTGTGTTATTACAAGCATTTTCATACAAATAAATACAAACCTAGCAACTTATATTTTTTTATTTACATATTCGTAAATAAGCATTTGTTTGTATTTTTAGTTTTTTTCTTCCATCATAATGCCCTGTTATCAAAATGACATCACTCTTTGAGGAAGCAAACTTTGAACTTATGAATAAATGTCTCAACATTGTGAATCGATCATTAGACATTAGACCAGGGGTCCCCAAACTTTTTTCTGCGAGGGCCACATCATTTTTATTTTCTATAATGGAGGGCCGTAGTCTAACAGAAAATGACATGGGCCGGACTCAGTGATTTATTATTGTGGAGATTTTATTATGATTTTATTTACAGTATTATGCCTCCTAATGCCAGATTAATTAATTATTTATGCACCGTACATATCAAGTGATATATAGCCTAATAAAAGAGCATTATTATTATCATAATGACATTTTTTCATTGCTTTTGAAATCAAAACATTTACTTGCTTATGCGTTTTGGGCTAAGTGTGAACTATGGGCTTGTTTCTGTCTGGTCAGCCAGTCTCAAAGACTGATGCAAATGTTCATCTGAGTCTTGATCTCATCGGATTTTTCATCAGTTTCATGCGTGAAATGTTTGCTCACAGATATACGTGCTGCCAAAAAGTGTGGACATCTTCATTGCATTCCTTTTGATGTTTGGGTAGGTCTCGTTAGGGAGGGCAGTATAGAATTCAATGAGACTGTTGGGCTTAAACGCGTTTTTAAGAACATCGCAGTTCTGTAACTCAGCCAACTCAAACTGTAAGAAGGCTGGGCTTCGTCAATGTCAGCAGCAATGGGGTTCTAAAAAAGGCGGATTTCTTTAGCGCGGACATGTAGCTCACGGAAGCGCACGTCAAACTCCGCCTTCAGCATTTCCAGCGCTTCCACTGACTGGAATGATCATGCGCGAGGGCTTGTATTGCGTGCAGAGATGTCATGAGCGCGCGCAGAATGAGCTTGCGAGTTCCCGTTTCCTCGCGTGCAGATGTTATCCTCTCGCGAAAGTCATTTACCACGTGCGCCAGCATCAGTTGATTTGATATGATATGATTAAAACATATATTTAAAATGAAATTTTTGTTCAGAGGGCCGGTTTAAATGTGGGGGCGGGCCGTACTCGGCCCGCGGGCCGTAGTTTGGGGACCCCTGCATTAGACAAAAGACATTATTGTTAAAAGCAAATCAGTGATGAGACATAAAGACCTTTTGAAATCAATATTTAGTTAGTTTTATTTCTATCTCATTGATCATCATTCTATCACTGGCCTGCAGTGAACACAACCACAATTGTCAATCTGAGACCTTCACACGGTAGACGTTCTCACATTTTATGGTCTACGGTTTGCTTGACTGTTCAAAAAGCACCTTTGTTTCCTATTTTACATTGTTGCAAGACTCTCTTCCCTGTCTGTCAGTAACACTCTGTTTAAATATGAAGCCCATCCGCTCTGACTGTTTCAGAAATCTCACACCACTTACCATGACCGCGAGTTTCAACACACTACTAACGCAACTATACCAGGCTTCACACCTTTATTTAGCATTATGTCTTGGACGGGAATTATTTAAATGAGGAATACTGTGATGGGTATGTTCCTGGAAGAAAACTCAAGACTACAACCGAGGCATTTCAGGGAATTCAGAAACTTTAAAAATATCCTTTTCAAAATGATAAAGTCTGGTTAAAATTATGTACTTATCTGTATTCTGATCTCTTCTGATATTAGATACTGTAGATATTCTCTAAATACGGCCACTTCCCGCTGCTTACCTTCACATTGTCTCTGGTGCCCATCTCCAATAGAACCAACCGAATGGCCTGGAAAATGTGTTCAGTCTGATTATTCTGCACACAGAGAGAGAGAGAGAGAGAGAGAGAGAGAGAGAGAGAGAGAGAGAGAGAGAGAGAGAGAGAGAGAGAGAGATCCATTGTTGTAGATAAAAACATACTGTTCGAAAGTTTGGCGTCAGTAACCTTTTTTTAAGGAAATTAATACTTTGATTAAGCTGCTAGGACATATTAAATTGATCAAAAGTGACAGTAAAGACATTTATTATCTATTGAGCTTTCTATTCATCAAAGAATCCTAATATAAATGTATCATGTTTTTCATAAAATGATGATCAGATGAACAGTTTGAACTGTTTTCAACATTTCAATAATCAGAAATGTTTATTGTGCAGCAAATCAGCTGCAAGGTTCATGTGCCATGATGCTGAAAACTCAGCTTTGAATCACAGGAATAAATTAAAATTAAAAATATATTCACATAGCAAACACTTTATTTAATATTATATTTAATATTTTTACAGTATTTTTGATCAAATAAATGTAGACCTGGTGAGCATAAATGTAAACAATCTCACATACCCCAAACGGTAGTGTATTTACATATTTTTCACCGTTTCACTTCCCTTTTACATAATAAAACACCCAGTTTTTGAATCATAATTACTTGTAACTTCAGCATACAAGTTAACTAATACAATTTTAATGTTACTCTCTCCAAACCATTACACCATCAAAGGGACATAGCAACTGTAAAGCACTTTCTCACTGTAATAAATTCTAATTTGATGACTGGAATTTACACAACTTCTGGAAATACGCCCATTCAAGTGTTTTATCAGTCCGCCTAAAAGCAGTCATATTTATGAGGTATACAAATCAGGTAAATTCCACTTCAGACAAAACAACAGAGACTGACAGATATCAGACACAAATGATAATGTCTGCTGCTCCCCAAGCGACACTGTAAATACACGATGAACACTAATAACTCAAAGTGAAGGTGCCAAAAACTCTCCAGTGCCTGTTAGGGAGTCCTAACGTCCTGCTATTAGCATTACATCCGTCCATCACAGAGCTAAGCAGCATTAAAATCCCATTAGACGCCACAGACACTGGCACGATGCCAGAGAGACTCGCTCACGCTCTTAAGTACAAACTCTGCTCATCCTCAAGGATTCAACAGCGTTACATTTTGTGTAATAATTAGGGTTGCAAGCCCTAATGCTAAATATAGAAAAAAATAAAACACAATTGCCCATAAAATTATGCATTGTTAGGAGAGCAAAAAACTTCCAGTTTGAGAAAGCATTAATTTTATCAAAGACCATGCTTCCAGCTTACATTTTTTTAAAGCTGCTGTCCGTAACTTTTTTAAGTTAAAAATAATCCAAAATAATTATTTAAAAAAAAAACATTTTCATCTTCAGTGTTCAAATCTATCTGCTTGCCATAGCTAGATTAAAAACGGTTATAGCTTGTAATAATGATTTTAATTCCAGTGGTACTGGTGGGTTTCCGCGGGAAATTCGAGCATGTCTTTGCGTCATTACGTCACATCCGTACACATAAAGAAGGAGTTTCGGCTAGCCGGCTGCGCGTGAGGAGATGTAGAGATGTAACTTATAGGTAGGGGTGTGACGGTTATGATATAACCGTGAGACCGACGGTTATAGTTGAACACCGTCATTAGAACTCTATAACCGCCAAAACCGTGTTATTAAAATATATTACAGATAAGGTTATACTATCAGTGTTGGGGACTACACGGAATACTTGTACCGGCGTTAGGTATTCAGAATACAAATGATGAGTAACTGTAGTCTCCACAGAACATAAAATATTCATTAGCCTATATTATTCATACAATATTCATTTCATTCAATATTTTTCGTGTTCGCATTTATGAGGAAAAAACAATGTTATGGACGTGAGCGCTCTGAAAGCGGCACTAAAAGATGCTTTAAAACTTTCAGAGAGGCATCAAACAGAAAGCACAAAACCTTTCTTTAAAACGAATTTCGTTTTATATTAATTGTATCTTAATTTTAATCAATGTTTCATCAACCAATTGACTGGATTTAATAAAGAAGTAATAAAAGATAAATATAGCAGACGATAGATAATCACGAAACAGAGGCGCCGGCGCGTGAACTGGAGCTCGTCTCATAAATGAACCGAAACTCAGCGTATAAGGTCGCCTACTCGCCTCACAGTCACAGACATGTCTACTTTTAAACAGAACAATTCAAAACGAAAGAAAGCAGACTACAGACTGCTCTCTGCTTATGTAAATGTGCATTTCTCTCTGGCACGTTCACTACTGCGAAGATCGCGAGTCAGCATCGTCGTCACCTTCATCTTTTCAGATACTGACAAAGAAAACACTTGTTTATTAATAAACAATTAAAATATCTCCTTGCTATATTTTACATATTCATAATCAATATTTTTGCCAGTTCTTTGTGACAGATTGTAGGTGCTTTACTGGCAGCACAACATGAACGCGTCACCACCGCATCACCGCATCCACCAGAATAAGCCTGTTTTTTTTTTTTTTGTTTAGTGTGCGTGTTTCATTTAATGGAAAGCACATTCACTGCTAGTTGTCTTGCTGTTCATTTTAAATAAACGTAGAGCAAGTAGCTAATCAGTGCCTGCTCGTATATTCAAACTAAGTTGTCCTATCCCCCCGGACGATGACGGTTATGTTATGAACCGTCACATTTAACTCACATCATAACCGTCATCACCAATTCTGAAACCGGCACACCCCTACTTATAGGCTTTTCTCGCAGCACTTTACATAATTAAACTTATGGCGATCCAGAAAGATCCAAACAACAATCATCAGTGTCAACTGGAGATTCACCAGTTATGAAACCCAAAAGACTTTGTACTTCGGATTTAAGGTGGCTAGAGAAAGAGAAAGAAACCGTCTCATGCGAACACAAGGATTTAAACATCGAAGGTGCGTGAACTCCGTGTTTTGAAGGGGTTCAAAACGGAAGAAAAGACGGCTTTTTTCTGCTTAACAAGTAAGACATTTCAATAGTTCAATCGTGTAACAGTACCACTGTTTTCTTAATTCACACAGTTATGGAGTTTCCTTGTTGTGCCTTTCTCGTTTAGCTATTATGGAGAATATGAATTCTGAACTACACAGGTAACCATAAAACACATTAAATGCAACGTTAGTCATGCAATGCTGATGTTTTTAACATGAACAATTTGAGAACAAAGTAGGCTATAATTTGCACGGTTGCTGTAAATCGCGTTGATTAAATCTAACGATCGCTTATCATGTCGAATGCTTTTTCCCCCTTAGTTGATCAGAACAAAAATGGATGTTACTTGTTCAGAAGATATTTTCTGGTGAAAATTCTTATGTTGGTCAAACTTTCAAAAAGTGAATCTGTGATTCTGAATGACAGTGTCCACACAGCGCGGTGATTGACAGCAGCACTCGCCTCAAAAAACACTGTGTTCATCCGCGCTGTTTCATGCCGATTTACAACCCACGTAAAGTTGATAATTCCACAAATAACTGCAATTGCAGATTTCGAACAGAGATGGTGACAAAGTGGAAAAACTGCGGACTGCAGCTTTAAATTGTTTTGTTTAAATAATCATAAACATACTAAAGCACATGTAAAGTACTTGATTATAATTTTAACTGTAGTGCATTATTTGATATTACAAGAAGTTAATATATTTCAAATGTACACAATTTTAACTTTCATTAAAAATGTGTGATTAGGGTTAGGGTTTCAATAAAAATGACATTAAAGTATATTTCAGTTTACCATAAATACTTGTTAGTACATTTAGCAGTTCATTCTAATCATATTTCAAAGACTAATTATGAAATTATATGTGAAGATGTAATAAATCCAAATTAAATGGGTCAAAAACACAATTTAAACTAATACCTTTTTCTTTTAACCGCAATTTACATGCAATTACTTAAAGTGTCTGAAAACATTGCATTCTGTTCACACTTAAAGCTGCAGTCTGTAGGTTTTCCTCTTTGTCGCCATCTCTGTTCGAAATCTGCAATTGCAGTTATTCGCGGAAATCACGGCACAGCGCGGATTAATCCAATGTTTTGAGGAGAATGTGCGGCTGTCAGTCACCGTGCCGGTGTGGATACTGTCATTCTGAATCACAGATTCTACTTTTTGGATGTATGACCAACATAAGAATTTTCATCTGAACAATTAAGTAACATCCACTTTTGATCTGACCAACTAGGGGAAAAAAAGCATTGCAGTAAATTGCGCTGATTAAGTCTAACGATTGCTTATCATATCACGCCAAACCGTGCAAATTATACTTTGTTCTCAAACTGTTAATGATAACAACATCAGCGTTCCGTGACTGCATTTAAAGTGTATTCGAGCTACTGTAGTTCAGTTTCAATTTCTGTTCAGTCTAATTACTAATTGTCATATCAGCAAATGAATGGTCCTTAGAACTGGTACTCTTTGAAATACAAACACATGTATCTGTAATCAGATGCATATTTGTTTTCGCATGGGCCCGGTTGCAGTCTCTTTATTTCTGTAGCCACTCCGAAGTCCGAAGTCTTTTGCATTTTACAATGGGTAAATCTCCAGTTGTCACTGGTGATTGTCGTTTGAACCTTTCTGGATCCGCCATCAAATTGATAAGTTTAATTATGCTGTAAGAAAAGGCTAAAGTGAACTGCAGGATGAGGATGTGTTGTCAAAAAAACTAACATCCTCTGATCCAGCAGCAAGTGCTCTGCTGGCTATAAAAACAACCAGCCCAAGAGCAGGAGATGGCTGATGAGGTGAAGAGGATGTACAACCTGAACATTCACAGCCACTCTGCCCCACGTATGATGAGTTGTGAGTGTATGTAACGCGCTTCAGCGAGGCTTCAGCTGCCGTTGGAGCCTGTGAGGGAAAAGACTGCTCATGACAGATTTTACGAACAGTTTTCTTTCCAGCCATAACGCTCCAGCTCTTGTGAGCCTTCCATTCCTGCCCGATCTACACAATGAGATCGAAAAGGCATGGAAGAACCCATATTCAGCGCGCATTCATCACCATCAGTGCACAAACTACGCTGATTGTTGAGGGAATGCGTGAACTTGGGTATGTGTCGACGCCCTCATTCATCTCGTGACTGGAGAGGCACCAAAACGAATCGGTTACCTAACGTAACCTCGGTTCTCTCTAGATGAGGGAACGAGTATTGCGTAAGCTAGCTTACGCTACGGGAAAGATTAATCTTTTCTGAGAAACTGAAGCCAAAAAATTAGGACTAGCTAGCGGCTCATTGGTTCGCTCACAGGGAACTGCTTAAGCCTATGAGGAGACGCGAATGAACTCTCGGCCAATGAGAGTCAGACATGCTCTCATTGCGTCAGAACCTGCCGAGTAGGGCGTGGTCAGAGAGTATAAATATCGGCGTCATAGGCTGTAACTCTGGTTTTCATAGAATGAAGCGAGAACGCTAGTAGCACAAGCACGGCCAGGAACGCAATACTCGTTCCCTCATCTAGAGAGAACCGAGGTTACGTTAGGTAACCGATTCGTTCTCTTACGAGAGGTTCTCTCGTATTGCGTAAGCTAGCTTACGCTACGGGAACACCTGGTCAACGCCGTGCGTGCTAAGCATCCACTATGAGTCCCAGGGGAGACCCGGGGAACCCATATGAGTGGGAATGAATAAGTACATGTGACAAGGCCAGCAGCGCGGGCCGGTGATTGTGTAGTACTTAGGCACTTGATAGAGAGGAACAGAGCGAAAACCGGTCTGTGTGAATAACTCTTATTTAGTGCAGCTCACCAGAAAAGCTGTAACATACTAGATTGCTAGTAGTTGAGCCTGCAAGGCGGGAACTTCCAGATTGTAAAATCTGACAAAGGTGGAGGGGGAAGACCATCCTGCTGCCACACAAATGTCATGAATGGAAATTCCGCTGGACCATGCCCACGATGAGGCCATGCCTCTAGTGGAATGAGCCCTGATGCCCAGAGGGCATGGCAGGTCTTTTGATGCGTATGCGGCTGCAATGGCATCAACTATCCATCTGGATAGGGTCTGTTTCGAGGCGGCCAACCCTTTGGTGCGCCCACCGAACGAAACAAAAAACTGCTCAGATCGTCTGACCGGAGCAGTGCGAGAAATGTATAATCTCAGGGCCCTGACCGGACACAGGAGATTAGAGTCAGATTCGCTATCGGATGCAGGCAGAGCCGATAGGGAAATAACTTGTGCCCTGAACGGGGTACCAATCGCCTTTGGGACATAACCATGTCTAGGTTTGAGAACGACTAAGGAGTCATTGGGCCCAAACTCGAGACAGGACGCGCTAGTGGACAGCGCGTGAAGGTCTCCCACACGTTTTACTGATGCGAGCAGAAAAACGGCCTTGAGCGAAAGGTATTTGAGGTCCACGGTGTTTAGTGGTTCGAATGGGGGGGCTTTCATAGCTTCGAGAACTATGGAAAGGTCCCAAATCGGCACCGAAGGGGGGCGTGGGGGGGTTCATCCTTCTAGCTCCCGAGGAAGCGGATGACCAAGCCGTCTTTGCCCAGTGACTGGCCGCGCCAGGGTTCAACGAACGCTGCGATGGCTGCCACATACACCTTGAGAGTGGACGGGGACCTGCCCTTGTCCAACATCTCTTGGAGAAAAACTAGCAAGGAAGGAACCTTGCCTGACCGTGGGTCCAAATTTCTGTCGGTGCACCATTTTGAGAACACAGACCATTTAGACGCATAGAGCCTTCTGGTAGAAGCCGCTCTAGCCTGCATGATCGTGTTTAACACTCCCTCTGGCAAAGCAACGGGTAGTTGTTGATTACCCACGCATGTAGCGCCCAGCGCTCTGGGTGGGGATGCCAGATCGTGCCGCAAGCTTGAGAGAGGAGATCTACTCTGACTGGAATGGGCCACGGGGCTGTCTGTGACAGCTGAGTGAGCTCCGGAAACCAAGTCTGACCCTCCCAACGCGGAGCTATGAGGAGCACCGAGTGGCGTGTTTCCCTGATTCTCTGAAGTACCTGTGGTAGTAGAGAAACCGGAGGGAATGCATAAAGCGGACGGCTGGGCCAGGTCTGGGCTAGCGCGTCCTCGCTCTTTGAGAAAAATATTGGGCACTGGGTGTTCTCTTCTGAGGCGAAGAGGTCCACCTCTGCTCTGCCGAATATTCGCCACAGTTTTTTGGACTGTAAGAGTGTGCAGGGACCATTCCCCCGGGGATCCTGGACAGGCTGTCTGGACCGTCGTTCAGATGGCCTGGCATGTGCGTCGCTCTGAGCGAGAGCAGGTGACACTGAGACCAAACTAAGATGCGTTCTGTCAGCCGGAAGACATTCCTGGATCTGACTCCGCCCTGACGGTTTAGATAGGAGACCACGGCTATATTGTCCGAACGGATCAGCACGTGGTGACCGTGAATGCGCGGGAGAAAGCGCGTGAAAGCGTTCTCGACCGCCAACATCTCCAAACAGTTTATGTGGAGGAGGCTCTCTTGAGCTGACCAGGGGCCGAAGGCCGGTGAGCCCTCGCAGAGCGCACCCCAACCCGTGTTGGATGCGTCTGTCGAGATAACTTTTCGGCGAGAAAAGGTCCCCATGGAAATGCCCCGCTGAAACCATTCTGCCACAGTCCATGGCTGCAGAGCTGTGATACAGGTCTGCGTTACTTTTTATCAGCTGGCGGCCCGTGGTCCACGCGCGGTGAGACACATGGCTCTTCAACCAGAACTGAAGCGGGCGCATGCGCAGTAACCCCAGCTGGAGCACCGCGGAGGCTGAGGCCATGTAACCCAACGCCTTCTGAAAGGTTTTCAGAGGTGTGAGTCTGTTCATCTGAAAAGATGCGGCGAGACGCTGAACACGGCGCGCGCGCTGTGTTGACAGACGAGCCGTCATCGTGAACGAGTCTAACTCTATACCCACGAAGGAGATAGTCTGACTGGGTTGTAGCGCGCTCTTTGTCCAGTTGACACAGAGGCCCAGAGCTTTCAGATGGTCGAGGAGAACTGTACGATGAGACAGTAGCTCTCTCTGTGATTGTGCCAAAATCAGCCAGTCGTCCAAATAGTTCAGTATTCGCAGCCCCTGACTCCGCAGGGGGGCGAGCGCCGCATCCATGCACTTCGTGAACATACGGGGCGCTAATGATAGGCCGAACGGAAAGACCGTGTATTGATAAACCTGGCCTTCGAAGGCGAAACGTAAGAATGGCCTGTGAAGGGGATTTATCTGAATCTGAAAGTACGCATCTTTCAGATCTAGTGAAATGAACCAGTCCCCCTGGCGCACATGCGCGAGGAGTTTTCTGATAGTGAGCATTTTGAACGGTCTCTTCATGAGAACTTTGTTCAGAAATCTGAGGTCTAAGATTGGTCTGAGGCCGCCGTCTTTCTTGGGAACAAGAAAATAACGGCCGTAAAACCTCGACTCGCTAATAGACAGAGGAACTCTCTCTATAGCCCTTTTGCACAAAAGCTTTGCTATCTCTGAACGGAGCAGCGTCACTGCTTCTGGGTTCACAGTAGTTTCTAGCCGTGCTTGAAAACGTGGAGGGCGGCGGTGAAACTGTAAGCGATAGCCTAGCCTATTGTTTTTAGTACCCACTGGGAAATTCCCGGAATAGCTTCCCACGCTTAGAAGCGTAACGCTAGGGGGTGAATGGCTACATGGTCCCCGTCGCTGCACATAGCGGGCTGCGTGAGCGCGCTCATGGTATTTATGACAGCGGGACTTATGCTCAGAGAGGAGTTTTTGGGCCGTGTAACAGAGTGAACAGAGGGAGGATGCTTATGCACCCTGAAACTAGAGCGATTTGGAACCGCTTTATGAGAGTGGACTCTGTGTGAGACACGGGAACTGAAGTGCTTTTGTGTATGAGTGAACACCGTGTTGTGGGCACATTTTCTACACAAGAGGCTTTTTATGCTCTTTTTGCGATTTCTCTGGGTCACCGTGAAAACGGCGTTTGTGCTCATGCAAGCGGGAAAAGAGACCGGCTTGGTAATGGCGGAATACACTGCTGTAGTAGCCGCGTGAGCGGGGACTAACAGAGGGCAAAACTTTTGACGGCGGTCCGGCCGCGGCGGGAGAGCGCCGTCTTTTTCTCAGCTGTGTTAGGCAGACTTTGAGTGATCAGGTTTCAGCGCGCTCCTAGGCCGAGGCCCCCGAGGCAGCGGCGGTCTGTGGCGGCTGTCAGAGCGAGAACGAGGGCGGCCGCCCTGGCGCCGCTCAGAAGTCTGACTGTGCTGAGCTGGGCGCTGGGGTGGGGCTCGTGCAGGAGGCTGGTCACATGAGCGGCCTGCAGAGGAGCTAGCGCGACGAGGCAGAAAGAGGTTCATGGCCTGGGAGGCTTTCTGTACTTCGGAATTACGGTCGACGATACCCGTGACGGCAGATCCGAAGAGGCCGGATGGAGAGAGCGGGGCGTTGAGAAAAGCGGCGCGCTCAGAATCTCCCATGTCGGCGAGTGTGAGCCACAAATGTCTCTCAGACACACAAATGGCGGCCATGCATTTCCCCAGGGCTTGAGCGGCAGATTTTGTAGCGCGAAGGGCAAGGTCCGTGGCGCTCCTCAAATCCGCGACTGGAGGGGAATTTCTTCCACTCTCATCCCATTCGCGAAGTATGTCACCCTGTAGAATCTGCAGGACGGACATAGAGTGAAGTGCAGAGGCTGCTTGGCCGGAGGCTGAGTAAGCGCGGGCGTGAAAGCTAGAAGTCGCTCTGCAGGCTTTAGAGGGAAGCACAGGTAATGAGCGCCATCTCGCGGAGGGCGGCACAGATGTGCGGCTACCAGGTCCTCTACAGGGGGAATGGAGAGATAGCCCTTCTCTGCGGCTCCATCCACAACACGAAGCGGGGTGGAAGAGTCAGAGCGAGTTCTAGCAGAGAGCGGGATAATTTAGCGGGATGACTATAGGATAATTTTTTGGCTTCAGTTTCTCAGAAAAGATGAATCTTTCCCGTAGCGTAAGCTAGCTTACGCAATACGAGAGAACCTCTCGTAAGAGAACTAAGTGCTCCTGCCTTTAAAGCCATAAAAAAGAGAAAGTTGCGCTTAAATGGCAGAGCATAAGCGGCGCTGGGTCTGGCTGGTGATGCCTTGGACACACCAGGCTGATCTGATGTCAGATTTGAATCACATAACACTGCGGTCCGAACCTGTGCTTCCTCACCCCAAGCGCTTCTCGAATCAGCCCTGAGGCTGGACCCATGATGAGTTATTCTTTCAATTTAGGAACCCGTCTGTGGGTCTGGCATCGGGTTTGGTAGTAAGTGCGGTCTTTCGAGCTCTAATGACTATTGGCCTCCATTTGTAAATGTCGTTTAGGCCATCGCTCTATGGGCAACAGGTTGAGCTCTGTAGATCTCCTCCCTTTACGAGAGTTTTTAGTAAGGTTGAACAGTAGACCATGGTTCCCTCTAAGAAAGTATATTGGGGGTGTTACGTAGGGTTTTTATAAGATGGTGAAATTAGGGCCCTGAAGTTCTCATATATAGGTAGGCTATGCATACCCTTCCCAGAGGCCTCCTCTTATGTTAGAGTCAGCAGGCTTATGTAGTGGGTAGTGCCAATCAGTGAGCTTTATTATATGGAAAATTCTCTAGTGAGGCCACCGTTCAGCTGAGCATCCCTAGTAAAAAGTTATTCTACTGAGGCCACCGCTCTGTCATCTCCAGATAGAACTAGAGTGTCAAGCATTTGGCCCTTGTCGGGCCACCTTGATTGCCACCTTATACTAGAGAAGCAGGTCCCCTCTCACTTTCAGAGTTGTTGTCAGATTATAGCTCTGAATTACAGTCATATAATATTTGTGTGTCGGTATGTTAAATAAGTATAACCAGGCCCACATAAATATTTGTGAGAGCACCTGACTTCTGTGGCTAGCTCTGCTAACAGTCCAGCTATCAAGTAGTTAGGCCTTAACAGGCCCCTTGAAGGCGGCTCCCCAACAAGTTGGATGCTTAGCATTGCAAAGGCATTAAGTACCACGTTGCAGGCCCCCAAGGAGCTTCCCTGTTTCTAGCCCAGAGCCTGGTCAATACTTATCAGATTTGAGCATAGTGTTCCTGAATCTATCTGAGCAGCGTTCTTAGCTCCCTAAGTCTGGTCGGAAGGTCGAAGGACTCTCACAAGGCCTCCTTGTTCTACTCTCCAGGATGCCCGTCTCTATGATCCAGTCTGTGAGTATCGGATGCCTCCACAAGTGAGGCAAAATATGTTAGAGACTCTGTTTAGGAAACAGACAGGTTGTTGGCAAGACTAGGTCAGCAGATGTTACCAGTTCAGCTTCACTGGTGGCATGTGGGGTTGACTTCATGTCCCTGGATGGTAGAAGTGACTGGATGGTACTCTGTTGGACCCCCTGGCCATATTCCCTTAAAGCAACTCCTTCCAGACACCAGTTCACGTGGAGGCATTCCCCATTGCGTCATCGACGCAGTGCGAGATCCCTTTTCTCAGGGAACAGAGGTTACAGTCGTAACCTAGATGTTTTCATTGCTAGTTCATGTTAATTAATGCAGTTAACTAATGTTAACAAATGGAAACTTATTGTAAAGTGTTACCAAACAATCACAGACTGAGATAACTATTGCACATAGACAAACGAAATGTCTTAGTCTTAGTCTCTATGCATGCAGATATGCATGTTAATAAAATGGATTTTCACATTAAATGCTTAAAAGTATTTAATGTTTGACATCTGCATATTTTATAATAAAAAAATAAAAAAAAATCCATACTACAGTGGCACAGACCATTACACACATCATTTTATTTTCTACCTGGGTAAATTATAATATGAGAGAATTGTGGAGATGAACAGACTAACTGTTTATTGTATTGGAGATATTTAATTAACACCAAACCCATGGAAAGATGCACACCAATGGAATGATTGATAGTAACAAATTATAATTTAGATTCTTTCAGCTTGTAAATTAATCACTATTTTGACATTATTCTTTTTCAGTATTGAACTAGTTTACAAACTGCAATGAGCAACTTATGTACATATTTGATTCGTTTGAAACAACTCACTTAATGACACTACAGTTCAAAAGTTTGTGGATGTTTTAAAAATGTTTTTGAAAGAAGTCTCTTATGCTCACCAATGTATTTATTTGATCAAAAACACAATTAAAATAGAAATATTGTGAAATATTATTACAGCAAAAAATAGTCCTTGTTTTTTTTATGTAATTCATTCCTTCATTCAAATTCCATCTCTCTCAATTAATTCCATTCATTCATTCAAAGCTGAATTGTCAGGATCATTAATCAAAAAAAAAAAAATCTATATTATAAGTTACTATATTATTATAATAATAAGTTACAATAATATTTTAAGTTATAATAACTGAACTGAACGCAGCATATATGTAGTCTACAATCTTGTTTTTGTGAAATCCAATGTGTTTTTACAGCATTTCAATATAATTATGACAGGCATGCACTGGAGATGTAAAGGCTTTTAGTATATTTTTATATACACTAAAATCATATTTTATTTGTAAATGACTATACATTGTTCATTAACGAGCTTGTTATATAGTAAGGTCAAAAAGAGTTTATACAGAATGCAATTCTCTATTATACAGGATGGTTGGCAGCCTTATTCAAACCCGTTTTTACTCACTATTTAAAAAGGAAAAGAGTATATGAAGGAATATATTCATGGGAATAAACAGTTATCTGAATTTAAGGAGAGCAACAGATATCCTTTTCAAAGTATTACAAAATTTAAATTCAACACAATTGCACGAGGGAAAAACATTATCTCCATATTTGATAAGCAAATGCTAAGTGAAGACCTGGTGGGAATATTCACTTCATTTAAATGGTTTCAAAGGCCTGAAAAGCTTTGCATGCCATTAAAAAAAAACAGTAAATAAAGCATATTTCACATCACTGACACATGCTCAAGCTTCTCATGCATATTTAAATGGAGATTTTCCACCATGTTTTGATAAACATACTGTATATGTATGGAGAATGGAACAAATTATTTAATGCAGCAAATGTAAAAATGGTAGCTGCACCTTGTTAATGAAAATTAATATGATGTTACCAACACCAGGATAAAATATAGCTGGTCTGAAGATGTTACGATGTTACGATATTGGTGAAAATCGGGTCCAACGGTCTAGGATGAGTTCGAAAAAGTAGGAAACATTTTCATGACGGAAAATCGTCTGAGCCAAGGAATTGTTTCTAGCCCTCACAGTTCAAAAGTTATTAGCATTAACATGAGTGCAACTTTGGACAGTTGGTTTTGGACAGAGGGATTGAGTTAGAGACTCAAAAATTGCTATGGTGACTATGAGAAGAAGAAGCCCCTAGTAAAGCTGTCTGCAATGAAACAAATACACATTGTTATGATAACTACAATAAATAATTTTATAATATGGCTTTAATCACCACTGTTATCACAAAAACAAATTGAATTAATATTCTGAAGCTTATTTAACTGATTCTGATCACTTATGTCTGTAGTATGTAAGTGGTAAACCTTTGTATTTTCAAACTACATAGACCAATGTTTTTGCTTTTTTTTAATGAAAGCAACATACTTTAACTTAATTCACCATTACATTCTCATACAAAATAGCCAAACCAAAAAAAAGCTAATTGTTTAGAGGTTGCTACCTAACTAACCTGCTAACTTAACTGCCGAAATCATCAGAAATATACTGACTTATAGAATGATATTATTGTCATGCACGCAAAATAGAATATGCACTGAAAAAACTCACAAATACACAAAAAACAAATCAGTTCTAGCATTGTAAATCTGACATCACAGCCTCCTCCTCGTAACACTAAAATGCAGTCGACGGAAAACAGAAAAAGTTAAAAATAGTTTAAAATTGACTGTACAGTATGCAAAAGAAAACTATAATTGTGCTATTGTTTTGTAAATCTGTTTAAGCTAGGTATTTAATTAATATTGTTTGTATGACCACCACTATACATTATATTAAGCACTGCTAATATGCTTTTATTTATTGTTTGTTTGTTTTGTGTTTGTTTTTCTCAACAATGCAATTTTGCTAAGGTGCAACTTATTTTCTGGAAAATATAGTAATTATTGCAATTTCTCTGTAAATAACACTGAAATCAGAAAGCATGTAAGTGGTGCAACAGTGAATATAGTTAGGACACCTAAAATACCAAACCATCACAGTTGGAAAAAAAACTCAGTAAACATCTTGCCAGAAACCAGATCCCTGTGGTTTATAGAACGCAATGAGCTGTAAGGTTTTGGAATCACATCAGTCAGAAACGTATCTCTTCAGACAGATGAAAAAACTAAGACTGTGATCTGTCAAAAATGCCATAATGCCTAGCCTTGGTTTCCCCATGCTGCCTTGCGTGCAGCACGATTTTATTCACGCTGCTAGGCAGTCTGGATTCCATGGACCAGATTTTCGCCTCAGGAACCAATCACAGAACGGGGAGGAGCAGCAAGACGATGACGAGATCTATGCGATACACCGAAGCAGTTTGTTTATATCTATGGATCCAACACAGCAGCAGACGCGAAGTTACCTTTCGATGCAGACTTAGATATTGTTCTAAGTAGTTTAGAACGCAATTTCAATTTTAGTTTCCTCATCTAATTTCTGTCGCTCTACATACGTCATCTGGTATAATTGAAACAATCGGCTATGAGCTACGTACAGGCGCATTTGATAGACATTCGTAGCACACAATAAACGGCTTTGGGCATTCGTCAACCAAGCCTCAAATACGAGAAAATGAACATGTGGTTCCCAGACCCACATCTCTATGAGTCTAGGTCTGACGTTAGCCAGGATACATAATGCCACTCTTGACCATTTCTGGAGCGCAGGATGTCAGTAATGTCCAAATGTGGCAGCGCTCTCACCTGTGAGATGTTGAAGAATGATTTGAGGTTGCTGATCACTACTGTAATGTCAGACTCATTCAGATTGACCTGTGAGTTCACACCACCTACAGAGATTCCTCCATACCTGCATGCACACACAAACACACCAAATTATGCTTGTTTGATCATATTTCATTCTGCACATGCTGTGAAATGAGTGTGTGCCATTACCGTATTTTTCCTGATTTCTGGTAGTTCTTGAGCAGGAAGTCGGTCATGTTTCGGGCCGTGACGTTCTGAAGGGTGTCTGTGGTGTTCTGAGTTCTCTACAAAAAACACACCAGATAAAACAATTACAAACCCCCATACACTGTAAAATGTCTTGTCCGGTAACATAAAATGTGCTTCATCTGTTGACATCAGGGTTATGACATACTGGGTCTGAAGCACGTGTGAAACTAGTCCAATCTTGTGTCACCTCGTGACGTGTGCCGGAAGCTATAAAGGGAAGCCGGCAACACAACAGCATCAGCTTTTAATAGGCTGAAGCAAGCATCCCAGTTATGCAGGAAGTATGGCAAGGGGACGCAGCATCTCGTTCCCCTCTCAGGGAACCATGGTTCCTGGCATAACCTGAGACGTTCTCTTTCGAGGGTACTCGCGCCGCATCCCAGCTGATGCTTTGGTGAACGAAATGCCCATTTCGGCATGCTGACAAATGCCTGTCCTGGTGTGAAGTTGTCTCGGCACAAGTAAATACAGATAGAATTCACATCTTAGATGAACTATCTCTTTAAATGCAACAACTGCACAATTTCATTCTTAACAGTGCATGAGATTGATACACGTACACACACACACACACACACACACACACACACACACACACACACACACACACACACACACACACACACACACACACACACACACACACACACAGATTCTTCCAGAATGACAAATCAAAACAATAAAACCACCAACACCCTGTGTTTCTTTGATTAACTATCAGTGTGACGCTAATGACGCTGACTCAGATCCACACAGAAACTGGCCTAAATGAAAGAGCTCTGACACACACACACAGGCACATGGTTACACTGTTGAAGCCTTGTGATAATGAACATCTATTATACGCTGATTCACAGAGAGGGAACAGAACATTCTTATATTGCTTTTTCCTCAAAATCAAAACTGTGGTTTTGTGGCTTTTAGTCCATGTCTATCAAATCAAAACTTGTCCCCTTTTCTATGAACAAAAACAGTTGCAATAGAAGATTTTTTTTTGCCAAATATGATTTTATATACAAATATTTAAGTAGTTTGAGAGTGTAGGGAGACTATATTACATAATTTGCATTGCCTTATGGTAGTGGGTGGAGCTAAATAATTATTCTGGCAGGATTTGCTTATTGCAATTCTCTGATTGGTGGAGATTTATTTGCAGAATCATGGTTTTCATCAGGAATTTGTTGAAATAAGCTGAAATAATAAACACTGTAGCTTTACCGAAATCATATACCATCAATTAATAACCTTGTGGCTCACGGTAGTGCTGTCTTTAAAGGTTTATAAGTTATAGTTAAAAATCAATCCCCCTATGGAGGAAATGAAAGGGATGTTTGAGCTCTATTATCAGACTAGCATCAAGCAGCAAAAAGTAACATAAAGGCTACTGAATATTTCAAATAAAAGGACAATACCTTTGATATGTCCTGCATGAAATCTCAATAGGAAATAGAGTGTCAACACAGGGACAAAAATGATCATCAAATCATTTAATGGAGTATTTGTTCTCACCAGTTAGCGCTATTTCTCAGCCCTTGCAAATGACTGCAGCCTGCTAGATATCACATCAAATCTTCATCATCTGCCATTTACTCCTACTCTCCTCTCCGCAAAATTAAACTGGAGCATTGCCAACAAATCTCCCAGCCAAATATTAGACAGAAGCTGCGGACTACCATAGCAATGTGGATGTTAATAAATGCAAATAAATGCATGATATTGTCAGAAATGAACACATTACATTTACATTATACACAGTATGTAAAAGAATAATACAAAGTGGAGGGTTTGTTTATTTAGCTCACTGCACATTATCCTTCTTATTACATGGCATAGTTCTTGTATGTACAATATGACAAAAAATACAACCTAATTTTGATACAAATTCTTCGTAGTGCATGCGTCTTTTTTTGCTGTGAAATCTTTACTGAATTTTAAGAATAACTTTTATATTGTTAGTAATATTTCAAGATGAACACTTACTAGACTGAAGCAACCTAGGGTTACTTTATTATCCATTACTTAATCCATATTACTTCTATCTCACTGTTTGGCAAATCTCCACTTATTTTCTATGGGACGATGTGTAAAGCTGTGATAACTAAAACCAGTCTATATTCAAATGATATGCAGTTGTGTATACGAGTCAAGTTAAATAGGTATAAAAAAGCATTTTTTGGTGGGTTTCATACCAAAAATCAAGTTAACTACACCAATGACCTGTCATCGCCATGGAAACCAGTCTTTCATTAAGAAACCAATGCAAAGCATCAGCCTCCTCTCTTTCACTTATCAAGGACACAAATATAAAGAGATTAAACTGAGGAATGGGTCTGAGAGCCGATCAAAGAAACTGCTTGTGTTCGTGTCCTGTTAGTGCTACAGCTGACGTCTCCAAGACCAGACGGTAAATAATAATCAATCAAAATGCTTTAATGGGGGCCGTTTGCAGTGAAAAACAGTTTACAACAACATAAATTGCCCAGTAAGTGCTTAATGTAGACACACAATGGATGTGGAAGGTGTTTGAAAAGGTTGGTGGGCTAATGTGATGCCATTTAGCATTTTACTGTAGTGATTTCCAGAGGTACAGACGACATAACAGACATAATTAAGGAGCACAATCTGGACATTAATTACTGAAAAAAAAAAAAGCCAAAAAAAGCCCCCCCCCCAAAAAAAAATGGCTTATATATTTGTTCCACACTAAGCTATGGCTCCCGCAGACTTCTAATATAGCGCACATGGACAAATTTTGACTAATTTGACAAATTTTTGACTAATTGCAACCAAACTGCAATTTCCATATCTAAATTTCAGCTCCAGATCTTCCTCAGGACTTGAAACAACGATACAAACAGTAAAGATGCCATCGGTTTTACCATATCAATTCCAAGCTGAGTCCTCATTCTTTGGAATCCTTTGGTCTTGCTTTGACAGCGCAGAAAGCCAAACCAAACTCTCCAGTCATCAGCCACAACTTTATGTTTAAGGGCAGGTCAAAGTAGATATTGTTCATGGGCAGCCAGTGAAGACTATAGGCTGGCACTATGCAACTTTGTTACAAACATAGTTCATAGGTTCATGGAGGAAAAACTTTAAGCAAGATTTAGGTTACCATTTAAAAGTTAATAACTAAAAGAAAAATATTTTCACAAAACTTAAATGTCTGATCCACACAAAGCAATAGTATTGTTTGCAATAGTGCACAAGTCACATGGACTATTTTTTGGGAATCTAATGGGAGCTTCCATAAAGTGCCATATTTTCATTTAATAATCACTTGAATTTCAGTCTTTTCCTCACTCAAAGCATCAATGACTTCAGGAGACAACTTGTATAATTTTTTTTAGAATGATGTAAACTTTTCTCCTTTTCAATTCCTCAAAAAGCACCATATGCTCGTGGAACTACAAAAGTGAGTTAATAATTCACACTTTTACTTTTAAAACCAGTGTTGTGAAATTTTTTTGGAACTGTATGATTACTATCAACAACCAAGAATGAAACCTAAAAAGCATGCCTAAAAATTTGATTTTGGGGTAAAGTTTGGAATGCATTCAGTCCAGGCCCTATGAAACTTGCAGACACAGTTTAATGAATATTTATCACTGTGATGAATAGTTGATACAACAACAACAACAACATTTATTTATAATAAATAAATACATTTATGTTGTTGTTGATAGAGCAGCATTCATCTGGATCTCTACATAGGCACTTTTCATATGAACTGAACGAAAACAGAAACATATGAAAGCCTGGCATGATTTTTTTTTTTTATTCTTGTCTAATTTTTCATTAATAATAATAATAATAATAATAATAATAATAATAATTTGTTACATTTATATAGCGCTTTATCTGGGACCTCAAAGCTCTTTACAAGGAAGGGGGTAATCTCCTCAACCACCACCAGTGTGCAGCATCCACCTGGATGATGCGACGGCAGCCATATTGCACCAGTACGCCCACCACACACCAGCTTACTGGTGGAGAGGAGACAGGGTGATGAAGCCAATCAGTATACGGGGATGATTAGGAGGCCATGATGGACAGAGGCCAATGGGCAGATTTGGCCAGGACACCGGGGTTACACCCCTACTCTTTCGAAAGACATCCTGGGATTTTTAATGACCACAGAGAGTCAGGACCTCGGTTTAACGTCTCATCCGAAGGACGGACTTTGTATAATAATTTGTTACATTTATATAGCATTTTTTTCTGGGACCTCAAAGCGCTTTACATTGATGGGGGGACCGGAGGGGATCTCCTCAACCACCACCAATGTGCAGCATCCACCTGGATGATGCGACGGCAGCCATATTGCGCCAGTACGCCCACCACACACCAGCTTACTGGTGGAGAGGAGACAGTGATGAAGTCAATCAGTATATGGGGATGATTAGGATTTAGGATTAAAGTCTATTGTTTATAATTTTCCCTGCTTCATCAAAACAGAACATCATATTGCTTTGACTAAATTCTCTCTCTCTCTCTCTCTCTCTCTCTCTCTCTATATATATATATATATATATATATATATATATATATATATATATATATACACTCACCTAAAGGATTATTAGGAACACCATACTAATACTGTGTTTGACCTCCTTTCGCCTTCAGAACTGCCTTAATTCTACGTGGCATTGATTCAACAAGGTGCTGAAAGCATTCTTTAGAAATGTTGGCCCATATTGATAGGATAGCATCTTGCAGTTGATGGAGATTTGTGGGATGCACATCCAGAGCACGAAGCTCCCGTTCCACCACATCCCAAAGATGCTCTATTGGGTTGAGATCTGGTGACTGTGGGGGCCATTTTAGTACAGTGAACTCATTGTCATGTTCAAGAAACCAGTTTGAAATGATTCAAGCTTTGTGACATGGTGCATTATCCTGCTGGAAGTAGCCATCAGAGGATGGGTACATGGTGGCCATAAAAGGATGGACATGGTCAGAAACAATGCTCAGGTAGGCCGTGGCATTTAAACGATGCCCAATTGGCACTAAAGGGCCTAAAGTGTGCCAAGAAAACATCCCCCACACCATTGCACCACCACCATCAGCCTGCACAGCGGTAACAAGGCATGATTGATCCATGTTCTCATTCTGTTTACGCCAAATTCTGACTCTACCATCTGAATGTCTCAACAGAAATCGAGACTCGTCAGACCAGGCAACATTTTTCCAGTCTTCAACTGTCCAATTTTGAGCTCTTGCAAATTGTAGCCTCTTTTTCCTATTTGTAGTGGAGATGAGTGGTACCCGGTGGGGTCTTCTGCTGTTTTAGCCCATCCGCCTCAAGGTTGTGCATGTTGTGGCTTCACAAATGCTTTGCTGCATACCTTGGTTGTAACGAGTGGTAATTTCAGTCAAAGTTGCTCTTCTATCAGCTCGAATCAGTCTGCCCATTCTCCTCTGACCTCTAGCATCAACAAGGCATTTTCGCCCACAGAACTGCCGCATACTGGATGTTTTTCCATTTTCACACCATTCTTTGTAAACCCTAGAAATAGTTGTGCATGAAAATCCCAGTAACTGAGCAGATTGTGAAATACTCAGACCGGCCCGTCTGGCACCAACAACCATGCCACGCTCAAAATTGCTTAAATCACCTTTCTTTCCCATTCTGACATTCAGTTTGGAGTTCAGGAGATTGTCTTGACCAGGACCACACCCCTAAATGCATTAAAGCAACTACCATGTGATGGGTTGATTAGATAATTGCATTAATGAGAAATTGAACAGGTGTTCCTAATAATCCTTTAGGTGAGTGTATATATACTGCTACTGTATCTTACCTGTCTCTAAATTGAGAACATGATCAAAACTTTGCTTAACAAACTGTTGCACACAATCTACTACATCATCTGATTGATATGGCAGTGGTTGGGAATCCATGGCTCTTCTTTGGCAAAAATATTTGGCCGTGGTTCGCCAGGTCTCTCACCCTTTACCATCTCTCACCCTTTAACAAATGATCGATAACATTTAGACACATCACTAGAGATCAGCTTTCTGCAGAAAAAAGCAGCCAATTAATTTTATGATAAGTTTATAATACTAATATATTTCAAGTTGTACTGGCCAAAGTGCGTGTTCAGTGCTGTTCACAAGTGTTACAACGGCAATCTAAGGTAACCTAGAGCTCCAACACTCGGAATCAAGCATGTAAGTGCTTGTATGTGGTCAGGGCCGGCGATTGCTATAGGCGAAAATAGGCGGTTGCCTAGGGCGACAAAAATGTTGGGGGCGCGGGCGCACTCTAGTGTCGCCCTTGTCCTACTTCCCATTCATCATAGAATTAGAATGACAAGCGAAATAAAACATGTTTATTAAACATGATCATCATAAGGCGCCCCCTCAGTCATACATGTAATTACTAGTCAACTTGATTATTAGATTGAATTGATGATTATTGTCGATCATTTCCTAACGGGGGAGGGGGGGAGTTGCGTTATGTTACGTTAGGCAAGTGCTGGCCTTTACAGTCTATGGTGCTGGCGCGTTGATCGAAAAGGAAGCGGTCTAAACTCTCTGGTGCACAGGGAAGAAAAAGGAACAATATAAGAAGAAAGCCCAGTAGCCTATAGAGGTAAGTCTTCTCATCTCAGCCATTAAGGTGTCAAACGAAATAAATGTACTTAGTAGCCTACAGCACAGGCATGTAGGCTACTGGCCCTCGGGACTACCGGGAGATGCTGTGCCGACGTGCTTTTTCGGCCGATACATCTCATACTTTTATTTATTTTTGTCTTACCGGCCCATATAACTCGTACATCGGCGGCCCATTCGTTTTGTTTTGTTTAATTGGCGGAGCTGGGTTACTTCCAAGTATACAACTTACTTTCAAGTATAGAAATTTGTACAAAACTTATTATGAAAGTTTCCTTTATTTTTCATTTCATTTGTATTACAATATATGGCTATTAGTGGCATGGGATTAATATTATAACTATTATTATGTAGTAGTGTAATGTAGACAGACACTGTAACTAAAAGAGGTTTGAATTTTTCTTTGTTCAATTTGCACACTGAATATGGGTTGGAGCTTTTAATTTTGAACTCTCAAAGTGCACTAGATTGACAAATTTAACATAAAAATGAACAAAAATGTCTTACCCCCCTTAGCCTTGCAGCAGCCTAATAGATTGATTAGTAATATTAGTAGTGGTGGTAGTAATTGTAATTTATCTAAGTTACATGGTCAGATAAAATGTATTTTTACAACAACTATGTAGGATGATAGAAATATCCTTGAACATTCTGTGTAGAATTTGTAAGTACAAGTTATTACAGTTGATCCTTCAAGTCATAATTTGCTTGTTGAAGTTTTGAAGTGACTATAAGAGCATTTTTGTTTAGTTTAATAAATACTTATTTTTAAGTATTTTTAAAAGAGAAGGGGGGGGGGGGGTGGGGGGGGTCGCAAAACTCCATCTTGCCTAGGGCAACCAAAGGGCTAGAGCCGGCCCTGTATGTGGTGACAGGTAACAGCAGCAACCATTTAAAAGTATATAAAAAAGCGACTAGACTGAAACTGGTGCAACTACCTAAATACAAAAAAAAAAAAAATACAAAAAAAAATTGTTAACACTTTACGGTAAGGGTACATGAATTATCATGAATTCATGTATAAATTAATGCATGAATTATGCATGAATTCATGCATTAATATCTCATGAATCATCAGGAACTAACAAGAGTTCAATGTTTTTCATTCATGACTTCATTGATGAACAACACCTTAATTAAAACATTAACTAAGATGAGCACATCATCATGAATTATGATTTATTACGCATGATCATGATGTTTTCTTTGTTCACAGTTATGCCACCATTATGCCAGTTATGCCACACGACTGCACATTGTTCATCAGTGTTTCAAAGGACCTAGTCACCACTTTAGTTGAGGGGCCACACACATGATGAAGTCATTGATAGATAATGCTTAGTTCATGATGACTACTGTATTTGATTAACAGAATTTGTGTGCTATGAGCTGTGATTGGTCTATTTTGGGGACTGTCCAATACAGTAGTCATCATTAACTAAGCATTATCTATCAATGACTTCATCATGTGTGTGGCCCCTCAACTAAAGTGGTGACTAGGTCACTGACCTAGATAAAGAACAAAGAAAACATCATGATCATGCGTTATAAATCATTAATTCATGATGATGTGCTCATCTTAGTTAATGTTTTAATTAAGGTGTTGTTCATCAATGAAGTCATGAATGAAAAACGTTGAACTCGTGTTAGTACCTGATGATTCATGAGATATTAATGCATGAATGAATGCATAATTCATGCATGAATTTATACATGAATTCATGATAATTCATGTACCCTTACCGTAAAGTGTTACCAAAAAATTAAATCAACTGCATTTTCTACTAGGGTAAAATGTAAATTAGAACATCATTTGTTTGTTTTTTCCACACCTATTTAAAATATTTAACGACAAAAGTTTTTTCATACTGTGTTTTCATTGACCTTCGAAACACTTTGATTACATGAAATGAAAACAATAAGCACATATATATATATATATATACAGTGAAGAAAATAAGTATTTGAACACCCTGCTATTTTGCAAGTTCTCCCACTTATAAATCATGGAGGGGTCTGAAATTGTCATCGTAGGTGCATGTCCACTGTGAGAGACATAATCTAAAAAAAAAAATCCAGAAATCACAATGTATGATTTTTTAACTATTTATTTGTAAGATACAGCTGCAAATAAGTATTTGACCACCTGAGAAAATCAATGTTAATATTTGGTACAGTAGCCTTTGTTTGCAATTACAGAGGTCAAACGTTTCCTGTAGTTTTTCACCAGGTTTGCACACACTGCAGGAGGGATTTTGGCCCACTCCTCCACACAGATCTTCTCTAGATCAGTCAGGTTTCTGGGCTGTCGCTGAGAAACACGGAGTTTGAGCTCCCTTCAAAGATTCTCTATTGGGTTTAGGTCTGGAGACTGGCTAGGCCACGCCAGAACCTTGATATGCTTCTTACTGAGCCACTCCTTGGTTATCCTGGCTGTGTGCTTTGGGTCATTGTCATGTTGGAAGACCCAGCCTCAACCCATCTTCAATGCTCTAACTGAGGGAAGGAGGTTGTTCCCCAAAATCTCGCAGTACATGGCCCCGGTCATCCTCTCCTTAATACAGTGCAGTCGCCCTGTCCCATGTGCAGAAAAACACCCCCAAAGCATGATGCTACCACCCCCATGCTTCACAGTAGGGATGGTGTTCTTGGGATGGTACTCATTATTCTTCTTCCTCCAAACATGGTTAGTGGAATTATGACCAAAAAGTTCTATTTTGGTCTCATCTGACCACATGACTCCTCTGGATCATCCAAATGGTCATTGGCAAACTTAAGACGGGCCTTGACATGTGCTGGTTTAAGCAGGGGAACCTTCCGTGCCATGCATGATTTCAAACCATGACGTCTTAGTGTATTACCAACAGTAACCTTGGAAACGGTGGTCCCAGCTCTTTTCAGGTCATTGACCAGCTCCTCCCGTGTAGTTCTGGGCTGATTTCTCACCTTTTTTAGGATCATTGAGACCCCACGAGGTGAGATCTTGCATGGAGCCCCAGTCCGAGGGAGATTGACAGTCATGTTTAGCTTCTTCCATTTTCTAATGATTGCTCCAACAGTGGACCTTTTTTCACCAAGCTGCTTGGCAATTTCCCCGTAGCCCTTTCCAGCCTTGTGGAGGTGTACAATTTTGTCTCTAGTGTCTTTGAACAGCTCTTTGGTCTTGGCCATGTTAGTAGTTGGATTCTTACTGATTGTATGGGGTGGACAGGGGTCTTTATGCAGCTAACGACCTCAAACAGGAGCATCTAATTTAGGATAATAAATGGAGTGGAGGTGGACATTTTAAAGGCAGACTAACAGGTCTTTGAGGGTCAGAATTCTAGCTGATAGACAGGTGTTCAAATACTTATTTGCAGCTGTATTTTACAAATAAATTGTTAAAAAATCATACATTGTGATTTCTGGATTTTTTTTATAGATTATGTCTCTCACAGTGGACATGCACCTACGATGACAATTTCAGACCCCTCCATGATTTCTAAGTGGGAGAACTTGCAAAATAGCAGGGTGTTCAAATACTTATTTTCTTCACTGTATATATATATATATATATATACACTCACCGGCCACTTTATTAGGTACCCCATGCTAGTAACGGGTTGGACCCCCTTTTGCCTTCAGAACTGCCTCAATTCTTCGTGGCATAGATTCAACAAGGTGCTGGAAGCATTCCTCAGGGAGTTTGGTCCATATTGACATGATGGCATCACACAGTTGCCGCAGATTTGTCGGCTGCACATCCATGATGCAAATCTCCCGTTCCACCACATCCCAAAGATGCTCTATTGGATTGAGATCTGGTGACTGTGGAGGCCATTTGAGTACAGCGAACTCATTGTCATGTTCAAGAAACCAGTCTGAGATGATTCCAGCTTTATGACATGGCGCATTATCCTGCTGAAAGTAGCCATCAGAAGTTGGGTACATTGTGGTCATAAAGGGATGGACATGGTCAGCAACAATACTCAGGTAGGCTGTGGCGTTGCAACGATGCTCAATTGGTACCAAGGGGCCCAAAGAGTGCCAAGAAAATATTCCCCACACCATGACACCACCACCACCAGCCTGAACCGTTGATACAAGGCAGGATGGATCCATGCTTTCATGTTGTAGACGCCAAATTCTGACCCTACCATCCGAATGTCGCAGCAGAAATCGAGACTCATCAGACCAGGCAACGTTTTTCCAATCTTCTATTGTCCAATTTCGATGAGCTTGTGCAAATTGTAGCCTCAGTTTCCTGTTCTTAGCTGAAAGGAGTGGCACCCGGTGTGGTCTTCTGCTGCTGTAGCCCATCTGCCTCAAAGTTCGACGTACTGTGCGTTCAGAGATGCTCTTCTGCCCACCTTGGTTGTAACGGGTGGTTATTTGAGTCACTGTTGCCCTTCTATCAGCTCGAACCAGTCTGGCCATTCTCCTCTTGACCTCTGGCATCAACAAGGCATTTCCGCCCACAGAACTGCCGCTCACTGGATGTTTTTTCTTTTTCGGACCATTCTCTGTAAACCCTAGAGATGGTTGTGCGTGAAAATCCCAGTAGATTAGCAGTTTCTGAAATACTCAGACCAGCCCTTCTGGCACCAACAATCATGCCACGTTCAAAGTCACTCAAATCACCTTTCTTCCCCATACTGATGCTCGGTTTGAACTGCAGGAGATTGTCTTGACCATGTCTACATGCCTAAATGCACTGAGTTGCCGCCATGTGATTGGCTGCTTAGAAATTAAGTGTTAAGGAGCAGTTGGACAGGTGTACCTAATAAAGTGGCCGGTGAGTGTATATATATATATATATATATATATATATATAAAATCAGCATATATTAGAAATAAATTACATTTAGAAACTGTACAGAAAACCAGTTGTTACACACAGTAGAAAAATAAATAACATAGAAATAGTTCAGAAATATTTTTTTTTCCACACCTAACCCTTCAGGGTATTCTTATGTGTGTGTTTGCTGCTGGTCTAATTAAAGCAGCATTTAATGCACAGTTTCTGAAACCCTGAGGCAGTATATAAGATTCATCCCGCCTGCATTATCTGAACACATCCATGATTATGTGTATGTAAGACAAAACATCTCCTGTGTGTGTAGGACTTTCCTTATTGAGCTTAAAAATCAAGAGTTCAGTCAAATGTAAATGTTTGCAAACTGGGTCAGCTCAGAGTGTGTGTGTGTGTGTGTGTGTGTGTGTGTGTGTGTGTGTGTGTGTGTGTGTGTGTGTTTTCAGCAGTAAACTTGTTTACCGAGAGAGAGAACCAGAATAAATTCTAAGTTTCTAACTCAGCGTTGTGGAGGAGTGATTTGCATATCTGCTGATATGACACAGTCGCACAGAGAACTGTGTAGTCTGTGAGATGTTACAAAATAAATACACATGATAATGAATGCATGTGTCATGAGATCACCAGGATGTTTAATGCTGTAAAACTGTTGGATATGATCATGTACTTTTGGGTCATTAATTCTGTTTGGACAAACCATTTCTCTATGACAATCCACACATTGTAAATGTATAGGTAACATATAATACGGTTGTATATGGCAATATTAGAAAAAAATGCACTTCCATTTGATTGGTTAGAATGATAGTGAAAATAAAAATAAAAGATAAAAAAAAAAAAAACTTCAAAACAACATTAGAGCCCATTCAAGTATGTGTTTATCTTGAAATATTACCAACAATATAATGTTATTCTTACATGTACTTTATAAAAATCAGGAAAGATTTCACAGCCAAAAGACACTTGAACCACGACCTGAAGGTGGACATTTTTACATATTAAAAAACATTTTACTATCAGACAACAGAAGACATGTAGGAGATTGCGTGCAACTGTTTTTTTCAGCAAAGTTTTGATCATGTTGATCATTTTGAGGCCTTTTACACATAATGTATAGCCTACACATTGCATGTCCACAAGAAAATTGCAGTTGACCATGTAAAATGACAACCTTAAAATCAAGCAGAAACCTTTGGCATAAAGCTGCATCGACAATAAGCAAGCCATGATTGGCACTACAATCTAAATATGGCCAATACTCTGCCTTTCAAGTCACCTAATTAAAGTGCCCCTTATGCTTTTTATAATATCACCTTTCATGTAGTGTGTAATAGCTGTTTGATAATGTAAAATGTCTGCAAAGTGCATGATAGTGGAGATATTGTCTCCCAAAAAAGAAAAGGGACTTTGTTTTTTTTGCGCTGCCAAAGCAAGATGCTCATCCAAAGGATGAGGACTCAGCCTGAAATTGATATGGTAAAACTGACGCCATCATTATTGTTCATATCAACTATGTATCAAGTGCTGAGGAAGAGCTGGTAATGCAGATAAGGTAATGGTCATTTGGTTTCCGACACACGCTTTAAGTGGTCGACCAATCACAACAGACTGTGCCATCTGACCAATAAGAGCAGAGGAGGCTCTTGTAAAGGAGTGGCTTGCATTTACATTTAGTCATTTAGCAGATGCCAAAGGTTCCAAAGGTTTAGAGAGACCGAATCCTTCATCCAATCTTTTCAGACACTGTGAGAAAAGAGCTGATACTGCAGTGTATATGATGAGAAAATTAACATGCTTTTTGATCTTGGATGCATGTTAAACTCCTGTAAAAGAATTTAAAAAAAAAATTCTACTTTTAAGAACATTAATCCAGGCCGATACGTTTAATAATGTGTGGCTGACCTGTGGTGGTGGTAAACCCCCGGCTCCGAGCGGGCAGTCCGGCAGCATGATGCTCCGTTGCGGTGTGCTGCACTGGCATTCAGGCGACGGGTTCTCTAAGCTCCAGTTACCCTTCTCAAAGATCTCACTGACGGATGGATCCACTGCAGGAGTCATCCAATCAGTGCCTCCCGCAGGGTTACAGGGTAATTTACTGAACAGAAAGCACATGGTCAGCTGCTACACCACACCACCTGTGTGTTTAATAACCGTGTGTGTGTGTTGCTCACGGTATGGGGTTGGAGCTCATGCAGCGCGTTCCAAATCCTGGTGAACTGAGCAGAGCTTTCGTCACTTTCTCCACCTGATCTACACCAGGACCATCAAAACTACAACATACAAATTTGTTATCGACCAAGAAAAAATTAGTTTGTCGAATGTAGTCACTATAATTAGCTCTAAAAGTTTGTGGCTGGTAAGATTAGGTTTCTTATGTTCAGATTTTTTTAAATCAAAAATAGAGTAAAAACAGTGCTATTGGGTCAATGTCATTACAATTTTAAATAACAATTTAAATATATTTGAAAATGTCATTTATTCCTGTGATCAAAGCTGACTATGCATAATTACTCTAGTCTTCAGTCACATGATTCTTCAGAAATCATTCTAATATGCTGATTTGCTGCTTAAGAAACATTTATTATTAACGTTGAAAACAGTTTTTGCTGCTTTATATTTTTGTGGAAACTGTGGTAATTTTTTTTCAAGGCTCGGATGAATAGAAACTTCAGAAGAACTACAGTACATTAATTTGAAATAGAAATTGTTTGTAACATTATAAATGTCTTTACTGTCACTTGAGATTCAGCCAAGTTAACATGTGCGCACCTGTAGAAGGTATTCTGTGGTGCTCCATACATCCAGGGCTGAAGCTCCAGATTGGGATATTCCACGAACGGAGGAACAATCAGAGAGAAGATGAGAGCCAGACACACAAAGAATGCCGGCATCACGACCTGATACACACACACACACACATTACATATGCACTTAAAGGTGAAGTAAGATTTTTTAATGTTAAAACTTTGGGAACTGTTTCCGAGTGGAACAGCACTGTCTGTGAAATTCACTCGGCACAGTTGACGGGAATGTCAACAGCATTGTGACAAAAATCTAATTTGCATGTGTTTTGAGTCTTGGCAGTTTAAACACACAAGCAATTTTAAATTCTTTTAACACAATAAGATGCAAAAGAGAATCCAATTAGGTACTTGCACGTTGTCTGGGATGGTGCATACACCCAAAGCGTGCTCTCCTTTCTTGTCTAAAAATGAATAGTTCGCCCAAAAAAGAAAATTATCCCATTAATTTACTCAAGCCATGTATATGACAATCTTCTTTCATCCAAACACAATCATTATATTAAATAGTAACTCTGCCCCTTGAAAACTATTATTAAGCGATTTATGGATTTATCGCCTTCAAAAGAGCAAACATTGAGCCCCCAAGCACCTCTCAAAACATAGAGATTAGTCCGCTCAGATCTGTCAATCACTTTCCAGCTCAACCAATAGAGTGAGTTTGAGGCGTGGCTACTTTAGTAAGTAGAGCCAGATTGGTGTTTAGTTGGTGTGAGACCATCACTGAAGCGTTACATGAGAAAAGACATTCTATGGAAGCTATTCAATTATTCAATTCTATTCTAAGAAAAAAGGTCAGAATTGGGAGATGTAAACTCACAATTGCAAGAAAAAAATTGTGAGATAAAGAGGCACAACTACCTTTTTTATTTTCATTCAGTGGCAGAAACAAGCTTCCACAAAATTCAACTTCGGGTACAGGAATGCAAGCCAGATTTCACTGCTTAGCCCATTAAAGATTTAACATGACATGAACGCGTCAAAGTGATTGGTACAATACAATATTATACTGCACCCGCTTATAAAAACAAACGTACCAGTTTTTGTCATTTTCGTACATTATTGTCTACTTTTAAAATTAGAATGTCTACTTTTAAAAGTTATTTTAAAAACAGCGGCCAGTGCAGATACACCAGATGGGTTTCCTATAAGCTAGACGCTTGCGTTTGCAGGCAAAGTGTTAGCCTACTCAATTGTTTTCATGACACATAGCAACACAGTTAAAGGAACTCCTAATATGTTGGACCTTTTATTTACCTGTTGAGACATGCTTTCTCAAGCACCCATAAGAGCTGTGTTTGTGATGTTTGAGTTGTGCGAGGCACACAAGTTGTGAACGGCACGTTTCAAGGTTGTTTGAAAGTATACGTCATTTGTAATTCCACTAGGTGCCTCTTGTGTCGCAGAAAGCTGCAGATTTGCGTGCAGAAGTGGCGCAAGTTTATAGTGAATTGTCCCTCTCCCCGATCTCTCTTTGGCAGACGAGTGTCATGTGCTTGTGTTGGCTAAGTTAAATGTGCAAAAGGGTTCAATTAAACACTTTCAAAAACTGGCACTGTCACCCTTCATTCCCAGTGTAATTAATTTCTCTCTATTCTTCCACTCTGCTATCTCTCCAAATGTTCTCCTTTCATTCCATTTCTCCGCTGACAGACGGAGCGAAACCAGTGCACACAAAATCTCAGAGAGAGAGACAGGCTGCATAGGAGTCGACGACACGGCTTCACTCCAGCTGATTAATTACACTCCATGATTGTCCAATTAATTCAAACACCCAATTCAAACACTCTCTGTTTACACTGAGGAAAATGTAAATGTGCCGGAGACGGAGAACGCATCGGGAATAATGAAGGAGAAAACAATGGAACATCTTTCCCCTGAGAGAGCCAGGGTGACGAGCATCAGCCAATACAGAAAAATGGAAAACGTGCACAATGATGGTAGTTACTTGACCAAGAGTTGAGAACATGGCCTGTATTTACATACTGTACAGCCTTCATAAAACCCTGTAGTAACAGATATAAATTTGTAGCAGAAATATTTTATTTAGTTTTTGTCTTAGTCGTGGAAAGTATTTAGTTGTGTCCATTTAATGCATGCAATTAATTGCACACACCTCTTTATTCTCTAACCAAAGATGACTATTAAAATTAGATATTATATTATTAAATAGGGATATTCAAATTAATTAACCAATCATTAATACCATTGATCAGCCCTACTTTGATTGATACTGTGAAGCTGCTTTGGTGCAATCTATGTTGTGAAAAGCGCTATATAAATATACTTGACTTGACTATGCTAAAGAACATATTTATGAGCGCAGAGATGTACTTTCAACTATATTTTTTGTATTTTGATTTTCAATGCATTTGGTGCAAAACAATTAACTTGGATTCACGCTGTAGCTCAGCACTTCCTAAATCTATAAAACCTATTAAATTCACACACCAGAAGAATGTAAAATATAGTGAGATTGACTTAAAGGAAGAAAAGGAGTAGAAGAGGGAATTTACAGTTTATTTGTTTTGACATGTCTGTTGCTATTACCTGAGCGATGATTCCTCTCCTGCTTCTACGGGCATGGTGAAATCGTTTGATAAAAAGAGCTAAAAACTGCTGTTTGATCAGTGACCAACCCATGACGACGTATGACCCTTTGCCATTCGCACACATGGGGCGCTGGATGTCTGTAACGTAAACGATACATTCACATGGGTTATTACAACTACTTCACTGTTACAATTGTGTCAACTATTATAGCTACCTCAGTAATACACCTTCCTTATTGTAACAACTGCCTCACTGTTTCAGTCACTTCACTGTTACAGCCACCTCACCATTACAGCTACCTTACATCCAGCTCACTGTTACAGCTACCTTAACTATTACATCCACCTCACTGTTCCAACCTTCTCACTGTTACAGCTACTTTAACTATTACATCCACCTCACTATTACAGCTAACATAACTATTACATCCACCATAACTATTACATCCACCTCACTGTTACATCTACCATAACTATTACATCTACCTCACTGTTACAGCTACTTTAACTATTACATCTACCTCACTGTTACAGCTACCATAACTATTACATCCCACTCACTGTTACAGCCTTCACACTATTACAGCCACTTTACGGTTACAGCTACCCTAACTTTTACTGCTGACTCACAATAGGGGCTTTCGCACCGGAGGAACCTATTCATAGTTCCTAGAACTATTGGCAGAAGTACCCGGATTTTGGTGTGTTCGCACCGCTGGAACCAGGAACGATTTAAGTTCTAGGAACTCCTTTTGGAGGAACTAATTTAGCTCCTACTTCAGAGTAGGGTCTAAACCAGCACTATAGGAACTATCCGTGAAGTTAGTGTACGCTGATTGGCTGAACGCATGCGAACACCAGCACCTGTCATTTAAAAAAAAGCTGAGTAAACACACAGATTAGCCTATATTTACTCCACAAACTAACTCTACAAACATGGAAAACAGTGATAGATGAGTCTCTTAACCTTTACGCAAAGGAGAAAATCCAACGCAACTTTGAAGGGACCAAGCCCTACAAGCTACCGACACCTGGTACCAACCACACAGCATACGCTAATCCCTTTTCATAAACTGTCTACTTTAATGACAGCTCTATCTAATAACGTATTAGACAGGACTGTTAGACAGATCGTAAACTAATGACCATGGAGAATGCAAGCACTGTGTGATCAGGCTCTGGCTGGCGTTCTCAGCGCTGTCAAAATAAAACAACATGCGTGGCTTACGTCACTTCAGAGTTCCTACTGGCAAAGTTTCCAAAGGGAACCATTAGTTTTTCGGGAACCACCCTGGTGGCTAGTTCCAAGAACTAAGGTCATATAACTACCCGGTGCGAAAGCCCCTTATTACAGCCTCACTGTTACAGCTGCATGACTGTTACTGCTAGGTTTTTTTTATTATTTTTTTTTTTTTTTTTTTTTTTTACAATACCTAAATTATGTCTCATGGTATGATAACAGCAAAAGTACCATAATAATTAGTATTGTAGTACCACTCATTTTGTTTGGATGTGTTGTCATTGCAGGGCCTGTTGTGTTTAATACTTTACAATTCAAGCATTTTCACAGAAAACTGAAGGAAGAATTTCATTTTGTGTCAAAGTTATGTCTACAATAACAAATGTGAGCACTCCAAATGAACCCAGGCCGCACTAAAACTGAACCATCACAGCAGGCGCTCGTGTGCCCATTAAGGGGCAATTTGCTTCTTATATTCCATATGTGTTATTTTGTTATTATTGGTCTTATGTACACATGCATCAAACAGACATTATGGCTGCTGTCACATCTTATTGTTTTTACAGTGTATAGCACCATGCAGTTCACATTTTAAGATGCTGCCAAGTTAGAAAGAGTTCATCTTTAGAAAAGTTGTCTCAACATTGACATGTTCTGTTCCATTCCATTGTGCTCCATCTACTGTCCTATGATAATGGCTACAGATCCAGCACTGGCCTAAAAAAAAACATGCCAATGCCGCAAACAACCATTAGTTTGAAGCTAGACTACCATGATATTACCGAAGCACCACTAAACTGTGCATCACCATTTACAGTTAACACACTTTTAAGCCCACCTCACTATTACAGCTAACAGCAAACTTAATTATTAAAGCTGCCTCACCACTACAGCTAGCTCACTACTGTAACAGATGCCAGACACCGATCATGCTTACAGATGGGAAAATGGAAGAACTTTTACTTACCCTCTACACGACTAGTGTGTCTACCCTTCACCTCTGTTTCAAAACAAGGGGAAAACAGCAGAGAAGAGATATTAAACAAAGTCATAGATATTTTCTTAGTATCACATACATTTTTCAAAAGACTGGTTTGTAAATGAACGGTCAGTATGTTGTTTTTTTTTCGAACACATACAGTATAAGTGTTTATGTTTGAGCGTACCATTTTTCACAGTGTTTTCATCTTTGGATTCCAATACTGAGCTGATAGTCTGTATTCCTGATACCCTTGAGCTGCTTCTGGGCCTTTGTTCAAAATTTCCTTTCTTATCTGTGAGACATTAACAGACACACACACAGCAGAGGGTTATTCTGGAGGAGTGCGGGTGCGATACTTCCAGATTATTCATCTGGCCTGTTCTTATCTGAGGGAGCATTAACGCACGTTTACACACAATCACACACACTCCAAGGTGAGACAGGAGAGTACAATTGCAACACTTCATCCCAGCTCTTATTCGAGTGGACCGTTCTTATCTGAGAGGAACCATGAGGCTCTTAAATAGAAAGAATATCACTCTGAAGGATCCCACTGTTAGAAACGAGAGGTTTACAATTATTTTTAACGAGATCCCACATAATTTCAGTCTAAACTTATCAGTTTGAGTGGCACTTTTCAGTACAGTTGTTGGATGTAACTGCCATCATGTTGTACAGTTTTGAAAATATGTCATATGGTTAAATATGTCAAGTTGTGGAACAAGATAAATTAATTTAGTTAAAATGCATGTGATTGAAACAAATTTGACTTATTGATGATACAAATATAAACCTGGTAATTGTGTATTTAAAAAAAATTCAGTTATTAGTATGATCAGAAATCTTACCGGTTTCATAACTGACAAATATGCATTATAATAAGTTTATTAGATTGTTTATGTTTAAACTGTGTAATCCAAATTGAAGGACATTTTTATATGCAATTCAAATACAAAAATCTTAAATTAGGCCTAAATATCAGACATGTTGGTTAAGTTTGGACACACACTTCTTATTTGATCACTTGCAATTAATAGATCGAACAGTCTGCCTGAAAATATCTGATTTGAGACAAAATGCAATTTGCTAGCAGTCTAAAAATAGCCAAAGAAAGGTCTACGCCTCGTTCAGACTATCAGTCCAAATCCGATTTTTTTACATATCCGATTGGAATCCGACCATATTTAGCAAGTGTTAACTGCAACAAAAAAAAAATCAGATGAAATTGAATTTTTACAAGTTTCGAGCTACATTCATAAGTGTTTTGAAATCCTATTCAAAACGAGTTCCTGGAAATCTGTTTCAGTCTGACCGCTCTAATCGGATTGCGTGGGATTTGCGTCATTTTCTCAGGCCACGTAAAGCGTAAACATGTCAGACAGTGTTATAGGAAACATGCTGAAAGTAGCTGCAGGTACTTGTTGCAAAGTGCGGGTCGGGCAGAAAATTACAATATAAATGGAGACATGTTGAATTATGAGACCGGCGGAGAAGCGACAGCACAGAATAAAACCAAGCATGCGTTTCTGCCGCTGCCTCATAAGACGCAGTAGTCCAGCGCGCCGGCTACACATTGTCATGTTGTAAATAAGACAACATCTGTATTGTATACCTCTACGTTTTTTTGTTGTTTTTTTTTTCATATTCCTACCAACACAACATCATTGCCATAGAACCACACGACACGCAAATCAGATCTGAACCGTTGCGATACACAGTGTGAACAGTCAATAATTTAGATCAGATTCCAATACGACAAACAAATAATTGGATTTGGACTGACAGTGTGAACAATGAACATAGCCTAAAATATGTCTTTGACAAACTTACTGGAGATGGTGATACTGTGTGTTAAAGTGTAAAATGGTGTGACTATTCAGAAATGATGTTACCATTAGATTCCACGTCAACACCTGTGTCTTTAGCCACCTTCAGAAAGATCTGTGAAATTAAACACGTTTTGTTATTCCACAGTTTCATCTGGACAATTTCATAACTGTTTACAAGCTGTCAGTAATATTTTTTATTTAATTTTAAGAAATGTGTTATATTATTAAACAAGAATGCAATAAATTGATCAAAAGAGAGACATTTATGATGAAACAAAAGATATCTATTTTAAAAAAAAAAGTTATTTTGAACTTTCTCTCTCTCTCTCTCTATATATATATATATATATATGCACACATACAAATCTGTTGTTTTACATTTTAATACCAATTTTATTTCCCAAAATTACAGTTTTTACCAGCGCTATGATTTTTGAAATCATGAATTTTTTATTAATGATAATACTTTTCTGAGGTGACCAACAGCATTGAGCATTAAACACAATAAATCTGAGATATTTCTTTAAATTCCTAAACAAGTCCAACTTAACAGACTGGTTTGCTGGTCTCTTGATAAAAACCCTTTTGACAAAGTACAATTAAAATATCACATGACTGATGTGTTTACAGTAAAACAGAGGGACAGAAGAGAGGAATAGGAAACTGAAGGCATGAATTGGGTAATGATCTTTGATATATATCATAATTAAATAGTCTGTGATACATTGATCCGGAGCCAAGTACCAAGTAGCTAAAGTAAGCATTTGCTCATCAAAGTCAAATGTGAAATGTAAACAGATACATATCAGATGCAACTTCCTCTGTATTAGATATATCCCTATTGCATAAAGTGTTGGTGAGTAAATGTCACCTATGTGACTCCGATATGTACCTCCTCCAGGCTTGTGTCTGATATCCCGTAGCTGGTGACGCCCAGAGTGCTTTTCTCCAGGTCCAGCTCTTTAAACAGGGAAGCAAAGCTTCCGTCTCTGGCGCCTGTGTAGGGCAGCACATACACCAGCTCTTGACCTATGACCTCCAGAAACTCAGCCTCCGGCACGTGTCGTCGCACCATTCGACTTAGATCCGCCACATCTGATCAGGGGGAACATAAAAATACATTTATACAGAAACATAATGACACTGTCTGTATGTGTGTGTGTGTGTGTGTGAGCGAGCGGTAAACCTGGTGGGTCCAGACTGCTGATGCTGTCACTGCATATTCCCTCATCCACACTGAATTTATCACACTACAAAATATGAAATGCAAAATTAAAAACGTAAATTTTTGACCATGCTAAACTCTACCCAACTAAAATGATAGAGTCGTGTGGTTGGTTGCTAGTAGGGATGGGATATGACTCGTCAACTAGTTCATCTAGATTACATTTTTTTGTTATTTTTTTTGTAAGGGGAAACATGCCATTGACACTTTATATATCTTCTAATTTATATTTTTGTTTTAATGTTTTTTGTTGTTGTTGTTGTTTCCACATTGAAATGGAGAATAAAAACATTTTAATACAATATAGTTTGATACAATGTGAAACGTTTGCTCAAATCCCTCAATAAAGTTTGATTTGAGTTGAATACAACTGAAATAAAATCAAATATAAATATTAGACTTTACAACAATTTTCTTTCAAGATTTCAAGATAAAATTTTAGGCAAGATAACATTTCTAATATTACAGTTACTAAAACTGAAATGAATTAAACCAAAATAGATTTTTTTTAAAGAATAAAAAGCACATCAAATTTGAACACATACAACATATTTATCAATTACATTAACAAATACTAAATAATACTGATTGTTTTTGTTTTTTTGTTGAACCGAGTTCTTCGTACATAGAAAATCAATGTTCAAACAAATCAAAACCTAAGAAAAGAATGGACCTAAGGAATTGAATTAAATGTGTGAAATAGCACTAATAAGGAATATGTAGGAGTGTCCAAACATTTGACTGGTGGTATAAATTGTAAGTGTTGCCTTGGCCAGTTTACCTCTTTAATTGATGGAAACCGTTGCGTGGTGACTTGATCCTGATTGGCCCGTGCGAGCGTGAGGTAATAGCCTCTACCGTATTTTTTCTTGAGGAAGAGTGAGGAACCACAGCAGCAGACGCGCCCATGCGAGATGATGGCAATACGATCGCCCAGAATATCCGCTTCATCCATGTGATGGGTAGACAGAATTATAGTACGACCTAGAAGACGGAAACACACATTCAGTGCGAAAACCATCAAAGTTCAGCTGCAAACGTGGTTTTCTGAAGGGCTCTTTCACATTTGAATGGGATAGGATGTGTTTGAAGTGCAGGTGCACTGGAAAACAGGGTGCTCTATATATAAGCGCTTTTATATGTGTGTGCCACTCAGATCTCACTCTTTCGCTCCCTGTATATAAAAGTTTCCTCTCTTTTGTATTTGCTGGAGCTCGCAGTGAAGCCAGACACCCGTGGGGTTCTGCGCCGGCATTATTTTTGCTCTGTCTGTATGACGAGAAAGTGGGAGTTCAAGGCATCTGTCCTTTGACTTGCCGAGAGCAGAAATATCATGAAATATCACGCGTCTTCGAAATATCACGCTTCTCAAAGGCAGAGAACGCAAGAATCTGGAATATAAACTCATGTTTATATTGAGAGATGCTGATGTTGGACCTTGTAAAGCAACAATCTGGACACTCTGAGTGACTTGACTATAAAACCTGACTGGTTTGAAATGGAAAACATGTCTTTTTTAGAGAGTTGTATTTACAGCAGTGGCGAAAAGTGATGTCAGGCCTAAGAAAATTGACATATTCACCCTTATTAAAGATTAGGTAAGCATCGTTGTGCTTTAAGTCAATAGTTTTATTTGTGATAACGCAATAAAACATGCTAAATTGCGTGGACATTATTTTTGGACAGGTTGTCATGCAAAGAAATGATGAACATGCAAAAACAATCGAGAACCAGCGAAATATTAGTAACTGATTATATAGTCAATGTATTATTTTTTCTGTGAGGTTTTTCTTTTTCTTTTCATTTGTTTTTGATAGTAATATCAAATCTACAGCTGTAGTTTGCCTTTTTTGCCAAATAATTTGATCAGATTAATACTTTGACCAAGTTTAGTGCTTTGTACTTCCCTCATTTTTAAAATATTGAAAAGATATAAATATTTTCCCTCATATTTTGATGATTTTGATGAACTTTTAGGGTTAGAAAAATATCCCCTCCGGACTTCACTTTTGGCCACTACTGTGTGTGAAGAATCTGAAAGGTTCAAAGAAATACACACCTTTTTGGTTCTACAGGCACAAATACACACAAATCACACTGTATAGTCAGATGGATCTGTGTCAACACAACAATTCAGTGTGACATTTAGCTCCAGATAATAAACAGCACTAGAGAGCAATAGATATAGATACATTGATAGAAAGAGAGAAGTAGAAATATAAAGAGAAATGACTGGTTTGATTTGTGTTGCTTTGTATTAGGGAACAGTGATCCATCAAAGGCGGCAAAATGGCTCAACAAACTATGAAACAGAAAATAACAAAGTTGTGGAACTAAAGCAATAAGCCTTTTTAAAATGTCACGTAAATTATTTTGCACTGTGTAAAAAATTTGTACACCCACTGTAAATGTTTCTATTAGTTAGCTTTGGTTAGAGCTGGCTGAATGCAACTTTACGTTCTGCCAGCCTGCACGGAGAGGTTCTTGGGACTCCAGTGACAACAGCAGCTTCAAATACATGTTTGCTGTTCAACGGTGGCTTTTCTATAGCTGCCCTTTTAATCAATTTTCCTTAATGAGCCTTTATCTGGGTTCTCTTGTGCTGCAAATTACTCACAAATCTTATGATAGTTTTATCATCTCCATTCAGTTTTAGCTAAATATTAGTTGGTTTCATGCCTTTTGCATAAAATTGCACCACTTATCACAAGCATAATAATTTGGAACACATTATCGGTACAACTCCACAAATATCCATATTATTTCAGTTTGATTACACTGTGTTCCAAATTATTATGTACTCTAATGGACTGTATGTACACTCACTTCCCAAAGAGAGATGTTTTTGATTATTACACTAAAATTCAAACAATGTCAAAAATTCCAGTAAAGATATTTATAATGTGAAAAAAAATTCCATTTCAAATAAATGCTGTTCTTTTGAACTTTCTATTCACCAAAAAAGAGTCCTGAATTTAATATAGTTTTCAACATTCATAATAAGAATCAGATAAGTTACTAATTTATAAAGTAAAGTTTGTAACATTAAAGTTACTAAAAATCAGTATTAGCTTTCCTGTAGCTCAAGCAGTAGAGCGTTGACGCTTGCAACACCAAGGTCATGGGTTCGATTTCCAGGGAAAGCAAGACATGATAAGAATCTACATGTGTACCATGAAATACAATTTAAGTCGCTTTGGATAAAAGCGTCTGCCAAATGCATAAATGTAATAATAGCATATTACAATGATTTTAGAAGGATCTTGTGACACTGAGTAATGATGAAAATTCAGCTTTGCATCACAGGATTAAAGTACATTTTAAAATATATTACAATAGCAGCTGTTTCACAATATTACTATTTTTACACTATTTTTGTCAGTTATGTTCTAGTTTCACTTTCATGGATTTTTAGTTTGTTTCTCTTCAGTTTTGTTCTAGTTTCCCGCCAGGCATTGGTTGTCATGGACATTCATTGACGAGCACACACGTATGTCTGTATTTAGCTTATCACATTGTCTATTTAATTTCCTTATTTCCTTTTTTTCCTTGTCCGGTATTCTTTGTCCCATGCACTTTATCTTGTGTTTGCTCTTGTTAAATAAACCTTGTTGTTATTTTGAACGGCCTAATCTGCCTTCCTCATCATCACTGGACTTGATTCATGGCCAGAACCAATACCAGAACCTAAAATAATATGGATATCGCATCTATCAACATTGTGCCAAGGAAGGGTAGCAAGGAATGTAAGGGAGGAAAGATTGTTTTTATTTTCCAGGATGGCAATACTTTAGAGGACTTTGTGGAGGAGTATCTAAACATCTGCCACCAAGCGACATGCGATGACGTCACCCTCATGAATGGTTTTTGGTGTAGGCCTGACAACAACAACTGCTTCATTAGGCTCAAGGGGACACCTGCTGCAGTTTAGAGGATTACATCAACTTCACTCTGTGATGGATTCTCCTTAACTGTAGGCAAAGCAGAAGAAAAGAACATCAGCATCATCCAGCCCCACCCAATATCCATCATCACGTTGCTGAATCCAGAGCCCAGCCAGCCTTTGTATGGAGACCAAGTCAGAGCCCACCACAGACAGGGAGCCTACACCTGCCGCGATGGATGAGCCAGAGCCTGAGAGGAGGACAGCAGAAACAATCGCCCAGAGCCTGAGCCCCAAAGTGAGTCTGACCTGGTGTGTGAGCCGACAACATCCGTGACAGAGGGGGCATTAGTTGAACTGGAAACTGACAAATGCTTGATTGACTGGGAAATGGAGGTAATACTTCCAACTCTGCCCTGCCCTGTATCTTCTGTACCTTTCCCATTGCCACTGGACCTGCCCAACATAATGCTCATTTCGTCATCCTGTACAGAGGTTGGTGTTGTCACTGACCCCATACAGCCTCCCTCTACCGCTTCCTCTTCCTCGTTCAGCTAGTCTGTCAGCTCTGCCTTCGCTGGCTCCCGTCAGCCCCTTGCCTTCTCCCCCATCGCAATGGGATGAGCATCGGGTCTTGCGGTCTTCAGCTTTGCCCAAATGAGTGGATTCCCTGGTTCCGCCTCCAGAGGCTGATCCCATCACTCAATCTCGGCTCGTCACCCTGACTCCTCCCTCCCTCAGCTCCACCAGAGACCTTCTGCACTACGGCACCACCAGGCACCCTTGTTCCACCGGCTCCACCTTGGTCAGGGGTTGCCCCTCCTATGCCATGGACTTACAATCTGTCCGCTGTGCTCTGTCTCTCCACCCCTGTGGCTCCGTCTTGCTCTGGCCCTCCCTTTGGCTCCTCTTCTGGCCCTCAGTCTGTCCCTCCGGTACCACGGTTCCACCTTTGGGGATTCTCGTTGCGGCTCCATCACAGCCTCCAAGGCCATTGGTCTCGCTAGGTCTCATCTGCTATACATGACTAGGGCTCCACTGTCAATGGCTTCTTCTCCTTCGGTCATCCCCCGGATGTCATCAGCCAAGACTTCACCATGGCTCCTCCCTCCGTCGACTCCATCATGGGCTTTCACCCTGGCTGTGCTCTGGATCACTACCAGGCTCCACCTTCTGTCCTCACCTCCCTGGCTTCTCACACCATCATCGCTACCCTGGTTCCTTCCACTGGAGCCTCCTCTTTCACCAGCCTCTCGTCCTCCTCCAGAACCACCTCCTCAGTCACTTTACAGCACGAGGTAAAGCACTTTCCTTTGTTCTAGTTTCCCACCCAAAAAAATCTGCTTTGGCTTCATATCCACCACCTGTGGATGAGGTCAGTACAGCAGCAACCAGCTGAACTCAAACACTACAGCACTGAACAATCCACATGCCAACACTACACTCTTTACATTACACAGCAAAAGCCAAAAACTCCTTATTAGATTTGTGTGTGTGTGACAAAGGGCCACTCTCAGCCCAATTAACTGCACTAGTACACATCATTTCATTTTACTAAATTATTAATCAGACAATAATCGCCTTCACTAATCAAATAATCATCAGCTGCTCTCTAATTACACATGCAATCCAGATGAATGGGCTGAATATGCAATTTCAGTCCCCTAAGGACTGCAGGACTTATTAGTATTGACAATAATTATAAATTGAATGTTTCACATTTTTATCACTGATTAAACAAGCTTCTGCTATGCAGATTTTTTTTTACAATGACTTCTTATGATCTGTAACCACCTAAATAAGGAAAATAAGACACTAATTGAAAACAATAGGACAAATGAATACAACAGAACAATGACACAAATTAAATAAACAGTGCTTTAAGCTATCTAACAAAAGTAAGCCGTCCACACTAGTGTTTTAAAAAGTTGTCATAGTCTACACTGCAATGCGAAAACCGATTTTTAAAAATGTTCCTTCAAAAATCTCTGGTGAAAAATGATGTCTCGGTGTGGGTGGAAGGCCAAAACACAGAACATATCTGTTTTTAAATGAATCCATATTAATGTAGATAATAGACCCAGGCAAGTTTGTTGGAGCAAAACTCTGCAGGACATTGGCACTCCAGAAGCAGGATTGGACTCCAATTTAAGAACAAAAAGAGATTTTCAAAGCCTCACCAGTAAAGTATGTGGGGACCAAATCATTCCTCAAAACTGGAATGAACACTGTCACAATTTATAAGAGAAAGTGTTACAGGCAGAAACAGCTGTGGCATCTCAGACAAGGTACTGACGAAAGTCATGATGTTCTGCTCCAGTGGTCTAACCCCATATATCCTGAAAGCATCTTCAGAATAGATTGTTCTACCTCTGAAGGACGCAGGGAATGAATGTAGACCGGCTCATTGCTTTTATTGACCTAGCAAAACCTTTGACACCATTGATCACCATGTTCTCTGGACCGTGATGGAAAGTGTTGCCAAAGTTCTTCAAATCCTGCAGAAGATCCATGATTGCATTCAAGCTTGTACGGATTGCGAGATTCAACATCTCTCTTTCACATGTGTAACAGCTCCCATGGTCTTTGATCTCTTTATGACAGCTGTAAAAGTGTTAATCACCTCTTAATACCTCTTAAGGCTGGAAAACACAACTTTTGAACAGATTTTTGCCTGATTTGCAGTCTGGACGACGTCTGACAGTCAGAGCAAGTGTGCAGATTTCAGTTGACAGATTTCAATTTGTGAAAGTTTTTCCTTAATAAAGGGATACAAGAAGACATTTACAAGCAAAATTATTTAAATTAATTATAATACAAAAAGTACACCAAATTAACATTTTTGCATTTCTACAAACTGTATTTGATACAGTAATAATTGATTAAAATATTTATGGGCCCAATTTTAACTGTATAAACTATAGACCAATGAGCCAAAAGATATGACCACCTGCCTATGATGTTGGTCCACTGCGTGGTACCAAATCAGCGCTGACCTAAAACTAATATTTTTTTTTTATATCCCAGAAGGTGTCCTGTGGTCTCTGGCACCAAGACATTAACAGCAGATCCTTAGGATCCTCAAGTCCTGTAGGTTGCGGTGTGGAGCCCCCATGGATTGAACTTGCTGGTCCAGCACAACCCCCAGACACTCAATTGGATTGAGATCTGGAGAATTTAGAGGCCAGGGCACTTTGAACTCTTCATCATCTTCCTCAAACCATTTCTGTGTGTGCAGTGTGGCAGGGTGTATTATCCTGCAGAAAGAGGCCTCTTTCACTAGGGTACACTATTGTCATTGAGGAGTGTACTGGTCTGCAACAATGTTTAGGTAGGTGGCACATCCACATGAATGGTCAGACTCAGGGTTTTCTCAGCAGAACATTGCCCACAGCATCACACTCCCTCCACCGACTTGACGTTCCCACGGTGCATCCTAGTACCATCACTTCCCCAGGTATACGGCACACATACAATCATCATCACATACACGGCCATCCATATGATGTACAAGAAAATGGGACTCATTGGACCAGACGACCTTCTTCCACTACACCAAAGTCCATTTCCAACACATTATAGCTTCTTTCGACGGTGGACAGGGTTCATTATAGGCACTCTGATTGGTCTGCAGCAACGCAGCCCCATATGCAGCATAATGTGATGCACTGTGTCTTGTGATGCATTCCTCCCCTAACCATCATTACAATTTTGTGTGAGTGACACACTGTTGGCTCAGACCAGATGGGATAGTCTTTGTTGCCCTTGTGCATCGATGCTTCTTACCACTTACCACTGCTTCTCAGTTGCTTAATCTCATGACACATGGCAACACAGCTAAAAGTTTCCTATATTTGACCATTTAATGAAAGTAGTTGATGCATTCACAAGCACCCGTAAAAGCTATCGAGTTGAGTCAAGCGCAACACGCAAAAGGGGGGTTTGCAAAATGTGCTGTATTTTTGTAATTCTGCTAGGTGTCAATTACATGCATCACCTTTAAACGTTACGGCGCATTGGCAGGCATCTAATTTCAGAGATGACAAATACACCACGACAGGGGCCAATTCAAATGTATGTCAGAAGTGTTATTTTTTTTTTTTTACTTATTAAGAATTAAATAAGTATAATATAATAAATATTAGTAGCCTATTATAAATAAAATATAAGTAAAATATCATTAGAATAAATACGTTTAATACAAATATAGTTATTATTTGAAAAAAATAAGTTGAAATAGCTAATGGAAGTTGATGACTTTAACAAACGCATAGACTACGATTAACAGCCTCAGATAACAATTTCGTTAAAAATAAAATATTATGAAAATAGTTTCAGTTATGACTTTGATCACTTGATTTAGTACAGCTAGGGCCCTATCTCTATCTCTCCAATGCCACTTCTCTTTCTTTTACGGCCCTGACGAGAACCTTGATCTCCTCGGCTGTGAACCGATTCTGAAGCGCGCCTGGTAAATGGGCCGTTATAATAGTATTGCGCCATGGAACAAGCGCACCTCGCTCATCATGCTCTTAAAGGGAATGTGATATGACGCTCTGATTGGTTTATTTCACGTTACGCCCAAACCACACATATGAATAATGAAGCTACTTCAGACCAACCCCTTTTAGATATGTGCCAGGCGCAAGAGGCATTTATCCCGCCGGGAAAATAGCAACATCGCCAGGATCCGCCCACAAAGTTACTTGCGCTTTGCGCTTTGACACTTGCGTTTCAGATAGTGCGCTGAGTGCAAGATAGGGCCCCTAGTCTTGTATCAGACTATGCAGCCCAGACATAAGCTACAAACATATAAGTTGAATTAGATGACAGACACAGTTTATTATGTAACTAAAAATACCAATTATAACAATATAGTTATTCATATTCATAACTGCAGTTTTCATTATAAACAAGCCTGAAATACACTAGTCCTTTTAATTTGGATATGTCTATGCTTTACATTGCTGCTCATCCAAAAAGATGAGGGAGATAAAATATGCACTCTTTTAAGGAGCCGCAGGGCCTTTTTTTCCTACATGCACACTAAATAAATTTAATAGTTTGCACAAATCAATTTTTTTGTTGCAAATGTGAGTGAAATACTTGCACTGTCGAGCCCTGTGTTTACATCTGTTCATTTCTGTTACCTTTCTTGTATTTAAGCAGTAACTCCCAGATGCCTCTGCGTGCATAGGGATCGACTCCTGCTGTTGGCTCATCCAAAATCACAACATTCGACCCGCCCACAAATGCGATAGCAACAGACAGCTTCCTCTGCATTCCACCTGAATGCACACAACAAAAATTTTCCAAATCTACAGTGTCTGTAAGCATTATAAGAGTAGTATGAATGCTGCTGATGCACACACACACCTGAGAGGTTCTTGGCGAGGTCTTTGCGTTTGTGAGGCAGACCCACGTCATTAATCATTTGATCAATTTCCTTCTTCACCTCTTTAGAGCTCCGTCCCTTCAGCCGGGCATAGAAATATATGTGTTCTTCCACTGTCATGCTGAAACAAACAAACGGAACATGAATACATGACAAATACTCACTTATATAAGAGGCAAGAGACAAATATCACACATACGTGTTCAAAAATATAAAATATATACAGTTATAAACGAGTATAAATAAGCTTAGATTTTCTGTAATTTTAGTATTATTTATATATTATTATTTATATATTATTATAGCATGTATTAATATTTTGGATAAGTCTTTATTTTAATATTTGAATTTTAGAACTTCAAATAATTTAGGTTAGTTGTCAAGACAACCTTTCTAATTTCCATTTCAGTTTTACATGCAATATTTATATTTTATTTTAGCTTTATTTAAATTAAAACAAATAACTACTGTTAAGTTTTAATTAACAATAACAACAGGTTAATTCATCACTATTTGGGTAATAATGAAGCTGTTGGGTTGATAACTACAAATATTCAAATTCACAGGCTATTCACATGAAGAAAGCCTTTGTCATCATGCATGATGTACAGTATATGTTTCTTATGCATATGCATGCTGCATCGTGCCAGATCAATGTCACACTTTTAGAATAAAACTCAACTGAATCTGTGATCATTTCATCATTGAAATACAAATGCAGAGAAAAGAAAGGAGCTCTAAAATCAAGGTTAACGCCTTTGGCGGTTCAACTGAGTCCTAATTTCAGTAGCATGACAGTGTTGAAAAAGAGCTTGAATTTCACTCTTAAAAGCCTGTACGTACCCCATCTTCTGTCAGAGTGAATTGATTTGGACTGTGATTGCCTGCAGCTTTGAAATCTTTTGGATGTAAAACATTTTTTAAATGAACTGTGATTACCTCTAGTTTTTGAATATTTGTTTTGATGTTTTTGAGTTGAACTCTGCTGTTTTCCTGTTGATTGAGAACTGAACTGCTCTCATCAGCTGTTTTCGTAGAATTGTTACTCATCTTGTGAGACTTTTATTAGTTGTCAAACCTTTTTGTTAAGGGTACTCAGATCAGAGTTTTGAGCGGATTACAGGAAGCAGTATTGGCAAATACAGATAACCGACATCGATCATGGGGTCTATTTAAAGCGTTCATTTTATCATGTAGCATAGGGATGCTCCGATCAGGATTTTACAGGCATTACTTCAGATTACTTGAATTTTGTTTTGGAAAATGGTGGAAATTCCCACCTTATGTGATATATATTTATATATATAAAACATGTTTGCTTTTATATTAGGGAGATTTTGTTGCACAATAGCTTCAACACAGCACAAGCCTGATAGAGTAAACAGTCAGTAATAAATTAAGAACAAATGAACAGATTACAAGCACTAGCACAAATAAATGCTAAAGTGAAAGATACGAATAAAATAAACAGTGTTTTAAGTTTATTTATTTTCATTTTTTAGGTAGGTCTGACAGTAGTATTCAGGTAAGACATACTCTCTTATGAAATTGAATAAGGAATCATATGTAAAATAACACTGGATAGTTTTCCATGAATAAATCAAATAGAAATTAATCCTTACATTTAAAGTTACAAAAGTCAAGAGCAGCGAGTGCTTCTCTTTGTTGTTTGATTAACATTAATGACACAGACAGCAACAGATATTTAGAGGCTGCTGTCACTTCCAATACACTTACATATGCGTTTGCGTTCAGTTAGGTCATAACTGATTTTGTTTATGTGAATATTCGCCGAAAACGATAGTTTTGTACATGCATTTGACCATTTAAGAGCAATTAGCTATATCATGCATTTGATAGATTTGTGTGCATTTGACCATTTAAGAGCAATTAGCCGTGAAAAGAACTATTTTTGGTACTCACGAGCCGTTCGTGAGGTGGCTTTGTGTGTGCGATCTTTGAGTGTGCATGACCGTACCGTCTCTCAGAGTGCAGCAGTGCTGAATGGTTTAAAAACGCTTGAATGTTTAGACTGGCAAGACTTAAATAGATGTTAAATTATAAACTTTAGTGACGATACAACAACACTGTCCTGCAAGTGACAATTCCCTCATCTGTCCAGGGCACAGCTCGCTTATAGTGCAGACGCGATGTGGTGATGTGAAGCCAGAGAGAGTGTGCGCTAATTCACTCATGCTGTTTGTGAAATCCCTTCTCAGAGAAACTTTTCAAATGACTGATTTCTAAAAAGATGAAAGACGTGTAGGCCAACTTCACCTTCAGCATTATAATTTTTTCCCCTGTGCAGGACAGAGATTGAGACGCCGCCGCTGCAAGCATGTCATGTAATATCTCTCAAGGCAGGTGCGAAATCGGCAAATTAAGAGATCGCCGATCGAGTAGCGATTATCAGCTAATAGTGATCGATAGCCAATCAATCGGAGCACCCCTACTTTTTGTTCAGATGTGCCAGTGTTCAGGGATAGCGAACAAATACACTAAATTTGATTTCCTTTTATTCCCATCTGTGTTTGTGGACCCTGTGATAGAGAGAAAGGAGATGAAATGAGGTTTTACTCATTGAAGAGGACGTTGTGTTGTGGACACATTCCCAGGTGTGTCCTGATGGTGTCCATGTCAGTGCGGATGTCGTAGCCATTAATATAAGCGGTACCAGAGGTGGGAGCAAAAAGACCCGTCAGTATTGACCTGATGAAACAACAAGAAAAACATTAGAAAAATACTTGAAAATAAACCACCTCATGAACTCAACAGTGTCATACATGTCTCTTTTTACTATGCATTATTTAGATATGAACTGTAGTATGATTGTGTATTATAGAGTATACAGTGGCCCTAATAACATATTTGCACACTTGAGCTACAATTTGCATAGCATAATTAAGCATGCTGTCACTTAGTAGTATTGCATCCTTCATATCTCCAAAGAGTCTTTAGTTTTAGATTTAGATTTATAAAAAACATATACAGCTGTACCGCTTCTTTCCGAAAACGTTACAGCTCTTATTCACCCCCGAACGAAGCACGTTGATGGGCGTGCTTTTGCTTTTGCTCTGGTTGATGTGTGTGCGCACTCTTCCGGCAGAAGCAGACCTGCCAACCTTGAAATTATTTTCTGAGTACCATCAGTGGGACGGGACGGGAAACGGGGTTGGGGGGGGTTTGCCATATATTTTTGTTGTTATTTTTTGAGAATGCAAGACACACACAAACACATGCCTATCTTCATAATTATAAGTTTTTTTTTAATTCGACCCAAATCCAAAATGTCACTTGCACTGCAATATACAGTGAAAGTCCAAAGTTTCAATACTGCTCAAAACCAATACAATAACGTTAGCCAATACAAACATATTTATTGAAAATATTTGACAATGAACAGACAGGAGTCCAATAATAGCAAAACGAATCACTTGTTCCAAAAATAATATTAAGTAGCCTATAAGTTGGACAAATCTGATATATAATGAGGGCTGTGTTAACAGTAAAAAGTCTGTCATTTCACAAAATTTTAAAAACACATGGATAATAGAAAATGCTTTCTTACATTTTGACAGAAAAAAAACACAACCAAGAACAAAATGTAAACTTAGCCCGTCAATTTTCATTTTACAATTATCTTCTCTTTCTGTGTGCGCATCTGTGTTAGTGATAGAGCTCATGCACCACTGGTACAACGGTACTTTTTGATCCATAAGTAACTAACGCCTTAGTTTTCATACAAAATAAATATGTATTTTAAGATAATCCATGCGATCACTCCCGTGTGATCATCGAATCCAGAGGATTAAGTTAACTCAATACAATATTTACCTTCAGTAGTCAGAAGTACTGTGACTACTGTACTGTCCTCGCTTATTAAATCAGTCAGATTTTGACTGTCCAAATCAGTCCTTGGGCAGTGAAAAAAAAAAAAAAAACTGGCTTTACCTTCACATTGTAGACAGGGTTTCTACAGGTATCTTCAAATTAAATTTAATGCCTTTTTAATGCCATTTTAAAATGTTTTAATGCCATATACGACCCATGACTAACCACGTATATATATATATATATATATATATATATATATATATATATATATATAAAATGTTTTTTTTCTTTTTTCTGGAACACATGCGGGTGGGACATGTCGATTGTCCCCACCATTTTTTAAACATCTCGCGGCGTATAGGACGGGTCGCAGGAATGGTGGTGTTTCATTAGTAATATTATTATTAGTGTTTTTGTTGTTATTAATAATTGCTCACACTTGCAAAAGAGAAGATTTGACACATGGCACTGACAATTCAACCAAATACAAAGTATTTATTCTCTTCCTCTTCTACCTGCACCGTCTCCTCCTCTAATGGGCCCTTTTCGCCACCTTCTCTGGCCCAGCATCCTCTAAACTGGCCTTATCAGGGGGCTTTCCTCTCAGGGCGAACGAGAGCATGCTTAATTGCTTTTGCCAGACATCTTTGAAAGACAGATGCAATGATGAATGCATCCATGGCCCGGATATAATTATAAAATATGACATGATTTTAAAAGTGACCTATAACATCGACTATGCAATACACTTTCATTTATTTAGTGCTTATAAAATTATTAAGCCTATTTGGAGGGAGAGATGTTTATAATGTGACAATATGTCAGTCATTGTGTGATAACGAAAATATGACTAGGCCTAGACTACTTGTTCTGAGCAGGTGTTGTCAGTGAACAGGCTGTAGAACTGTTGTCTAAGTTACAGACACTCAGACACCATTGTTTGTGCCAAACAAGTTGTGAATTTTTTGTAACATTAAAACAGGAGATCATGATTATCTTGAATCTTACCCAGATACAATAGTGCTATTTTCCAACGCAGTCTCATGAAAGTGCTTATCAATACCACGAATGTTATTTCTCGTGCCATTTATACGCCAAAAATGTTTTTTGCGTGTAAATGCTACGCACTGAAAACCACTTGGGTAGGATTAGGGGGAGGGGGTGCGTGCGTATTACACGCCAAAAAGTGCGTATCATATGCACGCGAAAACTGCGTATCATATACACGCAAAAAACTTTTTTGGCGTATAAATGGCGCGAGAAATAACATTCGTGGTATTGATACGCACTTTCATGAGATCGGGCTGAGAGCGGCGCGGCCAGAGACATTTGGGGCGCTGCGGCATATTCAATATATTATAAAGAGTTTTTCAGCGTGAGAAATACAATGTGAGCGTGACAAAAGACCGAAATGCGTGACACTTGAGAGCCCTGCGTCAAAGAGTATAGAAGAACAATATACGTTTTTTGCCTGCGTTCTGTTGTGGCTCGTGCACAACACTTCTTCTCTCGGACGCGCGCTTCAATCCGTCGCGGAGAGACTCTCTTTTTGTTACAGTGAAATCACAAAACATAATGCACACAAACATGTCAGTGCTTGATATACAACCACTAATAAACAATCGGTTTTGATGAGGAAAAAATATATACTTCTTACTGCGGATTAGAACCCAAAACCTCTGACATGCTTGGCAAAAGTTCTGCTACTGGACCATTTAAGTACATGCGTGTAACAGTCGGGTCTATTCTCACTACTAGCAACATATATTAGATCTCATTAAACGACAAATTAAACACAATGTACTATCTAACGCCGATTTGTGGCCGTCACACGGCATATGGGATTTTACGTCGCTGATTCCCATTGTCCCCAACTTTAAATGCTCTTTTACAAACGCCGCAAAATCCTTCGCCGGAAAATCTTCGCCGCAAAATCCTTACCACTAACGGGCTGCAACCATGTCTTATAAGTTTTGTTTTCCAGGCACTTTGGCTGGAATTTGCACTTTCCCATTTATTCAAGGTTCAGACCTGTCCACCGCTGTACAACAGACCCGCGTCACCTCTGCATCACGGCACTTTTGCTCCAGCCGGAAGCAATTACCAAACTGGTTCCGCATATTTATCACACGAACGTACATATTTTGCGACAGAAAATACAAATTATTAATTATGAAGGCTATATTCAAATAAATTTATATAAAATTCTCTTCAAAACTATAAAAAAATTTAATGCCTGTAAGAATAAAATTTAATGCTTTTTAATGCCTTTTAAGGCCTTAATTTTCGCAAAATCCATTTAATGACTTTTAATGCTTTTTAATGCCCCGCGGAAACCCTGTGTAGAGCACAGCATCTTCTCGGCATGATGCTGTCCAGTATCCACAGGAATCAGCTGCAGTGTCTGTCGCAATAAGTGGGCGGGCAATATGCTAATGTTTCGTCTTGACGTCACAACGAAACGGCTTATGACTCGTTTGAAAAACGATTAATTTTACTGACTCAGAGTCGACTCTTACTTTTGAAAAACAATAACTTTATATACGGTGCACTTTCAGATTTAAAACTTTGTAGGATGTTTTCATTCACTTAGAGCTATATTACACACTACATTAAAAATCCATAATTGGGGCACTTTAAATAAGGGGTATCTCTACAGGATAGGTGTGGTATGCGGCAGGCTTATCCTCTCCGCTCACATTTTGTAGGATGTTACAATTTGGACCTGGACTCTACAACAGATTATTTTGTCTTAGTGTGCTCCCAGTGATTCACACAGACAGGCATTTTGAAGTCTGGAGATTTGGGTATCCAAAGCGTCAATTATGATTACGCAGCGCGAGTTTCCTCGAAATGGAACGTCTCCGTTACGACTGTAACCCTTGTTCCCTGAGAAGGGAACGAGACACTGCATCTCCCTGCCATACTCCCTGCATCCCAGTGATCAACTTGCTTGTTTGGTCCTCCCGTCACCCTGCCTATGATGTTCCGTCATGTCCACTGGACTGATTTCACACACATGCTTCAGACGCAATCACACAGGTGTTCCCAAAGAGTCAATGACGATGACGCAGCGACGGTTACAGTAGTAACCAGAGACGTTTCACAATCTCAAGGCTTGTAATGTCTGTAAGCTGTAACTGTAAAACTATCAACCTTATTTTACTATTGCAAGTGATGTGAAAAATGCTTGCCACTTGCCACACATCATAATATCTGACTGAAAGTTTAGTCAGGCTGCCTTCAAAGCAACTGTGATTGCATTACAAGAAAACGGTTTGCACAGTGAACTTTCAACCAAATGAACTGAACTTTGATTAGGTCCACTCCAAAAGTATTTCGTTGCACAGGGCCATTGCTAAAGATGTATGAATTATGTGATAGAGTATGTGACTGCATAGATGAGCATTATACACATGCATACACTTGTGAAAACTCACATAGTGGTGGTTTTTCCAGCTCCGTTATGTCCTAAAAACGAGGTGATGTGATCTTTATAGAAGTCCAGGCTGAGTCCGTCCACAGCAAGTTTATTTCCTGTCTTATAGACCTTTACCAGGTTCCGTATACACACACCAGCATTCATTCCAGACGGAGACTTTTCCAAGTAATCTGCAGCACACACATTCATTTAGAAGTTTTGATAAAGAATCATTATTCATATCTGTATGTGGTGTGTGTGTATTTGTACCGTTCTGGTCCTTGATCTCATTAAGCAGGTCGGGTTCAGCATCAGATCCAACCGGAGTTCCACACCAGTACGAGGAAGTAAAGGGAAAATACCAGGGCTTTGAGATACCATACTGACCTAAAGAAAGACGCAAACATCTGTTTACACGCTGATAAATCAAAGTAAAAGCAGGCTACATTCTGGATATATAAATTTGTCCAATTTTATCAGCATACAGTCTGAGGTTTGGAATTATTAAGATTTTTTAAATGTTTTTGAAGGAAGTCTCTTATGCTCACCAAGGTTGCATTTATTTGGTAAAAAATACAGTAAAAAAACAAACAAAAACAGGAATATTGTGAAATATTATAACAATGTAAAAAAATGCTGTTTTCTATTGTGATATATTGTCAAATATAATTTATTCCTGATGCACAGCTGAATTTTCAACATTATTACACCAGTCTTCAGTTTTAATATGATTTAGAAATCATTCTAACATGCTGATTTTTTTTTATTTTAATTACGTTAATTACCACAATTGGTCAAAGCAATGTACTTCAACTTCGAATTGTCTGCTTTAATTAATCATTAGGTAATGATTTGTAAATGTATCATTATGTTATGACTTTACTTGTTGAGGCACATGACAATTAACTAATTAAGTGTTACATATTACTTAACAGTTAGTTAATAGTCATGTGCCTCAACAAGTAAAGTCATAACATAATGATACATTTGCAAAATCATTAGCGAATGATTAATTAAAGCAGACAATTCGAAGTTGAAGTACATGACTTCAACCCATTGTGGTAATTAACGCATTAATTTACTCTATTAGTTAATAAAATATGTTATGAAGGAATTAATACATTATGACACATTTAATTAATAACAATTCATATATTACTTAATATATGAATCATTTAGAATCTTTATTAGTTGCTGATGCAGTAATCATTAATTAATTGTGTATTTCTCCATGAGTTATACATTAACACATGATTATCTGTGCATTAGTTAAGCATGAATTAATGCTTATTAGTGCACCCGTATTGTAAAGTGTTACCAAAGAATCTTACCGACGCCAAACTTTTGACCAAAACTGTCACATAATATATAAAAACTTTTGTTTAAATCTCAAAACAGCAATAACTTTTTTTTATCTCGAAAAAGCAAGAAAAACAAAATAAAAACAAAAACAAAATGATAAAAACGCATAATCTAAATATTTTCTAGGTGTATCTATGCATCTATGTACCTGGAAAAACGTTCTCGATGTACCAGGTCATTATCCAGTAAATGAGAGCGTCAAACAGCATCATGAAGATGGAAACGATGAAGGAGTAGCGGTCGTTCTCCTGCGGACTGACCCGGATGTTGCTCCACTGAATCCCGATGCCTTGCTCTTCATAACGGGCGAAATTCTCACAGCCGTATCCAAACGCCACACATGATAGCAGGCTCTATTGGGACACAGACACAGAGGTCAGAGACTGGCTGGGCCCTCCTGCCTGCTCCATGCCATTAATGCAAATCCTTCCCTCTTGTGTGCATTTTTACTCAGGTATGAATATGAGATCAAAACAGCAGCATTGCCACGATCCACAATTTCAAAGTAAACAGTACTGCTCACATTAATGGGCCTGTAGGCTCATTCATCTAGCCTAGACAGCTGCGCCTGAATGCCAAGACACACACACACACTTCTCTCTGATAAGAGGAAGACATCCACACACTGCTGAATAGAGCGAATATCTTTGCGTGAGATAAAGGTCACTCTGATTGGTCACAATGACGGAAATGCAGCTGTAAGTCATTTAGTTGGTCTTTCTCTTTCTCAAAGGGCAAAAGTGCTCCTCCATTGCTCTTCTCTTCAGGTGTGGGGTCACTGCTATAACTCTCTCACTAATGCACATCCTCACTGGAGATGAATGGAGCTTCAGAAGGAGCTTCTCCAGAGATCTGAATCTGCTTCTGTGCATTTGTACCTTAAGAGGACTGAGTGTTGAGTCATTCACTGTGTGAATTAAACTAATGTACAGTTCAAATGACACATCATTTCTCATTCTTTTCTTTCCTCTCGTCATGTTTATATCTCTGTCTCATCTTCTCCTCTTGCTTGTTCTTATGAAAAAGAGGCACACTTTGACATACTTTTAAAAAAGTACTAATCATGGAAAAATATACTTTAAAATCATATACTTAAGTGGGAACTGAATGTAAAGTTTTTGGAGACTTAATTGTAGCTTAACAACAACTAAATGAAAATGTATTTTAGTTTGAATATATCTATAATTCCATGTCTTTGAAATAGGTTAATGTGTCCTGCTTAATGTAAAAACAAGCATTTTTAGTAAACTGAAATATAATTTCATGTATTTTTGCTGAAACTAGTACTGTATGTCATGCATTTAAATATGTTTTTCCTCTTATTTTTTGGCAAATAAAAAAAATGTATAATAAAAAAGTAGTACAGCATAATTTCAGAACTCATTACAGAAATAATATACTTTAAATATATACTTATAATAGATATACTTAAGTGTAAACTGAAAATAATGTTTCCAGACACTTAATTGCATGTGAAATGTAATTAAATGAAAATGTATTATATTTATTAAATTCATATTAATTGTAATTATCTGAAATGTAGTGTTTTGTTATTCCCTTGACTAAAACTTAAAGGGTTAGTTTACCCAAAGCTTAAAATTCTGTCATCATTTACCTCCCCTCATGCCGTAACAAACTTGTAAGAATCTTCGGAACACAAATTACGATATTTTTTATTAAATTTAAGTCTTCAATCCCTCCATTGACAGTCTACGCAACTACCACTTCGATGCTTCAAAAAGTTAAAAAAGTCAAAGTAGTAGTTGCTAGACAGTCAATGCAGGGACAGAAATATCTATAAATGATGACAGAATTTTCATTTTTGGGTGAATGAAACCTTTAAGTACATCTTTATATGTAATTTCATACTTCTATTGTCTTTGAAATATGGTTAAAGTGTACTTATATATAAAATAAATTTAAAAAAAAACATTTGCATAGAAGTAGTTGCAATTTAATGCATTTAAAATAAAATAATTAACTTTAAATGTACTACTGAATAACACATTGCTGGTACAATTATAATCAATCAATCAATTATAATGTGCTTTAGTATGTTATTCAACATAAAAACATCAAAAAGTGTATTTCTTTAGAGCATGTCAAGATATTACTAAAACAAGATTTTAAAAAATCCACTTTTCCTTAAAACTTTGAACTTGACATTGTACTTGAGTTTGTTAAGAATAAAAGTGTACTCTCTTCAAGTGCACTTAAGAGACCTTTTATTTAATCGATATTACATTATCTGCAAGTAGTTATTTTTAGTAATAATTATTACTAATTATTTAGTAGTATTATTTTAGTACACAACAAAAGTACACAACTTTTTTTAACAAGACATTAATTCACCAGGCTGGTGTAGAGGTGTGTTGAATGTCTCACCGTGGCAATCTTGGCGCCAAAGCCCAGGACGTCCCTCCAGGCGTAGCAAAGCACATGAGGGAGGTAGAGCAGGAAGTAGATGAGGCCCCCACAGGCGGCTGCCAGATTCGCCCGAGAGAAAAACACACTGATGAAAAAGCACTGCATGACAGTTGCCACGCAGAAGACCAGGAGGAAGACAAAGATCACAGAGGGGTCACTGTATCGCAGAATCTTTCCATACTAAAAGAAAGAAAGAGATATAGAAGAGAAAAGAAATATGATGGAGCCGCATTCTTGTAGTTATGTCTTGTCACACAGTTGTTGAGACACATTCAGCCATAACAGCGTGAAAGCTTTACGGAGCCTTTAATGAATGCTGCGTTTGAGTTTCCATGGACGCGTCAATAATGTAACCTGATAATTACAAAGCAGAACAACACACATTGAAAACCCACTCGTCTAAAAGAAGGGATTAGATCTGTCAAGAGCAGAGATAGAGAGAGAGAGCTGATTAAAAGGCAGGTCTGTGATTGAATAAGCGATAAGCTTCATGGCTCTGGTGGGTTGAGGTAAACAAATCATGAATGATTTTGAATATACAGCAGAGACATGACAGAAGCTCATCTGCCATGTGCTCAAGCCTGCTGAACCCACAGAGTCACGCTGCCCACCGCAAAACCGTCCATTCGCAAACACTGCACCATCTGATCCTACACCAGCTCTTTTACTCTCGAGAGCAGTGGTTATCTCCAAGTTGATTGGATAATTAATGAATAAAATGATTGTTGTTATTAATTTCATGGTAAGTGCTTCAGTTGTCACACTTTTTTTCACCGCAATTTTTTATAGCTGCTGTCAATTATCTTAAACTGAAAAAAATTAACTGGTTTTATTCAAGTTAAATTGATTATTAGTATCACTGAATCAACCTAAATACAATCATTTATACAAACAAAACTCATTTTTATTAAGTTTATGAACCACTACTAGAGCAAAGCTTTAGAAGCTCACTGATCCAGTTTATTTCAGATCAGATCTTGGATCCAGTGTTTCACAGTGTTTGTAAATGGCAGTTAATCAGCATTAATCACCTTGAGAATGACAGTGAGGAGCGCAGCGCTGACGGCCAGAGGCAGTGTGCTGCTGATGGCCCAGCTCAGCCAGTAGGTTGAGCTCTTCAATCCCATCATCATCACAGTCTCCTTCAGACGTGCCTCCTTCTCTTGAACCACACCCTTCACTATCAATGCAACCGAGAAGATCCACGCTAACGTCATATATAGAGGCAGGGAGCGCGTCAAAGATCGCAGAAACCTACACATGCACACACAAAACAAGCATTAAAACTTAATCCCACACTTCATTAAAAGAGTAATACACACACACAAACCACTTCCCAAAACAACATGTTTTCTTTAAAGCATTTAACATGGACACTACATAGAATGTGCTATCTGTCACTCAGGCCCTGCTGCAGGCAAGAGCTACCCCCAGATCATCTGTCCTCATTTGACTAGATCTGTCTGCAGTCTAAATCACTAGGAACTTTAGTCCATAGGGCATCATCACAGGAACTTCACCCCAATAGCTTGAGATCTACATCACTGCTAGATCCAGGGTATTTTGTAAAGAAAGGTCTCAGTGTCAGTCGCGTCAGCCGAACACTGATGTACCCCAGGGTTTGTTCCTTGGCCTGCCTCTCTTCTCGATTTGCACACATTGCTGGAAACAATCATTCTTTCACATGGATTTCTTACCATTGCTATTTCTTGTATCAGGGAGTGAGTGACACCTCATGGTGCAAATACATAGAGGCACAAGAACTTTCCTGAACCTTTGTCGCTGTACCTCAATAGTGGAATAATCTGTCATTTCTCCATTTTAACAGAGTTTTGAAAGACACGTCAAATAATAACACTTCTATGGGCACTTAGCTCCCATCTATTACAAATGCAATTTTAAAACAGTGTTATTTGATGGACTGGCATGCAGGGCATACAATTATCTGCCTATAAATATTAAACACACAAGCCATCTTACAAATTTAATTTTGTGTTATCTTTCTAGATGCATGATGCCTGCTAGAGTTTGGGTCCCTTAACACGGTTTTCGAAATTTCACTAGTTTAATTTTCATTTTGTAGTTTGATTTCAAAATGAAGTTAATTTAAAGTTACATATTTAAAATGTAACAAAAATGATGTGCCAAAACTGGAGGGCCACCATCCTGCAGAGATTAGTTCTAACACTGCTTCAACACACATACTGTTACGGGTGTGGTGCAGGCAGATGAAGAGGCAGCAGTCAACAGGTCCAACTTAAATAAACTTTACTTAATACAACCAAACAAGGAACTCGGGAAACATACACACACCTAATACGAACGTAGAACCGACCAGGAGTGAGGGAGAACACAGGGTTTACATACACAGAGAACAGATAGGGAAACAAGACACAGCTGGGGCAAATGAACTAGACACAGGTGAAGGAACTGAACACAAACGAGGAGCGGGAAAACTGGAACACAGGACTAAACCAAAAACACACTGCAGGGGGAAACACAGGACACACATGTAACACATACATGCAGTTTTCAAATAAGCCCCTGATATAGTACTTGCGACACGTGATTTTTTCCCCCTAAACCAGTTCAGCCAATTTTAACGAGTTTATTGGTCATGTCAATCACTGTACTGATTGCCTATACACCAAACACTGAACCTTACACCAAAACCCTAAAACTACCTGTCACTGTAACCTTAACCAATGAAATTCCCTGCAGGGCGGGATTTCACGTACTTGCGACATATAGTAAATATCCTATTTCTGTTACATTACATTACATTTACATGTAAATTGAAACTACCTTTACTTTGAGCACATATGATTCAGCAGTATAACCTGAATCAGATAAGAATTTTTAGCCCTTACAACTTTTCAATGATGGACAAAGTATAACTCCATCAGCTCATCTATTCATGGTAAAAAAAATTTTTTTTTTTCAAAGGTCAGTTCATCTATTTGAGGAAGCACTAAGTAATGCATTTAGACAACATCTTTAATTAACACATTAATGCAATTAACAAAGTCTCAAATCACTTTACACCATACAGCTACATTTTAAATGCCACACTATTCTGATGATTCCCTGCACATTATATTAGTTTTTACCATGGAAACGAAGGACCAATGAAAGAGTTTTAGAGTGTAAAAGGCTGAGAAAGTTGAATAATAACACCACTAATTATAAAGACTCCTATAATATAATAATATATAAGACCTATATATATATACACACACAAGACACCTGTCTGTTCTCTTCCGTTGTGTGACAATAACAAGCCAGCTGTCACTCTTCTCTTCTTGTGCTCAGAATTGATCCGTTTCACAGGAATCAGAAATACACTACTGCAGGGTAAAGCTTCGGTTACTGGTCTGTTGTATTAACATTAGTAAACTGGTCTCACAAAACACCTCTTATATTTTCCGTATTGTCACTTTTCCATGGCTTCATTATATAATGTACATAAAAATGAATTTACATTGGTAAAAAACCAATTGGGTTCCCAGCACAGACGCACAAATGCGTCATGAAAGCATGAAAATGCAGAGCGAACCGACAAAGAGAATAAATTAAATGAACTGACAAAAAAAAAACAACAAAAAAAACGACCTGACTGAGCAGTTTAGTTCAGCATGAGACCAAAATCAACTGTGGCAGACTGAAGCTTCCTAATGGCAAAAATGCTGTTGTGTGAGTGTGATGTTGCTTTTAAACAACTTCAAATATTCACACAAAATTTAATTCATAAAGAGAAAAATATTTCAGATCTTGGCCTCTATTGGAACTCATTGGAAATAAGTTTACCCTGTGACAACCAATGTGGAAGTGAAACACCTACAAGTGTAAAACAGGCTAATCCTTAAGAGAATAATCATTCTCTCATTGCAGATGAACAAAAATGCTCTGGAAACAGAAAAACACGCTTTAAGACGACGAGGGAGGTCGGCTCTTAATCATCAACAATTTGATACTGTGCATAACAAATTAGCATAATAACCCAATTTAGAGGAATCAAAGTTCAACCCGTATCTGCTTGATTTGCTTCAATTTTGGAATAATCATTTCCCTGTAATTATTTCCACTGTAATCATGAGCAGTAAACCACAAAGCACTTTGACTTTATGAATGTGCAACCTCTCAACACAAGCACCTTAATTTTTTCTATGTTAAATAGATCATTGTGCCTTTTAACATTACATCTGAGAATTTTTTTAATGACTTTAAATCTATTGTAGCTCAGCTTGGTTTGCATTCTAAACGGGTGCAAACTAACAGTTATGAAACATATAGCAAATCTGTTGAATTTAAAGCTCACACTGAAGTAATCTGTCAATAAACAAATTTGTATGGTTAGGCGACTATACAGTTCACACTCTTTCCTGTGAGCTGATGGCTTACAGGATATAAATATTGATTCATTTTGATTTCATGTTGACTAAATAGAATGTGACTTGTGTGTTCTCAAAATGCTTTGTGATGATGTTGAGTGATTTCTGTTTTGTATAATCTTTCGGTCTGATTGCGGTTTTGATTATTAGGCCCGATTTCTGATTTGTTTGATTATTTGGTTTGATTTCTCAAGGATACATACTTATCTGTGCAAAAAAGGGGCAAACCTTTTAGAGGGTCAGCTTTATGTCTCAGCTTTGGGTCAAATTACCCATTTAATAAGACTATACAATAATAACAATCATTCTCACTCTTATTATTTAAAATGTAATTTTTATTATATTGAAATATACACTACCGGTCAAAAGTTTAAGATCGGTAAGATTTTTTATGTTTTTAAAAGAAGTCTCTTCTGCTCACCAAGGCTGCAATTATTTGATAAAAAAAAAACAGTAATATTGTGAAATATTATTACAATTTAAAACAGCGGTTTTCTATGTGAAAATACACTCACCGGCCACTTTATTAGGTACCCCATGCTAGTAACGGGTTGGACCCCCTTTTGCCTTCAGAACTGCCTCAATTCTTCGTGGCATAGATTCAACAAGGTGCTGGAAGCATTCCTCAGGGAGTTTGGTCCATATTGACATGATGGCATCACACAGTTGCCGCAGATTTGTCGGCTGCACATCCATGATGCGAATCTCCCGTTCCACCACATCCCAAAGATGCTCTATTGGATTGAGATCTGGTGACTGTGGAGGCCATTTGAGTACAGCGAACTCATTGTCATGTTCAAGAAACCAGTCTGAGATGATTCCAGCTTTATGACATGGCGCATTATCCTGCTGAAAGTAGCCATCAGAAGTTGGGTACATTGTGGTCATAAAGGGATGGACATGGTCAGCAACAATACTCAGGTAGGCTGTGGCGTTGCAACGATGCTCAATTGGTACCAAGGGGCCCAAAGAGTGCCAAGAAAATATTACCCACACCATGACACTACCACCACCAGCCTGAACCGTTGATACAAGGCAGGATGGATCCATGCTTTCATGTTGTAGACGCCAAATTCTGACCCTACCATCCGAATGTCGCAGCAGAAATCGAGACTCATCAGACCAGGCAACGTTTTTCCAATCTTCTATTGTCCAATTTCGATGAGCTTGTGCAAATTGTAGCCTCAGTTTCCTGTTCTTAGCTGAAAGGAGTGGCACCCGGTGTGGTCTTCTGCTGCTGTAGCCCATCTGCCTCAAAGTTCGACGTACTGTGCGTTCAGAGATGCTCTTCTGCCCACCTTGGTTGTAACGGGTGGTTATTTGAGTCACTGTTGCCCTTCTATCAGCTCGAACCAGTCTGGCCATTCTCCTCTGACCTCTGGCATCAACAAGGCATTTCCGCCCACAGAACTGCCGCTCACTGGATGTTTTTTCTTTTTCGGACCATTCTCTGTAAACCCTAGAGATGGTTGTGCGTGAAAATCCCAGTAGATTAGCAGTTTCTGAAATACTCAGACCAGACCTTCTGGCACCAACAATCATGCCACGTTCAAAGTCACTCAAATCACCTTTCTTCCCCATACTGATGCTCGGTTTGAACTGCAGGAGATTGTCTTGACCATGTCTACATGCCTAAATGCACTGAGTTGCCGCCATGTGATTGGCTGCTTAGAAATTAAGTGTTAATGAGCAGTTGGACAGGTGTACCTAATAAAGTGGCCGGTGAGTGTATATTGAAGTGTAATTTATTCCTGTGATCAAAGCTGAATTTACAGCATCATTACTCCAGTCTTCAATGTCACATTTTTTTTATTATTATAATATGAAATTATTATAATATGATGCTCAAGAAACATTTATGATTATTATCCATGTTGAAAACAGTTTTTTACATTTTTATTTCAGAATTCTTTGATGAATAGAAAGTTCAAAAGAACAGCATTTATTTAAAATATCATCTTTTCTAACATTATAAATGTCTTTACTGTATAACTTTTGATCAATTTAACTCATCCTTGATGAATAAAAGTATTTTCTAATTTCTTTCCCCCAAAAATAAAAAATAAATTTTTACTGACCCCAAACTTTTGAATGGTAGTGATTAATGTTACAAAAGCTTTCCATTTCAGATCAATGCTGTTCTTTTGAACTTTCTATTCATCAAAGAATCCTGAAATAAAAATGTAAAAAACTGTTTTCAACATGGATAATAATCATAAATGTTTCTTGAGCATCATATTATAATAATTTCATATTATAATAATTTTAAAAATGTGACACTGAAGACTGGAGTAATGATGCTGTAAATTCAGCTTTGATCACACGAATAAATTACACTTTACTATATATTCACATAGAAAACCGCTGTTTTAAATTGTAATAATATTTCACAATATTACTGTTTTTTTGGTATTTTTTATCAAATAATTGCAGCCTTGGTGAGCAGAAGAGACTTCTTTTAAAAACATAAAAAATCGTACCGATCTTAAACTTTTGACCGGTAGTGTATATATATTTCTTTTTTACAAATTAATAAAGTATATACTTTTAGTAATAATACTAAAAAATAAAGACACTCAGAGACACTGAAAACACCGGATCATGAGTTTTTCGTGTGTAAATCAACACAGTGCTGCGCTCTAAGTGCTAAGCTCTCATTTTATTTCCTGTGACTCCTTGCTGGTTTTCACCAAAAGGTGACAAGTTTGCATCCTTGACTTTTTTTTCTCTGTTTATTCGGTCAGATTTCGGTTTCTGATTTTTCAGTGTTTCGGCGACACTAACCTTCACCATCAAAGAGATCAAAGCACAGGGAATGGTCAGCAGAACCATGTTCTCTATAAACCAGCAGAACCATATTGAACCGTTCCGAACACCGACAACCCGCAGAACCTCCTTCAGACGGCACTCCTTCTCGAGAACCAGGCCTTTGATGGTCTGGCAGGCCGTGTAGATGAACGCTAGCACCAGGAACATGGGCAACATGGTGCCAATGGATGAAACAAAGCTGCAGGAATGACCAGAACTGATCTCAGAACACCCAAAAATCAACATTCACTCACATACGTTTACAGAATAAAAAGTTTACAGAATATCCATTTATGTGAGTATATTGTATGTATGTGGATAAAGTTGGGTGTATAGTATTATAATATACATCCAACTTTATACATTTGCTATTTTTATTCGTCTTTTTTGGTAACACTTTATTTAATCCCTTTTAATGTATAATGTATAATGCATTATAACTTTTCATAAATAGATGTAAGCAAGGTTAACATGCATTAACAATATTTGCAGATTCATTGCAACATCTAAAATTGGTTGTTTGTCATGTTTCAATGCATTCTACTTTCTAAAGGTGCAACAATGAATAGATTTATAACAGCATTATAATACCTGTGGTTACAATTAATCTTAAAATCATCAAATGCATAAACATGTGTATTAAGGCATTAAACATATTTTATAATGCATTATATAAGCCTTTAAGTAAATTGTAAAAAAAAATCAATATGTCAATATAGTAACTTGTTTAGTTTTCGTTATTTTTGTACTTAAACTAAACCAAAGTGAGAAATGTTGCCTTGGCAACTGGTTTCAGTTAAAGCTTATTTTATTTCAAGTAATAATTTCATGGTTTTAGTGTTAGGTAACTATAATAACCCAGGGTGAACTAACAAGATTGGTACTATAATAATGACCTCTGCTCATCAAGGTGCTGCTCATATGGTTCTGAATGAATCCTGCTGTGCTGGATGATCTTTACACCACACACAGAGCTCAGCGTCAGTATGATTCATCATTCGGTGACGGTTTGATAATACAGTAAGCCTGTATTAAAGTACTCTCATAAGGCCAGTAAAATGTCATGTCAATATCGGAGCAGAAGGTTCCGGAAACAAAGTGCTGTCTGTGCTCAATTAGCTAGCAGCTCAAATATATCATGTGCTCTCAAAATATGACAAGCTATAGATTTCTCATATCAGTTCTGCTTACCTTTCATAAATACAGTCAGGGAGAGGCGCCGCAATACAATTAGAGCTGACACCAGAAACAGTCGGGGGACAGCGATAACAAACTCTTTAAAACGCATTAATTTACCATCACAGCTCACTCAACTCTCTTCAGTTTCATTCACACAGCAGCACAAACGGTTGCCCGTCCTGACGTAAACGGCTAACATTAATAAACGTTGGTCGTAAATAAGAATGACGAGCACATTCTGTAGACATTAAGATTGATTAGCACCTGGTGAAATTTGTTCAGACATTGCGTCTGTGTTGTTTTAGCATCCGATTCATTGATGGAATAAAATAAAATAAGGTAACTACATGTAGATAATTTAGCACTGAACATAACTTTAATTTCACAATTTTTCACTAGAAACTTACCCTAGTTCCAATGTAAATTGGCACTAAGTTACAAATTGAAAATGTAATTGTTATTAGTTTACATTTAGTATTTAGTTTTAGTTTATTTAGTTTTCAGTATTTCAATAATAATGTTGTATTGTTTGTATCAGTATTTATTTACTGCTCCTTATTCATTTCAAATACAGTTTCTAAATGTTACTTACATATCTTAAGTTTTTATTGTTTTTATGTAAAATTTGAAGGCTGCTATTGGATCATTAAAAGATTGATATTATAAATCATTGAGACACAGAGATTCCCTTCAAGAACATGCGACTTTTCTTTTACATCTTTTAGAAATAAAATGTCAATTGTATAAAATTACGTCTGTAGATAAGCTGTTTTTGTCTAGTCAGGCCAAAACATGAATCTCTTTTGCCCCTAACATTTAAAATTCAGAGTTAGGCTTTTGGTGTGGTGAAAAATGGCTCAAAACAGACTGGAAAGCAAATTAGCATTCTCTCCATTCTCTGTCCCTCTAATGCTGAATAGAATTGGAGTTTTCAAGTGGAACTAAATGACGCAGGTCTGACTGATTCTGCCAGGAGGCTTCAGGATTAAGAGATGTATGACCTTAGAACATACACACACACACACACACACACACACACACATTATATGTTACATGCATAAACAATTAGAAGCAATACAAAAAAATAGGATGTACACTACTGTTTCAACAGCTTTGGATCGGCAAGATTATTTCATGTTCATGTTCAAGTCTCTTGTGCTAACAAAGTACAAAAGTACAATACAGTAAAAGCAGAGAAATATTATTATAATTTAAAATAACTTTTAAATTTGAATACATTTTCAAATGTTATTTATTACTGTGATGAAAAGCAAAATTTCCAGCAGCATTACTTCAGTCTTCAGTGTCACGTGATCCTTAGAAATCATTCTAATCTGCTGATTTCCTCCTCAATTAAGGAACATTTATTACGATTACCAATGTTGAAAACAGTTGTGCTGCTTCATTTTTTTTTTTGGAAACCATTATACATTTTAGTTTTCAGGGTTCTTTGAATAGAAAGTTCAAAAGATCAGCATTTATTTAAAATATAAATCTTTTGTAAAATTATAAAAGTCTTTACTGTCACTTGATGATGTTATAATAGTGGATGATTGCAGTGCCAGATGACTGCGATGTTGACTGGTTCTCTTATGAGAGGTTCTCTCATATTGCGTAAGTTGCTTACGCTACGGGTAAAGTCATCTTTTCTCGAGATCTGGGGCCTCATTTATAAAACTTTGCGTAGGATTTGCGTCAGAAGTGGCGTACGGATGAAACATAGGATGTGCGTACGCACAGAAATATTCGGATTTATAAAACCGTGCGCACGCAGATCCTACGCAGTTTTCCCTTAGTAAATCACAATCAATTCTAAATGTAGCGCAGCTTTTGCGGCTTCATGTCACGCCCATAGCTGGCCATAAATAGTCTGTGAAACGCCCACAAGTTAATATTCATCGATTGCGAAATCATGGCAAACACAGAGAGGAAACCCAAAAAACGTAACTTCACCCAATGTGAAGTAGAAATTTTCGTTGGCGAGGTGGAAAAGAGGAGTAAAATGTTGTTTGGACCCACAGTGTGGGTTTTACTAATGCCAAAAAGGCACTTGAGTTGCAAAAGGTTGCAGACGCCGTTAATGCTGCACACATCCTCGGACCGTGGCCGAAATAAAAAATAAATGGTCGTACATCAAAGTCGATGCAAAAAAGTGTCTAGCACTCCATCGCCAGAGTGAGTCTGGAGCTCGTCACGAGTAAGCCACTCGTCCTCGTTTGTCAGCAAGTCTTCTTCCAGTCTGAAGACTGAAGACTCGAATCCTTCCATTTGCCACATCCTCTAAGAGCGCAAGATCAGCCATCGTGCGTCATTACACATTGTGATGGCATCATGGCATTTTATTACCATTCTTTTGATTGCATCTGACATATTTCACTTTTCTTTTTGCAAATATGTGTTGATTTGCATTTCTGTTGCAGATCGATCAAACGGGTGTTCGTGTAGGCTGTTAATTGTAAGACTTGCTTTGTGAAGTCTTCGTGTTATTTATGAGAGACAGTATTGCCATTTATTTTAATGACGTTTACTTTTTTACCTGCTCTCGGGCCGGCGTGGATGCAGAACTTCTGCGCCTCCTCACTAAGGCTGTTGACCAGCTTGGCCTCGAGTGGTCGACGCCTCAAGAGCCCGCGCCTAACAGACTAGACGGCTATTTTTTACACAGCCGCCGCCAAGTGCCCGCATCCAGAACTGCACCCTTCCTGCCAGAGCTCCACACCGAGCTCGCTAAATCATGGAGCGCGCCTTTCTCTGCGAGAGTTCACTCTCATGTCTCCTCGGCGCTTTCACAAGTGGACGGCGCCGCCGAGAAGGGATACATTTCCATTCCCCCAGTAGAGGAAGCGGTTGCAGCGCACCTTCTCCCGCCTTCTGGATGGCGCTCAAAGGCTGCACTCCCGTCTAAGGCGTGCAGGACCACTTCAGTCCTTGTCGGCCACGCTTTCGCCACCGCCGGACAGGCCGCATCAGCCTTGCACTCCATTGCAGTCCTCCAGATTCTCCAAGCTGATCTCCTCCGTGAACTGGATGAGAAAGCTACGGACCCTGCCTCCATCACGGATTTGCGCAGTGCGACGGATCTCTCCCTTCGCGCTACTAAATCCGCTGCTCAGGCTCTCGGGAGGTGCATGTCATCGCTGACCGTCACAGAGAGGCACCTCTGGTTGACGCTCGCCAACATGAGGGAGTCCGAGCGGGCTGTTTTCCTTAACGCCCCCCTCTCCCCCACTGGCCTCTTTGGCCCAGCGGTTAGTGGAATTGTAGACCGCTTTTCGGAGGTGCAAAAGACCACGCAGGCTATAAACCTCTTCCTGCCTCGACACTTGAACTCAGCCGCACGCCATCCTCGGGACCAGCCTGCTAGAAGCTCCACCCGGCGTCCAGCTCAGCCTCGTCTTCGCAGCGACGACAGGGCGGCCGCCCTAGGTCGCGCTCAACCAGCCGTCACAGGCTGCCTCCCCCCCGGGGACCCCGGCCTAAGATCGCGCTGAAGCCCGAGCCCGCGAAGTCCTCCTAGCAGCTCAAAGGAGGAAAAGACGGTTAAGACCCACCGCGGCCAGACCGCCGCCAAAGTTTTCCGCTCTGTCAGTCCCCGTAGTCATGGCTACTGCAGATGTGTATCGCGCAGCCAACGAGCCGGCAATACAGTCCGCTCGCCTGCATACAACTGCCGTTATCACGGCGACCCAGAGAAATCTCAAAAAGAGCATGTCTGGTTATCCGGCTCACGCCGCATGTGTTTTAAGTGTAGGAAATGTGCCCACGTCTCAGTGTTAACCCCTACACACAAGCACTATACCTCCCGTGTCTCTCACAGAGTCCATTCTCATAAAGCTGGCAAAAGCCGCTCGAGTGTTAGATGTAGGACATGTGCCCACGACCCCGTGCCCACACCTACTCACTGCACGCACTGTTTCACGGCCACCCCCTGCCGGTTTCATTACAGATGTAAGCCCTGTGCCCGCTCACGAGCGCTCACACTTACTGATAAAAACCTTTTAACCCGGCGACGCTCTCGCACCCCGTTCCTCGCACAATATGCTCACCGTCCAAAGCCACTGGGACATTGCGTATAAAACGGCCAGCCATCGCTGTTTGCGAGCCGCCGAGCACAGAGAGAGCGGGCATCGCCTCCGCCTCCGAATCAGGTTCTCGAGCCCACAGAATGTGGCAATCGAAACCCGGAGGTAAAGCAGGGCTATTCATTGCAGTTCGCTCGCCATCCCCCGAGCTTTCGAGCACGAACAGAACAGAGACGAGAGTGAATGGGTAAGTAGCACACCTACTTTGTGCAGAAAGAGTGACACTTCTGTGCAAGGGGTCCATAGAACCGGTACCTCCTTCTCTGAGCGAGTCAGGCTTTTACAGCCGTTACTTCCTCGTACCCAAGAAGGACGGAGCTCTCAGACCGGTTTTAGATCTGAGATATTTGAACAAGCCTCTTATGAGAAGACCGTTCAAAATGCTCACAACTAGACAGATCCTCGCTCAAATTCACCCAAGGGACTGGTTTATTTCCCTCGATCTGAAAGACGCTTACTTTCAGATTCAGATAATACCCCATCACAGGCCATTCTTGAGATTTGCCTTCAACGGTCAGGTATATCAATACACCGTCCTGCCGTTCGGCCTGTCTTTAGCGCCCCGTGCGTTCACAAAGTGCATGGACACGGCTCTCGCTCCCCTGAGAAGTCTGGGCATGCGAATATTTAACTATTTGGACGATTGGCTGATTCTAGCACAGTCAGAGGAAGAGCTTATTTCTCACAGAACGGTGCTTCTCAGCCATCTGGAAAGCCTGGGTCTCACGGTCAACTGGACCAAGAGCTCATTACTGCCCAGTCAGTCAGCCTCTTTTCTGGGCATAAAACTGGACTCTGTGGCAATGACGGCCCGGCTATCTACACAGCTCGCGCGCCGTATTCAACGCCTGGCCGCGTCTTTCCAGAAGGGCAGCGTCGCACCCCTGAAAACATTTCAGAGGATGCTGGGTTGTATGGCTTCAGCTGCACCAGTGCTTCAGCTGGGTCTGGGTCACAGCGGCCGACTGGTACCAGCAGGGAGTGACAATGGGAGCTGCCTCACACCGAAAAGTCATCTCGACAGACACCTCCAACTTAGGCCGGGGCGCTCTTTTCAAGGGCAGACCGGTCTTTGGCCTATGGTCAGACCAGGAGAAATGCCTTCATATAAACTGTCTGGAGATGATAGCGGTCGAGAACGAACTGAATCGCTTCCTCCCACACATACGGGGCCACCATGTTCTGGTCAGCTCGGACAACATGTCCGTGGTGTCTTACGTGAACCACCAGGGTGGTGTCAGACCCAGGAGTCTCTGCAAACTGACAGAGCGCCTCCTCATGTGGGCCCATCACTCGTTGCGCTAACTGAGAGCCGCGCATGTATCGGGCCAAAAGAATGTGGGCCCAGACAGACTGTCCAGGGACAACATTCCACCGGGAGAATGGTCCCTGCACCCCCAGACAGTCCAGTCACTATGGCGACTGTTCGGCAGAGCGGAAGTTGACCTTTTTGCGTCAAAAGACAATACTCATTGCCCGAGATTTTTCTCAAAGAGCCAGGACGCGCTGGCCTAAACCTAGCCCAGCTGCCCGCTGTACGCTTTCCCTCTGATCTTGCTGTTATCTCAGGTAATCAAGAGGATCAGGGAAACGCGCCACTCAGTGCTCCTCATAGCCCTGTGATGGTAGAACCAAACCTGGCTCCCAGAGCTGGTGAGACTGTCGCACGTAGCCCCATGGCCGATCCCGGTGAGGAAAGATCTTCTCTTTCAGGCTGGTGGATCAATTAGGCATCCCCATCCAGAACGCTGGTCTCTGCATGCGTGGATAATCAACGGATACCCGTTGCTTTGCCAGAAGATCACGATCACTCAGTCTAGAGCTCCCTCTACCAGAAGACTCTATGTGTCTAAATGGTCAGTGTTCTCCGAATGGTGCGCTGCAAGGAGCCTGGACCCACGTTCGTGTGGGGTTTCGTGGGTACGTTCCTTCCTTCAAGAGCTGTTGGACAAGGCAGGACTCCTTCCACGCTCAAAGTGTACGTTGCGGCTACTGCGGCGTTCGCGAGTCGACGTGCAGCCGTGCGATAGGAAGGAACAAGCTCATCATCCGCTTCCTCAGAGGAGCCAGGAGGATGAATCCCCCGCGCCCCCTTCGGTTTCTATTTGGGATTTTTCTTTGGTCCTAGAGACCCTGAAAGCGTTTCCCTTTGAAACATTAGATTCCGTGGATCTAAAATACCTTTCTCTCAAGACCGTTTTTCTGACAGCACTGTCATCAGTAAAACGTGTGGGGGATTTACACGTGCTATCTATTAGCCCAGCGTGTCTCGAGTTCGGACCAATTGACTCCAAAGTCATCCTAAAACCGAGACACGGTTATGTCCCCAAGACGATCAGCACACCTTTTAGAGCACAGATCATCTCCCTATCGGCTCTGCCAGCATCCGATAGAGAGGGAAGTGATAACCTCCTATGTCCCGTTAGGGCGCTGAGAGTGTACATCACACGCTCCGCCGCCTTCAGGCGTTATTAGCAGCTCTTGGTTTCGTTTGAAGGGCACACCAAGGGTCTCGCCGCCTCGAAACATAGCCTATCCAGATAGTGGACTCTATTGCAGCAGCTTATGCGGCCAAACACCTGCAGTGCCCTATGGGCATCAGGGCCCATTCCACTAGAGGCATGGCTTTGTCGTGGGCGTGGTCCAGCGGGATTTCTATTCACAACATTTGTATGGCGGTAGGCTGGGCCTCCTCCTCTACATTCGTGAGGTTTTATAAACTGGAAGTTCCTGCCTTGCAGGCTAAACCTTTATAAGTCTAAGTGACGCGTACGTTCTGCCCAGTTGTTCATTTGCAGACTACTCTCGTGATATTACTAGCTCTTCTGGTTGAGTTACACAAAAGGGTGAGACACTTTATACGGCGGTGCCGCTCTGTGTTTTTCCCCTATTATGTACTTATGTACTTGTGCTGGTCTGCGTTGCTGGCCGTCGTTACTACACGGGATTATACATAGACCGGCGGTGCCGCTCTGTATTCCTATTAAATGCTTATGACAGATGCTGGCCACCTGTTCCCGGATGTAATGCTCCCCGGGCTTCCCCGGTACTCATGTGGTGGATGCTCGGCGCGCACGCCGTTGACATGGGGTTTCCATAGCATAAGCAACTTACGCAATACGAGAGAACCTCTCATAAGAGAACGTACTCTGTTACCTAACGTAACCTCGGTTCTCTCAAGAAGAGGGAACGAGTATTGCGTAACCTGCCGTGCTCGCGCCAAGAGCTTATTCGCTTCAGTCAATGAAAACCAGAGTGCAGCCTGTTGAGCCCTTCCTTATATACGATAAGCCAAACCCATTCTGGCGGGCTGTAATATGTGGAGGGTGCGAAGCATGGTAGTTGCGTAGACTGTCAATGGAGAGACAGAAATCTCTAAGATTTCATAAAAAAAAAAAAAAAAAAAAAAAGTTTTTCTTCATTTGTGTTCCGAAGATGAACAAAAGATTTACGGGTTTGGAATGACATGAAGGTGAGAGTAAATTGCAGAATTTTCATTTCAGTATCATTTCATCAACTAACCCAAACGCTCGCGAGTGCACAGGGCAAAATTTGAGTAAATTCAGGCGATTTCTAAGATTGGCAGAAAGTCGTGTCTGAAAGCTGCATGCAATGATCTATAGTTTTTTTATGTGAATGTGAATCTCTGGCCACCTGTTCCCGGATGTAATGCTCCCCGGGCTGTAATGCATTTAGACTTGATTGAAAGAAATTAAAATCTGGATGGCAAACAACTTCCTTCAGCTAAATGATAACAAAACTGAAGTTATTGTCTTTGGCCCTTCAAAATCAAAGAATTCCATTCCTGCCAACCTTGGCCCCCTTGCCCCCTATGTTAAAGCCCATGCACGTAACCTGGGTGTTATTTTAGACTCCCATCTTAACCTGCACAAACAAATATCATCTGTTGTAAAGACTAGTTTTTATCAATTAAGAATAATTTCAAAACTCAAGTCTGTTTTGTCATACAACGATCTGGAAAAAGTTATCCATGCCTTCATAACCTCTCGGCTAGACTACTGTAACTCTCTCTACTTTGGTCTTCCCCTGACACTGGTCGCACGGCTTCAGATGGTCCAAAATGCAGCGGCTAGGCTGCTCACAAATACAAAAAAGCGTGAAAACATAACACCGGTTCTAGCCTCCTTGCACTGGCTTCCTGTCCAGTCTAGGATACAATTTAAAATGCTGTTGATGGTCTTTAAAGCTCTTCACGCCTTGGCTCCCAGCTACATAGCTGGTATTATTCATCCGCATGTAGCTCCCAGGTCCCTTAGATCTTCCAGCCAAGGTCTCCTCCATGTTCCGCGGTCCCGGCTCAAACAAAAAGGTGATAGAGCCTTTTCCATTGCAGGCCCTCAGCTGTGGAACCAACTCCCACCTGACATCAGAAATGCTTCGTCTATCACAATTTTCAAAACCAGACTCAAAACTCACTTATTTACATTGGCCTTTCCTGAGTTTTAATTGTCTTACTGTGCTATGTCTGTAATTATATTTGTATTTATTTTATTTTATTTGTTATTATTTTTATTATTTTCCGGCTATTGTGCTATGTACAGCACTTTGGTCAGAGCAAGCTGTGTTTAAATGTGCTATAAAAATAAATTTTACTTACTTACTTACTTACTCTATTGCTTCCTTCTATCTGATCTTTCACAGTCCTCTAATTTTCTTAAAGAAAGGATCTGTAATGATCATTTTATCTCTACTAACTAGACTAACTAACTAATTACGACCAATGAACTAATTATTGTGAAAGAAGCATCACTTAAATTTATATAATATGTAACAGGGGACATAAAAATGAAGTCCCCCATCTTAATGCATATTATATTATTAATATTATTATTATTTCCCCCACAATGACTACTATGCATAATTTAGCCCAGTTACGACAACAAACAATGTACAAAGCCTGTATGCGTACATCCATCAAAAATGTTTGGGTGTGCGCATGCATATTGTACATGGTACCAAATTAAGATATATGGTAGCAAAATCACTTATATTTGAGAATATCACCTGGCTAGAGTTTGAGACCCCAGGCATGATGTCTCAGTTTCATGAAAGCAGCCTCATTCAAATCTATAAAACACAGCTTTTCACACGAATCAATAAACACATTAAAACAACACAGTGGCGCTCAGCAGTGGCTCTGACGTTCACGTCACCACAAATAAACAAATGCACACAATCCCCCGCTGATGGATTTTTCAGGCCGATGGAGAGAGAGAGAAAACCAATCAAAGCCAATATTAATTTGACATTTACTTCAGCCATGAATCACAGCCGTTGATTATGCTGTAAGATTGACTGAAAAACATCCCTTTCTGCATGGTCTACCATCCCACTCTCAACACCAAACTATCATTTAAATATGAAAACACAGACCATCAGTGTTTATATAATTTCTCATATTTCACAGTCACGGACAAAACGCCTGAACAAGGGCAGTTTTGCTGAAGTGATCACTCATAAACACACACAGACACACAGTTTTGCTTACACGTCGTCCATGTAACATGGGTACGGCATCTGTTGTGCGAAAACTCCGAGCGGCTGGCTGACTCCAGTCTGGACCTTAGTGATTCCTCGATCCACCATGTCCTGCAGGTACACAAACCCTCCTCTCACGTACCGCAGGTCATTAAATGGGTTGTCGCGGGCCATTGGGGACCAGGACCTAAAACACACATGAACACAAAACCACAAATCTCCAGAAAACCCACTGCAGTAGCAGCACATGCTTACTGATCAGTTTTTACACTATGTGTGATATGGTTCAACTGCACTGTAATGGGAAAATTACTTTTCATTTTAGTTTAAAGGCCCACTGAAGTGCCTTGGAACGCACAGCTTTGTATGATGCGTTGAAGTCATTTCCACTAAATTGGCATATTGAAACATATTGAATGGCTCCTCTCCCTTTTCAAATAGCCAATAGGGTTTAATTTACCTCACAGACCGCAAGTCGCACTTGACAGCACCATGAAAGTGAATCCGAGCGCTGGTGATACGTTGGAATTAATAGTAGAGGTGTGAATAAATTCTAGTAATTTCATTCCTAACCAATGTACAGTTGGGAATATAAAAACAGAATAAAATTCCAGCAACCAAACACACATCTCCAACCAATAGCGTAATTTTTTATTTAAAAAGTGGGTGGCACAGGTGTGTGGGGGGAGGTTGCTATCAAATGCTAAGATATATGTACAATATGTCTTTATATGTTTTTGTTTTTATTAACTTTTATTTGTTGTATTTTCGGGTGGATTGTGATTTTATGTACAGCATTTTGAGAAGCTGCTTTTAAAGGCGCTCTATAAAATAAAGTTTATTATTATTCTGTATGTGTACAATAGCAATTTTTGGAAAAAAATAACATTACGATGTCCAGAAATCAATTTCAATAGTATATTGGGTTTAATTTGCCATTTAATGAGATCTACTGTACTGATATTAGTGTCGAGAATTTTCTCGCGACTGTAGCTTGTGTGCTTTCATGGGCTAGTGTTAATACTGCCAAGTGTGTCAGACGTTCTGGGTTTTAATCCGCACTCATATAGTTTTTTATTTATTTTCTTTTTTTTATCAAAACCGAATATGTTTATCAGTGGCTGTATATCAAGCAGGGACATGTTTGTGTGCATTTTATTTTGTGATTTCACCGGAGTGAATAGAGAGTCTCACCAAAGGCGATAAGCGTGCGTCCGAGTGAAGACTGTGTGCGAGCCACAAGAGTGCGAAATGTTTTTTTATATTTTTTAAATCAAGCTGCTGAGCTCGTTGCCACTGCTATCAGTTGCATGTATACAGTTGCATGTATACAGTGTGCCAAGCTGCAAGCTGCGTCCGAGCGAAGACTGTGTGCGAGCCACAAGAGTGCGAAATGTTTTTTTATAGTTTTTAAATCAAGCTGCTGAGCTCGTTGCCACTGCTATCAGTTGCATGTATACAGTGTGTATACATGCAACTGATAGCAGTGGCAACGAGCTCAGCAGCTTGATTTAAAAAATATAAAAAAACATATTTCAGTGCTAGAACGACTCTTATTTGACAAAAACGAACGAAATGAATGCCCTGCTAGTTAACTGGAGATATTTGATTTATTTGTATAATGTACATACATGCTGGGAGTAGTTTCAATTAGTGGTCGGGAGAATATCGACCCTGGCAAAAACACATTGCTCCGCGATGTGTCGACATAAATTTGGTAAATTTGGTCAGGTATTATTTATAGCATATAAGGGGGTGGGACGCTGTACATTCTAGAGAGCATTTGATTGGACAGAAGATGTGATGAGAAGCTGAAGTCCGTGGTGACGTCATAAAAATCCGCGATCCATTTTAGCGAAAGTGAGGGACTGTAAGTTTTGAATGCTATATCTCCTAAATGTGAATTTTGAATTCCCTCGATTTTGACACTTCAGGCAGCTCCATATACCACAATGCAACACGATTGTAACGTCAAAGCATATTGCGTTTAATTTACCCCACCACAAACAACTCTATGATATATATATTTGTTAATTTAAACAACTCAAACACACCTATATACAGAATGCTGCATTAAACAATTTCGTAAGGGACAACAAATACATATTAAATCTTTCAACCGCATTGGATTCTAAGTGATTCCTCTTAGCACGTTCCAATTCAGCATATTTCAAAGGTTCCCCCAGTAGTGGGCACTCATGCAATGTAAGCAGTGACGTACATCCGAGTAAACGAGACGGAGGGAAGTTAGCGAGTGAATGTGTATCAATTCCAAATGTCACAGTTTATTGGAATGCTTTTCTTCCCGATATTGTCTAGAGAAAGGTTTGGCTGATTCCAAATAGTTCCTTAATAACTAATAAGATAAGTGAAGTTTCCTTTCGAATTGGCCATTGTGTATATCTAGTTATCCTACCTTCTTAAAGAAATTCAAAAAAGATATTAACGTATTGTTATTGTTAACGATTTGTTATTGAGAACATTGATAAGGACTTTTCTCTACATTGGGAAAATGTTTTGTTTAAGTGAAAAAAAAAATAAAATAAAAATCACACTTAGTTCAGAAGCCACTTTTCTATGTTTTGCTTACTGAAGTACAACATTACTTTGGGACTATCTCTGACTCGTGTGCCAAGAAGGCTCCCTGTCTTGTGTCTTTTCCCCCCTTTTTTTGTTGTTCTATATTGTGACTGTTTTCTTCTTTGTTTACATAATGTTTTCAATAAAAAAAAAAAATTAGAAATAAAATAAATTAAAAAAAGTTTTAAAGGTCATGACAATTTTGGACTGGAACGCAGCCAAGAATGTATTCAAGTCAAGATTACTTAAGCGCAATTTTAAGTATGTATGAGAAGTACATAAAAAGTAGACTGAAGTATACTAGTATACTTTTAATACTATAAGTTTAAAAGAAGTATACTAATAGCACACTCGAATAAACTTATTTTTTGTAAGAGGAGAGAGAATGAAGCGCGTTTGGCTAGATAAAATATCAAGAGGATGTAGAGCCGAAAGATCATTAGCGTAAACGACCCTGAGTGCTTGTGATGTGTGCTCCATTATTTAAAATGCCGCAATTATGGAACCATGAATGGAACGGATAGAACCATGGGGTCCGCCATCTGAATACCACTGCTATAAAGAAAGCATCAATGATCTTAAATGTCCTTTACAGTCATGAATTTGAAAAACTGTCACCAGGAAGGCGCTACATGGTACCGAGAGCAACTAAAAATATTTTTAAGAGACATTTTGTCTCTTTGTCAATTGTTTTTTTTGAATCATTGTTTCGATTTAGGACTGAATGTGAATATGTGTATAAAGTGTATTGTGTAAGTTATTCCACCAGTTTGGGCAAATATATATTTCCAATAAAGTCTTCACTGCCCCCAGGTTTTTTTTTTTTTTTTTTTATGCTTTTCAGCTGCAGTATGGTGATAGTGTTATCGTATAGTGTTTTCTGTTCTAACCTCTCCTTGATTTTGTCCGTTCTTTCGGTCTCCTCGATCTCCATGCGGATCTTGTATTTGATGTGGGGTGGAGGCTTGAGGTCACTGGGGTCATAGAGATCCGTGAAGACCAGCGCGGCCCAGAACCTGTCCTGATTCAGGAGCTTAAAAGACTGTTCAACCAGCACAGTCTCACTGCTGACACCTTCAAACTTATCCAGATCAAAACACTGAAACACACACACACACACAGTTTTCAGCACCTCTGTTGCATCTGAATCTGACAGTGAAGAACGGGATTCATGTGGCGTACGATGAACAGAAGCAGCAAGCAGAACAGAGAAGCCTCTGCAAAGGAGAGTTCGGGACTGAGCTCAGTCATGGAGAGACCAAATAAGAAGAGTAAACGGAGTGCAGAATAAATGAAAGAGAACAGAGGAAATATCAGCATCTAGTCAAGCTGAACAATAAAGAACCATAAAACATGTCAAGACTGGACAACATCAACTGACAAAATTACATGACTTGTGGTGAAAGAGCCAAATAATACATCATTTGAGCTCAAAAAGAGCTTAAACCTACAAGATTTAATTTGTTAGCATTAGTTAATGAATTAGGTATCATTAACTAATATAAAAACGTTTTTTATTTATTTATTTGATTTATCTACTTTTAACGTTTTGGTTAATTCTAATTTATAAATATAATTCATATTTTTTAATAATTTATAATATAGTTCATATTTCACATATTCATGGTGAAAACCATACTTTAGTAATCCATGTAAAATAGAAATTAAATAAGATAGTTAAGAGACACAAAAATTCTAACTAAACTAAATTTGTGATTAACTTGATCAAAAGCCTTTTTAAGGGTATAAACAGAATAAAACAATTTTCTAGACATTGTTACAAATATAGTAGAAATATTACAAAACCCCCAAAAAAAGTATGTAATGATGTAATGAAGTATGTTTTCTACATTAAGATTAATAAATACTGTTAAGAGATGATATATAATTATGGTAATGTTTTATCACTTTATGATATTGTTTACAGATTTTACTGGTGACTTAATATTATTGATATACTACTAAAATGTGTTATTGAAACAATCGGTCCTTGCAGGCTTTTGGTCATCCTAAAATTGACAAGAATACAAACGTCAAAAAAAAGAAAACTGGAATAGATTTTATATTTTAATATTCTATATATTAATCTCCCGTTTTCACAGACCAGGTTTAAGACTAGTCCTAGATTAAAATGCATGTTTGAGCTGTTTTTCCTGAAAGCAACTTGCACTGGCATGTCTTCATTTGTGAGTGTCATTGTTTTGTCTCAAGATGCACATCAGTAATGTTTATTTTTTTTTTTTTAAGGCATGTTTATAAAAGCTACTTAAATGCCCTAATTGAATTTAGGCCTAATCCTGGTTTAGTTTAAGCCCTGTCTGTGAAACCTGACCAATATAGTATATTTTAATATTCTAAATGTTTTGTTCTACAATGTTTATTGTTGGTGTAGCCAATTTAAATCTCTTAAAATCCAGTGTAACTACCCCTTTAGTCATTTATCGGATGATTTAAACAGAAGCAATTGTACCACATATTTAGGGCTCCATTGCTTGTATCGACACAAATGTCATGTGCTGCTTTGATTTCCACCACACAGTATTTATCTCTGAATGTGATGACAAGGATTCAGCGTTTTGTTGTACAACTCAATGTCTCTAGATACGCACAGGATCAGTCTCTCTTCTTGTGTGCTTTGATTCTTTGATTGGGTTTGATCACAAAATGATACATCATGCAAATTAATCACTGTGATCATTGGCTGCACTTACAGCGTTACTATGCTTGACTAGACTAGTGTGCAACAATGCGGCTTGACTCTTTGCTCTACAGAGTTGGATCATATGAAAAGGCCTTTAGAGTGCACCCATTACAGTTTCAGTGTGCTTGAATCAATCAGAGGTTCAGTGCCTTCATACTGGCTCACTGATCAACCTTTGTGAGACTCAAACCTGTAACTTTTTAGTTGCCAGCCCAGATTGTTCACCCCCTAGGCTACATCATCCTGATCCTGCCTGAATTTCAGACAAATTGAGAATAGAAGAGGGAAGACAACAGTAAAGAGAGTAAAAAGAGATCAGACAAAGGAAGGTTAAAAAAAGGCTAAGAGAAAAGCAGCGATTCTGAATGAAACAAAGTTAAGAATGTTAAGTTAAGAAAATCAAAAAAGACATGCAAACAGATGGTGGAAGAACCAGCAATTCAGAGTTTAGGAATTAGCTCTATTTCGATTCATGAGATTGGCAACATGCTTCACGGGATATTGAATTGGAATTTGAATTGTAAGAGGAATAAAGGTAAAGGCCTGCAGGGACATGTTACGTCTATATATATATATATATATATATATATATATATTTTTTTTTGTTTTTTTTTTTTGTTTTTTTTTTTTTGAAGCCAACATTCAAAGTTTGTCTTTAAGCACTTAAGAAAGCCTAGTAAAAAAAAAATACACTTCTGGCAATTTCTTTAAATTTAAATTCATTATTTTTCCTTAAATTCAAATCCGAATGACAAATTCTGCATCCTGTTTGCTACCTCAGTTCAAATTCAAATCAAATTCAGGAATCGAAAGGCAAAGAAACGGCATTCGCCATTACATAATGGGAAATTGAAAGGTCTATATAACTTTTACACTTAAATGAGCAATAAGGAAGCAAGCAAATAAATAAAACTTTCTTAAACCAAACATTCAAAGTTTGTTTTGATGAACAGACTTTTAGGTGAAAATTACACTTGCTGCAGTTTCATTGCATTTCATTGTAATTTTCTATTTCAAATGACAAATTCTGCATCCTGTTTGTGACCTAAGTTCAAATTCAATTCAAATTTAGGAGCTGAAAGACAAAGAAACAACATTCTCCATTCAGTTCTGGGAAATTTAAAAGCCTATACAGTACTTTCAAACAAACATTCAATGTTTGTCCTGATTAACTTAAACTTTTAGTGGAAAAGTTTTGCCATTTCTTTGAATTTCAATTAGCAAATTTGAATTACAGTTCTGCATCCTGTTTGCTACTTTAGTACAAAAGCAATGGAAATTCAGGAAATTAATGGAAATGAATTCTCCATTAAATTCTGAATAGCCCTGCAACAAACTACAGAGTAGAAAACAGACCTGTAGAATCTGAGTGAGTTGCTGTGCTATCTGGCTGATGGCGATGAAGATGTTACGCCAGTCGAAGGCTGGCATTCCTGCTGGGCGCTTGGACTCGGGGCCGTTAAACAGGAAATTGCTGATTAGCGCTGTGGACAGACCAGTATCCTCCAACCTCTGGTCCAGAACTACTGCAAGAACAGGGTTCTTCAGAAGACCCTGTAAAACACAGAACACATTCACAGGATTACACAACCGATCTATGCTGCTAGGTTCACACAACATGTAACATGTGACAAACCAAGATTTCAGTAGTCGACAACTTGATAACAATTACACAAGATCAGCGAATGTTTCCCTGGGCTGTTGGTTTACACGACAACGGCGTTTTGATAAAAAAAACTTTATCTAATATAATATTTAGAATTAAAATTAGAAAGTAACTAACTGAAATAAAAAAAAAAGTTATATGTAACCTAAAATGCAAAAGCAATAAATTAAAGTCAAATAGAAATATTTAAAACTTAAAGACAAAATCACTTAAATGTAAGCTAAAATTAAAAAACATATAACAAAACAAAACATTTATAGTATATAATTCAGGGTTATTATCGTTAACTAAAACTTTTAAAAACTGAAACAATTAAAAACATTTCTGTTACTGTAATTGAAATAAATCTGAAATAAAATCCAAATGGTTGAAAAACTAAACAAATATTAGAAATGTTGCCTTGGCAATAAACTAAAATTAGTTTAAGTTGAAGCACTAAAATTATTAACTGGAAATAAAAAATAAAAAAATCTAATCAAATAAATTAAACCTAAATAGCAGTATTAAAAAAAAAAATCTAATAAATGACAAAATAAAAATTAAACTAAAATTAACATTAAACATTAAAATATATATTTAAAAAGCTATTCAAAATATTAATTAAGCTACAATAAAACCTAAAATAACACTGACATAAATCATTCTAAATTAACACTGCACCAAGACAGCCATTTTGACCAGGAAGTGCATTGGAACATTCTTGCGCACTACCGCATTACCACACAATGCCATGAAGCAAATAGCCTACGCATTCAAGTCTTCCAAAGCAGCAGCCTGTCAGTCAGACAGCCTTCGGTACTGACAAACTGCTCAGCACTAACAATACTACAGGAACACCCGTACTGTTGCAGTGTTTGTACGTTAAAGTATTTCTCATGCACAATTGCACCCTCCAGACTTTCAGAGAGCATGTTATTCTCTGTACAGCCAGGCAATTAGTGTGTGCACTATCCTCTCTCGCTCTCTCTCTCTTCAAGCTAGGTGGCACTGTTGCTCTTCAGAGTTGTCTGGAATCAAGCTTAGCACTGCAAAAGCCTCTTTGTCTCTCTGCGTTTCTCTCACACACAGACACACTCACACGTTTTTGTCATAAATTGCAGTTCCACCCCTCTCCTTTATCATTCCTTGTCCTAACCTGCAAGGATAAAATCGTGTCACTCTACACAGGGGTGCACAACAAACGCATACACGAATATACAAACACACAAACAGCATAGACATGAGCATAGACATGTGAATATTTATATTTATTCACATGAATATTTAAACACCCACACACACACACACACAATCCACATACATATTACATGCTAACATAAACTTACTAGCGCACATAAATACACATGAATGCATCACGCACGAACACACACACCTATAAACGCACAAACGTATTCAGACAAACACATACAAACACACATTTTTCAAAAGTCACAATTAATATGTAAATCATTCTGTTGCCTTGAGTGTGGTTGTTGATTCTTTTGAAAGCTTCACACACACATGTGTGTGTGTGTGTGTGTGTGTGTTTGTGTCCATGTTTAATGTGTCCACAGTAACATCCACTCCTGCATCTCATTTGGCTGAAGTACGTAATAAAAGAGTGACATCATTATTATTAAAGTCTTATTATCAATCATTATAATTGTATTAAAAGTGCCCAAATCTGTTTAGCACATCACTGCAAAAAGGTTGGAGGAACCACTGCAGGAAATGAACAAATTGGTGCTCGTTCTTGTCTGAAGTGAAATGTGTAGACATGTAGTAAGATAGATAGATATAAAAGAAAGACAGACAGATACTGTAGACATTTACTGTATGTGCTGAGTGCCACATTAATACACTCTTCTTTGGATCACTATTTCAAAACCATTGGCACCCTATTTTCCAATAAAATGCAAAGCTCTGCTAGTTAAAATGTTAAAATGTTTTTAAATTAAGCAGTAGTAAATGAACACATTAGGGCACTGCAGCTAATGGAGGCCACCATTAAATATTTTAGCCATTAAACATAAATCACTGTGCCAAAACACCTGACTATAAAAATGTAATTTACTCAGATATCAGACAAGAGACTCTGACAGCCAACCAAACAGTTTAAATGGAAACAGACAGAGAGACACTGGCTCTGTTAAATAACCCTGGACTACTGCGCCATCTTCTCAGGAATCATTGTAACTGAAATTTAGGATACATAATTGATTTGGAACCCCTTTACATTGAGTGAAGCCATCTTCATGTGAAGTACATGTGCGACTCGACTCGCCTCATAACTGATTAAGGAGTGATTATAAAGTATCTTTAGAATCGAACTGAATCAACTGTTCACTTGCCATTAATGATGTAATTTTATCAGTTAGGCTAGTAGTTTTTGCTGCGGTATCAAAGTGCTTAAAGTGTGCCTTACGTAACAACTGGAAAGCAAAGTAACATTTGTTACGCCCCATTAATTTTTTCTTGCTGATACGAAAAATTATCCGAACTGTGACTCAAAACCGTAATATGACCCAAAGCGTGAGCTTTGTGATCTGTTGAACCACTATAGTTTACATAATACATAATAGTTTAGCATCCAAATGAATTGCGAATATGGAAACATTTGGATTTAAGTCGTGTGAGAGAGGTATGCGATATACATGAGCCCAACACCGGTTTCACTTTAAATTAATTCATTTTGGCTTGACGTTTATATAGCTGCTTTTATTTTTCATTCTTGTTCCTTTCTGAATACAGTTAAAGGTGTATTATGGTGTTTCTCAAAGTCATTTCTGAAGATTGTTGATATTTGAAATCAACTCAAACAAACACACCCCTCTCTTCATTGCTCCGCCTCCAAAGCTCACCCTCCAATCCTAACAGTGCTGCTCCGAGTCAGTCTCGAATCCCGATCGATGCACTAACAGGGAAGCTAAACAGTAAAGAGAGCATTCTCTATCAGTCATCAGACAGACTGCACAACTCTCACTAACTGGCCTTTGTTACACACGCAATGCAAGAGTGAAATGTCATATCATATCATAGCAGAAGCGCAACAAAATAATGTTTCACGAAAAATAAAGCAAAGATGATGAACGAACTTCAAGGAAGCACAAAAAATTAACATGCATACACAAGAGTAAATACAAACAAGAGTTTGTTGTTAATTGCCAACAAACAATGACACTCAAAACCAGTGTTACTCACGCATGGAGCGGAATCAAAGCAACATCCGCGTCTGTTTTCAGGCCTTCCCGCTTAGCTCTCTCCAGTGCTGGAAAGCTTTTCCAATATTAACACGGGTCCTAAAGCTCTTTCCTGATCATGACCCTTCATTTTCCAGTGATAGCCTTATGAGATTTTCTCTTTTGTAATGTCTCTCAGCCATCTCTCTTTCTACAGTATTTCTTCAAATCTCTCTCTTGCTCTTTCGCTCTCCTCCACCACCATACGCCCAGTAATGCTGATTGGCTACACGTTTGTTGTTGTGTCTGGTTGTGTCGGTACGACCAACTTTCAAACAGCGCTTTTCAAATATCGCTTACCCCACCATTAAATTTACAGGATTTGTTGTGGAGTGAGGGAAACGAAAAATTATATAGCTAAGTTTATAGTGTTCCAGTATATCGTATATCGTGTACCAGTATATAGTGTTACAGTATATCACTGTCGGTTGATGGTTAACCAGTTAATTATGAGCATCCCTACAACATGTCTAATTGTTTATTCAGCATCAAACTATAAGTGCTTTAAGATGCAGTTAAATGTTAGAATTCAACATATTGAGGCAAAAAAGTCCCTGATAATGATTTTATACAACATTTCAAAAGCAAGAAGTTAATTTAGTGAGTTCTATTTTATACACAACATGTTGACTGTTTTTGCTCTATTTCACCAATGGAAATAGTTCTAAACAAAACCAACGCAGAACTGATGCACATCTTAGAGCAACACACAGCAGTGTTTCATCACGGAATAAATCTGCATTTTTGAACAAATCGGTTGAGTAAATAATACAATGATCCATTCATTAAAGATGATCACTTTCTTGAATCGTTTAAATGGATTCAGTGACTCACTCATTATGAGAGTGACTAAATAATTTATTTTGGTAACACTTTATTTCGATAGTCCACTTTAGACATTCTACTAACTATAAGTAACTTTGCAGCTACATGTCAACTAACTGTCATTAGATTATTAGTAGACTGTCAGCTTAATATCTGCTAACACTTTATTTTGTTGGTCCACCAACAGACATTCAACTGACTATAAGTAACTTGTCAACTACAAGTCAACTTATTCTCCTAACCCGAACCCTAATGCCTAACCCTAACCTAACACTCTACTGACAGTCTACTAAAACTCTAATGAGAGTTAGTTGACATGTAGTTGAAAAGTTACTTATAGTTAGTAGAATGTCTAAAGTGGACTATCGAAATAACGTGTAACCTTTATTTTATTTATATTTTTATTCATATTTCAACATCAATTAAAAACAATTTCATAGCATTATGCAATTAATTTGTAACTGCAGTGCAAATGCATTCATGTCAACTCAGATCTAGAGTCAGATTAAATGCACTAAATATAAATTCAGATGCATTTTTATTTATTTTTATGTAAAAGGTTGTGTCAGTCATTTCAGGCCCAAAAAAAGGCAGAAACATAAATGATCACATTCATCTAATCTTTCCTAACGATCCGCTAGCTGCCCGCCCCATAAGCATGCCGTCCAAAAACCGCATCTCTGTAGGCAGCATACAGCATACTGTAGGAAGCATACGAATCTATGCTGCCTACATAGGTAGCTTGCAATAATATTGGACAGACATAATGGCCTGTGCATCTGTGAAAAGGTCCTGCACAAGATAATGAGAGAGTAAAAACAAAGTTCACCATTCCACAATACACAATCATCTTCTCATCCTCCTCTACTCAATAACCTCATTCAAAGTGACACTGATGCAATGCGGGAATGGGGAAAATGGAGTGATAGTGGGTTTGTCTGAAGGTGTGCCGTTGGTTAATCCCTTTCCTGCTGCTGGTGAAAATGATCCTGCACTTATCCATAATTACCTTCTCCTTTTATGCACCCTATCACAGAGGAGGGGCAATAAACTCTCTCTCTCTCTCTCTCTCTCTCTCTCTCTCTCTCTCTCTCTCTCTCTCTCTCTCTCTCTCTCACACACACACACACACACACACACACACACTCGAGATGGAAGGTTTAAGAGCTTTCGTCTCTGTCGTGAGGGGTGTGTGTGACTCTCTTTCATTCTCAGCTGAGGTGAGTCATCTATAACAATAATGGACACTGAACTACATTCACAATAGAAGATAAGTCCTCTGTACCTGTCAACTCACTAATAAAGCACTTTCTGATAAAATAATTCATATTAACTAGGACTAAACGCTTAATTGCATTTGCAATAATATCGCAGTATGATAAAACAAGATTTTTTGGCTGCGATTACACTCTGGTCACATGACACGCAAGAGCGTGTTGTAAAGTAGTCTGCAGAGGAAGCATCAACTTAGCATGCTATGCATATAGCCCTGGCCTACAGGAAATAACATTTTATGTTTAATCAATCTAATATGGGATTGGTCATACTATACAACAGAGGTGGGAGAAAAGACTCTCTCTCCAACGAGCTTGGTTTTTAACCACAGATGCGCGATCACGCTGCGTATGTTTTAGAAACATCCTATTCTGATTGCTTCCAATTTCTCACACACCACTCGAACATTCGGCAAAATAATCTTTCATGAAGTTCGAAAAGGTTGAAGCGAATTACAAAAACATTTGCGTGTGTTGCTCGATGTTGCAGTGCACAGTCTCGCTCGCCGGTATTATCCTTACAAATGCTCTATGAAGGCATCATTTATGTCGTTTGGAATGCTGTGGGCTTAAAGGGCACCTATTATGTAATTTTGAAAATTACCTTTCATGTAGTGTGTAACATAGATCTAAGTGAACGAAAACATCCTGCAAAGTTTTAAATATGAAAGTTCACCGTATACAAAGTTATTGTCTCTCAAAAGTAAGAGTCGACTCTGAGTCGCTGATATGAATCGATAGACGAACGATGCTTTTTCTCTGTCTAGATGACGTCAACTTGACAAGTTATATGAATAAGATACGCCCACTTATTACGCTCGTAGACGCCAGGGAATGAAAACTTGAAAACAAACATCATGTCAACGAGACGCTGTGTTCTGAAGTGCGATGCAAAAGTATAGCCGTTCATATATACAACTATACCACAGAAGTATAGCCGTTCATATATACAACTATACCACAGAAGTATAGCCTGAACCTTGTGCTTTGTTCGCGTCATTTTGAAGATGATTGCTTCACAAACATAAATGCTATCAAATATGGATTCGCGAGCCGGCTGATATTGAAGGAAGGTTCAGTAAGTTTATTTGTATCAGCTTCCTCCTCCGAATCACAACCTGTAAGTATTATTAATATTAGTAATTGTTGCTTTTATGTTTTATGTAGCATGCTCAATAATTATTTTGTGTGTTGTGTACACACAGCGCAGCTTCTATAGTCTTCAATGTCAATTGTTTTGAAATATGTGAAGTGTTTGTCGTTATTGGAGTTGTCATAAAGAATAGAGCAATACCTCGTAGTACTGCATTATCAATATGTTTATGCGTTGTGCTAACGCAAATAAAGACTGAATGTGCTTTACCACTGAACTTTGGGCTATGGTCGCTAACATAACTCAACTTAAATTCCTTCTCTTATTTTAAATTTTTTACTACAAAGCGGTGCACTATAATCATTATTACAACACAATGTAATTGATAAAAGCATTGTACACTGTACTCCGTGTTAACCAACTGACTGGGTCATCTGACCAATCACCGCAGATTAGCGTCACGCAAAGGCGGGGTTTGGAAAAATGAGTCGTTGAACGATTCATATCGGAGTCACTGAGCAAATCAGGTAAAAATAAATGCATATTATAAAACAACAAAAGTATTTTTTGTCATCGCATGCTTGTAAAACTGTTGTTGGGGACTCCCAAAACAATATTAGGAACATTTTAAATGCCATAATAGGTGCCCTTTAAATGTATTAAAAATATGAAACTCACTGACAGAAGGCTGCTTTCAATTTCAAATACTCACACGCGCTTTGAGCCTACTTGCATCTCAAAAGAGTTTTACGCAAAATTTATGTAAACACAGTCTGTGTTGTCTTAAGGGATTAAACAGCAGGACAAATCACATTTTATTTCAAAAGAGATCTGTGCATTAGTGTAAATTAAGCTTATTTGATATCTTGCTTTCTATGATGTCATCATTAATAATCAAATGACATAAAGCTGAGAAAGAGAATTTTTTTTAATTAAATGTTATAAGCATGTATTTGTTCGCAAGTCACAAGATAAGCAAGTCACAAGATATAGATGATTTATCCACAGGGGTGATTTACCTTTGAACCTTAACCCTTCAGAGTGTCCAGAATGGTAAGGATAATGATAAATATGGTCTCATATTGGCAAAGTTTGAGCAAGTACTTCATATCAAGCATAACCATGTATCTTTCTCTCTGGGGAAGAAAGTAGAGATGTGTGTTTCCTCATTTTGTGTACTGCAAGACAGACAAGCACATTCACCACCACTTAGAGGTCAGAATAAGAGCCATAAGACTTTCAAATGAGTGCTTAATATTGCCTGAGACACATTTAGAGGAAATAAGAAATGCATGCTAGTTTGCAACTCTGGAAATGCCAAGTGAGCTCATCCAGCAAGTCACGAACAGAACTCCCAAAAGACATGCACACATAAGGGGCAATGCAGTCAGCAATGCAAACTCAAGAATCACTAGAACATGTGCAAGAAACCAGCAATCCAAATACAAAATAATAAAATAAATGTTATAAAAGAGGACATTGACAGCACTGAAAGTGGGAGAAATCACACGACAAGTTCTTGGGTGCAGTTAACAAGGAAACAAGGCAAGTGCACTGGACTGACTGCACAATTGAAAATAGGTCAGACACCACTTTCAGAGTGATACAGGAGCTGAAGCATGTGTGACAAGTGAGGAGACATTCAAACAGACATCACCAAAGAAAGAACAGCTCCAGCTGAGGCTTCATATTCAGAGGCCTGAGGTCGTGAAAGTACTGTTGTTGTAGTCGAGATCAGCTCATTGGAGTCCATGTCCAGGCCAAGAGGCGACTTTTTTTCTCTCACAATTGCGTGATATAAAGTCACAATTGCAAGTTATAAAGTCACAATTGCTGGATATAAATTATGACTTTATAACACGCAATTGGGAGATATAAAGTCAGAATTGCACGATATAAAGTTGCAATTCTGAGAAAAAAAAGTCTGTCTTTTTTACCTTAGAATTGGACTTAACTCGCCATTATTTCTCACAATTCAGAGAAAAGTTGTCAGAATTGCAAGATATAAACTTGCAATTGTGAGAGAAAAAAATAGCAGAATTGCAAGTTTATTTCTTGAAATTGTGAGTTTATATCTCACAATTCTGAGAAATAAAGTCAGAATTGTGAGATGTTAAGTCCTAATTGTGAGATAAAAAGTCACAATTATCTTTCAAAATGTTTGATTCTGTGGCGGAAATAAGCTTCCATACTGAGCAGATTATATGAGTCGGTATATACCGCAAAACATATCTGTGTCTCACTGTCATATCCTAATGCTCCAGAGTGCATGAAAATAGGGTCTTGGTCTCAGACTGTAGACGGACTTGAGACAGAGACATGCAGTTTAGAGAACTACAACACTAGAATGTACTTTCAGGGAACGAAGCCTTCCGAGTCAGGCAGCAGCTACAGAGATGGCACTAGTTGAAATCAATTAAAAGATGCGTCTCAGCAAGGTGGAAAGATGATAATAGTGAAAAGGAGGTGAGCTCTATACCACGCATGCAGCACATCAAGTAGCCCTCTTTCTGCTACCCAATGTGAAAGCTGAACTCAACCGTATGGAGCAAGAATACCCCCTTGATGAAGTAACAAGACATGGTGGTGTGCAGCCATGGTGTCGGTAATCAAGTCCCGCAGAGATGCCCCCATCCGTGTCGATTTAGGATGCAAAGAGGGTGAAATTTATTCTTCCCACTGCAGAGGATGTAATCGTTAAACTCTCCGGCGCTTGTTTATTTAGCTCCTTACATAATCAAGTGGGTTTTTATCAGATTCCTCTCGATGAAGTAACAAGCTGACCACTTAATCACTCCTAATGTTTCCCATTTTGAATAATCACCATTCCAGAAAATTGTCAAAGAAAAACAACAGAGCTGGCATGTGATCAGCTAAGGAAGAAAAAAAAAAGGAAAACCTGACCCACCCATTTAATATCATTACATAATTATTATTATTCTTACGTACTCAATTTCATTTTACAAATAAAAAAAGAAAAAATTGTGAATAATTTTCTAATTTTGAAGAATCGATATTGATTCTTAAATCACATAAATCGATCTTTCAGTCTGTTTTTAGTTGATAAATGAACAAAGTTTTGTAGCGTGCCTCCCACCCAATAAGTCGCAATAAGCTTTGTGCTCTGTTACTTCTGAAATGAAAGTCTTAGCTTTCAAATTCTGTCAATTTTATAACAATAAATCCTGTTTTGGTACTCTTTAAAGTGATGTGACAGATTGCTGTGGTGCATCTGTTCAAGCGAAGCGACAGCACGGAGCACGTGACCTGATCATCTCTTCCGTTTTACAACTAATTACAGCACAAAATAAACATGAACATATGTTGAAAAATGCAGCAGAACTTACCGAAATCCTGATCATGTCACAATGTAATCGCTCAGTGTTTTAGCCATTGAAAGTAATTAAAAATGTATTATTATAACTTTATTGTTTTAGAAATTGCCTTAGGTGTAATTTAAATGTTAGTAGCCTACAAATCAGTAAATGTTAACCTTTAATGTTGTAGTAATGTACAAACACGGCTTCCTGTATAGTTTACAGCATTAGTTATTTATAGTTATAGATACTTTTTTTCCTTGGGGAAATTTGCCATGTACTGTACCTGATAGGCCCCAATTAATCAATATTGAATCAAACTGAATCGGAAACCAATCGCATGCTTGTGAAATTTGTGTCAATGCCCAGCCCTACTTTACAAGGATAAAGTTCTTGTCTTTACTGAAAGAGGAAAAGACCTCCTGAATAATAAAAACCTTGATAACGCTCCTGATCAAGTTCATGCAGTTCAGTTGCAATGCAGAGCTTGATCCTGAGAAGAGACTGGCTGTAGCTGAGGAACTCTCATGGGTGCCCGATCACACAGCGGAAAGCACTGCAAGCCACGGTGAGATAACTACACAGGCTGCTTCTGTGGTCAGTAAGTCCTCCGAAAATGAAGCTCACCAGGGTGAACAGTCAATTAGATGCCACGCTGCAGCCAGGATTCAGATTCATCAGAAACGAGTGGCCAGAATATACAGCGAGTACATTCAAGGTCGGGAACATTGTCAGAACTTTGGCTAACGTTCTGGCAAGGTTCTCTTAAAGTTACAAAAAAAAAACACCTTTGCCGTAACGTAAATAGAATGTTTGTTAAAAATGATCTGGTCTTTTAGCCTGACGTCTTCATACTCAGAGTCGGAATGTGAGTCTGATACTGCTCCATTGGGCTGTGATTATGGAGTGTTTCAACCGAACCAGGAAAGAAAATGCCTCTGCACTCAATTGGATAGACCTACAACCAAACAGAGCAACGGAGTAAATGACGTATGTTGAGGATTCCGGGCTTCCGAAAAAGAGCTGGCAACGTCGGGCACAACGAGTTGCATCGCCGTGATGCCCATTTTGGTTGCTTCTTTCACTTGGTCCTCCATGAGTGCGACCAAAGGAGGTGTTTTCATTGCACCCCATAGCGACCATCGGGGCCAGCTGATAAATTAAACTTTTGCCGAATCCCGTAGGAAGGATGGCAAAAATATCTTTCCGATCGACAAATGCCTTGATCGCGGTTCTCTGATCCTCTTTTAAAATGAATGCGTTGTCTACATCTTCTATAACAGACGCAATCGCTGAATCTAACACATCTAAATTCTCCAGTGGCAGCCATTCTTTGTTGTAAACGAATTCAACCCAAGCGCTCTTTGCATGGGCATCAAGCATCAAGCGTGGATGATTACGTTACTGTTGATCATCTGCCCATCATCGTATAAAGCCCGCCCTGACAATTTGATTGGTCCGAACAGCTTTGGTTCGGGCATACTTGCATCACAACGGATCAAGTCCAGACTGAACTTCCCATCCTCAAATGTTGTGGGCGGGGCTAAGTTCAGCTGGCATCCAGGCTACTGGTCTTTAATTACTTTATCACAAAAACATTATTTACACTTTTAAATTTTTTTTATTTAAATTCTTCTATTACAGAGAACAGTCGAAAGGAACGTTCCCATAATGTTTGCAGCATGATAAAATGTAATGTTTCCTTAAAGGTGGGGTATGTGATTTGGAAAACGACCGGCAGATTTTGAAAATACACAACTCAAATGGTCCTACCTTCTTTCCTCCAACGCTGGCCCTGATTCGCGTGAGGGGGATGGGGGGAGGGGGTATCGTACGACCGTTTGATTGACGGACTTACTGTCCAGTGATTCTAGGTGGTCTTGGAAATGGTTGGCTGGAGTTTTTCGAGTCCTGCCCGTTCCACAGATGATTAAATTGCTTAATTTTCATTTTAGTGCTTCTAACTCAGTGGCTGTAAGTGGGTTATGAATAGGATTTCAAGTGATTTTGAACAAATGGACAAAAAAGAGAATCACATACCCCACCTTTAACATCTGCATAACCAAGAACATAAAAAAAAAAAAAAAACGTTCAGGGAGCATTCAGAAATAAAATTTTCTTAACTTAATGTGAACGTTAGCAAAAAGTTCTTAGAACATATTTTTGTTAGCTGGTGTAGTCCTTGACAAAATTCACAATAGACATCAAGGCTTACGCAGGTGTCATGAAGGAGCTTGGTGGCCGTTATTTCACAGGACATTAAATTTTGTGTGCAGACGCGTTCATGCTGCAGTGAGACAAGGGCAGCACCACTGATTCAAGAGAATTACTCTGTGGACCGGGGGAGAAAATAGTGATAGATCTGTGTGAACTAGTAAGATTAGATTACAATTCCAGATACATTGAGATCCTGACACTCACTACTTTCTCCAGAATCCAGGTCACTGAAAATACATTTGCTCTTTTGGCATTGTATGCACGTTTTCTACTTAGCCTTACTTAGAACCCACATGCACTATAAAACATTACTTTTCGAAGTTGTAAATAAAACAAAGGTTAATAGAGAATGTTTTAAAAGAAAATACTATTTCAGTTTTTCTACTTCAAAATTTCACATTTAATTCAATGTTCAAATATTTGAGAAATGTACTAGCAATTTTTTGAAAAAATGTTTCAAAGAAAATCATGTTTTTAATGTTGTTTTAATGTTTAATGTTGTTTGTAACAATGACGAATTTTTTACGATCCAATAGTTTCCTGATGGACAAAATCAAGTCCTATCCAGACCTGGCTTCCTTGTTAGATAATAATATTAATTCATATACTTCAGTAGCTGTCTAACATTTCATTAAAAAGTTTACATCACGTTTGTGGCAAGCAAGGAGGGTCGAGGGCCGTGAGAGGGCGTGATTACTGATGAGCGCAACCTTCACGACGCGCCGGTCTCGTATCTCTCACGGAGGAGCTACGAGAGCAAAAAACTACGACAGTGAAGGACGAGAGAGGACCAGGCCTGGACTATTTATGATTTATGTTATGTTTTGTGTTTGTTTTATTTTTGGATTATTAAAGTCTAAACGTTCACCAGTTCCTCCTCCTTCTTGCCATAACAACTAACCTCATTACAACGTTAAAGGGATAGTTCACCCAAAAATGAAAATTCTGTCATCTTTTGCTAAATCATTTTTGGGCGAACTATCCCTTTGAGCCACGGTGCTCACAAAGGTGACAGGCAAATTGCATAATTTGTCTGTGCAGTTCACCCCTCTTCTGACTGATCCTTTACAGACAGTGAATAAAATGACCAAAAAGAGAAATCATCTCACCCGTAGCGTGTTGATCTGTGTGCTGCTGTTGAAAAAATCCCAGATCAAATCTTTATTCTGCAGCCATGCCTCTGCCAGTTCGCCAACTTTAGCCACAGCGTCAAAGGTGCGGTTGGCCTGGTGACAAACAGATTGCATTGTGGAACACTGTTCAGAACACTTATCTCATTTAAATACTTGTATATTTAAATATTTGGTTGGCCAATTGCTGCATTGAATGCTCAAATATTTTATAGACCATTAAATACCGCTATACCACTGTATATATTTTAGCATTGCTCATGGCAAAATACAGGTGCTATTTTCATTTCTCTTGTATCAGTATCCAGTCACGCATCAAAAAAAAAAAAAAAAGCACTATATTACGTCATCACAGGGTTATAGTCTCTTCAGGTGTGTAGGTCTCTTTAAAGGTCTCCTTCCATTGGCCAGATTTATGAAACACTAACTTAAAAATGAAGATATCCTTAACAGCTATAAACTATTTTCTATTTTAGGAGTAATAATGCTAAAAATTATTTGTATTCCCAAAAACATTTCTTAAAGTGGCACAATGCAGAATTTTCAGTTAATGCTTGTAAACACAACATTCAAATTTGGCCCTTCCTCGCCGGCGGATCTGTAATAACCCTCTGTCGATCTGCCTGTCCGTCGGCAGGGTTACAAAAAGGCAGAAGTATAATCTGTAGTTTTCACGAAAGCTCTTGCTGAAAAATAAATGTGAATTTCTAGATCCAGGTAACACATAGAATGAGTAAACATTGTAAAATATACTACTGACATAGTAACGAAGGAGCATGAAAATCGGCAATGATTTTCAAAAGTTACACTTTGACTTATTTCTAATTTTCATGAATCCAGCAGCAGCTCATCCCTGTACACGTGCAATCCAATGGATGTTCTTTCAATGTAGCTGCGTCTCATGAACAGGAAACAGATTAATACAGAAAAAAATCTGTTCTCTGTGGTTTCTCTTTTCTCTTCTGAGGAGTCAAAGCGCACAAACAAGCATAAATACATTTGCGATTGTGAGCTTAAGTGCTAATTCATCCTCGTTACACCAATTTACATCTTACGCAATATGAGTCCATGTTCTCTTTATTCAGGCTAAATCATGGCCATATTTTTAAAAAATGCAGTGCATTAACTTTCCACTGGCCACTGCTCTTCTGTGCGTATGTGTGGCGACCAGGACAAGGCAGAGGGCCGTGAGAGAGAACCGCGCGGTCTCGTATCTCTCACGGAGGAGCGGAAACATAAAAGGAGGAGCGATGACAGTGAAGGACGAAATAGGACAGACCTGGACTATTTTTGTTATGTTTCTGTTATATTATATGTGGCAGCAGTCGTCCGTGAGGGACTGCTGCCTTTACTTTCGTTTTGTTGTTTGTTTATTTTACGTTATTAAAGCCACCCCTTAAGTATCACCGGCCCACCAGTGGGCCCACAGCCATTACATATTTAAAACAGTAATATCCTAGACTAAACCTAAACTAATCTTGAAAACCTATTATTTGAAAGCTCTTAAAATTTTCATTTTCATACTACAAAGGCATGTTTAGACCTTTATTTTGAAATAGCGATGAACATGAAAAATCATGAAAGAATGGTAGAAACCTCAGTTTGTTTTCATGCCAAGTGTTCAAAAGATAACATCCATTAATTTATTAAATTTTTTTTTTTTTTAAAGGTCTGAAAATATTTAAATATAAAGATTTAAAGATTCATCATTTGTGATGTGGCAGCGAAATATAACACATACGCATGCATCACGCGCTGTGCGTAGGGCACCAAGTGCTGAGGGGGCACCAAAAATAGCCTAATGAAAAATCAATCATCATATCATAGTCAATCAGGGGCGTCACTAGGCCCTTTTTAGGGGCTAAACTTCTTTAAACCCCTAAACTTCTGCCTAGCCCCCTTAAAAATTTGTGATTAATAGGCTACACAAATTCGTGTTCGCTTCAGTCTTGTTATAATCAGATTCAGCGCGTTCTTCATCTTCAATCCGCAGCGGAGCCGAGCAGAGAGCACGTCAGAAACAGAGGACAGTGTGTGTGTGTGTGTGTGTGTGTGTGTGTGTGTTCATCTGAGCCTCATTGGTCTGTCACTGCTCGTCAATGTCAGAATATTTGAGATGACCAATCAAATCAAAGTAGGCGGGCTTTATGTTCACAGACGCTGCTGAGCGCGAATTTTAGCAGCGCGACTCGACGCTTCAGTGGACGGTCAAGTGCGAGATAAGATGTAAGTAGCTAAACTCAACGTTTCATATTTGACAGTTTTTTAGGTCATTAATGTTAAACGAATGACAAAAAATAATCAGGCAAACTAATATAGTTTTGTCTAATTTCGCCATTTTGAACTGAAAATAGGCCTATGTAACGTCCTCATGTAGCCTAGTGTAATAGTTTAGGCTACTGCCATTTTGAGGGGACAAGAAACATGAACAAAGCCGTTTTCATCATGTTAGGCACAGGATTAATATGTGTACATATTGAGAATATAATACAAATTGTAGCCTTTAGTAAATTAAAAAAGCCAACTTTAGGAGGGGAAGAGACAGGGCAAGATAAAAACAAAGAGAAAAAGAGTTTTGACGCTGATGAGGAGAGAAAAATAATCAGCTGCCCACTGACATGGTTTTAAAGCTGTTGTTATCCAAAAATTTTTTTGCCTTCAAAACATCTTAAAATGCACATCTGTAGTTCAGAGAAATAAAAATCCCTAACTAGAGGGGGGGCATCATAAAGGAATTATGCTTAGGGCACCAAAATGGCTAAATTTGGAAATATATGGTACAATATATAGTAATGGAGTATGGTTGTCAACTATTGAAAAAGTTTGGTACTGCGCCCAAACAAAATCTTACTGAAAGCTTATTTTTTGAGATATCAACCTAAAATTTTAAACAACAGATTTTTGGCTTTGATTTTCTTGCAGTTTTAGAGTCCAACATGTTTTGAAAATATATATTTTATATAAAATATGAATAATTACATTTTTTACACTATACATTTTCATAAACTCAAACTTCTATAACTTTTTTTGTTTCACTTTGGTAATTTATTTCACAGACAAAACTCTTACAAATGTCTTCTTTAAAACAAGATCAATCTTACGTATATATTCCAAAGCATTCTTGAATTACAACAATTTAAGTTTAGAATGTGCATTTTCATGTCTATAAAAAAAAGGGATGGTTTGACACTTAAGGTTTGCCAGTTCCCGCCACCTCCTTCCCAAAACAAAGAAATTTGCTACAGTATGTTTTTGTTTGTGTGCGTACCTCTGTAATGATGCTCCGCGTAACATTTGTGTCGGGTGTGTAGAGGATTTTTCCTTGCAGAAAGGGCCTGAAGGTTTTCCAGAACAGACGCAGGCTGGACGAGCTCTCCATTGTGTCCGTCAAGTTTTTACAGAACTCGCCTGCAAAGACAGAAAAGTGGATATACATAAAAAAAAACATTACTGAAGAAGCAGATTCAGATGCACTCAAGCTCAAACTCGAGCTTTGACTCCAATAATGTTCTTCTAGCGAATCAAGCAAGCACGGTTTCTATTTATGGGATCTATGGATGTTTGTTGATCAGTGTGATCATAATAGAATAAAAGCCTAAATTAAATCTGTGCATTGTATTAAGCGACTGTCTCTCTTTAGGAGACTCGGATTGAATAACTTGATTCATATGGATTAGTTTCACGATGCATTCAACATTTTCAATATTTCAATGGATGGAAAATTTATAAGAGAATAACCATTAAAAAAAAAAACTTTTATTAGTTGAAATTAAATAAACTTTAACAAAAATAAATAAAAATAATAATAATAAAAAAAACTAACTTATTTTATTAGTTTAGCTGGTTGCCAAGGCAGCATTTCTCATTTTCATGTAACTTAACTTGAAGTACTAAAATAACTAAAACTGAAACAAAATTTTATAAAAACTATATAAACACATAGAAAATAATAAAAATGAAAAAAAAAAAAACACAACTAAAATTAGAATGAAAACATACATATATGTATGTTTATTTTCGAGTTTCACCTGTATATGTATATAATATATATATATATATATATATATATATATATATATATATATATGAATATACTGAAAAGTATAATCATGCATATGTATATAGTTATATATACTAAATATATTAGTTTCACCGTATAATTTGAATTACTGAAGTACATGAACTTTGCACGATATTCAAATTTTTCGAGTTTCACCTGTATATATATATATATATATTTACACACACATACATATAGGCACAAAAAAATCTCCAATAAGCATTTTCCAATATGTTCTTTAAATTTGCTCAGAACAAAAGTTACTCAGTTCTTCAGAAGCTCACTGTTCACTACCTCAAATGCTCACCGACAACCAGCAACAATTTCGCCAACAAACAATTTAGACTTCATCTTAAAAATGTGGCACAGATTCATACAGAAAGACAAGATTAGACTCAGAGAACCCTCAAACCTCTGCACTTCAGCACCTTCATGTATAGAGAAAGCAGAACAGGCATATAAATGCATTTCTGCCCAGTCAGATATACTCTGCCATGTTTTCCCAATAGAAAAGCAATAAAGACTCTGTGCTCTAGCTGTGCCAGAAAATCATTGCTTTAATTTGATTGAGCGAATGTGCAGCCCTTAGGTGAGACCTCAATCCAGGTAGGACATTTCAGTGTAACATGATCCTTTTTTTGCTAGTGCACTGCTATCTGCAGTGATGTAATGATCAGGGAAAGGATTTATAAAACCAACAAGAGTACGATTTTCACATAAAATATGCCAAAATAAAAGTAATTATACTCTTATTCTCACTATTAAGTAGTGTTATGCATAAATGCTTGTAATGTTAGGACCTGGTCTCAGTTCATAAATTATTTAGAGCTAACACTAAAAACCTAGTTAGAGTTGCAAAATGGCTGTTTTGCATGGATGTGTTGAATGCAGTTGAATTTGATTTGAAAGATATATTTCATAGTTGAGTCAATTTGATGTTTTGCATTACGTTTTTCATTTGATAGAGTATTTTGTAGTTGGAAAATGTGATTGTTAATCCATAAAAATCACTAATGACCAGAGTTTGGGGGGTAATGCAGTACGAAAAACGTGTTTTTGGGGCAGTCGTAGCCTCAGCCTCAGAATTAGTGACGCCCACGGACCATTGGCTGAATGTCTGATGCATATGGCACACTTTTCTGGAAACACTTCAGGAGTTTCGAAGTCGTGACCTGATTGTCTGAATTCTACACGATGTCCAGGAGTGTTTCGCGTTCTTTAACAGTCCGCCTGGAAACAAATGCTGTGACGCCAAAACCTCTTGAGGAAGAAGAACAGCGTCGTGTTTATAACTGTGACAATGAGCGCTTTCCAGGATCAATTAAATGCTGTATTTTAAAAAGTATGTGATGTTTGCGGCTCCATTGTTGCACAACCTTCTTGAATGGATCATTTATTAGATGCACGCCGGTCTGTTATTGCAGGGACATCGACATTATATTGTCACGCCCCTAAACATGACGTGGAACAAAACAAACTGTGATTGGTTACATGTCAGTCAAACATACTCTTGGGCGGTCCTTGGCCAAGAAACGCTGCCGTCAGTCTGAAGGACAAGTGGCCTAATGTTTAGAGTCAGACTGGTAACCCGAAGGTTGCAGGTTCGATTCTCAATACTGGCAGGAAATGACTGATGCTCCACTGCTCAGGGTGTGTGTGTCCACGGTTTGCAGTGTGCGTATGTGTGTGTTCCCTACTCACTAATCCTAATGTGTGTGCACTAACTTGGATGGGTTAAATGCAATGCATGATTTAGCGCAAACTAAATCGACTGTCGACTTAAAAAAACGACTGTCAGGATATACTACAGGATATAAGACACGCAGTGAAAAATTAGCGCTGAAGGGGTGACAGGGTTATTTTTGTGGCTGACCTTATTGGATATGTATATGTAGGAGTTTCCCTTTCAGACGCAACATTTACAGGAGGAGAGTATTTAAATTAATCATGCAAGGTGATTTACCATGGCTTGTGCCAAGTCAATTCACTGGTTTTTGCTCCATTATTTAACACCCCAAAAAGGCACTTCTTAGATGCATCGCGATGCGGACGCGGACGATTCTGAATCGATTCACAAATGTCAAAAATCTAACAACGTCATTTTGAAAGAAAAGGCGCAAAATCCGAACGGCACCCTCTTCGTTAAAAGCTATGGAATATTTGCATAATTTCATTATGGTCTTTTTTCTATTTTTGTATGAGAGCTGCTTTCTGTATTGGTTTGTTTTCAATATGCTTTAAACAGATCTGTTATACGTATGTTATATGTAGGTTTACTGTTCTGCCCTCCTCAGGCACAGTGTGTATCAGTGCAATGACTGATCACAAAACGTCACAAAAAGTTGCATTTTGACTGTGCTTTTTGCAGATGTTCATTTCCTTTTTTTTGTATAAGCTGTTTTTGATTGTGGTATACAGCAACGATTTCAAGTCATAGTCTTAGACTCTTTATTATTTAGTTGTGTATAAGAGCAGCTTTGTATGTTACTAATTATTCAGAATATGCATAAGACCACAAGCATTAATTTTTGTATAAGAGCTTCTGGTTCATAATTCTATATTTTTGTAAGCTGTTTGTTAATTTGCTACATGAAAATGTTTATTTATTGTTTGCCTGAAGGATTATATTGCTCATTGCACATAACAGGAGGATGTTGGTAAGAAGTATATTATGTTATGTTAGAGATTCAGAATATGCTGAAGTTTGTATTCATTTACTACAAGTATGCTGCTAGTACAGACACACATTTCTTTTCCTGTTGGATCTTCGCAATGTTGGGAGATATGCTGGCAAATGTAACCTTACAGTTGACTTGCCAAATCACTTCCATTTGTTTTATTAATAAAATAAATTGGAAGTAAATTCTTTATGGGTCATACTTTGCTTTAAAAGTAAACCAGACGTTCATTTGCGCTGCTCTTGTGTTGGTCACAATGGAAATGATCCGGATGCGTCTGTGTTCTTTAATTTGCACATCGTCAGTAGATAACGCGCAAAACTTTACACTCCCATCGGCTCTTTTTTGGAAATGTGCTCACGCTAATTTGCCCTGTTTAGTAAATCTGGCCCTTGGCCATCACATCGTCACTTTCACTTTAACAATCAGATTACCTTTTGATGTGGCAAGTAAAGTTTCTAATTTCTAAGTTACTTAAAAAAAAAAAAAAAAGCATATTATTTTTTAGTTGAATTAATTTGCTTAAATCCTGGGGACAGAGAGCGCGCTGACACTTGGATCATAAAGGTGGAAACACTTTAAAATACTCCGTCATTCATGGTCAATAATACCCCCATCCGTCATTAACCCCACATCATCATCATCATTGGTCGGGTCCCCTGGTATGGAGCTCGACAATATGTTTCCACAATTCTCTATTCTTGGCGATGCTGATGATCACTTTAGTTTCCTCTTCCCTTTCGACATGGGTGAGTGACTGACTGCTCTTCGCTGCGAGGAGAGCTATTTGATTCCGGGCTTTTTGACTTTTGTTGTACTCGTCAATATAGCTCCGGATTTTATGTCTGAAAGTTGAGCGAGGAGCTCCTCGCTTGTTCTTATCACGGACTTCTGAGTGATAGATGGCATAGATGTGGGCTGGTTCGCTCTCTTCCATGCGAAGACAGTGGCCCACGAACTCTAGCTGTCGCTTGCGGATGGTCACGTTGACTGGACGTTGCTTGGTCAGTCTGTAGAGTTCCTTGTTTTTCATATGGGCGTCTACTTGTCTAATTCCCAGCATGGTTCGGTAGCACTTTCTCGCAAACACATCCAGTTCTTCCTCTAGAGCTTTCGTTAGAACCCATGTCTCGCAGCCATTAAGCAATACAGATAGACAGGTTGCATTAAAGAGCCGAGTCCTGAATTCTATCGTTGGCTTGGGTGGTGGAGCGGTAAGCAGATTCTTTAACTTGGTAAAGGTCACCCATGCAAGAGAGATACGATTTTTGACGTCTTTCTCCGTCGATATGATGTAAGATCCAAGATACTTGAATTCGTTGACAATTTCAACATCCTTTCCGTTTATTAGTAGATGTTCATTGTCACTGGAAGCATTAATTTGCACTTGGACAGTCTTCTCCTCATTTAATTCTAGCCCGACTGTGCCAGCTTTTTGTTGTAGTTGGGTGAGCTGTTGTTGTGCCCTAGTAAGATCATTTTCCAGGAGTGAAATATCGTCTGCAAATGCCAAATCGTTAAGTTTGCGTTCAGCTCTTGATTCTTTGGCTATTGCTGTACCGCGTTGCGGTCTCGTATTACTCCTGGGTGGAGGACCTTTATGTGTAAGGTATCCAAAACTTCCAGCAGATAGCCTGGAGACATAATCTATTACTATGATGAATAAAAACGGAGCTAGAACGTCTCCTTGTAATACTCCAGTTGTGACAGCAAATGGCTCTGAAAGCTGGCCCTCCAAGTACACCTGGCTCACCGATGCGTCGTAAAGGACTTGGATAGCATCAACGATCTTTTTAGGAATGCCATAGTGTCGCAAGATTGCAAACATCATAGGTCTATCTATCGAGTCAAATGCCTTCTTGAAATCGATGAACGTGATGTACAACGGTAGTAGTTGTGCTCTTGCTCCTTCGATGACTCTTCGCAGGATGTGGATCTGCTGTGCGCAGCTGCGCCCGCTCCTGAAGCCTGCCTGGTTGTTTCTGAGCAGCTTATCGATTGGATTCTGGATGCGGTTGAGGAGAATGCGATTGTATGTTTTTGCTGCGATGGACATCAGGCTGATTCCTCTGAAGTTGTTCATCAGCTGTAGATTGCCCTTCTTGGGCAGTGGGATGATCAAGCTCGATGTCCATTGTTTCGGTGCGCAGCAATGCTTAAAAACGAGATTGCAGAGTTTATGCACTTCATTTACTATGAATTCTCCGCCGTCTTTGAGGACTTCCGCTGTCATTGCATAATCGGGTCCTGGTGACTTGTTCCGCTTAAGCTGTTGAATCGCTCTCACCGCTTCCTCTCGCGTTGGACTCGTTGTTAAAATAGCGATGTCTGGGCTTGGTTCTGGAAAGTTGACCGTTTCCACCTTCGCGCTCTTGTTGTTGAAGAGTTTGCAGAAGTACTTGCCCCAGTCGCTAATGAGCTCAGTCTTCGAGTTTGGTTGAGAGCCATCAAGCATTTGGACTTTGCTTGCTGCAGCATTTTGCGGCTTCTCTGAGATTTTGTCGATTAAAGTCCACATTGTGCGATGCTCGTGTTTTTGATTTGCCAGTTCAAGAGCTTCTAGTTGAGTGTTGAAATATGCCTCTTTATCAGTTTCAAAAGCTGTCTTGACACTCGACTGCTTGATTCTCCACTGATCTCTCTTTTCTCTCATTTGATTGCGCATGAAATCGTCCTTCGCCACTTCTTCTTCTGCGATGAGCTGCAACGTTGAACTGCTGACCCAGCTGGGTTGTTTTGACTTCGGTCTTTTGCCCAGGACCTTTTCACTCGCTGCTATCAGCGCAGTGTTGAGTGTGTCTGCTCTTTGCTGTATTAGGTTCTGGGCGTTTTCTGTTTGACTAGACTCGTCAAGAAGAGCAGCGAATTGATTGCGAAGTTCCAGGTCGAAATTCGCTTGGATGTTCAAGTCTTTCAGCTTGTCATTCTGAAAGGTGCACCTGGCGGTGGATGAGCTTCTTGCTGTTCTTAGCGCCAGTTTGAATTTGGCGCTCACCATCTTGTGGTCTGATCCAATGGCGCAGGTGTTGTAAGCGCGACAGTTTTTGACTGACTTCCACCACTTGGTGTTGAAGACAATGTGGTCTAGTTGAGCGTACTCTCCTTTTGGGCTCTTATATGTGCGTAGTCTCGTCGGTCGATTTCGGAACCAAGAGTTCGCTGGGCGCAGACTGAAAAACTCGCACATGCTGATTAGTCTTCGACCATTGTCGTTCGAGATTGCGTGGTAGCTGAAGTTGCCTACCACTCTAGGATTGGTGTCGTGACTGTCCTTACCAATTCTTGCGTTCAAGTCGCCGGCAAGAATGGTGACCGTGTGTGGCGGAATTGACTTTATCAGCTCATCAAGATCGTCATAGAACGTGTCTTTTGCTGAAGAATCTGATGTCTCCGTCGGGGCGTATGCGGACACAAAGCATATTTTAGGATTACCTTCTAAATGCATGGCAATTATGCGCTCTGATTTAGTGGTGACAGAGATGATCGACTGAGTGATTCTGGTGTTATATAGCAAGGCTGATCCGTGGCTTTCCAATGAGTCTGTATGTGCCATCGTCCAGTTGTTGTATTTCTTATAGCCCACCGAGTCGGGTGTTCGGAGTCGGTGCTCTTGAAGTGCTACGAGGTCGATGTGATGTTTCTCGCAGCCGGCTATGATTCGATCAACTTTGTGCGTGATGATCTCACCTGTTTCGCTACAGATGGTGTCGTTTAGGGTTCTTACGTTGTAGGTAGCAACACAGAACTGCTTAATGTTGCCACTCTTCGCTGATTTGATGTAACCAGTGGCAGGCAAAGTGGTCAACCTACCACCGCGGTCCTTTTTCGACTGGGCGACGACCGTGCCAGCATCTTTTGAATTGTATTGTGGTTCCATATTGTATTCTTTGCTAAGTTACTCCATGAAGGGTCGCAAGTCCTCAAGCATGGAGCGCAGTAGATTACGCCTTTCAAGGGTCTCCCTTTACTCGCCTACGTCTTGTCCCCACCAGCCTTTCCAGAGTTGAACACTGTACTTGCCACCATGGGGTTAAAGTAGCACTGCTGCTGCCCAGGTACTTCAATAGTTACACTAGGTCAGTCCCCATAACCATTTGATCTGTGATCCTCTGGTAGGTTACCCGAACTAGACCCTATTGGATCAGTTTAACGTCATGACCAGGACTGCCCACATCACCTCGATAATAACAGAGAATAATCAGGCTCATCTACTTTTCTTTATTTTTGGAAGACAAGCTGTGAGGAATAAGCCTTGAATTAACTCAGAAGAAGAACTTCTTCCAGCGGAGGATATCATTTCTAATTAGAATTGTTAATGCATTATTTTTATATAAACTTGTACACATTTTATTAGTTGGGCTTTTCCTAAAAAAATATTGGTCTTTTTCCAAACTATATGCCAGACCGAAATGTGAAATCGAGTGATCTTGAAATATGAAATATCCAGGCAGATAGGAAACCTTTCAGTACATCTAAATGTCATATAAAACAAGGATGTTTCTATGCTTTATATAACATAAAACACAATACAATACAATATAAAAGTAATAACAGTGTTTAATAAAAGTAATAACAGTTGTCAACAAAATGACATATAGGGCCCTATCTTGCACTCAGCGCACTATCTGAAACGCAAGTGTCAAAGCGCAAAGCGCAAGTAACTTTGTGGGCGGATCCTGGCGCTGTTGCTATTTTCCCTGCGGGATAAATGCCTCTTGCGCCTGGCGCAAATCTAAAAGGGGTTGGTCTGAAGTAGCTTCATTATTTATAGGTGTGGTTTGGGCGTAACGTGAAATAAACCAATCAGAGCGTCATATCACATTCCCTTTAAGAGCATGATGAACGAGGTGCGCTTGTTCCATGGCGCAATACTATTATAACGGCCCATTTACCAGGCGCGCTTCAGAATCGGTTCACAGCCGAGGAGATCGATGTTCTCGCCAGGGCCGTAAAAGAAAGAGAAGTGGCATTGGAGATGGGACAAACCCACCCAAATTAGCTTCGGTTATACATGCATATAATAATTTGGGTAAATATGTAGGCCTAAGCTTTATGCCTATTTTTCCGATCGTCATGGACACAACATATTAATACTGTGAAGCTGCTTTGATACAATCTCTATTGTGAAAAGCACTATATAAATATACTTGACTTGACTGGACAACAATGATTTCCCTCGTGTTTTAATATTTTTCCTTAAAATAATGTATCATTTGCAAAAAGGAAAATGCATCTGTGTAGATGAGAGAATCATCTACAGTGTATGCGCGTTGTTCACACTCTGTATTATGACCAAGCACGCGCGCTTAAAATAGCATCTGAATGTACGCGCAACGCGCCAATGACTTTAGACTAGGTTTTTTCTGGTCAATGGCGCAATTGTTTTCTGGAACTGCAAAATAGCATGAGGGAAAGTTTGCGCCGGAACACGCCTCCTCTTTGCGCTGAACCGCCCCGGGGAGCGCAAGTGTATTTCTTAGTTAACCGACGTGTGTCTGTGGAGGGAAAAGTCCGCTTTGTGCGGGTGCAAAATAGGAATGATACATGCGTCGGTGTACAAAGTCAATTGCGCCGGGTGCAAGATAGGGCCCATAGAGTGTTTACACTGTAACAAGCTGAATGTTTTTTTTGTGAAATACTATGTTCTCAAATCTGCTCAAACGTAGATGTTTCTAATGTGCTAAACAATAATTATTTAGTTTCAAAAATATAAGATGCGATGTACCGTAAAACTTCAAATAATAGCCGAGTCCCAAATAGACACCTGTCTCTTTTACACGCCTGGTGTGGCGACAGGTGTGGGTAAATAAAGGCCGGTCTCAAATAGAGGCCGGGTCTGTTTTTTAGTTTCGGGTTGTATTTAATCCTCTAAAACCCGTCGCATCGTCCGCTTTTTGGCGGCCGCCAAAGCCTTTTTTGATCGGTGAATGATGAATAGAATAACTGCTGCTCTTGACAGGGCGCAAACGAGCAGAGAGAGCGCGCGCGCGCCCTCTCACGCAATGTTGCCAGGGTGGCGGTTTTCCCGCACAATTGGGCTATTTTCAAAAAAGAGTCGCGGGAAAAATTACGGAGTTGCGGTTTGCGTTTTTTTGGGCTATATTTATTATGTACTGCGGCCGCAAAAAAAAAAGAATAATTAAATTGTAGACAAAGAAATAATTAAAAGGGAACCGTTCATTAGTGGGTGTTGCTGATCCCCGGGAATGAATTTTTGGCAACAACCGCTGCGGCGGGCGAGTGGACGCGTCACATGTGTTTTTGACGTAACATCACAAATCTAGCATCATCACGTCACATTCAAAGTGTTCCAAATGATGATGATAGAAAAACGTTCTGCAAATATTGCAAATGTGAAATCAGAGTTCACCACAGTGATCTAGTAGCTTATGTTGCGACTGAATAACATAAAAAAAAAACATTATTTGACAGGCAAAGTTCCTTTCTAAGAACTAATGTTGCTGTGAAAGAGGCAGAGTTGAAGCTGGCTGCCCACGTTGCTTGTCACTCAAGCACTTCAACTGTTGATCATTTAGGAAGTGACTAGGATCAGAAAATATCAGAGAGGACAAGTTCTTGTTTGACCTTTATTGTATGAGATTGTGTAAAAAAAAATAAGATTTTGGGTAAGACAAAAGGCCAAAACTTTAAACTTAAAACACACACACACACACACACACACACACACACACATACATATATATAGGCCTATATATATATATTTTTTTTAAATAACCAGTTTAACTTTTATTTAACCAGGTTAATCGGTTGAGAACAAGTTCTCATTTGCAACCGTATATACAGGTGAAACTCAAACAAATTTATATTGTGCAAAAGTTCATGTATTTCAGTATCAAATTAAAAGGTGAAAGTAATATATTTTGTATATATATATATATATATATATATAACTATATACACATGCATGATTATACTTTTCAGAGGGCCAACATTTCTGCATTTAAAATCCTTTTTTTTTTATTAGTTTTTTTTTTTATAAGCCGTAAACCATAATCATCAAAATTATAACTTGTTCATGATTTTCTAATTGAGTTTCACCTGTATATAGAGGGACACAATTTATATATATATATATATAGTTATATATCATATCTATATAGGCTATTATATGTTATATATTATATATTAAGTTTATTTTAAGGCCCTTTGTGGGAATCCAGCTGTTGTCTAATCTGATTGGACACTGGAAAATTGGGCTAGTTTTCATTTTATTTGGGCGGGTTTTGAGTTGTCATTGGGCTTGAAATATTTCTGGGACCTGGCAACCCTGCTCTCACGTCTTCAAACAACACGAGCGCTGTCTTGATCTCTCTCCCTCGCGCATATTAATCAAAATCTATTGACATGATGGTAAAAGGTCGGAAGACTGCAGTTTCACGTGGAGCATTTGGAGATTTTTAGAGATTAGAGACTCTAGGAACAACATCTCAATGAACAACATCTCAACACTAAATTAAGGCCTGTCTCATATAGACGCCTGTCTCAAATACAAGCCGGTGCAGTTCGGCGATTTGGGAAAATAAAAGCCCGGGCTATTATTTGAAGTTTTACGGTAGTGTATAAACTAACATGAACTAACCATAAACAATACATTTGTTACTTGTTCATCTTTGTTAACGTTAATAAAAATACAGCTGTTCGTTGTTTGTTCATGTAAGTTCACAGTGCATTAATGTTACCAAATACAACTTTTCATTTTAAAAATTTATTAAATGTTGAAATTAACATTAACAAAGATTGATAAAAGAACTGCAGTTCATTATTAGTTAATGTTTTGATAAAAAGAAACTAAGTAACATAATTAGTTACTTTTTTAAGGAGTAACTCAATACTGTAGTGTAACGTATTACTTTTAAAGGTAATTTTCCCCAACAATAGTCAACAACAAATTTCATTATCGATTAGTTTGCACAACTCATCTCAGCCATATTGAAACTACGAACTAGGTTAAGATCCCTGCTGACCTTTTTAACTAATTTATGAGCTGAGGCAGTCTTACTTTTATTTAAGCATTTTATAAATATTATGCATGAATCTTGTAAAAAGAGCAAAAAGTTCATTCTTTGAATTTTGAGAAACTTGAGGATAAAGTGGCTTTATAAATATCACCCTATGTGAATAAAACAACCAATTTGCTTGTTTTGTATTTTATTTATTGAGTTCTACACTATTTTACCTTTCCAAATGCTTTTCTTTTGTCTGTTCATTGCACATTGCTGAACTCGCTCACATAAAAGCCTTGATCTCAGTGGGCCTAAACCTCTTGAAATAAATGCAAAACAAATGAAATGCATCACAGGATGACAAATCACCACCTTCACTCTCATGCACAGCTACATCAGGACATTCCCAAACCACTGAGAGTGATGTGAGCTCAGACTCAATCCCTGGGCTACTGACTATAATGAAATCAGTTCAGTATATTCATATATACAAAAGAACAAAATCACCCAGCAGACACAAACACCTAAGGAATATCAAGCCCACGTATTTCCCCCCAAGATTTATTTATATACGACAGTATTTATTAACATTTTGAGCTTTTATTTTGACATTTTCAGTTTTCATTTGATTTTAAGATTTAATAATTTAGTTTATTTTTAATAGGCTAAGTGTTTAAATATTTAGCTTTCATTTATTATTACAGTTTTAAGTTGAGCAGGTTTAATACTTTAACTTAAATGTATTTCTGTTTGTTTTTTAATGTAAGTCTTTCATCTAATAATAATACTTGCAGCTTTATTTCACTGAATGATAACCAACTGTTTTACAACACTGCAACACTAAAACAAACATCTCTAAACAAATAATGGCTCAAAATGTGCAAGCTAGACTCAAAAGTGTGAAAAAAGTGCGGAAGTTGGTAACATTAATCTGATACTGCCACCACAGTAGAGGGAAATAGTTTGTTTTTTATACAATAAGGGACACAACTAATCTCTAACATCTCTAAACTACACACCAATTGAAATGTAAATAAATCGCTGCTTATAAATGCATTTGGGAATTAAACAGCATCTGAGATGCAATCACTTTGATTCCTGACATATGACTTCCATGGCACTTACTGGTTCTTTTTTTTCATAGTGTAAGAGCATCCAACGACACACCAGAGGAATGTTCTGCAGATTTACTGAAAGATCAACTGTGCAACTGAATCTCATAACGGAGTTAAATTCCCCATTATGTACAGCAGATGCACAAACGCACAATCTGTGTTTCATAATGCATCTGTTTGCACTCCCACTAGAGAGACGTCAACGTGCCTCGTCGACTGACACATTCACTGTCTGGATTCCCACCGACGCTCGTGTACAATCCCGGCACACCAAATTCAGAGAGAAAGCACAATCCCATTAGCATGCAAACAGGGCCGGAAAGCCATCAAAACAGAATACAGCACAATGCAACACGGTTTTTGTGATTTGTGGTGTCAGAACAACAGAAAGCCACAGCAGGCAGAGGCAGAGCTCGGGGAGAAACAGCCAATCCTATTTACTGGAGTTTCAAAGAGAAGGTAATTAACGGAACAACCCAACAGAGTCACTAATTAACTCAGTCCTCCTGATATTCAGCCGCACAGAAGCGAGCTGTACAAACACACAAGCACTGCGAGAGCCGAGGCATTGTAAACAAACAAACAGCATCACGGAAGAAACGTCAACAGCCTCCGCGCTGATGCGACTCGTGCCTTCTGCTGAGTCAGAAAGTACCGCGGATCCAGTTGATCCGGTTCTCAAAATTATCTGCCGGGAATCGATAACAGCTCAGTGGAGTGGAAAATTATCCCTGAATAATGACTTAAATTTGGGTTCTTACATAAAACTTCACAATCACATACGTTTAAAAAAGTACTTATTAGGGATACTTAATGATAACTGAATGATGTTTTCAGGCACTTAATTGCATGTTAATTGGAAATGTATTATAATTCAAATTTATATTAAATGCAATTAGCTGAAGTTCAGTGAATCTTAATATGTAATTTTAAAATAACTTCAATTGTCTTTGAATTATGATTTATGAAGTGTACTGCTGAATGTGCTGACAAGCATTTATGGTACACTATACTTTAATGCCATTTCTGTTTCTATTTGTAACTGTATTTTCAAGTTTTTGATTTTGATGTTGGAAATTAGTTTTCTTTTTAAATATATATATTTTTTTATTTAATATTGAATAAGTAGATGTGCTTTAGTATGTTAGTCAACACATCAAAATAAATGTACTTCTTCAAAGCACAAGAAAATATTTTTGAACCAAAATGATGTGAAATGCACTTTAAAGTAAAACCTTTAGTTTGACATGATTGCAAATTGCACGCTTTTTATGTGCGTGTAAAGAAACAGCCGTGAAAGTGGACTCTCTTTATGTACATTTAAGTGGCTTTTATTTAATTAATATTATATTATCTACAAGTACAGTTTTTTTTTAAATAAGATTTGAAGAACACTAAACATGTGCACATTAAATTCAATTAAGTTCCCTTCTTTTTCGCAAGGGATTAAATAATATATTCATATAAAATAATAATAATAAAAAAAAATAATAATAATAATAATATTATAATAGCCCACTTGAACAATATCAAGTCAAGTATATTTATATAGCGCTTTTCACAATACAGATTGTATCAAAGCAGCTTCACAGTATCAATCAAAACAACATAACAATGTTTGTTTATTAGTGGAAAACAATAAAATAAAAAAAGACATCCAAGTTTGGAAGGGCTGATCAATGTTATTAATGATTGGTTAATTAATTTGAATATCCCCAACTGAGCAAGCCAAAGGCAACAGTGGCAAGGAACCGAAAAACTCCATCAAGTGACCTAGTGGTGTCCTGAAACTCCATCAAGTAACCCAATGGAGAAAAAAAAACCTTGGGAGAACCCAGGCTCAGTCGGGGGCCAGTTCTCCTCTGGCTTTTATGAACTAGAGGCCGGATTTACAGTAACTGTAAGTTTTAAAATTTTATATGAATGCCTGGCTGAAGAGATGCGTCTTTAGTCTAGTTTTAAACTGGGAGAGCGAGTCTGAGCAACGAACAATATCAGGAAGGCTATTCCAGAGCTTCGGAGCTAAATGTGAAAATGCTCTCCCTCCTTTGGTGGATCTGGATATCCTAGGTATGACCAGAAGCCTCGAATTTAGTGATCTTAAAGAGCGCGATGGATTATAGGGCGATAGAAGGTCCGTTAAATAGACTGGAGCTAAACCATTTAGGGCTTTATAGGTCAGTAGCAATACCTTGTAATTAATACGGAACTTTATAGGTAACCAATGAAGTGATGATAAAATCGGTGTTATATGATCATATTTTCTTGATCTAGTAAGAACTCTAGCGGCTGCATTTTGGACTAACTGTAGCTTGTTTATTGAGGATGCAGGACAACCAGCTAATAAAGCATTACAATAATCTAGTCTCGAGGTCATGAATGCATGAACTAACTTTTCTGCATCAGAGACTGATAGCATATTACGTAGTTTAGCAATGTTTCTAAGGTGGAAAAAGGCTGTTTTTGTAACATATGAAATATGCTTTTCAAAAGACAGGTTGCAGTCTAATATAACACCCAGGTCTTTTACAGTAGAGGATAAAGTAACAGGGCATCCTACTATGTTAAAGTAGTGTTGTGAGAGGTTTTGTGGACGGTTTTTAGAACCGATAAGTATTACTTCTGTCTTGTCTGGATTTAATAAAAGAAAATTACGCGTCATCCAATCTTTTATATCTTTAACACAGTCTGTCAATTTGGATAATTTAGCGTATTCATCTGGCCGTGATGAAATATATATTTGAGTGTCATCGGCGTAACAATGGAAACTAATTCCATGTTTCCTTATAATATTACCAAGTGGCAGCATATATATTGAGAATAATAGAGGGCCTAACACAGATCCCTGTGGCACTCCATAGTTTGCCGAAGTTATGATCGATTTTTCTCCATTTAAATAGACAAAATGGTAGCGGTCGGATAAGTATGACCTGAACCAGCTTAATGCTTGTCCTTGAATACCAGTATAATTTTGTAGTCGATCTAGGAGTATTGTGTGATCTATAGTATCGAACGCTGCACTAAGATCAAGTAAAACTAGTATTGAGATACAGCCTTGGTCCGAAGCTAAAAGTAAATCATTTGTTATTCTAACCAGCGCAGTTTCAGTGCTATGATGCGGTCTGAATCCAGACTGAAACTTTTCATAGATGTCGTTTTCTTGTAAGAAAGAGCCGAGTTGAGCGGACACAACTTTTTCTAATATTTTAGACATAAATGGAAGATTTGAAATGGGTCTGTAATTTACTAGGTTATTTGGATCTAATTGTGGTTTCTTAATAAGAGGTTTTATAACTGCCAGCTTGAACGTTCTTGGAACATGACCTAAAGATAAAGATGAGTTAATAATATTGAGAAGAGGCTCTTCCACTATAGGTAACACTTCTTTCAGTAGTTTAGTTGGTATAGGATCTAATAAACATGTTGTTGTTTTAGATGAAGTGATAAGTTTGTTTAACTCTTTTTGTTCTATAGTTGTAAAGCATTGTAATTGCTCTTGCGGAGCGACAATTGTGGCCGAATCATAAGGCGGGAGCAAGGATTGAACATTTACAATTGTGGTTCTGATGCTTTCAATTTTCTCGTTGAAGAAGTTCATGAAATCATTACTACTAAACTGTAACGAGGTATTTTGTTCAGACGACGTCTGTTTATTTGTTAGTCTAGCCACGGTGTTAAATAAAAACCTTGGATTGGTTTGGTTGTTTTCTATTAGTTTGCGGAGGTGCTCAGCCCTGGCCGCTTTTAGGGTCTTTTTATAACGTGACATACTGTCTTTCCACGCGATTCTAAAGACCACTAAATTAGTTTGTTTCCATTTACGCTCTAAATTACGGGTTTCTCTCTTTAGAGCATGCGTAGTATTATTGTACCATGGTGCTATACTTTTCTCTCGGACCTTTTTTAATCTAATGGGTGCAACAATATCCAATGTTCTAGAGAGAATGGTGCTCATAGTGCTAGTTAGTTCGTCTAGTTCATCTGTTCGTTTGGGTTCAGGCCGCAGCTGAGACAGATCAGATAAGTTATTTGAGAAATTATCTATGGTGGATGGAAGGATTGTTCTGCCTGGTCGATAACATGGCGCAGCATGACATATTACAGACGTACGTAATATGCAAGTTACCATGTAATGGTCAGTGACATCATCACTTTGTGGAATGATATCTATATCGGTTGGATCGGTTCCATATTATATAATTAAATTGAGTGTATGATTAAGACGATGAGTTGGTCTGGTGACGTTTTGCTTGACCCCGAAGGAGTTTAATAAATCTGTAAACGCAGCCCCTAACGCATCATTTGAATTATCGATGTGTATGTTAAAATCTCCAACAATTAATGCTTTATCGACGTTGACCAATAGATCTGAGAGAAAATCTGCAAACTCTTTTAGGAAAACAGTGTAAGGCCCTGGAGGTCTATATACGGTAGCCAAGGCTAGAGATAATAGGGATTTTTTTCTTACATCTAAGAGCGTAACATTTAGCACAAGTACTTCAAACGAATTAAACCTATGACGAGTTTTCTGAGTAACATTAAGGATCCTGTAGATTGTTGCAACACCGCCGCCACGACCGATTAGACGGGGCTCATGCTTATAACAGTATCCTGGCGGAGTAGACTCATTTAGACCGAAATAATCATTTGGTTTAAGCCAGGTTTCAGTAAGGCACAGTACATCGAAATAATTATCTGTGACCATTTCATTTACAATAACCGCCTTAGGTGTGAGCGATCTAATGTTAAGAAGACCTAGCTTTAGAAATTGTTTTTGTTCACTAATAGCGTGTTTTTTTGTTTTAATAACAATTAGATTTTTTCTAGATCCCGCAGTAGATTTATTATTTGATCTCAGTAAACGAGGAATAGACACAGTTTCTATGCAATGTTCTACACTAGTATTAATATAAATTAAATTGGTGCAGCAGAGACTGTGATTTGGATTTTTGGTTACTAGTCAAACGGTGTTTAACATCTTAGAGATGTTATCCGACAGAAGATCTGCCCCGATTCTACTTGGGTGTAAGCCATCAGCGCGGAAGAGCCTCGGTCGCTCCCAGAACAGATTCCAATTATTTACAAAGAGCAGTTTCTGCTCATTGCACCATGACATTAACCATTCATTTAGCGCGAATAATCTACTGAACTTTTCATGCCCTCGTCGGTACGTGGGAAGCGGTCCAGACACAATGATCGTTGTTTCAGGCGATGTGCTGCGAACCGTTTCGATCAGGCTCCTGAAGTCTTTCTTCAGAACCTCTGTCTGTCGCAGCCTAATGTCGTTAGCTCCCCCGTGCAACACAACAGCTCCGACGCGCTCGTCACCGTTCAAGATCTCAGGTACCCGCGCAGCGATATCAAGAACACGAGCACCAGGAAAGCAATGACTGTGCACCTTACTTTTACCTAACGTAGCGTGGACGTGTCGGACGGTGGAATCGCCGATGATCACAGCATCGCGTTCCGTTTCGCGAAGAGAGGAGAAGCGGTTCTGAGTGGAGATCTCGAAAACCGGAAGGGGCGAAAAGATTCTGGTCCTGGCTCGCGGCTTCCGCGGAACCACCCAGGCTTCGTGGTGTTGTGTCGGAGCCGGAGTGAATGAAACCATGGCTGATCGGGACCTGGACGCTCGGGACCAATGCTGAGAAACGCACGGAGTAGACGCGGCGAGGGTCAGCGGGTTACTAACGTTAATCACCGATCCGTGTGCATCGGTGCGTGATGTTTCAAGAGCTAAACGCCGGTCTCTCAGCTCAGCTTGTCTCTCTAAAAGGTCACGGATCTGTTTCTCAACAGCTTCTAATTCAGACTGCACCGCGAGCATCTCAAATCTGTTCTCATCTGCACCAAAAGGTAGATATACATCTGATATATTCGCCATTTTAACAGATGGACAGTAAGTTAGCAACGATGCAACCAGTGATGCTATTAATATTAATACTAATTTATGACTGAAGTCTTGGGTATAATCCGTCTTTTTAGTGGTACGGGTGTAATGTAGACGCACGATAGACGAGAAAATGTTCGTTTGTAAGTGAGTGTAAAGAAGACTCGCTCAGCCGTGACCCACAGGTGTAACGGCCCAGTGTTGGGTCACGCTTGAGACGGTCTGCTCAACAGTCCGAGTTGTAATTATGAGGTAAATGATGGTTCAAAGCAGGATAAAAGAAAGAAATACGGAAAAACAGAAAGAAATACGATGCTAATACGAGGCTTAGACAGCCACGACGCAAACAAACTCACAGCAGGCAGCCAGAAGCAATCTTTCTAATTAGTTAGAAAGAAAGCCCCATTATTACCCCCATTATTATTATTAGTTAGAAAGAAGTCCCATTATTTTCCTATGAATATTCCATTTCACAAAGAAGTCCTATTAGATTAAAAATTCAGCTCTTACTGGTGTTAGTGCTGGTTGTATTGGTGTTGTCGGCTGTTGCGGCCCGTGTGTTCTGTTGGTCTGATTCTGCTGACATGGTCCTCACAACATCTCTTCTGGTGTTATTGGACGTGGTGTTAACGTCTGTTCCACACATCAGCTGACTGAGGCTTCCAAATGGATCGGACCTGAAGTCCAAAGTATCTACAGCACTTAGCAGCGCTGAAGCCCCAAAATTAGACATCTGAGTGGAGAAAAAAATACATATCACAGGAAAATCTCCACATACACACATTCAGAAATGACTCACCAAGACAGCATTTGTTTGAACAGAAAATACAGTAAAAATGGTAATACTGACAGTAACTGTAAAATAGCAGGCTATCTATTTTGAATGTAATGTATTCCTGTGATGGAAAGCTGAATTTTCAGCATCATTTCTCCAGTCTTCAGTGTCACATGATCCTTCAGAAATCATTCCAATATGCTGATTTTCTGCTCGAGAAAGCAGTTGTGTGGCTGCATATTTTTCTGGAAACCGTGATAAATTACTTTCAGGATTCTTTGATGAATAGAAATTTCTAAAGAACAGCATTTATTTAAAATAGATATCATAAAGGTCTTTACTGTCACTTTTGATCAATTTAATGCGCCCTTGGTGAATAAAAGTATTCATTTATTTTACGAAAAAAATAAATAAAAATCACACACACACTTTTGAATAGTAGTGTACACTATCTTTGACCCATAAGCAGAACAGACCTGTGAACCATTGTTTCTTTGGAACACTGTTTTTGTCTTTTTGTCTGGACAGGAAGATGCAATAAAAACTATCTTTAGAAAAGATACTGCATACACACTTCTGGTGAACATTTGTCCATCCCATAACTGAATATTACGGTGTAATGTCATTAATTCATGCCATTAATGTCTAGTTCACGGCATGTCTGCGTAATACGAGTCCATCTGTGCTTTGCATCTGTTGGCCAGGCGGTTAAGCCGGCTAATGCCAAACCATGAAAAGGTGAAATGGTTTTTGCTGCGTGATCAAGACAGGGCCTTCATAATCGAAACAAAAAGTGTAAACTGTGTTTCAGTCTCACTTAACGAGCATAACAGACATAAAGCCTGTTCACTCAGAACGAAGGTGACAGCTGTTGTGTTAATACCAAATGACACGGTATATTACTTTCCAGCAAACTTCCAGCTGATTTTATTTATATATCCATGTGCATGCAAACAGTAATGGACTGCACAGAAGCATGGGTAATAGAGCACAACAGTGACGGCCCACTTTTTCAGTGCCCTTGGTTCCTGAATTATTTTCCCATTCATTTTCTCCACATTCAGAAACGTATTCACTAAGCTCTAATCCTTGGACCAAACCAACCAGCTCTCAGATGAATAGCACAATATTTTACTATTAAAAAGTATATATAACTTTATATACTAATACGCAAAAAAAATATGATACATTTAAGTTTATTGCAAACAAAAAAAGTAGTTTGAGAGTGTACAGAGATTCGATTATATCATTTGCAATACTATATGCAAATGGATGTCACATTGATTTGCAACAAAGTAAAATATGGTACCATACAAGACTACTTCAGTTCTTTTGTGAGGAAATGAATAACTCTTCCCAAGAAGCCTTGAAACAACGCAACTGATTCAGAAAAAGAGGGACAATACTAATTCCTTCACATTGATTATAAAATGCATTTAGTTCTGGTCTTCGTATTTGATTGTCTGCTCACAATGTTCTAGAACAGAGGTACTCAAGTTTGGAGGCCAAGAGGGCCGCATTAAATGCAAAGGGCCACAAATTACAATTTGTATCGTAAGACTTTTATTTAGGCCTCCTTAAGACAATATTTGTATTTTTTACTGAGTATTTACAAGTGCAGTTTATTATCTAGCCAAGTCTTACTAATCCTTTAATTGAGTGTAAATTGCACCTTTTAATAGTCTTCTTTTTTATGCTCCATTGCACATTGACATTGAGAATAAAAGTTTTGTTTTTCATGTTGCTAAGAGGACCACCGGCCACTAACACACTGCAAAGTTTCAGGAGTGTGAAATGACGCAAAAATTAAGTTTTTTAAAGCTGCAGTCCGTAATTTTTTGCGCTCTAGCAGTTAATACACAGAACTGCATGCAACCTTTTTTCAACTGTAAAGAACCTTTAGTGCAATGAAAATGTTCTATGGATGTTAAAGGTTGTATCGGTGATTTCAGGCCCAAAAATAAACAATCACATTCACATTCAAATTCAATCTTTCCTAATGATCCGCTAGCTGCCCGCCCCATAAGCATGCTGTCAAAAAAACGCGTCTCTGTAGGCAGCCTAGGCTCTGAGATCTACAAATGGGTACAACCACCACTCAAAACCAAAATAAACAGTGTTCCAACCAATCACTGACAGGCGCGGGTGTTGTGAGGTTTTGAGCTCGTGCACGGCTGGACGCGAAGTCGGAGCAACACCCGCCCCTGTCGGAGATTGGTTGAAACACTGTTTATTTTGGTTTTGAGTGGTGGTTGTACCCATTTGTTTTTGTATAGATTATATATAGATTTTGTATTGAATATAGATTTCTGAAGGATCATGTGACACTGAAGACTGGAGTAATGATGCTGAAAATTCAGCTTTGCATCACAAGAATAAATTATATATATATAAAAAAAATATTCACACAGAAAACGGTTTTTGTATCTAATATATGCAGCCAAGAGATTTAAAAAGGTAGTGTATTTGAAAGGTAGTGTATTTCAGAAAATCCTCAGGATGTCAAACTACAAGGAGTATATAAGCTGTTTTATTTTCTATAAATTATTTATGAGCTTTACAATTTTAGCAAATCCTGTAAGCAAATTTCAGGATGTCTAAATATGTGTAATTTTGTTGTTTTTTTTATTATATTTTTTATTAATCAAATAAAAGTATTCATTATTCTTAAAATAAATAACTATTCTTATAATAAATACCAACATACTTATAAAAACATTGATAACAGTGGAAATGGAAAGCGATTACAATACTTACTTATCTTCCAGAGAAGGTTTAGTTGGTGTGAAGATCTAAGATCTAATAGAATGGATTTGTGCCTCTAATTTTAAACCTCATGGGACACACTATTGTATCCTATTCCTGGATAACATTTTACATTTCGTCCCCTTGGAATTATAAGGTTCTATCTGACATTTTTGTCAAAATTGAGTTATTCACATATTATTATTCTGTGACAACTTATTTACATTATGTGATGTGTTTTGTACATTTAGGGTCCCTGTTATTTTTATGTTTGAAAGAAATTTGTTCCCCATACACATTTTCCTATATGTAATGCAAAAACTTTGAAGCTCAATATCTCAAACCTGCTCAGAACACAGATAGAACCTTATAATTCCAAGGGGACGATTTGTAAAAGATGAAAAGCATAGTCCATTCATCCAAAAATGAAAACTCACCGCTGTCATTAGTGGAGCGATATGACTGCTGGTTTGTCCCATCAGTGCGCCCGTGTCGAGCCGGTTCAGACCCAATGCTAATGGAAGCTGAATCAGAAAAAAAAAGAAGAAAAAAAAAACCTCATTTTGGTATTACTGATTTTTTCTGAGCTTAATTGTGTATTACATGGGTTCTGCCTCACAGAGCCAAAGATTAAGACTGTATTACTGAACTGAAGCGAAGTACGGTTCAATCTATAAAGATCATTAGATTTTCAGAGTTTATTCTCAGAGCCAGGGATGTCAGGCAGTTAAAACAACCTTAATAAACTCCCGTTCACTGGCCTCTTAGCCAGCACTATCTCTGTGTCTATCTCTTTGACCTTCACACATTCAATAGCGATTACTTTGGAAGGAAAGGGAGGTTCAGAAAAAGGCAAAAGGGAAGGGGGTGTGTGTGTGTGTGTGTGTGTGTGTGTGTGTGTGTGTGTGTGTGTGTGTGTGTGTGTGTGTGTGTGTGCGCGCGTGTGCGCGCGCGTGTGTGTGTGTGTGTGTGTGTGTGTGTGTGTGTGTGTTTTGAAGTATTTATCTGTGCAGGGGATTATGTGGCAAATGGCTTTTTCTTCATTCAGTCTGGAGAACATTTATGCTCCCAACCGCTCATCTGCAAAACCAAACCCGAAGCCCTTCAGGATAAGAGTGGATGATAAATCTCTTAAATGTGAATATAAGAACAAATGGTTGAACATATATGAAAGGCCAAGGGCAGTTGTAACCTTTCCATATTTTCCTTCATATCTCACAAACTGCTACATCTATCTGACATATTTTGAGAGATCAAATATGATCTATTTGAGAGATCATAATGTTGAATTTAACAGCCCTGTTATATGTGATAATTATATGAATTTATGATATCCCAAATAAGAGCACACCTCAGTTGCTTTAATACTAATTCTTTTTTTAGTTGCCATAATGTGTTTAGGCAAAAGTCTAAGTGATATCTACGTTATAATTATTTGAAATGGGTAAAAGTTATCTCTAAAAGCAGGTAAGCTAGAGATTCCCTCTTAGTTTTCTGGGTTGTCAGTAAAATATTTCTGCCTTGATTTGATTATCTCTGTTTTAGATAATAAATTTGTATCAAATTATAAATCCATAAAAATGTTAACGGACAACACAGACCCTATTGGCCCTATTACTGTAATAAATACATAAATAAATAGTTAAAGTTTTATGAATTCAATTGATTAGATGTGCTTTTTAATTATTAAAAGGTAAATAAATTATTAAAAAGGAATACACAGAATTTGGAAAAAAAAATTATAGAATTAAATCTAAACATCTAAACATTCTTATAACAAAAAGATATTAAGAAAAGAGCTGCCCTGGACATGACCTTGTTTCATCGTTCGACCTACATGTTCAAGTGTTCATACTGTATACTTCAGTAGCAGTAAGCGGCTGCCCTTCACTGTTCACCACATAACACAGTTATTTAACATATTCCATGTCCCTCCCAGAACCCAAAGACGCCTATTGTGTCCATGCGCTCCTCTCTGTGCCGCATTCCATTAGTCCCATTTCTAGCTGCAGAGCTTCACTTCTGTTAATAGTTTTATTCTGTAAGAGCTGCTGAAAGCTTTGTGTATTACATGTCCCTCTCTCTCTCTCTCTCTCTCTCTCTCTCTCTCTCTCTCTGTGATGTGCACAAAGGTTATGAGGAGAGATTTCTGAATGTTCAAAAAACATTCTGCACTGCTGAAAAACACAGACACACTCGTGGATACTGTATAAATGTTTTACTTAAGCTCAATTTAGTGATGCATCGAAAACGTTCATGTAATAAACAATCACTTGTTTAGTAATCAACGCTGAAAAATTGAAAACTTAAAAACATTTAAATTACATGTAAGTCTGTTTTATATCAATTTTTAAATTATATAATTATGTTTATACAACAATTTGTAGTTAAAACACATAATAGTGACTGTCATAAAAATTTGTTTCATGACAGATTCAAACATATTAAATAACGAAGACAACATATTAAGTATATGTATATAAAATGTAATGAATATGTAATAGCAAAATGATCCTCTCTTATTTATCTAGCTAAATAACTTTTGCTTTAAGGTAAATGTAACATTACAAGCTGTTTTAATGACGTCTTCCCGCGGTGGAAAAAACTGAAAACTGAAACTTTTCTGAACTGAAACTGAAAAAACAAGAGACGTGATATGGATTTTTTGTGGCCTTTTTCAACTTCTGATGTTCAAAAAGTGTATTTTGTGCTGTAACTTGTAGTAAAGAACTTAGGCGCTACAGCAACTGATCCACTCCACATTAAAGAGCGGCAACATTTTATTTGTTATTTAACATTTTGCTTCAAGTAAATATATATAATGTTTTAATGATAATTATTGTTACTGGAAAATACAAAAATACTGATTTAAGTTTAAAAGTCCCACTCGCAGAAATAAAGGAGGTTTACTCACTGCAAATAGAAGTTTCATATCGTCGACATTCTGCATGAACGCTTGTCTGGCTTGAAGAAGCTGATTGGCTGTCAAGGAGCATGTGATATTCTGAAACTCCGCCTTCTGACTAGATGAATTAAACTCCAGGACACGATCGACTGAATCACTGCAGAGCACAGAGCGCAGATCTCCCTCACCTGAGAGCGCAGGCAACTACACAACAGAGAAGCAAACAGTTAGGATATCAAAACAAAACTCAGATGAACATCAGAGACACACCTGGAGTGTATTCCAGAAAGCATTGAAACCTGATGATACATGTTATCTCAGATCAGGGATTGCAAACTTCAACTGAAGGGGGTTCATGAATTGATGAAGAGCTACTAATTAATCAAATGTAAAGTTAAAATAAAATAAAATGATGCTGCACAATTAATCGAAATAAAAGTGAAATCACGATATAGCTTAATGCCATATGGAAAAAAGAAGAAGCAATTGCGACTACGTATTTCACACTTCAGATTTTTTTTTTACAATTGCGAGTTATAAAGTCAGAATTGCGAGATATAAACTCGCAGATGCATGTTATAATGTCAGAACTGCGAGATATAAACTCTCAACGTTTTTCTCGCAATTGCGAGTAATATCAGGCAAATCTGAGAAAAAAAGTCAGAATTCCGAGATGAAAACTAGCAATTACAATACAACAAGTTGCAATTACCTTTTTTTTATTATTATTCTGTGGCAGAAACAAGCACTTATTTAATTAAAACGCTTATTCAATAAAAAATGCGAGCATCATTAATTAAATAAGCGATTTAATGAAATTAGGAAGTCTACGTTTTCAGCACTTTTATCAGTTTTATGTCAAAATAAAATCTTGAGGATTTGAATGTTTGAAAGTGAGAAATTTAAGACTAATATAATATTAGTATTGTAACAGTGTGAAATAAATAATATTTTTTAGGGCTTTAATCATCAAAGATTATTTTGTCATTTTACATGACAATTGTAATTTACAACACCAATATTTTTGTTTCTTTATTTTTATAATTGAAGTTAAAACATTGTCCTAAATATTTATGTGCCTATTGAGTTTTGCTTTTGAACTTCAAATTACATGCATTTGACATTTTACTGTCATGTGAATATAGCCTAAACAACAAGCTTTATTGCTGAGGTAAAACAAAGGGCTTTGGTGATGTGATTGAGTTCCTGTAGAAGCGTCTGGACTCTCGGCTGATTTTTCATTAAGGGATATTGGATCTCCTCCAGTCTGCACTAAAATATACAGCGTCTCTTTATCTTTCTGGCTCTCCATCTGTCTTTGTAGATGACGTACCTGGCCGAGCCGAACTTTCACCCTCATCAGGCTTGTCGCTGTTGTGCTTGGCACAGAAAGGCTGTTCGTCAGATATTCTGAAAACGTCTCGTTGGTTCTCAGCAAACTGCGTAGCGCAATGGACTGACCTAACAGAGAAATACAGGGAATAAATAACATATTGCTCTTACTGTAGCTTACATAGGTTTAGTTAAGACAGACCATTTTTAAAATCTTATATCTTTTTTTGTAGTCTAAACAGCAAAAATATGTAAGTATTCATTTCTTTTCACATTTATCTTCGAGAAGGTCGAGGTGTATTGCGGTAGGCGGCTATTCAAACCCTTTGGGTAAATTGAGGCCGTGATTGAAGGAGAGGATGTGGCTTATTAAACACGTGTTAGCCCGTTAAAGACTCATTTAGCTATAAGGCAACACGCTGTTTTGTCATCATGCAACTGCAAATTCCTCCCACACGCTCGCACAAAGACCATGAAAGCCAATTAGGCATACGAAAGCTTGTGTGTTTAGACATCAAGGGTGGATGGAGGTCTGACTGCGCCCTAGAGAGATGTTGTAATTCTCATGAATGGGTGGTTGTGTTTGGGAACGAAAAAAAAAAAGAAACCTGACCCGGCTAATATGTATAGAGCCGTGCTAATTAGCGGCCCGGTGCTCGACGAGTATCAGACAACAGCGCTGATTACAGAGGGCACGTCATTACACTCTGAATCTTATCTGCGTCTTTGTTGTCATCTTGACAATCCTCTTCAACACCAATCAGGTAGGTCGCAGACAGACCGGCTTACGCACAAACATGTGTGCGCGGATAAGCTCTGTTCGAGAGAGATTGGAGTCGTCACCTCGCACCTTAATCATCTCTGGCTGCCATGGCGTCACCCTGCGCTCCCATTGGCCGCTTTATTCCACGCTCGCTCTGATTGGCCGCTTCTATCGGCGAGTCTCTGGCAGCTTTGTGAGTTAATTACTCTCTCTTAGATCTGCTGATGAATTTAATCTTGTATAATAGAAGTTCATGGCCCCAGAATGCAAATAGGCTTGCAGCGGTGACCACGTCCTGACAACACGGCCTATTTGCAAATGAGCTTCCTCAGAAATCTGAATATCATTAGACTAAACGGTATGAACAAACAACAGCAGAGGGGCAAGATATACGACCTGCACCTACCAACCAACAACTGCAGCTGTAAATTGCACAGTGCCGCGGTAGTCAATCCAAGTGCGAGTCCATTCTATTTGTGCACGTCATTGTGTAAGAACAGCAAGGGCAATAGTAGTTATAGTATAGATTTGAATGCCATTGCATCTGAGGATATCTTCATGCCAAGTGAGTAAAACAAAAATATATATACAATTTGCATAAAAACCATAATAATAAAAACCAAACAAAAATAAAAAAACAGCCGTTCAGATCATACAAGATGTTTTAAATTTACATATTATATAAACTCCAAAGCTTTTTCTGGTAAAATATTACTTAACAAGTCCTTAAGTGAGAGTTAAAAGTCTAATAAAAAAAAAATAAAAAAATAGACTATGTTGCCAGGAGGCAACACCGTACCATAGAGGGTTAAAGGCATATTTGAACCAGAAACATATCTCATGCACAAATTTTGCACTCTAAACTCAAGTCAACAACTGAATCATTTGCCTCTATTTTTACTTCTATTTGAAAGATGATAACGGTAATGATGATCTAATAATGATGCTCAAAAGTCCACGCTTGATTACTCACAATGCATGAGTGTCCTACTGTGGAAAAGCTGCCGATTATTTCACGTTTATGAGATTGGTGGAAAAAAACACACAGCTGAACTGGGATGTCTGAAGTGTTCATTACAGCAGTTCAACCTAGAAAAAAAAAAACTGTACACCAATTTAAGATGATCTTCCAATTTCCAGCAGACTTGGAAGCAGGCCACCAGCTATGGAAGCTTATTTACGGCACAGAATAAAACATTTTAAGATAATTGTGACTTTTTATCTCACAATTGCGAGTGTACATCAAATAGTCTGAATTGCGCGATATTAACTCACAATTGCGTGCTATAGACCCCTTTTCAGTTGGTAAACATGGTGACGTTTTTATGTGGGCGGAGCTTAGGTGGAGGCAGAACGATCCCTCTGGCCGCTTCACTAACGCTAGTTTGCAAGTTTTGTTAGCTTGTTTTTTAACAATGATGGGAGAAAATAAGGTTTTATCTTAATGTGCAAGGTCACTCACTGTCCGGGACCGTGATTGTTATTTGCCGACCCATTACACGTTCAGTCAATGGATGGACGATCTGACAGGATTAACGTTACCTCGGTTGAGTGGCCTGACTTCTACACCTCCCTGATAGAGAAACCGAGCGTAAAGACAAACTGAGGGCATAGAAATCTTTAGATGCCTATAACTATGTGACAAATGGTCTTGACTTGTGGGTAACGTTACATTGCGCATTCCTGCCTAGACAGCGCCCAGGCCAGAAGACGACAATGTAAAGAGTGACATTACAGTGCAATTTTAATGATTTGAATATTTTCTAGGGATAAAAATATTTTAGAAAAGGAAACATAGACATTTACCTCCAGCTGGGTTGGCATTCTGCAGGACGGACACCCATTTGCCGATATCATCAGAGATCAGTTGAACGTTGCTGAAGAGGGCGGGATCTGCCAGGAGCGACTGAACTTCAATCAAAACCTTTGTTACTCTAAATAAAAGCAAGACAGAAGCATAAGATACAAACAGAGCCAAACATAGTTGTATATATAAATATGAGCTTGAATAAATTAATACTGAATGAAGTTTAATAATACTATTTTAATAAAAAAAAATTAAAAGCAATTTAAAGAATTTAAAATTATGGTAACACTTGTTAACATTAGTTGATGCATTAACTTACATAACGCTTATCTAATATATTAACTATGTATTTAACAAATGCAACCTTATTCTAAAGTGTTTTCCAATATTATTATGCTTTAAAATTATTATTTTAAATTTAAAAATAATTATGCTTCTTATAAGTTGGGTCTGCATTAATTTGGGGATTCATTGTGTAAATCTATTCATGTTAAGTAAACAGAACACGCTGCATTTGCATGAAGAGTCATTTTGTTGATCCGACACTCACGTGGAGTCGTTGAAGTTGTTCACCTGTCCGGGTGCTTCACCAGGTGTAGGATAACTGACACACGGGTTTTGTATGTTACACAACATGCCCTGTAGCCATGGCAACACACCTGCTGATGGGAGGGGCTTATTGGGGTAGTGACCTGAGAAGAAATTATTCAAAATTCAATTATTGTTTTCTGCTTTATGCATCCTTGTGGTTTAAGTAATTTTTGTGTTTACAAAATGTTCTAATTTTCACTCAAGAAACTTACAGTATTTAGCTCTAATGTAACAAAATGAAAAGAAAATAATGTGCATTAGGTCTTGTGCTACAAGTATTTTCTGTCAAGCTGTATCGCTTTTCTTCCAAAAAAAACAAAAACAAAATTACAAACTACACCTGTCAATTTAACATTTTCATTTAGAGGGATGATAATGTCCCAAGCCATTCACACTGCACATTCAGTAAGCAATAAATGAGCATATCACGTAGGTCATTCAATTATCAAATGCAAACATAATATGATTAATACCAATTTGCTTTCGACGTGATTCTCAGTAACTCCCACACATAAATACAATTATTTTTAGGGATGCACCGATACCACTTTTTTCAGAATCGATCCGATCCTATACCAAAAATTCAGAGTATCGACCGATACCCGATACCGATCCGATATCAACACACTTTTTTTTTTAAAAATCAAGTAGAATTTATGTAACTTTTTGTGTGTTGAACTGATAAGAACTCTTTTGTGTTAAACACAATCTACTTAATGATTTCCATTACACGAGAGTAGATGTTAAAACTTCATGCTGATTTGTACTCGGCTTTCGCCAAGATAAGCAACACTAAGACGTAGCTTTACAGTAAACTATGCTTCTCCATCCATTTACGCTTCTTTCCATATGAGGGTGTGACTCCCCTTCTGTCCGGCGTTAACGGCTGCAGTGTACTTGGCGCGTCAGCACACACGACGGCTGCAACTACAGTGTGGTCTCCCTAGTGGACCAACACGACAACCGTCTGGATTGAGCCGAGTAGGGGACATCTCTAGGGTCTTCAAGTGGGCACCTTCCGTCCTCAGTGTTTCGTCGACTAGCCCACGACACCTCAAGAGGGCTCGACAGTGACTCTGGCGTCCCAGAGTCACCCCCCTCCGTCCCCCACTCAACTCAGCCCAGCTTACTGACCTCTACATCCCTCCTGCTGCTGAGACCTAACCACAATCTCACTATCTCTCCGCAACCCAACCATACGCGCCAACCCGATTGACTAAGGCTGTCGAGCCCCACTGGTGCGTTAAAGCAGTTACAGTGGCAACGGTTCCGTATGGCATACCACCTACCGCAAAACACAATATCTGCCCAACCACCCGTCATTCTATCCTATACAACCTATACAAATTGAATAGTATACTATACGACCTATACTACACAACCTATACAAATAAACCAACAGACTCTTCAAGTTTTTCAAGAATTCTACGAAACCGTAGCGTGGCGGCCTGTACCTTGCCAGCTAGAATCTTTCCGTCTCAACCACAGCCAGTTGCTGCTCCTTTCTGCTGCTTCAGATAAGTTCTTTACTGTGCGACGCAACTCTTGGCCGCTGAATCCGACGTCTCTGAGGAACCGGGTTGTAGAGTGTGCCACAAAACCTCGACAACCCACTTCCACTGGATAAACCTGGACTCTCCATCCTCGCTGTTCTGCTTCAGTGGCCAAATGAGCATACCGCAGTTTCTTCCTCTCATATGCCTCATCTACAGCATCCTCCCATGGCACTGTCAACTCTATCAGTTGAACAATGCGTGCTGATCCAGACCACAAAACAATGTCTGGTCGTAGGTTAGTGGTGGCAATCTCAGGTGGAAAAATAAGCCGTTGATCAAGATCAGCCAGCATCTTCCAGTCCCTAGCAGCTTCCAGTTGTCCTGGCCGAGAATTGGTGTTAACACCTTTTCTTGGTGGCTGCTCGCCTGGGCGGAGGAATGTTGTCTTCTGCGTGTAATGTTTTGCTAGAACATGCGGCAACTTATTGGTCATACTACGCTTGCCTTCCAATGCTAAAGCCAAACATCTCAGTACTTGGTCATGGCGCCAAGTAAACCGACCTTGGCTAAGAGCCACCTTACATCCTGTCAAAATGTGCCTTAATGTGGCAGGTGATGAACACAAAGGACAAGAGGGATCCTCTCCTACCCAGAGGTTTAGGTTCTGCGGTGATGGGAGAACATCATATGTTGACCTAATAAGGAAACTGATCCTACTCTCTTCCATTGACCAAAGGTCTTGCCAGCCCATTTTGCGTTGTTCCACACTCTCCCATCTCATCCACTCTCCCTGCTTAGCCTGGGAAATGGCCTTTATACTCCTCATCCTCTCCTCCTGCTTTCGCACCTCGTTGACTACCAGCTTCCTCCTTTGAGCTGGGCCTGCCTTGTGCCATTTAGGAGGAGCTAAACTGAGCCCAAAACCCCCTCTTCCATGCTGTACCTGTCCCACGATATCCCCTATTTGAAGGTCAGCCTTTGCCTCTACTACTGATTTCTTTGCTGACCACTTTCTACCAGTTTTTAACACAGGGGCTGCCTCCCTTACACATTTGTCACGTGACTCTACTAATGTCATTTCCAGTCTGACCTTGGCACACTTAAACTCCTCGGTTAAAGCAGAGACTGGCAGCTGCAATATTCCTTTACTATAAAGTCCCACTCTGCTGAGGCAGCGTGGAACTCCCAACCATTTCCTGATGTATGAACTTATTAACGCTTCCAGCTTATCCACTGTTGTCAAAGAAACCTCGTACACAGTCAGTGGCCACAGCAACCTCGGCAGTAGACCAAACTGAAAGCACCAGAGTTTTAGTTTGCCTGGTAGAGCACAACTGTTTATGCTCTTCAACCCTTCCACTGCTTGTCGTCTAACTTCTCCCACTCGAACTGTGTCCTTTAGATCTCCATCGTACCATCTCCCAAGACTTTTCACTGGCTTCTCAGAAACTGTTGGTATTGCCTCACCATTAATGAAGAATGTTTTATCTACTACCTTTCCTTTAACTATGGAGATGCTCCTTGATTTAGAGGGCTTAAATTGCATTCGTGCCCATTCAATATTATCTGTTAACTTCCCCAATAACCGATTAGTGCAGGCTACTGTTGTAGTCATGGTTGTCATGTCATCCATGTATGCTCTGATTGGTGGTAGTCGCAACCCAGAAGCCAAGCGCTCTCCTCCTACTACCCATCTTGATGCCCTAATGATTACTTCCATTGCCATGGTAAAAGCCAGTGGAGAAATTGTGCATCCTGCCATTATTCCAACCTCTAAGCATTGCCATGCAGTGCTGAATTTTGGAGTTGAGAAACTAAATTGCAAATCTCCAAAATAGGCTTTCACTAAATTTGTTATTGACATTGGTACTCTGAAAAAATCAAATGCTGCCCAAAGAAGCTCATGTGGCACTGAACCATATGCATTGGCCAAATCCAGGAATGTCACATGGAGCTCCTTCCTCTCCTTTTTTGCTGACTGAATTCGTTGCCAGATAACATTGATGTGTTCTAAGCATCCTGAGAACCCTGGAATGCCCGCTTTTTGAACTGAAGTGTCAATGAAGCCATTCTTTAATAGGTAGGTGGACAATCTCTGGGCAATAATGCTGAAGAAAATCTTACCTTCAACGTTTAATAGTGAAATAGGACGAAACTGACTGATGCTTGTAGCATCTTTTTCTTTAGGTATAAAGACTCCACCTGCTCTGCGCCATGCTCTAGGTACAACCTGTTTTTCCCATGCCACTTTTAACAATTTCCACAGAATTCGCAGAACTCCTGAAGCACTCTTGTACACTCTGTACGGAACTCCATTAGGCCCTGGAGATGATGAAGCCCTTGCCTTTCTCACAGCCTGCTCTACCTCTTTCCACTTAGGTGCACAGACCTCCATTTGGTATTCTGGTGGGTTGATAGGTGGTATGTCTGATGGAATTGACATATGCTCATGCCTTTTTGCATCTGTATGCGTTTCCTCCAAATATCTCTCTAGCTCAACTCTAGATGCTTTTAAAGTGCCATTCTTCTCACTGGTGAATAACTTCTTTACGAATTTGAATGGGTCTTTATAGAAATTAGCCCTCGCACGTTCCTTCTTTTTGTAGCGTTTCCGTAGACGCTCAGCTCTGCGTAATGTTGCCAGCTTATCTTTTATGTCCCTTTGTAAGAGATTGAGTCCCTCCTTCTGACTTTGTTCTGCTCTTTTCCATTGCTTCCTCAGCTGTCTCCTTTCTCTAACTAACCCTTCAATTTTCTGCTGCCGTCTAGACATTCCAGGAGCAGTTTGTACTTTTTCCTTCCTTTTTTCCACACCAAACCTCTCACTTCCATATGCGTAAATGATGTCCCCAAATTTATCCAGCTTCTTTTCAACTGTACCAGTTAATCTTTCCAATGCAAAGCATAGATCTGTGTTTACCGTATCCCATGCAGTTTTCTCACAAGCTCTTGGCCATCTAACTCCAGGCCTATGCCCGTTGAGGTTCTTTTCTCTCTTATGCTGGTTAGTCTGACCGGTTTCACAAGTCTGAATATGTTCATCACTATCTGTGCAAGCCCTCCTCTCCTCTATGACAGGGGTGCTGATATCCTGCGAGCTGTGGTTTGCTTCCTGTCGCTGGATTTCATTCGACTGACTTGACTGACTTCGTAAGAAGTACTGATCAATGCGAGGCCCTTGTCCCTTCTCCCTCAAGCATTTCATTTTCCCTTGATGAACCTTCAAACCCCTGACCGTTGTCGCCTTGCTCCAGCCACAGACACAAACCTGGAGTTCAATGACTTTACTAACTGCAGATCTTGAACTAGTCTTACTCTCCATACTCATATCCGTTTCCATTCCTAAGTCGTTAGCCATGTTGTCCAACATCGAGTCATCTTCCGCCCCCGCTCTCGCAGACTCTAGGGGTATTTTTCTCTTTAATTTCTTAGAAGCCTTGGGCGGGTGTCTCCAGCATCCTGTAAACACGAAGCTGGATACTGCCGACAAGGGTAGCTAACCCTTACCAGCCCCATTGGGGTCTATTTCCTCCTGTCAGCTGTCTCTCCAGGCTGTCACAAGGTCTTTCCCTTGTTGCCAGCAGCACTATTCACCGCAGTCACTGGACGTATCCAGATCTTCATGATTTCCATTACACGAGAGTAGATGTTAAAACTTCATGCTGATTTGTACTCGGCTTTCGCCAAGATAAGCAACACTAAGACGTAGCTTTACAGTAAACTATGCTTCTCCATCCATTTACGCTTCTTTCCATATGAGGGTGTGACTCCCCTTCTGTCCGGCGTTAACGGCTGCAGTGTACTTGGCGCGTTAGCACACACGACGGCTGCAACTACAGTGTGGTCTCCCTAGTGGACCAACACGACAACCGTCTGGATTGAGCCGAGTAGGGGACATCTCTAGGGTCTTCAAGTGGGCACCTTCCGTCCTCAGTGTTTCGTCGACTAGCCCACGACACCTCAAGAGGGCTCGACAGTGACTCTGGCGTCCCAGAGTCACCCCCCTCCGTCCCCCACTCAACTCAGCCCAGCTTACTGACCTCTACATCCCTCCTGCTGCTGAGACCTAACCACAATCTCACTATCTCTCCGCAACCCAACCATACGCGCCAACCCGATTGACTAAGGCTGTCGAGCCCCACTGGTGCGTTAAAGCAGTTACAGTGGCAACGGTTCCGTATGGCATACCACCTACCGCAAAACACAATATCTGCCCAACCACCCGTCATTCTATCCTATACAACCTATACAAATTGAATAGTATACTATACGACCTATACTACACAACCTATACAAATAAACCAACAGACTCTTCAAGTTTTTCAAGAATTCTACGAAACCGTAGCGTGGCGGCCTGTACCTTGCCAGCTAGAATCTTTCCGTCTCAACCACAGCCAGTTGCTGCTCCTTTCTGCTGCTTCAGATAAGTTCTTTACTGTGCGACGCAACTCTTGGCCGCTGAATCCGACGTCTCTGAGGAACCGGGTTGTAGAGTGTGCCACAAAACCTCGACAACCCACTTCCACTGGATAAACCTGGACTCTCCATCCTCGCTGTTCTGCTTCAGTGGCCAAATGAGCATACCGCAGTTTCTTCCTCTCATATGCCTCATCTACAGCATCCTCCCATGGCACTGTCAACTCTATCAGTTGAACAATGCGTGCTGATCCAGACCACAAAACAATGTCTGGTCGTAGGTTAGTGGTGGCAATCTCAGGTGGAAAAATAAGCCGTTGATCAAGATCAGCCAGCATCTTCCAGTCCCTAGCAGCTTCCAGTTGTCCTGGCCGAGAATTGGTGTTAACACCTTTTCTTGGTGGCTGCTCGCCTGGGCGGAGGAATGTTGTCTTCTGCGTGTAATGTTTTGCTAGAACATGCGGCAACTTATTGGTCATACTACGCTTGCCTTCCAATGCTAAAGCCAAACATCTCAGTACTTGGTCATGGCGCCAAGTAAACCGACCTTGGCTAAGAGCCACCTTACATCCTGTCAAAATGTGCCTTAATGTGGCAGGTGATGATACAGACAACTTCATTATAAAGAAAAACAAATCCAAAAAATATATGATCATAATCTATGACAAAAATGCTATTATAAACTAGATTAGTGGATAATTCAACAGTAAAATTTAGTCTAGAAAAGCGCAGCGCGTCGAGTCCGCATTGAAAAGTTCAAAGCACAAACGAAAGACATATTGATATGTAGTGTATTATACAGTATCTATCTTTGCAATAGTTCATTGAGCCTTTTCTTTTAACAGTTTTAAATTTCAGTTACTGTGCGAGTGAAGAACAATTATAGTGCAGCTGACTCTAGTGTTGTGATCTAACCGACACCCGGTAGAAAGTAACAGGATTAAATTACAGCAATAAAGTCTAGCAAGATAAAGTTGTTTTATGCAAAACCATAGAGCTTTATCTACAGATCAAGTATAATAATAGTAACATTGAATCATCTTGGAGAGAGTTTCATCGTTGACTGACTCGTAACCGAACGCGACGCGCTGTTGGAATGCTGAATGGAGAATGACTGACAGCCGCAGCAGAGGGAAAAGTTTACGTGATCTCGAATTTAATGACTTAAATGTTCATTTCTATCTCACATTATACTATAATGGCTTAAGAACACTTGTAATATAGTGCACGAAAACTTTATGGTGCTTATAATGTTTGTGTGCCTTTTGTGGGGCTTAACAACAACACAGAATAGTAAACGCACAATATCGGATTTGGACCGGCCTCGTCTGACCGATCCCCGATCCGGCAAAAATGGCAGTATCGGACCCGATATCCGATACAAATATCGGATCGGTGCATCCCTAATTATTTTTTTCGATAATTTAGACAATGTTTGCCGTAAAAAACATGTGCATACTGTTTGAGAGTGAGGATTCTTGGAATTACTGAAGTTGAGCAATACTTACACTGGCTTTTATAAACAGGCTGATTGGTGGATCTGACCGCCACAAGAATGAAGAACAGAAACAGAGGCCAAATCAGCTCGACCGCCAACCGCACCTGAGCATCAGAGAGAGAGAGAGACAACTCTTCACAACATTTATCTCAATAGCAACACAATTCATCTTACATCGTCTGCCCTCCATTAGCTTCAGCTCGCTTGCCCTGAGCAGAGGTTGTGCTTTTATGCATCTTTGATTCTGTTATTGCACCTCTAAAACATCAACAATATGAGTCTCCTCAAAAGCACTTAAAAGTTTCTGACAACCTCTCGAACAAAACCTATGAGATCTCCAAAGGTCCACCAAACTGTCTGATATATAACTTTCTCAATATGGAAAGCTCCAAACTATGGAATAAAAAGATTTTTTTTTAAATGTCTATCTATTTGATTTGCTCTATTGTATTTGTGCTGCTTGCAGTGTGATTATTATTTATTTATTTTATTTGACAGTCCAGTCCTTTTTTTCCTATATAAATATACTTGACTTGACATACCAAACCATATCAAAACCATGACCCTAAAATCATGATAAAACGGCTCCATAAGTCATTTGAACCGTTACACCCCTAAACCTGGGTTTGTTTACACTTGGCATTAACATGAGATCAAAGTGATCTAACCACTGATCTATATAGAATGACTGGATAGCTCATGACGTCATAAACAGTGAAGCCACCGCCACATTGGTATTCCCTAGTGAGCTCACGCGTTCTATTGAATCAATAGGAAATTGTATGATTTGACTGAGGAAACATTGCCTAAGGAGACACCGGTTTAAAATCTAAAGTGTCCTTGTACATTCTTACAACGCAAACACCCTAAGCATTTAAATGGATATTTATTTAAAGTCGAAAAAAAAAACATTTTAAAGAAAAATTCCTATAGGTGTACTTAAAATATTGCTCTTTCTGATTGTGTTTTATAGATCAGTAGTTTGTTCAAAGTGTGTAGTTTGTAGTAAGTACAAACAAATTGAATGGGTTAATGCAAGTAATGTTGACTGATCTATATAATGACATCATAGATCAGTGTCAAGTAACGGTAAAAAGACTGCACAAAGCTCTTTTTCAAGCTGTCAAATGTGTCGCTATTGGACACTTAATTGTGATTATTGCTGCTCGGAGGTTTCTTATAGGCTACTGTTGAATGTGTTATTGTGTTTTTTTTTTTAGTTTTTTTTTTTTAGTAAGCATTACTCTTGCCTCGGAGAAAACAACACAGTAATAGTGACAATTGTACATAAAAATGACTAATTATAGGGCTTGAATTACAACCTGTGGGCAGTTTTTCTACATCCTTTTGTGAACGTCGTTTGACAGTTGTATGCTGCACAGCGGGTCATCTTAAAAGTGCCGTCGGAGCTACCAAAATCTGTATAACGCCCGTTGTAGCCATAGAAAGTAAAAGAAATGGACACAGCGACCCCATAGATTTCAACGGAGAAAAGTGAAGCCAATTAGAAGCACTCACTTCCTGATGGCAGAGCGTACTGCGCCGGCTCAAACTGAGCTTGACGACGAAGATGTCATGTGAGCAACCTGTCTGACAGTGGTAAGTAGCTGTGACGAGAGAAATCTGAATAATTCCCTTCCGAATCTCTCAAAGAAGGAGAACGTGAGTATTAACGGTCCATGACCTAGCAGCAGGAGCAACTTTATGACTCTCTATGGGCTTCTCCCTTTACTTTATCGGACTTTATGCCTCCATTCTATATAGATCAGTGGATCTAACCAAGCCGATCAGATCATCAGTGTGTTTAAACATGTCAACAACAGTGGCTTCTGAATCTGGTTAACTTATTGGATCTGATTGCCTGCGAGCTTCTCCGCCTGTCTACACGGTCATTTCTCTACTGTGCGACAGAGAGTCGAGTGGTTATGACGCAATCATTAGCCTATTTTTACAAAAACTGCTTCTACTGGGCCATAACGTAAGATACAAGGTAATGGAGCCTTTTATACATTGTCGTGTTTCTTTAGAAATAAATAATGGAAAAATGGAGTCTTTGAACGCCCCAGGTCTAAAGTTATTCGCTGTCAAAGTGACGCCAAAGTGAATGGGAGTCAATGGAATGCTAACAGAAGCTGATGGTCTGCTACAATGGCGGCCCCCGGGGAGGCTTCAGTTTCTGGCTGATGGATTACCCCCTTGGTTGTAGCCCTCTGCTGGTAGGGAATCATAAGATGGCCGCTCGAACACTTCCGGTGGCTTCACTGCCTGCTGGCAGTTTAGAACGTCATGAGCTATCCAGTCATTCTATATAGATCAGTGGATCTAACCAAGCCGATCAGATCATCAGTGTGTTTACACATGTCAACAAGTGGCTTCTGAATCTGGTTAACTTATTGGATCTGTTTCCCATGCAATATTTAAAATAAGCCTGGAAAAATGCTGTTGCAAAGTCGACCTGAAGTGACACGGCTAAAATTTGTTTTCAGTCGCTAAGCAACACGTTTCAAACCTTGCAAAATGAGGTGGAAGATGTTGCAAATAATAGCCTACATTCCAGATGTCGTAATCAAAATGGTAAAAAGAGAAACATGGGCCCAAATCATTGGCAGATGTGATGTGATAATTGTGAATTCTTTACAGACAATGATTGGCTGAGCAACTTTTGGATAAATAAAAGAACATAAATAAAAATATCACTACATTACACTGAGATCTGCTCATAATGCGTCCTCGAGTACCTCTGTACCAGGACTAGGGGTGCACGATATATCGAATCAATATCGTTATCGCGATATCACGTTGCTCGATATCATTATCGAAAGTCTCAAGATAATTATGCAATTTTTTTATGCGTCCCCGTCCGACATGCAGACGGAGTAACTGAAGGAAAATTAAAATTGAGCGAAAGTACGTAGGAGGGCGGAGTCAGGCTTGCGTGGAGCCTCAGCGGGAACATAAACAAGAAATAGACAGAGACAACAAAACGAAGCGAAAGAAAAGGAAGGACCTAAAGAGAGAGCAAAGAGAGCAAAAGAAAGAACACAAAAGTAAGGAAATTAGTGTTGCTCAGGGAGAAAATGAAATGTAAATGCATCTGGTTGTTGAAACCACATAGGCCTATGTAAATTTTCTCTTAACAAAAATGCTAAAAAAAAAAAAAAAACATATGGGAGCATGTTATATAGGCGATATGTAAATGTTATAGCCAGATATGACGGCGCTACTGCAACACGCATACCACAGATGAGCAGCTCAGCATCAAGCCAACTAGCAAACTATCGCAAATGAAAGCGAAAGTCGCAGACGCTTAACACACAATCATCATCATCATCATCATTAAAAGTAAAGAAACGAAATTAACTTAGCAGGGCTGTTGCCGCTAAGTTATTGCGGTCTTTGATTTCAATTTTAGCTGAAGATCAATACAACGCAGCATATCTGTTGCTTTCGCTGACGTGAACTTCATTAAAACTGCATATAGCGCGGGAATTGAAGATCGGATTTATATCCGTTTTGCGAAAACACATTTATGTGACCAGTTGTAAAATGGAATCGTTTTGATAAATCAGATAACTAACGTTATGCGATCTGAGAAAACGCATGAAGTGGCCAGGCGCCGGGGAAAGTGCAAATTGCCTTAAAGGAGAACTCCAGCGCAAAATGAACCTTAGGTCTAATTACACATTGTTACCTAGTCAACCGTTATCTGAGATTTGTTTTCATGATTATCGAATGTAAATAGTTTTATCTCTAAAAACAGTTTAGACTATAACGCTAGTATAACGTTAGTAAATAGGGCATAGAGTAACGACAAATAAAAATCGCTTGTTAATACCACTAACAAGGCTCAAAATAGCCCCACACTAACACGGTAGCATAATAAGGGTCCCTACCTTCAAACCGAAGCATTGGGAGCCACAGGTCACATGGCTCCATATTTTCCCCAATGAAAAGGGAAATGTTGCACTAATTTGCATCCAGTTAATCACCCACAAAAAATAAGAATCACCTAAATAAGTATTTTTAAGAACTTTACATTATGTAACATCAAATGTATTAGAGGGCATAACAAAAAAACTGCGTGTTGCCTTAAGGCAACATTGTACTAAAATGGAATCGCATAAGGCCATACCAGGCATACTAGGTTGGAATACAGGAAAAGAGTAATATATTAGCATTTTTGCATGATTTTGTAATGCACTTATGAGAATAGTTATTCACATACTATCATCTGCATAATGATCTGCACATTTTCTATAGCACCTATAAAAGGTAGCTATATAACAACTGCCAGTTGATGAGGCTGAGGATGAGGTGTCATACTGTGATGAGGAAGATGAGGTCATAGTGAGGGTGAGAGCGAAGATGGAGATGAGGATGAAGATGGATGTGTTAAAGGAACACTCCGACTTTTTGGGACTTTAGCCTATTCACCTTATCCCCCAGAGTTAGATAAGTCCATACATACCTTTTTCATCTCCGTGCGTGCTATAAGTCTGTTTGACGCACCCACCGCTAGCCTAGCTTAGCACAAAGACTGGATGTAAATGGTTACAGCTAGCATACTAATCCAAATAAGTGACAAAATAACGCAAACATTTTCCTATTTACATGTTGTGATTTGTATAGTCACAGAGTGTACAAAAAACAAAGTCACATGAGACACAGACATATTTTAACCGTATAAATACTGGGAACTATATTCTCTGAAGGCGAAGCACTGCTACTTGGGCGGAGTGATAACCGCAGCACCTGAGACGCGCTCTCTGCTCCTCACCACGGGGCGTCTCAGGTGCTGCGGTTATCACTAATGCTAAGCTAGGCTAGCGGTGGGTGCCTCAAACAGACTTATAGCACGCACGGAGATGAAAAAGGTATGTATGGACTTATCTAACTCTGGGGGATAAGGTGAATAGGCTAAAGTCCCAAAAAGTCGGAGTGTTCCTTTAAGTTAATATGATAACTTGATGATATGATTGTTTGGTAATACTTGTGTTCCACTACGGTACAATGTTGCCTGAGAGCAACAGCTGGATATGAAATGCTACTTTTTATTAAATATAAAATTTGTAATACATTAACACTGGACAAATATGTTTGTTCAAGTATCTGGTTAAAGACATTGATGTTTTCAACAAATATTTTTCTTTTTTCTACGTGAAACTGTCAAATGTTTCAATTTGTCGGTTGTGGTACAATGTTGCCTTGAGGCAACAAACTTTAAAAAATTTAATAAATTAGAAAATTAATGAAAATGTTTATTGTGTCCAATTTTAAGCAGGAAAAACACCACAAATATTATTTTTTTTCCCATTATACACTCAAAAATAGTCTACAAACACAGTGCTGATTTGGGGAGAAATAATTCTCACTGTGTTTCAAATCAGCCTCTTTGAATGCTAAAACAGTGCAGCTGCATGTGTGTGAGAGTGTGTTATGAAAGGACTTTGCAGAGTTCTGAATAGGAAAGTGTGTGACTGTCTGCTACATTATTTAAACTGTAGAAGTCTGCAGGCGGAATGAGAAAGAATACTAGATCACATCAGATAGTGTGTGTCCGTGTGTATTGGTTCAAGAGAGAGAATTACAAATAAGGGCTCAAACTCTATTTCTGTCTGTGTGTGTGTGTGTGTATGTGTGTTGTGTGTGTGTGTGTGTGTGTGTGTGTGTGTGTGTGTGTGTGTGTGTGTGTGTGTGTGTGTGTGTGTGTGTGTGTAGTAGGCTAATTTACCTCAAAGTTAAAATATCCTTGCGAATTCTGAACATTTTTAGTAAACTGGTCTGGGCTGCATTTCCATAAAGCATCGTAAGCGCTTGATCGTAGAGACCACTGGTGGCAATTGTTATACGATTAACTTCGTTTTACGATGCTTTTGGAAACTGCAGTCCGGGACCTTTTATTCTGATGAATGGTAAAGCTGCGGATCAGTTGCGCACTGCAAACGCAGCATATGTGAAAGCACATGAGCGTGCTGGTCCTGCATCTGAATCGCATACATGGCCTACTGTAACACGCACCGCATAAACACTGCAAACGGAGTATGTGTGAACCTGGCGTAATGCTATAGTATGATACAACAGTTTAATAGGCTATATTAGAAGTTAAAGCTGCATTCCGTAACTGTTTTGGATTAAAAATGAACCAAAATAAATTTTTCAAATAGTTCAAAACTATCTGCTTGCCTTAGCTCGATTTTAAACGGTAAGCTTGTAATAATGTTTTTAATTCCATTGGTACTGGTGGATTTCCACTTGAAATTCGAGCATGTCTTTGCGTCATTACGTCACATCTGTACACATAAAGAAGGTGTCTATAAGCTATATTGGCTATATTGTATGTGAGGATGTTGGAGATGGAGATTTATAGCCTTTTCTCACAGTACTTGATATAATTAAACTTATCAATTTGATGACGGATCCAGAGAGGTTCAAACGACAATCAACAGTGACAACTGGAGATTCACCATTTGTAAAATGCAAAAGACTTCGTCCGGACTTCGAAGTGGCAACAGAAAAAAAGAGACTGTGTCACTGTGTGGGTTTTGTGTCTTGCTCCTTGTTCTTGTCTGTCATGTGATTCCCTGTTTGTCATGTGATCCTGCCATGTGTCTTGTCATTTGTTATGTTGTTGCTCAGTGTCCACAGGTGTTCCTCGTCTTTGTTAATAGTCTTCCCAGGTGTTTCCTATTAACCACGCCCCCTTGTTACCGTGTTTAGCTTGTTTGTCCCTTGTATTTAAGCCCTGTGTTTCAGCCCTGTCTTTGTGAGTTCTTGATGTTGTGATGTGTGCTTCTTCTGAGTTCCTTGTTCTGAGTTTACCCTGGATTATCTGTTTGTTGGATTATTAAAGTGCTTGCGATTGGATTCACTCTCCGTTTCATTCGTGCCTGCAGCGTTACAGAAGAACTCACCAAAACGATGAATCCAGCAGCACAGATTCTGTGTCTTTGTCAGGGAGACCGGCCCATAGAGGAGTACATGAGGAGATTTATTGAATCGGCTAATGTAACGTCAATGGATTCTTTGTGCCTCATGATATTTTTTAGGGGGGGACTATCTGAACCACTCAGTTCATTCATGCCCTTGCATGACCTCTCATGGGACATTAGAGAGCTATATTGAACTGGCCCTTCTGTTGAGTGGTTCAGTGTTTACTGTGGGCGTGGTAAATAAGGAGCTTCACGCTTCACGTCAGCCACGACGAACCAGAGCTTCACGTCAGCCACGACGAGCCAGAGCTTCACGTCAGCCACGACGAGCCAGAGCTTCACGTCACTTCTGCCGAGCCAGAGACGCTTCGCGTCACTTCTGCCGAGCCAGAAACGCTTCACGTCTGCCTATCCAGAGACTGTTCACGTCACATTGGCCCGATCCAGAGACTGGTCACGTCGGCCGATCCAGAGACTGTTCACATCACGTCTGACACGGCCAGGAGGGCCATCTTCCTTTTTTATGCATTGGTCGTTCTACATGCATGGAGGAAATATGAGTCCTGCCAATCCAGAGACTGTTCTCGTCGCCTCTGCCAATCCAGAGACTGTTCTCGTCGCCTCTGCCAATCCAGAGACTGTTCTCATCGCCTCTGCCGATCCAGAGACTGTTCACGGTCCCCTGATGGGCCCATAGGGGCCTCACCGCCGTGGCCGCCCGAGGGGTCTTCACCTGCGCTTCCTGCTCCGCCCTGGCCGCCGGCACAGCCTACTCCGCCCTGGTCGCCTGCTCCACCCTGGCCTCCTGCACAGCCTGCTCCGCCAACGCTCCAAGGTCCATGCCCGCCATGGCAATATCCTGGTTGTGTTCCTCGTCTTTGTTAATAGTCCTCCCTGGTGTTTCCTATTATCCACGCCCCCTTGTTTAGCTCGTTTGTCCCTTGTATTTAACCCTCTGGGGTCTGAGATCACGCCGGCGTGATCTGGTCGCTTTTTTTCAAATCAGTGCAAAAGAGACTTAAAATACTCGGTTGATTTTGATCGTACATATAAGTGTTGTACATCATTAGATCGTGTTAAGTGTCTATTTTTTTGTGGATACTCACAATAAAAACAAAGTGTTGTGCTTTTCACCAAATAAAGAAAAACAAACATGATGCGAGTTCTGCGTTCTCTCTGTCTGTGAAGTCCATTCTGAAACGCGTCCTAAGATTAACTGTAACTCCGCGATTACTTGTCACACAGGCACGAGATATTTTTCTTTATGAAGCTTGAATTCTCTTCTTTTAAATGAAGTAATTTATATAAAAAAGAAATATTCTCAGTTTATGCAATCCGTTTGAAACCAAGGAGAGGTCCTGTTTTTTCTTTCTCCCCTCATTATTTTTAATGAGTTGAGGCCGCCACGCCCCCGGTGCTATTCACATGTAAATAGTTTAGGTGATCGCACACGCCCCCGATCAATGCCATAAACACACAAAGATTCTTCATGAGATTCACTGATAGTTCATCGCGTTTTGAGGATGGCACGCTACTCCGGTGAAGAAGCCCGTCAGATGATTCTGGACAGCGAGGAAGAATTCACCTTTTCCTCAGAGTGCAACACAGACGACAAGCGGCTGCATTTTGAAGAGCGAGTTGATCCCGCCGAGGATACAAGTTTAGAGTAAGTTGTTTAGTGTTATATACTTCTTATTCTGATAATATAGAACTCATATGAATTTTCAGACTATATTTTGCTTCGTTTTGGCTAGCTTTTGACATACTACGTGAAAGATTGCCTTACAATATCCCTAACATTCGTGTATGCTCAAGTGTAAACTTTCAATGTGATAACGTTACTCTCTAAACATTTGTATATTAAATATATTTCACTCAGTTTTGATTAGCTTATGCATAATGTAGCTTATTTGCGAATATCTGCTTAGGTGTAAATATAATGTGATTTAGTGCAAATATATTTCAGCCACCGGTAAAATACTGTCTAAATACTAGACATTATATGTTTATATATAAATGTTCTGTTTTGGTTAGCCTATGACACTGCTTATCTTGCTAAAATACTGCCTTATGCACAGATGATTGTGAATACAGTGTAAATGTTTGAAATGCTCTAAATGTGTGCGGTCTATATGGCCCATCAACACTCGCGGTGTATATTTCGCGGTGTATAGATATAGATATTTCTCCGTCCTATGGCCCATCAACAGATATACATTGTGCGTCCATACCCATTAATTGCCCATCAGTTTACTTTGGATTATGTATGCTAACAGTTTTGTTGTTGTTGTTGTTTTATAGAAATGTGTCTGCATCACGCACTCCTTCTCCAGCACCTCGCAGAGGGGAACGCAGGCGTCGTTCAGTTCTCCGTGCGATCGAGAATCATACTGAGTAAGTGCACAGACGTAATATTTACATTAGTGATCAGTGTTGTGCTAGTTACTAAGAAATTAAGTTTTTACTACATGAATGAATATTTGAGCAATACAATTGTACCTCGATCATTCTTGTTAGTTCATAGTAGGCCTACATTATCTAAGGTAATAACAGATACAATAAAAAAATTTAACTCAATTTAAAATGTTTAAGTAAATGTTGAAATTAAAAAACTAACAATGAATGATACTTCTACAACATTTATTAACCCTTTAGAACCTGAAGCTAAAATAGGTGTTTTTCACATATTTAGATTTTTGGACTGTAAAATTCTAAAACAAAGTGCTATCTTCATGTGCAAGGTGTCATTTTTTTCAGAAACAGATTAGCTTTCAGCAAATTACAGTTATTGACCATTATTGTGTGTGGTGAGTTTGTAAATAGAATTTAAATAGACAAAAATAAAAAAAACGAGAATACATTTTCTGATTTTTATTTAGAAAAAAACTGAAAAAAATCACGAACGAAAGACACTTCATACACATGCACCACATGCACACTCCGTGCAGCTTGTAATCTCCGTGCTCGTGCTGCCTCACGTGTTAACGTAAACAACTCAGCCAGTGAGTTTGTTATGTGTCCTCTCGCTCTGTATAATGCTAGCAGTCTCTTCAGTGCTCTTGTACTGTGTAACAGCGCACACTTGTTTTTTACAGATGTGACAATGAACATGTCCAGGCACCTGTCCCGAAGAGAGCCAAGGCAAACAAGCAGGCAAGCAACAGGCAGTCCACTCTGTCATGGAAAACAGAGACTGATGTTGACATGGTTCCACAGACTGTGCGATTCCTTCCTGCACGGGAAGCTGGACCGCAACTGAGTTCTGTAGACTCGCATTCGCCCATGAGTCTATTCAAACTATTTTTTTCAGAAAGTGCTGTGTCTACTCTGTGCCACAACACCAATGCTCAGGCTGCTAAGGCAGCTGGCAAAAGGCTGCAAATATAAATGGACAGATGTCATTCAACGGGGCATAAGCATTTACTGTGAGATACCTGCCTTTACTTTTGTTTATTTATCGCTCACAATTGCTTTGTTTATAGCTGACTGATTATTTATTTATTTTACTCACATTTGATTTGCTTAGAGCAAATTTAGAACATTTAGTTTCTCCACACAGAGGAATTACAATAAAACAGATTGAAAAACAAAACCTTTGAATCTCCTCTCATTCTTTGTTCAGGCTGCTTCACCCTAATGGGCCATTGGGGGAGTGTCTGTCACACCCCTGGTCTGAATCTCATTAATATTCATGGGCTATTACCACTCCCACGCATAAACCTCTTCAGACAAAAAAACTGTCATACAAAGTATAAATTAGTGTTTCGTTTTATGTGAACGATTAGATGGGATGATTTTCACATCATTTTGAACCCAGAACTCGAAGCTACAACATCCATTTGTCAAAAGTCTTGTGGACACATATTTAGTATTTGTTTTGTGGTCTTATTTCAGCAAGTTTCATTTTTATTTTTTTCAATAACCACGCATAAACATTATTCTCTTAAAAATGCAAACATGTACGTAGATGTTAATCACATATTATCGTAACGCCGTTTGTGCTATATAGAGTGAATTTACACCTTTGCCATTAACATGTTTATAAATAACTGAAAAAAGCACAAATGTCAGAGCATGTCAGAACATCCCAATAGCCCCAAAAACACCGCAGACCCCAGAGGGTTAAGCCCTGTGTTTCAGCCCTGTCTTTGAGTTCTTGATGTTTGCTTGTTCTGAGTTTACCCTGGATTACCTGTTTGTTGGATTATTAAAGTGCTTGCGATTGGATTCACTCTCCGTTTCATTCGTGCCTCCAGCGTTACAGACTGCAACCGGGCCTATGCGAAAACAAGGATAAATATCGGAAGGGCGATAAATGTATTCACGCAATGCTGGTGTTGTTAACACTAACAATTTGAGAACAAAGTATAATTTGCACGGTTTGACGTGATATAAGCAATTGTTAGAATTAATCAGCGCGATTTACTGTTTAATCAATGCTTTTTTTTTTCCCTTACTTGGTCAGAACAAAAGTGGATGTTACTTACTTGTTTAGATTACATTTTACGGTCCGTGTTGAGGCACAACGCACGTTAAGTTGATAATTCTGCGAATAACTGTAATTGCAGATTTCAAACAGAGATGGTGACAAAGAGGGGAAAAACTACGGACTGCAGCTTTGCCAGTTGTTTTGTCTGCTCCTCCAATGCAAATAGTCCAGCCATTGCAACAGACTGAATCAATCAGATGAATAATGCTGGGTACACTAAATATTTTTTTTTATAATCTTATAAGATATTAAAAAATGTGAAACCACATACATAGACCTTATTCACAGCAGCGCCATCTTTGATTTTTAATGGGAATGAAAGCGAGGCTGTGAGGGACTGACATGCATCTCTTCAACATGCTGTACTGTTATTTAATGTGTTTTTGGATTGATCTGCTCATGAAACACTTCAGTTGACCTAGAAGCAAGTCTATCCCTCACAGCCTCACTTTCATACCTGTCATGGCGCAGCTCTGAATAAGGTCTATGATGTGACAAAGACTGCACACCACACACAAACAGATTTTCAACCAGAGTCGTATTGTCAAAACTATAGTATTTATTTGGTTATACACATCTTCAATACGCCTATAATAAAACCATGGTTAGTTTTTGGTCTCTCTCTCTCTCTGTCTGTCACACACATACGCATGCGTACTGATACACCATATGTGGACGTCCCATATTAGGTGTCGGCCTAATGGTTTTTATACTGAGCTAATTACATTTTCTAGCTCCTTTCCCTAACCTACCCAACATAGAAAATGTTCTGCATTTTTACATTTGAATAAATATAAGTCATCATAGGTCAAACCACACACACACACACACACACACACACACACACACACACACAAATCTATTCTGTTGCTATTTGGTTAGCTACCTGGTACATCCATTGCAGAAGCTATTTCTGACCATCTCTTCTCCTTGTAAAGTTTATTGTGGTATGTTTTACATGACAAGTTGTATAAACACTCGTGCTGTTGCCACAAATCGACAAGCTGATCCTCCATATCAGCTGTCCAAATCCATTTAACTTTGTGCTGCGCCGTTTGTTATGCTTCCGTCTTCTCTCAGCTTGCTTTCTGATTGGATATTGTTTCGTTTCACGTAATAATCTCCAGAGCGTGCGTGTTTTTGTCCTTGGGGTTCTCCCCACACATTAGGATTTCTGATCGTAAATATTCAACATGTTCTTTGATGTTCTTCCGAGCAGATTCAGTCACTCTTATCACACCTCACACCAAGGGAAAATCTGATCAAATAATCTGTAGAACCATCATGATAATTGGCACATTACCTAGGATTGTCGGAAGGGGAGAAATCGGTCCAAAATCAGCCCGATTATCTTGTGGTGTGTAGTGTATAAGCAATTCAAACGACTCTACCTTCTGGAATGTATACAAATTAGAGTTGTTCCGATTCCGATACTAGTATCGGAAATGCCGCCGATACCAATAAAAATTCCGGCATCGGTATCGGCGAGTACTTCTATCCATGTACCGATCCGATACCATTTTCTTAAACAATACCTAGTTATGCACGCTAGCTTTGCTTAACGCTGCAAATCGGAGATCAATTATTCTTCGCTGCTCTAAACAGTTGTTGCTTGCGGCAACACAGGAAGTTGTGCTGTTGCCACAAGCAACCACTGTTTAGATCAGCGAAGAAGAAAGCGCGCGCGCTAGCAGTGCGTCCGCTGCTTGGCAGACTAGTCGTACTTCAGACTGGACCAACCAGCCATTAAAACGGCGACATGTCTCATATCATGTCATATGCCATACTGCAATTTCGAGGGGTGGAACAAGTATTAGCAACTTCAACACGAGTAACTTAAAGGATTTGAAGACGCGTCACCCCGCAGAACACGATGGACACACACACGCAAGGGCAGAGAAGAACGAGAGGCGCCAGAATCAACAATCTCTGAAGCTTTGTTCAAACAAAGAGAAAAGTTTTCAAAAGACAGCCAACGAGCGATAAATATAACCGACAAAATGATCGAGTTTATTGTTCTGGATGACCAGCCGCTGTCAAAACTGAAATGCCGCTTATTTAACTAAATTGTTTCTGGACTTTAAGTTATAAAGAGATTATTTTCTTATATTATTCATATATAATTTTTTAGATTCCTAGATTTATTTGTTGCACTTTTTTTTATACAGTTATATTGTAAAACTAAAATACCCTTTTCAGTTTACAGTATTAGATGTGTGGCTGCATTTGAAGTTCTTTTTCACTTAAGAAAAATAAATAATATATTGCTGTGAAATGTATGTCAGATAATAAAAATACTCTAGTTCACTGTATGTATTTGTTCATGTTTAATTAAGGGATAAGTCTGACGCACACCATAAAATAATTCTATCAATTCATACAGTGCTAGTATGAATTGCAGCTGAATAGATACACACCCAGGTATCGGATCAGTACTCGGTATCGGCCGATACCCTGAGTCCAGGTATCGGGAAGGAAAAAAGGGTATCGGAACATCTCTAATACAAATCTGCAGAAAGAATCCCAACCACAAATACTGGCTTCACGTGCTATCGGAAATTTCCTACTTCCCTTTAACCGAAGTTATGATTACGTGCTGTTGCATTCACGTGCTTTGTTGTCGGAAAGAACAAGAATCATGGAGGACACCCCACCATGGCCTATACCATGAAGCCGGTTTATGTGGATAGCTAGGTATGTTTCAATTTAGTTTGTGCCAACCTTGCATTTTTGACAGCAGATTCAAGGCCTGGAACTAGCTGTTGCATTATTTCAATAATATAGCTTTTTTATTATTTTCAATATTGTGCCCTCCTCACAGCCAAACTAGATTAGCATTTTTAAGGAAGTACCTGTCCTTGGAGCAGATGAATAGTGTTACAATTCCAAGTAACTTTAACATTTTAAACTTTAATTAAGTACATACCACTCTGCATCAGAATATTGATGTTGTCATGCCACTCAACACGTGGCTTGTTATTTCTGTGCACAAAATTGAACACACAAGGTGACAGTCTTTAGACACAAGGAAGATACACAATACTAGATTTATCAGAATTCTAAATGGAAATATTCTCAACCGCTATAGTGACTACAGCATAATGTCATACAGGTAGGCTATAAATTCCTTTTTTATTGATTGTTAAATTGTTTAATAAGTTTGCATGCTAGTTTCGATGACAGAGTTCAAGATAAATCTGTGGAACTGCTAGTTTGCCAAGTTTCAAATGATTATTAAACGGCAAGCACAAACTGTGCAAAAGTTGCTACCCTTCCGGTAATTCTTTCTCGTTTTCATTTACTCCTTCAATTGTTAATATTAGTGGATGAATTAAGGAAATAGTGAATGAGTATGGGTATAGGGGGCGATTTCGAACACAGCTAAGTATTAATGAAGATCCACGAAACACGAACACAATATGCAAAACGTCACATATCTCTTGCAAAAGCAAACACTTGATTCAAAAATATTTTAGATGTTCAAATGTTTTTTTGCGTAACACAAACGTCCCGGGTTACGTATGTAACCCTAGTTCCCCGAAGGGACGGACGCTGCGTGTAATCGCAGTGGGAACGCCCCCCAGCGTAGCGCGTCTGAATAATGAATGAAATCAGTCAATGGAGAGAATGAGCGTACGGCGAGTGACGTCATCGACCAGGAAGCTATAAATATCCCCTGAATACACAAGCCGCCAGCTTCTAATGTTACTGAAGCAAGCGACCCAAGGGGATGCCGAGAGTATGGCAGGACACGCAGCGTCCGTCCCTTCGGGGAACTAGGGTTACATACGTAACCCAGGACGTTCCCCTTCAGGGACTACCGCTGCGTGTAATCGCAGTGGGAACGCAATACCCACATCCCCATACGACCAAATCCCTGTCGTGTGTCATTAGGAGACACAAACCGACGAGAGAACCTGAGCCCCGGGAGTGGAGCTAAGGTCAAGGGAATAAAACCTTACGAAAGTGTGCGGTGAGGACCAGCCTGCCGCATCACAAACGTCCTGAAGAGAATCTCCTGAAAGAAGAGCTGTAGAGGCAGCCATACTCCTAGTGGAATGAGCCCTTACAGCCAAAGGTGAAGGCTGATGGGCCGAACCATAAGCGAGCGAGATGGCCTCGACCACCCACTTGCTCATCCTTTGTTTAGATGAAGGACACCCTTTCTTAGGTGACCCAAAGCAAACGAACAGTTGTTCCGATTTCCTCCACAGGGCAGCTCTGTGGACATACGCATCTAAAGCCCTAACGGGGCACAGCAAATTAAGTTTATCCTGGTCTGACGTCAAAAAAGGCGGAGGACAGAAAGCCTGCAGAACTATAGGTCTAACAAAAGTAGTTGGTACCTTAGGAACATAACCTGGTCTCGGACAGAGAAAGGCCTTAACCATACCAGGCGCAAATTCCAGGCACGAGGGAGCCACCGAAAGTGCTTGAATATCTCCAATTCTTTTTAGAGATGAGATAGCGAGAAGAAGGATAGTCTTTAGAGTAAGAAACTTTTCCGAAACTTCCTCAATGGGCTCGAAAGGAGCTAGGGAGAGACCCTCTAAGACGACGGCCAGGTCCCAAGCTGGTACCCTCGTGCGAACTGCAGGCCTCAGCCTCAAGGTGCCACGAAGGAAGCGAGATATAAGTGGGTGTCTCCCGAGGGAACCTCCACTTGAAGGGGCGTGGTAAGCAGCTAAGGCCGCCACATACACCTTCAGTGTAGAGTGGGATAACCCTGTGGAGAGACGGTCCTGCAGGAAATCCAGCACTGTACCAACCGGGCAGTTAACTGGGTCCTGCTGGCGCTCTCCACACCAAGAGGTGAAAAGTTTCCACCTCGCGGCATATAACTTCCTCGTGGAAGGAGCTCTGGATTGGAGGATGGTCTCAACGACCTCAGTCGAGAGACCAGAATCTATGAGCTGGGCCCCCTCAGAGGCCAAGCCCACAGCCTCCATAGTTCTGGGCGGGGGTGAAGGATCGACCCACTCGCCTGAGAAAGTAGATCTCTCCTGATCGGTATCTCCAGGGGAGAGCCGTCGAGGAGAGACACTAGGTCCGCAAACCATACTCGGGCCGGCCAGAACGGGGCTATTAGCAGGAGACTGAGCCCGTCCCGGCGAACCCTCTCCAGAACTCCCGGGAGCAGAGCAATCGGGGGAAAAGCGTACAGACGTGACCTCGGCCACGGATGTACCATCGCGTCCAACCCCAGTGGGGCTGGCTGGCTGAGAGAGAACCACAGTGGACAGTGTGATGTCTCTCGGGATGCAAATAGGTCTACCTCGGCACGACCGAAATGTTCCCATAGGAGCTCCACCACCTCGGGGTGAAGACTCCACTCCCCGGGCCTCGGCCCCTGCCTCGACAGGATGTCTGCCCCCTGATTCAAATACCCCGGGAGATAAATAGCTCTGAGAGAGAGAACTTTCCCCTGGGACCATAGAAGGATCTGACGTGCCAGTTTGTAAAGCGGGCGAGAACGCAGACCCCCCTGATGGTTGATATAAGAGACCACCGATGTGTTGTCTGTCCGGACAAGAACATGGTGGCCCCTTAGGTCTGGGAGGAAATGTTTCAGGGCCTGAAACACTGCCAACATCTCTAGACAATTTATGTGCCATAGACGGTGATGGTCCCCCCACAGACCCTGAGCTGGGCGACCACTCATGATCGCCCCCCAACCCGTGAGAGAGGCATCTGTCGTTAGCATGACGCGACGACAAGGAGCCCCCAACACAGGACCTTAGGACAGAAACCAAGGATCTTTCCACATGATCAGGGCGCGATGACACCGTCGCGAACTCACGATCCTGCGAAGCGGATTTCCCCTCGGGGAGAATCCCTTGGTTCTGAGCCACCACTGTAACGGTCTCATGTGCAAGAGGCCAAAAGGTATCACGTTGGACGCAGCTGCCATGAGACCTAACAGCCTCTGGAACTGTTTTACAGTGAGTGACTGGCCTAGCTTGACCTGTCCTACTGCGGCGAGAATCGAAGCAATACGAGCAGGTGACAATTGTGCCTGCATCGTCGTCGAATCCCACACTACACCGAGAAAAGTGGTTCTCTGTAATGGAGAAAGGACACTCTTCTTGGCGTTGAGCCTCAACCCCAAACTCTTGATGTGAGCAAGAACGACATCTCGATGCCGAACCGCCTGATGTTCCGATTGAGCTAGAATTAACCAATCGTCTATATAGTTCAGAATACGGATGCCCTGCAGCCTCAGCAGGGCTATGGCTGCATCCATACACTTCGTGAACGTGCGGGGTGATAATGCTAGGCCGAACGGAAGAACCCGATATTGGTATGCTTCGCCCCCGAAAGCGAACCTCAGGAACTTCCTGTGTTGAGGGAGGACAGATACATGGAAGTAAGCGTCCTTTAGATCTATCGTGACAAACCAGTCCTCGGATCTGATTTGTGACACGATCTGTTTGAGAGTGAGCATCTTGAACTTGAGCTTCCCTACAGTGCGATTTAAAAGACGCAGATCTAAAATGGGACGCAACCCTCCATCTTTTTTCGGAACGATGAAGTTCCGGCTGTAGTAGCCAGGAACTCTACTAAGGGAATCAGCCTCTCGAGGCTGGCCTCTGGATGAACATCCCGAGTGACAGACACAGCGCCCTGTAACATACTGGCAGGAAACAACTGGTCTGAGCACTCCACAACCCTCCTCGGAGGGGGCAAGCGTCCCTCGGGAAAGCACTCGCCGAGTCTCTCTACGCCCTGTATAGGCAGGGTTAGTAGAACAGACCCCTGAGGGCATCGATAAAGACAGGGCACCATGTTCTTGTGTGGTGAACTCAAGTCTTTCCCGATGGGGATCACCCTCAGAGTCCTGACGTTCAGTACGTCAGGATTTTTTCGACGCGGCCTTCTTGGCCACAATGACTGTCCTCAGATCAGCCCTGCCCCGAGAAGGCCGCGCCGGAGAGCGCCCCGCCTCGTCCCTCCAGTTTCTCTGCGGGGGGGCACGAGACGCGACACTCTGCTTCTGCAGCGCTCTACTAGAGAAGGAACTCGGCGGCTGGGACTGCCCTTTTCGTTCAGTAGCCCCAGCGACACGTACTTTGAGGGGAATAAATTTATGAAAAGCAGCCGCCTGTTTTTTCTCTTCCTGGAACCTCTCAGTGACAGAAAGAAGAGCGTCACCAAAGAGACCCGCAGGCGAAACTGGAGCATTTAAAAGAAGAGATTTATCTTTTTCTTTCATAGAAGTTTGACTCAACCATAAATGTCTTTCTGTGGCCACCATGGCTGCCATAGACCGACCAATAGATTTAGCCGTCTCCCTGGTGGCCCGAAGAGTGAGATCAGCGGTCTGCCTCAGCTCATTGATCATATCAGCAGAAATCCCCCCCCCCCCCACAAGCGTCTTTAAGCAGGTCGGCTTGATAAGCCTGCAAAATGGCCATAGTATGCATACATGCAGCCGCCTGACCAGCAGCCGAGTAAGCCTTCCCTACGAGCACAGATGTATTTTTTAAAGGTCTGGATGGAAGAGTCGGTGCTTTAAGTGAGGATGACGAAGCAGGAGAGAGATAGCTAGCGAGCGTCTCCTCCGCCTTCGGCATCGTCACATACCCTGCAGATTTAGCACTAACAATGTTACTATAAGCATTAGACTGATTAGTGTAAATTCTGCTAGAAACAGGTCTAACCCAGGTTTTTGAAACCTCAGCGTGGAGATCTGGGAAAAATGGTAGGCACCGACGAGCTGGCTGAGGTCGTGCAGACAGAAATCTATTGTCTAGTTTGCTTTTACTTTTAGACTCCTGCCTATCAGCTGGCCACTCGATGCTGAGCTTTTCAACAGCCCGAGATAACACATCCATCAGCCCTTCCTCATTAGCAGTATAATGTGAAAAACTCGTTTCTTCTGATGCAACACTATCGACATCCAGCTCCTCGGAACTGGATAATCTCAATTCAACATCATCATGTGCCTCCACCCGGGCAGAAGTAACCGCCGCAGCGCGTGCTTCCAGAGCCGAGTGAGAGGCACTGGATCCCGCCGGAGATGGCTGAGATAGGGCGGGGCCCGTCTCAGCGTCGCCGGTGAGATCCATCTGCGAACCCCAAGACAAGCGCCGCCGCCCTGCCTCAACAGAAGCGGGACCCGAGCCTTGGGGAGCTCGCAGCATACCGCTCTCCTCGAAGAGCGATCGCCGCGACCGCAGAGTTCTAATAGGAAAACGCTCGCAATGCACACAATCGACCCCATCGAGAGTCGACTGGGCATGCTGCATTCCTAAACAAGCAACACATAACTCGTGTGAATCCCCACCCGTGATGTATCGAGTACAGGGGGAGCACACTTTCTATACTGCTCGCGCATATTGGTTTTTTTATATATAAATATATATATATAGTGATAAACTCCTGACTAAGACAGTCAAACACAATTGAAAGATTCCAGACACACACAGAGCGCTGCTGAAGTAACAAAAGCTGGCGGCTTGTGTATTCAGGGGATATTTATAGCTTCCTGGTCGATGACGTCACTCGCCGTACGCTCATTCTCTCCATTGACTGATTTCATTCATTATTCAGACGCGCTACGCTGGGGGGCGTTCCCACTGCGATTACACGCAGCGGTAGTCCCTGAAGGGGAACCATGATTAGCCACATGCACGCCAAACTCCACACGGATGTGAAAAATTTAAAACACTACTACAGTATCTTGTGTCTTTTGCTTATTCAGAGTGCAATTGGAGTGTACAGAGGTTTGTTATATAGCACTCACACGTACATGTGTGCGCACAAATACATTGTACATACAGTATGTATGCAGATTGAACTGAACTGAATCAACACTGAACTGTCTTGAGCTGAATGACACTATTGGCTTGTTGGAGCTGCTTTACAGCAGAATTTGAATTTGTTACTATTGAAGCTTGGAAACAATCTCTATTGTAAGTACTGTACTGTACATGCTACAGAAATATAGGTGACTTCACTATGCATATTCAGTATATATTTAGAAAATAAACAAAAAATGTAAGGGTAAAAAATTTATTTGTTTCTCAAAACATTGAGTTTTGCTTTCTAAGTAATCTATTTATGTGTTTTCACTCATGATCGTTGGGTGTAGGTTATTGGGAAATGATTGTGGTATTTAAATGGCAGTGTTTTCTAAATTAAACACAAGAGCTGTTAGTTTTGAATGATGTGTCTAATGTAGAGAACTGTGTTTAGCATTTTGCAAAAAGTTAGTTTTACAAATGCAAAGTACTACTTGTAGCGTAAGCATTTAAAAACTGTAATGTGAGTTTGAAAGTTTGAATGGAGTTTGCAAATTAAGTGGTTCAAGTTGAACGAATTGCGTACTGTAAGTAAATGATGTTTAATATTTAGGGGGTTGGATCCAACTCGACCCAGACTGTCTGAGGAATAATAATATAGTGCTGCATTGAAATTGACTGGTTTGCAAACTCTGTGTCAATCAATTTGACCAAATAAATATAATCAGTTTTTTAAAAATCACTGTGTGAATCACTGAATCAAAATCCAGTGCAGGGGTTGGTTGTGTGTGTGTTACAGTATTTTCACATCCTTCTAAGAGGAAAAAAATATAATCCTTTCACATTTTTCCCACCCTCCTCTTTTGTCCTAGGACTTAGGAGCAAAAATAGAGGAGAGGAACGATGGATAGAGAGATACTCCTCTACTTTATCTGAGATATGGTCACTCAATTACTGTCTGCTGGAGGATTTACCTCAGTTATCAAAGGGAAAATCCAGCTGAAGATGACAAGCTCTCCCTCTCTGGTAAGATGATCTGCTCATGACTCAGCGTATATTGTAAGGGCTCAGTGATGCTATTAAACACTTTTGTGTTCAAGATCCCACTTGGTTGACCCTTTTTCACCATCAAGATGCCGGTTTTGGTGGCTTTCTGTGCATTTTTTTGTTTGGGATTGGCTCTTCACTGACCTGTTTTTCTTGTAGTATAGGAACCACCAACGTTAGAGAAGGGGAATAATATCCTCACTACATGAGGGGATTAGACCAACAAAAACTCGGTATGGAAAGACTAAGTTTAACTTTATGCAAACAAGCACATGCGATGTGGCAACTACCAGTGCAGGTATAGATTAGTGTAGTTGTTGTTGTTGTTGATTGGAAATTGAAAGTTTTATTAATGCATTGATAATCATTTACCTTGTTCATGAATAATATGCTATTTATATTCAAACAATTCCACAGAATATTTTTTTTATACACTGTAAGAAAAAAGTCTGAAGAAAAACAGAAAATATCCAGATAAAAATGTTTTGCCAGGACATTGTCTAAGTTTAGACATTGATAACTATGGAAAGCTTGTTTCCACCACAGAATAAAAAATAATAATAAAAAAGGTATTTGTGTCTTTTTATCTCATAGTTTTGCGATTGCAGTTGCGAGTTTACATCAGAATTGCATGATATAAAGTCGCAATTGAGAGTTATAAAGTCAGAATTGCATGATATAAAGTGGCAATTGAGAGATAAAAAGTCCGAATTGTGAGATAAAAAGTCACAAATACCTTGTAAAATGTTTTATTCTGTGGCGGAAATAAGCTTCTATAGATAACACACAATGCAATGCGTTTTGCATTTGTGAAAAATCAATACGGATTTTTTTTTTTTTTTTTGTGAAATGTACTATATTTTAGCTTGATGCTGTTTTTTTTATATATTTTGTATTATTAGGGGATTTTATGGTACAAAATGATATTTATGGAATAGTTATGATCCATTTATTACCTGTTGGTCACTATTTGAACACCTGAAAATTAAAAGTCTAACTTAAACTGTCATAAATCTTGAATGCTTTGAAGCAAAGACTTAAGTTTGGAAACAAACTTCCCATTTTGACTGTGAACAGTACAAATGTCACTGTTTTTTTCAGGACCATTTAATCTTTTCGAATTATGTTGATGATTTTGTAACAGCAGCAGAGGGTTAAAATATTTTCTAAAGAGCGTCACATTAAAATATTATTTGTTGTTTTGAATATACTGTATTTTATCAGGATTATAATTTCAATGCTGTTTTCTTATTGTTTGTAATATAGTAAGCTAAGAGAATAGATCTCTCATATATTTAAGCAATGCATCCTGTTTATAATGATTTTCAAGCAAGTAACAAGAGAATTAATGAATCACCAGTTGGCTCCCCGAATGATGTATTCATGTATTAAAATTTGCATACCTTTTATTGTAGGTTTAATACATTTTTATGGCAATTATGTTGCATTTAGTTTGGATTTATATTACAATATTGGAGAGCGATATCACAGCTCTGATTAAAGTGCTCTCTGCCGCTGAACTGACTTCATGTGCTCGGAAATGTAAATTCTGAACATTTATTTTCCATCAAGACTTTGATGTTGTGAAGTTTGGCTCAGGATCAGATGAAGTCTGAAGTTACTGTACGCAGCGATTTGCTCTGTCTGCCAGTCAACTGTGTGAGTCAATTTGAACGAGACCCAGAAACAGAGTTTGGCAACATGACAAGATTCTCAACTAAATAATCTGTAAGATCTCTGTTTTTGCCAGAAACTGCACAATGGAAGACTGTTTGAACAAAAGCATGATGTGTTCACTGCTGTAAACAGTAGCACAACACAGACATACAGATGTAATATCTGTTCCTAAATCGAGTGAACTGCACTGCTGTCTACTAAACAGTTGCCTTCTAAAGCAGCATCCAACTGCCATTGAAGCCTCATAAATAAAAGGTTCTACATCGGCAGTGGCTCTTTAAATGACAGCTTTGTTTTTGTCTCTGAAAATCTGACTGGTGTATTGAGGTTGCAAAAAGTGGTGATTTACTTTCTTTAAAAGTGAGCAGTGCAACATCAAAGCTATTGAGCATGAACAAGAAGTCTCTGCATTTATTTGATCAAAAATAGAGTAAAATGATTACTCTATAATTACTGCGTAATTAAGACGAATTTACAGCGTAACATTAGGTAATTATAGTGTACCTATAAAGTACTTACATGTAAGTATAAGGGAACAACATGTAAAGTTTGGGGAATAAAGGGGTAACAACCAGGAGAATAAAAAAAATGTATTTATAGAACTAAGGGGTACTTATTCTACTGTTGGGACCAATTTAGCAGGAACATACACTGTGTACCTGTAATAATGGTGTACCAATACTTACTATATAGGCTTTTAAAAAATTACAGGGTACATACTGTATCTATGCATTTATACAGTAATCTTTTTAACAAAAGTGCACTGAAAACTAAAACAATTGGAACTTTTGCTTAAATATTGGGGAAAATAGTGGTGCTTGTTACCCTCTTGTTCCATGTAGTTACAGGGTAAATAAAATAAAAATACATACACAATCTAATATCACGGATTTGAAAAAACAACTTAATTCAAAACAGATTTGCAACGCTTTTTTTGTTTAAAACTGCTTTTTAAGCCCAAACTTAAACACCTGCACTTTTGCTATAATTTTTTTTTTTTAAACGGTATAAATGCATGGATATGACCTTGTAATTTTTAAAAAGCCTATACAGTATGTATTGGTACACAATTATCACTAAAAGGTACACAGTGTATGTTCTCGCTTATGTAGCGTATCTGGGTAAATCATGGTTCATACAGATATCATGGTTCAAACAGATGATGCAACATTCTTTCTAAAAACCAAAGTAAGCCAAAGCTTTTAGACTTTGACCTCCTGAATGTAAATCAGGACACGTGACAATCCAAATTACCGGTCTGGCACCAGCCTGCCTAGGTTTAGAGTGCTTTCTGACACCTCTTACACTCTGCGAGATTCACCAGAACACTTTACAACTCCGGGTTTGAGCTTCAAAGGAACCCCACTCTCAGCAAACAGAGATAACGAACCCTCTCCTAACGCAACCCAACACCCACACACACGACACACACACACACACACAGTTAAGGACTTGCAAGGAATTCCCATTTAAAGACATTTACTAAGACATATTTTATATGTTTTATGTGTGTCTGATGGCCTACGTCCGATTGCAAGATCTGGGAATGTTTTGTAGTTCTAAAAGGAACCACAAATGCCTATATTATGTATTTGAGATGTAAACTTGAATTCCTATCAATGTTACATGTCGTGTTTGAGGTCGTTTTACTCCTCTTTGTCTGACGCAGCCAGATATATGTATTAGGTTATGATAAAATGTGTCTTGTTATGTTTAATCATCTTCCTGAAGAAAAATGAGAATTTAACACCCCTCATAAACCATGTAAACTTAGCTGTCAGACCAGACAAAGCAATTCACTGATCTCTCTAAGGGGATTGGATCCTCTTCCAAAAGAAGGCGGAAACGTCAGGTCTTCAAAAGGACTGAACACCAGTTTATCGCTCTCGTACCTCTTCTTCTTGCTTTCGCTTCTTCATCATGTAACGCTTCGTCTTCGGGCGAATGCCCGTTTTTCTTTTGTTTGTTTCTAGTTTAGTTTTTGTTTTCAGTCTTAGATAATTATCCGTGTTTATTTCCACCTATGAGTGAAAAGAACTTAGCCTGAATTATCCCTTCAGCAAACTCATCCACAAGGGACTTTTAAACGAGCGCGCGTTTCGCTTTGAAAGAGGACACGCGCATCGAAAGACCACGTGACCTCCCAGGACCGAGAGACACACACGTTTCTGCATACCAGCCACACAAAGAGTTACCTGTGCAAGTATCCGTGTTTGATCACGCTTTTAAGGTTTAAGATTTGTTGAATTCTTGTTGTCTCTCAAAGGTTAACTTAAATGTCCCTGTGATTTTGCTATTCTGAAGATCCTCCCGGATCTTCCCATCTCTCTCCTTTACTTTCTCTCTCTCTCCCTGTATCTATGTATTCTCGTTCGTCGATGTCTTATTCTGTTGTAAATACATTTATTACGTGTAACTGTAGTCACGATGTATAACGTAGTTTACCTGTATTAAATTCATATTCATACCTTGAAACTGCCTATCTGCTCATGTTATAAGTTACTGATAATATTAAAGATCTGTTAGCTACAAGCTTTACAATTGTGAATACTTTAAAACAGTATTCCGTTAGAACAGGAAAGTCTTTTCTCGTGGCCAAGAGAAATAGTCTGCCTTTTCTAAGTTATATGAATAATTTCTTCAAGGGTTAACAGTTAATAACAGATTGATGGTCAGTTCGCTGGCGAACAGATTATTCGACAACGAATGAATTCCCTTAGGAGTTATCTATCATAGACAGTTGATATATTGATATTTAATTATAATGCGTTATGATTGAATGTGAATGTACACAACTGCCCTAATTTTGCCCTCCTGTATGTACAGCTAAATACAATACGTTGTGTTTGGTTGCCCATAGAGATAGTGGCAATTAATAGTGGCATTATGAAATATTAATCAAGTGTTTATCATATTAATCCCCATTGTTGAGCTATTGAGAGACTCCTTACACTTAATTGCTCCCAAATGTGATTGTTGTATCATAATAGTAGAATAAGTACCCCTTAGTTCTATAATACTTACAGTATAAATATATTTTTTAATTCTCCTGGTTGTTACCCCTTTATTCCCCAAACTTTACATAATTGTTCCTTTATACTTACATGCAAGTACATCATAGGTACACTATAATTACCTAATGTTACCCTGTAAATTCGTCTTAATTACGCAGTACTTTCCGAACTGTAATCTAAAACGTTTTATTGTGTTTATATTATTACAATATAATTATGTTAATATTATTACAATTCAAACTATGAATTGTTTTCTATGCGAATAAATTGTAAAATGTAATTTATTCCTGTGATGCAAAGCTGAATTTTCAGCATCAATACTTCAATCTTCAGTATCACATGCTCCTTCAGATATCATTCTAATATGCTGATTTACTCCTCAAGAAACATTTATTATTAGTGTCAATGTTTTTCAGGATTCTTTGATGAATAGAAAGTTCAAAAGAACAGCATTGATTTAAAATATTAATATTTTGCAACATTATAAATGCATTTCTTGTCAATTTAATGTGTCCTTGCTGAATAAAAGTATTAATATCTTTAATAAACAAAAAAGTATCCTGACTGACCCTCCAAAACGTTTTTTTGTTTTATTATTCAATTTCAAATACATTTATTACAACCCCTTTGACAGATTCAGTAAGTCGTCCCATTAAGTATTCATCAGATTGATTCAAACTGTTAGTTAAGTCTATTTGAATGACTCATTAAAAGCACCAGTCATTTGTTTGCATTTGTGTTGCAAATGTTCCCACTACTGAACAGAAAGACTTGATTGATTGAATAGCTATCAGATTATGAAAAGGCTAAATGTCAATGGCATCCAAGACACAATGAAAATGTAATCAAAGCAGCTGCACTTACAGGCTTATTTACATACAAACTGTCTGTGCTTCTTGGAAAATTCACCTGTTATTTTTCATGCAATCATTTATATTGGTTTGTTGAATGGCATGAGGGTGAAAAATGTATGACTGAATTTTCAGTTTTGAGTGAACTATCCAGATTTACATGGCTATTGTCTCTGTTTTCCTCTTCACCTGCAGCCATCATGCTCCATTAGTTTGAGAATGTCTCATTAGAAATGCATTAGACAGGTGAGCATAATGACAGGTGAAGAGTTAATGGCACGGGTCTAGGGAATTGGTTAAAGGGATAGTTGCCCCAAAAATGAAAATTCTGTCATCATTTACTATTAGGGGTGTGACAAGATTAAAATATGAAGAGATTTCTCGTCGAGGTGAAAAGCGGTCTCGTGATATTGCCTTGACGGAGTGTGAGGGAGAAGTTAGGATAAAATATGCCACCGCTACGTTTACATTACACCTCCACTTTTTTATTTATAGAAATAAAAAAACATTTAACTTAGTTGGATAACAATTAAATTCCATCGAGGTCATCCAACCCGAGCTGCAGTCATAGGTAGTGAGGCAGGAATCAGAGTTTGCTGATCAAGCAACGAGATGACTGACAAGACCATGGCAGAGGATTCTTTGCACAACAGAGCCTAAGCGTCAGACAAAAGTCTTATCTTGTAGAATGCGTGCTCAGGATTGCCGCTCCCTATTCACAGATTACGTGTGATCACAAAAGCAAAAGTAAAACTCAAGTGCGCTTTCAAACGCGATTTCAATACCATTTTGAAAGCGGCTCCCTGGTGCATGCAAATATCTCCCAATATGAAATCTATCTTAGGCTGTGTAGTTGTAACCATCTCTTAGCTCTGTATCATGCTTGAAGAAATATTTGGTCTCTATTTGCACTTTGAATATTGAGAGAGTACTTTGATTATGGTTGCACTTATTCATCACTTTAACAACACTAAGAGAAAACTGTGTTCATTTTTATTCATACTGTTTTTATTTCTATGATCAATTTGTGGAAAGGAGTACAGTTAAGAGGTCAAAGGTTTTAAATCAAGTACAGTTCTAAGGTCAGAAGAGACTCATGAAATCATGCAGGAGAGAAGCCAGTCAGTTGAGTTTGTGGCAAAACCTTTTACAGTGCTTGAGTATTGTTGTCTTTTACTGCATATGATAATTCATACTCAAAAAATAGAATTGAAATTATATTAAATTACAAGATGATTAGTTAAAAAATTTCAAATAGGGATGAGTCACGATCTTCGAATAGTCGAATAGTCAAACTGTATGCGAAATTCGATCATAAAATAGCTTTTTCGAATATATATTTTCGCGCAATTCCAATGTGTTCTAAATTGACGCCGCGCCTACTTTCATAGATCACGCACCAGGGTATGTTGGTGTCGGGGACACAAGGTGTCAGATAACACGAAACCCCCTACTGCGCGATCTAGGCTACCTGTGTTTTGTAGCCTACATAGTGTAAACAAACAACAGAAGAAGAGCATTGTCATGACCGTTAACTCTGCGACCAACCATTTTAAATTATGCCAAGCAAAGCTGGCATACCACCAGTCGAGGGCTGTTTACACCAGGGCACTTCATGCGTTTTCTGTGATCGGACAAGTGTAAATGCATCTGTTTTTTTAAACCACATACGTAAATGTTACTCCTCCCAAAAATGCTTAAAAAAATAAACGTGTGAGAGCGTGTTATAGGCTATACGTCATGTTATAGCCAGATATGACGACGCTACTGCAACACGCATCGCCGCAGCTGAGCATCAAGCCAACTTGCAAACTATCGCAAATTAAAGTGAAAGTAAGGCGCAGACGCTTAAAGGATTAGTTCACTTTTAAAAAAACTTCTGCTGATAATTTACTCACCCCCATGTCATCCAAGATGTCTTTCTCTCTTCAGTCGAAAAGAAATTAAGGTTTTTGATGAAAACATATGATGATTTTTCTCCATATAATGGACTTCAATGGGTACCAAACTGTTCAAGGAAAAAATTAGAGTTTCAGGGCAGCTTACCAGACGATAAACGATACCAGACGATGAATAAGGGTCTTATCTAGCGAAACGATCGGTCATTTAAAAAATAAATAAAAAAGTTTAAGTTTTATAAGCACAAATGCTCGCCTTGCTCTGTTCTGTGATGCGCGTCAGCGACTCACGTAATACGCAATTATGTTCAAAACGTCACGCTTGACGTACCGAGTCACTGTTTACAAATGTAAGGAAAGAGGACCATATACAAATGTCTTTCTGTCAGTTTATCGTTTAAATGCCAATTTCGTGTGCGTATCCTGTGTGTTTTAATATTAAAAAGGCTAAAAGAACATTTTCGTCAGGACAGAAGCCTGATCTTTTCAACGTAATTGCATATTACGTGACATCACCAACGCGCATCACAGAACAGAGCAAGGCGAGCATTTGTGCTTATAAAACTTAAACTTTTTTATTTATTTTTGAAATAACCGATCGTTTCGCTTGATAAGACCCTTATTCATCGTCTAGTGTCGTTTATCGTCTGGTAAGCTGCACTGAAACTCTCATTTTCACCTTGAACCATTTGGTACCCAATGCAGTCCATTATATGGAGAAAAATCCAGGAATGTTTTCATCAAAAACCTTAATTTCTTTTCGACTGAAGAAAGAAAGACATGGACATCTTGGATGACATGGGGGTGAGTAAATTATCAGCAAAAGTTTTTTTAAAAGTGAACTAATCCTTTAACACACAATCATCTTCATTAAAAGTAAAGAAAAGAGATGATCTTACCAGGGCTGTTGCCACTCTCTCTTTGATTTTGACATTTTAGCTGATGATCAATAAAATGCAGCACATATCTGTTGCTTTTGGTGACGTGTACTCCATTAAATCGGTATATAGCGCGGGAATTGAAAATCGGATTTATATGGATGCTAGGCGCCTGGCAATATAATTTCCCCGTCTGACAAAGTTAGTAATCTCCTGCTTGAGTGTGCCAGCTGTGCCATCCGAGTGAGTGTTCTCCGCGGCTGGACTTTCTGTCAATGTGAGAATGCGTTTTTTTTTTTTTTTGAACGATATTCGACTTTTGCTCCTCGATTATCGAATGCCATTTTTGGAAGAAATTCACATCCCTAATTTCAAATGCAGCTGCAGACTATTTTTCTAGTCATGTATTTCGTCATTGAGGATTTCTTAAGAATACTGTGTACAAATCTTGTCTCGTCTCATTCTCGTGAACTCAATCTCGTGTCTTGGCCTGTTTTGTGAGCTAACTGTCGCAATGTCACACCCAATTTTAGAAGTCCATTGGGGGCCAGACACTGTTTGGTTACCAACATTCTTCAAAGTATCTTTTGTGTTCAACAGAAGAAAGAAACTCATGCAGATTTAGAACAATTTGAGGGTGAGTAATTGATTACATTTTATTTCTGGGTGAACTATGCCTGTACGCTCACAAGCTTACATGCTAAACTTCCTAATAAGACAAAAACCTCAGTGATCCCTTTTATCTAACTCGTTCATATTTCTGCCTTTTCTACACATTAATTGCTTTGTTTTCGACAGGCTGCACTTTGATGCACATAGATGTCTCTCTATATGTCTGTCTCTCTCTTGTAATTGCAGATCATCAGAGAGATAATTAGAGCAGCACAAGTGATCCAACAGAGGTAAATCAAGTCTCCACCCACCCGGAGCAGCTCACTGAGTGCCAGCTCTTGACATGAGTGAGGCCACTTAAAGGGATACTTTAGGATTTAACATTAAAGGAGCTGTATGTAAGAAATTTATTTCAATTAATCATACATTTTCCCTGATATGTCACTAGACATTAAGAAATCATGTTCATTTCAAATACTTATATCACTGACAACAGTAGTCCGGCCAGGATATTGTCATTTAAAAAGTGAAGTTGCAGCCCTCAACTGATGTTGATGTTGTCATGTTGTGTTTTGGTCTGATGCTCCACCCTCCACCGATCTACCAATCACGAAGTCAGTAGTGTTGCGGCATTCGGGTTGCCCGCTCTGCTCTAGTTACCACAGCTGCAGCTAATAACGTGTCGGAATCGGATCCTGCAGCCTATCTGGTAACCTTGAGTCAGTAATTTGAAAGTGATTGCAGTACCAGTTTTGGCCACAATCTTACATACGGCCCCTTTAAGCTTTGTATCAGTAGAAAACCTGTAGTATTTTCAAATTACCATGCTTTCATCCCTCAAATCCCCCAGAGACGAGAGATTTGTGTGTTTTTTGTCTGGAAAAAATCCTCAGATGACACAAAAATCGCCATTTTGCGTCATAGGAGGATTATTTGGTCAGAGTCTAAAAACTACAGCCAATAGAAGGAGCTGTTCTGCATGTTTTCAACCCACCATAGATCTCACTCACAGAATGTACAAATAGTGTCAGCAATCTTTTGTTAGGAAGCTAAGCTAACAGGCTCTTGTTCTGTGGAGAAAGCTGAGTAGTAGAGGTTACCATACATTCTCTTTTTCCCGGACATGTCCGGCCATCGAGATCGTCCAAAATGTCCGGGATTCAGCTTTTGCTTTCTGCAGTTGCCATTCATTGTTTACATGCACACATTTTGTTTCAGTCTAACTGAATTTATTCCGATTAGTAGCCTAAGTAAAAACAAATAGGCCTAGCTAATATTGCTGTGTGTGTTTCCTTCATGATCCAGGCATTTTGGGAGTAAATATTATCCAGCCACACGATCTTCAGATGGTGAGTATTGTCATAAAATACACGTGAAATAGAGGCAGACGTACACTCTGCTCAAAGGCACACTGGTTCAAACCCTCCAGACAATGTTTTATCTTCCATCTTCTTGTGTTTACAGGCCTAGCTGACCCAAAAATAAATGTCTAACTTACTTTTGTGAAACACAAGAATGTTGGGAATAAAACAACTGTATGTTCCATTGCATGAGAAAACAAAAACAAAGGCATTTCTCAAGATATCTTAATTATTGTTCTACATAAGAAACTCATACATTTTCAACATGAGGGTGAGTAGGTTAAATAATGACAGAACTCTTCTTTTTTTTTGGATGAGCTATTCTTTTAAGGACATTTGCTAAATTAACCATGGTTTTTATTATAGTAAAGGTGTAGAAACCATGTTTTTTATGGTGGATTGATTACAATAATTTATTACCATTTGGTTAGTGTCGCAAAACATTGTTAATTTTAGTAAGGGTTCTCCAGATTTATATAACACTTAAGGAACACATTCAAAATGGTCCTATGTCACTCAGATCAATAATCTATTAACACACTTTTTAACTTTTTTTTTTAGATCAAGCATTGGAAAAATGTTTACGGAGCAGAACAGGCACCAACAGAGAAACAAGTCCATCACTATAGTAAGTATCCACTGCAGTATCTAAAACCGTAGTCAATTTTAAAGGCACAGTGCACTCCAAAATAAAAAAAATCTATTTTTTTCCCCATGCCATTCCAGATGTATATGACTGACTTTCCACAAAGATTTATTAAAAAATTATCCTTTATTGTAAGCCAATATAATGCAAGTGCATGCACCAGAAACTTCATACAGTACAGCCTGCTGTGTTGTTCACACAAGATGTTTTCTGCATTTATCATGTGAGCTTTACAATGCTCTTGGACTTTTTGACCTTCAGCATTTTGGTGTCTATTCACTTGCAGTATTTGACACACGAACACAAGAGATGGATAATTTTTCTAAAAGTCTAGTTTAATTTTTCTAAAATGTGTCCATCTGAAGTTAGAAAATCACATACCTTTTCGGACGGCATAAGGTAGAGAAAATAAAGGGGGTATCAGTTTACTCTCCTTTAGCTACTATTTATAAACCTTACATGTGATTTCATGAATTTACAATTAAAGGGGTGTTCCAAGCAAACAGCTGTGTGTTTATATTAGGAGTGTACGATTCAGAAAATGTCACGATTCCGATTTTTAGGCTCACGATTCGATTCAATAGCGATTTTCGATGCAAAAACGATTCACAGTATGTAAATGTAGTTACTTTTCCTATGTAGGTATTAGGGATGTGCATCTCCATAACTGAGGCCGATGCGATATGCATCTCGATGCATAGCCAACGATACGATACATTAAAGATAGGCTACATATAAGCAGCTACCGATGCAATGCAATGCGATTCACTATTATTACGATGCGGTGCGATTCGATTTCAATTCAACGCGATGCGATTCAATGTAATACGATGCAATGGAGAAAAATATGATGCTATGCAATTCAATATGGTATAGATAGTTATAGACTTTTATTTATTTTGTTCAAACATAGAGCAAATCATAAAGTAGCTTTAAGTGCCATCTGACTTTTAACGCATGGCTCTTTCACATACAAAAGATTTGGTTTTCACAAAAAAAAAAACATCGCGTTGCGACGTTCGTCTGTTATAGGACAACTTAGTTTGAATAAATTTTATTTTGAATTTGAATTTGCTCTACGTTTATTTAAAATTAACAGCCAGACAACTAGCAGTGACTGAGCTTTCCATTAAATGAATCACACACAGTAAACAAATCCTTAACAAAAAAAAAACAACAGGCCTATTCTGGTGGGTGCGGTGATGCAGTGGTGACGCATTCATGTAACATGTAAGGATGGCGCTGCCAATAAGCACCTAAAATCTGTCACAAAGAACCAGCAAAAGTAATGATTATGAATATGTAAAATATAGCAATGAGATATTTTAATTATTAATAAACAAGTGTTTTCTTTGCCAGTGTCGGCTGCAAAGATGAAGTTGACGATGCTGACTCGCGATCTTCGCAGTAGTCAACGCGCCAGAGAGAAATGCACAATTCATACGGATTATCTGCTTATTACATAAGCAGAGAGCAGTCTGTAGTCTTGTTTTCTTACATTTTGAATTGTTCTGTTTAAAAGTAGACATGTCTGTGAGGCAAGGAGGCTACCTTATACGCTGAGTTTCGGTTCATTTATGAGACGAGCTCCAGTTCACGCGCCAGCGCCTCCGTGTTTATCGTCTGTTATATTTAAGATATTTTAATAACACGGTTTTGGCGGTAATAGAGTTCTAATGACGGTGTTCAACTATAACCGTCGGTCTCACGGTTATATAATAACGGTCACACCCCTAGTTTTAACAAACAATAATAAAAATAAAAAAACCTTTCACAAACATATTTATTTACATTTGAATACAGTTATTAAAGACCTATGTTAGGGGTGTAACGGTTCACAAAATTCACAGGTCGGTTCAATACGATACACTTGTGTCACGGTTCGGTACGTTTTTGATACAGCAAAAAGAAAGAAAAGCCAGAGAAATTTCCTTGATTTAATTTTTTTAATTAAAACTAACATCATAAAGTATGTGTGTGTGGAATGCTTTATATCAGGCTTGATGTAATTTTACTTGATTTGTGATTTAATAACTATCTTATTTTATTGATTCGAGTATTCAAATTTTCTATGCATCTCTGCTGCAAGCTAAACCACAACAGTGGCGTTTGCATTTATTTATTTTACATGTTTATTTTTTTGCTTTGATTGTAGCTGCTGTCATGAAATGGGACCCAGCTGCAACAGAGGCCCAAATAAAGTCTGCAGCCGATCATCTGAAACATGCCCCCGGGAGAGTCGGGGCGTGCTGCTATAAATGAAGCTTGTGAAGCTTATAGCAGCCACATTTTGTTAATTGATATGTTATACTGTTTTAACAACATTTTATAGATTGTTTAAAGGGAAATTGTGTTCATTTATACCTTTACTGTTCTGGCTTTTAAGTTTTATTGTGTTTATTTATACTTTAATGTTCTGGCTGTTAAGTTTTGGTCCAGCAGAAAAAAATAGTAATAAAATATTTATTTTGAGATTTAAATAGTTGATTTCTTGGAGTGATCAGTTTGGTTTACAGGCAAATGGTAAGCAGTTTATTACAATTATATTGATAAGATATACAAATGCAAGACTTGTATATACACTACACAGTTGCCGTATTCAATTGAGTATTCAATATTATTAATATTCTTTAAAATCTTATTTAGGTCTGTGTGTCTGCAGTTTCATGACACGACAACTATTAACAATGAGTAACTGGGTTTTTCTCAGTGAGAACTAACTCACTGCCACTGTTTTGTACAACTTTTATTCTGGCTGCCTTTAGATGTCTAACAATTACGTCTGTAGCACGTCTTTAATTTACGTCTAAACAATGTCCTGAAAATACATATAAAAAACTTTCATTCTGGCTCCTGTGAGGATGTCTTCTGGATGTCTAACAATTACGTCTGTAGCACGTCTTTAATTTACGTCTATACAATGTCCAGAAAAGACGTATAAAAAACTTTCATTCTGGCTCCTGTGAGGACGTCTTCTGGATGTCTAACAATTACGTCTGTAGCATGTCTTTAATTTACGTCTATACAATGTCCAGAAAAGACGTATAAAAAACTTTCATTCTGGCTCCTGTAAGGACGTCTTCTGGATGTCTAACAATTACGTCTGTAGCACGTCTTTAATTTACGTCTATACAATGTCCAGAAAAGACGTATAAAAAAATTTCATTCTGGCTCCTGTGAGGACGTCTTCTGGATGTCTAACAATTACGTCTGTAGCACGTCTTTAATTTACGTCTATACAATGTCCAGAAAAGACGTATAAAAAACTTTCATTCTGGCTCCTGTGAGGACGTCTTCTGGATGTCTAACAATTACGTCTGTAGCACGTCTTTAATTTACGTCTATACAATGTCCAGAAAAGACGTATAAAAAACTTTCATTCTGGCTCCTGTGAGGACGTCTTCTGGATGTCTAACAATTACGTCTTTTAGACGTGTTCTAGACGACTTTTTGCTCGCTGGGTTGGTGAATCTGAATGTAGTGTTTAGATCGTTAATACATCGTTACGTTAATTAAGTGATCGGTAGCATTGCAAAGAAAATTCCCGCTCCTCCGAATCCGTGAGAGATACGAGACCGGTGCGTCTCACAGGTGTCACTCATCAGTAATCACGCCACCGGCCTCGCGTCGGTCTCCCGCGGCCCTCAGTCTTGTCCTACTCGCCACAGTAAACATAATGAATGGCGACTGTAGAACGCAAAAGCTGAATCCTGGACATTTTGGGCGATCACAAATTCCCGGGCAGACTCGTCACAGAGACTCACTAGTAGCCTAGCCTTGTTGTTTAACTGCGCTCTCTTACCGGTAGGCGTGGCTTGGGAGTGGCCTCCTAGGGCAGCGAAGCAAGTGCATTCTGGGAGTTGTTGTCTTTCATCCCCATAAGCCAAAAATAAGTTTTCTGGCTTTTCTCAGTCTAGAAGGCTCCAAATTAAAAAAAAAAAAATCACATTTCTACTACATAAATGACCCATTTTAAATACACATTCATATTTCCAGAGGTGAAGTATCCCTTTAAAGGAACACTTCACCCATTTGCATTAGACTTTGTATCTTTAGAAACCCAGTCATATTTTCGAATGGTCATGGTTTATTCCCTTATTTTCCCCTGAGATGGGAGAAATAAGGATTTAATTGTTCCACTTCCTGCTTTTTATGACGTAAAAATCGTCATTTTGCGTCATAAAAAGCAGGAAGTCCCATTTCTTTGAATAAGGGTAAGACTACAAACACTAGCTCATCATTTATCCAGGGGGTGGGACCCACTCACGCTACAGACCTATTACAGATCAGTGGGTGGGACTTCACTTGCAGATACAGAAAGCAATATCCGCCATCTTGTTCGGAAGCTAAGCTAACAAGCGCTGTGGAGATAGGAGGTTATGACGGAAGAAACAAAACATGATATGGATGAAGAGGATTTTGAAAATCTGCTGCTCGAATCCGATGTTCGTGGCTATCTTTACGAGCCGCAATATAGTGAAGAGCAGCTGAGGCTGATGGAGGAACAGGAGGCGGCTGCTGCGGCTTCTGCAGCCGAGGCGGAAGACCTGCCTGTCGCGGACGAGTAGCCCGGACTAGCTCGAGCTGGGGCGGACTGGTGGTGCCTGTGTACACAGAGATAGAGTCCGTATGTTGCAAAGAATTTCAAAGATGCCAATTTCTCCTGGACGAAATCTCTGAAGCGGGCAAGGAGGTTTGTGTTGTGGACCATCCTAGTTTCGCACCGCATATGGACAGCAGCGTTCTGGAGACATAAGTTACTTCAGAATCCCAAAGGTGAACTGGAAACGACAGCCAAAGCCTGCAGGGACAAACGGACGTCTGACAGTAAAGTGAGTGTTTATATTATATTATATTCTTATACAAACGTGGCACGCAGTCTTGCAAATACATCGGGTGGTTAATCGCTCTTAGCCACTGTTTGCATCTCTCGGTGGGGAATGAAAAAGTACTTTTTGTCCTTTCCTTGTTCGGACTGAACATCCCGGTACCATGCAATAATTAACCATTTCTAAATAAATAGTAACGAGGAGTATTTCGGCAACAAACTAGATATTTTTTCTGTGAAATGAATTTCAAACTCTGGCGGTAGCTATGTAGACGGAATAGTGCTTTCTCTGAATCTGATAGGCGGATACCTCATAGGCGTTGTTCTGGATTAGTGGGAGTGGCTTGCGGAGCTGTGCAATGTGGTGCATTGTGGGAGTTGTGGTTTTCCATAAAAATTCGCCCTGAAGTTACTTTCTGTCTTTACTCGGTCCAGAAGGCACCAAATTCGAAATTTTTGGTACATTTCGACTACATATATGACCCACTATCAATAAAGATTAATGTTCCCACGGGTGAAGTGTCCCTTTAAGTAACCAACGTTCTGCACAGAGTCAGTCAGTCTAAGTATACTCTGCTCAGAAATCAGCGATTCCAATCACATGCTCTCTCAAAATGGCCAATCCAGTGATGCACACTCTCCCAATGTCTGTCCTATCTTTACCATATTTCAAAGACAACAGAAGTATTGACAGATAAGGACTTAAATGTGTCATGAAAGTATGCTCTCTTTAAAGGATTAAATCACTTCAGAATTAAATTTTTTGATAATTTTCTCATCCACCACGTCACCCAAGATGTCCATGTCTCTCTTTCTTCAGTCGAAAAGAAATTAAGGTTTTTGAGGAAAACATTCCAGGATTTGTCTCCTTATAGTGGACTTCAATGGGGAACAATGGTTTGAAGGTCCAAATTGCAGTTTCAATGCAGCTTCAAAGGGCTCTACACGATCCCAGCTGGGGAATAAGTGTCTTATCTAGCAAAACGATTGTTTATGTAAAACAAAAAATATAATAATATTTTTAACCACAAAAATAGTTGTATTGCACTAGCTGTGATGTGCCACGCATTGCGTAGTCACGTTGAAAGGTCACACGTGACATAGGCGGAAGTACCGACCTAGTGTTACAAAGCGAATGTGCAAAGACTAAGTCAAATGCCATTTACAAAAAATAAATAAAAGGTAAAATAATGATGTCGGACGATTTTGAAGTTGAAAGAGAAAATGAGAGTTTTTCGCCCTACTCTATCTTTTTGAACCAGAACACGTGTGACCTTTCAGAGTGCGAAATGCGTGGTGCATCACAGAGCTAGTGCAAGACAAGCATTTGTGGTTAAAAAGTATATCAATGTTTATATCTCACAATTCTGACTTTATAACACGCAATTGTGAGTTTATATCTCAAAACTCAGACTTTATAACACACAATTGTGAGTTTGTATCACACAATTATGACTTTATCTGACAAGTATCCACAGATTTGAATATCAGATTGATCATTATTTTGTGCATTATATGCTCTGCTTGACCACCGCTATCTAATAAATATCTTCACTATACACCACTAGTTTTACGCTGCCCACCCCAGGCATGTGTATTGCTGGCATTACCATAGCAGATGAATTGAACACACCCGATAATCATCAGTGTGTGGTCTCTACTCTCTCTCGTCTTGTGAGTTTCCTGTCTTTGAGGCAGTGACATTCCTCATCAATCATTTTCTCCAGAGGAGCTCTGAGATGTGACAGGTGATGAATAATCTCCAGAGGAGCTCTGATATGGTCCAGGTGATGAATAATCCCAAGCGTGTGTCTAGCAGCCGTTGTGAAGGTGAGACTGTTTTTCACTCGGTAAAGACCAATGAAATCTGCTCGTTCTTACGCGCACCTGTTCCAGGTCAGGAAGAGCTCCCTCTTTCTTCAAAAACAACAGATCACACTGTGTATTTGGGTGTTTCTTTAATGGGACCTTTATGTCCCCGGGCTTGATTGAACAGGTTTTTTTTTTTTTTATTCATCTGGCTTTTTTTGTTGTTGTTGCTGTCGTTGTCATATGAAGGTCACATTAAAACTGCGTTTCTAAACTTTTTACCATGCCTTCATCATTTTATTTTGGTTACTTTTCAAATACCTTTTATGTATTCGTTTAACCCTTGTCCTACAACCTCCCAATCTTAAAATAGGGAAATTTATCATAAAAATATGAATTAATTTTTAAAAACGTTAAAAAAAAAAATTGCGATATAAACGTAACCCATTTCAAGAGTTATTTTCTAAAAAGTGTTTGAATTATACCAAAGCTTCGAAGGGGCCAGAAATTTGGAAGAAAGTATGTAAAAATATATACTATTTGGTAACACTTTATTTCGATAGTCCACTTTAGACATTCTACTAACTATAAGTAACTTTTCAACTACATGTCAACTAACTGTCATTAGAGTATTAGTAGACTGTCAGCTTAATATCTGCTAACACTTTATTTCGTTGGTCCCCCAACAGACATTCAACTGACTATAAGTAACTTGGCGACTACAAGTCAACTTATTCTCCTAACCCGAACCCTAACACCTAACCATAACCTAACAGTCTACTGACAGTCTATTATAATATACTAATACTCTAATGAGAGTTAGTTGACATGTAGTTGAAAAGTTACTTATAATTAGTAGAACGTCTAAAGTGACTATCGAAATAAAGTGTAACCTTTTATTTTATTGTATTGTTTTTACTAGGAAACCATCCCATTAGACTGAATTTACTTTTAAATAGAATTTAATTTAAGTTTATTGGTATTATATCATATATGAATAAAATCAGCAAATGAAAGTTCATATAAATATGTATATATATGTATATATGACTGACATTGATGCATAGAAAAGTAAATGTCATAATGGCCGTTGAGTCCAACAAACCGGTTTCATGCGGCTATGCTCCCAAAATACAGTGTTTATGCGTGTGTACCTTCTGTCTTCTCCGTAGAGTAAAGTTCTTCCACAGTAACAATCTGAGTTGTGTCAGGAGACTCATTATCAGCAGTTGACACGTTGCTATGGGAATACGAACTCTGTTACCCCTGTGGAGAGGGAAAAAATATATATTATCGACAGACAGTTAATTAACTAAATACAAAACTAATCTTGGTCTTAGGTGTATATAAACCTCAGTTACTGCACAGGAGCCCATATAGTAAAACTATTTCAACATCATTTTTTTTTTTTTTTTGTATCGGAAGTGAAACTGTATCAGCTCCAGGTCCAATCTTATTTGAGCTTGTCAAGACAAATAATGTCTAACAACCACCAACAGCCATACTGATGGGAAAACCATAATCACATCATGTAGTTTGAGTGGGTGTGTGATCAATAAGTGGAGTTTCTCATTACACTGAGCCACTCTGATATCAGGTTCACATCAACATTGTTGAATTCAGATGTGTCCAGTAGAAGCTATCAGACCACACACTCCAATTTCCATTAGCACCCACAAATAAATGATGTGCAATGCAACAGTTTTTGTTTTCTCAGTGGGACTTGATAAAGACATCCAACTCCATCCTCATGTCCACATAAAATAGTTTTGTGGCTTTCAGTAAATGTCAGTCAGATCTGTTAGTTAGTGTTCTCCTGAATGTTGACTAAATAAACTTTCTGACGATATAGTACATATTTAAAATGTACAGTCTTTCTCTTCCGAGAAAATAAATCATAAACAAATATTTTCATTAACTCTTTCCCCGCCAGTGTTTTTTTTTTTTTTATGCATGTAAAGTTTTCAGCCACTCAAACTACATGATGTGATTATGACATTGTTGATCAATTTCACAAAACCTTCATGGACCCCAGACGTAAAAAAAAAAAAAAAAAATTATGAATATCTGAGCAGCATACAATATGCCAAATGAAAGAACAGAGCCTCTTCTTAAAAAAAAAACTCTTGCTTGATGCATTCTTTTTTATTATTTTAACAACACATGTGTCAAAGTTTCATTAAAAAAAAGCAACATTTAAAAAAAGATTGTCTGAATTGGACTCAAGTTGGAATAAAGTCACCCAATGCCCCCAAAGCTTGCACGGTCATAAACATCTCCATGTGTTCGACATTTCATTAGGTGACTTAAGGCAGATTTGATTAATATGCTGTTTAATGATTGATGATCACGTAAGATTACATGTGTGTAAGCAATTCTTCTATCACTTGTTTCTGGTTCGTCTTTGTAGCGAGGCTTGCGTAATACAATACATGGACATCCGACAGTCTCTATCACCCCCGACTGTAGCATAACCCAGTCCAGGTTTCCATTTCTGTTGGCGATTGTGCTGCATCCACTTACAGAAATAAAATGTTGACATATTTAAGGTAGGAAATTTACTAAATCTCTTCATGGATCATGATCTTTACTTAATATCCTAATGATTTTTGGCATAAAAGAAAAAATCGATAATTTTGAAGTTTTGTTGGCTATTGCCACAAATATACCCGTGCGACTTAAGACTGGTTTTGTGATCCAATAAACAATATATATATATATATATATATATATATATATATATTGTTTATTTTCATTTATCTCCTTTGTGGGTATTTGCATTGAAGGTCTGTTACATCTTTTTAATATGTTGAATTATTTTAATAAAATATGTGCCTGTTGATTGAAGCTGCACTACCGCCTTGTGCCTGATTATTTACCTCTTGTGGGTCATAATGTTACACATGGATTGTGGAAAATTACACATGGAAAATTCAGTCAATGGCAGGGAAAGAGTTAAGGTGCTGTATATACTTTTTTTGACTAAAGCTTAATACCATATGTTTGCAGAGATTTAGTAATCATGTTACTGTAAGTTCCAATACTTGTTTCTGTCAGGACCACTATCATCAAATATGATTGACAATTAGCATACAGTTTGGATTGGTGGTATTGTTCCGTTCTGGGTGAGAACTCCCTGCGTACTATGCTACACTAAAGCCTTTTTGTGACAGCAATCTCACAATTTTGATCAAAACGTGTGTGCTTTTTTGATGTGTGTGTATTAGTGTGCGAGCGTGTGTTTGTGCGTTTTTTTTTTTGTGTTTTTTTTGTGCATGTATGCGCACTTCGTGGCAAAGATGTAACGGGGTTGAGTGTGAAAGAGTTGAGATTTTTTGCTCAAAATGACCACTGGTCTACATGTAGTAAATAACAGGAGAGCACATGGCATGCATGATATTAAGAAATGACGTATATTGTTGAAATAACAAAGATCATTTTCACAAGTAATAGATTTATATCTTTATTTTATGTAACGGGGTTGAGTCGTTGAGCTTGACAACCACAATATCACAATTCACAACTGAGGTACGGAACTAAATAATGTGATTTTATTTAATAATCATGAATTTTATACAAAAAAAAAGCAAAAAAGCACAGATAGATATTCATGGGAATGGAAAAATGTATGGAATTTTTGTCAAATGTTATTATTCATATCCCAAGTTCATAGAAGGCAATGAGGGACATGACAAAGTAGGTGGTGTCAACTGAAAAAACAAGATCATTTCTAATATAAAGACATGTCATCATTTTTAAACTTTGTTAAAGGAGACATTTCAATTGATACAAAAACTGTTAAAAATAGATTTTGGTTACCCAATAGATAAAATACACTTAAAAAGGTCACAGGGACTCACATCATACCGGTTTCACTGAATGACTCAGCTAATGGGGAATATACGGTAGACCGAGCGCGAGTCAACAGACACAGGGTGCATTTATGCTGCTATATTTTGCGCAGTTGTAAATAAAGAACAGGAAGGTAGCAACGTTTGTATCACCTTATCTATAAATGCCATCCTAACATTACACTGCCAATTTACCTTATAATTCGACACCCTGGGTTGCCAGTTGATGGACAACACAGGGTGTTACAGCAATAGAAGCCACCAAATGGCTTGTCGCTTTCCATTGTCAATTGTGTTCATTCCTGTTGCATGAACTAAATCTGGCAACCCAATTGAGCATTGAGTCTAATGAGGAGGGGCCGACTGAAATAACTCTTTTCAATATATTTTTATTTGGACTGCAGTACTCATGCATTTCAACCGCTGGCTATCAATATTACAGTACGTAGTGCACATTTAACTAATGATGCCATGCCATTTCAGTTATAAAAATGGACTAAAACTAATGAATATGCAGTGACAAAATATTGAGTGTCTAAAGGACATTTTAGTCGAAAGACAAAATATATGGCTAAAACACATATATATGCTCAATTCCCACCGGACAGTAAACTGTACAGTATGTGCTGGTTTTGACGTCCTTTCAAAAAGCAAATATGTGCAGACATACAGGAAACCCTCTGGGGTTAGTGTTCACATGAAAACTCTCACCCTACCTAAAGAACAATCAGTTACACATTCACACTCTACAGTGTCCACATCTTTACACCACATGGAGTCACGTTCCTCAGTCACCCTAACAAGCATTCACCGCTTCACATTGGAAACAGATGTTAAAAGCAACAGAGAAGTGGTTATCTACCTCCGAACGCACTGAAGAGCTCTTTACAGAACAGGTAAACGTGTGTGTCTCTCTCTCTCTCTGTGTGTGTGTTTGTGTGTGTGAATGTGTGTGTGTGTGTGTGTGTACCAGGGGACCTAAGTGTCTTTAGCAAAGCAGAAGAATAAACCTGACTCTGAGGGAGTTTTAATTGGTACTATTGGGAAAGGTGGGTGACAAGGTCACCTATCCTTCTCTGGAAATGAGCACATAATCATCCTCAAACATACACTCTTCCAGGAAGACAATTTTCTAGATAAGAGTGAGTTCAGTAGAGTTCATGACTCTAGTTAGGAGGAGCTTTTATTTTCTTTTATTTTCTTTGTTAGATAAAATAGGACATTATAAACTGCATACTGTATACTAACTTAATCATAACTTTGGTCTAGTCTTATCTGATCTCAATGGTCTGGTCTTAATGGTCTGATTTCAAATGCAAATGTATTATAAAGCACATTAATAAAACTACTTGTGTTTACCAAAGTGCTGTACAATACAGTAAAACAAACAAACACATATGATTAAAAAAAACATATGACAGCTCTCATTTCGAGTTAAATGTCATTGTCATAGAATAAAAATAAGATTTAAGTCTAGATTTTAAAACAGATGTGTTTGGGCCTGCCTAATATTTAGAGGCAAATTATTCCAAAATTTCAGGGCTGCAATTGCAAAAGCACAGTCTACTCTGCTCTTCATCTTTGCTCTTGGTACAAGCAAAAGCAAAAGTAGGCCTACTCTTGATGGGGCAAGTGGTTGTATTAAATCAGAAGTATTTTGGAGCTAGCCCACTTAAATATTTAAACACAAGCAGGAGCAAATGAAGGGAGGCCAATATAAGCTAAATGTGTTCTTGCTTGTGTGTTCCTGTTAAAAGAGGAGCAGCAGCACTCTGGAGAGGACTATCTAATTCTTACATAAAGGCTGAGATCGGATTCATTGGTCTGATCTCACTTACTCTGTCTTCCGGGTCTGATCTCACTGGTATGGTCTTAATGGCCTAATCTCAGTGGTCCGACCTCAATGGTCTGATCTCAGTATAGTTGTTTCACTGGTCTGATCTTACTGATCTGACCTGATCTGATCTTAATGGTCTGATCTCACTGCTGTTGTCTCACTGGTCTGATCTCATTGATAGGATCTCAGTGGTCTGATCACACTGCTGTGGTCTCACTGGTCTAATCACGCTGCTGTTGTCTCAGGCTGCGTTTACACTTGGCATTAACATGTGATCACTGTGATCCGATCAAGCAGATCGGATCATTAGACAATCAGGACACGGTGCGTTTACATTTGTTCAAGTAGTCTCTGTATCTGGATAACAGATCGGATTTCTGTTTTTGCATAATATTTAAATTAGGTCAGTAGCCAAATTAAGAGTAAAGATGATACAAATTAAGCAATGTCCCAATGTACTTTGCTATGCAATCTCCAGTCTTAAATATATCAAATTACGTTTTTTGAATGAAGGAATATTTCAGAGCTGATCATACAAAAATATCTGGGTTGATCATGTTAAACAAGTCACATCATCGATCATCGCGGGGTTTAAGGTTATAGCGTGCAATGGCTATATTAACAGAAATGGGAGATTAATAAACATGCTGAAACAACAAAAACATTCAACATTTAAAACATTACAAAATAAAAAGTGTATTCCCATTATTCCTCTAGCAAAGCAGTGCACGCTCTTCATTAAGATCTCATGACTCACAGCTGTGATTGTACAGGCGATCGCCTCATTCAGATAATGTTACACAATTAAAATGAAAAAAATTACACACACAGTGTTTTAAATATTGAAGTTTATTTGTAAGGTTCAAATGTGTTTAATTTATTGTCTAAACTGCGTCTGGTCATTATTTTCTGACAGCACGTGGGGAGACTGGGCGGGGATTTAAGTGACGTGCACCTGTGAATGCAGACACGATGGCTGGATTGCGTTTACATTACACTGAGATCCGATCACAATGCGTCCTCGACTACCTCTGAACCAGGACACGCTGATCGGATAACATTCCGATCAGAAACGCGTTTACACTTGTCTTTTCAATGTGTATGTGGACAACATCCAGATACAGGTTGCATGTTAATGCCAAGTGTAAACGCAGCCTCAGTGGTCTGATCTCATTGATCAGATCTCAGTGGTCTGATCACACTGCCGTGGTCTCACTGGTATAATCTCACTGGTCTAATCACATGCCTGAGGTCTTATCTGTCTTTCATTTGTGAGATTGCCCTTGATCTGATCTTAGTGGTCTGATCACACTACTGTGATCCCACTGGTCTGACCTCAATGGTCTGATCACATTGCTGAGGTCTCATTTGTCTGATCTCACTGATCTGAGCTCAATGGTCTGATTACACTGCTGTGGTCTCACTGGTCTGAGCTCACTGATTGGATCTCAATGGTCTGATCTAAATGGTCTAATTACACTCCTGAGGTCTCATTTGTCTGATCTCACTTATCTGATCTCAGTGGTCTGATCACACATTTATGTAGGTTTTACCCTTAAAGTCAGATTTTGCGTATGCACAAACATTTTCAGATTTGTTAAAAACACATACTCCAGAACCTGTGCCAAGTTCCCTTTAGAAATCCTAGTCAGCGGAAGATTGTGCGTACATGCCCATCCCCATCCTGTCTCCTCCCAAAAATAACCACATATGGAGCTTACAACCCCAACACCAGGATTACTCAAACTCGGTCCTGGAGGGCTGCTGTCCTGCAGAGTTTAGCTCCAACCCTGATCAAACACACCTGAGCAAGCTAATCAAGGTCTTCAGGATCACTAGAAACTCACAGGTGTGTTTGATCAGGGTTGGAGCTAAACTCTGCTGGACAGTGGCCCTCCAGGCCCGATTTTGAGGAACCCTGCCCTACACTGTAAACACGAACAGAGAAATTAACTAATTGAAATTTGTGGTAACACTTTACGGTAAAGGTACATGAATTATCATGAATTCATGTATTAATTCATGAATCATCAGGAACTAACACAAGTTCAACGTTTTTCATTCATGACTTCATGGATGAACAACACCTTAATTAAAACATTAACTAAGATGAGTACATCATCATGAATTATGATTTATTACACATGAACATGATGTTTTCTTTGTTCACAGTTATGCCACCATTAATAGCACATTGTTCATCAGTGTTTCAAAGGACCTAGTCACCACTTTAGTTGAGGGGCCACACCCGTGATGAAGTCATTGATAGATAATTCTTAGTTAATGATGACTACTGTATTTGAATGTCAACAGAATTTGTGTGCTATGAGCTGTGATTGGTCTATTTTGGGGTCTGTCCAATACAGTAGTCAATACGTTGAACTCGTGTTAGTTCCTGATGATTCATGAGATATTAATACATGCATGAATGAATGCATGATTCATGCATGAATTTATAGCTAAATGAATTCATGATAATTCATGTACCCTTACCGTAAAGTGTTACCAAATTTGTTTATTTCACTCAAATATTACTGAAAGTTTATTGTACATAATAGAAAAAAATTTAGTTAACTCAAAAACGTATTATATTAAGCTGAACTTGTCCACTGCATGTTTTCCCTCAAACTGCATAAGTAGAATAAATGTTGAAATTAAATGTTTTTGCACAAGATTAGCAAGATTAGGTAGATATGTGTTATTGTTTAATCTTCTGTTATGTTGGGATTTATAGGGATTTCTGTTGTGTTGCAATTTTTAAGGTTATTGTGGTTAACAGTAGAGCCTGTTTTTAGGTCGAGGATGGACTACAACATTTTAAGACTAAATGTAATGGAGACCAGCTAGTAAGAGCTGTGTGAGTATGATACTCCTCTGGCCTCAAGAGGCACACTAGCGACAGACACTAGTGGCTGCAGTCTTTACCGTCCTTGTTAGCGCACCCACCTCCCATTCTGGAGACACCGGTTCAAATCCCGCTTGCAGTGGGTTAAGTAGAACCGGAGGAGTTACATTGGTGCCGTGACCCGGATGAGAGTGCTGTTAGGGGGTGAGTGTAACAGTGACAGGCTAGTAAGAGCTGTGTGAGTAAGACCTTACTCCCCTGGCCTCAAGAGGTGCAATAGCGACAGACGCTAGTGCTGCAGTCTTTATAGTCTTTCCTTGCTAGTGCGCCAACCTCCCATGTCGGAGCCGGCAGATTGAATAACGCTTGGAGCGGGTGGAGTAGAACTGAAGGGGTTACATATACATGGCATGTTGTGTACATGAAAATGTATAGTGATAGTCTCTTTGATAATTATATTAGCAAATGCAAGTGAGATATTGTTAATTAGCAGCTAATTTTTAAATATTTGAATTAATATGATGAACAAATAACATGCCTGTGTAATTTTTCCAACCTGATAGCAGAGCATGCTCATAGTCCAAAGATTCTGTTTAGTACAATACATAATGTACTAAACCCAAATTCACTTTCATATCCTGATGCGACACCTGAAATCTGCGATGCGTTTCTAAAATTTTTTGTGGATAAAGTTAGTATTATTCGCTCTTGCATCCCCAAATTTGATTTTAATACACCTGTTAACGAGCCATCTTCAGCCTGTTTAACTGAGTTTGAGCCTATTTCTTCTACTTTTCTTGTTGAGCTTATCAACAAAATGAAGCTTTCCTCTTGTTCCTTGGATGTGATGCCTCCTCGTCTTTTTAGGGAAGTCCTATGTGTAGTTGAACCTTTTGTTTTAACTATTATAAACAGCAGCCTTTCTCAAGGTACCGTCCCAGCAATCATGAAACATGCAGTAGTGAACCCTCTCCGTAAAAGAGCCAGTTCTGATGCTTTTATTTTGGATAACTATCGTCCAATTTCAAAATTATCATTTTTATCAAAAGTAATGGAAAAGGCTGTTTTCCATCAATTGACGGTATTTTTAAGTGAGAATAACTTATTAGACAAATTTCAGTCTGGTTTTAGAAAATATCACAGTACAGAGTCAGCCTTGTTGAAGGTGTTGAATGATCTATTGCTTGCTGTGGATTCAGGTAACTGTGCAATTTTGTTCCTTGTAGACCTCAGTGCTGCATTTGATACCATTGATCATGCTATCCTGCTGGAACGGTTGAATAACTGTGTAGGAATTCAAGGTACCGCGTTGAATTGGCTGAAATCGTATCTTTCTGATAGAACATTTTCTGTGGAGGTTGGGAATTTGTCTTCCTCCTCTACACCATTAACTTGTGGTGTTCCTCAGGGGTCTATTTTGGGCCCGCTGTTGTTTTCGTTGTATTTGCTCCCTTTAGGCTCAATTTTTCAAAAGCACAATATTCCATATCACTTTTATGCAGATGATACACAGGTGTATCTCCCTTTGAAAAATAAGGACAATTATGATATAAAGTCTTTGCTGAACTGTCTTGAGGAGGTAAGAGGCTGGCTGGCGGCTAATTTTTTAACACTGAATGATTCTAAAACCGAAATTGTAGTTTTTGGCTCGCCAGCTTCTACTATACAGATTGAAAAAGGAGGGAGGGAGGGAACTTTCGTTCTCACACTAAGAACTTGGGGGTGATTTTTGATAACGGCCTTAAATTTGACAAACAAATTAACTCAGTGGTGAAGAGTAGCTTTTATTATTTGAGATCTATTGCGAAATTAAAGGCATTTTTAACAGTAAAAGATTTAGAGATAGTTATCCATGCCTTTATTACATCTAGGCTGGATTATTGTAACTCGCTGTACCTGGGGGTGGCTAAGTCTTCCTTGTCCCGCCTACAAATGGTACAGAACGCTGCCGCCAGGCTTCTTACTGGTACTCGAAAGAGGGAACATATTTCGCCTGTTCTTGCTTCGCTACACTGGTTGCCTGTCGAATACCATGTCAAGTTCAAGATATTATTATACGTGTTTAAGGGGTTAAATGGTCAGGCGCCTCAATACATTACGGACCTTCTCCACAGGAAATGTTCTAGACATCTAAGGTCCTCGAACAAGTTGATGCTTACTATGCCACGATCAAGACTAAAACTAAAAGGGGATCGTGCCTTTTCTGACGCTGCTCCACGTTTGTGGAATGATTTGCCGGATCATATAAGGCTATCTTCCACTGTTGATAGTTTTAAATCTTTACTAAAGACTTATTTCTTCTCTTTGGCGTTTGGTCAAATGTAATTTTATGATGCGCTTTATGATAGGCTTATGTTGTGTTTGTGTTGGTTGGTGTATTTATGTATTTTATATTTTTTGGACTGACTGTACAGCACTTTGGTCAGCAGTGGCTGTTTTAAACGTGCTTTATAAATAAAAGTGCCTTGCCTTGCCTTGCCTAATATAAAATTGTAATATAAAAATCACAGTTTTACTTAATATTCGATTTTTATTTTTTTTAGTTCTGAAAACTTATAAGGGTTTACAGTGTAGTTTTATAATGCATATCCTCATCTGTATATTATTTCAATATACATATTCCCTTCCATGTGACCATGTTTAAGGTTACAAGACTCAGATACAGTACAGACTGTAAATGCTGTTCTTGCCATGACATTACATTTATATGTCGTTTGCTCATACAGTAAAAATTGTAGGATGTTCATAGGTTATTTCATAGGCCTTACTTGTCTAATCTCACTGTCCATACTATATATGCAGTTAAAATGCAAAATATGTATAATATATATGAGGATAACAGATATAATAGAATGAAATAGCTAGATTATCTTTTGAATGTAATGTTTTTAACATTCATTGTAGTCGGGTCAGAAAAAGTTGGTTGGGTGAGAAAATGTTAAATGACACAGAGATTGTTATTGTGGGCAGGTTAAGAGAAGTTATGCTAGATCTGTCTGCCCTTACGGAATACATCTAAGTTAATTAGCTATTTGTCTTTTCCAAAGTGACTTAATGTACAATTATTATGGGGACAGTCCCACTGGAGTAACCCGAGGTTAAGTGCCTTGATCAAGGACACAATGGAGGCAAGGGAACTCGGTTACTCTCCAGGTCATGAATCATCGCTTCCAGGATTTGAACCCACAACCTTTTGGGTTACTAGCCTAGATCTTTAACCATTAGACAGATAACTTACTCTTGCTCTTCAAAGGTCATACTCTTTCTGTTAGGGTGCATATTCACTTGTCAGAACAATTACTCCTCTTCATGTGACACATTGTCCTTTGGCGAAGGACATTTCCATTTCTAGAGTGCGTCTCCTGTTATGGGAATATATAATATTATATATTTCTTTTCAGAGGACGTATAATTTTCTCTACGGAACAAATTCTTCAGGGGACATGTTCTGCTTTAAAGTACCCAGACGGGAAATAGTTTTGTGTTTAATTTCACACTACACTTTCATTTAACAAGACTACAAATTTGTTCATTGAAACTCCAGGCTGCCTGGAAGAACAAGTGCACAATGTGTCCCCACCATCTTCAATTTTTAAACAATTCTCCTTGAACATCTTGGGAAAAATGGCAACATCTGTGAAAACAAACTATATTTTATCATTCTAGAATATGGATTGCCTACTAAAGTGAGGGCACCCATTTTCTGTTTGTGACCCAGATGGAGGTTACAGTGTATCTATGGGCACACTGGCTCTGTCTTTCTCTAGTAATTGTCTCTAGTTACAGTAAATATTTCATCAGGCATCAGCCATAACATCATGCAGGAAAAATGACCAACACAGGAACCTTGTATGAAATATGCAGGGAGTAATTTCCTATTTATGAATCACTGTCTGTCATTGCTTTTCAATTCCATCTCAACCACAGAATTTATTTCTGTGGGAAATTGGGCTTTACACACACACACACACACACACACACATACACACACCTCTAATTTTAGAGGCCAATTACCAAAAAACGCACAAGTGGGAGGTGTGTGAATGAGTCGTAGTAAAAAGGTCAGAGAGCAAATTGAGGCCGTTATGGGATCGGCAGCATTTGCATACAATGAAAGGCCAGGAATATATTTTTCAGAGATTAAAATGTGAATGGGATATTAAAGTGTCTCACCAGGAAAGTTCTCTTCAAATTTATACATCGTGGACATTAAAGACCATAGAAAAATAAATGTGTATGATGATTTTGCCATACAGAAAAGAGTGCAAACGGAAATAACTCCATAAATACACTAAAAAAATGATTGCAATTTGTGCAGAAAGATGCTACAGTAAAATCATGTTAGTTGTTCAACTGTAAGTTATCATACCATATAGAATGAAAATATCACATTATATGTAATTTTATAGTAAAATACTATGGGTTTTGCACGTAAAACCTTTCCATATAATTAAAGCTACAATATGTTTGTTTTTTTGCCGCTAGGGGTCGTTTCATTTCATTCTACCAAACTTTTGTCCCTTAGTCTGCTTGCCATGGTCCATAATGTTTGAACTAAACAACAACAGTGTGAGCGTGCTCCTAGACATAATGTAGTTGTCCATGTATGTCGCCATGGTTACTATGGCAGAACATGTGGAAACCAGGGATAACGCGGATCTTACGTCATTGACAGGCGACAATGACCAGGGACCAGGGATTTAAAATTGGAATTTCTCTGAAATTAGCAGTTTTTTTTTCTACTGTCAATTTAAAGGAATATTTTTTACAATGTATAGGTTTGCTAGAACAGTTCATTCAGGTATAAAATGTATATATTAATTAATGTTATTTGCCATTTCTTTGTAAATTTACTAGCCATAGTGTGTGACAATGCTGAATGTGGACTACAACATTCACCCCAACAATGCCCTCAAGTTTGGCATGAAGCACCAGAGACTCCAGTCACTCAATCCACACACTTCTCTCACTGCTACCATCAGACAAATGATACCGGAGCATCAGGTTTCACACCAATGGGATGCTTTTTCCTTCAAGCTATCAAGACCGCATGAACTCTAATACCAAACAACTGCCACACATTGAACCCCTCAGCGCTGGACTTTATCACTCTCACACTGGACTCTTCTTGCGCTTTTATTAGTCTGCACTAGAATCTCTCATACACTCTGGCCTCTGACTGACAGTGGCACCAAATAAATGCAAATGGTTTGTTTTGCCCTACGATACCACAAACCTGCACCAATCACTGCCCATGTGGTTGATTAAACACTGACAATGACAAGATTTTATAAGATTTAATCCTGTCTGTGCATATTAAACAGTTTATTGACATTGAGAAAGTTAAATATTTGAGCTTTACCCTTTTAATAAAGTTATTTTTTTATTATATTATAAACTGCACATAATGACATTAATTAAATAAAAGGCCACTCAAGAGTGTACACTTTCATGAGCGTTCTTTCAAAAAATTTACTTTGTAATAATGTCGAATTAATAGTTTTACTTTAATGTTCATTTTAAATCATTATGTTTTAATAAACTGTTGGGTCCCACTTTATAGTAAGTGGCTTTAAGTACTATTTACTTACATTGAAATAAATAATTTGATACAATGGATGTATTGTGTACATGTTTTTACATTGTACTTTTATTTTGAAAAATACCTGCATGTAATTACAGCTGTAATAAATTTATGTAATTACATTTGTAATTACACTGTTGACCCTTCCATTACACCTTAATCCACCCTTAAATCGACCCATACCACCACACCTGTCCCTAACCTTACCCGTAATACACCTCAATAGCAGCAAAAATGTTTTACAATACAACATGAACACAATAAGTACATTGTACTTATTTTTCGATGTAAGTACATAGTACTTAAAGCCACTTAATATAAAGTGGGACCAACTTTTGTCTTGTTTTAAAGTACTACACTTATTTTCATGTGTTGAAAATGTGTTGTTCATGTGTTGACTAACTAAAGCATAAGTATTTCATTATAATTTGTAACTGTAATATTCAAAATCCGTAAACTAGTATTTTATTTAAGTTGACCTTATATGATTGTCAGTACATTCAGACCATATTTCAAAGAACATAGAAGTGATTATGAAATGACATATCTTTCATTTTTAAGGTCAGCTAATTGTATTATTGCTTAAATTTATATTAAATGCATTTTCATTTAGTTGTAATTAACTATAAGTGACCAAAAACATTACATTCAGTTTGATCTTAAGTATATACACTTAGAGTATATTATTCTCATAATATGTTTTTAAAAGTATGCTAAAGTGGACTTTCACTAGGTTAATTAAGCCTGACTTTATGTTAATATTTGGCTTAGACAGCATATTAAAGCTAAATATATCCAACCAAAAACTTGTTAGTACTGTTGATTGATTAATATTCCATGATCACCCATTTGGTGTGCAAGCTATATTTAGTCAATTGTTTCGCATTTTAATTCAAAATTGTTTTTAATGCAGCATGACATTTAGCGAAAGCCTCCGAAGAGAATGTGTAGATGTAATGCCTGCCTACATCAAGGTTTAATACAGTAAATTAAGAAATATATTTTAAAAAGTCAGTACGTGACGATTAATTTACACTCTTGCACTACACCCTGTATGAAACCATCAATGGATACAGAAGTACAGTCTCACTCATTGTCCTGCAGTGGCCGCAAAATATGAATATATACTTTCACTTTTCCTCTTGAAAAATAAAAAGAGACCTAAGGCAGAATGTTCAGGCTTCTGTTTTGCATTCAAGAAAAGTAGACATTGGTTCATACTGCCAAGCTCCAAAAAGCTGCATTAAAGTATAGTCTGCAAGTATTGCATGTCTTCTGAAGTCATATGGTGGCTTTGTGCGAGGGACGCTTCTAAAGGCTTCATTTATTGAAAACAAGCGTGAAAAGCAAAGCATTGTGCCTGACATCTCATTTTGAAGTATGCAAAAGAAAGAAAATAATACTGTTAAAACAACATGAAAGCGAGAGAATATTTCTGGCTAAACTCTTTCTTTAAGCCACATTTAAATGTTTGAAGGTCATCACCTATATATCACTCTTTGAAGCAGTGCTTTCAGTCAGAAGATCTCCTGTTATGAAATGAACACTTTTCATATTTTTGCATAATCTCTCGATGTATTGCTGAATGCAAAGCAAGCAAACATCAAAGCGTCCACTGAGGAAACACTTTTATAATGGGCAAATGCAGATGAAGTCTAAAAGTTGAGCGAGTTCGACTTTCAACTATTTATTTTGGTCAGAGAGAACCGAGTTTTTGCATGAGCTCAGATTTTAGGATAAGAATATTTATTTGTATGAGGTCACTCATTGGTTGTGCGGTGAATTCATTTTTAAAAGTACTTATATATATTTCATGTAGTCTCTCAATAACTATGAGCTCATTAAATCTGCATACATAAAATCTATAGGCTAGTAAGATTACATAAATGCTGTTTAAAGTTGTTTTAGATGAGTTTAACAAGTCGCAGGACATTTCAAGCTATTTTGACACATTGCTTCCAACATTTCAACTCCCATATGCCTCATCCACACAATAGCTTTAACTTATTTTATGCATATTAATCATTTCCCATTATGTGGAGGTATCACAACACAGGACTGAATAAATGAAGATGGAAGCAGTTCCATAAACATTCCATTTAATTAACTGTAGGAGGTAAAACTCAAGCTCTTCTTCACTACAAATCTCAAAAATGTCTTAATTACTTCCTGTTGGGGTCCTGATTAGCAACATTAACAACGAGGATCCCCATGAGATCGCCCAATTAGCATCAGATATTGTGACTCAACAATTAATGACAAAGTAAAATTGCCCATTTAAATTTTTTCCATTACTTGTAAAATAATGCCCAGTCATTTGAGTTAATGTCAATATTTAAAAAGTAAATGTATCCACATTTGTCAGTTTGATATGCTTCTTTATTTCACAGGGAGGATCACACCACATGAAAATTATCTACAATTGCACTTGTTTGCAGATTAGTGATCAGGTTAATGAAGTTAAATAACAGAATGTGCATAATCTGAATCAACATATTTTGTTGTTTAGTTTGACACATAATATGCAACTTTAGAAAACCGCTAAAAGCTAAAAAAGCTAAAAAAAGCTAAAAAAGCTAAAACCGCTAAAAGCCATGGCTAGTGAGCAAAACCGTTAATGTCAAGTCATGGTTGTCATGTTGCAAAGTTACTTAAAGTTGGTCGAATGTTTAAAGTAGACTATCGAAATAAAATGTAACCCAATTTCTATCCACTTTTTACACTCCCTGACAAAAATCCATGATTTTTTTGTTTTTGTTTTTTGTGTGTGTATAACAAATTGGCCGTTTTCAATTAGTTCAGTAAAATGACATGTAATTTCAATTATTTTGCCCATAATACAGCATAATCATCCTTTAAAACATTAGCAAACACTCACCTGTGTTTTAACTGGAGTAGATGTTCCCGTCAGCTCGTCATCATTAATGTGTCCAGTACGATCCAAACACCTGCACTTATTCAACACTGCTGCTAACAATTCAACCAGTTACACACACGAACAACCTAATCAACCAGCTGACCTGATACAGACGGTCTGTTTCTTCCACTCGTTCTCTATTATACCTGTGTCTCTCTCTGTGTGTCTCTAGGCCTACGTAACTCCCCAAGCAATAAACTGCAAATGAGCTCTGTGTCTATGGATACAAGTGAGACGGTGTGTGTTACACAAGACAGAACACACCCACGTAAACAGCTGCACTTCTGTTATCAAATGCGTTGTGTTTGTGATATAATTTTTTGCTTGACATTTTCGCAGTTCAGAATGAATCAGAATCAAGTGTGGCGAGTTAATAATCAGCTTAGACCGAGAACAGAAAATAGCGAGCGTGTATCAGCTGATGAGTTTTACAGCAGCAGTAAAACGAACCTGAGGGTGAAAGGCCTGTGACTGTGAAAGAGAAATTAATCCGCACAACTCTTAATTAAGGTTGTCAATCAATTATGTCTTTATTTAAAAAAATAATAATAATAATAATTCATTAAATACCTATATCAAAGTAATCACATAAATGAATATTTGTGAGAAATTCCCCCAAATGAAGATTATTTTAAATACATTACATTATTGTGGCAGACAAGTAAATAATTGATAAGACATTATAAAAAGTGACATTTGAGATTTGTTTTATTTCCATATCATTAAACATAAGTCACTGACCTTCAGTTCATTTTGCAGTTGTGCTCCTCTGAGGGTCCTTCAAACAGGACACATTATTGTATTTTAACTAACTAACGAGCGAACGAATGAGCGTACTAACTAACTAACTAACTCTTTTTTAACAGATGGTTTTCCAGAGTACATCTGATCACACTAAAACTATTTAAAATAATCTCAATTATTTTGGGAAGTCTTTCAACTTTCAGCATATTCTATCCCTTTTTCAAACTTCTTATACAAGTGTTGACATAATTATGGTTAAATGAACTTTAACTTCAAGATAACCAATTTTGTTTCAAGAATATTGGAAGTTTGTACAGATGGGTCATATTATGTAAAAAATAAAAAGCCAAAAAATGGCTTTAATATTATATTTAATGACAATGAGTAAATGTAGGCCTATGTTATAAAAGTGTTATATCTTGATTTTGCAAACACATATTAATTAAGAAACAAAAAAAGGTAAAGAATGTTGAATGAATAGTTGACACAACAAATGATTCAGTAGTTACATGGAATGATTTCTAAAATTGGCAGTGGGCGGGATCACATAAACCAAAACAAAAAACATTCCAACAGGAACGCACATTTCAAAGTAGAATAACTAAGAATAATGGAGAATGTGAACTTGACATGTTTTCAAAATCTCTGCAAACATAATGGTATTGCAAAAAGTATTATATACTGTGGTATTTTAATGCTATAGTACAATAAAACAAGTTTTTATTTTCTGAATAGAATGCATCAGGCAAGATGTTATTTTATTGAAAATGGGATGCTCCAAGCAAGTGGGTGTTTTTTTCAATCTCAGAGTGATATTCCTTGTGACCACATCACTCATAAAAAATTGCCAAATTCCGTGACATTCCGTTTTATGCAGTAAATTCCATTTTCATAATTACATAATAAGTACAGCAGCACTGCAAAAATGTAAATTTTTCTTTTGTATATTTGTCTTTACCTCCCCAATTGAAGATACTAGGCCATCTTTGAAAGAAAGACTCTTAAGGAAAGTTCAAACCCCTGAAATGCAAATTCAATAAAGCACTGAAAGTATCCGGGGATCAAGTTGTGAAAATGCAGTCTCGCATCACTTTCCCCAGACACGGCACAGCTCATGTGTGAATATATTTAATCGAGTGTATATTTGTTTCATCATGAGCATGATTGCGCTCTGTACTATGTTGCATTGTTGTACACAATCTTGAGAGGTAAAAGTGTAAGCTGGTTGTTGCGTGTTAAGTAAGAGACATTTAAGTAATGCACAGGACACATATTACACACTAGTCAAAGTTTGTCCTTATATTTTATGAGAATACATAACCTGTGTCCTACATTATAAAACATCATAGTTCCTGTTATGAAGACAGTCATAATGGTTACTGGAATGGTGATAAACCTGGAAAACGAAGTTGTGTCATAAATGCTGTAGATGTATTGTGTATACAAGAGTGTTTTAGGGACAAAAGTCAAGGGCATCGTGGGAAGAGCCTGAACCTGCAATGTAATGTCAATCACCTGCTAGCACAGTGACAGCATGCTGTAGTGTGATGCAGCAAAAAATTCATTACGTCTATTTTTATTTACATTGCACTATATTTTTCATGTAGATTGAGGTATTTTGGTAACACTTTACAATAAAGTTTCATTTGTTATTTTCAACGTTTACAAATACTTTAATTAAAACCAAAAGTTGTATCTTTTAATATTATTTAAAGGAGAACTCTGGTCAATTTTAACATTGAGCTAATTTTTTTGTACATTTGGAGTGCTGTCAGTACAGAGAACAACGACAAAAATCGGCGTTGCCTACACCGTGTTATCGTCTTTTTAAAATGTGCACCCTGTTGACTTCAATGGGGCAAGTTTTAAACCTGCTTTTAGCCTCTTAAAGGGCACCTATTATGCAAAATTCACTTTTACATGCTGTTTGAACATAAATGTGTGTTGGCAGTGTGTGAGCAAAACCACCCTAGAATGATAAAAATCCACCCAGTGTTTTTTTTACAATCTCAATAATTCATATGCACTCTCTCAGAATGAGCTGTTCTAAGATTCAGCTTTTTGTGACGTAGAACATGGGAAAGGGGTTTGATTGACAGTGTGGTTGAGGCAGACCCCTCCCTCGGTGATCTGATCCTCCATTGTTGTTTCAACGACAGCCGGACCGCTGTTCTGAAGATTTGTGCTGCCTTCTAGAAAATGCCTCCTAAGAAAAATAAGTGTTTTGTTGTGGGCTGTAATACTTCGCATAGTTGTTTGCACTTGCTTCCGACATCAGAGCCACTGAAAACGCAGTGGGTGGATTTTATTTATGAAGGAAATGCGCCTCTTACACTCCCGAAGTACGTTTATGTTTGCTCAAATCATTTTGAGAGTGACTGTTTTTTGAACGGCGGTCAATTCAAAGCAGGTCTTGCTACAAAATTAATCCTCAAGGGTGGATCGTTGCCTAGTGTTCGCGATCCAACGACACCTCCTGAAGAAGTAAGTGTATTTTATGATTTCTGAGGTAACGTTAATAGTCATCGACAACAAATGTTGTTGTCGTCGTCGTCGTCGTAGTATGATGTATGTAATTTAAACCTTTTAAATAACCACACGTTTTCATGATGTTTTTTAAGATATTGTATTAAAAAGTGTGTATGTTATCACAGTTTGTGTGTGTCTGTGTGTGTGTTGCACAGCGATGACAACGCAATGAGTTCATAAATGTATCAAATAACCATTCCGAGACATCCTGGTCCATTCTCGATCGTGTTTCTTCAGCCGGAGTCTCTTCGTCATCTTGGTCGGACTCTGGTTCAAACATGTATGGCCGAATGCCATACACAATTGCGGGTCTATCACTCTCGGCCATTATGGTTCTACCTACTGTTAATTGCCATAGTTATGCAAATTACGCCCACATCCAGCGGCAGGGTGGGGATTAGCAGCTCATTTGCATTTAAGGTCGTCTGCCTCAAAACAGCTTGTTTTAAAACAGGCCCCAAAAATGACACATTCAAATGGTTATAATAAATTAACTGGGGGGTATTTTGTGCTGAAACTTCACAAATACATTCTGGGGACACCCAAGACCAATATTACATCTTGTAAAAAGGGCCATAATAGGTGCCCTTTAACATCCTTGATATGTCATTACAAGTGCACAGCCATGTGAGTGGTGTTATTAAGAGTGAACTCTGTCAATCTGATTGCAGTAGATGTGAAAGATATTAATAAAAATTATGTTAATTCAGCCAGCTCACATACCTGTATTTATTTCCTGTTTTCGGTCGAAGTCCACAGTAGTCGATTGTGGAGTTCGCGTGCGTGATCATTGATAACTCAGCAACAGTGGAGACTCGGACTGCCAGCTGTCAGCCGATGACGGTGCTGTGTGGTGTTCTGAGAATATCAGCTCAAATGGATAGTTCATCCGAATCAGATGTTGAACACATGGAGGAGGTTTTTGAGTTTGATGATCACGCGCGCGAACTCGACAATCGACTACTGTGGACTTCGACCGAAAACAGGAAGAAAATACAGACGTGAGCTGGCTGAATTAACAGCGTGATTCACCACAGTAACAATTACAAAGTGTTACCAATATTTTACACATACTACTCTGCTTTCAAAATCCATATTAAATTGCAATTAGAAATTATTCTAATTTCACATTTCAAAGAGAGTTGAGCAAAAAAAATTTATTTATATCATTATGTGTCGCTTGATTGTTGCTTATTAGATGTATTATGCCTCTGTTATCAGCCGCAGTTATATTTTATGATGACATTTGTCAAAATAATACCCCAGAAATACCTGAAAGGGGTCCTACTATACTTTTTCAAATTTAGTTAGTGTGTAATGTTGCTGTTTGAGCATAAAAAAATTCTGCAAGTTTACAAAACTCAAGGGATTCCCAACCATTTCCTCCGCCATAATCATTATCCGCGCACAGACAGTTTGATTTTGGACTGCAAGTGTTTCGCGAGCTATCATTTTAATAACAATTCCAGTCTCACATGAGAACTCCGGTCTCATGCACTCGTGATCTTGCATTATTTCCTTATCACTTCTCATGTGTGTTTGGATGTGAAATGTAGTTTGCAGACCAGACAGAGTTATTCCTATCAATTCATGTCATGTAATGTTTAGCCCTCTGTCACCGATCCATCGTGAAATATGCACACAGCAGCATCTGAATAGACCTGCAGTGTGAAAAGAACAGTGATCTGACGTCTTTCAAAATGTGAACTCATAAGGCATAAGGCATCACAGTCACACTCCTGCAAAAGGCTCTCAGAGAGGAGCAAGCAAAATTATGCATTGTTAATCCAAAATACATTTGGCCAAATTGTAATAGACCTTCACATGTATCCTTTGTTGCCATAATGCATTGTGATTGGTTCACTGAAAGAAAAAAACAAACATTTTGATGACAGACAGAGTTGAGGAAAATGTCCATGAAAACCAGGGTTTATGGATGGTCCTATAGTAAAATACAAACCCAGACACTGTATGATCCTGTATGATCTGCCTGATAGAGTAATTTCTATGTAAATCTGCATCACTACTTTGTCACCTTTCCCAGAAAAAGTGCAATTTACATGCTGGCACGATGCAGATGGCATACAGAGATCTGAATGTATTATTATTTCTAGCAGTTTCTGTGTGTAAAAGGGTGACCATCACAAATCCTGACAAGAAATCAAAGGAAATATATGAGAAATGCTATTTCATATAATAAATAAGGAAATTATTTCAAACACCTATTTCTTATTGCCACTCATTATTTTTAGCAGCTTATTAGAAGCTTATTGTGTTTATTCTGTCGGAGTCTCTTCATCATCTGGGTCTGATTCCAGTTCAAACATGTACGGCTGAATGCCATACAAAACAGCGGGTCTCTCAATCTTAGTGCTTCTACCGACTTTATTGCCATATGTATGCAAGTTACGCCCTCATCCAAAGGCAGGGCGGGGATATGCAGCTCATTTACATTTAAGGTGGTACATACCAAAACAGCTCTTTTTAAAACAGGCCCCAAAAATGACATTTTCAAATGGTTATAATAAAGTAACTGTGGGGTATTTTGTGCTGAAACTTCACAAATACATTCTGGGGACACCCAAGACCAATATTACATCTTGTAAAAAGGGGCATAATAGGTGCCCTTTAATACTGTAACCTCTGTTCCCTGAGAACAGGGAATGAGACACTGCGTCGATTGACGCTAAGGGGAACGCCTCAGATGTGACAGGTGTCTGAAATCACAATCAAATCACGGTAATCCTATTGACTGGCGACATCCCATGAATCATTAGTGTGCAACCTGGAAGTATATAAGGACTATATAAGGGTGCCTTGCAAACATGATAATCACCTTTTTGTCTGAAGGGACTGTTTGGTAGGCAGGCCCCGAGGCATGGTGAAAAGATGTAGTGTCTCGTTCCCTGTTCTCAGGGAACAGAGGTTACAGTCGTAACCTAGACGTTCCCGATCAGAAGGAAACTCGCACTGTGTTGATTGACGCTAAAGGAAACGATATACCAACGCCACCATGCTAAGGGGAGTGCCTACCCATTGGCAGTGACAAATGTCAAAGCCAGCAAATTCAAATGAAATGCCAGAACCACTCACCCTCAGGTCACACTGGGCTGTCAGTGACAGCATTCCCTACGGTCATAGCCCAAGCTATACGTTCCACAGGAAAAACCTCCATAAACATTGTTTAATGAAAGCCCTACCTGGGCCTGCTCAAGGGCCTACGACCACAGTTTCAAATTTAGAAGGGGTCTCTTCAAGGGAATGTGGTTAGGGAACCCGGTGGAGCCCCAGCCAATCACTATTCAGGGTAACATACTCACCCGAAATGCCACCAGGAAGGCATGATCTGGTGTCACTTATATTGGACATTTCAGTCTGGCCAACTTCCTGTCTGTCTGAAGACAGAGCCTCTGGACAGTTGCCTTTAGGTAAGGCATCCAACCCAAGGGACTGCGAAGCTGACAGTGAACCACTCGGGCCCAGATCTCAGAGACAGGGTATCCCGGAGTACATGACTTAGCATAGTGCTTACAACCCTTGCTAGCGAGGGGAGTTTCTCTGCTCGATCCACGGATCTACCCAGCGTTTGTGTTTCAAAACACAGAGGGGCCTGAAAAGGCCTAAGGGCTGATCTAACTGGGAGGCCTCACGAGAGGTCTACGACCATCTGACCAGCCTCAGGAGGCTGAGTACTCATAGTGACCCCCAATGAGGGGAGTACATGGTCTGCCTGGTGGGCAAACCAGGCTGTAGGCTAGATAAAAGAGGTTCCCGGAGGGAACCAGAAGCAGAAGATCAACATTAGTAATGCTAGGGCGCAAGCTCGCCAGCTGAAATCAAAATCTGCTTGCTAAGGCCAGCTGAACTGATAGCAAGCAGCCACTAGCTGCCAGAACCCAGCATCGCTGGGAGACCACTTACAAGGAGTCCTGGTGAGGCCTACTACCTGATAACCAGAGGGATGGCTACCTAGTGCCCGTATTTGGGAACTTGTCTTTATGGAGGCCTAGTGAGGCCTACTACCTGGCAGCCAGTAAAGATAACTGTGCAGTTGCCCATCCTTGGGACTTCGCCTTCAGAGAGGCCTCATGAGGCCTATTACCTGCCTTCAGGGACACCTGGAGAGCCTTACTACCTGATAGCTAGCTAAAAACTGGTTATTGCTATGAACCCTGATTCCAGGTGTCAGTCCCCTTGGGGCTCAGTCTCGGAGCGGCCTGTTAAAGCCAGTCGTCTGAAAGTTTTCTTTAGGTAAGAAACTGACTGTCATGGCCATTAGGGGGGACCGAGCTACATGGTGGCCTGATAAATCAATCCTTTTTGGCTGATCATAATTGGGGCTCGCCTTGGCAACCGCAGCTTGCCCGCAGCGCGATCCATCACATCCACCAGCTCTGCATACACGGGGCAGAGTGGCTGAGAGGGCCTCATCAGCCATCTCCTGCTCATCCTGAAGAGCACTCGCTGGGCTAGGCGGAGGAGAGAAATCCTCCAGATGCAGCCGCCGTGCCGTCTGAGAGGGTTATCCCCCTCTCAAGGCGATCGCGAGCTCCATCTAGGAACCGCATGATGTGCGTCGCCATTCTGCCTCAGCACGAGTGGGATCCGAACCATGAGGTCCAGACGCTGAACCCTCTTCCCTCTAGAAGAGGGCCAGATGAGTGCGGAGCGTTCTCAAGGGAAAACGCTCACAGTTTGCACAGGCAGCTACCTTGAGAACTGCCTGTGTGTGCTTTTCTCCCAAACAAAAAATGCACAGCTCATGTGTGTCACTCTGCGCCAGATATCTTGGGAACGGGTCCACACACTTCTGGAAGCTTTGCTTCTTCTCAGTGCATTTCATTCTTACCAAAATTCTCAATCGCTTTACAGACAAAATAGTCCTTGAAGACGAAATGATGATTATCATGTTTGCAAGGCGCCCTTATATACTTCCAGGTCGCACGTTAATGATTCATGGGCTTTCGCCGGTCAATAGGATTACCGTGATATAATTGTGATTTCAGACACCTGTCATGCCTGAGGCTTTGCCCTTAGAGTCAGTCGACCCAGTGCAAGTTCCCTTTTGAAAGGGAACTTCCTTTTGGAAACTTGATTTTTTAAAGACGGTTCCCTTCTGCATATCTCTTTTTCTAGTTTTAAGCAAAAACTTAATTTTGATAATATTTCCAGAAAACAAGACTTAATGCTTATAATAATAATAATAATAATAAATAATAATTCGTTATATTTATATAACGCTTTTTCTGGGACCTCAAAGCACTTTACATGGAAGGGGGAATCTCCTCAACCATCACCAATGTGCTGCATCCACCTTGATGATGCGACGGCAGCCATATTGCGCCAGTATGCCCACCACACACCAGCCCCTTATACTGATTGGCTTCATCACCGTCTCCTCTCCACCAGGTGGAGAGGAGATGGTGATGAAGCCAATCAGTATATGGGGATGATTAGGAGGCCATGATGGACAGAGGCCAATGGGCAGATTTGGCCAGGATGCCAGGGTTACACCCCTACTCTTTTTCGAAGGACATACTGGGATTTTTAATGACCACAGAGAGTCAGGACCTAGGTATAACATCTCATCCGAAGGACGGAACTCATACTTTAGGACATAACATACTTATGGCGCAAGATGATCAAAAAACATAATTAGTTACAATGCGACAGTCTGAGGCATGATTTAAACCAAAGGGGAGTGTACACACCAGGTTTTGTGTCAGATGAGGGTGTATGTATAGGGGCAAGCACAGATTTGCAATAGGCAAGCAATGGCAAGTCAACACCAAAACAGGCCATGTGTGCTCCAACAGAAAGTACAACACACAAGATCAGGAACTCAACACGAAACTGAGACTGAACTAGACTAGCGTGTCAGAATCCAGACACCAAGCCACGATTGCTGAAAACACAACACAGAAAGGAGAGCCTGGAAAAACCTTGTTCTCACACAAAGATGAGAACAAGACAGTATAAAGGGGTGTCAGAATAGATGCCAAAACTTGTATCACATTGACAGCATCTAAAGCATTAATGTTCTGGCATGTTCGGCACGTTGTTCATTGATACCCTGCGCTCTCTTTCTTTTCTCATAATAAAATAATTTTAATTCAAATTATTATTTCATGTTGGTTTATTTATTTGGTATGTATGTGCAATATGCTTGTCCATACTTACAGCAGATATATAACATATGAACAAAGGTCTTCTTAATGATTTTAAGTTTTGTGGAAGGTAATTAAAGGAGCTGTATGTAAGAAATTTATTTCAATAAATCATAAAATGGCCCTGATATGTCACTAGACATTAAGAAATCATGTTCATTTCAAATACTTATATCACTGACAACAGTAGTCCCGCAAGGATGTTTTCATTTAAAAAGTGAAGTTGCAGCCCTCAACTGATGTTGATGTTGTCATGTTGTGTTTTGGTCTGATGCTCCATCCTCCACCGATCTATCAATCATGGAGTCAGTAGTGTTGCGACATCCGGGTTGCCAGCTCTGCTCTAGTTACCACAGCTGCAGCTACAAACGTGTCGGATTAAAAATGTTGGATCCTGCAGCCTATCTGGCAACCTCGAGTCAGAGGGGAAGGGGAGGGGATACATCGCTTTACAGTAATTTGAAAGTGATTGCAGTACCAGTTTTGGCCACAATCTTACATACGGCTCCTTTAAAACAACAGTTTCAATAACGTAAGAATATGTGAAAGTATGGTATTTGGGGGCAAAGGCGCTCTTGGATGTGCTGTTGGAGCTAAAGGTGCATGCAATTGTGCAACTTGATTTATTAATAAAGACTGTAACTTTTTAAGAAACTAATGAAAATATAAATTGAAACTGACAAAAAATGTCTTTGAAACAGAAAAAAATATTTTTGTTCCAAAAATATACTGTCATTAAAATATGTTAATATAAAAAATATATAAAAAAATACAGAAACACAGAGGGGGGGGGGGAGGGGGCCACTCTGGGTCCGGGCCAAACTCCGAGCTCAGAGCCCTCCCCCCGGACAGCACGCCAAATACGCATTAAACCTTGTCTACTTTAATTATATGTAAGTGTGAACTCGTGAAATTATAATTTATTATATTAAATTACTAACTTCAAACTTCGTTTTTTTTTTTTTTTTTTTTGTTAAAAGGACTTTAGCTAAAGTATTTGTATAAATAATGTGTGCCTTTTTGCCCCATGCTGGTGAGCTGGTTTTAATAAAAAAAAATTAAGTAAAAAAATCATATATATAAATAAACTTTTATATTTATCTTTTTACACAAAATCTGTTGCTCCATCAGTGTTCAATACCAAAAAAAAATGTTAAGCCCTATTGTACCCTAATATTTTTAAAAGTAAGCTTCCATTTCATGAGTGTATTCATAATTGTTCATATTCCTAATTTGAGTTGGCATTTTAGATGTTGGCATTGAGTTGATATTGGGTGTTCAGTGTGTGTAAAAGTGCTAGAACCACTTGAACGCTCAGAGGGTAAAACTGTATGATCATGTTCAATGGAATATATTTGAAGCCCGAGCCCCAGGCCTCAAACACAAATGCTTTATGAAATGCAATAATAAAGCTTAAAGTTACTGTTTTGAGTGAGAAAAGGTCTAGCAGAACATCCCATCAAAACAATGATGCTTGAGTGAGGCTGAATGAGAGTGAGAGAGCTGCCAGTTCTGCTGCCATCTCCAACTTAAAACGTACTGAAATTGGTTAGATGTCTGTGGAGAGTGGCAGAGTGCCACTCCACTTTTTCATCTTTCTCTCTTTCATCTGAGGAGCAGATGGCAGAAGACTTAGGCTCTTTGAAAATCTAAGATTGCAAGCCAGCGTGAGGTTGCACTTGTGGAAAACGATTTGGACTTTAAAGTTTGTGGGGAGTCTGAAGTGATGGCTGCATAGGCATCGTTCTGTTTGTGCTAATTTTGTCTTTAGTGGAGGAGACCATTCAGAGAGCAGCCACTCCACCACAGCCCGAGTGCAACAGGAACATGCAGAAATGATTCAGTCGTTGTTCTGAAGGAGTGCTGAAAAGGAAAGGCCTTCCTCAAGATGCTTCTGTAACAGGGAGTCTGAAATAAACGATGCATGAGCCATTTTAGAAGACTTGAGAGAACATCCTGGACTGCATCTTTATGAAGTTCCAGATCCGAGCACAGTTTAGAGAAACCGTGTGATAGAGTGAGGTATGTAGCTCTCGAATGGAAGGTGCACATTTCATTGCGACTCATGTTTGTCGGCCTTAGTCTTTTGGGCCTGTAAATAAGTAAAGGTGAATATAAGTTATACACATAATGAATTGTTTGTTAATGGTGAATCTCTTTGTCTTACCTTCTTCCTGCAACTCCCTAATAGGAGGGGCTCGTGAACAGGAAGACTGATTTATACCTTCCCAAAGGAGGAGGAGGAGTTCAAGAATTGAGAATATTGAATGCATGTCTTTTAAGAGTCTCATTGGTTTTTATGATGAAAATGGAGCTTGATAAAGATGCTAATATTCATGTTTGAATGTTTGTTAAATATGATCGCATAAATAAGTACTATGTAAAATGTATTTGAGATAGCCTTGCCATTGGTACGTTTGAATCTGAGGGGAGGAGCCTCAACTATAAAAGAGTCTAATTGTTTGGACAAGGGCTGAGAGAAATGGAAATAACTCATTATAGAGATGAAATTAAAGCTATAATTAAAAAACAAATAAATCAAAGATGGCAACAAATGTGGGAAACAGGAAGTAAGGGTAGACGTATGTATGCAATCCAACCAAAAGTGGGGAAAAAGAAGTACTCAGGTGGAAGTAGAAGGGAGGAAACCATTTAATCAAGACTTAGAATGGGACATACAGGACTTAATAATACATTGAAATTAATGTCCAAGCATCAGACAGGACTATGTGAATGGTGTGGAGAAAATGAAACAGTAGAACATGTTATCATGTATAAAGAGCATAGAGATAAATTATTTGAAGAGATTCTGAGGAAAGAGGAGACTGATATAACTTTGAGAAACATATTAAAACCAGAGCAAGGAAATTACAATAGAGAAGCTTTATTTAAATATTTGGAGAATACAGGTCTAATTAATAGAATTTGATTTTATTAATTTTTTTATATAAAGCCAGAGGAGCTGAACATGCAGCGCTAGCTGTAGTATGTTTTAATATAGTGGGTAAGGATGAGGAGTGGGTAATTGTTAGTCTCTGGATCAAGTTCACAGTAGGTGGCGGTAATGCACGAAATCGATGCGAATCGCCAAAAAAAAAAGAAGAAGAAGAAGACAAAGGCTGAGAACGAAGGGTGACTTTTGGGCTAGTAGCCTACGTGTTTGATGTTCCTTATGTAAATATTAATTTGCTATGTCTTTCTTTTTCTTTTGTTTGTACTTAGTTTTTTTCCTGTACTGGAAATGGTTACACTTTATTTCGATAGTCACTTTAGATGTTCTACTAATTATAAGTAACTTTTCAACTACATTTCAACTAACTCTCATTAGAGTATTAGTATATTATAGTAGACTGTCAGTAGACTGTTTGGTTATGGTTAGGTGTTAGGGTTCGGGTTAGGAGAATAAGTTGACTTGTAGTCGGCAAGTTGCTTATAGTCAGTTGAATGTCTGTTGGGGGACCAACAAAATAAAGTGTTAGCAGATAGCCTCTAAAGTGTTAGGCTGACAGTCTACTAATACTCAGAGGTGTCAAAAGTATTCACATTCATTACTCAAGTAGAAGTATAGATACTAGGGTTTAAAAAGACTTCTGTAGAAGTTGAAGTATCAACTCCAGTTTTTCACTCAAGTAAAAGTGTACAAGTAATGGTTTCAAAAACTACTTAAAGTATAAAAGTAAAAGTAATGCAAGGAAAAAATGCCATTAATGACCAAAGCTTAGGCCGCGCCACAGGGTCTATAGTGCACTACACCTCCTCAAAAAAAACATTTTTCTAAAGGCCATAATGACTATAATGTTATATTAAAATGTTAATGTTGAAAAATTTGGGATGCACTAGGCTCCCTGTTTCAGCTGCATATATGCCCCTAGAAAATTAATTTCAGTTTTATTTAAATTTTAGTACAATGCAAACCATATGTGTACTACTGAGCATTAACGTGTTTCATGAAGCGGAAGATAGAATCACCTATCACAGAAAACTTTCAGCATTTTTACTTAGTCTGTTTATAAGCTGTTTTCCCCCAAAAAAAATTACCCACAAGGACAAGGATTTCAGATATTGCCATCTTTTTGGGGATATTTTGACCCTGTATTGTAGGGTTGCACACACACACACACACACACACACGATTCTCCAAATCCTCGATTTGATTACATTTTCGATTCTAAGGTCACGGTTCAGTTCGATTCTCGATTTTTACATTTATTTTATTAAAGCACAGTTTGCTATGCCATTTTTAGACTAGACTTTTATGCAATATAATATATGACCTTTGTTCGCAATGTACACTACATTGTCAAATTTAAAACATTTATTAACAAAATAATGTCACAATAACTTATATCTTCAGTCAATTGGAAACTTAAGCAAAATAACCTGCCATGTAGTTTCTATTTTGTAACTGCAGTCTTATTCACAGAAGATGACATTCAAGTTCACAACAAAACACACGGCAAAAAAAGCTTTTCTTATTTAGTATTTGTGTCTCGTTTCCAGTCCAAATATCTAAAAAGTCTTAAATCAAGATGCATTTACTAGATGAGTAAAAGCCATAAGATATTATGTCTTGTTTTCAAGGGAAATAAATAAAAAATAATTGAGTTTTTGCTTTAAAAAAAAAGCAAAATTATCTGCCAATGGAATAAGAAAAATAATTTTAATTCAAACAAAAACAAGATTATTTTTCTTATTCCATTGGCAGATAATTTCGATAATTTTTTATTTATTTCCCCAGAAAACAAATAATATCTTATGGCTTTTACTCATCTAGTAAATGCATCTTGATTTAAGACTTTTTAGATATTTGGACTGAAAACAAGACACAAATACTAAATAAGAAAAGCTTTTTTTGCAGTGCAAACACGGTTTAACAGATACATCTGTTTATCTTGCTTTACCTCGGTCTTAAAGTAAAAACATGACTGTGAAAAATATTAGTATTTAATGTAGTATTTAATTAAATGCCTTTATGATGAAATTACAACATTTTCATGTCAATTGTGTTCATTGTGACCAATTATGCGCTGTCACTTTAACTCAGCGCGTGCACAGCAAAAATAGACTCGGTGGTGCGGAAATGAACGACACTCATTCGGAAAATCAAGTTATTTGTGACATGCAATATTTGTTGTATAAAGATTTATACTGTTCTGAGTCCGAGTCTGCAGTTTTTGTCAATTTAAAGTTTTAAATTAAAAAGTGGAAGAATATGGTACACGCACATACATTACAAACTGTGGCTTTTTTGAAGTGTTTGAACGCGAATGTGAGAGGACTTGCAGCACTTCAACACGAGTGTTTTTTTCCGCTTTGCAAACCGACTGGACGTGACATGGGGGCGTGACAGCATCGACGATTCCATTTTTGAATTCAAAGTTCGAGATTGTGACTTAATTTCGATTTAAAATCGAAATCGTGACACCCTTACTCTCTCCTCTTCTTTCTCTCTCTCTCTCTCTCTCTCTCTCTCTAACACACACACTCACTAACGATTATCTTTGCCACTTATCCCGCGATTGTCATACAGTATATTGTAAAAACGGCTGTCCCCCAAATCAATATTTGACGCGATTTGCCCCGTATTGTTGAGCAGAAAACTGTTGATTTCTCCGTCGCTTACCGCATCTATAGGTTTCCTTCGGAGGAGTTTTGCCGCTTTGCACAACCAAATGTACAACCTCTCACAAGTTAGAAAGAAAACACAAAGCCAATCAGTTTAGCGATGTGTGTTCAGGAGGCGGGACTCAGATCTATTAACCGTGTGTTATTGGTAATTTTTTTTTGTTGAATCATTTATTCAATATTGATGACAAACGGAATGAAATAGGAGTAAGGAGGCTATTTTTAAAATGTAAGGAGTAGAAAGTACAGATAATTGCGTGAAAATGTAAGGAGTAGAAGTAAAAAGTCAGCTGAAAAATAATTACTCAAGTAAAGTATAGATACCCAAAATTTCTACTTAAGTAATGTAACGAAGTATTTGTACTTCGTTACTTGACACCTCTGCTAATACTCTAATGACAGTTAGTTGACATGTAGTTAAAAAGTTACTTATAGTTAGTAGAATATCTAAAGTGGACTATCGAAATAGTGTTACCCTGGAATTTTGGTGGATGAACCACCTACAATTTATCTGTTACCAATAGGCTAGCCTAGCTGCGCCCTCCTACGCACTTCCGCTCAATTTCATTTTCCTTCAGTACTACGTCTGGGATTCTGCTGTAGACTTTGGTTTTCTCCGATCAATTTTTTGTAGGGCCAATCAGCGAACAGAGGGAGTGGCTGAGAATGATGACGTTGTGCATTATTTTGAGTTCTAGTTCAGTAATGGCAGCGGAGCAAGATGCGAGCGAAGCCATTCGGTCCGTTGTAGCAACGCTGCCGAATATCAAGAAGTTAAAGCCGGAGCAAGAACAATCTTTGCATAGTTTTATTTTGGCCATGATGTTGTGGCCCTCCTCCCCACGGGGTTCAACATACGTCACAAGCAAACGTTAGCGATTGGTGGCAGATCCAGAGTGACTCTGGGCAGATCCAAGACCAATTTTCAGTTGGTAAACATAGTGACGTTTTTCTGTGGGCGGAGCTTAGGTGGAGGCAGAACGATCCCTCTGGCCGCTTCACTAACGTTAGTTTGCAAGTTTTGTTAGCTTGTTTTTTAACAATGACGGGAGAAAATCAGATTTTATCTTAATGTGCAAAGTCACTCACTGTCTAGGACCGCGATTGTTATTTGCAAAAGTTAATTTTAACGGACGGACCCAGATTGGCTGACCCGTACACACTCACTCAATGGATGGATGATCTGACAGGATTAACGTTAACTCTACCGCCGGTTGAGTGGCCTGACTTCTACACCTACCTGATAAAGAAACCGAGTGGAAAAAGAGGGCATATAAATCTTTAGATGCCTATAACTATGTGCTGAATGGTCATGTACAAGAGTTGTGTGGTACGATCCGCAGTTCTGCCTAGCCAGCGCCAAGAAGACGTGACATTATGGTATAATTTTAATGATGTGAATATTTTCTAGAAATAAAAATTCCAGATACAGCATATTCATTTTTCATCGATTCTTTCACCCAACAACACAACAAGATGACATTTAATAACATTAATAATAATTTAAACTCCTTATTATGTAGCCGAATCTGTGCTGGTTTGTGTTGGCCGCCTCCAGTTTTCCGTTCGTTTTGCCACCAGCTAACGCTGTGACGTAACTGTGACGTAGGCTCGAAATTGGTCTAGTTTTAGACTTCAATAGAGTACCCGCCTACAAGGAAGTTAACGATTGTCAATGCAGCGGTGCCAGACTCTCTGTACAAATTAAATGTACGAGAGTCTGGTAGAACCAGGCTAGTTTGGAGCATGCCAAGAAGGAAAATTAAATCACCTTTAAGAGACTTTTAAGAGTTTTTACTGTTTCTTGCTGCCTGTCTAGCCACAGCTAAAACCATCTTTACCACAAACCATCAATCAGCTTTCAGTGTCAGTGTCGCTTTCAAATACTATTACAACTCCAGTTTCTACTATACAGCAGCTCTTCAGTGTGTTCATGTTTTTACTCGCTGACCTCGACGGACTGAACAGAAGAAATGAACCACATCAAAGAAGGCACAGCCTCAGAGCCAGACCTACCAATTGCATAATTGCCATGGACCAATGGTAGTTCAAAGGGGTTTATCAACAGCTTTGGCAAGCTGTTTCGAACTTCTGCAACAAACTCCAAACAAACTTCGTTTTGGCCTGATTTTGACCTTTACAACTACCAGTGGCCCAAAATTATGTGTTCCAACTTTCTACCAGTGAGAACTTCATATTAACTTGTGAAGTTCTTCAGATTTTTGACAGTATTTACCTCAGTTCTTAATGTGTGGTACATTTCTTGAGACTTCAGAGAGGTTCAGAATGCCCCTCGAACAGTGGGGGAATGTAACGAAGAACAAATACTTTGTTGCTTTACTTAAGTAAATTTTTCACGTATCTGTACTTTGCTTAAGTAGAATCAATAGTGCATATTTTTTACTTTTACTTTGTTACATTTATTATGCAGCAATTATTATACTTTCTACTCCACTACATTTCTACAACGTTCTGTTCCATTCCAAATTAGTTTTTTATTTGCACAGGATAGGCCTACGCATGGGTAGGTATAGTAGTGGTGTGGGGTGCACGTGTGAATTATACATTTGGTTAGGATTAGTATGGCAAGCCAAGAGGTTCAGAATTACGCAATAAATGAATCGCGTTTACAGCCAAACGCCATCAAATACGGCGTTTTAACATATAGTAAGGATATATAGTAAGCTTGATGTGTATATTGCCTAATTGGAAGCTTGGTGACAAAAACTTAAAGGGGTCATGACATGGTTTTTTGTTTTGTTTTATTATGTTCACTTAGGTGCAATTATAGTATTACTATAGTTTTTTTTACCAAAAAATTTACAAATGTAGTGATTTATGACCTTTTCCCACCCTGTTTCTCCCCCTCTGATTCAAACAGTCTGTTTTAAGGGGCGTTTCCCCTTTAAGACTTAAGTGTTAACACCCACTGTTATGATTGGCTAACGTCAGTGCTGCTTATGCATAAATTATTAACGTTAATCATTTTGTATCACATGTAGACTACACAATGCTCCACCACGTGAAACTTCGGTCTTCCAATCTTTTACAATCGTGTCAATTCTCAATTGATTTTGATTCATATTAGCGAGGGAGGGAGGGAGAGAGAGAGAGAGAGAGAGAGAGAGAGAGAGACATTTTGAAGGCTCGCTCGCTCTCTGCTTGTTCTTTCAGTAACATTCCCTGTCACACTCATCTCACTCACCGTTCAAATAAGGATTTTGACGCGCTGCATATGCTGCAAATAAACTGCATCCGACTGCTTTCCCTGACGTCTGGATCGTTCGGCAGCGTATTCAAACACTCAAACAGGAACAGCACATCTGCGTGGCATAGCAATCTTCTTGTAAACAGACCCACTCGCTGCACGTCGAGTCGTCGACTGAACACATGTGGGCGCGAGCTGCACGACAACGATGCGAAATGAGGCGTAGTTGTCCTGCGCTGGAGGCGGTCATATGCAAACGACTGGTACGTCACTTCGCACCGTGACGTCACTTCTAACCATGGATCCAGAACGAGCTGTATTTAGAGCTTGATTAAATAAATGCTTCGTTTATAATGGGGAGGACGTCTTAAGCTATGAAACTTGCAGGAAGTTTTAATAGTACATAGATCTCTTATATACCAAAAGATCAAGGCAAATTTGGTTTCTCATGTCATGACCCCTTTAAAAAATAACGGCTTTTCACTCATTACTGAACATCATTATAGGGGTATTAGTTTGAATGAGTTAGAATTAACTGTTTTATTAATCATTAGAATATATGTAGGAGCCAGCGTGGGTCTCCCATGTGTTCTGTGTTTATGGTCTCATTCATAGTAGTCACGGCACTCTTATTCTGGGTGGTGGGCGTGTCCACCGGAGTTTGGGCGGAGGTGATAGTGGTCTATATGTTTGCTTCACCGGGTCACCGGGGTTCATTGGCTTTGACGGAGAGAGGGGGTGAGGCTGGGAGCGAACACTTTCTGTTGACCGCACTCACGCACTCACGCACTCACGCACTCGCACGGCAATCTGATGACTTGGTAACTGCAGTGCCAGTTGTACTTTTATGTGTTAAAGTGCAATAAATGTTTGAAATGAGATCGCCGAGTGGATCTGAATCTTCTGCGCGTCACAGTGTTTTCAGTCTTTCAGTGTTTAGCCCCTCGCGGCTGCAAGTTTTGTTTTGCGTTGTCTACAGCCGCAATATTAGTCAACAGAAATCGGTTTAAACCAGAGTGTTGTTCTACGGAAACGAGCTGTTCATCACAGATTCCGCGGATCACAACGGAACGCTTTGGATATCAGAGGAAACACGGAAATGTTTTGGGCTCCGCTGTATTGGATGGCGGTTCATTCATTGCCGCTCAGAGGATAAAGACCCGGCAACACAGCAACTGAAGCGGTATGTAGTAACTTGTCAATTTGTGCTGTGTAAGTTGTTTTGTTGGAACACAGTGAAGAGGTTACTACCGCTTGTCCATAGGGGACGTATTGTTGCTTGCTGGTGTTGTTTATTGTTGGTCTATGGATGAGGTTTATGACGCAGCGGTTGATTGCTTATGGATGGATTGATTGATTGAACGACGTGGATTCTTGGATGATTTGTGATACATTGGGAAATGGCAACAAGTGGATCAAAATCGAATTTAAATGTCAATGGTTCAGAGATGGATGAACAAAGGAGAGAAATCAAACTCACCTCCAAGGCCTTGGTGAATAAAATTGAAACACTACAAAAAGAACGTAGAAAAAATGTCCATAAAATTAAAGGTCTAATACAGACAATAAAGGATCTCATGCAAAATGATGATAATGCCCCACAAGTGCGATCTCATCTTGAGAAAATGAGTCAAATGGTGGATGAAACTACTATGTTACATGAGTCTGTGATTCCCATACTTCCTGAAGAGGAGCAGGAAAAGCTAAATGAATGGTTTGTGAATGTTCTAAAATGCCACAATGGATTTATGGAGGATGCAAAAGGATGGCTTTCTGAAATGGATAGACCAACAAGCAGTACTATTGCTCATGTCGTCACAAGTGATGCTCCCATATTTGTATCACAAGTGGAATCAATGCACAAGTTGGACGAACCTCATAATGATAATGAATCTAATGTTTCAAGTCACTCTGGACAAAATGTTCAAGTATCCGTCACACAAGATGAAGTCAAACCAAGTGATAGTGTGTCAAACACAGGAAGCAAACGTTCTAATAGTGGGCAGAGCTCGGCTGGATCAAGGTCCAGTGTGTCAACAACATCATCAGCACGCATTAAAGCCGAGGCCGATATGGCTGCTCTCATTGCAAGACAAAGACTATTAAAAGACAAACATGCATTGGATGAACAAGAGGAGCAGCTAAGGAAAAAACGGGAAGAGTTTGAACTTGAAGTGGAAATAGCTGCATCAGTGGCCAAAGTGAATGTGCTGAGAGGCTCAGGAGGGTCTCGTGTTTCAAGTCATCCATCTGTGAAGTCCAATGGCATGAATTCTTACCTAGAAAGGGGACAAAAGAAATCCAAAACACTTAGTGCTGAGGCAAAAGCATTTGTGCCTGATACGAATATTCCAATACTTGGACAGCCCAATCCACATTTCTTGGGTACAAAACCTAAAGTGAAAAATGTTATTCGACCACCACAACCTCAACCCACATCGTCTAGACGTCCAGAAGTCACGGGACATCAAGATACGGTACAATCACGTCCACTGTTGCAGCACAGGAGTCATCACTCGACAACACAGGTGACAAGTAGTAGTGATCAAAGTCAAATAATTACGGTTTTGGAAAAACAAAATGAAATAACTGCTTTATTGGTTCAGCAACAATCTCTTTCATTTTTGCCTAAAAGAGACATTCAAGTTTTTGACGGTGATCCTTTGCAATATCACACCTTTATGAGGGCCTTTGAACACAGCATTGAAGAGAAGGCTGACCATCCTAAAGACTGCTTGTACTTCCTTGAACAGTACACCAGGGGGCAGCCAAGGGAGCTTGTCAGAAGCTGTCAACATATGGCACAAGACAGAGGATATGCCAAGGCTAAGGCTTTGCTACAAGAGCATTTTGGTAATGCACAGAAAATTGCTTCAGCCTACATGGAAAAGGCTCTTTCATGGACACCAATAAGACCTGAAGATGTGAAATCTCTACAGGCATATAGTCTTTTTCTACGAGGATGTTGTAACGCCATGGAAGATGTTAGATATATGGAAGAGTTGAACATGCCTACCACTATGCTGACCATCGTAAAAAAGTTGCCCTACAAACATAGGGACAGATGGAGAACTGTGGCTTGTGAGTTGCAGGAAAGGAGTGGCCGAAGAGCCACATTTACAGACATTGTTGGCTTCGTCGAAAGACAAGTGAAGATTGCAAGTGATCCACTGTTCGGGGATATACAGGATACACCATCAACAACAGCAATCAAGGACGCAAGGAAATCTAGGTTTGAGTCTCGTTCTGGAGTCAAGGGGAGTAGCTTTGCTACCACCATTGCAACAGTGGAAAGGAAAGTTGAATATGGAACAAGATTAAAAGAGGGAAGTTCAGCTGGTATGAGGGCTTGCATGTTTTGTGGAGGTGAGCACACATTGGATCTGTGCCGTCAGTTGGAAAAGAGGGTGCATAATGAGAAGATTACTTTCTTAAAGAAACATGGTGTGTGTTTTGGCTGTTTGTGCATTGGGCACATGAGCCGAGACTGTAGGAAGCGTCTCTCATGCAAAGTATGCAGTCTGAAGCATCCTACTGTACTCCACATTTATCAAAAGGAGAAAGAAATTAATTTAGTGCAAACTAAAGGAGGATCTGAGACTGCAGTGGGCAGTGCTCTGATTTCTGTTCAAACCAGTGGTCTCACTGGGGCCGGTGACCAAGACTGTACACTCTCCATAGTTCCAGTTCAAGTTAAACCTAGGAAAGGACGTAAGGTGTTGATTACCTATGCCTTCCTGGATCCTGGAAGCTCAGCGTCATTCTGCACAGAGCGGCTGATGAACAAGCTGAATGTCAGGGGACGAAGAACTGGTATTCTCCTTCGGACCATGGGTCAGGAGAAGGTCGTTGGAAGCCATATTGTTTCAGATTTGGAAGTGGCTGAATTAGATAGTGATCGTTTTTGTGAACTGCCTGATATTTACACACAGAAAAGCATGCCAGTTCATCGAGGCAACATTCCTCGCCAGAAAGACCTCCAACGATGGCCACATCTGAAACAAGTCCAGATAAGGGAGATTGATTCAGATATTGACCTGCTGATCGGAACCAACGTCCCCAGAGCACTGGAGCCATGGCAAGTCGTTCGAAGCAAGGAGGGGGGCCCATACGCAGTCAAAACAATGCTGGGCTGGACTGTAAATGGACCTCTTAGAGGTAATGAAAGTAGAGAAACTATTTGTGGACAGCCAGACGTCACTGTCAATAGGATCTCTATTGCAAACCTCAATGATCTGTGGAAGCAGCAGCTAAAGGCAGATTTTCCTGAATGTAGTCAGGATGAGCAGATGGGGTTATCAAGAGAGGACTGTCAGTTCATGGAGTATGTTACAAAATCTGCTAAGTTGGTGGATGGCCATTATAGTGTTGGCTTACCTTTAAGGGAAAAGGATGTAAATATGCCAAACAATAGAAGAGTTGCCGAACAGCGTGCTATGAGCCTCACAAGGAGGTTTGAAAAGGATGCTCCATTTCATTCTGATTACACGGCATTTATGAATGACATCATCTCCAAGGGATATGCAGAGACGGTACCAACTGAGAGTTTGGATCGGAGCGATGGCAGGGTATGGTATATACCACACCATGGTGTATATCACCCGAAGAAAGGAAAGATCAGGGTCGTTTTTGACTGCAGAGCTACATTCCAGGGAACATCTTTGAATGCTCAGCTCCTACAGGGACCAGATCTTACCAGCATGCTAATTGGAGTCATGACCAGATTCAGAAAGGAGCCTGTTGTACTCATGGCAGACATCGAGGCTATGTTTCACCAAGTCAGAGTACCTGCTGAGGATTCGGATCTGTTGAGGTTTCTCTGGTGGCCGGATGGAGACCACAAGCAGAGCCTAGTGGAGCACAGAATGGTTGCACATCTGTTCGGAGCCACATCTTCGCCAAGCTGTGCAAGCTTTGCTCTCAGAAAGTGTGCGGAAGATAATCGGGAGCAATTCAGCTCCAAAGTAATCGAAACAGTCCTGCATAATTTCTATGTGGATGATTGCCTTACATCAGTGGCTTCTGAGGAAGAGGCGATAGCACTCTACCTAGACCTTCGTGCCCTTTGTTCGAAAGGGGGCTTTCAACTCATGAAGTGGATCAGCAACAGACGTGCTGTGCTGGCAGTTATACCTGCAATAGAGAGAGCAAAAGAGGTTAAGGATTTGGATTTGGACAATGACACACTTCCTGTAGAAAGAGCATTGGGCGTACAGTGGTGTGTTCAGTCCGACACTTTTAAGTTCAAGGTCCTCATCAAAGATCGACCCTTAACCAGAAGAGGGATTCTCTCCACGGTCAGTTCAATCTACGACCCCTTAGGAATCTTGGCACCTGTGGTCTTATCTGCCAAAAAGATCCTTCAAGACTTGTGCAGAAAGGATCTTGGTTGGGATGACCTTATACCAGACTTGTCTGCACAGGAGTGGAGAAGTTGGCTGAAAGAGCTCTGGGAGCTTGAAAGGTTTGAAGTTGACAGATGCCTAAAACCAATGGATTTTGGGGAAGTGATTTCTGCTCAGTTACATCACTTTGCAGATGCATGTGAGAGTGGCTATGGAACAGTGACTTATCTGTTATTATACAACATAGACAGACGAGTTCACTGTGCTTTCATAATGGGTAAAGCCAGAGTGGCTCCATTGAAACCAATCACCATCCCTCGTATGGAGTTGACGGCTGCCATGGTTGCAAGTCGAATGGATGAGCTGTGGAGGAAGGAACTGCAGATGCAACTTCAGGACTCAATTTTTTGGACTGATAGTACTTCTGTACTGAAGTACATCAGCAATGAGACCTCAAGATTTCGTACCTTTGTAGCCAACCGTGTTTCAAAGATACTGAGTGTATCAAAACCATCTCAGTGGAGATATGTTAACACTGCAAGCAATCCTGCTGATTTAGCCTCCAGGGGAGTAAAGGTGACATCACTCCTGAGAGATAATATATGGGTGTCTGGACCTCAGTTCCTTGTTGGGCTTGAAGAAGGGTGGCCTGAAAATCCAGATGGCTCTATGAGAATCCTGCCAGATGACCCTGAGGTCAAGATGATTTTGATTGTGAATGCCGTGCAGGCTGAAGAGAGGATCGATGCAGTCACTCGCTTGATTAATTACTTCTCCTCTTGGATCCGTCTGAAGAAGATGGTTGGTTGGATCCTTAAGCTGAAGCGTTTACTATTGTACTTCAGTCAGAAGAGGAAGCAACTGAGCGTGACTCTTGCTCATTCTGGCTTGGATAAGGATCAACAGGGAAAAGAAATCGAGAAGGAGATGCAGAGTATCAAGGCTCAGACTGGCAGTGGTCTTCTTTCAGTTGAGGAACTCACAAGAGCTGAGATGGAGATTATTAAGTTTTGTCAGAGAAGGAGGTTTCCAGGAGAATTCAACAGCTTGCAAAAGGGAGAAAGTGTGAAAAGGACTAGCCACATTTACAAGCTCAACCCAATACTTGAAGATGGTATTCTGAGAGTTGGAGGACGACTTAGCAGAGCGGCTATGCCAGAAGAAGCTAAGCATCCTGCCATATTGGCAAAAGATTTACATATTTCAGACATAATTCTTCAGCATATACATCAGGAGGTGGGACATAGTGGTCGTAACCACATGCTAGCTAGCCTGCGCCAAAGATATTGGATCCCTGGGGCTAGTGTGGCTATAAGGAAAATCCTGTCTAAATGTATTGTCTGTCGACGACTGCATGCAGCTCCAGGGCAGCAGCAGATGGCAGATTTACCTCGGGACAGAGTTTCCCCAGACGAACCTCCATTCACTCGGGTTGGAGTTGACTACTTCGGACCTTTTGAAGTTAAGCGAGGGAGGAGTACATTGAAGAGGTATGGGGTTCTCTTCACATGCCTTTCCATAAGAGCAATCCACATCGAAGTTGCATCGTCCTTGGACACAGATTCTTTTATTAATGCTCTTCGACACTTTACAGCAAGACGTGGACAAGTATCTGAACTGCGCTCAGACAATGGAACCAACTTTGTCGGTGCAGAGAGAGAATTGAGAGAGGCAATGGAAGGTTGGAATCTTGCTTTGATCAACAACACTCTCCTTCAGAAAGGAATTAAGTGGGTTTTCAATCCCCCCACAGGATCACATCATGGAGGGGTGTGGGAAAGGTTGATAAGGTCTGTGAGGAAGGTCCTGAATTCTACCCTGAAGTTGCAGACACTTGATGAGGAAAGTCTTCACACAGTTCTCTGTGAAGCAGAAGCCATTATTAACAGCCGTCCTATTACCAAGGCATCCACTGATCCCAATGACTTGGAACCACTAACCCCTAACCATCTGTTGCTGCTCAAGATCATGCCATCTTTGCCACCGGGTCAGTTCAAAAAGGAGGACATCTACGCTCGACGCAGATGGAAACAAGTTCAGTATATATCTGACTTGTTTTGGAAACGTTGGATTAAGGAATACTTGCCTCTTCTTCAGGAGCGTCAGAAGTGGTCTGGTGTCAAGCGCAACTTCCTTACTGGAGATATTGTACTCATAGTTGACGACTCAGCACCTCGCAACTCATGGCTTACAGGAAGGATTGTGCAAACTATCTCTGACAGAAGAGGACTTGTTCGTCAAGTGCGAATTAGGACGAAAACCAGTTATTTGGACAGGCCTATTACCAAGATTTGCCTTTTACAGGAAGCAGAGGAGCCATGAGGATATCCAACTGACCTTTGAACTTCATAGACTTTGATTTTAAACTTGACACTGTCATACGGGCCTTTTTTCTTCTGCATGACTGACTAAGTGATTGTGAAGACTATTCTTTACAAGGACAATGACTCAGTCTCTCTTTCGCTTGGTCTAAAGAAGAAAGGACACTTTTAAACTGACTGCCTTGTCCTGAAAAATACATATATATATTGTTGATCTCCTACATAATGTGCAGTTGTATAATTATTGTGTTAAAATAATTAGGGGCCGGAATGTAGGAGCCAGCGTGGGTCTCCCATGTGTTCTGTGTTTATGGTCTCATTCATAGTAGTCACGGCACTCTTATTGTGGGTGGTGGGCGTGTCCACCGGAGTTTGGGCGGAGGTGATAGTGGTCTATATGTTTGCTTCACCGGGTCACCGGGGTTCATTGGCTTTGACGGAGAGAGGGGGTGAGGCTGGGAGCGAACACTTTCTGTTGACCGCACTCACGCACTCACGCACTCGCACGGCAATCTGATGACTTGGTAACTGCAGTGCCAGTTGTACTTTTATGTGTTAAAGTGCAATAAATGTTTGAAATGAGATCGCCGAGTGGATCTGAATCTTCTGCGCGTCACAGTGTTTTCAGTCTCTCAGTGTTTAGCCCCTCGCGGCTGCAAGTTTTGTTTTGCGTTGTCTACAGCCGCAATAATATAGACATTAAGAGAATAACTTGTTTTGCAAGTACTTTTACTTTTAATACTTAAAGTACATGTAAAATCAGGCACTTTTTACTTAAGTATGGTTGTCATTGTGGTACTTCTACTTTTACTAAAGTAAATCTGTCTCTGGTTATTTGTACTTTTACTTAAGTACTGAGATTCAGTACTTGCTCCACCACTGCCCTCGACTAACTGCTAGTGGTTCATACTAGAACTTAAGACACTGTCTTAACATAATGGCTATACAAATGGAAGCAGATCAGATCTCTCACAGACCTATTTCAAATGTCTAATTGTAAGGCTGGTGGACATGTAAAGATGTTAAATGCTTCTGGGGAAAGAATATGAGGTACATTGTTGCTCAACGGTGTCCAATCCTGTCCCTGAAGGCCCCAATCCTGTCCCTGAAGGCCACAATTCTGCAGAATTTAGCTTGAATCCTAAATGGGGTCCTATTGTGCTTTTTTACATTTTCAACTTTCTTGTCTATGTTATGTTCCGCTTTGAGTATGAAAAAGGTCTGCAAAGTTACAAAGCACAAAGGGACTTATTTTCTATATCAGTAAGCACTGTTTTGTGTTCTCTGCTTGAATTGTGAGCTCGATTGTGTTCTTGAGATTTTACGTCACAACATTTGTCATTTAAAGGGATACTCCACCTCTGGGAAGATGAATGTGTATTTAATATTGGTCATTTATATAGTAGAAATGTGAAATTATTTTTGAAATTGAAGCATTCTAGACTGAGAAAAGGCAGAAAAGGCAGAAAATGCAAGGCAGAAAATGTATTTTTTACTCATGTGGCTGAAAGACAACAACTCCCAGAATGCACTTGCTTTGCTGCCCTTACGAGGCCACTCCCAAACCACGCCTACCGGTTTCAGGCGGCAGAATCCGAAAAATGGATACAACTAGGCTTGCTTTGATACATCGTGAGTTATTTGATACATATTTCCATCGAAATGGTGCTAAATTGCGTTGTACCGGGATGTACTAGCCTAATGTATATAACACAACTTACACTTTCACATTAAAAATATGATGCAAGGCAGGACCATGTCAACAGAGTAGCTTAGTAGCTCTGCATATGAACTGTTTTCCACCAATTGAAATCACTATTTCTCTAAGCTAATACATTATCCAGGCTAATCCATACTCTAGTAACACTAAAGGTTTATAAAAAGAACCACAACCAATGTGAGTTATAACTTTTAATAAAGAAATATCTGTTTCCATCGGCGCACAGCGAGAGCACTGACACCGCCAGCCCGCCCCAGCTCGAGTCTGGCCGGGCTCAGGTCTCGCTCCGGCCGCCTCTCGTTCCTCCGTCTCCCGCAACTGTTCATCGCTGTATTGCGGCTCGTACAGGTCTCGCTCCGGCCGCCTCTTGTTCCTCCATCTTCCGCAACTGTTTATCGCTGTAGTGCGGCTCGTACAGGTAGCCGCGAGCAACAGATCTTCGAAATCCCCTTCTGCCATTTCAACTTCAAAACTATCTTCCGCCATCGTGATTAGCCTACTATACAAACTTTCTACACAGACCAAGAGGCAAGAGCCTGTTAGCTTAGCTTCAGAAAGATGGCTGACACTATCTTTACATTCTGTGAGGGAGATCCCGCCCCATATGGGCGTGGTGGAAACATGCGGAACACTGGCTGTAGTCTTTAGCCTCTGGCACAAAAATCCTCCGATGACGCAAAATGACGATTTTTGCGTCATCAGAGGATTTTTTTCAGACTAAAATTTTTTTTTTCTCTCATATCAGGGGGATATGAGGGGGGGAAGCATGGTAATTCGAAAATACTACTGGTTTTCTACTGATACAAAGCTTAATGCTAAATCCTGGAGTATCCCTTTAAATAATTCCGGCCCTAGGCACACGCAAAATAAAGCGGGTAGGCCTGGTTGAGTTGAGTTAGTCGCTAAGCAGCGTCTACACTGCCGGAATCTTATAAGAAGAAGAAGAAGAAGAGTTGAGTTAGTACTGTGTTTACATTTTTACATTTATTCATTTAGCAGACGCTTTTATCCAAAGCGACTTACAAATGAGAACCATAGAAGCAGTTAAACTAACAGCAGGACAACAAAATGTAAGTGCTATAACCTTTCACAGTTTAATCCAACGTAGAAACCGTGCAATTTTTATTTTTTTTTTATTTTTATTTTTTTTGAGAAAGGAAGAGAAAGTGTTAGTATTACTGGAACAAGTGCTGCCGAAAGAGATGCGTCTTCAACCGTTTCTTAAAAATGACTACGGACTCAGCAGCTCTGGTTGAGTTGGGTAGGTCATTCCACCAGCAAGGAACAGTCATGGTAAAGGTCTGAGAAAGAGATCTTGTGCCTCTTTGACGTGGCACCACAAGACGACGTTCGCTTGCAGAGCGCAAATTTCTGGAAGGGACATAAGTCTGAAGTAGTGAGTTTAGGTAAAAGGGAGCAGAGCCAGTGGTTGTTCTGTAAGCAAGCGTCAGTGACTTGAATTTGATGCGAGCTGCAACTGGCAGCCAGTGCAATTTTGTGAGGAGAGGAGTGACGTGTGCTCTCTTCGGCTCGTTAAAGACCACTCTAGCTGCAGCATTTTGGATTAGCTGCAGAGGTTTGATCGTGCAAGCTGGAAGACCAGCCAGGAGAGCATTGCAATAGTCCAGTCTGGATAGAACAAGCGCTTGAACAAGGAGTTGTGTAGCATGCTCTGATAGGAAGCGCCTGATCTTCCTAATGTTATACAAAGCAAATCTGCAGGACCGGGCAGTTCTAGTGATGTGGTCTGTGAAGTTCAATTGATCATCAATAACAACTCCAAGGTTCCTGGCTGACCGTGATGGAGTTAAGGATGACGGGCCTAGCTGAATAGTGAAGTTGTGACAAAGTGTTGGATTGGCCGGGATCACAAGTAGCTCTGTCTTCGCAAGGTTAAGTTGAAGGTGGTGGTCTTTCATCCAGCCAGAGATGTCTGTCAGGCATGCTGAGATGCGAGCAGCTACCGTCGGATCATCAGGCTGAAATGAGAGGTAGATTTGTGTGTCATCAGCGTAGCAGTGATAGGAAAAGCCATGTTTCTGAATCACAGTTCCTAGTGATGTCATGTAGATGGAGAAGAGAAGTGGTCCAAGCACTGAGCCCTGAGGCACTCCAGTAGATAGATGTTGTGACTTCGACACCTCACTCCTCCACGGCACCCTGAAGGACCTACCTGAGAGGTAGGACTTGAACCATTGGAGTGCGGTTCCCGAGATTCCCTTCGTCTTTAGGATTGACAGGAGGATCTGGTGGTTAACTGTGTCAAAGGCGGCAGACAGATCTAGCAGGATGAGAACTGAGGATTTGGAAGCTGCTCTTGCCAGTTTCAGAGCTTCGATTACTGAGAGCAGCGCAGTCTCAGTTGAGTGTCCACTTTTGAAACCAGACTGATTGTTGTCCAGGAGGTTGTTCTGTGTGAGAAAGGAAGAGATCTGGTTGAAAACAACTCGTTCAAGTGTCTTCGCGACGAATGGAAGAAGGGATACCGGTCTATAATTATCCAGATGTGCTGGATTAAGAGTAGGTTTCTTAAGCAGTGGGGTTACCCGAGCCTGCTTAAACGCTGTGGGAAAGGTACCAGTGTGAAGAGAGGTGTTTATGATGTGCGTGAGTGCGGGTGTAACTGAGGAAGAAATGGCTTGGAGTATGTTAGTAGGAATAGGATCAAGCGGACAGGTAGTAGGGCGATTGGAAAGGAGTAGTTTGGAGACTTCTGCCTCTGAAAGCAGAGAGAATGAGGGTAGAATGTGTGTATTTGTTGGTAAAATGTGTGTGTCAGTTTGTGGATTGTTAAATTGGCCGCTGATGGTGGTTGTTTTATTTATGAAGAATGTGGCAAAGTCGTCAGCTGTTAGGGTTGATGAAGGAGGAGGAGGAGGAGGGTTGAGAAGAGAGGAGAAGGTTTTAAAAAGCATGCGAGAGTCAGAGGAATTGTTAATTTTGTTGTGATAGTAAGTCATTTTAGCAGAAGAGACATTAGCAGAGAAGGAAGAGAGGAGGGATTGATAAAGACCATGGTCAGTAGGATTATTCGATTTGCGCCACTTCCTCTCTGCACCCCTGAGTTTAGAACGATGTTCACGGAGAACATCGGATAACCAGGGGGCAGAGGGTGTGGTGCGGGCTGGCCTGGAAGAAAGGGGGCAGAAGTTGTCCAAGCAGTGTGTTAGAGTGGAGAAAAGAGAGTCAGTTGCACTGTTAGTATCAAGTGTTAAGAACTTGTCAGGTGGAGGAAGTGTGGATGAGACCAAAGAGGATAGGCGAGAGGGTGAGAGAGAGCGTAGGTTTCGCCGAAAAGTGACCTGCGGAAGAGTGTGTGTTGTGTTCTGAGGTAGGTTGAGGCTGAGAGTGAGGAGGAAGTGGTCTGAGGTGTGCAGTGGAGTGACCAGTGTATGGTCAGTGGAGCAGTGGCGTGTGTAAATAAGGTCTAATTGGTTACCTGATTTGTGAGTAGCTGCAGTAGATACTCGTTTGAGATCGAATGAGGCGAGCAGAGTGTGGAAATCAGCAGCCTGACGTTTTTCTATGTGGATGTTGAAGTCTCCAAGAACTATGAGAGGAGTACCATCCTCAGGGAAGGATGAGAGTAGCACATCAAGCTCCTCCAAGAAACTGCCAAGCTGACCTGGGGGACGATAGATAACTACAAAATGGATTTTTATAGGACTAGTGATGGTGATTGAATGCGATTCAAATGAGCTGTGGTCACACCGAGGGGGTAAAGGATCAAATTTCCAATCATTTGAGATGAGTAGACCAGTACCTCCACCCTTTCCGGTCAGGCGAGGGGTGTGTGAGAAAGCGAAGTTAGTGGAGAGGGCAGCAGGTGTGGCAGTGTCCTCAGGTCTGATCCAGGTCTCAGTCAGGGCCATTTCTGTGTTGAAACTCGCGGTTATGTTAAGAGGCATTGCAATTCCCAAACACGTTTGAAGCAGTTAGCCAGTCACTGGTCCAGTCGACCAATACGAGCACATTGTGCTTTTTGAGAGGAGGTGCTTCAAAGAGACAGGAACTAAACAGGGGCGCAGATCCCAAAGCCAACTATGGTTGCAAGTTCTGTCATTAACAATAGAGTTGATTATTTTGAGAAACGCACCCCAGAGCGTTACTGAAAGACAGGGAAGAGAGGTGAGGAGAGGTTCTGCAACAATGTAAAATACAGTACTATGCAAAAGTTTTAGATCGGTAAGATTTTTTATGTTTTTAAAAGAAGTCTCTTCTGCTCACCAAGGCTGCAATTATTTGATAAAAAAAAAAACAGTAATATTGTGAAATATTATTACAATTTAAAACGGCGGTTTTCTATGTAAATATACAGTAAAGTGTAATTTATTCCTGTGATCAAAGCTGAATTTTCATCATCATTACTCCAGTCTTCAGTGTCACATGATCCTTCAAAAATCATTCTAATATGATGATTTGATGCTCAAGAAACATTTATGATTATTATCAGTGTTGAAAACAGTTTTTTACATTTTTATTTCATGATGCTATGATGAATTTGTATTTTTTTTTATTTTTTATCAAATAATTGCAGCCTTGGTGAGCAGAAGAGACTTCTTTTAAAACATAAAAAATCTTACCGATCTAAAACTTTTGCACAGTACTGTATGTGAAAAATTATTATTTTGAGTGTAGAAATGTAAAAAATATTTACTTAGATTGCTGCTGCATAATTTGAAATGGTGTGATTGTGGTATCGATCTAATACATTCTGTAAGTTAAAGTATTTATGTCACTGTCTCGAAATGTATAGTTAAAGCATTATTAAGCTAGTAATGTGAGTTAGATGGAGGAAATCACAAATGGAACAAATCAAAATAACTGATGTGTAAAGATGAGGTGTAAATAATTGTTGATTAATGTTCTAAACCTTATGGAATTAGAATATACATATTTCCAAAATAAATATATGATTTTGAAATGTGTGTTTATTTCACATTCACAGAAAGTTATTCACAAATGCAAAACATGATTGATAAAACCCAGGTGTGTTCACAAATATTTGAATACTTTTACATTTACAAATTGATTTTTGCAAATCATCATATATTTGGACCACTTTGGATTTGTGTGTAGATGTTGTTTTAGACTTTTCTGTAAGATTTCCATTCACATGCACAAATCTGATATATTGCTATCTATAGATCTATATCTATCTAGCTATCTATCTATCTATATAGATATATACCTTTCAGAAGTTTTGGGTCTGTAAGAATTTTAAATGTTTTTAAAAGAAGGCTTTTATGCTCACTTAGGCTACATTTATTTGATCCAAACTAGTAAAAAAACAGCAATTTTGTGCAATATTATTAGGCCTACAATTTTAAATAATTGTTTTCTATTTGAATATATTTTACATGTACAGGGCAAACTATCAATGTCTTTCAAAAACATTTCAGCAATACTGAATAAGAACAAAGATACCACCAAAAAGACAACAGTGCAGATACAAAATAACATCACCAATCTGATGAAATTACATCCCTTACAAACACGGTTTTAATCAAGACAAAAATCATTTCCATAGAGAGTGTTCAATTTAAAAAAAAGTTATAGCTCAGCAGTTTTTTAATCCAATATTGCTCACATCTATAGCTGTGTCTAAAATTGCATACTGTTAGAGTATGTACTACAACTGATAAAGAACTTCTTGAATGTTGTGCACTTTACAAAAATTACTTCACGCAAACTGTCCTACTTTCAGCTTTAGAAAGTTTCGGACCATTAACCTCAGACATGCATTAAATGATGCTAAATATGAACATATTCCTAACATAGATGATGTATAAATCATCTGTATAAACAAAGTGTCATGTCCCTGGGCTGATCTGTCAGTTTTTTCCCTGTCTCTTTTATGTGTTTGTTTGGAGGACATGGGTTTGATTTGACAGTTCACCATGTACTTTGCTGTCATCGTGGCATCTTATCCCACCACCTTGTTATTCTATTCATTACCTCGTTTATGTTTCACTCCTTCCACATGTTCTAGATAAATTAAATACTTTTCTCTCCTATTTAGTCCCCTCTTATGTCCTATCTTGTGCCAGAATGTTGTTTGTGCTCTGTGCAAGCGATTGTTCCAGTCTCAATGTGTCGTGTTTGCCGTGTCGTCAACTTGGATCTCCTCATTGACAGTATTCTGCCATGCCGTGTTGGATTCCAGTCTCATTGTCTTGTGTTCTCCTATGTCGTGTTGGATACTTTGCCAGTGTTATTTTCATCTTTTCGTTTTTTTTTTTTTTACCTTATTACAATCAGCCCTGGTCTCGCTCTTGATCTTTGATCGCGATTTGCCTTGGTCTCTGCCCTGCTTCATGTGCCTCTTGTTCTGCCTCTTCAGCCGTTGCGTGGAGAACGCTACCCCGGAAGTTCCACTGAAATGGTTCCTGTCTGGATTATTGAGTTCCTGTCTGGATTTTTGACGCCCATTTGTGTTGCCTTTTTTGGTGCCTGCAGACTGCAGTCCGTTTCCTGATCTAACAGAACAATCTGGCCAATTATGGACTCAACGGGTGCAGATCCCCTCAGATCAGCAGTCACTCAGTAGGGCATTCTTTTGGGCCAGCATGCCTCCCTGCTAATGACCACATCTCAGGAGGTTGAGTTCCTAAGTTCTCAGTTGTCTAATCTCAGTGCCCAGGTACAGGAACTCCACAGGGAGACTTCAGCTAGCAGAACAGATGCCAGCCTTCTCTCCGTCAAGAGCAAGAGCCTCATGCTAACAACCCGCTGTCCTTTGATGGTAACCCTAACTCCTGTGTTTTTGTCTCAGTGCTCTCTGGGGTTTGCCCTGCAGCATCGTCGGTATGCCATGGAATAGACCAAGGTTGCGTATGTCATAACCCTGCTGACAGGAAGGGCCCATGGAGGCTCAAGCCCCTTTTTGCGCATTCCTTTGTTGAGTTCCGTCAGGAGATGGTCAAGCTATTTGACCGGTCTGCTCGGATTGAGAAGGCGGCAGCTCAGCTGGCATGGCTTGGTCAAGGAGGCAGTTCAGTGACAGAGTTTACAATTAAATTCCTCCTCTGACTCGAACAGGGGGTTGTGCGGAGCTATGTTCTGTGCTGGACTGAATGAGGAGATCCAAGTTGAGATTGCCACCCACAACCTCCCATACGACTTCGATGACCTTGTTGACTTGGCTCTCCATGTGGAGAGTTGCCTTAGCCTCTGGCGGCAGCGTATGGCTGTTTGCCATACTCCACCTCATCCCACACCCTTCTTCATGTTATAGTCCAGTTCGGAGAATCTATTTACTCCTGCTCTTTGCTCTTGGACTCTGGGGCCGGTGGTAAATTAATGGACAGTGGTATGGCGGAGAAGTGGGGTATTGCTGACAAAAACCCCTTTCCAGTCCCATCTCTGTTCGGTCCCTTGACATTTCCCCTATCACCTATTGGGTTGATATGCATCAGCAGTTATCAGGACAATCCCATGCGACTAGATCTGTAGTGAAATCACCAATACATCCTTGGACTTTGAATCCAACATTCTTTGGCCCAGTGTATTCTGGATTCTGGCAACCAGTATCAAGCCAACTGTATCCAAGCCATTTGTCAATTCCAATTAACCCTTTATGACCTGCCATAGAACAATTCCGCCAGAGTATATCTTAGTATTTTTACATGCTGTGCTGTCATTCTTCTGAGCATTTACATTTGCCATACATCAAAACAATGCTTACACCACCAATTTGAAGGCTATGTATGTAATAAATCATTAGTAACTAGATAAGTAGCACAATAGTGCAATAAACTAAAAAAAAAAAAAAATGAAATCGTTTTTTTCCCTACATATTTTATTAAATACAGAAATATCACAAATGTCAACCTCAAACTTGTCAATGTAAAAACCTTGCATAAAACACTTTAAAACTACACACAATTGATTTGAACTGTTTACATAAACTGGTTTGTCAAATACACTTATTTTTATAAACAGTGCGTTGTGAAGTCAAAATTATGAAGCAATGATAAAAAGAGACAATAACGAAAGTACAATGCAGTAGAGTAGCATGTACAGCAAATGGGAGTCAAATGTCGCAGCTTGTGACGTCACAACATGTGACAAACTCTGAGATCATAGTGCACAGAACGTTTTATGAGCCATCGGAAGACCTAACTCAATCACAGATCTACAGAACATTTGTGCAAAGACGTGCAATGCATTTTAGTGTTTTTGTTGTAAACGCACATTCCGCAATTTATACAAACTCATTAGAGGGTGAAAACAACTAAACCGCCTACGCTCCCATCGGTCTTAAAGGGATAATGATCATGTTTATCATGACCACAAGATTCCTAGGGTGTTCCGGCGTCATCTCAGTATCCACCACTCTCTCAGCATACTTTGCATAATCCAATAGCTGAAAACTAACATCCTAACAGTCAGTTTCCTGACCATCTGCACAATTGGAACTATTAATCAATCATCGGTACCCCTTACAGTTCAAACTGAAAATCTGACAATTTGTGTTCAGCAGCAAAGTCAAGTTGGAATGTCAGGAAGAGTTTTGACTGCTCTAATGGTAGCCCAATCTACTGCTCAAGATGTTCAGTCTTCATTTCAGTCCATTATGCCCAGCTCACATTGTCCTTTGTCTGTGAGACCTACTTTGCAACAACAGAATAACCAAATGCTACAAAATGATCCAATACCTTGTGTTTCTCAGTCTTCAGTTCAACTACTTGTTTCAAGCTCTCAAGCAGGATTGGTGCCAAGAGTCCAAGTGACCTCTCCTCCAAGATCTTCCCAAATTGAAGGTCCTCCCTTTCCATATTTTTGTAAAGAAGATCAAACAATTCATAATGTTAAAGGTGGCTCTGGAGAATTTACTACCACCAGATGACACTGAGCAGTACAAGTTCCATATTCTCTTAGACCATTTAAAATTGGATTCAGCACACAATTTAGCTTTGGTTTATTCTAACCATTCTCTGCCGTTGAGTACAGCGTGTGCAGCCTTCCAGCAGAAATATGGTCAGCCACATCAACTTGTCAGAAGGGAAATTGCTGATATCATGAGTCTTCCAACCATTAAAACTGGTGAATCACAAGCCTTAAGCAGCTTAGCAGTTCGTATCAGTGCCCTGGTGGGCATGCTACAGTCTTTGGGCCAAGGTGAAGTTCTGGTTAACCTGGTGAACTTCTCTTCATGGCTTCAAGAGGAAGTCGACTGTCAAGCAATAGTAGTACAAGTCGGTGCTGTTCAGAGGAGACCTACAGTAATGACAATTTTGTTAAGAAGAGAAAAACAATGAGACAGTATCAACCAACTACAACTATTCTTCATGGAGTAAGTAGTGTTACTGTGAGAAAGCTTAATGATTTTTCTAGTCCTATCCAAGATCCCAGTTTTGATGAAGAAAATAAGTTTCTGAAATGTACATGTCCATTGTGTAATAGTGATGGTCATCATTAGAGTAAATGCCAATAATTTAGCCTGCATGATCTGGAGAGTATGAGGAAATGATTAAAAGAGAACCATTGCTGTTGGAGGTGTGGCAAGGATCATCAGGCTAATCAGTGTGGTCTAAAGAAAGGCTGTACTAAATGTAAAGGTACACATCTGGGAATTCTACATGAGGTGAACCAGATGACGACTCTGGTGTTTTCCATCTTAGTCGTCCAACTACTCCCCTAGAGTTCTACTGAAAGTTGTAAAAGTCCTACTGAGCCATGATGGTAGATGTATGGAGAACTTTACAATAGTATATTTTGGCTCCAATAGAGACGGTTCGTCTTGGCCCTCATAGAGGACCAGCTGGAGTTCATAACAGACTGGGATGGGCTCTTCAAGGTTCAGTACCATCAGCTCAGTCAGTCGAGACAGAAACCCAACGTCTGTTTCTTTCTGGAGCTCCTATCTCAACTCAAATCCAACAGGATGTATAATGGTTGTGGCAAGGGGATGTGTTTCCATACAGGATTGAAAAGGTCATTATATGGTATAAACAAGATCAATTTGCCCTTGACTGTCTTGACCAGTTGACACCAAGAGAGACTGTAAATGGTGTCTCCAGATATGTTACTCCTCTAATTTAGTCTTAGAATGCAACCTTGTTTAATGCTCTTAAGGAGGCAGTTATGTCATCACTTTAGACGAACAGAGCACCAACTGACTCATAATCCTGTGCAGGCCATTATATATGAAGAAGAGATCCAGAAACTAGTTGATGCTGGTTATTTAAGAAAGTTGAACCCTAAAGAAGTCTCTCAAAGCTGTGAGTGTCATGAGTATGTTCTGTGTTTCTGTCTTGGTTCATGTTTAGCTGCTCCTCGTTATGTTTATTAGTTTTCCCAGGTGTTTCCATTTAGCCACACCCTCTTGTTATCTCGGTATCTTGTTTAGCTTGTCTGTCCTTGTATTTAAGCCTGTGTGTTTAGTTCAGTCTTTGTCAGTGCTTAACGTTTGTCGGTTGGTTGGTCTGTTCCTGAGCCCAAGCCTTGTTCCTGAGTCTACGTTTGTGTAGTTTGAGTTTGTGTTAATAAAGAAATGCTGCAAATGGATCCTACTCCCTTGTCTGCTTCAACCGGCTGTGACAGTGAGTCCTAGTTTTTACCTCACAATCTTGTCGAACACAATGCAAAGTATCGATTGGTATTCAATTGTTCCTCTAACTTTCAAGGAGACTCACTGAATGCTCATTTGTTACCTGGCCCTACCCTAGGGTCATCTTTATTAGGTATCCTCCTTTGTTTTAGGCAATAACCTGTGGCCATTAATGGTGATATCACATCCATGTTTCACCAAGTTCTCTTGTTGCCTTCAGATAAACCCCTCCTATGCTTTTTTTTGTGGCGAAATATGAAAAAAGATTAGTCTGTTAATGTGTATAAATGGCAAGTTTTACCATTCGGAACTACCCGTAGCCCTTGCTGTGTGACTTATGCTCTGCAAAAGCTTGTACGAGATCTCCCAGAGGATTGTGAGGCTTTTTAAGTTGATAGCTGTCTACAAACTGTCTCAGACATCCAGAGAGCAAATGAGCTGGTTGAGAATTTACAGCCCCATTTGAGAGATGGAGGCTTTGAAATTTGACAATGGGAAAGTTGTTCTGGTGGTGGTGGAAGATCTACCCAGTGATGCAAAATCTGACCACACTGAGCTGTGGTTAAGTCAGGACAGTGCAGATCCCATTGAAGGCATGCTGGAAATGATTTGGCCATCACTTCTAATGAACCGTTGAAATCATATGGACGTGTTGAATTTGATGGTAATTTCATTATGAGAGAGTTGCATGTATTTTGTGAAGCCTCTGAACAAGCTTATGGGTCAGTAGCCTACCTGAGGATTGTAAACCAAAAGAGTGAAGATCTAATCTCCTTTGTGATGGCCCGTTCATGAGTTGCCCCTCATTTGTCAATTTCCATACCTTGTCTTGAATTGTTTGCTGCCCTGAGTTCAGCTGACAAATTTGGGAGAGGGATCTTGACCTGCCCATTCAGTGCACAATACTGTGGCCTTATTCAATTACTGTACTTAACTGGATTCGTTCTGGTACCAGTTGCTACACAGTATTTGTTGCTGACCGCATTACTGAAATCCTGTTCCTCACAATTTGCTCCTTATGGGGCAAAGAGATGCTTCTTTACCTCAAGTTATCTGTGCAGATTCTAATCTTTTGACTAAGGGGAGATGGAGACATAGCCAGGGACGGAAGATCAGTTTTGGACCAGTTTTATTGGAAATCATTTGCCAAATCTACAAGTTCGCCAGAAATAGGAGCAAGATCAATGAAATTTGGATAATTCTACTGTAGTTATGGTCTTGGACCCCAGACTCCCCGCGCTTTATGGCTCATTGGTAAAGTACTAAAAACTTTCTTGGGCAAAGACGGCAGAGTCAGAGTTGCTGAAACATAATAATTACGACCTGTTAAAGGGTTAGTTCACCCAAAAATGAAAATTATGTCATTAATGACTCACCCTCATGTCGTTCCAAGCCCGTAAGACCTCCGTTCATCTTCGGAACACAGTTTAAGATATTTTAGATTTAGTCCGAGAGCGTTCTGTCCCTCCATTGAAAATGTATGTACGGTATACTGTCCTTGTCCAGAAAGGTAATAAATACATCGTCAAAGTAGTCCATGTGACATCAGTGGGTTAGTTAGAATTTTTTGAAGCATCGAAAATACATTTTGGTCCAAAAATAACAAAAACTACGACTTTATTCAGCATTGTATTCTCTTCCGGTTCTGTTGTCAATCCGCGATCACGACTCCGCAGTGACGCATCTGACGTAGGACGCTGCTGACGTGTTATCTGGTGCGCCCGAGCTTCGTTTACAGTCTGTGAGAGACGCACGCTGTAAACAAAACAATCTTCGCAAACATGTCTAAGGATTTCGACACAGAGGAAGTCTTGCATTTCTTTGCCAAAAATTTTTTTTTTAAAGTGCGCTCGGGCGCACCAGATAACACGTCAGCAGCGTCCTACGTCAGATGCATCACTGCGGAGTCGTGAACGCGGATTGACAACAGAACCGGAAGAGAATACAATGCTGAATAAAGTCGTAGTTTTTGTTATTTTTGGACCAAAATGTATTTTCGATGCTTCAAAAAATTCTAACTAACCCACTGATGTCACATGGACTACTTTGACGATGTATTTATTACCTTTCTGGACAAGGACAGTATACCGTACATACATTTTCAATGGAGGGACAGAACGCTCTCGGACTAAATCTAAAATATCTTAAACTGTGTTCCGAAGATGAACGGAGGTCTTACGGGCTTGGAACGACATGAGGGTGAGTCATTAATGACATAATTTTCATTTTTGGGTGAACTAACCCTTTAACCACCTAATTCCTTTACCATTTATTGAGGATTAGGATTCGAGTCTACTGTCATTTCATCAGGATTTTCTAGTGTTCAAAATATGATATCATATTTTGGGATGGCCTTGATGAAAATCCCTATGACACTGTTGACAGCTTCAGCATGTTGTGTCTGTTAGTGGCCTTTTAAAAGGGCTCCTTTAATAGAGCAGTAAACTACTCTGTTTTTGTCTTTGCTGATCAGGAATTCTCATATGGTGTTGTGGCTGTGTACAAATGTAAGTAATCTTAATTTGGAATTTTTTATATACTGTATGGTTTAAATAGTTTGTTATGCAATTTATTGTTGATTTCATTTCTTTGTCTATCCCTATTATTTATGTATTTGTTCAGAAACCAGCCTGATGCACCTATAGAATGACTTATGTACTGGCATTGAAAATAAAACTTTAAAATGGATGTTGCCTCAAGGTGTTTTAACTGATGCCCCATTTTGAGACTCCCCCTGCGAATCAGCAGTATCCTAATAATCTTTTACAACCTCCATTGGCCTCATCTCCGTCGGTCATGTCCCTGGTGTTGTCAGCCAAGTCTCCATCATGGCTTCTCCCCCTTGTTGACTCCGCCTTGGGCTTTCATCCTGGCTGCTCTCTTGGTCCCCGCCTGGCTCCTACTGCTCATAAGTCCTCCCACTGTCATCGCCCACCTTGATCTCTTCCACTGTCATCCACCTGGCTTCCTGCCTTCTGTCTGCTCCACGTCCTCCTCCAGAGCCCCCACCATCCAGCCTATATGCTAGATATAATTATATTAATGCATATTGTGACTTCCTATTTATCTTTACATTTTCATAAACAATGTTTAATTAATTTAATTACTTATATACACTCACCTAAAGGATTATAGGAACACCATACTAATACAATGTTTGACCCCCTTTTGCCTTCAGAACTGCCTTAATTCTACGTGGCATTGATTCAACAAGGTGCTGAAAGCATTCTTTAGAAATGTTGGCCCATATTGATAGGATAGCATCTTGCAGTTGATGGAGATTTGTGGGATGCACATCCAGGGCACGAAGCTCCCGTTCCACCACATCCCAAAGATGCTCTATTGGGTTGAGATCTGGTGAATGTGGGGGCCATTTTAGTACAGTGAACTCATTGTCATGTTCAAGAAACCAATTTGAAATGATTCGAGGTTTGTGACATGGTGCATTATCTTGCTGGAAGTAGCCATCAGAGGATGGGTACATGGTGGCCATAAAGGGATGGACATGGTCAGAAACAATGCTCAGGTAGGCCGTGGCATTTAAACGATGCCCAATTGGCACTAAGGGGCCTAAAGTGTGCCAAGAAAACATCCCCCACACCATTACACCACCACCACCAGCCTGCACAGTGGTAACAAGGCATGATGGATCCATGTTCTCATTCTGTTTACGCCAAATTCTGACTCTACCATCTGAATGTCTCAAAAGAAATCAAGACTCATCAGACCAGGCAACATTTTTCCAGTCTTCAACGGTCCAATTTTGGTGAGCTCTTGCAAATTTTAGCCTCTTTTTCCTATTTGTAGTGGAGATGAGTGGTACCCGGTGGGGTCTTCTGCTGTTGTAGCCCATCCGCCTCAAGGTTGTGCGTGTTGTGGTTTCACAAATGCTTTGCTGCATACCTCGGTTGTAACGAGTGGTTATTTCAGTCAAAGTTGCTCTTCTATCAGCTCGAATCAGTCGGCCCATTCTCCTCTGACCTCTAGCATCAACAAGGCATTTTCGCCCACAGGACTGCCACGTACTGGATGTTTTTCCCTTTTCACACCATTGTTTGTAAACCCTAGATATGGTTGTGCGTGAAAATCCCAGTAACTGAGCAGATTGTGAAATACTCAGACTGGCCCGTCTGGCACCAACAACCATGCCACGCTCAAAATTGCTTAAATCACCTTTCTTTCCCATTCTGACATTCAGTTTGGAGTTCAGGAGATTGTCTTGACCAGGACCATCCCCTAAATGCATTGAAGCAACTGCCATGTGATTGGTTGATTAGATAATTGCATTAATGAGAAATTGAACAGGTGTTCCTAATAATCCTTTAGGTGAGTGTATATATAAAACTATTTCACATCTATATATATATATATATATTTATATATATATATATATCATGGCGAGCGAGCAGCAATATAAGAAGTGTGTTCCTCTGTGCACACGCTATCTAACTGGTGAGGATACACATGACTTATGTGTTGTTTGTTTGGGCGTGCAGAATGCCCAGTCAGCTCTCGAGGGGTCTGATTGTGAGCATTGCGAGCGTTTTCCTCTTTGAACGCTCCGCTCCCGCCGATCACTCTTCGAGGAGAGTGGTTCGGTGCACGCTCCCCGCGGTTCGGGTCCCGCTCTCGCTGAGGCAGAGCGACAACGTCAATCGTGGGGATCGCAGATGGATCTAACAGCGGGGTTTGAGATGGGCTCTGCCTTATCTCAGCCTTTACCTGTTAGATCCAGTGCCTCAGATCTGGTTTCGGAAGCACGCGCTGCGGTTTCTTCCAACCAGATTGAGGCACCTGTTCTTCAATTATCCAGTTCTGAGGAGCTGGATGTTGAAAGTGTTGATACTGCAGAGACTGGGGACTCGTCACTTCAGTCTCCTGCTAGTGAGGAGCTTATGAAGGTGCTCACTCGAGCTGTTCAAAAATTAAGCATTGAGTGGCCAGCTGATAGGCAGGAGTCTAGATCTAAAAGTAAACTGGATGAAAGATTTTTGCCTTCCCGTGCTGTGCCTCAACGCCGGTGTCTACCTTTCTTCCCAGACCTCCACACTGAGGTGTCGAGGTCCTGGAAAAGACCTGTGTCTTCCCGTGTGTTTAGTCCGCAAACTTCCACATATTCCAATATTGCTAATGCTAAATTTCACGGTTATGGTGCGATGCCTAAAGCTGAAGAGACGATCGCTAGCCATCTTTCTCCTGATTCAGCGTCATCATTTAAGACACCGGCTTTGCCCACCAAGCCTTTAAGAAATACCTCGGCGCTGGTGGGCAAAGCTTATTCGTCGGCAGGTCAAGCAGCAGCATGCCTGCATACTATGTTGATATTCCAGGCTTATCAGGCTGATCTATTAAAAGATGTGAGTGAAGGGGAGGAGATTAGTGCTGACGTTATCAGAGAGCTTCGTCAGGCAGGAGATTTATCTCTCCGTGTCACCAAGGAGACGGTCAAATCAATGGGCCGTTCTATGGCAGCCCTGGTGGCCACGGAGAGACACTTATGGTTAAATCTCTCTGATATGAAGGATAAAGAGAAAAATTTTCTGCTGGACGCCCCGCTGTCATCTGCTGGCCTCTTCGGTGACTCTGTAAATTCTGTCATCGAGAGGTTTCAGGAAGAAAAAAAGCAGGCGGTGGCGCTCCAAAAATTCCTCTCTCTTCGTGTTCGCGTCTCTAGGGCTGCTGGGCGGGAGCAGTCCCAGCCGACGACTAACTCCTCACATTGGGCGCAACAAAAACAGAGTGTCGCGTCTCATGCTCCTCCTCAGCAAAACTGGCATGAGACGCGGCGCTCTCAGGCGAAGTCTTCCAGGGGTAAGACTGATCTGAGGACAGTCATTATCGCCAAAAAGGCTTCGTCGAAAAAATCCTGACGTCACGTGCGTCAGGATGCTGAGGGTCGTCCCCACCTCAGGGGCCCGTTCTGCCAACCCCACCTTCGTGCCGGGGCGTGGACGGTCCCAGCGAGCGTTTTCCCGAGGGGCGCTCGCTCCCTCCGAGGAGGGGTCCAGAGCTGTCAGACCAGTTGTTCCCTGCCGGTGCGGTGTTACAGGGCACTGTGTCTGCAGCACCAACTATTCCAGAGGCCAGCCTCGAGAGGCTGGTACCCTTAGTAGATTTTTTTGGCAGAGTGGAAAAGCCTTCCAAATGTATCACAGTGGGTCCTGCAGACAGTCGATAATGACTGGGTCTGTGGCAGGACCACCATCTCTCATGGCATATAAATTGTCTAGAAATGTTGGCAGTGTTTCAGGCTCTTAAACACTTTCTCCCAGATCTGAGAGACCATCATGTTCTTGTCCGGTCAGACAACACATTGGTGGTCTCTTACATAAATTACCAGGGAGGGCTGCGTTCGTGCCCGTTATACAAGCTGGCTCGCTTGTATAGCGAGGGGAAGCTTCTTTCATTGAGGGTGATTTATGTCCCGGGGTATTTAAATCAGGGGGCAGACTTCCTGTCGAGGCAGGGGCCAAGGCCCAGGGAATGGAGAGACCACCCCGAGGTGGTGGAGCTCCTTTGGAATCATTTCGGTCCTGCTGAGGTAGACCTATTTGCATCCAGGGAGACAACACACTGTCCACTGTGGTTCTCTCTGAGTCATCCAGCCCCGCTGGGGTTGGACGCTATGGTGCAACCGTGGCCGAGGTCACGTCTGTACGCATTTCCCCCAATTGCTCTACTCCCAGGAGTTCTGGAGAGGGTTCGCCGGGACGGGGTCAGTCTACTGTTGGTAGCCCCGTACTGGCCGGCCCGAGTATGGTTTGCGGACCTAATATCTCTCCTCGTCGGCTCTCCTCTGGAGATTCCGATCAGGACGGACCTTCTATCTCAGGCGAGTGGGTCCATCTTTCACCCCCGCCCAGAGTTGTGGAAGTTATGGGCTTGGCCTCTGAGGGGGCCCAGCTCATAGAAGCTGGTCTCTCGACTGAGGTCGTTGAGACCATCCTTCACTCCAGAGCTCCGGCCACTAGGAAATTATATGCCTTGAAGTGGAAGCTTTTCACTTCTTGGTGTAGAGAACATCTGTTAGAGCCAGTTAACTGTCCGGTGGGTGCAGTGCTGGAATTCCTGCAGAGTGTTTCTCTACAGGTTTATCCCACTCCACACTGAAGGTGTACGTGGTGGCCTTATCTGCTTACCATGTCCCTTTAAGTGGAGCCTCTCTAGGGAGACACCCACTGATATCACGTTTCCTCCATGGCACTTTGAGACTGAGGCCAGCAGCTCGCACGAGGGTGCCGACCTGGGACCTGGCCATAGTATTACAGGGCCTCTCCCTTGCTCCATTCGAGCCCATTAAAGAGGTTTATGAGAAATTTATTACTCCCAAAACCATCTTTTTGCTTGCTATTTCCTCTCTAAAAAGAATCGGGGATATTCAAGCTCTCACGGTTTCTCCCTCGTGCTTGGAATTCTCGCCCGGCATGGTAAAAGCTTTCCTTCACCCTAGACCGGGCTACGTTCCTAAGGTCCCAACTAATCCTATTAGGCCTGTTGTGCTGCAAGCTTTCTGTTCTCCTCCTTTACTGACGTCAGACCAAGAGAAACTTAATCTGCTCTGCCCTGTTAGGGCCTTAGACGCTTCTGTCCACAGAGCTGCCCTGTGGAGAAAGTCTGAACAGTTGTTTGTTTGTTTTGGACCACCTAAGAAGGGGTCTCCAGTGTCTAAGCAGAGGATGAGCAAGTGGGTGGTTGAGGCCATCTCACTTGCTTACGAGTCGGCTGGTCAGCCTCACTGCATGAGCTCACTCTACTCGGAGTATGGCTGCTTCTAAAGCTCTTTTGTCAGGAGTTTAACTCCAGGATGTTTGTGATGCGGCAGGCTGGTCCTCGCCGCATACTTTCGTAAAGTTTTACCAACTTGACTTTGGCTCCACTCCTGGGGCGCAGGTGCTTTCGTCAGCTTGTGCGCTCTGATTTCACACTACGAACACTTGCTCGCAAGGCGACGTGGATATTTGCGTTCCCGCAGCGTTTTCCACGCAGCTTGAGTTCCTGATAGGGAACATCTCAGGTTACGTATGTAACCCTAGTTCCCTGAAGAGACGCTGCGTGTCTTTGCCATACTCCCTGCATGCCCGAGATCACTTGCTGCAGACTTTTTCCAGAAGCTGGCGCGTTTGTGATTTTGGGGTGCTATATAGTTTCCTGGTCGATGACGTCACCCGCATATGACGTTCTGTCTCGCCATTGGACTGATTTCATACGTGCTTCATGACGCACAACGCAAGAAGTGTTCCCGCAGCGTTTTCCACGCAGCGTCTCGTTCCTTCAGGGAACTAGGGTTACATACGTAACCTGAGACGCTTTTCAACATTGATAATATAAGAAATGTTTCTTCAAATCAACATATTAGAATGACTGTGTCACTGAAGACTGGAGTAATGTTAATGAAAAACAAATATTTTAAATTGTAATAACATTTCACAAAATTAGTGTTATTTCTGTATTTTTGATCTGTCTTGGTGAGCATAAGAGAATAATGAGAATCTTACAGACCCCAAACTTCTGAATGGCAGTGTGTGTTGCATATTTTTGCAGTTTTATTACGGAACTCGCCACTGCATCGAATTCAACATAAGTGCTTGTTGGTCTAAACCAGTTGACTGTTTCACTGAATGGCAGGAAGGCCATTGATAGCCACAATGTCAGAAAATGGATCAAAGCGGTTTTCAAATATTCTCGTCGTCCTTAACAGGACTGCTGAAGGTCAGCTCCGTTACACATTCAGCTCTGTTCATCGGTCTCACCGGGCAGCAAACACACATTCAGCGGGAACGAGACGCATATTATGCAATCGCTCAAGAGCACACGTGCAGTTCTCACACGCACAGCAGTGGTTTTACACACACACACACACACACACTGGCTAAGATAAATCTATCACATGCTCGAACACACATTGACAAAATGCAGTGAGGAGAGCCGAGACGTGGACTGCAGTAATTTAAGCCCAGAGGAGAGTCTGTCAGCCGGCCGAACATACTCCGACCCGGCCAATAACGAGTGTTCGCTTTCACTCTGAGAGAAGCAGTCCCGGTATGACCTTCTCTCGTTCTGTGTCAGTCTGAACTAGCTCTGCTCACCTGCGTGTTCACTGGGTCTGTGTGAGATGGTGTGGATCAGATGAGCTCTGTGCTGCTTTGACCTGCCGCAGACCCATTAAGAACCGTCCGACTGAACAGAACATCACCAGAATCAAGATTGACTCCGGGTCATGACCTTGTCTAGATTCTACTGTGTAGAGCAACAATTTAACAGCTCATGTAATTTTACTGATAAATAATGTCATATATCATATATAAATAAATAATATGTAATAGCCTAAAAAATAACTATTTTATAGGGGAAGATGGGGGAAGAAACCCATTGAACAAGAACAATGCATTTAATTTTAAATTGTAACATTTAGAAAACATCTTTTAAATCGCCTACTCTTTTGAACTTATTTTGAATTAGTAATTACTTATGAAAGCTAAAAACCTATGTTTTATATAATATGAATGTGTGTATGTCACAGTGGGTTGCAGAGAGTGCACAACAAAACAAAAAGGAGTATTCAAAAATAAATCTTGTCTTTAATGAATTCAACAAGAACACGCAGGATATTTCAGGAGTAAGAACATAATACAACCACATAAAGACAACACCAAACAAAGAAACTGAATGTACATAGGGTTTAAATACACAGGGATAATTAACGTAACCAGAAACACGTGCATGACTCAATCAAAAAACATGTAGACAAACTAGCAAAGGAACACAGACAAACAGGAACTGTAGCTTCACTGCCATTTACAAATCTTTTCCCGTGGCCTTATGGGGTAGTAAAGTATCCATCATACACACACTTCAGAATCTCGCCAGAAATAGTAGGTCACCCAGGTACTTTTTGCCTACTCTTTCATGAGCACTGTGAATTCAGATATGCTACTCTTGTCACATACTGTTTTTCGATTACTGTATAGTAGGAAAGAATGCGATTTTGGATGGAGCTTAGGACTAATGACTTAAGACAAACCTGAAAATAATCACAATGAAGGAAGCACAACACAAGGGCGCATCCAAAATCCAAAACGTTAAGCCGTCACAAAGTAATTACTTATTCAAAATAAGTACCTACTCAAGAAAGTATGCGATTTAAGATGCAACCATGATCACATGAGGAGCACAGGGAATCACATTACACAAAACAGGAAACATGACCTGATCTGTACTCACCATTATTGTAAAGTATGTTTTTTCTTCTGTTGTGTATATTTATTTATTTTTTTGTATTTTTTTTTTGGACTGCTGTTGTAAGGTCAATTTTTGTATCTGGATTCGAGGACCCCCTCGAAAACGAGATGGTTCATCTCAAGGGGTTATTCTTCAATAAAATAAATGTCAAGTATGACTATGGCAAATTTCAAAGTAAAAGACAAGCCATAAAACATGAAAAACATGAATTAGGTACGTGAAACAAGATCAGACGTGACAACCATAGTACTTTTTGTAAGGATGATGGCACATCCAACTACACTTGAAAAGGGCTAGAAGATTAATTGTAGTTCAGCAGGTTTAGCAACTTCAACAATCTCTTAAACCTAACTATGACCCTTATATTAGGTTGCAGGTCAATTTAATCCATTTCCATTTTTTACGTGTATTAATATTAAATTAGTATTCACAGTAAAGATGTACTGTTTTTACCATAAATCCCTTTTTATGATTTTTGCTGAATCCAATTAGGGTCAATTTGACCCTTATCATAACAATTGTACCAATCATTTTAAATGTGTACAATTAACCAAATAGTAATTGTGATGCTTGACTTTTTCTCCTACATTTTTCATAAGTACTAATTAAAAGTTATTTATTGGCATCAATGGTTCCATAAAGAACCTTTAATATCCATGGAAACCTTTTTTCTGAATGTAAAGTTCTTTATAGTGAAAAAAAGGTTGTGAAGTGGAACACAACACTGCATCTTGGATCGATGTTATGGGGAATGACATCAGCGTGACCGGTGTCTGAAAGTATGTGTAAACACACGCCAATAAAGAGAAATATAAAACTAAAAGAGGAATATAAAACCATTCTTTCTGTCACCTGTTTCATATGCGTGATGAGCAAATATATGCATACTGAAACTATTTAGTACATCCAACCGGCCTCACAACCGCAGACCACGTGTAACCACACCAGCCCAGGACCTCCACAACCAACATCATCACCTCCAAGTGACCAGCCACCCAGACAGCTGCTGCAACAATCGGTTTGCATAACCAAAGAATTTCTGCACAAACTGTCAGAAACCATCTCAGGGAAGCTCATCTGCATGCTCGTCGTCCTCGTCAGGGTCTCGACCTGACTCCAGTTCGTCGTTGTAACCGACTTGAGTGGGCAAATGCTCACATTCGATGGCATCTGGCACTTTGGAGAGGTGTTCTCTTCATGGATGAATCCCGGTTTTCACTGTACAGGGCAGATGGCAGACAGTGTGTATGGCGTTGTGTGGGTGAGTGGTTTGTTGATGTCAACGTTGTGGATCGAGTGGCCCATGGTGGCGGTGGGGTTATGGTATGGGCAGGCGTATGTTATGGACAACAAACACAGGTGCATTTTATCGATAGTATTTTGAATGCACAGAAATAACCGTGAGGAGATCCTGAGTCCCATTGTTGTGCCATTCATCCATGATTATCACCTCACGTTGCAGCATGATAATGCACGGCCCCATGTTGCAAGGATCTGTACATAATTCCTAAGCTGAAAAAATCCCAGTTCTTGCATGGTCAGCATACTCACCAGACTCGAACCCATTGAGCAAGTTTGGGATGCTCTGGATCGGAGAATGCGCCAGCGTGTTCCAGCTCCTGCCAATATCCAGCAACTTCGCACAGCGATTGAAAAGGAGTGGACCAACATTCCACAGGCCACAATCAACAACCTGATCAACTCTATGCCAAGGAGATGGGTTGCACTGCATGAGGCAAATGGTGGTCACACCAGATACGGACTGGTTTTCTGACTTTTAAGACTAAAAATTCAGCTCATGAAAAATGGGGGCAAAAACAATAGTGTTGCATTTATAATTTTGTTCAGTGTATGTGTGTGTGTGTGTGTTCTGTGATAGTAAAAGCAGTGGAAATGCGCACAGGGTAATTTCGAGTTAAAGGGAAAACAAGTGAATAATGTCAATTTTGGTCGAATTTGAGGTTTTCACAAAAAAAACTTTCATTAAGCCCTCGTCTAGCAATCATATTGCTCCAAATAGCAATTAAACATCTAAAAGTATCTTTATTTGTGCATTTTCTAAGAGGAGTACCTTTCCTTTGTCCGCGCAAAATTAATTTTTTCTCTGCTCGCTTCTCGCGCTTCCCCTCAGTACAATGGTATAGTTTTAAAGTGCAGCATTCCAACCTTTTGAATAGTCATTGTGAATTCTCGATGACATGAGTCTGAACCAATGAAATGTGATTATCAAACTCATGGTGATTTATACAAAACGATCTTACTCGCGCTGACTGACAGATCCGAAGTGTGTGCACAAAGGAGCCTCAGACAGCGCATTCCCTATACCTACATACTGTATACACAGAATTACAGTATAGGTGTGTGCCAAATATAGTGTTTTAAACAGGGATTTTAAGGGATGGTTGCTAGGTGATTTTGTTTTCAAACCACTAGATTTTTCTCAAATTTGACTTAGCTGATTCTATTGACATCAAACAGGTGTATATCAGTCATTTTTCGTCTGATTCCAACAAATCATACATCATTTTCAAAAACTAATTTAAAAAACAAAAACTGTGTTTGTGTCATGTACCAAGACCCAAACGTAAATGACCAGGAAACCAGGTAAAACTCAAAACTGGTGTTTATCAACAGTTTTGACAGGAACACAATCGTAAAATAGGTAAGTAATTATTCTGGAGATCATTGATGGTGAGAATAGACATTATTGTTAATTTAGTATGAACATGAGTATTTTATATGAGTATATTGCTTATAGTATGTATGAGTATTTTGCTTATAGATCCTGGAGAGCACACACACAGAAGGGAGACACATTAAGAAAGGGGATGACTGGATAACAGTTTGGAGTATTGCAGATCCCGGGATGAATGAGCTGACTGGGGATCGACTTGGAAGCAGTAACAGGATTAGTGGTCAAGGCAAACAGCCAGGCACATCAAACAGTTAAGTAGCAGGCAAGTGGTCTGTAACATCGAAAGAACTGAGACTGTCTGTGCTCTATTTATAGTCCCGGAGATGAGGTCTGATGCATGTCAGGTGTGTGTGACTGAGTGCCAGGGAAATCTAGTCCATGTTCAGTATTCTGGTGAGTGTGATGGTCGGATTAGTGAGGGAGATCCTGGAGTGAGCGTGATAGTGTGTTACCTTTAGTAGAAAAACTCATTAGTGTACAATGTTATTTTTGGATGTTGGTTCTTTCTGTTCGATGAATAACATTTAAACACTGTTTCATATTTTTTCATTAATGTATATGCAAGTTCCATCAAATGAAGTGTTACTAAATTAATGCATTTCATTAAAATCTGTGATTGTTTGTAAATGAGATAATATACTATGTTCAATTAAAGGAGTGCACTGTCTTGAGTAAGACTTCATTGAAAGGAAATACATTTGGCTTTCTTCATCCTCTCTTAATTTTCTTTTACAGAAAGAAAATAACAGTATCTGCAGACCAATTATAAAGAGAGAGAGAGAGAGAGAGAGAGGGGGAAGAGAGAGGGAGGGAGAGAGAGAGAGAGTCTCTTTTCCGTTAGTGAAAGAAGCAATTATATGATTTCCCACAATTCCAATCCAGCAGCAGCAGCCTGCCAGTCAGGTTGGACATGCATCACTGCGTTAGTAAATCAATGATGTGTCGACCAATCATGGTTTAGACTTTATGTAAGAGTGAGAGGATGCTGACAAGACCAGACCAGAACCTGCATGCCTCATGATTGCCAGACTGACTCAGCTATATGACAACTGAGAGTCTAAACTCTAGGATCTTTATGGATACCATATTTAAATATTTTGATTCCATTCACCAAATAATTTCAGACTTCAGATTTGTTTACTGATTCATTCAATTACTCTTTCTGTACACTCTAAAATGGTAACACTTTATATTACGACCCGCAAACAACTGCGTAAGTAAACCGAAATTACGGTGTATGTTTCTGTAATTATAGTGTACTTCTGTGTAGGTATAAGGGAACAATATGTTAAGTTGTGGGTAATAAAGGGGTAACAAGCAGATATATATCCTGCAAAGAACTTCGTAAGTAAACCGAAATTACGGTGTACGTTTCTGTAATTATAATGTACCTCCGTGTAGGTATAAGGGAACAATAGGCTATGTTAAGTTGTGGGTAATAAAGGGGGTACAACCAAATATATAAGCAAATTATTTATGATGTAATTATTTTAAAACTAACAGGTACCTATTCTGTTAATATATTCCAGGCAAAAATTTTACGTCTGTTGTATATAAAAGTTTTTATCACATTTCTGGCAAAATATGTTCTTGTGCAATGTAGTTACAGGGTAATTTTGACATCTGTGGGTTGTAAATTCAACATATATATATATATATATATATATATATATATGGCTGTATGTAAGCACAGTATGATAAAAAATTTTATTGATTGGCTTTTCTTACTAAACTACTTAACGTTAAGCCAAAAAAAAAAATGTTTCTGCTATGATTTTAATTTAGAACGTAACATGTAGGCTAGTACTTAATTCTTACGTTATCACATTGTATTGTAATGACACTTCAATGTCAGGGCAAATATAGCCTACTGTGTCAATTTTTATTTTGTTTTGTTTTCTTAATAAGAGTACATTTCTCTGTACTGTGCAAATCGTGTTGTTTCGTATTGTTACATAGTAAGTAGTGTTTGTTACCCGTTTCAACTGTATTTACAGGGTAAGTGTGACTCCTGCGGGCTGTAAATTAAAGTGGCGCTTGTTACCCCCTTGTTCTGTGTATTTACAGGGTAAGTGTTACTCCTGCGGGCTGTAAATTAAAGTGGCGCTTGTTACTCCTTTATAACCCAAAACTTAACATATTGTTCCCTTATACCTACACAGAAGTACACTATAATTACAGAAACGTACACCGTAATTTCGGTTTACTTACGCAGTTGTTTGCGGGTCATAATATAAAGTGTTACCATGTAACTGTCAAAGCCACCTCATTACTGATTTTGTAGAGCTCAGCCAATCAATGTCACAGACTGACTAGAATTTCTAGAATGTCTATATATTTTAACTTTCAAAATTTTAACTGATTTCCTACCAATCATGTCTTTGTCTCTTTTTAGTTTAACAGAACATGTAAGTGTGAGCAGCTCTGTACAGTTAAAGGGTTAGTTCACCCAGAAATACAATTTATATAATTAATTACTCATAAACTACCCTGTAAGGCCTTTGTTCATCTTTGGAGCACTAATGAATATACTTTTTAATGAAATCTGAGAGCTCTCTGTCACTCCAGATAAAGCAACACAATTACCACTTTTCATGGACTATTTTAATGTTGTCTTTACTACCTTTCTTGGCCTTGAAAGTAATTATTGCGTTTCTGCAAATGGAGGCACAGAAAGTCTTTTGGGTTTGGAACAACATGAGTGTGAGACATGAGGGACATTTTTGATTGAACTGACCCTTTAACTTTTAACCCCTTAAATTCTCATCTTCTCTTCTCCACAAAGTAAGTAACAGAGATATTGAATTTTTGATAATGCATATTGTTATTTTTTTTTTATTATTTTTTTTTTTATTACTTTATTCCTAAACATAGGCATAAAGTACCTACCCAGTCAAAAAAAAAAGCTATCCCATGACTTTATTTCACTTCTCCCTTTTACGGTAAAGGGCTTACATTGCTGTCCATTTTTGCTCATTTTGGTCTTTATAACACTTAATTGTTTGGCTTTACTTTATTTTCATGGTCCCTTTAACACATTCTGTTGACTATATGTAATGTTGCACCTACATGACAATACAGTCTCATTAGAGTGTTAGTAGTATTAGTAGACTGGTAGGGTTAGAATGAGTTGACACACTTGCAAAGTTACTTATAGTCAGTTGAATGTCTGTTGGGAGACCAACAAAAGAGTTAGCAGATATTAAGCAGACAGTCAACTAATACTCTAATGGGTGTTAGTTGACATGTAGGTGCAACGTCCCTAGAGTCAACAGAATGTTGAAAAATTACTATCAAAATAAAATGCTACTAATTGTTTTTACATATTCAACTGGAAGTAACTAACTATAAATTCAATTGTGTATTTCAGATGCTTTCACATACAATAACCTCATCATGTGCATAGAGAAACTGACACTCTGAATACACACATAAGGACGTAATGACGTCATAGGATTGTTGTCATGATGTGTCTTGTCTTGTTATTTCATGTTCAGTGGTTCCCTGTCCGGTCTATTAGTTATCCCATGTGTTTCTGATTTCCCCACGACCCCTTGTTATCTTGTTAGCTCGTTTGTCTATGATTATTTAAGCCCTGTATTTCTGCCCTGTCTTTGTGAGTTGTTGAATGTTTGATGTTAACGTTGGTCGCACCACATTACAGAACAACTCACCACGAAATGGATCCAGCAGTCGTCAGCAACCGGGCCCTGGGAGAATACCTGTTGACGTTATTTCAAGAGGGCCAGCCCGTCCAAAGGTACGCAATCTGGGAGCGCTAGATGATATCCAGCTCATGGGCCTGTTTTGGAATGGGCTGGATTAAAAGATCGCTCGATGGATGCCGAGGGACCTTACCGACTGGACTCTTGACCGGTATATCGCTCAGGCTTGCTCCTTGGATGATCTCTCCTCTATTACGGGCTTGTTCTACTCGACACCTCCCAAGTTCACATTACCCGCGAGGCCCTCGTCGCCTTCTTCACCGCTGGTTCCGTCCAGTCCGGACGCGTCTTCTTCGCCACTGGTTCCGTCCAGCCCTGCCGCGTCTTCTTCGCCACTGGTTCCGTCCAGCCCTGCCGCGTCTTCTTCGCCACTGGTTCCGTCCAGCCCTGCCGCGTCTTCTTCGCCGCTGGTGCGGTCCAGCCCTGCCCTGCCGAGCCCGCTCTTCACTGCAGCCCTGACGAACCCGCTCTTCACTGCAGCCCTGACGAACCCGCTCTTCACTGCAGCCCTGACGAACCCGCTCTTCACTGCAGCCCTGACGAACCCGCTCTTCACTGCAGCCCTGACGAACCCGCTCTTCACTGCAGCCCTGACGAACCCGAGCTTCACGTCAGCCTCGACGAACCCGAGCTTCATGTCAGCCTCGACGAACCCAAGCTTCACGTCAGCCTCGACGAACCCAAGCTTCACGTCAGCCTCGACGAGCCGGTGCTTCATGGCAGTCACGACGAGCCTGCACTTCATGTGAGCATTGACGAGCCCGCGGGGATGACGGGGATGGTTTATGTCATGATGTGGGTTTTGTGTCTTGTCTTATTTCATGTTCAGTGGTTCCCTGTCCTGTCTATTAGTTATCCCAGGTGTTTCTGATTTCCCCACGCCCCCTTGTTATCTTGTTAGCTCGTTTGTCTATGATTATTTAAGCCCTGTGTTTCTGCCCTGTCTTTGTGTATGTTAACGTTGGTCGTTCCTGTTCCTGAGTCCTGTGTCCTAGTCTGAGTCTCTGTCTAAGTTTGTAGTTTGTTTAAATAAAGCGTGTACACTGTGTTTGGAACCAGCCTCCATCCCGTGCTTCAACCGCACCACATTACAATTAAGATATTTCACTGGAACTTGGTGATTGAATTATTCACTCAATAGATTTGTTTAAACATTGTTCATTATTGACACAATCCCTTTTTATCATATATGAAATTTGCATACATATTTTAGCATCTTGCCTGTCCTTTTTAGAGCTTAGCAGCTATGGTCACTATGAACTAATGTAAAACTGTAAATAATAACATAATTGAATCTAGTTTATTGGGTGAAATATGAGTATTTCCCCAACAAATGAAACAAAGCACTTTTCAACTGCTGGCTTGTCTTTTTATAAGACGTGACCCTTTTATAAATAAAAATCAATGTAATATATCTAAATTAAATATGAATTTCAATAATATGATTTTCATTGCCTTAAATCATTTGGTAACACTTTATATTACGACCCGCAAACAACTGCGCAAGTAAACCGAAATCACGGTGTATGTTTCTGTAATTATAGTGTACTTCCGTGTTGGTATAAGGGAACAATATGTTAAATTTTGCAATCCACAGATGTCAAAATTATCCTGTAACTACATTGCACAAGAACATATTTTGCCAGAAATGTGATAACTTTTATATAGCCTACAACAGACGTAAAATCTTTGCCTGGAATATATTAACAGAATAGGTACCTGTTAAGTTTTAAAATAATTACATTATAAATAATTTGCTTGTATATCTTGGTTGTACCCCTTTATTACCCAAAACTTAACATATCGTTCCCTTATACCTACACGGAAGTACACTATAATTACAGAAACGTACACCATAATTTCGGTTTACTTACGCAGTTGTTTGCGGGTCGTAATATAAAGTGTTACCCAAAATGTTATAAAAAACAACAATTTCCTACTAATATGTATGACATCATATTACATTACATTAATTTGCCATAGAATTTAATCAAATAGATATCACAAAAAGTGTCTTTATTATTTGTTGTAATACCATATCATGTATCAGCTCCTTGTTCTGTGCTTCTGTTTAGGCTTAAAATACCTTCTAATAGAATTTGCGTACAGGTCAAAGCCCGATTAAATGCATTTCTTTGTAACATGCAAATTTAGCATTAAATTAAAAAAATCGTGTTAAAACAATTTTCTCTCAGAATTGAGTAAGTTTCGCAAAATATTCCAAATAAAAGGCAAGTAACACATTGAAGAACAGATTACATTTAAAATATTTAAAGTTAAAGCAGACAAAAAAAAAAAAAAAAAGAATTTGTAAACTTTTATCTGCACATATATGGGAATCATGTAGCCCAATAATTATGATTATGTTGTTCTCTCAGATGCTCATCAGATATCCTTAAGTGCTAAAATGGTTGGAAAGAGGTTTGATCAAACAGACATAGGATCCTGATCCTTGTATTAATTGTTTAAACAGACAGATGGATTCTTGTCTTAACTTTCATTTCGGAGCTGTCGCTCTCACCTCATGCTCAGTGAGGTGTTTCATGCATACTAATGTATCTGAGAAAACTGTTTATTATCAGCTTCTCTCTCTCTCTCTCTCTCTCTCTCTCTCTCGAAATACCGGAATAGTGAACCAAACAGTGAGTAGTGAACCAAAATATAAAATTGTCATTTGCTGTCATGTCGTTCCACTCAACATTTTAACTCAACAAATCAGGATCCTAAAGGGCCACACTCTTCATTTTAGAGTAATTATTGGTAACGCTTTACTTAAGGCCTTTATGTATAATGCATAACATAGGTATTCATTTTGTACGTTATAATGCTTTAAAATATTTTCATAAATGTAACAAAAGATAAGTGCATTATAATATTTGCAGATTCCTTGTTACATTGGTGATAGTGGAATATGTTGCAGATATTAATGAATATCTTTTCTTACAGATAAGTATGGATCGGGATGCAGAGCTGGCTGACTGAGCACACACACCTCATTGGAATGGTTTTGGAGCGGAGCACAGGAAAGTATCACTTGGAAGCACACTCTAGGAAACACACAAGGAATATAACTTGGACACACGATTGAGGAATTACAAGAACCGGTGTTCGAGTGGGGATTGCTTCTATGAGTCCATGTCCTAGTTCAAGGCTAGACAAAGACTGAATTGAGGTGTGTGCGTTTATGTGTTGGCCGATGAGGTGAGTAGATTTTAGTATAGAATAGTAGAGTTTACACAACACCGTTTTCACATTTTTATGCATTTTGGCCATTCATTTACACGACAACGGTGTTTTGGTGGCTGAAAACGCAAACGTTTGAAAACAGGTTTCAAAGTGCAAGTTTTTGAAAACGGTCTCTGTGTAAACAACAAAAACACTGATCTCTGAAGATTATGACGTCATTCACATGCATATTATGTGTTCAGTCTACAGTCTATATATATATATACAGTGAAGAAAATAAGTATTTGAACACCCTGCTATTTTGCAAGTTCTCCCACTTAGAAATCATGGAGGGGTCTGAAATTGTCATCATAGGTGCATGTCCACTGTGAGAGACATAATCTAAAAAGAAAATCCAGAAATCACAATGTATGATTTTTTAACTATTTATTTGTAAGATACAGCTGCAAATAAGTATTTGAACACCTGAGAAAGGAGGTTTGCACACACTGCAGGAGGGATTTTGGCCACCTTCTCCACACAGATCTTCTCTAGATCAGTCAGGTTTCTGGGCTGTCACTGAGAAACACGGAGTTTGAGCTCCCTCCAAAGATTCTCTATTGGGTTTAGGTCTGGAGACTGGCTAGGCCACGCCAGAACCTTGATATGCTTCTTACAGAGCCACTCCTTGGTTATCCTGGCTGTGTGCTTCGGGTCATTGTCATGTTGGAAGACCCAGCCTCGACCCATCTTCAATGCTCTAAATGATGGAAGGAGGTTTTCCCCAAAATCTCGCAATACATGGCCTCGGTCATCCTCTCCTTAATACAGTGCAGTCGCCCTGTCCCATGTGCAGAACAACACCCCCAAAGCATGATGCTACCACCCCCATGCTTCACAGTAGGGATGGTGTTCTTGGGATGGTACTCATTATTCTTCTTCCTCCAAACACGGTTAGTGGAATTATGACCAAAAAGTTCTATTTTGGTCTCATCTGACCACATGACTTTCTCCCATGACTCCTCTGGATCATCCAAATGGTCATTGGCAAACTTAAGACGGGCCTTGACATGTGCTGGTTTAAGCAGGGGAACCTTCCGTGCCATGCATGATTTCAAACCATGACGTCTTAGTGTATTACCAACAGTAACCTTGGAAACGGTGGTCCCAGCTCTTTTCAGGTCATTGACCAGCTCCTCCCGTGTAGTTCTGGGCTGATTTCTCACCTTTCTTAGGATCATTGAGACCCCACGAGGTGAGATCTTGCATGGAGCCCCAGTCCGAGGGAGATTGACAGTCATGTTTAGCTTCTTCCATTTTCTAATGATTGCTCCAACAGTGGACCTTTTTTCACCAAGCTGCTTGGCAATTTCCCCGTAGCCCTTTCCAGCCTTGTGGAGGTGTACAATTTTGTCTCTAGTGTCTTTGGACAGCTCTTTGGTCTTGGCCATGTTAGTAGTTGGATTCCCACTGATTGTATGGGGTGGACAGGGGTCTTTATGCAGCTAACGACCTCAAACAGGAGCATCTAATTTAGGATAATAAATGGAGTGGAGGTGGACATTTTAAAGGCAGACTAACAGGTCTTTGAGGGTCAGAATTCTAGCTGATAGACAGGTGTTCAAATACTTATTTGCAGCTGTATCTTACAAATAAATAGTTAGAAAATCATACATTGTGGTTTCTGGATTTTTTTTTTTTAGATTATGTCTCTCACAGTGGACATGCACCTACGATGACAATTTCAGACCCCTCCATGATTTCTAAGTGGGAGAACTTGCAAAATAGCAGGGTGTTCAAATACTTATTTTCTTCACTGTATATATATATCTGCTGGCAGCAGAATACAGTGTTTTTAGAATGGTGGTGAGAGAGCCTGGTGAGCCCGTGAAAGCAACAATGAATAGATAAGTATTATAATTAGTGCTGATCAACGAGTGACAAATTTGGGGAGAGGAAAAATATTCCAAAACTTTCTGAAAATACAATATGATGATAAACTGCACAATTACTATAAGGGCCTTTCCACAGAAAGTCAGAGTTGGAAACGTCTTGAATTTTTCATTTTTTTTATCTATTTTTTTTTTTTACAAATGTTGTATGTATGCAAATTGTATAATATCCAAGGTACACATTTCTAGTAATTGTGCAGTTTATCATCATATTGTATTTTCAGAAAGTTTTGGAATATTTTTCCTCTCCCCAAATTTGTCACTACCGAAACACAATAATAAATAATTTAATAAGAAGGCTTATATTGACCTATTAATATTTTTTTTACATCTACCTTGCAAATATATTTTTTGCTATTTTTAAAAAAGGTTTTCACAGGTAAATCAATAACTATTACAATTTTAACAATATTTCAAGTGTAATTTATACGATTTGTTGCATTTTGAAACTAATCTTTCTTTGTAAAAGTTAATCATACTGATTTCAAAGTTAAGGATTCATTCATTTGAACCAAACACTATAACAACATCTTAGTTGATAATTCAGTATACTTTATTTTAGACAAAACATCCATGTTTCGGTTGTGACAGCACATTTTCTGTAGTGACACAGTAATGTTTTGCTAGTGACCACATTACGTTACAGAATTTTAACTAGCATACTAAAACACTAATAAAACATAGGCCTACTAAGATACTAAGGATTTGCATAACTGTAATAAAATTGTTTATTTCCCCCAAATAAATGATTATGTGTTCCCTTTTTTCACCAAAACAATGATGACGTTTCGGCCATGACTGTTTCGGTAGTGACAATTTAAGATCATTTTGAGTCTAGTTCAAATATGCGAATCAGCACATGGTTTACTAGCCCAGTCCTGAACAGTTGTACACACAACTTAATCGAATAAAAAAAAACGAATTCACAACCGAAACTTCACCACATGTTTCAGTAGTGACTGTTTCCGTAGTGACAATTTACGATAATTAAAATCCTAACCCTAGCCTAGTTCAAATTTGATAGCCAGCACATAGTTACCTAGAACAGTTGTACACACTATGAGAGAGAGGCACAAATAAATATTTCCTGATAAAAAATGTAGGGGAGTGGTTAAAATCAGTCTCAGCCACTGGACTAAATATTTTTAAAAACAACAATGGAAAAATAAATAAATAAAACATTTCAATATCATTTTCACAAGTTGAAATTTAGGGTTTAGGGTTCGGGACAGCCACCTCCCAATTGAAAGTACCCAATAAATTATGATTTTTTTATATATATATTAAGCCTAACTTATAAATCAACTTATATTTTAAATATTATTGTGGGATTCAATAGATAATAGAATGATCTTAGTAAACATCTAACATTTTAATACTTAAATGCTTTTTAAATGTGTTTTTTTTGCTTGTCGGACAGCAGTTTGCCACCAATTCTCCCACCATTATATATTTTTTTTACACATTTTTCAAAAAGATTTTCAGATGTCCACTTGAGTGGACATGGTTTATGAAGAGATACTGTATTCAAAATAATACAATAATTAAACAGATATAGTGTGTGTATTTAACAAACCAATTAATACAATTATATAAAATCATGTGAAAACTATAAAATACATACAAACAATAAAAATGCAAAATGTTGCAAAGGCAATTGAACTTCATACAATTTGGACTTCGCGTATCTTTGATATCAGAACATGAGGACGCTTGTCAAGGTACAACTGTGGAAACCACTCAGATGCTCCCTCCAGTGTACCAGAGTATGTCAGTTTTCCTTTATTAGCTGATAATTCTGATTATGTTCAAGATGGACACATTTCTAGCATAGCCCTTAGATTTCTTTTAATGTTATGAGTAAAGTAATGTATTACAAGTAACATGCATTACGTAATAAGATTATTTTTTGATCTAACAAGTAAAGTAATTAATTACAAGTAATGTGCATTACGTAATCAGATTACTTTTTGATGTTACGAGTAAAGAAATGCATTTCAAGCAACATGCATTACGTAAACATAAATTTTTTATGTAAAGTGATGCATTACAACAAGTAACATGCATTACACAATTAGATAACTTTTTTTTATTAAATGAGTAAAGTAATGCATTACATTGATGTCAATGAAAATTACATTCTAATAATACAAATACATTCATTTAGTCAAAAAATGCTGTTTATTTTCAAAAACAGCATCCACACTGTATAAGTATGAATTGTCGCTGAAATATAGCCATTGATGCATGAGGTCCACTATAGTGGACAGATGATTAATCTGAATTTTCTTGATTGATGATTGATGTGCAACTATGCCATCAAAACCCGTGCAAATGCAAGAAAATGCTTTTTTAATAGCTGTCCACTGTAGTGACCACTTAATATAAACACATTGTGATTATGATGGCTGCAACACACTCCAACAAAGTTGGGACAGAGGAATGTTTCCCACTATGTCACATCATCTTTCTTTTTAATTACACTTTTTTAATCATTTTGGAATTGAGGATACTTTCATGATTGGCCATACATTTTCAATAAAAGACAATTTTTCAATTTGGACCGCTGGCAAGCTGGTCAAGAACATCCACTCTACAGTGTAGAATGTCTACTCTGATGTAGCATTTCCAGAATGAGGCCTGGCAATATCTTGCTCCCCAGGAAAGATGTCATCTTAATGGCAGTAAATGTTTCTTTACAATCCCAAAATACGTCTCCCTGTATCTTCTCACATATGCAAGTCACCCATGCCGTTTTCACTGATGCACCCTATATAACAGTGGTTCCCAACCACATTCAAGTTGCATTTCGTGATGCAGTGTTAAAGGGCACCTATTATGGAATTTTGAAAATTACCTTTCATGTAGTGTGTAACATAGATCTAAGTGAACAAAAACATCCTGCAAAGTTTTAAATATGAAAGTTCACCGTATGCAAAGTTATTGTCTCTCAAAAGTAAAAGTCGACTTTGAGTCGATGATATGAATCGATAGACGAACGATGCTTTTTCTCTATCTATGAATCGATAGACGAACGATGCTTTTTCTCTATCTAGATGACGTCAACTTGACAAGTTATTTGAATAAGATACACACACTTATTGCGCTCGTAGGCGCAAGGGAAAACTTGAAAATCATGGCGACGAAAACGACATGGCTGTGTTCTGAAGTGCGACGCAAAGGCGAACTTTTTTCATCTGCCCAGGGAGGAGCATTTGAAGACTAAGTGGCTACAGTTCATATATACAACTATACCACAGAAGTATAGCCCAAACCTTGTGCTTTGTTCGCATCATTTTGAAGATGATTGCTTCACAAACATAAATGCTATCAAATATGGATTCGCGAGCCGGCTAATATTGAAGTTATTTCAGGACAAGTTTATTTGGTCTCCTATGAATCACAACCTGTAAGTATTATTAATATTAATAATTATTGCTTTTATGTTTTATGTAGCATGCTCAATAATTATTTTGTGTGTTGTGTACGCACAGCGCAGCTTCTATAGTCTTCAATGTCAATTGTATTGGAATATGTGAAGTGTTTATTGTTGTTATTGGAGTTGTCATAAAGAATAGAGCAATACCTCGTAGTATTGCATTAACGTTATCAATATGTTTATGCGTTGGGCTAACGCAAACAAAGACTGAATTTGCTTTTACCACTGAACTTTGGGCTATGGTCGCTAACACTCAACTTCCTTCTCTTATTTTGAAATTTTTACTACAAAGCGGTGCACTATAATCATTATTATAACACAATGTAATTGATAAAAGCATTGTACACTGTACTCCGTGTTAACCAACTGACTGGTTGTTGACTCCGTGTTAACCAACTGACTGGGTCATTGACCAATCACCGCAGATTAGCGTCACGCAAAGGCGGGGTTTGGAAAAATGAGTCGTTGAACGATTCATATCGGAGTCACTGAGCAAATCAGGTAAAAATAAATGCATATTATAAAACAAGAAAAGTGTTTTTTGTCATTGCATGCTTGTAAAACTGTTGTTGGGGACGCCCAAACCCAAACTTTAAGTGACAACAAATTTCCAAAGTACTCCCGAGCATGGAACAACATGAGATTGAGTGACATGATTTTCATTTTTGGGTGAACTATTCCTATAACAAATTACTTTGGGATCATAATCAAAGTTAAATGTGTAATAATTCACCTGAACAAGATAGAATTGATCTCAGATATTACACAGTATCAAGGTTAATCATATATGTATGGATACAAAGTGAACCATAATTTGATATCTTAGGGCATTTTTACATGGGTTTGATCCAGTGAGAGTGAGATGAAATGAGATGGTCGACTCATTCAGGCAAATGATGAAAGCCTAGCTAACGTGACCTGGTTTCGTATCTGGAGAGAGCAGTCATAAATTTCACATGCAAGAAAAGTGTTATAAACAACTAATTTTCTCTGCCAAACACATGCACACAAACACATAATTAGATTGGTGACTCGCTTCTGCTGCCATGCGGAGCAAATAACACATTGATTTGACTTTGGATCAGCCCTCATGCAGAAGGTGTATTGTAGTCTGTGTTTGATGAATTCTTGATGACAGTGTTGAGTCTCTGAAGCCAACAGTGTCACTGTGGTTTGCTCCATCTTCTCCCTGCAGAGTGAATCTCCTGTCATGTCTCACCTGTCGCTCAGTCTCTGTCAGTAATTTCACTCTAATTTCTGTTATTGTAGGGCAAAACCTATTTCCAGTGATGATGCTAAAATAGTCTGCTGTTATTTTAATCTAACAGATATTTGTTAAAGTATAATATAAGAAAACATTATATTGCTTTGCTGTTTGTTAACCCAGGTGAAAAATAAATGTGCTAAGTGTACTAAAATTTTGCATACTTTTGTGTACTTGAAGCCACACTAATCATCATTATACTTCAAGTGTGTTCATGATTAGTTAACTTGAAGCATGCTATTTTGGAACAACTAATTTTGTACTAAATATATTTTAGTAGTAATTAAATTATAGAAAAGCTCAACTTGAAGTGTATTTAGTGTACTTTTATGTGCTAAAGTGGAACAACTTAAAGTATATTTTGTATACTTTAAGTATTATGCCTGTGTAGGGACTAATTACATGCTTAAAGTGTACTTTATTTGTGTTACAAGTACATTACAAATTCATTATGACTGTCTTAGAAACATATTTGTACTATATTTTAATATACTAAATTATGCTAAAATGGAACCACTTCCAGTACATTTAAGTGTATTTCTTTGCAATTCATACTTTCATATGTCTTAAACTAGTTATAATATGAATGTGAAGCATAATTGAACATTTAAACAGCATTAAAAGTGTATTAGCATTACACTAATAGCTTAATATAAAGCAGTTTTATTCAGTAATTAAAACGGTATATTAAAAGTGCAAAAATAGTTAAATAAACATTAAGACATACACAGACTTTGAAAATCAAGAAAACTTTAATATAGTATCTTGTGTAAATTACATAAAAAAAGGAATAAAAGTAAATTAAAAAGATCAGCGAAATGCTATGGCAGAGCTATATTTATAATTTTTGTGTAGAACATTTCAGTTATACATGTATTACTGAAAAGTACACTATGAATTTTACATCACAATGCAATTTCCTGAAAAAATAAAAATAAGTTTTAAAAAAAAATTATGTGCAGAAGTGAATAATGCATTTACAAACTTAGGCCTACAAATGGCTGAACCAAAGAAACAGAAGAGTTTAAACATCACATCTTCATCTTCAAGTGGACGATCACTTCTTTGAGTTCGACTCATTTTCTGCAACTGGGGCTTGTAGTATTTGAAGACTGCTTTATCAGAAGATCTTTGAAAGGGAAGAAGAATTAATATAAAATTAACCAATGATTAACATTTTTGTATCCATGTTTGAATATATGTATAATAATTTGCATAGAAATGCATTAGAATTCCATTGACTTCTCGTTTACCTTTAAAAGCTTTGGCTATATCCTCCTCATCAAGCTTTATCCTCTTGTCTGTCATCTCTGTACCAACCGCGGCGCTACCATTGGGCCATTTTAGGTCCGGGTCCGCCCATTTTGACCCAGGACATTTTGTAACTCCTATTACCGTCTGCAAAGACCTCTATTTGCAGGCGTACGGATTTTCATTCTATCAGTTCATTCAATAAGCAGCCAGAGGAAAGCTTTGAGTGAAAGCTTCTCAACCAATCAGCGGCTTCTACCCCACGTGTGGACTCTTAAGCCTGCCCACAGGCTGCATCGTCACCAGCAAGTGATCCGATGAAATGAATGACGTTGGCGCGCAAGATTTTCAATGAGACAGAAACAGTAGCTATTAGCTAAAATGAAGCGTAATATGGCAAAGCAAAGCAGCTTGTTTTCATTTAAATTTGAAAAGAGCATGTTGGCCTCGTTTACACTGTCAGTGAAATGTGACCCGATTCCGATTTTTTGCTCATGTGAATGTGACACTGTGACAGATCGGATGTGTTCTGTGACCATGTAAACAAGAAAAAAACGCATGCATTCGGATATTTCGAGATCGGTTTCAGGCCTCCTTCATATGTGGAAATAAATTAGAAATAAATCAGATATGTGTCAATGCATTTAGACCACTTCTCCGCGGTTTAATGACGAGAGAAACCCCGACGTGCATCTGCAAAGGGATGGATTGCCCGACAAAACGTAGAGAAAACGTGATTGTGGACAAACGTTGACATATCAACATATCAAAGGTTGGCTTGCTCGTCCTAAAATTTCGGACCCACTGCTCCTCGTTAAAGCCTATATTTAAACACAATATGCTTCCACCAGTCCTGAGATTTCTCTCGCACACAATAACTGAAGCGCATGCGGCCATGCGCAGGCAGCAATGATGGCACTTTTCGTCCTCCTCCCCCTCAAAATCATGGTGATGTTTGGAGAACTTCGCATAAATTGCAGATTTAGCATCAAGCATGTTTCGCGTTCGTCCATCTGTAAAAAAGAGAATTTAACCCTTTAAGCTAGGGTGACCAAACGTCCTGTTTTCCCAGGACAGGTCCTGTTTTCACGTCTTGTCCTGGCTGTTTTTTATAAAGTGATGAAAATGTCCTGGTTTTAATTATTTTTCATTGGGCCATTAAAAAAGAAAAACATGATAAGGAGGAAGAAGAAAACTAAAGATATAAACAACTTTTGTTAGTTAGTTTTTTGTTAAGTTTGTGAGAGCTATTTTGGTTCAATTTGGAGGTAGGCTATTTTTTTTTCTTTTTTTTTTCTAATAGCCTACAGAAGAGACATTATTTCTATCATTATTTCATTCATTATTTTTGAAACCTGTCATAATAAAACATGTTGAGTAGAGTATAACCTCTGAGAAGCCTATCTGAATTTGTGTCTTTGGTTATAGATAGTATTTTGTAATGTAACAATTTTATATCCATACAGAGGAGGCATAGCCTATTAAATGTATTGAAATTAATAAGGCATCTTTGAGTAAACTTCGAGTATCATTTGAGTATCTCATTGCCGGGCCGATTGTCCTGGTTTTCGATAATCAAAATATGGTCACCCTTTAAGCAAGCGCGATGTTTTAGATATGGCTATATGGCAAGTGTAAACACATGACTCGGATACAGTTGAAAGAACGTGTAAACGGACGGTAAAAAAAAAAAAAAAATCGGATAAATGTAACAAATTAGAATTGGGCATCAAGACCTGCAGTGTCCACAGTGCCGCAGAAAAGCGCTGAAACCGAGATGAAGGGGAACCCGATTTTTTTTTTGCCTTATTTTAACGGGCCCATCCAGTTTTCTGGAGGCCCACCTACAATCAAAATCCTGGCGCCGCTAGTGCTCTGTACAGCACTCTATGAGTTACATTGAACATGAGATTAGAAGAAGCCCAACACAACTTACAGTGAGCAAAGTTCAATCAAAAAGTTACTGATATAGTTATTTACAGCAATAAAGCAACCTGTGACTATTAGAGGATATGTTTTATATTGATAATTGTGGTTTATTTAAAACCTAGGATATTTCCCATGAACCTGTCTATTGTAAAGAAAGATCTAAAGATTTAAGGAAATTAGAAATTGTTCAAAATATTGTATGCCAGGACAACTAGGACAAGTGACTTTACTAAAAAACAAAACAATTAAATAAACTGATTTTTACATGAATGACTCAAAGGCAGCACAAATTAGACACCTGAAAAGGTATAATATTATATAATTAGTTAGTTGCTAACATTTTCCTAACTGTCGATCACCGTTCAATAGGCCCGATTCAAAAATTTCTATAACAGAGGTGATATGAGATCAAACCATACTTACTACTCTTCTTCGATTGTCTCTGCACTCAGATTTCCGTTTTTCTTCTATAGCAGCTGTCTGAAAAATAACATATTAATATATATTTAAAAAAAAGAGAATTATATATGCATACATACGCAATAAGGTTGTCAAGCTTGAAATACTCTAAACGCCAATCAACACACACTACCATTATTGGTCAGCTCAAGACAAAGTAACTTTGTTCATAACATGTATTTTTCCCCCAAACTTTTCAAAGAAAGATAATTTGCATAATGAAGCCCAATTTTTCAGGAAATCAGAACAGAACAGAACAAAACAGCTTCATTTTGAAAATAAAAATGTTAATGCAATGTTGTACATGTTATGATGACTAATTATGTTTATTTATTTATTTTTTTGCAGATGCATAGGACAATGTTTTATATTTGTTAAGACAAACAAATGTCTCCACATAGATTTTTTAAAGATTTATTAAGATTTAAAAAAAACTAAAGTGAGCTTTTTATTTATGCAAACAGCAACTTAAACTTACCAGTAACTTCTGAGGCAGCATCTACATCTCTTCGAGTCTGCTCGACTTTGGCTCTGATTGATCAAATTGAATGTAGCTGAACTGAAAAAGACGTGCTGTTACACTTTGTGTCAAAAATACTACTGGCAAAGACAAGTAACGTCAATGTAATACAAATCTTACCTAGAATCACAACATAATGAGGTTCCAAATGTCACACGCCATGCAAACTTGAAGAATCTGGATAAAATCAACACTATGTTTTCTTAAAACGCTACGTTTCAAAAAGTTAATCACAAAAAATATCACCTAATCCATATGAATCGCGTGGTTTCCTCCTAGTCCTCTAAAGAGACACGATCGCTCTATATATATATATTTAACAGTTTAAATTTAGGATTCTAAATCTAATCACATTCAAGTAACATCCACGCACAGCATGATATATTCTGATTAACAGCTCTGAGTGACGTGCGAGGCGAGCTCATTATCATAAGAACCAATCACAACCATTTAACGGCTCTGGAACCAATCAGGACTAGTCACGTGTATTATGCTATTGTTTGAATTTAAACAAGTACAAACTTTTTTTAACAGCTCTGGAAAATGTATCTATGATCAATTTCAAATAATATTATGTTGAAATCCTTGTGGGAATTTTAGTAATACAAACGTAGCATGCAGTGGACAACAGCCTTTTAAGAAGCCTTTTACAAGTAGCCTACAAACAAGTAAAAGTGAACAACATTAATTTTAGGTATGCTTATTGCAATGCTTAAAGGGTACCTATTATGGATTTTTGAAAATTGCCCTTCATGCAGTGTGTAACATAGATCTAAGTGAACAAAAACATCCCGCAAAGTTTTAAACATGAAAGTTCACCGTATACAAAGTTATTGGCTGCGTCCGAAATCGCGTACTATGTGAGTAGGTACTACATTTAAATAAGAACGTACTTCGCGACCGTTAAAACAGTACGTTCTATATAGTATGAATACGGGTAGTATGAATGAATCTGGACGTACTACATGCGCCATGTTGTTGTCGCGTGACATACGCGCTGTCATAACAGTGCGAAAATTTAAAGAGCCCATTCCACTGACTGCACCAACTTCACGCTGTTTTTAGTTCTGCTTTCTGTTTTCATCTGCGTTTTTACGTCGTCCGAGCCGACAATCAAGAGGAGGTGTCGGTCAGCTGCTCGCAGATCACGGCTTTTGTGGAGTTTCTCAAATAACATTTATTTACCTAATAGAAATTTGACCTCATAAAACACACACACAACCCCTATGAACAATGACAGATGTTGATTTTTGGCAAGGAAAAAGCCATTTATTTGCTTGTGATATTACCATCGATAAATAAACATGAATGAATCAATAGAGATACGCATGTGTGTCTGTGTTTATCTCTACAGCCCATAGCTAATGTTACAGCCGCGTCTCCGGTTTCCGCCATTTTCAAATATAACGACAACAACTCCTCTCCCGTGGCATCATGGGATAGTAAAGTGTCCATCGTATGCGCACTTCACAATCTCGCCGGAAGTAGTAGGTCATCCGGGGACTTTTCGCCTACTGTTTTTCGAATTCTATGATTTCGGACATACTACTCTGCTCGTGTACTGTTTTTCGCATACTATATAGTAGGGAAGTATGCGATTTCGGACGCAGCCATTGTCTCTCAAAAGTAAGAGTCGACTCTGAGTCGCTGATATGAATCGTTCGACGAACGATGCTTTTCCTTTGTCTAGATGACGTCAACTTGACAAGTTATTTGAATAAGATACGCCCACTCAGACACCATGTGAAACTTCAAAACATCTCGACGAGACGCTGTGTTCACAAGTGCGAATCAAAAGCGAACTGTTTTTTCACTGCCCAGGGACAAGCATGTGAAGAAGCAGTGGCTAGAGTTTATATTTACAACTGTACCCGAACCTTCTGCTGTGTTCGCGTCATTTTAATGACGATCGCTTTACAAACATAAATGCTTTCAAGTGTGGATTCGCGAGCCGGCTGATACTGAAGGAAGGTTCAGTACCAAGTTTATTTGGATCAGCTTCCTCCTCCAAATCGCAACCTGTAAGTATTATTAATAATTGTTGCTTTTATGGGTTTTGTAGCATGCTCAATAAGTGTGTGTGTGTGTGTGTGTGTGTGTGTGTGTGTTGTGTAAGTTACGCTCAGCACAGCTTCTAGGTCTCCAATGTCATTTTTTTTTAAATATGTGAAATGTTTGTCGTTATTGGAGTTGTCATAAAGAATAGAGTAATACCTGTAGTACTGCAGTGCTTTATCAATATGTTTAAGCTTTGGGCTAACGCAAACAATAACTGACTGGGTCATCTGACCAATCACCGCAGATTAGCGTCACGCAAAGGAGGGGTTTTGAAAATGAATCGCCGAACGATTCATATGGGAGTCACTGAGCAAATCCGGTAAAAATAAATGCATATTATAAGACAACAAAAGTGTTTTTTGTCATTGCATGCTTGTAAAACTGTTGTTGGGGACTCCCAGAACAATATTAGGAAGATTTTAAATGCCATAATAGGTGCCCTTTAATAATAGTTGACAAATGTTTCTAATACATTATAAGTTGGTACATTGTAAATATATATATATATTTTTTTAAAATATTAAAATGATAAATACATACATATTTAAAATATATTGCAGTAGGCCTAAGTGTTTATAAAGTTCATATATTTTAAATCCACTAAAAGCTTAATCATTTTGCTATGTTCTTACACAAAGTACTCCAAAAATGTATTGTAAGTAAGAGCAACAAAAGTATGTTTTCTTTAAATGCACTAAATCTTCACTAAAAGTATGTTTGTGTTTAGCATATTTTTTAAAAATGTAACTAAGTATATTATTATTACCAAAGTACTTATAATGCACTTTTTAAAAATATATTAAAAGTATGCTTGTGTTTAGCATATTTCTTAAAAGTGTAACAAAGCATATATTTTTAACCAATGTACTTATAGTGCACCTTTTAGAAATATGTTAAAAGTATGGTTGGTTTTTAATATACTTTTACAAAATATACTAAAGTACAATTATTTTAAAGTGTGTTAAAAGTTGTATTGTAAAAATAGGTAAAAAGCATCATGCTAATATAATTTTAATATATTTCAAGATAGTAAATTTTTTGTTAGTATATTTGCAATGTACTATTGACAAATGGAATATATTTCAAATACAGTAAAGTATACTTTTTTTCCACCTGGGAAAATAAACCATGTTAACACTTTTTTCAATGTACTGACAAGCATTTGTTAAGCTAAAATATATTTTTATGCCTTTTCTTTTGAAAAGAAATACACACATTTTTTCTTTTTTTTATGTTGTTACTATGGCTACCCAGGTGGAAAAAAAGTTAAAAAGATATGCTTTGTTACACTTTTAAGAAATATGCTAAACACAAGCATACTTTTAATATATTTCTAAAAAGTGCATTATAGGTACTTTGGTAATAATAATATGCTTAGTTACATTTTTAAGAAATATGCTAAACACAAACATACTTTTAGTGAAGATTTAGCGCATTTAAAGAAAACATACTTATGTTGCTCTTACTTACAATACATTTTTGGAGTACTTTGTGTAAGAACATAGCAGAATGATTAAGCTTTTAGTGGATTTAAAATATATGAACTTTATAAACACTTAGGCCTACTGCAATATATTTTAAATATGTATGTATTTATCATTTTAATATTTTAAATATATATATATATATATATATTTACAATGTACCAACTTATAATGTATTAGAAACATTTGTCAACTATTATTAAGCATTGCAATAAGCATACCTAAAATTAATGTTGTTCACTTTTACTTGTTTGTAGGCTACTTGTAAAAGGCTTCTTAAAAGGCTGTTGTCCACTGCATGCTACGTTTGTACTACTAAAATTCCCACAAGGATTTCAACATCATATTATTTGAAATTGATCATAGATACATTTTCCAGAGATGTTAAAAAAAGTTTGTACTTGTTTAAATTCAAACAATAGAATAATACAAGTGACTAGTCCTTGATTGGTTCCAGAGCCGTTAAATGGTTGTGATCGGTTCTTATGATAATGAGCTGGGGCACGTTCAAGATCACAACGGTGCACAACGTTTGGCTATGGTTTCCGGGTTGAACGTCATGTTTCCTGGAAACGGCTTGCACCGGTGTGCAATGGGGTTTGAGATGCGTTTTCTCTTGTTTGGTGGGTGTGTCAGAACTGCAGTCCAATCAACAGCAACATAAAGCACGCGGTATTAAAGTGAACGCGCACAATGGAAGTGCTTTTCCTAAAAATGAGAAAGAAAATACAGGGTGTTAATAAAACAGTATGAACAACAAATAAAGTCAGTATGAGGCTAAATAGATGTGTTTTATTCTTTATTAGGTAAGACGTGCCTCCATTTCAGTTTCCACAAATCCCTTCACTCGATTGGGATGGTCTCTTGTGTTCTGGGCGGCAAGTGCAGTAACTGTAACATCGGGCATATTTTGTAGTATTAAACACATATTTATACCGACTTCATCATGCTCCGAAAATTCTTCACAAAGAACACAAAAAGCCTTCTCAGCTGCCATAGTTGCAACTCTTGCGTCATCACAACAGTGCGTTCAACGCGTCACCATTTCTGTTTAAAAAACGTTCTGCAACGTTTTGTCGGCGCTGAACGCAGCCCTGGCCTCGCACCTCACTCAGAGCCTCGTTAATATGCTGCTGGGCGTTATGTTACTTGAATGTGATTAGATTTAGAATCCTAAATTTAAACTGTTAAAAATATATAGAGCAATCGTGTCTCTTTAGAGGACTAGGAGAAAACCACGCGATTCATATGGATTAGGTGATATTTTTTGTGATTAACTTTTTGAAACGTAGCGTTTTGAGAAAACATAGTGTTGATTTTATTATGGCACTTTAAAAGCATCTAGAGTTGAGCTAGAGAGATATTTGGAGGAAACGCATACAGATGCAAAAAGGCATGAGCATATGTCAATTCCATCAGACATACCACCTATCAACCCACCAGAATACCAAATGGAGGTCTGTGCACCTAAGTGGAAAGAGGTAGAGCAGGCTGTGAGAAAGGCAAGGGCTTCATCATCTCCAGGGCCTAATGGAGTTCCGTACAGAGTGTACAAGAGTGCTTCAGGAGTTCTGCGAATTCTGTGGAAATTGTTAAAAGTGGCATGGGAAAAACAGGTTGTACCCAGAGCATGGCGCAGAGCAGGTGGAGTCTTTCTACCTAAAGAAAAAGATGCTACAAGCATCAGTCAGTTTCGTCCTATTTCACCATTAAACGTTGAAGGTAAGATTTTCTTCAGCATTATTGCCCAGAGATTGTCCACCTACCTATTAAAGAATGGTTTCATTGACACTTCAGTTCAAAAAGCGGGCATTCTAGGGTTCTCAGGATGCTTAGAACACATCAATGTTATCTGGCAACGAATTCAGTCAGCAAAAAAGGAGAGGAAGGAGCTCCATGTGACATTCCTGGATTTGGCTAATGCATATGGTTCAGTGCCACATGAGCTTCTTTGGGCAGCATTTGATTTTTTCAGAGTACCAATGTCAATAACAAATTTAGTGAAAGCCTATTTTGGAGATTTACAATTTAGTTTCTCAACTCCAAAATTCAGCACTGCATGGCAATGCTTAGAGGTTGGAATAATGGCAGGATGCACTGGCTTTTACCATGGCAATGGAAGTAATCATTAGGGCATCAAGATGGGTAGTAGGAGGAGAGCGCTTGGCTTCTGGGATGCGTCTACCACCAATCAGAGCATACATGGACGACATGACAACCATGACTACAACAGTAGCCTGCACTAATCGGTTATTGGGGAAGTTAACAGATAATATTGAATGGGCACGAATGCAATTTAAGCCCTCTAAATCAAGGAGCATCTCCATAGTTAAAGGAAAGGTAGTAGATAAAACATTCTTCATTAATGGTGAGGCAATACCAACAGTTTCTGAGAAGCCAGTGAAGAGTCTTGGGAGATGGTACGATCGAGATCTAAAGGACACAGTTCGAGTGGGAGAAGTTAGACGACAAGCAGTGGAAGGGTTGAAGAGCATAAACAGCTGTGCTCTACCAGGCAAACTAAAACTCTGGTGCTTTCAGTTTGGTCTACTGCCGAGGTTGCTGTGGCCACTGACTGTGTACGAGGTTTCTTTGACAACAGTGGATAAGCTGGAAGCGTTAATAAGTTCATACATCAGGAAATGGTTGGGAGTTCCACGCTGCCTCAGCAGAGTGGGACTTTATAGTAAAGGAATATTGCAGCTGCCAGTCTCTGCTTTAACCGAGGAGTTTAAGTGTGCCAAGGTCAGACTGAAAATGACATTAGTAGAGTCACGTGACAAATGTGTAAGGGAGGCAGCCCCTGTGTTAAAAACTGGTAGAAAGTGGTCAGCAAAGAAATCTGTAGTAGAGGCAAAGGCTGACCTTCAAATAGGGGATATCGTGGGACAGGTACAGCATGGAAGAGGGGGTTTTGGGCTCAGTTTAGCTCCTCCTAAATGGCACAAGGCAGGCCCAGCTCAAAGGAGGAAGCTGGTAGTCAACGAGGTGCGAAAGCAGGAGGAGAGGATGAGGAGTATAAAGGCCATTTCCCAGGCCAAGCAGGGAGAGTGGATGAGATGGGAGAGTGTGGAACAACGCAAAATGGGCTATACCTTTGGTCAATGGAAGAGAGTAGGATCAGTTTCCTCATTAGGTCAACATATGATGTTCTCCCATCACCGCAGAACCTAAACCTCTGGGTAGGAGAGGATCCCTCTTGTCCTTTGTGTTCATCACCTGCCACATTAAGGCACATTTTGACAGGATGTAAGCTGGCTCTTAGCCAAGGTCGGTTTACTTGGCGCCATGACCAAGTACTGAGATGTTTGGCTTTAGCATTGGAAGGCAAGCGTAGTATGACCAATAAGTTGCCGCCTGTTCTAGCAAAACATTACACGCAGAAGACAACATTCCTCCGCCCAGGCGAGCAACCACCAAGAAAAGGTGTTAACACCAATTCTCAGCCAGGACAACTGGAAGCTGCTAGGGACTGGAAGATGCTGGCTGATCTTGATCAACGGCTTATTTTTCCACCTGAGATTGCCACCACTAACCTACGACCAGACATTGTTTTGTGGTCTGGATCAGCACGCATTGTTCAACTGATAGAGTTGACAGTGCCATGGGAGGATGCTGTAGATGAGGCATATGAGAGGAAGAAACTGCGGTATGCTCATTTGGCCACTGATGCAGAACAGCGAGGATGGAGAGTCCAGGTTTATCCAGTGGAAGTGGGTTGTCGAGGTTTTGTGGCACACTCTACAACCCGGTTCCTCAGAGATGTCGGATTCAGCGGCCAAGAGTTGCTTCACACAGTAAAGAACTTATCTGAAGCAGCAGAAAGGAGCAGCAACTGGCTGTGGTTGAGACGGAAAGATTCTAGCTGGCAAGGTACAGGCCGCCACGCTACGGTTTCGTAGAATTCTTGAAAAACTTGAAGAGTCTATTTGTATAGGTTTATTTGTATAGGTTGTATAGTATAGGTTGTATAGTATACTATACAATTTGTATAGGTTGTATAGTATAGAATGACGGGTGGTTGGGCAGATATTGTGTTTTGCGGTAGGTGGTATGCCATACGGAACCGTTGCCACTGTAACTGCTTTAACGCACCAGTGGGGCTCGACAGCCTTAGTCAATCGGGTTGGCACGTATGGTTGGGTTGCGGAGAGATTGTGAGATTGTGGTTAGGTCTCAGCAGCAGGTGGGATGTAGAGGTCAGTAAGCTGGGCTGAGTTGAGTGGGGGACGGAGGGGGGTGACTCTGGGACGCCAGAGTCACTGTCGAGCCCTCTTGAGGTGTCGTGGGCTAGTCGACGAAACACTGAGGACGGAAGGTGCCCTAGAGATGTCCCCTACTCGGCTCAATCCAGAGGGTTGTCGTGCTGGTCCACTAGGGAGACCACACTGTAGTTGCAGCCGTCGTGTGTGCTGACGCGCCAAGTACACTGCAGCCGTTAACGCCGGACAGAAGGGGAGTCACACCCTCATATGGAAAGAAGCGTAAATGGATGGAGAAGCATAGTTTACTGTAAAGCTACGTCTTAGTGTTGCTTATCTTGGCGAAAGCCGAGTACAAATCAGCATGAAGTTTTAACATCTACTCTCGTGTAATGGAAATCATTTATCCAGCTTCTTCAAGTTTGCATGGCGTGTGACATTTGGAACCTCATTATGTTGTGATTCTAGGTAAGATTTGTATTACATTGACGTTACTTGTCTTTGCCAGTAGTATTTTTGACACAAAGTGTAACAGCACGTCTTTTTCAGTTCAGCTACATTCTATTTGACCAATCAGCCAAGCTTTTCAAGTCGAAGTCGAGCAGACTCGAAGAGATGTAGATGCTGCCTCAGAAGTTACTGGTAAGTTTTAGTTGCTGTTTGCATAAATAAAAAGCTCACTGCTTAGTTTTTTAATCTTAATCAATCTTTTTCAAATCTATGTGGAGACATTTGTTTGTCTTAAAACAAATATAAAACATTGTCCAATGCATCTGCAAAAAAAAACATAAACTGACAAAATGAAGCTGTGTATTTATTTCTGATTTCCTGAAAAATTTGGCTTCATTATGTAAATGATCTTTCTTTGAAAAGTTTTGGGAAAAATACATGTTATGAACAAAGTTACTTTGTCTCGAGCTGACCAATAATGGTAGTGTGTGTTGATTGGTGTTTATAGTAGTTCAAGCTTGACAACCTTATTGCCGTATGTATGCATATATAATTCTCTCTTTTTTTTTTCATATTAATATTTGAAGAGTGCCATTTGAAATTTTCTTCTAGAATGATCATTTTTATCAAGATTGTATATTTAAGTTCAGTAATTTCACTTAAATGGCAATGAAGATTACCTATTAATTGTCATTTAAGTGAAATTACTGAACATAAATATACAAGCTTGATAAAAATTATCATTCTAGAAGAAAATTTCAAATGGCACTTAGAGGCTTTTGCATCTGAACTCTTCATTTGTTGTTTTTCAGACAGCTGCTATAGAACAAAAACTTAAATCTAAGTGCTGAGACGAGCGAAGAAGAGAGTAGTAAGGTTGGTTTGATCTCATATCACCTCTGTTATAGAGATTTTTGAATCGGGCCGACATTGAACGGTGACATTGACATTGAACGGTGACATTGACATTGAACGGTGGTCGACAGTTAGGAAGATGTTAGCAACGTGTCCATTTCAGGTGTCTAAGTTGTGCTGCCTTTGAGTCATTCATGTAAAAATCAGTTTATTTAATTGTTTTGTTTTTTAGTAAAGTCACTTGTCCTAGTTGTCCTGGCATACAATATTTTGAACAATTTCTAATTTCCTTAAATCTTTAGATTGTTCTTTACAATAGACAGGTTCATGGGAAATACCCTAGGTTTTAAATAAACCACAATTATCAATATAAAACATATTCTCTAATACTCACAGGTTGCTTTATTGCTGCACATAACTATATCAGTAACTTTTTGATTGAACTTTGCTCACTGTAAATTGTGTTGGGCTTCTTCTAATCTCATGTTCAGTGTAACTCATAGAGTGCTACAGAGATGACAGACAAGAGGATAAAGCTTGATGAGGAGGATATAGCCAAAGCTTTTAAAGGTAAACTGAGAAGTCAACGGAATTTAATGCATTTCTAGGCAAATTATTATACTCAAACATGGATACAAAAATATTAATCATTGGTTAATTTTATATTAATTCTTCTTCCCTTTCAAAGATCTTCTGATAAAGCAGTCTTCAAATACTACAAGCCCCAGTTGTAGAAAATGAGTCGAACTCAAAGAAGTGATCGTCCACTTGAAGATGAAGATGTGACGTTTAAACTCTTCTGTTTCTTTGGTTCAGCCATTTGTAGGCCTTAGTTTGTAAATGCATTATTCACTTCTGCCCATTTTTTTTTAAAACTTATTTTTTATTTTTTCAGAAAATTGCATTTTGATGCTTATTTCGTGATATAAAATTCATAGCGTACTTTTATTTTGATGTATAACTTAAATGTTCTACAAAAAATTAGAAATATAGCTCTGCCATAGCATTTCACTGATCTTTTTAATTTACTTTTATTTCTTTTTTTATTTACACAAGATACTATATTAAAGTTTTCTTGATTTTCAAAGTCTGTGCATGTCTTAATGTTTATATTTAATTATTTTTGCACACTTAATATACCATTTTAAATACTGAATAAAACAGCTTTCTATTAAGCTATTAGTGTAATGCTAATACACTTTTAATGCTAAAAATGTTCTTGAAGTACATTAAAATTATGCTTCACAAATATTATAACTAGTTTAAGACATATGAAAGTATATTTTTAATGAACTGCAAAGAAATACACTTAAATGTACTGGAAGTAGTCAATTTTAGCATAATTTAGTATATTAAAACATAGTACAAATGTTTCTAATACACTCATAATGACTTTATAAAGTACTTGTAACACAAATAAAGTACACTTTAAGCATAGTAAATATACTTTAAGTTGTTCCATTTTAGCACATAAAAGTACACTAAATACACTTAAAGTTGAGCTTTTCTTCAATTAAATTACTACTAAAATATATTTAGTACAAAATTAGTTGTTCCAAAATAGCATGCTTCAAGGTAACTAATCATGAACACACTTGAAGTATAAAAAGTATGCAAAATTTTAGTACACTTTAGCACATTTGTTTTTCACCTGGGTACCCTTAACTTCTATCATAATAAACAAACTGAACCAAATACAAAATAAGAATTGTTTATGATATTTTAGATCCATTTTATTACATACACTTCCATGCATGTAACAGCTAGAAATAGATTCATACCAATTAATAGAATGCACAATACCATGTAATAAATCTATGGAACAAAAAATGGACATTAACATTCTGACTACCCTAATTAAAAATGTGCATGTTTTGTTAAGCTTGTTAAGTCTGATGTCACTGTTTCCAAATCCAAAAGCTCTATCAGATGCCAAAAACAAACAACAAACGTTGCTAATATAAACTAATTGTGCTGTAATTTTCCTGAAAATGTTGATCATAACTTTTATCTCTATACCGAAATCTCAGATGGTTAGTTCCCCATCGTTGTCACTCCGAGTTCCGTCGGATGACGAAGATTGGGGTTTCGCTTAGAAGCATATCAACTTCGAGTATTACAAAATGAGCCAATTGCACGGGAAATGCCATGGGTCTGCGGAATTTGCATGGCGCATCTCCGCCCCACCTCGTGGGTATAAAAGGAGGACGCCGACAATATGCAGTTCATGTTTTTGCTTCGGAGCCAAGAGGTCCTCTTCACTCCGTAGTCTATTCTCTGATTATCTTCGAGAATCTTCTAGACGAGCAGCTTCCAGTCGGTGTTGGTGTGATGGCGTGTTCCAGCGAGTTTCACTTTCCTGTCTGCTGATCTGTGCAGTGTTCTGCAACAGCGCGTGTGTTTCTCCCTGGGCGCTTCAGCACTGCTGCGAGCTTTTCTCTCATAAAAAGAGCTTTCATTCACAAAAAGAGCTTGCACGCGGCACGTCTTTTTAAAGACGCTCTGCCCATGTATTGCACGCGGCTCGTCTTTTTAAAGACGCTCTGCCCGTGTATTTCTGAGTGCGATAGTCTTATTGATTCAGCTGATGGGCGCGATCGCTGTTTGTTGTTTGTGCGCGCTCAGACAGCGATCGCGGGTGCGTCATGTTCTACGAACGTGACCATCGCAGTGTTATGGTCGAGACTCAATGAGCTCTACAGAGCGACAGTCCCCTCATCCACACCCCAATCTATTTTCTCCACGTGAGGGAATACTTTGGCTGGTGGCCAGGGTGACCTGAGGCTGATGGTGTGGAACAAAACCCGACGATTTATCCTCGGTCCACACCCCCCTCTTACACATTGCAACCCGTGCGGTGTCTGGATGAGTTCGCTGACTGCCCGTGTCCAGTAGGACACCGGCGGCTCCAGCAGCTCATCCGGCGCCCCGGCAGATGAAATCATGTCTATCGCCGCATCACAAGGTGAGCTGGAGTCCTCTGGAGATGACGGTTCGGCTGTGCTGCCACCTCCGGGTGCGTCAGTCTGTCGAGTCTGATCCAGAGTTGACAGCTATGCTTTCCCGGGCTGCCGTGAGTATCGGGCTTGTGTGGACATTTGCCATGTCCCGAGTACTCATGGCTGATGATTGGTTTTTGGGGGTGGCGACCCCAATTCCTTTCTTCCCGGACGTGCATGAAGAGGTCATGAGCTCGTGGGAGTCTCTATTGACTTTTGTGACCGCTCAGCGGCCTCTTCCACCTTCTCTGCCCTCGTGAGACCGCGGCCCAGGGTGCACTGGGGTTTCCCCTGTAGAGAGTTCTGTGGCGACATGTCTGTGACCCCACAGCACCACAACCTGGTGTGGCGGCCCTAGCACCCCCCAATGCCTGTAGGTTTTGTCTACTCCGGTGGCAAATACCTATAGAGCTGCGGGGCTGGCTGCCGACTCACTGCATGCATCGTGCACGAGGGTAGGGCTGATTCAGGGCTCATACCAGAGCTGCGTGCCGCCACCGACCTTGCTCTACAAGCGACGAAGGTGACTGCACGCTCCCTGAGTCAGGTGATGTCCACATTTGCGCGAGGCTGAGTGAACCCGTTTCCTCAACTCCCTCATATCCCAGGCTGGCCTTTTTGGTCAGCTCACGGTCGAGAGCTCTGCCCAACAGTTCTCAGCTGCCGACTCACTGCATGCATCGTGCACGAGGGTAGGGCTGATTCAGGGCTCATACCAGAGCTGCGTGCCGCCACCGACCTTGCTCTACAAGCGACGAAGGTGACTGCACGCTCCCTGAGTCAGGTGATGTCCACATTTGCGCGAGGCTGAGTGAACCCGTTTCCTCAACTCCCTCATATCCCAGGCTGGCCTTTTTGGTCAGCTCACGGTCGAGAGCTCTGCCCAACAGTTCTCAGCTGCCGACTCACTGCATGCATCGTGCACGAGGGTAGGGCTGATTCAGGGCTCATACCAGAGCTGCGTGCCGCCACCGACCTTGCTCTACAAGCGACGAAGGTGACTGCACGCTCCCTGAGTCAGGTGATGTCCACATTTGCGCGAGGCTGAGTGAACCCGTTTCCTCAACTCCCTCATATCCCAGGCTGGCCTTTTTGGTCAGCTCACGGTCGAGAGCTCTGCCCAACAGTTCTCGGCTGCCCAGAAGCGGACTGTGGCTGACCCCGCGGCCAGCTGCTGCCACCTGGCCGCCGGATAAGACGCCTCAGTCCGCTCGCCGCCGAACGCGCCCTCCTGCGACTCCGCCCCTCCCGCCCGGCCCCAGCAGCAGCTTCACCCTGGCCGCGCCATGGAGGTGGTCGCAGGAAGACGCCTCAGCCCGTACCAGCCCTGCAGCCTGCTAATGCCAGGCCATGCGGCGCTCCTGTTACGGGTGGCTCACAGATGGGTTGCAGTTCTTCCAGGATGTGGTTGCAGGGCCACTCCTTCCCCCGGTGGAGGGTTTTAAAATAAAATAAGAACTGACTTCCCATCTCTGAGCCCCAGAGGGCGTGGATGGCAGTGCACGCCGCTTATGAGCCTCGCCGCTCTCATACCCCTCTGTCGCCAGACCACTGACAGACCAGGCCCCTGTGGAACGGTGGTCCTTCCCTGGCCTCCTCTGTCAGGATGCGGATTATGACCGTGCCCCCACTCCGGGCCGCTATGCCGTCCACGTCCGGGCCGGTCATTCCGCCTCGTTGCCCCATCGTGGGTACGTCTGTGGTTCACATACCCCGCTGGTTCAGTTTTGGAACTTTCCAGTCTGTCCCGCTGGCTCACTGGAACCATCAGGCTCAGCTATGCGATTCAGTTCGCATGGTCTCCTCCCCGCTTCCGGGGAGTCCGCTACCACGGTGGGTGGTTATGCCCCTGTCGTGTGTGCGGAGGTCGTTACCCTACTGGCGAAGGTACGATCGAGACCACCCCTCCAGCCGAAGTGAAGTCCGGCTTCTCAGCCCCTACTTCATTGTACTCAAGAAGAGCGGTGGTTTATGACCTTTCCTGGACCTGCGCGTCTTGAACCGTTTCCTTTACACGTTTCCGTTCAAGCTGCGCATGGCCAAACGCATTTTCGAATGTGTGCGGCCACAGGATTAGTTTGCAGCGATCGACCTGAAGGACGCCTACTTTTATGTCTCCTTTTTTTTCCTCGGCAAAGACCATTTTTTACGGTTACTTTCCAGGAGTGGGCATACTAGTACGCGGTTCTCCCATTCGGGTTAGCCCTGTCTCCTCGCATCTCTACGTAGGTCGTCGAGGTAGCCCTTGTGCCGCTACGGCAACACAGGGTTCGCCTCCTGAACTATCTCGATGACTGGCTGTCCCTAGCTCACTCTCGAGTCCAGGTTTGCGAACACAGGGACCTTGTGCTCCGGCACCTAGCCCGTTTGGGCCTTCGGGTCAACTGGGAGAAGAGCAAACTTTGCTCCGTGCAGAGGATCTCTTTTCTCAGTGTGGACTCGGTCGCCATGTGCGCGCAGCTTACGAGCTAGGGCGCACAGTCACTGCTGACTTGCCTAAGACAATTCGAGGGTAAGAGTGTGGTTCCACTGAAATACTTTCAGAGGCTCCCGGGGCATATGGCATCCGCAGCCGCAGCAACGCCGCTCGGTTTGCTTCATATGAGACCACTTCAGCTTTGGCTTCGCGATCGAGTCCCGAGGTGGGCACGGCAACTAGGCACGCTCCGGGTACCAGTTACTCCGAGCTGCTGTCAGACCTTCACCCTGTGGTCGAACCTCAGTTTTCTACGGGCCTGAGTGCCCTTGGAACGAGTTTCAGGCTTGTTGTTGTTCAACAGATGCCTCCACCACGGGCTGGGGTGCCATGTGCAATGGACATGCGGCTGCGGGCTCCTGGACAGGACTCCACCGTCTGTGGCATATGTCAATTGCCTCGAGTTGCTGGCAGTACGTCTTGCTCTGCACCGCTTTCGAGCACTGCTCAAGGGTCAACACGTACTAGTCAGATCAGACAATACCGCCACTGTAGCGTACATCAACCATCAAGGTGGTCTACGCTCCCGCCGTATGTCGCAACTCGCTCGCCACCTCCTCATATGGATTCAGAAGCATCTGAGGTCGCTTCGAGCCATTTACATTCCCGAAGCCCTGAACTGTGCAGCCGACGAGCTTTCATGGCTTCAGCCCCTCCCTGGAGATTGGCGACTCCATCCCCAGCGGTTCAGTTGATTTGGGACCAGTTTGGGGACGCACAGGTAGATCTGTTGCCTCTCACGACTTGACCCATTGCGCCCTGTTTGATTCCCTGACCGAGGGCACGCTCGGCACGGATGCACTGGTGCACAGCTGGCCGCGGGGTCGCAAATATGTGTTTCCCCCAGTGAGCCTTCTTGCGCAGACCTTACGCAAGGTCAGGGAGGACGAGGAGCAGGTCATTATGGTCGCGCCACACTGGCCAACCCGGACCTTGTTCTCCGAACTAGTACTCCTCGCGACAGCACCTCCCTGGCCAATCCCTCTGAGGAAGGACCTCCTTTCTCAGGGATGGGGCACCCTATGGCACCCTCGTCCTGATCTGTGGAACCTCCACGTGTGGCTCCTGGATGGGACGAGGCAGGTTTGAGTACCCTACCACCAGCGGTGGTGGCTACCATCACTTCCGCTAGAGCGTCGTCTACCCGACACGCCTATGCGTTGAAGTGGAACCTCTTCGTTAACTGGTGCTCTTCTCGCCGAGAAGACCCCCGGAGATGCTCAGTCGGTGTTGTGCTTTCCTTCTTTCAAGAAGGGTTGGAGCGAAGGCTGTCTCCCTCCACCCTCAAGGTATATGTTGCCGCTATTGCCGCACACCATGATACAGTAGAAGGTAAGTCTGTGGGGAAGCACGACCTGATCGTCAGGTTCCTGAGAGGAGCGAGGAGACTGTATCCTCCTCGCCCTCCTCTCGTTCCCTCTTGGGACCTCGCAGTGGTTCTAACTGCCCTGCAGAGTACTCCCTTTGAGCCTTTGCAGTCAGTGGAGCTTAAGTTCCTGTCTATGAAGACAGCACTCCTGACTGCACTGGCCTCCATCAAGAGGGTAGGGGACCTGCACGCATTCTCCGTTGACGAATTCGGGCCAGCTTACTCCGACGTGATCCTGAGACCCCGGCCTGGATATGTGCCCAAGGTTCCCACCACTCCCTTCCGGGACCAGGTGGTGAACCTGCAAGCGCTGCCCCTGGAGGAGGCAGACCCAGCCTTGGCACTGCTCTGTCCAGTACGTGCGCTTCGCACCTATGTAGACAGAACGCAGTGTTTCAGGACCTCAGACCAACTCTTTGTCTGTTATGGTGGGAAACTGAAGGGAAAGGCTCTCTCCAAGCAAAGGTTGTCTCACTGGATAGTGGACGCCATTGCTTTGGCATACCAGCAGCAAGGTCGACCGTGCACCCTTGGTGTGACTGCCTACTCCACCCGGAGTGTGGCGTCCTCTTGGGCTCTAGCGCATGGCGCCTCGCTAACAGACATCTGCAGAGCTGCAGGCTGGGCGACACCGAACACATTCGCCAGATTCTACAATCTCCGAGTGGAGCCTGTGTCCTCTCATGTACTCGCTTCAACCAGCTAGTACCGGACTTGCTCAGGTGTCTTCGCTTGCTCGCCATTCCACTCCACGGACTGGATACGTGCAATATTTCCTCAGGTGACCTTCCCCGTAAGCCCTGAGTTCCTCCAGCACTGCTGACGTCGATGCCAGTGTCTATTGCCTGTGCGTTGGCTAGGTGCCTTCCGTGTGCATGGTCCCTCCCTTGAGCGACCCCCACATGTGTATTTCCACTGTAAGCCTCTCTGAGCATGTGTCTTTCCCTTGGCAAGCCACCTTGCCACCCCTGGGCTGGCATTAATTGCATATTTCCTCTGAGATATGAGATATGCTTCCCAGTGTACCTTGGTACTCCTGTGCTAAATAGGAGTCCTTCGTCCGTGCTAGCCTCACGACAGGGATCTCAGATTTACGCAAAGGGCACTGGAAGACAGCTGTGAAGGTGGCGTGATTAGACTGGTAACCCCAATCGTCGTCATCCGACGGAACTCGGAGTGACAACGATGGGGAACGTCTCGGTTACGAATGTAACCCTCGTTCCACGAGTGGGGAACGGAGACATTCCGTCTGCCTGCCACTTTCCGCTGTACCGCTGGGAAATGCTTGAGTTCAGTCTCGGCTCCTCAGCAGGAAAACATGAAATGCATATTGCCAGCGTCCTCCTTTTCTACCCACGAGGTGGGGCGGAGATGCGCCATGCAAATTCCGCAGACCCATGGCATTTCCCTTGCCATTGGCTCGTTTTGTAATACTCGAAGTTGATAGGCTTCTAAGCGAAACCCCAATCGTCGTCATCCGACGGAACGTCTCCGTTCCCCACTCAGGGAACGAGGGTTACATACGTAACCGAGACGTTATTCAGCTATTTTGAATCGTAAAATATTGAAGTCTGGTATGCCTTGAGATTGGAGACTGTAATGTACACTATGGCTTTTCAAAAGCTTAAATGTGTGTCTTGAATCAACAGTGCTCATTAATGGTTGTTGAGTATTCTCACTAGAAACAAGATAGAGGAAGTAGAAGTAGAGGCTTTGACCCAGAAACAGCATTCCTTATGTCACAACAAGCAGAAAACATTTCCCATTATAACAGAGTTAAGGTGCAGTAAAATTAGCTGTTGTTCTGTGAATTTTCACTGGTGAATTACAGTTATTTCCATAAGAATCCACACAATCTGCAATTTCGTGTGTGGTCAAAAAAAAAAAAAAAAATTAATGTTGAAACAACATAACAACAGTAGCCTACATTTTAAATATTTGTTTAATGACATTTTTTTAAAATAAGGTCAGTATCACAGTGAAACAATGTTCAAGATTCAGGGAAGGAAGAGGACAGGGTCAGCTTGTGGAGACTGCGGGTGTTTATTGGAAAACAAAAATAAACAGAACAAAAACAAGGTCACGTGTAGCGCAGCACACGTGCCAGCTCTAGTGTAATCGGGTTCAATATAGTTCGATATGGGCCAACTGATCAGAAGTCAAGGAGCGGCTACTTGAGAGAAGGAGGCAACACAGCAGGTAGGTGAATACCATTTAACTTTGTTTACTAGGTGGAATCTTGCATTCATTGAAGAAAATCTTAATTGCAATTTGTCTGGAGCATGTAAATGTCAATACTCTCAAAACAACATATTACAAATTCAATAACTCAAATCACTCTTTCCCTTAAAAATGTAAGTCTTTTCAGTTCAGAATCAAATGATTCAGATCAAAAGAGTTGTTGACTCTTTAGAATCGTTCAGTTCAGAATCAATGTCTCTCCGTTCAAAGCTCGATGAAAAATATGCAAAAACAAAGTCTTAGTCCTCTTTGTCCAAAACGAAAAGGAAAAGATTTCTCATACCAATTTCGACGATTCAAGATCAAAGTTCAACAATCAAATGGTCTCCGTGGGTGGCTCGCCTTTTACATACGATCACATGCGTCTCACGTGTCCAGGACGGTGATCACAATTTCTCAGAAGAAACACAAAAAGGGAAGAAAAAAAAAACCCAGCCATGCAAAAACACAAGGCAGAACAATAATTAATCTTCCATTTAAACACTCTCATCAACAAATATCATGTATACACTTCAAACAACATATTAAACACTTATACACGACATTGTGACTCTTCATTGACTCGTTTACATCTTCACATGTGGTTAGCTTTAGCCCAACGTGCAAATTAGCACTAGCCGCTGAGTCTGCAACAGTTTTGTAGTAAAATATCAAGTCAGTATTAAAAAACTACAGCTTTCATTCTCGATTCTCTGCCTCGTCTTCTCACTTCGGCGTCAGCTCTTCAGTTATCACTTTCACTCAGAAATGTAATTTTTGCTTGCATTCAAGTTTATTTTACTCAATATCGATAACAAGTATCACTCAGTGTGCATTTGCTACGTCCGACTCACTCACTCTCTCTGTCTGTCTCTGACAGCAGCAGTGTCGCCGGCGCAGTTGCTACCATTGGCTCGTTGGAGTGTCAATCAATACAGTGCGATCCATGATTGGACTAAACAGTTTCTCTTCTAAAGCACTCGTTTTTCTCTCTTATTCTCCTTTTCTTAATTTTTCTTTTCTCTTTTAATCTTTTTACATATCTTTCCACTCTTTTACTGGTAGCCTGGATCACCCGGGTTACACGCGCACACAGCGCTATACATTTGAAACTCAGTCCACTAGAATCAGCTGTCACTCAAGACATTCCTTGCGCTCTCTGCACTCAGTGTTCGCCAATAAACTCTTACCGCTGTTCTCAGCTACTGCGCAGTCACCCACAGGTCTCCACTGGTCTCTCTCTCCCGGCATCTCATTTCCTCGTGGCTTTTATCGGTCTCCACACGCCAATTACTGAAACAAGACACAGGTGTTTGTCATTCACGCTTAACCCACTCACCCCGCACCTGTCTTCCGTCTATCCAATGCCTCAGGGTGAATCAGGATCGAGGTTTGGTTACATTCTGAATCAACCAGAGCCTGATAGGTACCCCCCTTTATACTCACAGGTATTTGGTACCGGCCAGCCTGATCGTGGGCACTCTGCAGGACATCCGGGACCCAGATCATTGTCCCCACATCCATCATCGGTCACCTGTCTATAAAATGCTCCAGGTCCCCGCAACACCAGCAGGCCGGCCCAGGTCCCTCCGCCGCCCTAGTGGCCTAGCGCCAAGTGTGATAAGTGATTGGCGTGGGGAGAGCGGCGGAAGAGGAGTTGTGTTAGCCCTAGGGACAGTGAACCCCCGTGCCCCTGGGCTGGGGTCTCAGACCCCCTGACAGGTCCAGCGCTGTCCCACCCCGCCCCCGGATCCAGAGAACCGAACCACTGGCGGTGTTGCTCTGGGCTCCGGCCGAACCTGCTGTAGAATTACTCTTTTAAGGTCGTCGAAGAACAGGAGGTTCTGGACAGGCAGTTGTTGGGCCACCACTAGCACCTCGCCGGAACGCAGTGGGATAAGGCACACCTGCCGATGCTCTCTTGGCCACCCACCTGCCTCCGCTGAAATCCCAAAAAGGTCCAGGAACACCTCCGGATTGTCCTGTGAACCCATTTTATTCAGCGGCAGGTGGAGGAGCTCGACCGTCGCCCGGCATAGTTTCTGTCAGAACCTCCCGGTCCATCCATCTCCAGAACTTATCGCGATCTTCTTCTTGCCCCTGAATGAGCACCTTGAACCATTGCTCCAGATCATTCCAGATTTCCATCAGGGCCTGGTGATGATCTTGATGGTCGGCGACGCTGACTGAGATTGCATGCTGGTGGCGGCTCCTGTCTTCGGCAACAGTGTAACAATGTTCGAGATTCAGGGAAGGAAGAGGACAGGGTTGGCTTGTGGAGAGTGCAGGTGTTTATTGCAAAAACAAAAATAAACAAAACAAAAACAAGGTTGTGCACACAAGGCTATGTAATCGAAACTCAGTCCACTATCAGCTGTCACTCAAGACGTTCCTCACGCTCTCAGCACTCTGCTTTCTCTAATACACTTTTCCCGCTGTTCTCAGCTACTGCGCGATCACCCACAGGTCTCCACTGGTCTCTCTCTCCTGACATCGTATTTCCTTGTGGCTTTTATTGGTCTCCACACGCCAGTTGCTAAAACAAGACAGGTGTTTGTCATTCCCACTCATGCCACACCTGTCTCCCGATCCTCTCTCCTGTCACAGTCCTCACTGAACCATGCCCCCCTTGCCACACACAGATACCTATCCTGCTACTGATTTAAACATTTATTAGGCTTTAAACAAATATAACAACTTTTAATCTAAGATAACTTAAAACAATCTTCACACAAACCAGTTTTTTACTTGTCCTGTCAAAATGCACAAGTTATTGCTTTCTTTCAGAAGAGGGCGGATCCATTACATGTGCATCGGATAGGGAACAACATGACAGCTGAATTTCTCTCAGGGAAAATGTCAAAAAGAGCCAGAAAATATATGCTGCATGGATATAGAGCAGCTATCGTTTTGTTTAAATATGGTTATAGTATAACATCACATAGTTATCTGTCTTTTATGACATGCTGTGGCATTCAAGTTGTGTATTGTATTTCACTAAAGGTGAAATGTTCTGCCTACAATAATGCCTATATTTTTATTCTACTCTTTATTGTAATACACAGAAATGTTTAAAAATTTGTTAAAAATGGTTAAAACAGTCAGAGACGATGGTTGCTTTAGTCACATTAGCAGTACAGCATTCTAAAAAGCTCATTCAGAAAGGAAATTTGAAAACATTCACACAGTATGAAGTGCCATACATGTTCTTGATATGAAGTTAGAGCACAAAGCTTTTGTATTGACCCATCCTTCAGAAATAACTTTTTCGCAAAATCCCTCATTGGTGAAGCTGTCATGTGTAAAATGATTTGCGCAAATATATAACATTTTACCAACGTTCTTCGGCACATTTCTTTCCGTCAAAAATTTAATTCAACCACGGTGTCCTCAGTGCCTTGGATGTTCGTTGGTACATCCAGCAACACAACATTTATAATTATTTTAGGCGCAGACATTGTAATACTAACTGTTCTGAGAGATTGATAATGATATATGGAGATTATAAAAAAAAGTATTGGGTGGATTTTTACCATTATAGGGTGGTGGTTTACACACACTGTGGACACACATCTGTGTTCAAACACATTATAAAAGTTAATTTGGCATAAAAGGTTCCCTTTAAGTGGCCTTTAGATTAATAAATTTTATATTATCTGCATGTACATCTAAAAAAAAAAAAAAATTAATATTTGAAGTACACTACAAGTGTCATGGTCGTGTTTAGTTTCATTGTCTTGTTTAGTTTGTAGTCATGGTTTTCATTGTCTCTGTTGGCCTGTGCTCTAGTTCTTCATAAGTTGTCATCGTTTCTTATTAGTTACACACCTGTTCCTTGTCACATTATTCATCTAGCCCTGTGTATTTTAGCCCTCCGTTTCTTCTGTTTAGTTTTCTGTGTAAACATCAATGTTAAGTTGTTTAGTTTATGTTCTTGAAGTTCTATTAAAATTGTTGTTCATTCTGCATCACACATCACTCTCTTGGATTCAACTACACGCTAACTCCTGACAACAAGTGCACGTTCAATACAATTTAGTGCACTGCTGGTTTGACACTGGGTATGTCACTGCTGATAAAAAGGTTAACAAAAGGTTTATAGACTATGCTGGAGACAGATTATTATTATTACATGTAACCACATTGAGAAATAAAGGGAAGCTCAGCACAAAAATGAAAAATGCGTGTGCAAAATTGACTCTGTAATGAATATTTCTGTTCTTTGCTTTTAATCGTCTTGTGTCTTGCTTGTATAGTTCATAATGCACCATTAGTAATAATTACATATCACATAACATATGAGATTAAGGTAACACTTTCTTTTACGGTGTCCTTGTTATGTTTCATGTACTTACCATAATAATAACAGTAAATTATGCATAATTACCTGCAACTAACCCTCAACCTAATCCTAATCTTACCCTATCCCTATAGTAAGTACATGTAGTTACTTAATATTACTCTGTACTTAAATATATAATTACACTGTAACAAAGACTAAATCTAATTATTCAGATTGGGAATTTGTGTATTTGACACACAAGGATAAGAACGTGTATATATTTGTTTTATATGATTAGAAAATATGTCCTTATAAATGAAAAAAATGCCCCTGCAAATCAAGTCCAGGGGGCAACTTGGATGTAACCCTCCAAGAAAAGGCAGCTCATAAAGACGAATTACAAAAATACCATTCAAAATGGTTTACAAAATTCTTCTTCGACCTGCAGCCTCTACACTCAAAACATTAACACATGAATCTCTGCACAAACACACTGACTAATAATTTTATCATGTACATTAATGCTTCAAGAGGAAACAGACTCTGTCAGGGCCCTTAATAAGGGCTTGGATCTGGATTGTCAGTAAAAGGACAATTTGCACAAAAAAAGCTCTTGTAATATGAGAGACATGCATTAATCATGTCTATTTTGTCTTTATTTCTCACAAAATGTCCATTGTGTTTTTCTTGAGCATGAAGGCATTTGTATTCCAGTGGGAGAAGCCTTTCTGAATATATTGTGTTATTAAACTTTCATGTAATTCTTGAATATAATTGATATCAGTGAGTCAAACACGGAGGAACTTTAAGAGGATGAAAACTAATAAAAGCCTGCAGCAGAGACCATTGATTCATGAATATGAGTGAAAGAACAATATGGAAAAGAATTACAAAAATGATCTGTTTAACGTGCAGTGTCAGTCTTTTTAGTTCCTACATTCCATTTAAATTGCAATACACAGTTTATGGATACATGAAGTATTACAAAGCAGATGATTCCTTGATTCTACCTTATTTAACTTACTGTGTTGAAGTATGGGGAATAATTATAATAACTCCTTACAGTCATTACTTATCTTACAAAAAAGGGCTATACGTACCATACACAATGCTGATTATCTTGAACATACAAATCCACTTTTTCTTAAATCAAAGTTATTAAAAATACAGGATCTTGTCAAACTTAACACGGCACAACTCTTATTTAAAGCATTTCATAACCTATTACCTGCTAACATACAAAAGTTATTTACACAAAGTGAGCAGTTGTACAGTTTTAGAAGCTATGGGAATTTTCTATACCTATGGTCAAAACCACCAGGAGGAGTTTCTGTGTGTCTGTATGCAGGGTTCAATTATGGAATAGTTTAGGGCTTGAACTTAAACAATGTCAATATATTCGTCAGTTCAAAGAACTCTATAAACAGAAGGTCTTGTCAGAGTACAAGGAGGGCGGGGTTTAAATCGTTGTAATCATGTATTCATGGGTTTGGTATCTTTCTTGTAGATATTCTGATTACCATTGCTGGTATTACTATGTATTCATAGGCTGTGCAGGTATTCGGATTACCATTGTAGGTAATACTATAATTATTTATCTGCGGTAATATGGTGTGTATTTAAGATAAGCAGTTGTTTTTTATTATTTTTTATTTTTTATTCATGTATTCATAGGCTGTGTAGGTATTCGGATTACCATCGTTGGTATTACTATAATTATTTACCTGCTGTCTTATATGGTGCTTATTTAAGAGATGCAGTTGTTTCTGTTTTGTTTTTTCTTTCATATATATATAGAAAAGAAAAGAAAAAGAAAAAAATTAGTAATTGAAATTGAGAGGAATGATAATTTCAACAATTAAGGAAGTAGCTACCTTTGTTTTTCCCTTAACTGTAACAGACCGGGGTAGGTCTAAATAAGTTTGACTTCTTCCCAATAGACTGATTTATGTTGTTAAAAATCTAATGCTTCTTATTACCTTTGTTATGTGTCACTATATTGCTCGAAATAAAATAATTTCATTCATTCATTCAGATGTAAGTCATTATACACTGATGAGCCAAAACATTATGACCACCTGCCTAAAATGCTGTTGGTCCTCCATGTGCTGACCGCCGAGGCATGAACTCTACAAGACCCATGGTATCCTGTGGTTTCTGGCATCAGGATGTTAACAGCAGGTCCTTTAAGAAGGTCCTGGTGAACTCTTCATCGTGTTCCTCAACCCATTCCTGAACAATGTCTGCAGTGAGGCTTTATTCTGCTAAATAAAGCCTCACTGGTGGCCACTTCCACCAGGGAACACCCTGAAGGAGTGTAGCCTATCCCCTGTCTGCAACAATGTTTAGGTAGGTTGCAGGTGTCTACAAAGACCCAGGGTTTCCCAGTAAAACATTGCCAGGAGCATCACACTCAATCCACTGGCTTGTCATTGTCTAACATCATGGTCCCACAGTGCATCTTGGTACCATCAATTCAGGTAAATTGTACACACATACACAGCCGTAATGTAAAAGAAAATGGATCTCATCGGACCAGGCGACCTTCTTCTTCCACTGCTCCAAGGGCAATTTCTGATACTCGCCTGCCTATAGGTGCTTTCGACAATGGATGGAGTCATCATAGGCACTCTGATGCAGCAGAATGTGATGCACTGTGTTGACACATTCCTCCCATAACCATCATTAAAATTTTGTGTGTCTTGTGCCACAGTAGACCCCCTGTTGGCTCAGACCAGATGGGATAGCCTTCCTTGCCCTTGTGTATCGATGGACCTTGGGCGCCCAACACCCTGACGCCGGTTTGTTTGTGCTTCCTCTGACCTCTGTTGGTAAATTATCACCGCTGCTGACCGGGAGGTACTCTGACCCAGTCGCCTTGCCATAACAATTTGGCCTTTGTCAAAGTCGCTCAGATATTTATTCCTGTTCATTTCTACTGTCTCCAACACGTTGATAACGAGAACTAATTGTTTGCTACCATCTAATCTGCCCAGAACTTAATATATGGCCTTGTTAGGAGATGATCAATGATATTCCAACCCGATCTCACGACCAATTCGTACGAATTTGTACGGGTGGCTAATTCGTAACAATTCATACGACCTCACTCGTACGAATTTGTACAAATTTGTAGGATTTTTGCTAAATCGTACATATTTTACGAATTCCAAATTCGTATGAATTCATACGAATGACCTACCCCTCGACAAATCGTACGAATCCGTACGTGTGAGGTCGTATGAATTTGTACGAATTAGCCACCTTTTAATCACTCTGTCAAATTCTTACGAATTGATCGTGAGATAGCGTTGGATATTCACGTCACTTGTGACTGGTCATAAGGATTTAGGGGCTGTTTACACAACACTGTTTTCAACTAAAAACTTCAAAACTTTTTATGTTTGCACGGCAACCGCGTTTTTGGGTGCCTGAAAACGCAAACTTTTGAAAACGGGTTTCAAAGTGCAAGTTTTTGAAAACTCAAATTATACCCTTAGCTAATCAGTGTAGCCTATTTAACCATTATATGATCTCATTGACTACTGGTTTATAAGTGCATAAAACATCCATGTTTCTATTTGTACAGAGACGCACGTTATAAGGTTTACTCACCTCGAAGAACGAATATTTAGTTGTGTTATTTATAATGTGGGTGCTATAATGTGACATTGTTAACATACCTTTGCAGTTGCTTGATGCGGTCGTTTTGAATCTTCCTGTACCCATAATAATGACATGATTCTGTAGACATAGTTTGCATATCTTATGTTAAATTGTAGCAAGTACAAACAAGGTTTGTATGGAGCACATTGTGCACATTCAATCTGCACATGCACAGCTCAACAGGAAGATTATCCAAAAGACTCCCTGCTTCCAGACCAGGCAGAATCGCTGTCAAACGCTGCATCCGCTGTCCGGCAGTCTGATGTCCTCACATCAATCTCTACAGGTCTAACAATATGAGAACGCAGTCTGAGCACAAGAACCATCTGCACCATCTCTCTATCGCTCTCTTTTTCTCTTAAGCCCAGTGGACTTCATTCACAGCTCGTCCTTTGAGAGTCAAATCAGATAATAGGATCTTTGTATGAGGGTCTGGGGTTAGATAGAGGGGTGCCCTGGACAGTTTACTCTTTAAATGCGAGTTCTCTCTCTCTCTCTCTCTCTCTCTCTCTCTCTCTCATATATATATATATATATATGTGTGTGTGTGTGTGTGTGTGTGTGTGTGTCTTATGGGTCAATATCTAATTAGGGCTTAAGTGCTGAGAGTAATAGATCAGAAACAAACTAATCATAGCTGGGCATCTCTGCATGCCACTAGGTTACAAGGGCGAAGACAAATTCACAAATGCCAGTGGCCAATATTATATTCTTAATTAAAGTATAATGCATATAATAATTTGTTTAACTTAGTCGAAAACCACAAGTAAAGACAATTATGGTCAGTTTGTACAACCCATGAAAAGTGTTTGTGTGTTGAATGAATTTAGCTAAATTAAGTTGAAATATTATTTCAATTTAAAATAACTGTTTTTTATGTGAATATCATGTTTTCTATCATTACTCTAGTCGTCAGTGTCAAATGATCTTTCAGAAATCATACTAACATGCGGATTGGCTGCTCAAGAAACATTTATTATTATTATAAATGTAAAAAAAAAAGTTTTTACTGTATTTTTGGTAAGCAATAAGATACTTTTTAAGATGTGTTAAGATGAAAACTGAACACTTTACAATATGTTTAAATTTTAATGCATTAACTATCATAAACTAACTTTCTTCGTGATTTATTAATGTATAGTGTAACGGTCTCCAGTTGGACTACTCTCCACATCAGACTATTGCTATTCCCCCACAAACTACATCTCCCATGATTCTCTGCCTGGACTCATCAGCACTCATTATCACATTCAGTCTCATTATCTTGTTCACCCCATACAAGCCTGGTTCACCTCATCACTCAAGTTTTGTATATTGTTGCGTTGCATTTCTGAGCATTCTCCCTGGTTTCATTGTCTCTTGGTTCTTGGATTTTTGCCTGTTTCGTGCACTCCCTTTTTGCCTCTGAACCCTGCCTGTTTGTTTCTTTTTGTTTGTTTTTTTGGAGTGCCTTCCTTTGCTTGACCCTTTGTTTGATTATGATTCTAGATTACTTTAATAAACTACATTTGGATCCTCAACCTTGTCTTATACATAATACATACGTAACATAGGCTATTTTTCATTGTTAGACGACGTACTTCTTGTTAATTTATGGTACCAAGTGCATTAACTACATTTTTAATTTAGTCTTTACTGCAAAGTGCTACTGAAAATGTAACTTTTTTTGTGCACATTATCTTTTCATACATTAGATTTCCCTCTACACACATTATAAATAAAGGTTTCAAAAGTTTATGATGCCATTGAATATTTTTGATTCCCCAAACCAATGAACAGTTCTCAAACAATTTTAATTTTTTTAAAGTGTGAAGGGTTACACATTTATTAAATGTTTAATTTAGGTTTCCAATACCAAAGTAAATAAACTGAGAATGTTCTGTTTGTTGAAGTTAGCATTTATCAGCTGTGAAACCGTTTCCAGCAAGAGAATCTGGCAAATCCTGTTTTTCTGTATTTGTCAGATTACTGAAACTCTTAATTGCTTCTTCCTGACATTCCTGTTTTCCCTCTATTGTAAGCAGATTACTGAAACTCTAGGTCGTTCTTGAATCTCACTGGATGAATAGTTATGTTGAGTGGATTAGGAGGGGCAACAGTTTCAATCTAGAACTGGTTTCCTAAACCTGTTTACATCATTCACATACTTTGTAAATCCCTCCCCTTTTGGAATGTTATAAATGTAAGGAAATGTTTTCCCTTAGTTAGACTCGCGACAACGCTTGGAAAAGACTACAGCAACGCCAGCTCGTGTTCTCAATAAAGAATCCTGCTTAAGATACAGCCCGAGTCTCCTGGTCTTCGCTTCTGAGTTTTCTACACTTTAGAAGAAATAAGTTCACTACAAGTGTGAAGAACATTTTAATAACCTGAATAACATTTTTTCACTATAAGGAACATTTTGTGTAATGGAAAGGTTCCATGGATGATGAAGGTTCTTTGTGGAACCATCTATGCCAATAAAGAGCCTTTATTTTTAGGAGTATATAAAAACTGCATTCTAAATAGAACCTTAAAAGGTTCTGTCAGGCGGATCATGTATGTAACCTTTTAGGTGTTCCCATCATGAGATCATTTTATGGATTTTCATTTTATTATAATTATTTTTTTAATTCAACAGCTCATACCTTATAACAAAAAAAAAATTAAGTAACCTGTTAAATTTGAAAGTATTATGCAATCATTTAAGACATTTCTCCTCACAGACTTTTTGGCATAAAAGGGTTCTCTAAAATTGACTCAATAAACATATAGGGTTCTACAGTATAGTGAAACCCATTTAGCCTTTTTTTCTAAAATGTGTATAAATTTCATAAAATATTTACATCCAGGCCTTGACATAAACACCCGTCAACCGGCATTTTAGCAGTGGCATGTAACTGCATGTAACAATAACGAAGTTGCATTATCGTTTACATGTGTAGACCGCATCTCAGCAGCTAAGTTAAAATCTATCTATGCATATACTGTGAGTTTGGGTTGCTTGGTTATAAAAGAGCTTGGGTTGCATTTGTCGTAATACATAATGTACATTCATTGATTGTTTATTTTTAGTATAATACATTTTAACAGTGTTGTTCAATAAAACCAAATGATTACTTGATTTTTATATTTATTTGAACCAATTATTATTGCCTCATTATTATTATATGCATTTAAAGTAATACTAAAGGCTAATTGTTCACTTGGTCTATTTTCATTACCACAAAAAAAAAAAAAAGTCGATTACTCGATTGATCATCAAAATAATCAACTGATTGAAATATCGCCTCGTTCTCATTTATTTATTTATTGCAGGGACAGTGCATATTAATAAACATTTCTGTCAATATCCCAGAGTTAGCCAGAAGGCTATTTTTCATCTGTGGTCCCTAGACAGATGGTAAAAGTCACCCTACAAGTGAGTAAAATTACATATTTACATAACAATATAAAAATTGCAACACATTTAGTAAGAAATACTATTATGTTAAAATGTTCAATCGAAACACAGCAAACCGACAATCACAAAAACAGCAGACTAAAACATGACACATACAGTAAACACACACACAAGGCAAGAAGCCAGCAGTGGGCAGCGAGGAACACTCATGAGTAAAGTGTATCATACCCAAATTAAACATAATTTCCCAACAACAAAATTGTGGCCAGTGAAAATACTGAGTTGCTAGTAACTTTGGAAAACCACTAGCAATAGTGGCTGGTGAGCAAAGTACAGTTAGTCATCCTCTGTTTATATCAAAACACAAAAATGAATGCTGCACCACAAACATAAACTATTGGAGAAATAAAGGACCAAAACATTTCTGCTGTGCTTTTAGTATTTTATATTTCACTTGTGTAAAGTGAGTATAGACTCTGTCACACAGCACAACAGCTGTTTCATATTCTAATAAAGCTTTCAACATGAGTTAGTGCTCTAATTTGGTAAGTACACACTCGTAACGCGTTTAAAGGCCGCTGCGGCAAGCGTGTGTTAAGTGTGAGATTGTTAACTCCTCTGCTGTTTTTTACTCTCACTTCAGCAAACACACACACACGCACATATTAAAGTCAATTACAATAATTGCTTAATCAATTGTTCAAGGCGGCATGCGTGTGTGATGGAAAGGTGAAGGAGAGAGGCAGACGATTGACCCCAGAGCTTATTTGCGCTGATGGAGCTGAAATAATTTGCAACGGTCTCTCTCCACACTAAGAAAAGAGGAAAAAAAGATTTGTTTATTACCAAAATCTGTCAGGCAGGTACACGACACTGATATAGCGCCCAGACACCCACGAGCAGACTTGAGACATGGAGAAAGTGATGAGAAAATGATGAGAAAATTAGAGCGAAATCACAAACTGATTATTCCCACTAAAGTCACATGAGATGTGATTGGGTCTCGGTTGGCCGCAGGAAACTGCAGACATCCTGTCGCTTTGTCAACTAGTCTGTGGCGTAAAGCAGAGACACAAGATGAGCGACTGAGACATCAGACAGTTTGTACTTATTAGTTTGACAGTGTTATGACATTAATAAGGCTTCATTCACACCCTTAGTGTTTGCTGTTGACACTCATACACTAACAGATGTGACTTTCCAATTGTCCTGTTCATTTAACAGCTTATAGGAACAGACTGAACTCTATGACAATTTTGTATTGTTGAGGTAGCCGTTAAAATCATGCTATAGGGTAAAAAAAAAAATTTAAGTTGCCATTAGACAGACGTTGCAGTGGTGTCACAGAGCTGCCCTCTCTTGCCTGTGTTCCCCTTGCAACCCCCTTTGTATAAAAACATGCACACATACTTGGGTTTTTAAAAGACTCTTTATTTACCTTGATGTGTCAGCAAGGTGGAGAGATGGATTACACACACACACACAGATACACACACACACACACACACACACCTACAACTAGACTGCTGTGCCTCAGACTGGCCACCTGAGCACTAAACCAGTGGACATTTAAGCTTTTCTCAAACTGTTGACTATCACCTGGATCAGCATACAATGACTCAGTGTTTCTCAAACTTTTTCAGCCCAAGGACCACTTTATCTTCCCATTTTTTTCTGAGGACCACCTAACAAAATCCCACTCTATAACGCCCCCCAAAAACAACAAAATTGTAAGGATAAGCTAAATTTAAGTTTAATAGGCCTATGCAACTGTTTAAAGTCAAAAACGAATTATTCAAACACAAATGCAATTTTATTTCATTTGAAAAAGTAAATGTGAAATGAGCTGTAGCTTAAAATGCAAACTGCACATGTGAAAAAAAAAAAAAACTGCAATTAAACATACTGTAACAGCCTAGGTCCCACTTAATGTCATTTCAAAGAGCCATTAGTTTAAAACTGAGGTGGTGGGTATAGGAAGTCTATGGTTCAATAAAATGCTGAAAAAAATGTTCCCCTTAATGTCCAATATCACTGAAATTACTGGGATTTTACACATGAAACAAAAACTAGTACATTACAAAACTAATAGATCTGTAGATTTTATATTTTGAGATTTCCATCTAAAACTTAATGTGAATATTAATGAGACGAGTGGTGCTGCTTCTCACACATCAGTTTCTGAATGTCTGGCTCCAAAGAGGACAGTTTCAGTTGCAGAAGTGTATTAAGTATATATTGATTGTCAAAGTATTTGGTATCTGTACAGAATTTCTTCGGAGATTTACATTTAATTTTCACAAATATTAGTTAATTAACATTAACTACTAGGCATGTCCAGATATTTGTCCATACATGTCCATTGTCCTGACATGGGCGGTGCTAGGCAGGGGCTAGCAGTGCTTCAGCACCCCCAAGAAAGACCAAAGCACCCCGATAGCACCCCCAAAAATAATTTCTGGAAGCAATTATATTCAGGCGGTATTCTATGGAAGCCCTGAACCGCATGGTAAAAAAAAAAAAAAAAAAAAATTCAGATATCAAGTCGTTTTTTTCAATCTCGTTATTTCGACATTAAGTCGTTATTTCGACATAAGCTTGTTATTTCGATATAATAGGTCGTTATTTTTCGACATTATTTCGTTATATCTCGTTATTTCGACATAATATCTCATTATTTCGACATAATAACTTGCTATTTCGACATAATATCTCATTATTTCTACATAATAACTTGCTATTACGACATAATATGGGGACATTCTAATTTCCACTAAGTCACATGCGTTTTAGGTTTTCTATGGGAGGAAAATGCTAAACGTTTAATTAAACGCGTTGTGTTCATATTCTGTGCTCATATGATTTTTTGTTGTAGCCTATACTTTATTATGATTTTATCATAATGATTAATACATGGCATGCACACACAATTATCCGTGAACTTGATCAATGTTGCATATGTTTTATGCACAAACAAATCAAATGCCTTAACTTATGTGTGCAAAATTCAGAATTAAATGAATGTGCAGCAATAGAAAGTCCGTAGGGTCTACTATAGCTATTAAATAAGTGCATTTAGTTTCATATTTGTTCAAATATTATTTTGACATGAGTAGACATGATTTTGACCACTTCATTAAGTTTTGTTTTGTAGAAAGCCTTTCTTTAAAGTTAATTTCGTTTTGTATAAATTGTATCTAAATCTTAATAAATTTTTTATCAACCAATTGCCTGGATTTAATAAATAAGAAGCAAATATAGCAGACAATATAATCACTAGAGGCGCCGGCGCGATCACTTGCATTGCACGTGAACTAGAGCGCATCTCTTCATAAATTAACTGAAACTCAGCGCCTATGCCTCACAGACATGAGAAATATATCTATAGAAAGCTTGAAATGTCTTTAAACAAAAAAAATTTCAAAACGAAAAGTATAGGCTAGCCTACTCTCTGATTATGTAATCTATTATTTGCATTTCTCTCTATAGCCGCGTTCATACGGAGATGGCGATCGTCAACTTTTGCAGCCGAGATTGACACACGGCGGTTTGACGACCGAACCCCATTAAAAAGCCCAATATTCTGCCGAATCCGAATCCTGGATTCTGTGCATTCCTACTTTCTATACATGCTCATAGACTCGTTCTCATGTTAAAAGAGAAAAAGACCTGAAATAACTTTTATCATGCTTTTTATACATTTGCTGTGTTGCATTATGGGGGTGGGAGGGGGAAAGGGTTGGAACAGTTTTTTATGAGGTTATTGCTCATAATTACTTTCTATATTATAGCTGAAATGAAGTTTGTGTTGTGCTTTTTAAATTTGTGCATTCAAAAAAATGGTGTTACTTGATCTTTAATACTTTTCCATGCTATATTAGTTCTGAGAAATGGTTGTCCTACCCATGTGTTTAAATTCTCACACAATGAAGTGGTCAGTTAGTCTATGACTGTTGTTCAGTGAGTGCAGTATCTGCTGAGGAGTACTCTGATTGACATGGGGAATTAATTGGATAGTTGGATGGTCACGTCAGTAAACACGTCATCAGAGGAGAGAAGAGATGTTGCTGCAAAAAATATTTTGATTACGAGGCACATGAATTTAACAAAATTATATGCACGGTAAATCATTTAGAATAAACACTGCAATATTCCATAAAAATAAAAACAAAATGAAAAATAAATAGGAAAATTGCTACAGCAAAGGTAACCCAGGAGCTTTATTTGCAGAAAGGCACATTAGTTTTTGCTTTTGCACAACTGCTTACACACAAAATCCTTACTTGTCACACAATTTCTGAAACCTGACACTCACCAGAACCACACACCACATCTGCAAACCCATACATTAATTCTCAGCCTCCGGCTCAGTTTTAAATTTCATAAAACACTTTTTGCAAACCACAACACACAATTATCTTTATAACACACAACAATCTAACAGGAAGTATCTTGATTTCCTTTTTCTAACACAACCTATCAAAATGCCACACTAATTCATTAGTGCCTCACACTAACACAAGTGCCTCACACTCCTCACTTGTGAAAACACTCATTGCTTTACTTAACACCAACCAATGATGGCTTTAGAATAGGACTATAAATAGGCCAAAGGTCAAATTATATATTTTTTTGGACTGTTTAATACTGTATCCACAACCACATATGCTTACAGTGAAAAAAATTAATAGTTTGGTTTTCTTCTTGCTTTCGCGTTTACTATGAATTTTTCAACATCTCTCTTCCTATTACTTTCAATCTTGTACATAAATGTACTAGGAGCTCTTGAAAAAAGAGCTTTATGTTTTTGAATAACTGTGTGTATATGATAAAAATATAATATTATGGCAAAGGTGTTTGCAACGTAAGACAAATGTTTGCTTTTGAGATGTGTTTGTTTTATTTTGAATGCAGTATTTTGAAGAGATGTGAAGCATTTTGCATTTTGTGTGTGCAATTCTTAGATTTGTACTTAAAGTTTTGAAAAAAAAAAGATTACTCAATTCTTGACTAATTTGATTATTAATAAATGTTATATGGTAAGAATGTTTAAGTTGACATTGAGAGATTTGATTTGGTATACACTTTGCAAAGTTGTTTAGATCACTTCTAAAATTTAGAGGAGACAAATGTGAGACCACCAGAGTCTCTACCTAAGGATAAAAATCTGAGCACAGTGTCTTATGTTATTACATTTTACATATACATTTATTCATTTAGCACACACTTTTATCCAAAGCGACTTACAAATGAGAACAATAGAAGCAGTTAAACTAACAGTAGGACAACAATATGTAAGCGCTCTCAGTTTAATCTAACGCAGTACATGTAAAAAAAATTTTATAACAAAAAAAAGAATAGAAGAGAAAGTGTTAGTTTTACTGGATCAAGTGCTGCAGAAAAAGGTGCATCTTCAGCTTTTTCTTGAAAGTGGCTACGGACTCAGCAGCTCTGGTTGAGTTAGGCATTCCACCAGCTGGAAACAGTCATAGTAAAGGTCAGAGAAAGAGATTTTGTTCCTCTTTGAGATGATACCACAAGACGACATTCGCTTGCAGAGCGCAAGTTTCTGGATGGGACATAAGTCTGAAGTAATGAGTTTAGGTAAAAGGGAGCAGAGCCAGTGGTTGTTCTGTAGACAAATGTCAGTGACTTGAATTTAATACGAGTGGCAACTGGCAACCAGTTCAATTTTGTAAGGAGAGGAGTGACATGTGCTCTCTTCGGCTCATTTAAAGACCACTCTGGCTGCAGAATTCTGGATCAGTGGCAGAGGTTTGACAGAGCAAGCTGAAAGACCAGCCAGGAAAGCATTACAATAGTCCACTCTGGATAGAACAAGCACTTGGACAAGGAGTTGTGTAGCATGCTCTGATAAGAAGGGCCTGATCCTCCTAATGTTGTGCAAGGCAAATCTACATGACCGGGCAGTCCTAGCAATGTGGTCTGTGAAGTTCAATTGATCATCAATTACAACTCCAAGGTTCCTGGCTGACCTTGATGGAGTTATGGATGATGAGCCTAGCTGAATGGTGAAGTTGTGATGAAGTGTTTGGTTGGCCGGGACCACAAGTTGCTCTGTCTTCGCAAGGTTTAGTTGAAGGTGGTGGTCCTACATCCAGCCAGAAATGTCTGTCAGGCAGGCTGAGATACAAGCAGCTACCGTCAGATAGTCAGGCTGGAATGAGAAGTAGAGTTGTGTATCATCAGCGTAGCAGTTATGGGAAAAGCCATGTTTCTGAATCACAGATCCTAGTGATGTCATGTAGATGGAGAAGAGAAGTGGTCCAAGCACTGAGCCCTGAGGCATCCCAGTAGCTAGATGTTGGGTCTTAGACACCACACCTCTCCATGACACCCTAAAGAACCTACCTGAGAGGTAAGACTTGAACCATTGGAGTGCGGTTCCTGAGATGCCCTTCATCTTTAGGATTGACAGGAGGATCTGGTGGTTAACTGTGTCAAAGGCAGCAGACTGATTCAGCATGATGAGAACTGAGGATTTGGAAGCTGCTCTTGCCAATCTCAGAGCTTCAATTACTGAGAGCAGGGCAGTCTCAGTTGAGTGTCTGCTTTTGAAACCAGACTGATTGTTGTCCAAGAGGTTATTCTGTGTATAAAAGGAAGAGAACTGGTTGAAAACAACTTGTTCAAGTATTTCCGCAACGAATGGAAGAAGGGATACCAGTCTGTAATTTTCCAGATGTCCTTCCAGATGTGCTTTTAAGCAGTGGGGGTTACCTGAGCCTGCTTAAAAGCTGTGGGAAAGGTACCAGTGTGAAGAGAGACATTTATGATGTGCATGAGTGTGGGTATAACTGAGGAAGAAATGTCTTGAAGTAGATTAGTGGGAATAGGATCAAGCGGACAGGTGGTAGGGCGATTGGAAAGGAGGAGTTTGGAGACTTCTGCCTCTGAAAGTAAAGAGAAGGAGGGTAGAATGTGTGCGTTAGCTGGGAAAATGTGTGTGTCAGTTTGTGGATTGGTAAATTTACCTGATTTGTGAGTAGCTGCAGTAGATACTCGTTTGAGGTCAAATGAGGCAAGCAGAGTGTGGATATCAGCAGCCTGAGGTTTTTCTAGGTGGATGCTGAAGTCTCCAAGAACTATGAGAGGAGTACCATCTTCAGGGAAGGATGAGAGAAGCACATCAAGCTCCTCCAAGAAATTGCCAAGCTGACCTGGGGGAAGATATACTACTACAAAATTGATTTTAATAGGACTAGTGATAGTAATTGAATGTGATTCAAATGAGCCATTATCACACAGAGGTGGTAAAGGATCAAATGTCTGAAAACCTAAAAATAGATTGGTGAATGCCATTGGTTTTGCCTACATGGCATTTCATGTCATTTTATTTTTTAAACAACTGAGTGTCCTAGTGTCCACTACAGAGGACATAGCATACCATATGAATAAAATATAATTTTGTTTCCCCCATTTGTTTTATATGCTCTAAAAATTATTAAACTCTGGTCTCTGGATAAGATAGGGATAAAACTAAAGTTATATACAGTAAGTGCTACTGAATTTCTGACTCATGCCTTTTAAAGATTGATGCAAATAATGGATACATTTAGGATGTTTTCTTTCAATGGTTGAAAGAAGACATTTTATGGAATCATAAGCTCAAAATCTCAAAATAAGTGGATGATAAAACAACGGGTTTGCCTATAGTGTCTTGCCTTAAAAGTTAATCTTTTATTTAGATGGTATAATAATAATAATGTTCAAACGTGTATGTACATGAATTACAGGAGAATTCTTTCTTTTTTGTAATTTTTTCTGAAATACCATGAACTTTTGAACATCACTATGCTATTTGCATCTCTCATTATTTCACATGTTAAATAGCATTATTGCTATATAATGTTATAGCAATGTGGTGCAAATAAAGCAGGAATGTGCAGATTGATCAGCATTTCCAATACTTGTTGTATCAAAAAGATTCACATAAATCTTTTTATAATCTATTTTTACAAAGACGAACAATTTCGCCTTTCCCTCATAAGAAGATGAGCATCAAAATGCTGAAAAGCACAAGCAGGTACAGAGCATCAGCCGAAGGCATTTCGCTCAAAATAGCCACAGAGTTAAATAGAAAGTTCTTATCATAGCAGTGTGGCACTGTTATTATACTGTAAATTTAAAGTTCCCTTTCGAAGCGTCTGATATTGACGCTAAGGAGAATGGCATCAGTGTGACAGGTGTCTGAAGCACGTGTGACAAACACACCAATTTAAGTAAGTAATGAGTAATATCAATTAACTACTGTACATGTACGTACTATAGAGTTATGGTTAGGGTTTGGTTTAGGGTTAGTTATGATTATGCATATTATATATATTATAATTTAGTTATTACTAGCAGTACATGTATAGTTACGTATGAGTACGCCACCTTAAAATAAAGTGTCACCAGACAATTATTTTGTATATTATTTAGTTGATATAATAATAATAATAATAATAACAATAATAATAATATAGTTTATTAGGGTGAGTAAATTAGAAATAACAGAATCATAATTTTGGGGTAAACTATCTCTCTAGTTTCGCATGAACCTTGACCTGACTTCTTGGTCTGTTTTGAAATTACCGTTGGAAGTCAGAGACACATTTCCACAAATGTGCACAAAGAATAATGTGATCTAATCAAATGCAATCTTTATCTTTTTTCCATGATGTCATGATGAATTTTAGAAAGCCAAGCGTGACTGTAAAGCAGGACCATCAAGCATCGCTGATGTCTCCCAGTGCACTGATTAAATATTAATGGCGGCACACTCCAAGGAGAATCATTCGCCCATAATTTTTTACTCTAGATTGCATCTTAGCAGGGACACGGTGCTGCCGGGATGCTTATTGTTTCAGCATTGGTAATTTCTAGACTGCTCTCAAAGAAAGGACTGTTAGTCTCTAAATCAGATCAGGAGACACTCGAATTTGTCCTTGCATGACGTTTTTTTTTTTTTTTTTTTTTTTCTGTGTGAAAAACTGGCAATTGTTGGTGTGATATCTTTTTTCATTTTATGAAATTTATTGATTTATTGGGCTCATATGCTCGGTTCAGCTGATTTGAAATAGCAGGGGTCACATTTCAGAAGAAACAAGAATTTTACTATGACACAGCAGAAACTGAAGGGAAATGCTGCATACACTGTAAGAAGACCACTATGTATGATAATTCAGTTTACCCCACTGGGAATGACGTGCAGGAATGTTGAATGTATTTTCATTAATTTAATTATTTCATTGGTATGAGAGAATACAAAATAACCAAACACCTTCTGTTTTTTGTGTGGAGTTTATGGACCATTTTAAATTTACATTAGCTGTTGAAAATAATGCAAGCACTAATTGTTGCAGGTCATGAAATGCAGGTTTGTGATTGGTTATTGATGGATTATGGCAATGATTGTGTTTGGCCACTTGCCAACTGACTGACAGCATGTCTGGCCGACTTTCCTTTCTGCTTGACTGACACTATTCTGTAACTTTCCACTTGACAGGTTGCATGTACCTGGATCAAATTTGTAATCTTCACAGCAATCTGGCCTTTAGCAGTCTACAACCGAAAGCACACGGTAACAAGTCAATACTGCAGTGAAACAGGAACAGAGTGCAGACACTGCAGACCTTAGGATTAAATGATACATATAAAGCAGGTCTACTGAATGCTGAAAAAGAGCAATTTTCCCATTCATCTTCTCCATAGGTCAAGAACTGAACCAATCAACTCTAAAATGAATCATTACATTTGAGTCACAAAGCATTTGAGTTGAACCAAACAAAAGGTTATGAATAAGGATATAAATAAGACTATATACTTTCATTAATCTATGAAGGAATGAACTACACATCTCAGGAGTCATTGCAAACAACAGAATCAAATCATACATGATGGTAAAGTATTTTTATAAGTATTAAAAGTATTTTAACAACATACTTTATGCATATTTTGCGAAATAAACAGTATACAGTGAAGAAAATAAGTATTTGAACACCCTGCTATTTTGCAAGTTCTCCCACTTAGAAATCATGGAGGGGTCTGAAATTGTCATCGTAGGTGCATGTCCACTGTGAGAGACATAATCTAAAAATAAAAATCCAGAAATCACAATGTATGATTTTTTAACTATTTATTTGTAAGATACAGCTGCAAATAAGTATTTGAACACCTGTCTATCAGCTAGAATTCTGACCCTTAAAGACCTGTTAGGCCATGTTTACACGGAAACGATCTGAAGAGAAAACGCAAAAGTGGCGTTGCGTTTTCACTTTTTATTCTGCGTTTAGACGAGCGTTATGAAGGGGAAATCTGCGTGCATATGGTGACGCAAAAGTGTGTGAAATTCGATGTAGTATGCACTCCAGGCGGCTAGGTGGCAACGAAGCACTGCCACACAACAACACCAATATCTGAGAATATTTTGGACAACTGCTGAAAAGACTCTTGTATGTTTATCAGAGCTGCTGTGGCAACTTGAAGGTCCGACGTATGGAAATAATCCGACATGTTAGTTATTATTTTCCTGTACTGGCGAATGCCTGTGACGTAAACGCGCACGTGATCGAGGGCAGTTTTGCGTTTTTACCGGTTTTTACCCTTTACACAGGAACGCGACGGTGGAGCGTTTTTAAGTTTTCCACTCTGGAGGGTGGTTTCACTTTTTTGCGTTTTTAAGCCATAAAAACGGCGGCACCGTGTAAACGAAAGGCACATCCGATAAAATATTTTTGCGTTTTTACTCGGAATCGTTCTCGTGTAAACAGGGCCTGAGTCTGCCTTTAAAATGTCCACCTCCACTCCATTTATTATCCTAAATTAGATGCACCTGTTTGAGGTCGTTAGCTGCATAAAGACCCCTGTCCACCCCATACAATCAGTAAGAATCCAACTACTAACATGGCCAAGACCAAAGAGCTGTCCAAAGACACTAGAGACAAAATTGTACACCTCCACAAGGCTGGAAAGGGCTACGGGAAATTGCCAAGCAGCTTGGTGAAAAAAGGTCCACTGTTGGAGCAATCATTAGAAAATGGAAGAAGCTAAACATGACTGTCAATCTCCCTCAGACTGGGGCTCCATGCAAGATCTCACCTCGTGGGGTCTCAATGATCCTAAGAAAGGTGAGAAATCAGCCCAGAATTACACGGGAGGAGCTGGTCAATGACCTGAAAAGAGCTGGGACCACCGTTTCCAAGGTTACTGTTGGTAATACACTAAGACGTCATGGTTTGAAATCATGCATGGCATGGAAGGTTCCCCTGCTTAAACCAGCACATGTCAAGGCCCGTCTTAAGTTTGCCAATGACCATTTGGATGATCCAGAGGAGTCATGGGAGAAAGTCATGTGGTCAAATGAGACCAAAATAGAACTTTTTGGTCATAATTCCACTAACCGTGTTTGGAGGAAGAAGAATGATGAGTACCATCCCAAGAACACCATCCCTACTGTGAAGCATGGGGGTGGTAGCATCATGCTTTGGGGGTGTTTTTCTGCACATGGGACAGGGCGACTGCACTGTATTAAGGAGAGGATGACCGGGGCCATGTATTGCGAGATTTTGGGGAACAACCTCCTTCCCTCAGTTAGAGCATTGAAGATGGGTCTTCCAACATGACAATGACCCGAAGCACACAGCCAGGATAACCAAGGAGTGGCTCTGTAAGAAGCATATCAAGGTTCTGGCGTGGCCTAGCCAGTCTCCAGACCTAAACCCAATAGAGAATCTTTGAAGGGAGCTCAAACTCCGTGTTTCTCAGCGACAGCCCAGAAACCTGACTGATCTAAAGAATCTGTGTGGAGGAGTGGGCCAAAATCCCTCCTGCAGTGTGTGCAAACCTGGTGAAAAACTACAGGAAACGTTTGACCTCTGTAATTGCAAATAAAGGCTACTGAACCAAATATTAACATTGATTTTCTCAGGTGTTCAAATACTTATTTGCAGCTGTATCTTACAAATAAATAGTTAAAAAATCATACATTGGGATTTCTGAATTTATTTTTTTAGATTATGTCTCTCACAGTGGACATGCACCTACGATGACAATTTCAGACCCCTCCATGATTTCTAAGTGGGAGAACTTGCAAAATAGCAGGGTGTTCAAATACTTATTTTCTTCACTGTACAAATATATTAAGAGTATAGGGAGTCCGTCATATTTCGCAAGCTTTATGGCTTCAGGATTGTGGGTAGTATAGTTTTTCCAGAGGAATTTGAGTTTATTTTCGTTAACTAAAACCATACAAAATAAACTTTCTTTACTTGCAACAAAATAACTGTTAACTGAAATAACACAAGTCAAATTTAATAAATCAATGAGATGAAAATAATACCTCTGAGAATTCAGCCATTAAAAATTATCTTTAAAAAATTGAACTGAAATCACATTGGCTTAAATTTTTTTTTATATATATATATATACATATATACATATATATATATATATATATATATATAAAATATTTAAATTTGTTTACATCAATATATATATATATATGGGTGTGTGTCTATACTGTGCACACACACACACACAAACAAACACACACTATATATGTACACACACACACACACACACGCACACACACACACAAACAAACAAACACACACTATATATGTACACACAAACACACACACACACACACATATATATATGTGTGTGTGTGTGTGTGTGTAAACAAATTACAAACCAACTGTGTTTTATAACACTTTTACACTGGCAGGGAGAAAATAAAATGAATGAAAAGTTAATAAAGTTAAAGTTCATTGGTGATTTCAAACAACTCAATTTACACTATCATCCCTCAACGCATTGGAATATTGCTATTTTTTACAGTAATGTGTTCTAAGAAAGAGACATAGTCTACATGAATGCTTGTACTCACATTAATCACACTAATGTACCATGTTTTGGCCTCAAAGCTATGATGTGAAACAAGATCTGTGAGGGCAGAAAAGTGGAAGGAAATCAAACTCAACTCAAGCAGTAGAACCAAGTGTGAAAGCAGCCTTAATCTTGCAGAGGTGAATGACCCTATCAGATTCTGCAAAATGTCCCTCAAAGACACATTTCTTGATTTAACTGTGGCATGAAAAACTCTTCAGCCAAGGTCACCTCAATCAACATCCTCTTCTAAAGCATTTCTAGCCTGATTTCAGCGCCACACAAGAGAGAAACAAATCAGCTTTAAAACATTTTGAGGCGAGTGACAATCTACAATTACACTGAATGGCTGAGAACAGTTTAATTCTGGTGATCCACACCCACAGAGGGACACTGTCAAATTAATGTGATATTAAAGTCTCTGTGTCACTGCTGCAACAATATCTAAAGCCTGGTTTAGACAGTGACTGGCTGTCTGAGACATTTTGTGAATCCTAAAGATTCCTCTGATACAAAATCTGAAATCTTTGATAGCTAGTTTGACATGTTCGCCGATAGTGGATTAATAACCATTATGACCAAATCTTACCTCAGACAAAATTCTGGAAGTGTCAGAAGTTGAGGTGCAGTCCTGCAGTGTGGCTTCTCTTACGACAAACGGCAAGATAAAAAATGCGACAAATACAATATTTCAATGAATGTATGGCACGCTAACAGTCCATGACACAATCCACTGATTCGAGTAATTTGATGCACTAATAATATAGTGCAACAATGTGACAAAAATAAAATATTATTCGGTTGCACTGTATAGCCCCACAATAGCTTAGTTATGTGCTTTTTGGCAGAAACTTGTATTTTAGTGAACGTCTCGGTCACGTATGTTCCCGTGGTACATCGGAAGTGGCAGGGAGACATAACGTCCCTGTTCCCTACACAGGGAACAAGGGTTACATACGTAACCAAGACGTTCCCTTTTGTAGTCACTACGAGTAATGTCGTGACGACGAATGGGGTTCTAATCACACCACCTCGGCTGTCTTCCAGTGCCCTGAGTAAGTCTGAGCTCCCTGTCATGAGACTAGCACGGACGAAGGAGTCCTACTTAACAGAGGAATACCAAGGTACACTGGGAAGCATATCTCAGTCAAGATATGCAACATAATGCTTGCCTGAAGGGAGGACTTAAAGAATAGACATTATGACCTGAGAGGGGGTAGCATATGGGAAAATACTGGAGTATCCAGCCTGCAGGGCTGCTCAGACAGGCTTACAGTGGAAATACACACGTAGGGGTCGCCCAAGGGGGGAACCATGCACATGGTTGACCATGCACATCAGCCTGGTGCTGACGTTAGAGCCCTGCTCGGGCCTCAAATCTAGGCCCTAGCCCGGCCCTGGCCCGAGACGCTCAGGCCCTAGCCCGGCCCGTGTCCGACAGCTCATCAGAATTATCAGCCCGAGTCCGACCCGAGCCTGTTAAAAAAAAATAAAAATAAAAAAAAATAAAACAGCCTGCCTAACATATGTCACAGCCTGAATATGTTGCTGTCATTAAAAAAGATCTGTTATGTACTCAATGGCAAACTAGTTATCGGTAAGTTTATTTTCATTTCTTTATTAAGTTAATTTGGACAATTTTTTTGGAACGACCAAGCAGCCGACAGCGAGTTAAACATGTTTGATCCATTTATCCTCTCAAATTAACACTTTACTTGGCTACAATAAAATCCATAAATATAACACAATTTAAGAATATCACAGACAGGTAACATTAGTTTAAACGTTTATTATAATTTTTGAAAAGCTGAGGCAAACTGCACTGTTGCAACAAAAGTCGCAACAGTGCCCGCAAACGAGCTAAATACAATAAACGAATCAAATAAATTACATTAAATTAAATTAAAAACAAACATGCAGGTTATCTTACCTCAAAGTCAAGTCAAATTAAGTCTTCGCTACAGAACATGGCCATTCTTATTTCCAATAGTTTCCAACAGACTAATACAAATAAAGTCCAATCAAACGAAAACCAACAAGACAGCCTCCTAACATAAGAACAGTCTCTACAGAGCATCGTGAAGAAAAAGCACAGCATCCACAGTGGAAGGTTTTAATCCAGTCGCACTTTTTCCAGCTGGGCTGAAGTCACGCTCGCTACTTCTGCTGCTGGCGGACACTAGAACGAGCCGGTTGCGCGAGTCTTGGATCGTGCCGCCGGGAAACCTGTGTGCATGTGCGTGAGCAGACTGTCATGTGTCAGTCACATGTCAGTGTGATAGGTTATAAAACGTCTTTCTATGTTTGCTTTTCAATCGTTATTTTCTCATAATATATTTTAATTAATGTCTAAAATAGGCTATAAAAAAGATAAGCCTAAGACAGGCCCGAGGCCCGGCCCGCGTGTGAACTATGACGTGAATATCGGGCTCGGGCTGAAATGCAGGGCTCTAGCTGACGTCAACAGTGCTGGAGGAACTCATGGCTTCTCTGGGAAACTCACCTGAGGAGAATATTGCATGCATCCAGTCCGAGGAGTGAAATGGCGAGCAAACAAAGACACCTGAGCAGATCCAGTTACCGGCTAGTTGAAGCAAGTACACGAGAGGATACTGGCTCTACTCGGAGATCATAGAATCTCACGGAAGTGTTGGTTGTCGCCCGGACTGCAGCTCTGCAGATGTCTGTTAGTGAGGCGCCATAAGCCCAAGAGGAAGCCACACTCCTTGTGGAGTGGGCCTTTACACCAAGGGGGCATGGTTGACCTTGCTGCTGGTATGCCAAAGCAATGGCGTCCACTATCCAGTGAGACGACCTTTGCTTGGAGAGAGCCTTTCCCTTCAGCTTCCCACCATAACAGACAAGAGCTGGTCTGAGGTCCTGAGTCTATAGTGTGTTATGTGTTTGCTAGGTCAAAGAGATGTGTTTTTAGTCTAGTTTTGAACTGACAGAGTGTGTCTGCTTCCCGGACAATGTTAGGAAGTCTGTTTCAAAGTTTTGGTGCTAAATAGGAAAAGGATCTACCACCAGCAGATGATTTTGTTATTCTAGGTATTATCAACTGGCTGGAATTTTGAGATCCCAATAGACGTGAAGGACTATAATGCGTTAAGAGCTCGCTCAAGTACTGGGGAGCTAAACCTTTTTCTTTGTAAGTAATCAAAAATATTTTAAAAATGTATACGATGTTTAATAGGGAGCCAATGCAGTGTTGACAGAACCGGGCAAATATGGTCATACTTCCTGGTTCTGGTAAGAACTGGTTTTGGACCAGCTGTAATGATGTTTGACTGGCGGAGTCAAACATCATTAGTGTTGACGTGAATAATAATCTTAGAGAATTTACGATTAGCATTAGCCAGCACTTTTAAATGTGCTTTAATGTCAGGTGCTCTGGCTCCGGGCAAACATGTGACTATGGTGGCTGGAGTCTATATTTTCACGTTCCGTGTAATAGAATCGCCAATAACTAGGGCACATTCACCATGATTCTCAGTGGGTGTTTCACTGAGTGGGGAGAATCTATTTGAAGTTGTAATCGGAACGGAAGAGCCGTGTTTTGTCCCGCAACTACAGCGCCTCACAGTCACCCAATTGCCCTGCTGCACAGGCTCTATTGCAGCCGGAACTGAACAATGTACAGAGTTCACTAAGCTAGGCGCATCCAAGGCAATATCTAAAGCTCTTGCACTCTTACAATTAACCTCAATGAAAGTTTTGATGCATGTATCTAGTTCTGAAATCTTCTCTGTCAGCCTGACTATCTCCCTGCATTTATCACATGTAAATCCTATGCAGACAGAGACGCCTATGCTATACATGTTACATGAAGTGCAAGTGACAATAAGAGGAGAAGATGACATCGTGACTCACCGTGTTTGTTGATTGATCCTACTTACCACAGCTTTGAAGGATTTGTAAAAAGCGCGAGCGAGAAAAAAACTAAATAAAGAGCGCATGGATGGCATGCTAACAGGCTAGCGAATTACTAGCGTGTTGTGATGGCAACGATTTAGATTGAAGCTAGCAATGTCAGGTTAGTATGTGAAGTTGAGTAAGTTATATTTAGCAGTATAAACAACAGGGAATGATAGTAAATAATGATTTATTACAAACCAACACAGCAGAGCAGTAAGACAGACAGGCAGACATTAGGGTGCTTCCCGGGGGATTCTCCCCCGGCCCGGGGGAAGGAGTGGTCCTGCTACCATCTCCTGGGAAGAACTGATTGCCATCTCTGCGCTTAGCCTGGCGTCTAGCGGGGCGCGGGCCCGGAGCGGGCTGGGTTGTTTTCCTGTGACCACCTCCACAGCATGGCCCGGGTGAAGGCTGCTGCTGGGGCCGAGCGCGAGGGGCGGGAGCTTCGCGTCCTCGGCGAAGAGCAGACTGAAGGATCATGTGCCGACGGGTTGGTGGAGGCATCAGCAGGCCGTCTGGGCCGAATGTGTTTTATAGCCTCAGTCTGCTTCTGGGCGGTCGAGAACTGTTGGACGAAGTCCTCGACCGCTCCGCCAAAGAGGTCAGCCTGGGATATGGGAGTGTCGAGGAAACAGGTTTGCTCGGCATCTCTCATATCAGCCAGGTTGAACCACAAATGTCTCTCCTGGACCACGTTAGTGGACATCACCTGGCCCAGGGAGCGTGCGGCCACCTTCGTCACCAAGACAGCGAGGTCGGTGGTGGCACACAGCTCATCAAACGTCAGTCCCGCCCTCGTGCATGTCCCTGAGCATCCATGCTTGATACTCTAGCAGGATGGCCATGGCATGCAAAGAGGCGGCGGCCTGCCCCACAGTCCTATAGGACTTCGTGATGAGGGTCGACGAAAACCTACAGGCTTTGGAGGGGTGATTTGGGTCACCATGGGAGGAAGCGCTCCAAGGACACAACTGCATCGAAACAGAACGTTCCACCGGGGGAACCCCAGTGTACCCTTTGCCCTTGGCCACATCGAGGGGATGAAAGGCGGAGGAGGTCGCCAAGCGATCACGGGAAGACAATGGAGCTTTCCAGGACCTTGTGACCTCCTCATGCACTTCTGGGAAGAATGGTATTGGGGGCTCGCAACACCCAAAAACCAATCATCCAGCCACGACCACTCAAGACAGGGCGGAGGGTTCACTCTATCCCAATGTTCGCGGCTGCCCGGGAAATCATGGCTGTCATCTCAGCATCTGACTTGGACAATGCTGGCACATCCGAGGGTGGCAGCACAGCCGAATCATCATCTCCCGAGGACTCGAGCCCACCTTGTGATGCAGCGATGGACATAGTTTCCTCGTCTGGAGTGCCGAAAGAAACATGGAGAGCATCCGAAAGCGGTCACGCGGGTTCAATCGGAACACTCACGGGTTGCGGCATGCAATAGAGGGGTGTGGGCAGAGGAAGTATCGTCTGCGCTTTGTTCCACACTGTCACCCTCAGGTCACCCTGGCCACCAGCCGAAGTACCGCCTCTCTTGGGTACTCTCGCTCTAGTGTGGTCATCGAGTCTCGACCGCAGTGTCGCGATGGACATGTTCCCACAATGAGAACATGAACCATCCACAAAAGCTGCCTTAAGTGATCTAAGACCAAACACGAACTGAGAAACAGTCTGACCGAAACCAGAAGGGCACGGGCGAGACATCTTGAAAAAGACATTCCACGCGCAAGCTTTCACTTGTGAGAGTGAAAACTCTGCAGATGCTGAAGCAACCAGGGATAAACACACGACTGGCAAATCACTGCACGGATCAGCAGGCAATGTGAAACTCGCTGGAATTGCTGTCACACCAACACCTGGAGAGAAGCTTGTCTCGAAGAGTGAAGAGAGATGATGAATGCTCTTGGCTCCGAAGTGAAAAAATAACTGGATGTTGCCAGCATCCTTCCTTATATACACATGAGGTGGGGAGGAGTTATGCTATGCAAATCTTGGAGACCCATGGCATTTTCTTGCCATTGGCTCATTTTATATTCTCAAAGTGAATAGGCTTTCTAAGCGAAACCCCATTCGTCGTCATGACATAACTCGTAGTGACTACGAAAGGGAACTGCTTTTTCAACAGCTTGACTCTATTTGAACTGCTTATAACTATAACAAAGCTAACAGGGATCGTTGGCAAGCTCACAAAGTTATGAACAAACATTCTTCCAGTAAGGTTAACAGAACATATAATCTAGTCTGGTTACTGCTTGTTTCAGAACATTCAGAGAACACTTAAAAGTGATGTTCCCAAAAAATTATATTTACATTTTTTTATATTCCCTTAACATGGGCATAATAATAATAATAAAATCTTTTTAAAAACATTAAATAGTCTGAACATTTTGAACGTTCAGAGAACATTAATGTTCTTATACCTTAATAGGAACATCCTTAAAACATATTTTTGTTAGTTTGGAAGTAATTTGTTGCTTGATATGCAACAGTTTCACATAGCTTCTCAACATTGCAAGTGCAAAATTTACCATCCCAGAAACATTTATCAATCACTAAAAATCCAATGTTTACCAAAGCATAGATATCTCATACCCTGTGCTCCTTGGGGGAGGAAAGGGAAGGGTGATATGACAGTTGTGATGGGACGTTCACTACTCCTAAATGGACCGCTCATACTGACTACAGAGCCAGAAGCCTGACAAAACATTTAGTCCTGCCAATTTACCAAACACACACACACACACACACACACACGCACACGCACACACACACACACACACGCACACTTGCTAGTATTGGATCTGTCACCCTCCATTGCTTGGGCGCTGGGCCAATGTCAAACTCATTTTAGCCGCGCTGTTGTTCGTCTGCGGTGTCCTCTTGCGCGCAGAGCACATCCCACACACACACGACTCGGCTTACAGACGGATTCACATATTCGTGTAACCTCTTTAGAATGAGCATCTATACTCATGCATAAACATGAATAGGATATCTGTAGCGAAATGAGGTAGCCACGGTCACAGATGAGAGCGGGATTTTAAGTCTAGGATGTGGATCACATACATGATAAGATGTTTACTTCTCTGAATGCACTTATAAATTATAAATATATGGTAAATACATGATAATACTGTGGTATCTCACCTGGAGCTTATGCCACAATGCAAACCGTATTAATGTACCTATAAACAATTCTTCATGGAAGCTTTTGTATTTCACATTTTTTGTAACTTATTGGAAAACAAATATAGCTATAAATACAATTAACTTTAGCTTCTAGTTTAATGAACACCAGTGACACCCCCTTTTTCACACAAATTATGATTACAGATGCTGATTATTGATTACAGTAATAAAGAGGTTATGACCTCAAACACTTTTATCAAAGAGCAGGATTTGTAAACAAACTGACCTATATGTTTTTGAGAATATAATCCAAGGCACTTCTTTCAGCCCAAAAGTCTAAAAAAGTCTTCAGTCTAAAAGCCTGTATTGACACCATAGCTTACTCTTGATACATTAAAAATAACTAAAGCACTGCACACACCAAACACTCCCAAGATCTTTTCCTTGATCTAATTAATGTTGATGTTTGCATCACATAATCAGCTCCATATGTTTGTTTTTTGTGATGTAGAAAACTTGCTCACTAGATCACTGCGTTTGTGATGCTGAGCGTTTGGGAATGTAGTGAAAAGGACATACATTTCGATTGGATCTTGGTTGACTAGAACACCATCGGAAAATTATGCTCAGACAACTGATAGACACCTCAAGCATGGGAAAGACAGGGCTTCTCATTGGTCACACAGATAGTTTCTGCTCTGAACCCATATTGAGACTAATCCCTAAGGTTTAAGCAAATTGCTATACACATTATTTAGGTATTTTTGGATGCAAGAGCAATGACTGAAACAAAGGGAGGCTATGATGATCAATCCTAATCCATTCATAACTATGTTTGGAAACCTTTAATCTGATGTAAACTATACACACATGGACACGCCAGCAAGCAATGTGTGTCCCCTCTGATGACAGCAGCCAATCACAGCACTGGAATGGAGAAGTGCCAAATTGCAATCTCCTCCTCATTGGAAAAGGATCAATGTAACCTTACAACACACACTCCTTGTTCTGAGTATCCTGTTCGTCCAGTGAGACCTTAACAGACACGTCGTTCTGAGTCTCCTGTCCGGTGAGACAGTAACAGATAAAACTTCTGAGTCTCTGGCCTGTAATGGTGAGACATTAACAGATAGACAGTACCATACGAGTCTCCCGTCTAGAGAGACTGTAACAAATACACCATTCAGAGTCTCTGGCCTGCAAAGGTGAGATAATAGCAGATAGAAAGTTTTGAGTATCTGGCCTGTAAAGAAAGAGACAGCAACATTTCATGCTTTGAGTCCAACAAACACTACATTCAAGGTCTTTGTCCAGTGAGACAGTAACAACTATAGCATGTCCTGAGTCTCCATGCCAGAGACACAAAAGTGTATTGACCAAGTTTTGAGGTCTGGCCCAGAGAGGCAGAGCCATGTAGACATGTTAGCAAAAAAGGTTAAATGTATACTTTACCTCTGGAAAGATTAATGTGTATTTAAAATGTGTCATTTATGTAGTAGAAATGTGAAATTATTTTTGGAGCCTTCTAGACAGAGAAAAGCCAGAACATTTATTTTTGGCTTATGGGGATGAAAGACAACAACTCCCCGAATGCACTTGCTTCGCTGCCCAAGGAGGCCACTCCCAAGCCACGCCTACCGGTAAGAGAGCGCAGTTAAACAACAAGGCTAGGCTACTAGTGAGTCTCCGTGACGAGTCTGCTCGGGATTTTGTGATCGCCCAAAATGTCCAGGATTCAGCTTTTGCGTTCTACAGTCGCCATTCATCATGTTTACTGTGGCGAGTAGGACGAGACTGAGGGCCGCGGGAGAACGACCCGAGGCCGGTGGCGTGATTACTGATGAGTGACACCTGTGAGACGCACCGGTCTCGTATCTCTCACAGAGGAATGGGAATTTTCTTAGCAATGCCACCGATCACTTGATTAACGTTCATGTAAACACTACATTGAGGCTATGTTTACTAGGGGTGGCACGGTTCACAAAACCCACGGTTCGGTTCGTTTCACGGTTTTAGGGTCACGGTTTTCGGTTCTGTACGGTTCTTGTTGTTATTTTTTCTTTTAATCTTTAACACTCCAGAAATGTACTTCAGCATACGATATGGGCTATAGCTTAATTATCCACAATTCAGGATACAGTAGGCCTATTTAAAAAAAAAATATTATATCATGTAATCATGCACAAACTGAATTTGACTTGACTTTAAGCACATTATTGAGAGACCATCTCTGAGGAAAGCCGGTGACATTTTTATACAGCAAAAGAGAAGACATTGATGAAATGCTTTTGTTTATTTGACACACAAAGAATGAATTAACTTGCATTTATCAAACTGTCAACTTCAGTGTAACGTTAGCTCTTACAAAATGTTTATCTTTTAAAAGAAAAAGAGAGGAACTCTTAAAGCACTATCTTTTAAATAAGTCAAAATACGTTACAAATAATTGCCTATAGATAATGAGGCTATAACAATATAGCAAAGGCCATAATCATAAAGTGAAACATAAGTTCAACCTCAACTCAAAAACAGTATATCAACAATGCTTCTATTCCCTGAGAGTGAGGATACATTTTTTTCACGTGAAATTAAAGTGCAGTTTGGAAACATGTGACTGGAGTTCTCATCTAAACTTAGTGTCACTGTATATATTTAAATATCATAGGTAAGATGAAATCCAAAATGTTCCCACACACCGACTTATACGACGCTGGTTCATCCTCCAACTCCTGTTAGCCTTCCTTATCTCTCCCACTTGCCATTTCTATACGTGACGAGACCTGCAGCGCTGCACAGACCGATCAGTTTATGACATCGAAGTACTGCGAGAGAGATTGAAAAGCATACGGAGCCGTTGCTCTCGCGGTACTTTGATGTTATTCAGCGCCGGTTCAAGTCGAACAAGCCTCATATGTATGTCCACACATCTCTTATTTCGCGCGAAAAGTAAACGCACTGTCTGAGGTCACGGGCACGCGGTTACATTGCGCATGCGACGAACGAACCGTGCGACGCACACACGCACCGAACCGAGACAAGCGAACCGAACGGTTCGGATGTTTTTTCATGTACCGTGCCACCCCTAATGTTTACACATAGCCGGGTATTTAGAGAAACAAATATTTTCCCCTCCTCCGTTTTCAATAATAACATCGTGCACACGACCCGCATAAATACGCCGCGAGCGCCATCATAACTATGCCAAACCTATGGGCGGCAGTGTAGGGAGAAGGATAAAGCCAATCAGAATCCTCAGAATCGACCGAGAGAACCTAAAACCCCGTTTCTCCCAGTTGACACGGCAACACATAACCGGCGTTTTCAGAAATCTCCACTTTGGCCGGAGTTTTTAGAAATGATCGTTTTCTGTGATAAAAACGGGGTTTTCGTGTAAACGAGAGGGCAAACCGCAGGGAAATATCTGCGTTTTCCCTCCATGTAAACGGGGCCTCAGATTCACCAATCGGAATGAATTCAGTTAGATTGAAACAAAATGTGTGCATGTAAACAATGAATGGCAACTGCAGAAAGCAAAAGCTGAATCCCGGACATTTTGAATGATCTCGATGGCCGGACATGTCCGGGAAAAAGAGGATGTATGGTAACCCCTACTACTCAGCTTTCTCCACAGAACAAGAGCCTGTTAGCTTAGCTTCCAAATAAAAGATGGCTGACACTATTTGTACAGTCTTTGAGTGAGATCTATGGTGGGTTGAAAACATGCAGAACAGCTCCTTCTACTGGCTGTAGTTTTTAGCCTCTGGTCAAAAAATACTCCGATGATGCAAAATGACGATTTTTCCGTCATCTGAGGATTTTTTCCAGACAAAAAATACATAAATATCTCGTCTCAGGGGGATTTGAGGGAGGAAAGCATGGCAATTCGAAAATACTACATGTTTTCTGATACAAAGCTTAATGCTAAATCCTGAAGTATCCCTTTAAGCTCAGGAGAGCAAACCTTCACTTCAAGGTACTTCTGTATGTGTGTTCTAGATTATTAATGACCTTCTTACTTCTGACCTGAACCTACTTCAGGGCCTCATCTGTGTGTTCCAGATTTGAGGACCCCTTTTGGTCCTCCAGGAGTCCAGCATCCCACAGAGCTTTGTGATCCAGGCTGTTGAAACAGATTGTGGCTTTTTCCCCACTGCATTGTCACCCAGAACAGCCAATGGAAGATATCACCGCCATTTACTCTCTTTTATCTTTTTGTTGATAAAATGTATCTTATTACACTTGTGTCTTCCTTGTGTTGATAATACAGGAGAGGCTCTACAAGTTTGCGAGTTACAAGCAGTCCTTGTGTTGTCTCTCACAAATTCTTCAGATTGGTCAGAGGACAAACTCCCTCCAATATACATAATTTTATTTATTCAACAATCATCTTTGATGGTTAACTTACTGTTAAGGCAAATTCCTTAATTAGTGCACTGAGATAAGAGTAGTAAGAGGTCATCTGACATTCTCACACTCAGCTTTATTGACATGACCAAAATTCACAATATTAATTTGGTGCCACCTGTGAAACTTCTACATAAGTGAAGTGCCTTGTGTGAAAGTAAAGCCCATTACAGGTATGAGTCCAGTGAAACAAGAGTCATGATACAAGAGCTCAAAGTCTTGTAGAGGCAAGCTAATTTATGTTTTTTTAACACAGTTAGGTTTAGTATAGGGTTTAGTGTGGATGCTACGATATTTTCAAACGCAATACAGCATTAACCTTTTAGCTCCATTTCATTCCCAAACTGCTATATTACAACAACCTGCGTATTAAAATGTTTCTAGATAAAACGGAACATGCTTTTAGTTTCACTCAGTGGACATTTCACTTTGAATGCGCCATGGAATGCGCAGGAAAGCAACAGACTTGTGTGACAAACTTGTGTTGAAGAGCAAGCTTCAGCAAAGATCGTTAACATTTTTATAATAAAATTATGATTTTCCCACAAGCATTTTGAGTTTCTGAAGCTAATGTGTATATTTTAACTCTGCATGAATGTCAAACCATAAACGAGATTTCACAGCGAGTGAAACAAACTACAAACATCATGTACTATGATAATTAACTTTGAGTCATTCCACTTCTCTGTCATGTAGGAATTGGAAGATTCCTTAAATATTGAATTTATTCTCAGTAACAGCAGGTGTGACATTGAATCGTTACTCGGGTGCAAGGAGATTCTGAAGCACTCACGCAGAGTACTGACACATTCAGAAACCTCACATTGTGATTTACCTGCGGGGTCATGAACCTGGAGCAGCATCCAGCAGATTGTTGTAACATTGAGCAAGGCTGAGACAAAACTGCAGTAGTCTTTATTTCAATTAAACAAAACAAGAAGATTATCTAAGGAAAAACACAAATGTGACAGCTTTGTGTAAATAAGAAAAGACAAAAAATCTGACAGCGAGAATAGATGTACACGAGGCGTCTCCAACCCAGCTCCTGGAGAGCTTCTATCCAATAGAGTTCAGCTCCAACCCTAATCAAACACACATGAAATAGCAAATCAAGGTGTCCACGGTTACTTACAGGCAGGGTTGGAAATGAAGTCTGCCGGAAGATAGCCCTCCAGCAGGGTTGGAGACACCTGGGCCCGTATGTATAAAACTTCCCAGAAATACAAAGTTCTCTCATGAAACTCTAGATGGCGCAGGCTAATAGTTACTAACTCAACCTGCTCGTAATCACATCGTTATCTAGGGCACAGCTGATTGGTTCCTGCTGTATCAGTGGCCAATGAGCTTGCATGCTTAACCTTCAAATACTTGGGTAGCATTTGCTACACTTTCACACACTTTCAGAAACCCTCCACCTTCCCCAGCTCCACCTGTATAGATCTGCTCCGGGTAATTAAAGGGCACCTATTATGGAATTTTGAAAATTACCTTTCATGTAATGTGTAACAGATCTAAGTGAACAAAAACATCCTGCAAAGTTTAATATATGAAAGTTCACCGTAAAAAAAGTTATTGTCTCTCAAAAGTATGAGTCGACTCTGAGTCAGTTTAATGAATCGTTTTTCCAATGAGTCATTTTCCTTCTCGTTGTGACGTCAAGACGAAAAATTATCAAATTGGCTTGAAAACATCATGTCGACAACAAGACGCTGTGTTCTGAAGTGTGAATCAAAATCGACCTTTTTCACTGCCCAGGGACGAGCATGTGAAGAATCAGTGGCCAGAGTTTATTTACAACTATACCACACAAGTATAGCCCGAACCTTGAGCTGTGTTCGCTTCATTTTAATGACTATTGCTTTACAAACATAAATCAAGTGTTGATTCGCGATCCGGTTGATACTGAAGGATGATTCAGTACCAAGTTTATTTGGATCAGCTTCCTCCTCCGAATGACAACCTGTAAGTATTATTAATAATTGTTGCTTTTATGTGTTTTGTAGCATGCTCAATAAGTATTTGTGTGTGTTGTGTAAGTTACGGGGTCATCTGACCAATCACCACAGATTAGCGTCACGCAAAGGAGGGGTTTGGAAAAATGAGTCGTTGAACGAATCATTTGGAGTCGGTAAGCAAATCAGGTCAAAATAAATGCATATTATAAGACAAGTGTGTTTTTTGTCATTGCATGCATGTAAAACTGTTGTTGGGGACTCCCAAAACAATATTAGGAACATCTTAAATGGCATAGGTGCCCTTCAATGTACGCTATATTGTACAGCAGCAGCATGTCTTACTTGCTCACAGCCATGTGTTCTGTATGTATTGGCAGTAGCAAGTCCCATACTTGCTCTGCCGCAGCAGCAGCAATAACCTACAGCAGCAGCAGCAGCTGCAATAAAAGCAGCAGCAGCGTAGCAGATTTATTCTACCAAACATATTTGACAAACATAGTCATACCCATTATCATGGCAAACACTCAGAGAGTTGTCATGACAGAAATGCTCTTAAGAATAGTCTTAAGCTTTGACTTAAGTGTCGAAAAATAGTATTTTGTTTTATGTTTTTAGTTTTAGTTAGTATAACTACTGGATTGAACCAGCCTTTGTGTCAAGAGTCCTCACAGTGATTTAACCTCAGTGTCATGCAGGGCCGGCCCGAGGCATAAGTGAACCAAGCGGCTGCTTTGGGCCCCCCCCCCAATCGAGTTAAAAAAATATATATATTTTTTTTTTAGATGACTTAAACAAGTGACAAATGAATGAATGAATGAATATGACTGAATGAATGAATTATTCAAGACAAGAAAATTCTGATTTCATGAGCAATATACCTACAACTGTTGCTATGTCTGCCCGCGTTTAAGTCATGCGCATAATCTAGACACCTCGTGCGTGCATAGACAATTCGTGCGCAACTGCACAAAGTCACGGTATTGGTTTAAGTTGGAGAAAACAGCCGCAGGGGAACTTAACCTTCTGGGTTTAAGGGTAGCAGTTTGAATAAATAATAAACATAGCAGTTTGAACTCTTCTCCACTTTATTATACTACATATCAGGGCCCGTATTCCTAAAGAATCTAAGAATGCTTTTAGAAAACTCTTAATTTAGCTTAAAAACTTTTACGTAGGAGTCTTAGCTTAAGAGTGATTCGGGACCGATCTGAGAGCAACTCTGAGTAAGGAAAAGACAAAAACTTTAATCTCAGTGAGGAGGCGGGGTTGACCCCGTTGCTATGTATGACACAATCTTTTGAAGACTGCGATTGGTTGGTTGTCCAAGAAGGAAAAGAGTGATTTAAGTATACAGGTGAAACTCGAAAAATTAGAATATCGTGCAAAACTTATTTCAGTAATTCAAATTAAAAGATGAAACTAATATAGTTGGTATATATAACTATAAACATATGCATGATTATACTTTTCAAACCTATAAAAAGAAAAAAAAAAAGACTGAAGGGAAAATGAAACAAAGAATGAATAAAAGAGACAGCTATTTTTTTCAGACCATACATGTTTAAGCAGTGTGATTGAAGCTTTTCGAGATGTCAGTATGAACACCAATACAGACACAACATTCTGTGTTTGATTACACAATGATTATTTATTTTTTATTACAGGTGGAAATTAGCAATTGTTGCTACAATCTGGCTCAAGACATATTCTCTTGTGTAAACAAGTTTAATGTTTTTTGTGCACTGTCCCCGTTTCAAATAAAATATTTTCCATTCCATTCACCATGGCAATACATTACCAAACGAGATAATGCAGTCTTGTTATGGACAGGCCCGCTGTGTGTCTCAAGGGAACATGCCAGACAAATACATTTTGATAAACAGAATCTGAAATACTAGTATAGCACACTATACAAACCGAAATCAAGCATAATAAAATGAATGTAGCGTTCAAATTGATGCAACATTATACTAACCTGGGTTTCCCCATGCTGCCTTGCACGCTGCGCGATTTTATTCACACTGCTACAGCCTGGATTCCATGGACCAGATTTGCACCTCAGCTAGGGAACCAATCACAGAACGGGGAGGGAGCAGCAAGACGATGACGACGTCTATCCGACACACCGAAGCTGTTTGTTTATATCTATGGATCCAACATGGCAGGAGATGCAAAGTTACCTTTCGATGCAGCCTTAGATATTGTTCTTTGTAATTTAGAACAAAGTTTATTTTGAAAAAAAGAGCAACTTTTCTGTCGCTCTACATACGTCATCTGGTATAATTGAAACGATTGGCTATGAGCTATGTACAGGCGCATTTGATAGACATGCGCAGCACCCATAAACGGCTCTGGGCATTCGTAATCCACGCCTCAAATATATAATTTCAAACAAAAGGCAACTAACTGTAAAAAATAAAATGGTACACTATAAAAAGTGGTAACCTACACTTGCCTTACATTTAACATTTAAAATCAATGAACAGTGAAAACAAATAAAAACTATTAATTTTGATGTAAAACAGTAGTCTGAAAAATGATAACACAAATGTGGTTTCAACTAAATTGATTTTTTTCCCCAATCAAAAAAGTTATTTAACATTACCGATGTCACGTGTCTGTCATAATACAACCAGACACAGGTAGATCCATACGCAGCATAGGTTAATTTACAGGGTAGTCAGACAGGCAATGGTCACAGACAGCAGACACAGCATAGGAGACAAGGCTAAATCGTGGTCCAAATACTAGGCAGGAGATCAGAGGCAGGCAGCAGGCAAAACGGGATCCAGGAAAACAGGCAGAAGGTCAAGAAACACAGGCAGGAATAGACTAGATTTGGAAAAGCTCGGAAATGTACACAATAGTGAAGCATAGTTATTCATTCAAGACTTCACAAATGGATGATAGTGTAAGGGGTATAAATGTGAGTGGAGCCGAGTGTGGAACTAGATGCAGGTGTGAGAGTGATCAATGGAAACAGGTGAGAGAGTAATCAGTCCAGGGTGTGTGCATGAACAGTCCAGGGATGACTTTACAGAGTGCACTCGTGGCACTCGAGCGGATCATCACAGTGTCAGTGTTTGTTTGGACTTTTAGTATGTATTTTGATTGGTTCCTGTTCTGCTTTGTTCTTCTCCCGCCAATCCTTGGTATCCATGGTTACTGTCATTATCAGTTCAGTTGTGTCACCTGTTTAGTCATCATCGTCACCTGTGTTCTATTGTCATCTGTGTTTGTATTTAAGTCTGTATCTGTTTAATCGGCGTTTGTCCGATCTCTGTCTTATTTAGTGTGTGTTGCTACCTGTTCTGCTGTCCTGTTTAATTACAAACCTTCGTATTGGAAATATATCCCATCTCTGTCTGTCTTCCTGCAAACCACCGTGACAACAAATCAACCTAAAAACATTAGGTTATAGCAACAAAATAAATGGGTTAACTCAGGCAGAAATAATACCGTGTACAGAGACCAGAAACATCATTATCCATCTGTCATGTAGTGGTCAGACTTACAATTCTAAAACTTACAAAGCAAATACAATTCTTATGGTGTATACCCAGCACTTTACGTAGACAGCTTTGTTTATTACATTTTGAACAATGTATTTTACAAATTGCAACTCACTCAACTGGGTCTGGTCAGCATTTTTTATTCATTACTATGTATTGTCTCACCAGGATATGCCAGGTGATGGACTGGAGCAGCCAATGGCCATCTTAATCAGTGAGACAGACACCAGGGTTCTCATTGAGGGCACAGAGGTCCTCAGTAACATTTACTCAACCGCAGCTGCTGGAGCAATGTTATTTGGACTGACATGTGCTAAACCTCAAGTATCCAAAAGAACTGAAATTCACTTTTGAATTGTTTCAGAAAGTGTTCATGGAACTTGACACTAGAAAAAATGACCCCCAAAATATGTCGCCTCTGCACTCTGCTGCATAGTCAATGACTGACTGACAGCCTCCATTTCAGTGCTTTGATGAACACACACACACACACAAACACACAGGATGGCAGAAATGCCTTCACCCCAGTCTCCACTACATCGTAATAGTAGTTGTTTGTTGTTTACTGGATGTGGCAATATCTATGTTTTGTATTTGATTTACATTTATATCTTCTGCCAAACATGTTAATTCCTGAGAGAAGCAGACCACTTGTTTTTAGGTATTTGTTCTTATATGCTATGTATATATATATACACTCACCGGCCACTTTATTAGGTACAATAAATCAATAAATATTTAAAAGAACGTTTTATCCGACTCATTTAAAAAATATATTATATATTTTGAGAAAATTCAGAAAAAAGCCTTTTATATTACTTGCAATGAATACATATTTCAGACTGAAGAATACTCAATTTAGATCAAGTCTGTTAAAAAACATTTTTTTATTTAAGCCAATTTAAAATATTGATTTACACCAAATTCAGAAAAGAGTTTGCATGAAATCAAGTCTGTTATTTAAGCCAATTTAAAATATAGATTTTTACAGAAAATTTGTTTGAACTGAATGGTTTCTGAACATTAGGTCAATGTAAAATATTTATTGTGAATGGTTACTTCAATTTTATTAAGTTAATCCAATGTTTCACTTTTTACAGTGAATAGAGATTTTACAAATTTAAGAAACAAATTCAAAGACCAGAATTTAAATTGCACAGTGTCACTCGTTGAATTAATGGGCACAGAAAAAATATTCAAAACATCATACAATATTGTGAATGGAGCAGTGAAAACACAATATTTACAATATAAGACATATACATATGCACTTAAAACAACTTGTTGTAAAAATATCTTAAATATTGGCAGTACACTCAAAGTATGTATATATATAAAAAATGGCATGATAATAACTGCATATTTATTTTGATTCATCACTCTGGAAGGTTAAATCAAGCATATTACATGTATATACCATTTTGTATACTGCAGATTTGGGCAAATATTAGTATATCATACTAATCATATGAAACACTACAGGAATAGCAACATGATAGCATGAAGCCTAAACTACATAGCATAAACTTTATTTAGAATTAAACTATAAATGGCAGCTCTTTATTGAAAATCCAATTTTGTATCAGAGAATACATCTTTGTCTATGGATCATGTCTGTTCCCCGCAAGAGAGAGATATGAGAATGATATCTGAGTATTTAATTAAAGCAACTTGAGTATGTCACATCTAATTAGAACTGATGACCAACATATCTTCATTAAGATCGAAAAGATAATTATACATGTATGTTATTCAGTACATTACAATCCTTTACATGTTATTATATTATAATTTATGACGGAGGTAATGATGTGTGTGAGTGCGGGTGTTTAATGCTGTTGTGATTGAAAAGAAGTACACCAACGACAAGGACATGGAGCAAACGGACTAACCTTGCTGAAAGGTATAGAGGAAAATAAAGCAGGATTGAACTAGCCATTGTGGTGGTAGATGAGATTTTTGAAGAGCACATGAAATCAAGACTTCTGTGGCTTTTTTTTATAATTAGACTTTTAGTAGAGTTCACCTCAAGGCCTATACAGTCAAATTGTCATCAAGGATAAGGATATTTTGGTTGAGCTAAATTGAATGAATATTAAAAGGTAAGATTGGCTGTTTAATCTATTAGCATATTGTTTTTACTGTCAGACTAGGGTACCTAGTAATTTCAAAGTGTCCTTTCTTGCCCATCCATGCCAGAAATTATGACATCTATAAAAAGTTTTCCCAAGTAGAATATAGTTTATTATGAAAGGCTCTTAAGATAATAATATTAAATGTAGATGAAAGGTGCAACGTCATTTATTTATCACAAATTTGGATTCGTTTTGTTATACAAATTTACCTTGCTGCATTCTCATTTTCTACAGTGTTTTAAATGTGCACTATGTGATTTAAAAAATAAATAAATAAACAAACAAACTGTAGACTCAAAAAAGATACAAAAATCTATAATTACTTATGATCCACTAGTGTCTGTATGTGTCGGCTCCTCAGAGACGTGCCTCTGTAGACATTTTCTTATTTTTGTCTTGTTTTGCTGTGCTCAGGATGTTTCTGGACTGCAATCACTGGCCAGTGTCGGGACTTTATCATCTTTGGCTAGTGGTCAACTAATTGGTGAATTAGCAAATTATGCCAATTATCTTTTTCTCTTTTTGAAAAAAAAAAAAAAACTGAGGAGATGTGTTTGGACAGAGAATACATCATTTATGAAGCTCTTATGTCATTATTTGTTGTAGATTCAGCCCTTTTTACTCCCACTCCTGCCCATCAAAATGTTTTTTTCTGATCTTCCAGTGACAGTGGTTTGCTTACATCAGTATGACACCATCAGACTTATGGCCACACACACACACACATCTGACCGCAATACTATTCTGGGGGGACTACATGCAGCTTCTTAATCTCCATCTTGCAGTCATATCTTTGTTGCATCAACTGAAAACGTCCCGATTATTATTGTGACCCCTGTTCCCTGACGGAGGGAATGAGATGTGGTGTTAATGACTGACACTACTTGGGAGCCCCAATCACCTCTAATACTTTGAGAACGTGCCATTGTCGACTGGTATTTGCATGAGCACTCCCCTGGGAAACGGGTCTAAAAGGAGCCGGCATCCATCCACTCATTTAAGTTTGTGCTGAGGGACAGAGAGGATATTTCAGTGGGCAGTTTAGCATTGTAGCAGGAGGGATACCACGCCTCGTTCCTTCTATCCGGTTACAATAATAACCGAGACCTTACCTAACTATCAGTCTCTTCAACGTGATGTCGATGACTGATACTAGGGTTCCCCCAGTGAAAACTGCACAACATCTGAACTATGTTTTGGCGATGCACACGTCGGCAATTCCCTGTGTGCCATGTAACAATGGCACTCGCAACATCATATCCAGCGCCCCATGTATTCTGTGAATTCCTTTGTACCATATTTAGCATGGGAATAGGTCTTCAGCTGGTCTCTTGACTTTTTTTCTCTTCTTTTTTGTTTGTACAATGGTTACTCAACCAGAATAATACTTTTACCGCCGCCGCTCCCGCGGATGTGTATTTGCTGCCTTTTACCGCTAAGAGGCGCTACAATCACAGACTTTGAATGGTGTCAGTTTATTTTCTCTATTGTGTAATCTACCGCCGCGCCGCGGCTCATTCAGAGCGATTGAAAGCTGGTAACAGATGAATTCAAGTGAAACATTGTAGTTAAACGAATTCATAATCACAATACTGAAATTAAATTGAATAAATAGTGAAAACATTACAACATAAAACATTGCAACAGAAATATATTAGGCTATCAATAAGGGTCTGGAAGAGCATAAGACGTAATATAATAGTGTTCAGACGGTAACTCAGTGGTTAACGCAACAGCATGATCATCACGGAGCTTCAAGCGATCCGAGATCGAATCTCACTGTGGCCGACTTCATTTAGGCTATGTTTTACTGTTCTTGATGCTTTAATAGGTAACTGTTTATTAGCGAGTTCATTAACTGTTTATTTATTTAATGTCAAGCGTTTTGTTTAATTATCAATGCCACATTAACGTAAATTTGCTACATTCCATGTAGAGCCGCTGCACGACAAAACTGATGAGGGAAATGAAAATAGGCTAAATAAAAAAAGAAAGCTGATCGCGACCATAAATGAAAATAATGATGCTCGTCTTTAATCTGCTAAATTATTGTTTTGTGAATCATTCACGAAATTGAGTTGACTGACAGTGATACCTGGCCATAGCAACGGGAGAAATTTTTCAAAACAGATCCATACATTGAACAAATCAGAAAAGACTGATTTTGTTGACTTGACAGACTAACTAATAGTATTACTTTCAATATAAAAACAAATTAAAATGTAAAAGAACACTAAAATTAATTAAGTTTGAAACCCATCGCACATTTTTAAGGTTTAGCCTAAATAAAGTGTCGGGAGAGTTTTTTGTTTAAAACAGGGTTGCATTGAGTTTAGAGTTTATTTCCTTTGCGATGCAAAATAAGAAACACAGAATCTTATTCTTGCAACATTTTAAATTTGTATTGCCAAAGAAATTTCAGCTAAATTAAACAATTAAAACAGTACAAAACGAAAATAGTCCAAAGCCACATAAATTAAGAACATGCGTTTTTCTTTGCCTCTCTCTCGCGCTTGATCTCTTTTTAGCAAGTTTATTTTGTCTCCCTCCCTCCAAAAAAAACCTGTAACAAATTATTTAGCCTTTGTTGCTTCAAAGCATGCCTTGTTGAATTCACCTTATAAAACGAGGTTGATCGCGAATTAAAGAGCTCTGTATCTGCTGTGGCATGAACGCGTTTCGTCGACAGTTCATGTTTAGATAATGCCAGATTGTTGACAATCATACACACCGCTCAAACATTCTAAAACTCTAGAAAAACCAGTTGAAACAACTGGATTGAACACTTTAATTGAAATTGTGTGTGAAAAAACTTTAAATACAAAAAATAAACTACAATATGTATAATTTAATAAGATATAGCCTAGGGCCTACATTTGGACACACCGAGGGATTTATCCTTAAAAGAATTTAGCCTTTGCCTGCACTGAAAAAAAAATGTCATTGGATTTACTCAATTGAATTATGGACACTGGTTCCACATAATTTGTTTGGGTTCACAGTATCCTACACATTCACATCGTTTCTGTACAATAGTTTTGTGTTAATCACATGTATTTTATTTAAGTAATGTGTACATGCTCTGTTTAAGTTAACCTTACATAATTCAGTCATGTTAGCTGAATATTATTCTTTTATTTTAGATACATGACTGGATCATGTTAATTCTACAAAATCTAATCAAGTTATCTTTACATAATTTTTTTGTTACATTTTTAATGGTTTATGTTGTTACTTAAATGTGTTTTTGTACTAAACAATAAAAAAGCATTCATTTAAACCATTTATTTCATTTATTGAACATTCATTCATTCACTTCAATTCAAAATTATGCATGTAAAAACGTACAAAAAGTACTGAATGATGTATGCAGTGATGGTCTTTATTTTCTAGCTAGACATATAATCTCATTTATGAAGACCATCAGATTCATATCATAGATAGATAAGATTGTAAGCAATATAACATCTCGTATTTCTGTGAAAACTGAATTTTGCACAATTCAAAGAGAAATTAGTTATCTCCGAAACATTTAATGTGCAGACCTAAAAAGGGTCAGTCCAGCACTGAATTTTTTTTATGACATCTTGAAATGACAATGAAATAACATCTCTTTGGTGATTAAATATCAACAAGACTTAAACTACCGGTAGTATGTAAAAACCCGTACTGTTCTATGCAATACGCATACATGCCCATTTTAGAGCGAAGATGTGAACTCTTCATAAGAAATGTTTTAAGAAATGTTTTAACAAGATCATGAACATGAGTTATATATCATACCTGCATTCATGACTGTGTCTTTATAAACAAATAGAACATTGAAGCACAAATAATTTGATTTCATGAAATAAAAAAAAATGTCCTCTGACTCCTCTGCACAACTTGAATGTGTAGAACTTGTGCTGATTGTGTAGAAGAAACCTCAAAACTTTAAGTGCCTAAGAAAAGGCAGTACTCAGAACAGTTAGTTCATGCGAACTCTCACAGGTGAAGTTTGGATTTGAAGTTTTGGGCCTTGATAGAGAGCTCACCCCCATCCAACTCCATGATGATTTTTTGCAAAATCTCAAAAGTGTACCGCAACGTTGTGGGGTACTTCAGGTTAAGAGAATAAATGAGACCAAACAACATTGCAGTTGCAAAAGCCACATTCTCAAGGTCCTGAAGCACAATCACACCCTCAAGGACAATTCCCACATCTCTGGGTTCATTCTCAGCAATGTGCTTTATCACAAAGATCCCCATGGTGGTCTTCTCAATGGCACTGTGAAACAGATCCTCATCCATGTCCTGAAGAAAGTATTAATAGATTAGATGGGTATATAATTAAAACACTAACACAAACCATAAGGGGTAGCTTTTAGAGTTTTTACTGGGCAAGTGCATTTTTAATAATTTGCAGTACATAAACACTAATCTAATACAGATGGTTTCAAAACAGTTTTAATTTGCATGTGCTTTAATGCCTTGTCGATTAAACATTTCATTCACGTGCTGATGCGCTGTTCTAATGTGCGCGTTTCTCAGCGCGCAAGTTACATGTGAATCTCATGCACTAAAAGCCTGTCCAACAGCGCCTGGATACTGGACTATGTTACCTTTCGAGTCTTATTGTGCTGATACTGTCAATTAGCCTAGAAATCTAGACGCACCCTAGCGGCAGCGAAAATTATTTCGCAGCCAGTGTGGTCTAGCAACTCTCCATAGACGTTTTAGCTGGAAAAAACAATTTCTGGTCAGGCCAATCACATCGTGTATAGAGTCGGCGGGCGGGCTTAACACAATGACGGCAGAGTTCATGACGTTCCGCGTGATTTCCATCGGTGATTTCCCTGCTACTTGAAAACAATGAAGATGCAGCGGTCTTTCGAATCGGCTTTGGCCGCGACTCTGGAGGACTTGGAGTTAAGAGAACGTCACTTGACTTAAGTCATTCTTAAAAAAGGAAGATGTGTTTTTTTCAAATGTGCATTAATATGAGCCCAATAATCTTTCTCGGAGTACAGATCTCCACAATTACATATATGGCAATTAAATATGCTATTTTTAGACTGTCTCTGCCTAGTTTGAGTCACATGGAATCTATTCAAATGAATCTTAAGAGCATTCCACGTTCTAAACGAGCATGGGCAGTTTAAATATACACATGGAAAACAACTATTACGTCCAAAATGTCTATGTTTCAGCCTATAATGCTGCAATAGTTTCAACCTACTTGTTACAACTACTGAACAGGCCTTGCAAGTCCACATGTACAGCAAATGTTACTGAAAAGAGAGAAAGAGCAACAATTAGTCATAAATAAAAACAATAAAATTATATAATCACAAGATATGACAAAAAATATATTTAACTAGGTGTGTATAATTCAGCAATTCTTGAAAAAATCTTCGGACAGTAATTTTATAAAATCTTCACATGTTAATAATAAAATACAAATTACTATATACTTTTGAAATACATTCATTAAAAACAATTTAAGTTATATTGCTGTTTGCAATTTGCCCATGGAGTCACAGTGCGCATTGAAATGTATGGAAAAAAAACACATCCTAGTGTATATCTATCCAACAGTTTATAGATCATTATTACATTTAAATATTACATTTAAATTAAATTACAGTTGTTCTGCGTATGATGCCAATTAATGTACGTTAGTGTGATGGACTGAAAGTCTGAACGAGGCCTTAGAGACACCAGTAACGTAACGTTAGCGGTGACGACATCGTTTAGACACCACAAGTCATTACACTTCAGCAAGACGAAGTGATTTTATGCAGATCCACAGCCCTTTAAATGCAGATCAAGCATTATAATGGGATTATATCATATCAGAGAGAGTTTTACCCGGTTTTACCGTGCCGACTGTCGTAACCGTATGAGGCACGCTGGAATGCTGCAGCTGAACGGAGAATGATTGACATCCTCAGCAGACGGAAGACAAGTTTCCGTGAACTTTAATTTTAGGATGTTAATATTCTTCTGTCCCTCACATTAATCTATAGAATGGCTTTAGATAACTTTGAATATAGTGGGACGAAATTTGATGGAGTCGGTCAGGCGGAAAACCTCGTAGTTTTCAAACCCTGACCAAGCGGCTAATGTTACAACACTCGACGAAATAAACAGTCGACATGATTTAAAACGTGTGGAATTATCTTAAAAAAAACTATTTATTGTATTTAAAGTTAGATGGACAGAAATCTTTAGAAAATAATATTACATTTGTAATGATATTCTTACCTCTTAAAGTCAATCCCCTCAGATGTCCTTCTCCAGACCAACGGTCCTCGTGCCTATAGCGCGTGGGCGGTCGCTCTCGTCCAAATACTCCCGCGCAGTGCGCGCACACGAAAATTTAAAAATAAATAAAAACCTCAAAAAAGACAGACCAAAAAAAAAAAATGTGCGGGCATTTTTTTCTTCTTCCTTTGTTCAATAAAAGCCTAATTGACTTTGTGTGCAGCATTTCAACATAAGTCTAAAAATATGTTTTTTCCCAGCATTGACATGACACTACCCAGAAACCCGCATTTGCTAAATATTCAGATTGAGTACACATGGACGCCAAAACGTCTTGTTTTTATCATATAAAAATTATAAAATAAAATGGAATAAGCTGAAACAAACATGTACCTCTCTTGTTTAATGTAGTTTCAGAAATACACTGATGCAATATTTACATGTTGCAACAACTGAATTAGGTTAATTATACATGATGAAATTAAGTGCCAAAATACAACACAATTGTGTTGTATTCGCTCATTTTAATTAAGTAAATGGAACAGCAGTAAAATCATTTTGCGTGAACACCATCTGTTTGATGGTAAATTGAGCCTGAATTGATTTGAACATTTTATTGCAACATGATCATATCACTTTTTGATGACTGTGCTGAATTTCATTTGGAGTTTATGCAATGTAATTATGTTTGCATCTCAAACATAAATGCATTAAGTAGATTGTAAGTATATTATTTTAGTATTCTCAATAAAGCTGCTTTCCTTTTTTTTCAGTGTGCTCATCAGGGCGCGTTTCCCAAAAGCATCGTTTGCCAACTATGGTCGCAAGTGCCATTGAACTCTATTGGTAACGACAGAACTTGCGACCATAGTTGGCTAACGGTGCTTTCGGGAAACGCACCCCAGGCTGGCTATCCGACATCTCCATATGAAAGAGGAACGTTAACACCTATGTGCACGCACGATAAAGCCACTGTCCCTCCAACCCCCCACAGACTGACTTAAAACAAAAAGTAGCAATTCACACTTAAACCGCTATTCTAGCATTATAGGCTACTATTAAAGTGTTGATAATGAAGGAATTAAATAATGTAAACTACATGTAGTGATATTTCTGTCATGAAACTTTATTAGGCCTACTAAATATTTAGTACAGTGCTTCGTTGTGCTGCTGTTAAACTAAATAACATTTATAGAATAATTATGAACTTAAAATGAAACAATATACATATAGCAACATTTCGACAAATAAATTATTTGATCTGCTTTTACATTTTATTTCAGGGCGATTTAGCCTATTTAATTAGAGCGAGATTTTCCCCGTCTTGTCCTTTCCTCATTGGGAAGCGCTCACATAGCTATGTTCGAGTAGATCATCTGTACCTCTCAGTTTCAGATGGATTACATAATCAGATAACATTTATTAAATATTTAGACATTTAAAGGCTTTAGACATAGCCGATTTCTTATCGTGACCTGAGCTGGGGCAAAGGGCTTTCGGTTCATTTTTGTGACGCGCAGTTCCGGAGACAGAGACGAGACGACAGCTAAAATGTTGTTGTTAGCCTAATATGAATAAAAGTTTACAGTTTTGAACGATGTAGGCAAAAAATACGGAGTAGCCTATTAAGTTATTTTTAGCTGTTATGAGAAAAATAAATCCAAATGAACGCGCCGCCGCGTTTGTCGAACTCTAATTCAACATGCCAGAAACAAATGAACAATGCGCGCGACTCGGCGTGGTGTGCCAAAACACTTAATTATAAACTTCAATATTTCATTCAAAATAATCTCAAAACGCTTTGTGACATTATGAAAAGTCGTGCATGCATTAAGGCCACTGGAACAACTGAAACGCTGGTTTTGATTTTATTGTTTGTCGTTTAAACGTGCCTGTTGCATATCTCTATTTTATATAGCCTACACTGTAAATGATTTCTGTTGTTTTCACAGTATTATTGCTGTATTATCAGTGAAAGTTTACGGTAGAAACAGTTTACAGTAAGTTGCTGTCAATTTTATAGCTTTTACAGTATTGTTGCTGTATTTCCAGCTTTGTCTTACTGTAAAAACTATTTACAGGAAAGTTGCTGTCAATTTATGCTATTCTTGGAAAAAACAACAGAGTGGGAAAATAATAACAGTAATCCTTATATTACTGTTAAATTGATGACAGTAATATTTCAGACAAGCCCGACAGAGGACATTTTTTTTGGTTTATTGAGGTCATTTCAGTTTAGGAATTTTATAATACATTGTTTCATAAGGTAACCCATATATTAAGGCATTTAGTATATAGTTTAAAAAAAGTTAAATATTTTATGTGGGTGTTTTTTAATTGCGTCGGTATGGTTGCCAGATTTTGTCACAGACCCAATTAATCTAATAGGTAATTATAGCCTACAATTTTTTGGGTGGGAGATGTGATTCCCATCCAATGATCAATAACATAGGCTAGGCAAAACAGATAAAATCAATTCCCATGATATTTTTTTTATTAGTAGTATTTTTCTTTCTAATTACACACTTAATTACATAAAGAGCGCAATCGCAAGGGATATACCTGGCAACCAATAATTCTAAACCGTCAGCCTTCACTCGAATTTTCCTTCCATTTCATCGTGAGCCTTTGAGGACGGGGGCACGCACAGGGCACTACCAGCAAGAACCAGCCAGGTGAGATGTAAAATTGTATTTTTATTCAATATTTTAAAGATGTGTATTTCAAAAATGTTCAACCCAAATGTGAAGATATGCGTTTTACCATTAAATAATCGGTAGTGAGTTTGATATAAAGATAACGTTAGCTTTGTAACGCAAACATCAATGTTTGATGTTAATGTTAGTTAATAATGTCAAGTTTAGAACAAAGTAAATCGAAATGTTCCTTGTTTCTTAACATTTGTGAGTAACGTTACGTTAACTTACACCGTGTGGCCTGTCTCAATCGAGGCCTTATAACTTACGCGCCTAATGTTACCCCTACAAGGCTGTTATCCACGACTTGAAGGGACAACCACAGTGTTTTCAGTAATATTATACATTTATAACGTATAACATATACAACCGATGTACTACACTTAAAGTGAATTACACAGTCGTCAGCGAAAGTAGCGCCGAATGAATTCCCGCTTCTCGGCATCCCTCAGTCCTCCAGACCAGACGTTCACAGGGTTCGCTTTTGCTCACTCGTTTTCATTCACTTCAAGTGCACTATATTAGTTTATTTATGTCTGGATACAGCCACTGCCAACGGACTGAGGTGAATTTAGTTGTATATTTGATATTCGTTTGATATTCACGAAAATGGCCATTCTAAACCCTTTTTTTGTCACTTTGGGTGTTTCTTATTTGTGATCAGGTTCTCCCTCGATATCGGGTCTGTCAGGACCCCAAGCGAAATCAAATTAGCTTTAATAGGTAGGCCTACTCTCTTTAGTGACTGATTGCAATTCCTACAAAATCATCTTATGATAAATCCTTTTTGAACCACGTTAAAATTAACATTAATATCTGTATTAGTTAGCATAAGTTAGCACAGATTCTGATTGGCCTAATACAGCATACACGCATTTACACCTACTGTAAGTTACATGTATTTACAGTCATCTTTAATGTAATTAAGTGTTAAATTCCCAAATATTTCAGTTATAAAAGAACAATGTAACGTTAATGATGTTCAATCCTTCACCTAATAAGCTAGGGCTAGGCTATTATTATTATTATGTGTTTTTTGGATTCATTAACAGTTTATCAAATAAAACAAATTGCACTCAGTTTGTTTCATTATGCACTATATAGTAAGCTATGCATATTTTAAATTAATATAGTTTATATGAACTATTAATATAGCTGATAGACATTTAGAGGGAGGACCCAGTTTGTCATTACATCGGGGGTCAGGGGCTGAAGGGCGGAGGAGTGAGGAAATAAGGAAGCATCAATTTGTGTATTGAGAGACACCCATACTCGAGTGCAGTGTTGAATATGTTTTTCATTTCTTTCAGCCTGTATGTACAGTTGTTCGACATTGCAGCGTACTGATGAGTATCGCCCTTTCAGTTAATACAGAGGTAAGTCATTTTCAGCTATTGAAGAACACATTTAAATTCATAAAATTAGAGCGGCTTTAGCTTTGTAACATGGATTGTGGAGATCAGGGTCATTAAGAAAGGGGATGCATTGTGAAACGAATATCTCTGTAGGTTTATGCAGTGTTGAATATGTTTTTCATTTCTTTCAGCGTATATATGTACAGTTATTCGACATTGCAGCGTGCTGATGAGTATCGCTCTTTCGGTTAGAGGTAAGTAATTTGAAGAACGCATTCGAAATCATAAAATTAGAGCGGCTTTAGCTTTGTAACATGGATCGAGGAGATCAGGATCTTAGAATTTAGTTTAAAGGATAGTACACCCAAAAATGTACTCGCACTCACATAGTTTAATTCTCATTTAAAGGTATTAAGGGTAACACTTTATTTCGATAGTCCACTTTAGACATTCTACTAACTATAAGTAACTTTTCAACTACATGTCAACTAACTGTCATTAGAGTATTAGTAGACTGTCAGCTTAATATCTGCTAAGTTCTAACACTTTATTTTGTTGGTCCCCCAACAGACTGACAAGTCAACTTATTCTCCTAACCCGAACCCTAACACCTAACCATAACCTAGCAGTCTACTGACAGTCTATAATATACTAATACTCTAATGATAGTTAGTTGACATATAGTTGAAAAGTTACTTATAATCAGTAGAACGTCTAAAGTGACTATCGAAATAAAGTGTAACCGTATTAAGTTTTGGCTTATCTCCTGGTTCAATGTATTGTGGTTCCATATACTGTAAAGTAAATGAAAGCTGTTTATCACATTGATGTCTGTCAAGCTGTAGTGCAACTCAATTTTTGTGTTTTGTTTTCTATAGGCAGCAAAAATCTGGGATCTGCATGGGCCCTTCCAAGTCTGGAGAGTGTTTTTACAGTTTAATGAATTCAATTTTAATAAAAGTTTTTAAATGTATTTCTGAGTGTTGTCATAATTTATGTGATATCTAATAATTAGTAATATAACTGTGTGAAATATTTTTTGCATACAAGTCTTTATATTTAATTATTTTTTAAGCGTGTAACAGATTGTAGTTAGTCATAATATGTTGTGTATATACACTCACCGGCCACTTTATTAGGTACCCCATGCTAGTAACGGGTTGGACCCCCTTTTGCCTTCAGAACTGCCTCAATTCTTCGTGGCATAGATTCAACAAGGTGCTGGAAGCATTCCTCAGGGAGTTTGGTCCATATTGACATGATGGCATCACACAGTTGCCGCAGATTTGTCGGCTGCACATCCATGATGCGAATCTCCCGTTCCACCACATCCCAAAGATGCTCTATTGGATTGAGATCTGGTGACTGTGGAGGCCATTTGAGTACAGCGAACTCATTGTCATGTTCAAGAAACCAGTCTGAGATGATTCCAGCTTTATGACATGGCGCATTATCCTGCTGAAAGTAGCCATCAGAAGTTGGGTACATTGTGGTCATAAAGGGATGAACATGGTCAGCAACAATACTCAGGTAGGCTGTGGCGTTGCAACGATGCTCAATTGGTACCAAGGGGCCCAAAGAGTGCCAAGAAAATATTCCCCACACCATGACACCACCACCACCAGCCTGAACCGTTGATACAAGGCAGGATGGATCCATGCTTTCATGTTGTAGACGCCAAATTCTGACCCTACCATCCGAATGTCGCAGCAGAAATCGAGACTCATCAGACCAGGCAACGTTTTTCCAATCTTCTATTGTCCAATTTCGATGAGCTTGTGCAAATTGTAGCCTCAGTTTCCTGTTCTTAGCTGAAAGGAGTGGCACCCGGTGTGGTCTTCTGCTGCTGTAGCCCATCTGCCTCAAAGTTCGACGTACTGTGCGTTCAGAGATGCTCTTCTGCCCACCTTGGTTGTAACGGGTGGTTATTTGAGTCACTGTTGCCCTTCTATCAGCTCGAACCAGTCTGGCCATTCTCCTCTGACCTCTGGCATCAACAAGGCATTTCCGCCCACAGAACTGCCGCTCACTGGATGTTTTTTCTTTTTCGGACCATTCTCTGTAAACCCTAGAGATGGTTGTGCGTGAAAATCCCAGTAGATTAGCAGTTTCTGAAATACTCAGACCAGCCCTTCTGGCACCAACAATCATGCCACGTTCAAAGTCACTCAAATCACCTTTCTTCCCCATACTGATGCTCGGTTTGAACTGCAGGAGATTGTCTTGACCATGTCTACATGCCTAAATGCACTGAGTTGGCGCCATGTGATTGGCTGCTTAGAAATTAAGTGTTAACGAGCAGTTGGACAGGTGTACCTAATAAAGTGGCCGGTGAGTGTATATCGTGAATATAAAAACTACCGTAATCAATTATACTGCATAGTAACTTTACAGTATTTTAAAATACAGTGCAAAAACAAGAACTGTAATTCATTTTACAGTATAAATATACTGTAAGTTATTATACAGTATGCTGTGAACTACTGTAGTCAGATTTACAGTAATTTTACCGTGAAATAAAATACTGAAGCTTGCTGGATATTTGTTGCCAGTAAGTTACTGTTAATTTTACGTTAAATTTTTTACAGTGTATTTGATATGGTATATTGGTGAAGTAGCCTATAGGAATCCAAAAAATATATATAGGCTATAGCTATTTATAAATTACGATTGGTATTATTATACAGATGTAAAGTCATTCTGTTGGATACTATTTGTTCCAGTGTAAAATGGAAATGCTTGGCAATTTTATTTTATAAATATAAGCTAAAACTATGGTGTAACAGAGTTTTAGAACTAGACAAATCTCTCTGCATTAATAATAGGATATAAAATGCATTAATAGGCTAATATAAAATTTACAAAAGTACCAAGTTTGTTTGGGATTTGAACCCGTGTCATCAAAATGATCAAACCGTAAGTTCTACCACTCGGCCATGAATTTACTCTTTGTGAAATGACCAAACGTTTATTTCTCCAGTGTGTTTGTTCACATGAGCGAGAAAACGTTTTATCGTTAGCATACTGTAGACCTTTTACAGTTTTAAAAGATGATATCTTATCTGTATGACCAAAAACTACGGAGTAGGCTAGCCTTTTAAGTTCTTTTAGCTGTTATGAGAAAAAATAAATTCAAGTGAAAGCGCCGCCGCGTTTGTCGAACTCTAGTTCAATGCCAGAATAAAACCGAATTTTAGAACAATGCGTAGCGCCACTCGGTGTGCCAAAACACTTAATTATAAACATCAATATTTCGTTAAAAACATCTCAAAACGCTTTGTGACATTTTGAAAAGCCGTGAATGTATTAAGGCCACTGGAACCAGGATCGTAACTGAAACGCGCTGCACGTTATCTCTCAATACAGGAGCAGAAGCGCCGGTTCAGATTGTATTGTTTGTTGTTTAAACGTGTGTGTTGCATAATTTAACAATATATATAATAGGCCTATATTTGATATGGTCTATTGGTGAATTAGGTTATAGCATTGATTACTGTGGAGGGGGGAAATCCCCCACCAGCAAATACCTTGTTACACAACCATGTTTTTAAAAACTCTTTCTGTAGCCTATGGAACCCCATGAAGTTTTTTTCTAGTTTTTTAACAGAACTGCTTTTGAAATTACGATTGGAATTATTCTACAGATTTATATAAATTAAGTCAATCTGTTGGATAATATTTGTTCCTTTGTGTAAAATGAAAATGCATGGAAATTGTATTTTTTTAAATAGAGCCCGTGTTTATTCGGGATTTGAACCCGTGTCATCTAAACTATAGAAACGACTTAAGTTCTACCACTCGACCACGACTTTTCTCTCTGCGATTTGCCCAGAACTTCGGTTGTTTATCAGTCAATGTGCGCGCACACGAGAGAAGCGCTCCTCAATCCTCTCATTCCTCAATAGTTTAGCGTTATTGCACCTAATTTATTTCCACTGACTGCGAGAGAGGCCTATTTTAACTTTTGATTCATAAAATGTTCTGCTCTAAAAGTTTGTTATATTCTGTTTAAATGGACAATTACCCCTGCACGTACGTTTCAAAATGCGGCTGTTTTGCTAAATGTCCCTTTGCGCCACCTGGCGGTCATTTCGCGAACGACTTTGAAATGCGACTATTTTATTTTTAATTGTCAGCACGAGTCGCGGCGGTAATAGGCATTCTGGTTGAGTACCTACTGTAAATTAACCCTCTGGGGTGTTTTGGGGGTTCTTGAGATGTTTTGACATGCCGTGACGTTTGTGCTTTTTTCAGTTGCTTATAAACAAATTACTGGCAAAGGTGTAATTACAGTCTATTTAGCACAAACAGGGTTACAATTATGTGAGCAACATGTACATGTTTGTATTTTTGAGAGAATAATATGTATGCATGCTTAAATGCAAAAATGAAGTTTCTGAAATAAGGCCACAAAACACATTTTGACTTTTGACTAATGGATGTTGTCGCCTAGAGTTTCTGATTCAAAATGATCTGAAAATCATCCTGCCTAATCATTCACATGAAACAATACATTGATTTAAATTTTGAAAGACACTTTTTGTTTGGAAAGGCAACATACGTAGGGGCATGGTGGATCATGAATAATGCTGTGATTCACACCTGAGAAGACAATGACCTGCATAATGAGCTGCATAGGGCAAAAATAATGCAAGGGCAAAATAAAATAAAATAATAATAATAAATAAATAAATAAATAATAATAAAAAAAAAAATATATATATATATATATATATATATATATATATATATATATATATATATATATATATATATACACACACACATTTACCGGCCACTTTATTAGGTACACCTGTCCAACTGCTCGTTAACACTTAATTTCTAAGCAGCCAATCACATGGCGGCAACTCAGTGCATTTAGGCATGTAGACATGGTCAAGACAATCTCCTGCAGTTCAAACCGAGCATCAGTATGGGGAAGAAAGGTGATTTGAGTGACTTTGAACGTGGCATGATTGTTGGTGCCAGAAGGGCTGGTCTGAGTATTTCAGAAACTGCTAATCTACTGGGATTTTCACGCACAACCATCTCTAGGGTTTACAGAGAATGGTCCGAAAAAGAAAAAACATCCAGTGAGCGGCAGTTCTGTGGGCGGAAATGCCTTGTTGATGCCAGAGGTCAGAGGAGAATGGCCAGACTGGTTCGAGCTGATAGAAGGGCAACAGTGACTCAAATAACCACCCGTTACAACCAAGGTGGGCAGAAGAGCATCTCTGAACGCACAGTACGTCGAACTTTGAGGCAGATGGGCTACAGCAGCAGAAGACCACACCGGGTGCCACTCCTTTCAGCTAAGAACAGGAAACTGAGGCTACAATTTGCACAAGCTCATCGAAATTGGACAATAGAAGATTGGAAAAACGTTGCCTGGTCTGATGAGTCTCGATTTCTGCTGCGACATTCGGATGGTAGGGTCAGAATTTGGCGTCTACAACATGAAAGCATGGATCCATCCTGCCTTGTATCAACGGTTCAGGCTGGAGGTGGTGGTGTCATGGTGTGGGGAATATTTTCTTGGCACTCTTTGGGCCCCTTGGTACCAATTGAGCATCGTTGCAACGCCACAGCCTACCTGAGTATTGTTGCTGACCATGTCCATCCCTTTATGACCACAATGTACCCAACTTCTGATGGCTACTTTCAGCAGGATAATGCGCCATGTCATAAAGCTGGAATCATCTCAGACTGGTTTCTTGAACATGACAATGAGTTCGCTGTACTCAAATGGCCTCCACAGTCACCAGATCTCAATCCAATAGAGCATCTTTGGGATGTGGTGGAACGGGAGATTCGCATCATGGATGTGCAGCCGACAAATCTGCGGCAACTGTGTGATGCCATCATGTCAATATGGACCAAACTCCCTGAGGAATGCTTCCAGCACCTTGTTGAATCTATGCCACGAAGAATTGAGGCAGTTCTGAAGGCAAAAGGGGGTCCAACCCGTTACTAGCATGGGGTACCTAATAAAGTGGCCGGTGAGTGTATATATATATATATATATATTCAAAATTGGTTCACAGTTGGAAACATAGATTTTTTTTCACAAATTGTGCTTTCAAATTGTAAACATTTCTAGTAATTGTACAGTTAATTCTCATACTGTCTTCAAGGAAAGTTTTGGAATATATCCTCTCCCCAAATGTGTCACTAATAAAACACAATTTTTTTTAACCGTTTAAGATTTTGTTTACATCTACCTTGTAAATATATTTTTGCTATTTTATTACAAATGTAACAATTACTACAACAATTAAAATTGTAACAATATTTCAAGTGTAATCTTTCTTTGTAAAAACTAAAGTATACATTTTATCATACGCATTTCAAAGTTACGCAACCATTTGTTTGATATAGCCTACATTGGAACAAACACTATATTAACATCTTAGTTGATGACTGTATTTTTGACAAAACATAATATATATATATTTATCATATGAGCAGAAATTGGCAAACATAATCTTATGTGGCAATAAAAACCTTACAATCTATCCAAAATTAGTCAACGAAATGTTGTCTTTCATATTTCGTCTGTAACATAGGCCTATCGTTTTTATGATATATTAGGGCATATAAATGTTAATTTGCAGTTTAATACGTTGCTTATACAAAGACATTTTATTTCAACATATTTCTGTCGATTTTTACTTTACTATAGCAATATAGTTAATTGGGTAAAACCTGTTCATTCATTCACACACAAAAACGCGATTCATATTTAAACAGTCTTTTTGCAGCTGTAGAACACAACAGCGCACATCAGTGTCATTCATTCACACACAGAAACGCAATTCATATTTAAACAGTCTTTTTGCGTTTACAGACACTATTCCATATTGCGATTAAAGAACTTACCTATTCCTCAGCTGGATCCGTTGCTCCTCGAAATGAAACTACCAGCACTTCAGAGGTACATTTGCATGGATCGCCTCAGGTTTGCGTGCGCTCTCCGTGGGCGTGGTCACATTAACACTTAATGAGCTGAGATGAGAATGACTGACAACTCTCTCTTTTCGTACAGATTACATAAACTGAGAAAATAATTTTTTCTTCATTTAAAAGAAGAGAATTCAATCTTTATGCCTGTATGCCTGTTTGACTGAGTATTCACTGACATGCAGTCGAAATGACTGACAGATAGGAAACTCTTTGTTTTTGTCTTTCCTCAGGGATAAGTATCCGAAATGTGGTGTAAAAATAACATGAGATGAGGGAAGGAGAGAGAAAACATAAGAAATTATATTTTTTTCTCTCAGAGCCCAGATCATTACCCTCCATTACTGCAGTAATATCACTGCTCTACACGGGCCCACAGACACCATTCATTTATACTATAAAATACCTTCAATGCCTTGGAGAGATTGGACCAACCCAGGCCGAATCTCCAGATGCACAGCGCTGCACTGAGATTAATCATATGAGACAAATATAACAACAGTGTGTACACATATGCACACAAACAGCCAACACAAACAGTTCCCTGTGTTATAATATCGACCGTGAGGTTCTGATCAATGTGAGCATTTTAGATGAGATCTGGCCATAAACATTCCCTTACGAAAAATAAGTTTATTTCAAGTGTGCTATTACTATACTTAAGTCTACATTGTATGTAATTCTCAGAAATATACTTAAAATTGCACTTAAGTATACTTGACTTTTACTGACAGAAAAGTCAAAGTATATTTGGCCTGTAATTAATCATTTGATTGAGATGTACTTAAAAGTATAATTATTACACAGACCTCCCAATTTCTTGTAGTTGTGTTTCCACTTTTGATTGAGTGGCCTATTATATACTTTTTTTCACATAGTTTTACATACTGTCTTATAAAACGTTCATTGTTTAAAAATATTGATTTATAAAGAAAACAGATATGTTCCTAATTCTGAGTATCTGAATTTATGTGTAGTCCACTGGTAGTGTACATAAGAATTTTCTTTATATCTATTTTACTCTTTCCCCGCCATTAACAGAATTTTCAGGTGATCCATGTTTTCACTGATATAAGGTAGGGGGCGCTATTATGCATCTTTTGAAAGAGTACACAATATCCAGATCAAAACACGGTGAAGAAGCAGCAACAAACGGTAGAAGATTGCTTATGCACGTGTAAAATAACACGGTCATTATACCGCATATAAGTTCAAAACTGCCTAATATTACTGAACGAAATGTTGAACCCATGAAGAGGAAATGACTGTGAAACTTTGGGGGGTGTTGAAGGACTACTCCATCTGTGTTTTGATCTTCGTTCTAAATGTAGTCCGCATGTAGACTTTGATAAAAGTGTGATTCCCATTCAGGTGAACTCGCGGTGCGTAATTGACAAGGAAACGCTTCGCGTGATGACGTCTTGAAGCACATGTAAAATCAGTCCAATGGTGAGGCGGGTGACATCACAAACCAGGAAACTGTAAAGCCCAGGTTTATGGAGGTCCTATCCACCGTGATGGGCCTCGAGCAGGTTCTGGTAATAGAACAGGAAGGGAAAACCCTGTTAGAGAAAGGGGCTATAGAATATGTACTTACCTCCAACAGGGAAACCGGGCTCTACAGTCTGTATTTCATAGGTCCATAGAAGGAATGGGGGGTTGCGTCCAATTTTGGATCTTCAATTTCTGAACGAGTCAGTCATAGAACTAAAGTTCAAAATATTATCACTGATACAAATCGTGCCACAGATCAGGGGCCTCATTTATAAAACTTTGCGTAGGATTTGCGTCAGAAGTGGCGTACGGATGAAACATAGGACGTGCGTACGCACAGAAATATTCGGATTTATAAAACCGTGCGCACGCACGTCCTACGCAGTTTTCCCTTAATAAATCACAATCAATTCTAAATGTAGCGCAGCTTTTGCGGCTTCGTGTCACGCCCATAGTTGCCCATAAATAGTCAGTGAAACGCCCATAGTTGCCCATAAATAGTCTGTGAAACCCCCACAAGTTAATATTCATCGATTGCGAAATCATGGCAAATACAGAGAGGAAAACCAATAAACTTAACTTCACTCAATGTGAAGTAGAAATGATCGTTGGCAAGGTGGAAAAGAGGAGTAAAATGTTGTTTTACATTTTACAGGGCACAGTGTGGGCATTACTAATGCCAAAAAGGCACTTGACTGGCAAAAGGTTGCAGACGCCGTTAATGGTGCAGCCTCACAACCTCGGACCGTGGCCGAAATAAAAAAGAAATGGTCTGACATCAAAGTCGATGCAAAAAAGCGTCTAGCGCTCCATTACGCATTGTGATGGCATCATGGCATTTTATTACCATCCATTTGATTGCATCTGACAAGCAACAGATGTGTTATGAGGATGAATTGCATAACATGGCAATATTATTGCAGAACATATTTCACGTTTCTTTTTGCAAATATGTGTTAATTTCCATTTCTGTTGAAATCTTCGTTTGATTTTTTTGTTTTACACTGCAGTGCAGATCGATCAAACGGGTGTTCGTGTAGGCTGTTAATTGTAAGACTTGCTTTGTGAAGTCTATTTATGAGAGGCAGTATTGCCATTTCTTTTACACAACGGTCTACAGTTTCACACACTTTCACGTGTTTCTTCCATCCGCCGACGGTGTCGCCATTTCTTATTTCACCCGTTTTTGTGCGTACGCCTGGGTCAGAGCTTGCGTGAAGGACCGCACATTTTCCCGTCAAGTTTGCTTTTTATAAATACCAATTATTGCGTAGAGAGCGGCGTACGCCTTCTTTTGTGCGTACGCAACGTTTATAAATGAGGCCCCAGATCCGAGGACTGGTTTGTGATGATAGATCTCAAGAACGCATACTTCCATATATCCATCCTTCCATATTGGAAGGATGTTCAGTTTCAGGGGCAAAGCTTACCAATATCGAGTTTGTCTATTCGGCCTAGCACTTTCACGAAATGCACAGAGGCAGCTCTGACTCCTCTGCACCTGGGTATTCGCATCATGAACTACATCAATGATTGGTTGATTCTCGCTCAGTCGCCAGTTCGGCATCGAGATGTTGTTCTCGCACACATGAAAGAGTTGGGGTTACGGCTGAACGCCAAAAAGAGGTTTGTGAATCAATGTCGATGCAGGCATGCCTTTCATGTAACGCCTTTTATGTTTCACACACATAAACTCCATCCTTTCAGCTGTGAAAAGAATAAAGCTAGGCAAGTCACTCATGCCCAAACAGTTTCAGATACTGTTGGGTCTGATGGCAGCAGTGTCCAACGTGATACCTTTTGTATTGTTGTACATGAGACCCCTGCCGTGGTGGCTCAGGACCAAAGGGTTTTCCCTGAGGGGCAACCCCTTTAGCATTATCAGTGTTAGGTTGCGATGCTTACGTGGCCTGGTTGTGTGGAAGAAACCTTGGTTCATGTCCCAGGGTCCTGTGTTGGGAGCTTCTTGTCGTCGCAAGACGCTAATGACAGATGCCTCTCTCACAGTCTGTGGAGCGATCCTAGAAGGACGTTCGACTAAGGGTCTGTGGAGAGTCCACCATCTCTCATGGCACATCAACCGCCTGGAGATGTTGGCTGTATTTCTTGCCCTAAAGAACTTCCTCACAGAACTCAGGGGCCCGAGATGGTGAAGCAAATATGGAGGGATTTCCACAAATATGTGGCCGAAGCTACGTTTGTATGCTTTTTCCCCTGATCGCTCTGCTCCCGGAGAGAGTTCGCCTAGGACCAGGTTTGCCTAATTCTTATAGCCCCGCGGTGGCCGGGTAGAGTATGGTTTCCCAATCTAGTGTCTCTCCTCCATGGATCTCCGCTGGAGTTACCCGTCAGGAGGGACTTCCTGTCCCAAGCAGGGGGCTCGGTTGTTCACCCCTGCCCCAGAACTGTGGAACCTGTGGGCTTGGCCTTTAAGGGGGCACAGCTCATAGGGATAGGTCTCTCAACTGAGGTTGTGGAGACCATTCTACACTTCACAGCTCCCTTCACATGGAAACTTTATGCGTGGAGTGAAGTGAAGTGGAGTCTCTTCACTTCATGGTGTAGTGACTGTCAGTTGGGCCCAGTTAACTGCCTGGTTGGTACAGTGCTGGAGTTCCTGCAAGAGCGGTTCACTGCAGGTCTATCCCTGTCCACTTTAAAGGTTTATGTGGCGGCCATAGGTGCTTACCACATTCCTTTGGGTGGAATGTCTTTGGGTAAAGACCCCTTGGTATCTTGTTTCCTCCATGGTACTCTGAGGCTGAGGCCTGCAGCTCGTACCAGGGTGCTGACATGGGATCTAGCCATTGTCCTTCAAGGCCTTTCCCTGGCTCCCTTTGAGCCATTGGAGGAGGTTCCGGACAAGTTTCTGACCCTGAAAATCTTTTCACCTGGCATGTTTAAAGCGTCCCTTCATCCTAGATCAGGCTATTGTAGCGTCGGGATAAATCATAGTTTGTTCATCTGAACACAAATAATGCACATTCCTTCTGAAACCCAAAGCTTTTACACTCTGAACTCGTGAATGTAAATCAGGACTCTTGACAATCCAAATTACCCACCTGGTGCCAATGTCTGGGATTAGATCGCCTTTTTGACACCTTTTATAGGCCCTCAGAGCTTCACCAGAACACACCACGCATTCCCCAGCTCTGGGTACAAGCTTCAAAGAGATCCTAATCGGCTCTCCTAGGTCCAAGAATAATAATAATAATAATAATAATAATTCGTTACATTTATATAGCGCTTTATCTGAGACCTCAAAGCGCTTTACAAGGAAGGTGGAATCTCCTCAACCACCACCAATGTGCAGCATCCACCTGGATGATGCGACGGCAGCCATATTGCGCCAGTACGCCCACCACACACCAGCTTACTGGTGGAGAGGAGACAGTGATGAAGCCAATCAGTATACGGGGATGATTAGGAGGCCATGATGGACAGAGGCCAATGGGCAGATTTGGCCAGTTAAAAACTGGTAGAAAGTGGTCAGCAAAGAAATCAGTAGTAGAGGCAAAGGCTGACCTTCAAATAGGGGATATCGTGGGACAGGTACAGCATGGAAGAGGGGGTTTTGGGCTCAGTTTAGCTCCTCCTAAATGGCACAAGGCAGGCCCAGCTCAAAGGAGGAAGCTGGTAGTCAACGAGGTGCGAAAGCAGGAGGAGAGGATGAGGAGTATAAAGGCCATTTCCCAGGCTAAGCAGGGAGAGTGGATGAGATGGGAGAGTGTGGAACAACGCAAAATGGGCTGGCAAGACCTTTGGTCAATGGAAGAGAGTAGGATCAGTTTCCTTATTAGGTCAACATATGATGTTCTCCCATCACCGCAGAACCTAAACCTCTGGGTAGGAGAGGATCCCTCTTGTCCTTTGTGTTCATCACCTGCCACATTAAGGCACATTTTGACAGGATGTAAGGTGGCTCTTAGCCAAGGTCGGTTTACTTGGCGCCATGACCAAGTACTGAGATGTTTGGCTTTAGCATTGGAAGGCAAGCGTAGTATGACCAATAAGTTGCCGCATGTTCTAGCAAAACATTACACGCAGAAGACAACATTCCTCCGCCCAGGCGAGCAACCACCAAGAAAAGGTGTTAACACCAATTCTCGGCCAGGACAACTGGAAGCTGCTAGGGACTGGAAGATGCTGGCTGATCTTGATCAACGGCTTATTTTTCCACCTGAGATTGCCACCACTAACCTACGACCAGACATTGTTTTGTGGTCTGGATCAGCACGCATTGTTCAACTGATAGAGTTGACAGTGCCATGGGAGGATGCTGTAGATGAGGCATATGAGAGGAAGAAACTGCGGTATGCTCATTTGGCCACTGAAGCAGAACAGCGAGGATGGAGAGTCCAGGTTTATCCAGTGGAAGTGGGTTGTCGAGGTTTTGTGGCACACTCTACAACCCGGTTCCTCAGAGACGTCGGATTCAGCGGCCAAGAGTTGCGTCGCACAGTAAAGAACTTATCTGAAGCAGCAGAAAGGAGCAGCAACTGGCTGTGGTTGAGACGGAAAGATTCTAGCTGGCAAGGTACAGGCCGCCACGCTACGGTTTCGTAGAATTCTTGAAAAACTTGAAGAGTCTGTTGGTTTATTTGTATAGGTTGTGTAGTATAGGTCGTATAGTATACTATTCAATTTGTATAGGTTGTATAGTATAGAATGACGGGTGGTTGGGCAGATATTGTGTTTTGCGGTAGGTGGTATGCCATACGGAACCGTTGCCACTGTAACTGCTTTAACGCACCAGTGGGGCTCGACAGCCTTAGTCAATCGGGTTGGCGCGTATGGTTGGGTTGCGGAGAGATAGTGAGATTGTGGTTAGGTCTCAGCAGCAGGAGGGATGTAGAGGTCAGTAAGCTGGGCTGAGTTGAGTGGGGGACGGAGGGGGGTGACTCTGGGACGCCAGAGTCACTGTCGAGCCCTCTTGAGGTGTCGTGGGCCAGTCGACGAAACACTGAGGACGGAAGGTGCCCACTTGAAGACCCTAGAGATGTCCCCTACTCGGCTCAATCCAGACGGTTGTCGTGTTGGTCCACTAGGGAGACCACACTGTAGTTGCAGCCGTCGTGTGTGCTAACGCGCCAAGTACACTGCAGCCGTTAACGCCGGACAGAAGGGGAGTCACACCCTCATATGGAAAGAAGCGTAAATGGATGGAGAAGCATAGTTTACTGTAAAGCTACGTCTTAGTGTTGCTTATCTTGGCGAAAGCCGAGTACAAATCAGCATGAAGTTTTAACATCTACTCTCGTGTAATGGAAATCATGAAGATCTGGATACGTCCAGTGACTGCGGTGAATAGTGCTGCTGGCAACAAGGGAAAGACCTTGTGACAGCCTGGAGAGACAGCTGACAGGAGGAAATAGACCCCAATGGGGCTGGTAAGGGTTAGCTACCCTTGTCGGCAGTATCCAGCTTCGTGTTTACAGGATGCTGGAGACACCCGCCCAAGGCTTCTAAGAAATTAAAGAGAAAAATACCCCTAGAGTCTGCGAGAGCGGGGGCGGAAGATGACTCGATGTTGGACAACATGGTTAACGACTTAGGAATGGAAACGGATATGAGTATGGAGAGTAAGACTAGTTCAAGATCTGCAGTTAGTAAAGTCATTGAACTCCAGGTTTGTGTCTGTGGCTGGAGCAAGGCGACAACGGTCAGGGGTTTGAAGGTTCATCAAGGGAAAATGAAATGCTTGAGGGAGAAGGGACAAGGGCCTCGCATTGATCAGTACTTCTTACGAAGTCAGTCAAGTCAGTCGAATGAAATCCAGCGACAGGAAGCAAACCACAGCTCGCAGGATATCAGCACCCCTGTCATAGAGGAGAGGAGGGCTTGCACAGATAGTGATGAACATATTCAGACTTGTGAAACCGGTCAGACTAACCAGCATAAGAGAGAAAAGAACCTCAACGGGCATAGGCCTGGAGTTAGATGGCCAAGAGCTTGTGAGAAAACTGCATGGGATACGGTAAACACAGATCTATGCTTTGCATTGGAAAGATTAACTGGTACAGTTGAAAAGAAGCTGGATAAATTTGGGGACATCATTTACGCATATGGAAGTGAGAGGTTTGGTGTGGAAAAAAGGAAGGAAAAAGTACAAACTGCTCCTGGAATGTCTAGACGGCAGCAGAAAATTGAAGGGTTAGTTAGAGAAAGGAGACAGCTGAGGAAGCAATGGAAAAGAGCAGAACAAAGTCAGAAGGAGGGACTCAATCTCTTACAAAGGGACATAAAAGATAAGCTGGCAACATTACGCAGAGCTGAGCGTCTACGGAAACGCTACAAAAAGAAGGAACGTGCGAGGGCTAATTTCTATAAAGACCCATTCAAATTCGTAAAGAAGTTATTCACCAGTGAGAAGAATGGCACTTTAAAAGCATCTAGAGTTGAGCTAGAGAGATATTTGGAGGAAACGCATACAGATGCAAAAAGGCATGAGCATATGTCAATTCCATCAGACATACCACCTATCAACCCACCAGAATACCAAATGGAGGTCTGTGCACCTAAGTGGAAAGAGGTAGAGCAGGCTGTGAGAAAGGCAAGGGCTTCATCCTCTCCAGGGCCTAATGGAGTTCCGTACAGAGTGTACAAGAGTGCTTCAGGAGTTCTGCGAATTCTGTGGAAATTGTTAAAAGTGGCATGGGAAAAACAGGTTGTACCTAGAGCATGGCGCAGAGCAGGTGGAGTCTTTATACCTAAAGAAAAAGATGCTACAAGCATCAGTCAGTTTCGTCCTATTTCACTATTAAACGTTGAAGGTAAGATTTTCTTCAGCATTATTGCCCAGAGATTGTCCACCTACCTATTAAAGAATGGCTTCATTGACACTTCAGTTCAAAAAGCGGGCATTCCAGGGTTCTCAGGATGCTTAGAACACATCAATGTTATCTGGCAACGAATTCAGTCAGCAAAAAAGGAGAGGAAGGAGCTCCATGTGACATTCCTGGATTTGGCCAATGCATATGGTTCAGTGCCACATGAGCTTCTTTGGGCAGCATTTGATTTTTTCAGAGTACCAATGTCAATAACAAATTTAGTGAAAGCCTATTTTGGAGATTTGCAATTTAGTTTCTCAACTCCAAAATTCAGCACTGCATGGCAATGCTTAGAGGTTGGAATAATGGCAGGATGCACAATTTCTCCACTGGCTTTTACCATGGCAATGGAAGTAATCATTAGGGCATCAAGATGGGTAGTAGGAGGAGAGCGCTTGGCTTCTGGGTTGCGACTACCACCAATCAGAGCATACATGGATGACATGACAACCATGACTACAACAGTAGCCTGCACTAATCGGTTATTGGGGAAGTTAACAGATAATATTGAATGGGCACGAATGCAATTTAAGCCCTCTAAATCAAGGAGCATCTCCATAGTTAAAGGAAAGGTAGTAGATAAAACATTCTTCATTAATGGTGAGGCAATACCAACAGTTTCTGAGAAGCCAGTGAAAAGTCTTGGGAGATGGTACGATGGAGATCTAAAGGACACAGTTCGAGTGGGAGAAGTTAGACGACAAGCAGTGGAAGGGTTGAAGAGCATAAACAGTTGTGCTCTACCAGGCAAACTAAAACTCTGGTGCTTTCAGTTTGGTCTACTGCCGAGGTTGCTGTGGCCACTGACTGTGTACGAGGTTTCTTTGACAACAGTGGATAAGCTGGAAGCGTTAATAAGTTCATACATCAGGAAATGGTTGGGAGTTCCACGCTGCCTCAGCAGAGTGGGACTTTATAGTAAAGGAATATTGCAGCTGCCAGTCTCTGCTTTAACCGAGGAGTTTAAGTGTGCCAAGGTCAGACTGGAAATGACATTAGTAGAGTCACGTGACAAATGTGTAAGGGAGGCAGCCCCTGTGTTAAAAACTGGTAGAAAGTGGTCAGCAAAGAAATCAGTAGTAGAGGCAAAGGCTGACCTTCAAATAGGGGATATCGTGGGACAGGTACAGCATGGAAGAGGGGGTTTTGGGCTCAGTTTAGCTCCTCCTAAATGGCACAAGGCAGGCCCAGCTCAAAGGAGGAAGCTGGTAGTCAACGAGGTGCGAAAGCAGGAGGAGAGGATGAGGAGTATAAAGGCCATTTCCCAGGCTAAGCAGGGAGAGTGGATGAGATGGGAGAGTGTGGAACAACGCAAAATGGGCTGGCAAGACCTTTGGTCAATGGAAGAGAGTAGGATCAGTTTCCTTATTAGGTCAACATATGATGTTCTCCCATCACCGCAGAACCTAAACCTCTGGGTAGGAGAGGATCCCTCTTGTCCTTTATGTTCATCACCTGCCACATTAAGGCACATTTTGACAGGATGTAAGGTGGCTCTTAGCCAAGGTCGGTTTACTTGGCGCCATGACCAAGTACTGAGATGTTTGGCTTTAGCATTGGAAGGCAAGCGTAGTATGACCAATAAGTTGCCGCATGTTCTAGCAAAACATTACACGCAGAAGACAACATTCCTCCGCCCAGGCGAGCAACCACCAAGAAAAGGTGTTAACACCAATTCTCGGCCAGGACAACTGGAAGCTGCTAGGGACTGGAAGATGCTGGCTGATCTTGATCAACGGCTTATTTTTCCACCTGAGATTGCCACCACTAACCTACGACCAGACATTGTTTTGTGGTCTGGATCAGCACGCATTGTTCAACTGATAGAGTTGACAGTGCCATGGGAGGATGCTGTAGATGAGGCATATGAGAGGAAGAAACTGCGGTATGCTCATTTGGCCACTGAAGCAGAACAGCGAGGATGGAGAGTCCAGGTTTATCCAGTGGAAGTGGGTTGTCGAGGTTTTGTGGCACACTCTACAACCCGGTTCCTCAGAGACGTCGGATTCAGCGGCCAAGAGTTGCGTCGCACAGTAAAGAACTTATCTGAAGCAGCAGAAAGGAGCAGCAACTGGCTGTGGTTGAGACGGAAAGATTCTAGCTGGCAAGGTACAGGCCGCCACGCTACGGTTTCGTAGAATTCTTGAAAAACTTGAAGAGTCTGTTGGTTTATTTGTATAGGTTGTGTAGTATAGGTCGTATAGTATACTATTCAATTTGTATAGGTTGTATAGTATAGAATGACGGGTGGTTGGGCAGATATTGTGTTTTGCGGTAGGTGGTATGCCATACGGAACCGTTGCCACTGTAACTGCTTTAACGCACCAGTGGGGCTCGACAGCCTTAGTCAATCGGGTTGGCGCGTATGGTTGGGTTGCGGAGAGATAGTGAGATTGTGGTTAGGTCTCAGCAGCAGGAGGGATGTAGAGGTCAGTAAGCTGGGCTGAGTTGAGTGGGGGACGGAGGGGGGTGACTCTGGGACGCCAGAGTCACTGTCGAGCCCTCTTGAGGTGTCGTGGGCCAGTCGACGAAACACTGAGGACGGAAGGTGCCCACTTGAAGACCCTAGAGATGTCCCCTACTCGGCTCAATCCAGACGGTTGTCGTGTTGGTCCACTAGGGAGACCACACTGTAGTTGCAGCCGTCGTGTGTGCTAACGCGCCAAGTACACTGCAGCCGTTAACGCCGGACAGAAGGGGAGTCACACCCTCATATGGAAAGAAGCGTAAATGGATGGAGAAGCATAGTTTACTGTAAAGCTACGTCTTAGTGTTGCTTATCTTGGCGAAAGCCGAGTACAAATCAGCATGAAGTTTTAACATCTACTCTCGTGTAATGGAAATCGTGTCCCCGTCACTATACTGGGGCGTTAGGACGCACACAGACCACAGGGTGAGCGCCCCCTGCTGGCCTAATTAACACCTCTTCCAGAAGGAAGAGAGTAAGATACCTATTCATGTCACACACTTGACACACACACACACACACACACACACACACGTACACGGACTTTTACATTAAACTCAGAATATGAGCCATTGCCAACAGTATACGATGTATTGCTGTGTGTTTGCATGTTTCCCAGTTCATGTTAGTCTAGTTATGATTTCCTAGTTTATCAGTGGAACTCTAAGTACCTACCATGCATATGAATGTAACTTTGTATTCCTATCCTTTTTACATGTCTTTCTTGGTACCGTTGTAATCCCCTCGGTCTAACTGAGTTGGTCATATACAGGAGATAACAGTAAAATGTATGATTCTATGTGCACCAGCTTTCTGGAGTAGAAATGAGGAATTCTAAACAACATCATAACTTATGCAGATGAACCATCCAGACAAGACAAAGAAAGACTTTTCCTGCTCACAGATCTCTAAGGTGATTGGTCATTCACCCCAAAAGGAGTCCTTAAAAGGACAGAACTCCAGTTTGTCTTCACTTCAGTTACGTCTTCAGTTTGTTTTGTTTTGTTTGTCTTAGTCTTGTCTTCTCTTCAGTTACTTTTCTTCAGTTTCTTCTTTTTGCGTGTTTTCAGTTTTTAGTTAATTTTGTTTTTGTTTTGTATTATCCTCTGTTCATTTCTACTGCGAGTCAAAAGAACTTAGCCTGAATTATCTGGCAAACTTTCATTTCAATGGACATTTAAACTTCCTGTGACGACGCTCACTCCTGAAGAACCGAGAGAACGCATTAAGCTCCGAAGGACCGGCACACACACGCCTTCTTTCCTCAGCAACACAAGAGAGCTATATCTGCAAGTATTTTATTGTGCTGTTAAGGTCGTTTGCCCCGCTTATAGGGTGATTTGAGTCTTGTTGTCTCTCAAAGGTTAACTGTCCGGGTATTTTGCCATTTGCCATTGGATCTCTCTCATTCTCTCTCTTTCTTTATGCTTTTTCTTTCATTGTTTTGTTGCTTTATTGTGTTGTATATACACATTTATTCCTTGTAACTTTAGTCACCGGTAGACATAGTTTTTCGTTATTAAATACTTTGTTCATTTATTGACTCTGTCTATTGTTCATTGTGGCGAACACACATATGTTCATTATAACAATCACGGCACCGGCCTAGCGCCGTTCTCTCACGTCCCTCGGCCTCGTCCTGTTCGCCACATTCATATTACGAAGTCCCTAAAATGTTCGATCTAAGGTACAAGCTTTACAATTGTTGATACTTTAAATATAAATTTTGTTATAGAACTTGGAAGCTATTTTTCATGGCCAGGGAAATAGCCTTTCTTGAGAGTCTATAAGGAGGATAGCTTTTCTTGAAGGTTGATTAAAAGATCATACGATCAGTTTTGCTGGACGAACAGATTATTCGATAATGAATTAATTCCATTCCATTGAGGGACCGATATGGATTTTTTAGTGTCAATACCGATATTTTTTTCCCATCAGCCTTAGCCGATGACCGATGCGGGCTTCCGATTTTCTTGAGACGATATTTGGAGCCGATACTGCTTTTGCTCCCTCAATTTACATCATAAAAATGACATGATGATAACAAATGTTACAGGTCTCAATTTAAAAAAAAAGTAACATTTATTTAACTTAAAAAAGCAATATTTAACAAATAGTAAAAACATGTGAGGTAGAAGTAGTAGATAAACAATATTTAACAAATATTAAATACATGAGGTAGAACAAAAAAAAAAGTTCAGTGCTGAAAATAAATATTTAAATAAAATAATTACACTATTGCACACAGTAGCAACCAGCATAATAAAGTGCACAGTGCACACTGTACTTAATTTTAAAAGTAACCAACTATTTACTGCCATGGTTTAAATTTTTCTACATAAAATAAAATGAGCATGTCTAAGGCTCTAATATCTAGTGATGGGGACGAGACCGCCTTTGCAGAGTCCGAGTCAAGACCGAGTCTTTGAAGGGTCGAGTCCGAGTAGAGACAGAGTCCGTTGTTTTTCAAATACAGTCCAGTCCGAGTCAAGACCGAGTCTTTGAGGAAGCAAACCCGAGTCGAGATTGTCTCGACATGTCAGTTTTGATATTCATGATTTAATATCACCCCAGTTAATAATCAACAGTTAGGCCTACGGAATTGTTTAGAGGAGCAGTCTTAACTTCTTAATATGGACTATGCTTTTACTATCATTAAAAAAATCCCTACCACATGCATCATCTTCTGACTATTTTTCTAAAATGCTTCAACAGTGCTGCTCTGTCATCAACATGTTAATCCCACCCTGACTTTTTTAATCATAGGTAGGACATGCAGAGCAAATTAAAATGTTCTAGTGGCATGTCTAAATTAGTAGGCTTAGCTTCTTTATAACATTTTCCAATATTTCCCAGTGTTAAATATTTTGACAATACACTCGAATTCAGTATCTTTTAAAACTTTATTCCCCCATAACACACACAAACATTACATAAACACAATTGCACTGTGTAATGCAGTTAATGACGATACTGATAGTGATGGGGACGAGACCACCTTTGCCGAGTCCGAGTCAAGACTGAGTCTTTGAAGGGTCGAGTCCGAGTCGAGACAGAGTCTTTGAAGGGACAAGGCTGAGACGAGTCCGAGAAAGCAGAAATCGGTCTCGAGACCGGACTCAAGTACTACATCACTACTAATATCACTGCGATGGTGAGAGGGACACACACACCACACGCGTCCAAACCTCAGCCAGGTCTGAATAAATCTCCCACAAATAGCAAGGAACAACGTTGGCATTACTTAATCCTATGACCAGTGTTCGTAACAGCTACCGTATGCATACTAGGGCTGTCAAAATTGCTCAAAAATGACGTTTGAATATTCCCCATTAAAAAAACACATATTCGAACATCTCGTTGAGCATTTTGTCAATGTCTTTGAAGGTTTTAATAAAAACCTTTATTAAAATTACGTCAATTACAGGACAAATTAATACAAAGAGACATAACTACTATAGGTAGTTTATTTAAGTTTAAACATATTTGACAACATATTACCTACACAAAAACAAGTAAATCAACTAATGGCCAAGACCGCGGAGCTCACTCTGGCTCGCTCGCTCACTCGCAGACACTCTCTCTCTCTCTCTCGCCCTCTGTGCATAATGGTTTAAATAAACAACAACAAACAAGTGCTGATCAAGAGTTTTGTGCAAGCAATTTAAGGTCTCTTGTCCCAAATATAGCAGGCTTCATTCAGCGATTGAAACAAATAATATTAACATTAATTGAAGTTTCACAGTATATAGAACCGACATTGAACGCTCCGAATGAGCTGTTCTGTGGTAACGTTAGTCTGCTACCGCGGGCGTGTTTTTCCACATTTGAATATTCATTTTCACCTTCGAAATTCAGTTTATTAAAACTATTCGAATACATATTCGAATTTAAAATATTCGTTGACAGCCCTAATGCATACTGAACGGATAGCCTACAACTTCGCTATTTGCAGCTCCCTAAATACAATGGCAAGCAGTTTAATAGACGAGGCATTCGCGTTTTCCATTTGGACCCACAAACTTGCTTAGCTATAGTTGCAAGCACATATAGAGCAACGTGTTTCCATTTTCAAAGTGGATGGCAATATTTAAGCAAAGTCAACAGGTCCCACTTTATATTAAGTGGCTTTAAGTACTATGTACTTACACAGAAAAATAAGTACAATGTACTTATTGTGTTCAGGTTGTATTGTAAATCACTTTTGCTGCTATTGAGATTACTGGTAAGGTTAGGGACAGGTGTGGTGGTATGGGTCGATTTAAGGGTAGGTTAAGGTGTAAGGGAAGGGTCAACTGTGTAATTACAAATGTAATTACATCAATTAATTACAGTTGTAATTACATGCAGGTATTTTCAAAATATAAGTGAAATGTAAAAACATAATAAGTCCATTGTATCAAAGTAGTAACTTCAATGTACATAGTACTTAAAGCCACTTAATATAAAGTGGGACCAGTCAACAGTTGTTGAAAGTTTAAAAGTTACCGTTATCTTGAAGAGCAGATTGCACTCTGCTAGTGGGGGAGGGGCAGTGCATTGTCTGCACGTGAACTGCAGCGTCTCCAGCAACACAGAGCTGCCTGTGGACGCCTGTCTATAAATAATTCCGGGAAAAAACTATCGGCGAACGCAGCAGCCACGTATCAGCCGATTCCGATTCACTTAATTCACGCAAATATCGGCCCGATATATCGGCCGGCCGATATATCGGTTGATCACTAATCTGTTGTGCTGCAGGCCTTCTGTCCTCTTCCTTTCCAAAACTCGGACCAGGAAAATAATAATCTGCTAGGCCCAGTCAGGGCGCTAGATGCCTATGTCCACAGAGCTGCCCTGTGGCATATATCTGAACAGCTGTTTGTATGTTTTGGGCCCCCTAACAAAGGGTCCCCTGCATCTAAACAGAGAAAGAGTAAGTGGATGGTCGAGGCTCTCTCACTTGTTTATGAGTCGGTCGGACAGCCTTCACTTATGGCTGTCCGTTCCCCCTCTACTAGGAGCATACCAAGGCCCTTATTTCAGGAGTTGCTCTCCAAGATGTGTGTGATGAGGGCCACACTTCCGCATCGCACACATTTGTAATATTCTACTCTTTGAACTTGGATTCTAGACCAGGGTCCCAAGTGCTCTCGTCCTAGTGCTGCTCCTCATGATTTCAGACTGGACAGACACTTGTCGCTATGGTGGCGTTGGTGTGGACAATATTACGACTGTAACCTTGATTCCCTGAAGAGGGTACGAGATGCTGCGACACCTTACCATATCTCCTACGTGCCTGTCAGTGACTACTTCAGACTTTTACAAAGCTAGCGCTGCTCTGTTTTGGGCAGGCTTTATAGTTTCCTGGTTCGTGACTGATTTTACATGTGCTTCAAGATGTCATCACGCAAAGCGTTCCCTTAGCGTCAATCAACAGAGCGTCTCATTCCCTCTTCAGGGAACCGAGGTTACAGTCGTAACCAAGGCGTTTTCACAGATTTTTGTTTAAAAATTTTTTTTCAAGAAACACCCACATTCACGTATTGAGGACGCATAAAGCTAGAATAAAATGTTTTTAAAATGGTAACTCATAAGCGTTAAAGTACAGTTATATTTTAAGTATAAAAAATGTATACATGGATAGGAATATAGTAGTGTACTCAAGTGCAAAAATAATATATATAAATATAGCTATATAAATAAAACTACTATTGTAGTTTTACCACATTTACTGCAGCCAGCTGGTGCCACTATGACCATGAACCACAACATCCACATGCGAGAGATCGAGATATCAAAAATCCGTACGCAATTTAGCATCCTCAATGTCTTGAATTCAAGCTGACAGAGTTTGGTGACGATCAAATTAATTCCCTAGAAGTATATCAAATTCCAAGGCTTGCATTTTTCAAACAACCCTAAATAGCCAACTTACGTTTGGGTGGAGCAAATGACAGAGTGCGGAAGTTGTTTGACTAAATGATATATTTGTATCGAGTTTCATACATTTACGTTCTTGTTTGTATCCAGGATTTCAGATTCTGTTAAAGAGAGAGCGGTAAAGCCCCCTTGCCAAGCTCGTGTACCAGCTTTGGCCCGGCCCTAATGGGTGCGGATTCCATTCTGTGTGCACATTTTCAAGAGTTTTTGAGCATGTTATGGGCACCAAAAGTAGACAAAAAACCCGGACAAAAAATAAGATGAACTTTGTGTTCATGAATACAAAGACATGAACACAAACAAAACCCAAAACCGTGACAACTAGTAGTTTAAATACTAGTTCAACTTTCATTAACTAAAATAATGTGCAACAAGTATTTGACTAGTAAACTATCAGTATCATATAAGTTCACTTGTAGTATAGTTGTAGCTGTAAACTGGTTGTGTACTCAAAGTTACACTGTTTAGAGTGTTTACAGACTTAATAAATGATGCACAGTTCAACCCAAACTCTGAGGTGAAATTCTCAGAAGGGGACATGGTAATGGTATGCGTTTTTGTGAGGCAAGGTGCTTTCACACCCTGATGGCATGAACCGTATGAAATTAAATCTGTATGCAACAGCTGTGTGGCCACAACCATAAAAGGGAAACTGCGATGGTACCACATGTCACAGTGCAAATCATTTAAAGGTACACAGAATAAATAAATAATTCTCACCGTCTTCTCTTCCTGGCATCCAGATCAACTGCAGCGATCCCATGGAGGCCGGATGAAAGAAAACTGTCCGGGCCAACGTGCATCAGACTGGGCCAAAGAGTTTCGCTCACACACAACCTGAAATGTGGGAGGTGGGTGTGGAAATACTCCAAAGGGCCATCAACGCCAAAAATCACAATCACACCCAAAGAGACAGCTACATGGCCTCCCGGTTTAGTACCGAATCCAAATTGCACACTATAAATTTGCTGTAATTCAGGTAGCACCCACCCACGTACTGAAAACATTTCAGGATTCATTTGAGCATCAAAATTCATGCACAATATCACTTCCTGGTATCAGCTTAAAGGAGAACTCCGGTCAATTTTAACATTGAGCTCATTTTTTTGTAAATTTGAGGTGCTGTCAGTACAGAGAACAACGACAAAAATCGGTGTTGCTTACACCCTGTTATTTTCTTTTTAAAATTTGCACCCTGTTGACTTCAATGGGGCAAGTTTTAAACCTGATTTTAGCCTCTTAACATCCTTGATATGTCATTAAAGGGTAACTAAACCCTAAACCAACTTTTTTTAGTTAATGATCTGTAATAATGGGGCTTTATTAGTGCTGTTCATTGATTCAAGTATCTTTTTTGACATTTGGGTATAAAGTGTTCTAATTCTACAATATATGGTCCAAAAACGTCTGAGTGCTGCCCTCTTCAGGTTGAACGATGGCTACTGCAGTTGAATTTTCCTATTGGATGTTTGCGGTTGTTCATGACGTATACGGTACATGGTGACGTAGGCAGCTTCCAGCTCACCACGCCCTTGGTACGAGCTACCACGCCCTTGGCAGTATAAAAACCATCTTGTTTCATCAAAACAAACCACTAGCGAGTCAGGAGAAAACGATCAGGATAGAGTATTTTAGCATCTATATTTATCATAGCATTTATTTTTATTTAGATTATTTCGTACAGCTTAAGTAATTAGCATTGTTATAGTGTAGTATTGTTAGAAGCACAGTAGCATAGTATTGCATCAGTTAGGATAGCTTCAAATTAGCGTAGGCTATATTTATCTGTATACAGTGGTCAGGATGGTAACGCAATAGAGGTGGAAATGGGCTTCTTCACACAGCTCGCGCTGAAAAGCGACAGTGCTAAACGCTGCTCCTCCTGCATGTAATGGACTCCACCACCCCAGCGACGTCTTGATGTGAGTGATCATGTATATTTTAATCGCAATTTATGGTTAGACTAAAATGAATCCTCTGGGGTCGACAAACGCGCCGGGGCATTTTGATGGATTTTTTCACATAGCGGCAGAATAGGAATGTGTCTACAGAGAGCGCGCGCTATTGACATCAACTCGACAAAACTCATCAGATGCCGATCGCGATGCGGGAGTAAAGACCGCAGTTAGAGCCAGCGGCTGGAATTGATATGGCCCTGTGTTCACAGACAATTCTGTGTTCACAGACCACTTCAGGTGAAGGTGCAGGAGAAAAGTCCTCGACTTTAAGTGACCGCTCTGTTGCAAAGCTACTTCCGTCACTCCAGTCATTCTCCATTTTAGAGTCTGACAGCAGCAGCTGTCAATCAATCCGTCGTCCCGCCCTCGGTTCGTCCCCTCTATCTCCGCTGGGCTCTGCCCACTTTTCTAGCATTTTTCAAATATTGCCAGTGGGTGAAGTCAGGCTCTGACCAGGGGTTTAGTTACCCTTTAAAGTGCACAGCCATGTGCCTGATGTTATTAAGAGTGAACACGGTCAATCTGACTGCAGTAGATGTGAAAGATATTAATAAAAATGATGTTAATTCAGCGAGCTCACATACCTGTATTTTCTTCCTGTTTTCGGTCGAAGTCTAAAGTAGTCGATTATCGAGTTCGCGCGCGCGACCAGGCTGTATGAGATCCCATTCTCCCAAACTCGATAATCGACTACTTTGGACTTCGAACGAAAACAGGAAGAAAATACAGGTATGTGAGCTGGCTGAATTAACATAATTTTTATTAATATCTTTCACATCTACTGCAGTCAGATTGACCGTGTTCACTCTTAATAACATCACTCACATGGCTGTGCACTTGTAATGAAATATCAAGGATGTTAAGAGGCTAAAAGCAGGTTTAAAACTTGCCCCATTCAAGTCAACAGGGTGCAAATTTTAAAAAGAAGATAACACGGTGTGGGCAACACCGATTTTTGTCGTTGTTCTCTGTACTGACAGCACTCCAAATTTACAAAAAAATAAGCTCAATGTTAAAATTGACCGGAGTTCTCCTTTAAAATAGATCCGGGCAACAATCAACAAAAAAACAATACAATACACGAAAACAACAACAATGGCATAGACCCAAAATTGTGCTATTATGTAAAAAATTTGGAACCTGCAACATTAGGTGCACACACACAGAAATATGCAATATACGATAAACAATCTCACATCGTACGCACCTAATGAGCAAAAACCAAAAACTTTTGTGTGGACCAACCGAAAGGAAGGAACGTATTGTTTAGGAGAATATTCACATAGCATAGACAACTTCACCAATCCACGCAATTGATCTTGGACTGTTACTCATTGTTTTAATTTGTCCACCTGTGGATACACTAAACCCAAAAAGTGTCCAGAATTGCACTCAATTCCTCCTGGTGGACTGATTAGAGGAAATATTAACAAGAACCTTCAACATGATGTAAATTTAGTAATGACCAGTGATGGGAATAACGGCGTTATAAATAAACGGCTTTACTAACGGCGTTATTTTTTTCAGTATGAGTAATCAAACTAATTACTATTGCCTCTGTTACAACGCCGTTACCGTTACTGACAATAAAAAGTGCCATTACTAGCCTGTAATTGTGTGTGTTCATGAGACGCCGGACTGGACAAAAGTTAAGCAAACTAGCAGTGATTTTACTAGCAGTGATTTTAAATGGATTTTCAAAATAGAATGCCAAACTTTACCTGTCGAGTAGAAACTTCGCGACTGAGGCATCGGTGGGAAGCCCAACCTGTGCTTTTAGCACACGCCAGCGTGTGAAATTTTCTCCCAAAAACACTCTGGTCTTGTTTCTTTCTTCAGAGGCCTTTCTCTTCTTGTCATACAACTCGTAGACACTTTTTCTCTTGCGACCCTCAGACATTTTGAAATAACCCGGTGAGAACGGCGAGCTTCAATGAATGGCTGAAACCGTAGCTCACCACACATATACACACCTGAAAGTGCGCATGCGCAGAAAGCGAAAACTACCTAGGGACGAGCACGTACGGCGGCCTTACGTAAACATATCACCAGAATGATTGACAACTAGGAGGACCAATAGTATTGATGATTCACCCGGAAAAAGAAAATCCTCCGCTATACCTTTAAGCAACTGAGAGACGACGTTCTGACAATTAAATGTTTTAATATGCTAGATATAGATATCCCCCATTTGGCATGTTATTTTTGTGGTTAATTTTTAATTAGACATGTTATATAATTATATACTTTTAAAATATTGTTTATCCATATTATTTATGGCCCTAACAGTAAATTAATTATAATCAACACCTGCAAGTATACACTTTGAAGAGTAAAAATGACATTGAAGGTTAGCTAATTCAACTTTATTAAGCATATGGTAATCAAATTGCACTTCCAAAAGTCATACATTTGTGAGAAAAAAAAACATTATATACAGGGAGTGAATAACGTTGCATGAGCAGACATGAGAAAATCTAGCAAAGAAACAAATTAGACGACAAATCAAAGGAAAAATAAACAGATGTGCGAGCGGTTACAATTTTTTTTTCTTTGTGCGTTTCCAAAAAAAGGAAAAAACATTAACGTGCAACAAGTACGCGCTTAAAGGGCATATTGCAGGTTAAAGTACCCAGTGAGCCAATGTATAGAAAAATAATGTAGGAACTAGATTTAAATATAAACATATACGTATAAAACTCTATTTTGGCTTCTAGAGACATTTTTGTGTGAAAATTTTAGTTCCGCATTTGAAAACCGCCAAACCAGAAGTGACGTCACATGAGGTAGTGCGCTCAAAGTAAACAATAGGAAAGCAATGGATCGCAATGACAGTTCGGACGCTGAGGAAATTGTAGCCTAAATGTTTACTCGTATGACGGAGCCATATAATTATGAGCCTGCGATGTGGCCAAGAGAGCAGACAGGCCAGGATTAGACAGAACAACGATCATTTGTGGTGCATCACGCGATCCACGTTAGCCGACGAGTAACGTTATAACACTATGCTCAGATCACAATTGTACAGATTATTATCATGTATCAGGCAATAACTAAGCTAGTATTTAGACCTTTAACTGCATGTGTTGTATGTAAGTCATTATATAGGAGACAGTTTCCAGAGGAAGAGGGACTTTATAGTTTAAGGTTTTGAATAAACGAATACAAAAATAATCACAACTTTCTTACTGTATAAAAACGTCATATGTAAACAGCCAACACAAACATTAAAGTGGTTTTGTACAGATTGAAAATGAATTATATAACATAATATATTATATTATATTTACAATAATAATAATAACATTATGTTTCGGCTGCAGACTAATAACATATCGCCGGGATTATAATTATCCGGTCTAAAGTGAACGCTACACACGACCGCGTGTTTTGAAGCAGATGCAGAAGTGAAGTCCGTCTCTTCACCTGCACAAAACGCACCACGGAAGATAGGGTAGCACCGTCCTTTTTTTGTTCGGAAATCTGTGGACTCGATGTCCTGACAGGCCATAATTCACAATAATTACCACGATGATAATTAATTGAAATACAGCAACCACAGAAAACACACTGAATCCCGACCGCTCCTGATGAATCCCAGCACACTCTCCATTGAGTAAACGCACAGCCCGCTGAACGACTGCCTCATGTGACGTAATATGACGCGATGTTGAAAAAAAGCGTTTTTTTCAACACGGTCAAGGAAACTGTTACGTTTCTACTAAATTTGTGCCCTTGTGTCTCGCAAAACATTTTTAAATCCGGCATTAGGTTTTCATATGATATTTTCATACATGGTTATATATAAAAAAATAAATAAAAAAAAACCTGCAACATGGGCTTTAAGTCATGCACTGCCTGTTCAAAGAGAGCTGAAATCAATTACTCATCACTAAGTCATTTTGGCTTCATTATGGCTCATAACTTTTGGCTTAAAGTTAAATATTTGTCATACCTGACCAGAAGATGTTTATGTCACATTAAACAAGGAAGTTGTAGGTTTTGTGTGCTTGGCTAGCGGTGGTGCATCAGACAGAGTTACTAGTGATGGCCGGTTCGTGAACAAATCGTTCTTTTGAACCGATTCTTTTTAGTGAACTGGTCGAACCAGTACACTAAATCGGGCTGAATCGTTCAAAACAGTTCGAGTCTTGCGTCAGCGCTGATCCACAAGTTACTAAAGTTACTCACAGTCTGACACAGTCCCTGCGACTCGAAATAAACAATATATCCGATAACTGTTTCTTTCGGACACGTTCGACGAGGAGAGCCGATAAGCTGATCATGCGTGAAAAAATTTTCAGAGAGACGAAATGCATGTTTCTTAATTGTTGAACATCAATTAGTGTAACAAAATAAAACATGTTGGAAACATGTTTTATCACTGTATATTTTAAATTATGGAAACGCAATGAATGGATTGTAAAACTAAACATTTATTATTATAGCCTACTAAAACATTACTTTCAGGAACAGCTAAATTCATTTCTAGTTGATATAAATCTTTGACGTAAACTCTTGCCAAGGTTTTAAGGGTGCTTAGTAAATGTTTATAATCTGTTAATCAAAACATAACGTAGGCTATTAAACATACTGGAGACATGCATCGACTTTTTAGTTTTGTCGACTGTATAGCCTAGGTTTCAGCAGTTCTAAGCTCAGCACACACAGGCCTACTCTAACAGAGTTTCTCGAATCACCTGTACAGAACCGAGAACTGTTTCTTTCGGACACGTTCGATACGGAGAACCGATGAGTAACCGATGATACTGCGCATACACCACGCACAGAATAATAAATAAGCACCGTCTCTGAACCGAAGTTTCTTTCGGCCAACTGCATGCTGTGCTGATACATGAGCAGAGGTGAACCGAGGACTTAAAAGGGCCGAATTCGGAGAAATGTAAGTTTATATAATAACAAATAAAATACAATTGATGAAGACCAGTTTATTCACTTGTGAAACATCCGTGGGACCGCGTTTGCTCATCGCCTGTACACTACAGGGTTCATTTCCAAAACGTAAATGTAAGAAACTTAGCCAAGATGATTATGATGATGAAGATTACTATTATTTAACTGAAGTTATGATTACGTGAGGACGTAAAAGAACTGGTGAACTGGTTTTTTGAACCGGTTCATTGAAATGAACTGTCCGAAAGAACCGGTTCGCGGAAAAGACCCGAACTTCCCATCACTAAGAGTTACAGCACGCACGGAGATGAAAATGATATGTACTATGGACTTATCTAATTCTGGGGGATACGGTGAATAAGCTAAAGTCCCAAAAAGTCGGCGTGTTCCTTTAAGCAGTGGCCCTCACAGCATTCACCCTTCTATAATCAACACAGAAATGGACAGAGCCATCCATTTTGGCTACCAAAACTATCGGGCTGCCCCGTCACTATGCGATTCTTCTATTACGCCCAACTCCAGCCTTGCCTTTGATTCATTCTGTACCATTCTTCATTATTTTTTCTTGTTTTAAGGTAAACGATTAAAAGCCTCTCCTCCTAAGCCTTTCTAATGACATCAAGCACCCCACTGCGCTGAAGACCATAGAGAAGCTTGAATGGGGAAAAGCCAGTGGACGCTTGGAACCTCCCACACTGTGAACAACAGGGGCTCGGGGCATTTATCCCAATTTTTGGCATTTTCTTTTATGAATTTACGAACCATGGATTTCAAAGTGTGATTAAATTGTTCCACAAAGCCCCAGCGGTAAAAGGATGACCAAGAGAGACCAAGAGAGTCTCCGTCCCTCCCTTGTCCCAGATCTAACCCCCTGGGAAAAAACTTCCCAGGGCCATCACGAAAGGTCAGCTGCTGTCACCCAGCTCCACTGACAAGTTGAAGGATGGCCTGCTTTAGATCATCGTAAGCCAGGAGGTTCTTGACAGGTAGCTATGCTGCTATCACCTGTGCTTCCCTGGACAGCAGCGAGATCAGGTACACTGGCCGTTGGGCGCACGTCCAGCAACACGCCTCCGGGTCATCCTGCAGACCCATTTTGACCAGTGACCTCCCGGCTGAGCAAGCTCCGGATGCCCCGTTGGTCTTCTTTCTACACCTGGACCAACAGGTGTAAGCGTTCCTTCTGCTCCAACTTGAGGTCCATCACAACTTGATGCTTTGTCTGATGAAGACAAGTGAGCGACTTGACAAGCTCCGTTGTGACAAATTGGCGTTGGCTGTGCTGGCTGCATGGAGGTGTGCTGACTTCTTTTCCCAGATTTTGGCACCAGTGTAAAACGTTCAAAGATATCAATGACGAAGAAGTCGGGGTGGCAAGCAGTCCAAGTCTTTATTAATAATAAACAAAAATAGAAAATAAACTCGTAATACAAAAAACAACAGTCCAATAGGTAGCACATAGGTCTCTCTCTCTCCAGTCCCAGGTGTGCGTGCCGCTTATCCGTCTCTCCGCCAATCACTAGAATTAGAGACAGGTGTTAAGGCCTCATTATACTCCTACGGCGTCGTGGCCGTTTTATGGTTCTGCGTCAGGTTGCGTTGCATCGCGGTGCATTTCACCGCCAGAACGCTAGGTGGGTGTGTGGTTCGCGAATCTCTTTGCTAGTTTGTTTTGGTTCCGTGCGCCGGTTCCGCTTTTTCATTTCCGACAATGGCGAGCGAATAATGGAATGAATTGATACTACACCATTTTACTTTTTGCAATATGTGGGTAAAATGGCCATAAATTAATATTCCCATTCAATGCAATGTATCTATACACTATCTAATTTGCACACTAATGTGTTCTTGGAGCAACATTTAATGAAAAAAGAAGTGTAATAATTGGAGTAATAATTGGCAACATTTTAATAATAATATCTAATATTTCATAGGAATATTGATGTATAATTTATTTCCATATTCACTTGTTGTGTCTCCCAGAATGCCTGATAAACATGATTTTAGTCCTGATGTCCTCTACAGTGGACACGTTTGAAATCAATGCCCTGTTCTGTAACAGAAAGTAATTTTTTTATTTGAAACCCCTTAACATTTTCCTGAGATGTTGTTTTATGAAATACAATTTGAAAAAGTAGTCCAATTTAAATATAATTACAATATATTATCATATTTCCATAAGAATGCTACATTTGATCACTAAATTAATGTCAGACATTTTTAAAGACCAAGGAGAAGTTGTTTTCATGGTGAAACCTCCAAACATTTGGCAGTCTTTGTAGTGCGCTGAAGAGGAATTGTACAGATGGTCGTACTTTCGTACTTCCTCGATCAAACGTTCTTCAACTTGATCCATCATTGAACAGGTCACTTTAAAAATGGCGCTATAGCGGGAGGGGAAAACCGGAAAAGCTACACTCCGGAAATGATGTATAATCTGACCAATCACAGCCCTTGCTGTCTGCGTCGCCTCGACGCGTAGTTAAAATTTTTTGGAGGTGCACGTCAGGCTACGGCGGAGGGGACGGAGAGGGGTTCGCGTCGACGCAGAGGGGTCTGCGGGGGTACGCCGTCGATTCGACGCAGAAGTATAAAACAGGCTTTAGTCATCATTCACTCTACCTCCTCAACACCGCTCGTCTCAGCACTCGTTCCCCCGCTGCAGACTTCGCTTCACCACGCCCCCCACGCCACAAAAACATTTGTGAATTGAAAAAGGAGCTTTTCCACACTATTTCTCCGGCTATTTCTCCGAGTCTATTTCAAAGACTTTCTCCGACACGAATGGTAAATATGTGCTATCGTTTTTATTTTCAAGCTATCTGAAATAATATTTAAAGGGGTCATGACATGGTTTTTTGTTTTGTTTTATTATGTTCCCTTAGGTGCAATTATAGTATTACTATAGTTTTTTTTACAAAAAATTTATGACCTTTTCCCACCCTGTTTCTCCCCCTCTGATTCAAACAGTCTGTTTTGGGGGCGTTTCCCCTTTAAGACTTCAGTGTTAACACCCACTGTTATGATTGGCTAACGTCAGTGCTGCTTATGCATAAATTATTAACGTTAATCATTTTGTATCACATTAAGACTGCACAATGCTCCACCACGTGAAACTTCGGTCTTCCAATCTTTTACCATCGTGTCAAATCTCAATTGATTTTGATTCATATGCGCGAGGGAGGGAGGGAGAGAGAGAGAGAGACAGTTTGAAGGCGCGCACGCGGCTGGGGCTTGCTCGCTCTCTGCTCGTTCTTTCAGTAACATTCCCTGTCACACTCATCTTACTCACCGTTCAAATAAGGCTTTGGCGCGCTGCATATGCTGCAAATAAACTGCATCCAACTGCTTTCCCTGACGTCTGGATCGTTCGGCAGCGTATTCAAACACTCAAACAGGAACAGCACATCTGCGTGGCATTGCAATCTTCTTGTAAACAGACCCACTCGCTGCACGTCGAGTCGTCGACTGAACACATGTGGGCGCGAGCCGCACGACAACTATGCGAAATGAGGCGTACTTGTCTTGCGCTGGAGGCGGTCATATGCAAACGACTGGTACGTCACTTCGCACCGTGACGTCACTTCTAACCATGGATCCAGAACGAGCTGTATTTAGAGCTTGATTAAATAAATGCTTCGTTTATAATGGGGAGGACGTCTTAAGCTATGAAACTTGCAGGAAGTTTTAATAGTACATAGATCTCTTATATACCAAAAGATCAAGGCAAATTTGGTTTCTCATGTCATGACCCCTTTAACGTATGATTTTTTTCTTGACATTTTGTATTTTTTTTTCTCATTTAGGGTCATGAACATACAGTGCCGCTGCTAGCCATTTTGGTGCCCTAAGCATAATTCCTTTATGATGCCCCCCCCCCCCCAAAAAAAAAAAAAACATTTTCATTTAGCATTTTCATTTATGTTTCATACCCCAATGAGGGTATGATTTATAAAAAAAATATAAAAATTAAAAAGTAACACTTTAGTTTAGGGTCTAATGCTCACTAACTAGTTTCATTATTTTATGTTTCATCATGGTTTTATCATCACGGTGGTCCCGAATTTGAGGCAGGTTAGTTAGGAGGGTTCGGGGTTTCCCCGAGAAAATTTTGGATTTCTCTGAACTACAGATGTGCATTTTAAGATGTTGTGAAGGCAAAAAAAAAAAAAAAAAAAATGTCAGTGGGCAGCTGATTATTTTTCTCTCCTCATCAGCATCACACTCTTTTTCATTTTGTTTTTATCTTGCCCTGTCTCTTCCCCTCCTAAAGTTGTGTTTTTTTTATTTACTAAAGGCTACAATTTGTATTTTATTCTCAATATGTACACATTCATTATTAATCCTGTGCCTAACATGATGAAAACGGCTTTGTTCATGTTTCTTGTCCCCTCACAATGACAGTAGCCTAAACTATTACACTAGGCTACATGTTACAGGCCTATTTTCAGTTCAAAATGGCGAAATTAGACAAAACTATATTAGTTTGCCTAATTATTTTTTGTCATTCGTTTAACATTTATGACCTAAAAAAAACTGTCAAATATGAAACATTAAGTTTAGCTACTTACATCTTATCTCGCACTTGACCGTACACTGAAGCGTCGAGTTGCACTGTTAAAATTCGCGCTCAGCGTCTGTGAACATAAAGCCCGCCTACTTTGATTTGATTGGTCATCTCAAATATTCTGACATTGACGAGCAGTGACGGACCAATGAGGCTCAGATGAACACACACACACCCTGTCCTCTCTGTTTCTGACGTGCTCTAGCTCTGCTCGGCGCTGCGGATTGAAGATGAAGAACGCGCTGAATCTGATTATAACAAGAAGTTTGATGATTGATTTTTCATTAGGCTATTTTTGGTGCCCCCTCAGCACTTGGTGCCCTACGCACAGCGCGTGATGCGCGTGGTGGGAGCGGCGGCACTGTGAACATACATGCAAAGTCAGGATGATGTGTTTTGAATGTGTACCCACATAATTTTTATATGATTTTGATGTTTGTGGGTCATTTTGACCCGCATAGGCCACAGTTCAAGGGCAGCTGCACAGACTCAAAATAAAACAATTTATTTGATGCATATCAGGCCTCTTCAACTCCAGTCCTCAAGGGCTAGTGTATTGTTGAATTTAGCTCTAACCCTCACCAAACACCCACACATTTTCAGTAATAATAATAATATAATGGTAGTAGCATATCGTGCTACAGCGCACATTCTATCAGCTGCAGTTCTGGCGCCTCAGTCCCAATACTGTAAATCTCGACGTATTTTTACATCACATGTTAATGCAGCGGTAGAGTTACTCACAGGACACTGCACTTATTCGCAATCACAAAACTTCATTATTTGCTCGTGCTTTAAAGCTTTCTGCGTTCTGTTCTGACATGATGCATGCACTTTTTCTGAGCGCGTACTGAAGCGCGCGCGCACTGTCAAACAACGCCAAACTGGATTTGTGTTGGGTCAGAACCATCTGATAGCAATGGGGGGCCGAGACCGAGAGATCTACATGGAAAACAATATGCACCAAACAAGTCACTTTGAAATTTTATTGTTTTCATGAATACAGAAGTTGGGTGACCCTCCCCCTAGACGAAAAAATGTTGGATGACCCTCCCCTCAACAAAGAATAAAAATACATGACCCTCCCCTATTTTCCTCCGGTGGCCCTTTCCATAAATACCGAACGGTCCCTAAAAGCTTTTGTTTGGGTCCGGTTCCAAACTATAAACTTTTCTGAAAAACCTTTTCAAACTCATCCTATACCGTTTCTCCAATTTTCACGGAAATTGAACCAGATCACTTTTAGACCATGGCAACAAAAAATTATGGAATTCAAGCTGATTTTCCAAAAGTGCTCAAATAACACGTAAACTTTTGGCGTTAAAAAAACTACTAAATTCGACTGCTTTACGGCATATACGTCACTTCCACCACCACCCCCACTTCCTTAAAATTGGACGTGCGAGCCAAATGTTATAGTCATGGCCGAAGCAGCACAGAAAAACAAGAAAGCAAAGGTTTTAACGGAGCAAAGCAAAAAGAGAAAAAGAAAGTGATCGCGTTAAAGGCAGAACGAGGATCAACATTGAGCCAGCGTTTGCTCGCTGGCGTGAGCTGAAGGAGGAGGAGGGGTGCCCGACCAATGCGGACTTGGCTGTCATACTTTTGGACTAGTAAGTAAGTTATATTGCTTGCATACTATCTCTTTATTTTTTTGGTCTGCCTGACTATGTTACGGAAGCTATCTTATCCTCCGTTTATCTTCATGAATCAAGTAATGATAGTAGAGTAGCGAATTATCAATCTGGTAGCTAGTAAACGATATTCTAGTTTTTGATGGTTACCTATCGCTAGCATTCTCGTTCTGATTTGAACTTTTCAATCGATGAAATGCAAATAGCAAATGTTTGACCTAAAAAGTGTAGTCTACTCAACATGTACAAAGAAAGGAGGAAGATTATTAATATTATCATTGTGTTCATAGTGTTACCCACATCAGGGCTGGGAAGCCTGAATGGGCAAGTTGAATGAACCACCTTTGCCGGCTTTATTTCTCTGTAGAAAAATAAGCAAACGCTGTAAGACAGGAGTATGGCTGCAAGCTCCGGCAAAGTTTAATTAACTCTGAAATTTTTCTTAGCTCTCAGTGTATTCACAACATTAACATATTTGCCTTTACAGAACAACACTTTCCATTAAAGAAAGAAAGGTTTACATTACATTTTGAATAAAGCTTTTTTTCAAAAGTTACTTTTGTCTGTACTTTATACACACATTATAATCACAATACATTGACCTGCTACCGTGTTATCACATCACCATAACATTAATTCCAGATTCACACTGCCACATAAATGAATCTCACATTTGGCTTCACATAACCTCATGTTTTACATGCGAGTCGCCATTTTGGCTCTAGTTCACGCACGCATGTGCCGCCATTTTGGCTCGAGATAACTCTAGTAGCCAATGTACATTTAACTCGCTTAAACTTTATCATCCAATTACAATCAACATATAAAACCCTTTAGAAACATTCCTAAACTCTTTTCACCTGAGTATTTTCTCTCATTTCACTTCAAATTCACATATTTATCACTCGTGTGTAATCCGATATATCACTCATTACCACTGCATGCGTATTAATCAAACTAACAGTCTTTTTCAGTAACCCAGCAAAAGTCAACATGTTTAAAACACAGTATTTAACATCAGCTTCAACCAGTTTTTGAATCGTTTTTGCTCACCTGTAGAAAAATAAGCAAACGCTGTAAGACAGGAGTATGGCTGCAAGCTCCGGCAAAGTTTAATTAACTCTGAAGCACCCGGTGCAGTACCTTAGTTTAACAGCGCTAAACGCCCTCTACAGAAGACAATAATAACCACAACATTTTCTTTACCTAACAACAAAGAAGGTAACGATGAATTGAATCATCAATTAACAAATATTGAAGGCCCATACATTTATGAACAATACAATTTTTTTTTTAAGGGGTGTCCTTTTTTTCCCCTTTTATTTTAACCTATATACATTTTTTTCCAACCTACTACAATAGCTTCTCATTTGTTACATGTGTAAAGTTACTTGATTGTGTAATTATTGATTTATTGATAGCTACAGAGGCAAACGGGATTCTTGACGCAATTTTTTCGGATGACGAATTTGCACCCTCATGTTGTTCTTGTGCAATACTTCTGTGTGATTAGATTCTACAAACATGAAGGGTTGTTGTGTTCAGTGCATGACTAAGTTATCTCAACAAAAGTCAAACTCAAATGTGTTGCTTTTTAGAATATTTTTCTAGCCTCAAGCTATAATGCAAATCGATTTGTAAAATTTGCAGATTCATTTATGGTAGCTTGATATTATAATATAGACGATATATGGTTATTATCTACCACTCAAACATTGCATTGAAGTATCATATAGATTCAGTAAAACGGTAACCAAGAGACTAGGCTACTATAATGACGCTGGCAAGGGCGCCGTAAAGGGGTGGAAGGTTAGGACGATTCTAAGGGCCCAGGCTGATTTAGGGCCCAGAAGAGCAGACACCCTTTTTCTTTTCTTATTTCTTTTCTCTTTTTTATACATACATTAAATGTGCTAGGGCCCCTCATGCACTAAATGTGTATTTTGTCCGTTTTGACCATATATTTAATATTTAAAAAACAAATAATGTATTTACTGTTTCAGTCACACCCCTCCCCCTCACAATGGTTCATTCCACCTGCGCTGTCCGACCTAGTGTAGCGTCTCTTGCTTATTGCACTTGCTATGATGCAGTGCAGACAGTAACACGCAGGCATGTCACATCAAAAGTCAGGGCGGAAAGAATAGAAGGAAAGAGAAGACAGAGAACGACGAAGTCGACAGTATGTCCAGGGTTTCCCATACATTCATTAATTTGTGGCGGCCCACCACAATATCACGCTGACCGCCACGGATTGATTTTCAGATTTTTAACTATTTAATATGGGTAAAATTGTATTTTATTGTAGGCTATCCCTCCCTCTCTCACAAACTGACAACGGAGGCGCGCGCGCGAATAGCCCCTCCTCTTCGAGCACGATCTGAATCAAAACATGAGCATGCATTGGAGGACGGATTGTTGTGTTTATTCCCCCAGCGAGGATTCCAGAATCAATCCGGAGTTGCATGGTTAGTATAATGAACATTGTTGTAAAACATAACTCTGAGAAGTTAGTTTATGTTAAACGCTGTCGTGTTTCCATTACACATTCGCGCAGATTTTTTTTCTAAATATCGATCAAAAACTATTGCGAAATGACGGCGTTTCCATTAACCGATGTTATGCGACTAAAGCGTCATTCTTTCTTTCCTCTCGCGGTCAGTCATTCCAAAACTCACGGCAACGGACGTTGGTAGGTTTATATCACCGCACTAGACATTATTATTATTATTATTATTATTAATGCCTAAGCGTGTTATCCAAGCATTAATGGCAAGGAAAGACCCTTAACTTATACTGTGAGCAGCACATATGAGGTGTTTTCTCACTCATTTCTGCTCCGAGGTCTTGATTGTGGCATTTATTTTCTTTATTATGTTGACCCTGTCCTGAGGCCTTCCCATATGATAGGGCATTGGAATATTTTTTTCAGAAAGGCCCGTAAAATAAAATGTTCAAACAAAGGGTGCAAAATTTGTCACAGTTTTTTCGAAAAGAAAGGTATCTTGCCCTATTCCTGTATTCCCAAACTTTCAGAGTTACTTATTTTTGTTGCTACATGACCTGCTTTTATCTTGCTAGCTTAGTAAAATAATTACTGAATTATGATTTACATCCAACAATAATAACATCTCCGGGGTTATCATGTCTCGTAGACACAGATTCAGCGGCTGCTGCACACCCCCGTCCTCCTTCCCCGTCTCAGCCGAACAAGGTGAGCCTGAGCGCGAAACTTCACGAAGATTGAAGCCTCTAAACACGTCTTATCTACTGTGTTCGCCACATGATGATAACTTTACAAAACAAAAAGTAATCTACACGCTTCAAAAATTACAAAATCAGTTTGCCGTGTGTGTGTCTTGTGTTCTGTGAAGTGACAGTGCTGCTGCTACGATCGATGCTGTCAAACTTGACGTTCTTAATGTGAATAAAATGCCCCAGAAAAAATTATATAAAATTGAATAAAACATGTGTCTGTAGTAACCATTGGCTATAAGGAGTTTACAAAATAGATATTTTAATATTTTATATTAAGAAAACTAAATAGGCCAATAAAAATACATATTTCTATATTTTTTTCTTGTTTTTGTAGGCTTTGTACTCATCTTTAGACATTTTAACTATGCAATGTGCTATGTATCTTTTCTCAAGTATTCTGGGCATGTTTATTGGGTTAAATTTTATCTGTAAAAAATGTAGGGGACTTTTTTGTCCCCTACATGTAGAATTTGTAGAATAATATTGTGTCCCCTACATGTAGAAAATGTAGAATTTCTGGCGGCACCCCTGGACGCTGGCTTGTAAACGTGAGCATCGCCATATGCCACTGTACCTGGGATGAAGACATTTCACACGCGACGCAAGCAGAACACCTGCATGTGACCTCCTCCTACAGTGTTCAGGGCTATCAAGGTTGTCAACAAATGCACGTGCATGTAGGATGACAGAGTTTACGACAGTAGTAGAGGACAATACTGTTTCCCAACTGTAGGGGGACCCCCGAGAGCAAAAGTACCCTGGTGTTACTTTAAACTAGATGTTAATTTGCGCTGCTCTAGGCAGGTTGCAGAGCTTTTTTTGGAATTGTGCTATAACGCTAATTAGCCCTGTTTAGTAAATCTGGCCCTATATCTCCCCAAGGTATTAGTGTATTCTCACTCTGGGCCCTATTTTAACGATCTGAAACGCAAGTATCAAGCGCGAAGCGCAAGTAACTTTGTGGGCGGGTCTTGGGCGGTGTTGCTATTTTACCAGCGGGATAAATGGCTCTTGCGCCCGACGCAAGTTTAAAAGGGGTTGGTCTGAAGTAGCTTCATTATTCATAGGTGTGGTTTGGGCGTAACGTGAAATAAACCAATCAGAGCGTCATATCACATTCCCTTTAAGAGCATGATGAACGAGGTGCGCTTGTTCCATGGCGCAATACTATTATAACTGCGCATTTACCAGGCGCACTTCAGAATCGGTTCACAGCCGAGGAGATCGATGTTCTCGTCAGGGCCGTAAAAGAAAAAGAAGTGACATTGGGGATGGGACAAACCCACCCAAATTAGCTTCGGTTATACATGCATATATACATGCATATACTAATTTAGCTTTATGACTATTTTTCCCATCGTCATAGACACAACAATGATTGGAAACAACAATGATTTCCCTCGTGTTTTAATATTTTTCCTTATAATAATGTATCATTTGCAAAAAGGAAAATGCATCTGTGTAGATGAGAGAATCATCTACAGTGTATGCGCGTTGTTCACACTCTGTATTATGACCAAGCATGCGTGCTTAAAATAGCATCTGAATGTACGCTCAACGCACCACTGACTTTAGACTATGTGGTGCAATTGTTTTCTGGAACTGCAAAACTGCACCAGGGATTGTTTGCGCCGGAACACGCCTCCTTTTTTGCGCTGAACCGCCCAGGGAGCGCAAGTTCATTCTCTAGTTTGCCGGCGTGCGTCTTTGGAGGGAAAAGTCCGCTTTGCGCGGGTGCGAAATAGGAATGATACATGCGTCAGTGTACAAAGTCATTTGCGCTGAGTGCAAGATAGGGCCACATACCTTTTTGCGTTATGACACCTAGAGACCTGAGGGTACCTGCACACTAATGGCACACTGCCATTTATTTTCACAGAATGAAAATATCTGACTTCCGGCAACGATCGACGCGCGTTCACGGGTGATGGAAATCGGCGTACGACATGTTTGTAGTTTGTAAATAAATCCTGAGTGTAGTTTTGTTTTGCTCTGTTCTCTGGCTGCGCTGGCGCGTTCATTCTACGTCACGACGGTTCCTACGCTACGTCCTCCCTCGTGCGCCGACTTCCATCACCCGTGAACGCGCGTCGATCGTTGCCGGAAGTCAGATATTTTCATTTATAACGTTTTAAATATGTATATTTTTACGACAAAACCGCACGGATTACCCTCAGAAGGCCTTCGTTTATCCCCCTGGAGCTGGATGTATTACTTTTGTGAAGGATGTATGCACATTTTGGGACTTGAAAGATCTGGACCCCGTTTCTTCACATTATATCCACTGAAGGGTCTAAGACATTTTCTAAAATAACTGAAAATGTGTTCGTCTGAAACAAGATTGACATATGCATCTCGAACGGCTTGAGGGTGAGTAATACATGGGTTAAATATCATTTTTGGCCGAACTATCCCTTTAATACAACATCATAACTTGTAAATGGTTTGGACAAAAATAACAAAACTACTCCCTTTAGATTTGGTGCAGCATGTCGAGTTGGACGATATTCAATGTTCCCATAGCAGCCATTTTTATTTTGTCATAAAATGCTATATTTCATAGACGCATTGGCGTATCATTTCGAAACTCGGTAAGTGTCACTGGCACAATGCCTTGAAGGTTCACACACAATTAAAATAAAATAAAAATTGCATTTCAAAAAGTACAAATAGCCTTTTATAAATTTTGCCTAATGTAATGAAACTTGACTTAATAGATTATTTGGGTCATGTCGAGAACATACTGTAGATACCGGTTTTGCCAATGTTGGCTGAACTTCTTGACTGCCATTTTGATTTTCTATATAAAGTTCATTCTTTCTATTGGACTAGTTGACATAGATGCTTCAGACGCATTTACGCTGGAGGCATTCCCAAAGCGTCATCAACGTTTCATGAGTTCCCTCGAAAGGGAACTGTGCACGTGTTATAGTTCAGCACTGCATCACAAATTGAGATTCTAGGGAGTTCTACACTAAATAGTGAGTAAAAACACTTTTATAAATCATAAATTCTTATATTTATTTTTTGTGACGTGTTAAAAGTATTGATATTAAAACTGTGATGTACCGAACACACTACATTGTTGAATTCCACTTTGTATGAATTGTGCTATAAATAAACTTGCCATGCCGTATAAGTATTTTTTTAAAGTATGCTAAAGTGTGCTCCTTTTTGTACCAAGGATTGGGAATTGCTCAGTGCAAAACAGGTGCCACAGCTGTCTTTACATAATCATTTCACTAACAATTCACTCCCTGACCCAACACTGACAAAACAAACGGCTGTTCTCAATACACTGACCCAAAGCAACACTTTTATGACTGCACAGACCAGATTCATGTCTACACACAATATAAAATCACCTGAACACCATTTTTATACCCCACTTTTTAACTCTTAACCATTTACAGCCATAAAGAGACCATTATTGGACTGTGAAAGACAGACATGCCCTAATACGGTGATCTCTAATATAGTAGACGTGAGGTTGATTGAATGTTCTCTCAGATGTGCCACTAATAGGGTTTAGTTCAGCTGAACCAATACCATGACAACCGGCCTAATGAAGAATGATGGGAATGTATTGTTTGACGACGACACACTCTGTGTCATCAAATCTCTTTATGAATGCTTATACATGGATGAGACACACTAGCATAACAATAACCAAAAAGAACAAATTGAATATTGGAGCGACAGGGGTATGTCTGCTGTTTGATTTATGGCTTTCCAAATATAATCCTCTGTGTGTGTGTGTGTGTCTGTGTGTGTGTACTGAGAAATCTGTTAGGCCGGTCAGTGAACTGTAGGTGCAGCAATATGATTGCGGCACTATTCATTTTTCAAATGCCCAGCCCACACACCTTAGCGCTCATTCATTACCCTCAGAACGCACATTGATGGGTCGACGGTCGAGGACTGTTCTTTCTCTAGTTCTTTGTTAGTGTCGTCTGTTACCACATCACACTGTCAGGTACGTGGCAGAACCGGGTGGAAAACACATATGCGCACACTCTCCACTCTGATAATGAGGTGGTTTTACATACTGCTGACTATGCAGCTTAAACACAAGGTTACTAAAATAACACAAAATCTATAAAAACCATACATACACTCTTAAAAATAAAGGGTCTTTATTGGCATATATAGATCCATGAAAAACCTTAACATCCAAAGAACCTTTCCATTGCAAAAAAAAAAAAGGATCTTTATTAAAATGTTCTCTAACCTAAGAAAAAAAATATTTTAGGAACTATTCACTGAAAGTATCTTTGGGGCAAGCAAAAATGGTTATTCTATGGCATCACTGTGAAAGCCCCCTTTTAGGACCTTTATTTTTATGAGTGAACTAGTGACATCAATGGATAATGTTACATTTTTTTTATATAAACATGAAGAATGTCACATAACCTATAGATTATGAACACAACTGAACCATTTGTGACACTGTATGTGTGCCTAAATGTCCTGCGTGCTCAGCACACTCCTCTATAGCGTTGAGTCATGGACCACTCACGTGAAGCATAAAGAAACTCAACAGCTTTCACTTGAGGTGCCTGCAGCATATTTTGCGCATCCAGTGGCAGGACAAAGTAACTAACACAGAGGTTCTGGAACGCACCGGCATGAGAAGCATGTCTGCCATACTTAGTGAGAAGCGCCTTCGTAGGCTTGGCCACGTCAGGAAAATGGGCACAGGTCACATTCCCAAGGACCTACTATACATTGAGCTGGTAGAGGGCTCCCGACTGACTGGACGTCCACTGCTGCGCTACAAAGATATCTGCAAGAAAGACATGAAGCTGTCCGACATCAACACGACAAGCACATGGGAGAGCCGTGCAGAAGACCGCTCCGCCTGGCATCTCGTTGGAAACATAGGAAACCAGAAATAAAAACCTTGCTGCAAAGAGTTTTCCATTCTAGAGTCGGGTTCTATAGCCACTTGTGAGGGTGCAGATAGAAAATCACCAAATAAAGAAAAAAAGGAGAGAGGAGAAATGGAAGCTACACCATCGTACATGCATTGATGCATTGTAACGTAATTGCTACTGCTGTACTGCATTTTGCCCTGAAGATGTCTGTGTGTTAGTCTTGTTTGTTCTTGTTGTTTTTGTTGTTGTTGGTTTGATTGTTGTTTTTATGAGACCGAAGGCAAATTTCCACATTGTGGACAATAAAATGAAATTAAATGAAATGTCTCCTGTGGACGTAAGGATGCCGAAGATGGACATGTTAACTAACTCTCATTATAGTATTAGTAGACAGTTGTAGACTAGTAGACTGCTAGGTTAGTGTTATGTCAAGTGTTAAAGTTTGGGTTAGTAAAATAAGTTGACACTTGCAAAGTTACTTATAGTTAGTAGAATGTCTGTGGGGGACCATCAAAATAAAGTGTTACCAAGCCTTTTTTCTAAGTGTAAGAATTGTGTAATGAATTTATTTTACACTTACGTTATGTTCTTGCTCCATCCATACAATAAATATATGTTCTTGAATGAGCAGGATTGGCCTATGTATTTAGTTCAACTGCTCAGGGAATGTCCATGGTGCACTCTTAAAAAATAACTATGGTTCCATGAAGACCTTTTCATTTCCAAGGAACATTTTCATTGAACAAAAGGTTCTTTATAGTGAATACAAATTTTATTTAGATTTTTAGAATGTTCTTCAAGAAAGTATAGGGTTATACACTCTAAAAAATAATTCAGGGGCTTAGTAAATATCACAGTAATAATTAACTGTATTAACTTGATAAAATCTCTGAATATCATTTACTTGATTGTTTGAGTTGAACATACCAAAATAATTGACTAAAAATCCAACAGTTAATTTTGTCTAGAATTTACAGTTATATATACGTTTTTTTCACTAAAAGAATTTAGTATTTGACTAACCAATTGTTTCTTTTAAATAAACTTAATATATTTGTGAAATTTCTATCAAAATATTTGAGAATTGAGAATTAAACAGATCTGTTTCAAGAACCACAAAATTTACTTAATTTAAGTCAATATTATTAATGTATTTAACACACTTAAGAAATTGAGTAAGTTTACTCAATTAAAACAATGTACCCCTCCCCCACCCTCTGAAGTGACGACAGCTTAACGGTCGAGTGAGCGCGGGCTGTTTGGACTCCAGTCTCCAGAAGAACAGTTCCCCTCTTTTCTTCTCAGTGTCGCCGAAACTTCCCAGTCTCTGCGAAATTCAGGTTTGTGTATGTTTTATTTTATCTATAAAATCATTACTGTGCTTTACATCATTGTATTTAATGCAAAACAACATACAAAGGCGTAATGTGACACCTAAACGACTGTTTTTTCGTGTGATTGAAACGCCTTGCATAAAACACACGAGTTTATTCATCATAATGATAATGAATATAATTAATTTGGATGATAAAATGTCCTCAGAACTGTGCACTGTTTGTTTATTGGCAGGTTATGGAGTCAGTCGTCGCAGCATCTTTCGGCTATGAGTGAAACGCAAGACGGCGGTCTGGAGTCCGAAGTTCACCCGCACCCTACATTGCGTTTTGTCGAGCCTGTGCGAATCAGCGGATGCAAGGATATTCTTCCTCTTGTTAGATTACAAACTAATTATTTGCCATTGCCGCCACCTGTTGTTTAATCACGCATCTTGCGGCTAACGGTTCACTGACGTACACCCACATAGCAAACAGATTTGGCCCAAATGTGGCCTCATCATGGCACTGCTGGCGTGTTGCGCTGAGTGGGGGGGGCTTTGGGTGCTCGAGCCCCTGCCCTTTTTCGAAATGATTCGAAAGTGCCCCTCTCAAACAAATAATGATAATATTGTTTTCAATAAAACAAAATGCATTTAATTATAATTACCATGACAATGTGTACAAAACTAAAATAGCCTAAATTCACGTTTATTTTTACGTTTCTGTCAGTCTGAGGTGCCGTTGCCATGACTCGTGGCTCCATGATGGGTTGCGTCACTTGCGTGTCTTGCTTCGGACTCGACTGAAGAGGTCAGTCTCCGGTTTCGAGGGTCTAAAACTTCGGAGGACGGCAGGCGCGCGCAACCGTAGCAAAAGTTATGCGTTTTAAAACGAAAATGCACTACTAGTGTAAACGACAACGTAGGTATTCCGCAGTCTGATGAGGAACCGAACTGATGCGCTCGAGCCAAAATATATGGTTCTTTCAGTGAGTAAGTTATCTAGGCTCGACGCCGGCAGGAAAAAATTAACCAAACCATTTTTAAACTTCTTTTTTTTTTCTTCCAATAATCAAAGGTAGTGTATTATTTTTTAAATCCACATATTACATATTTTAAAATATTACATAATTCATTGATGACTGTTTGTTATATAATACACCGACCAATCGTCATCTGGCACAAAAAGTTCAAATTTCATTGGACAATGTGAAGTGGAGCGGCAATTTTCTAGTCATTCAGAAATCGTTTAAAAATTACAATCGAATTTACCTTTATGAAGCGATCTGGATCTGCGTCATTGAAACAATGGATGTTAATTGACTACAAAGCACTGCACAAAACCAGCACCAAAAGTCGCTTTAATCGTAAGTAGTATTCAAGTCATGTATTTAGCATGTAAATTATATTGATACACCGTTTACCATTTGAAAACTATCATAGTTGGTTCAAATTAATGAAGCCCAGGAGCCACCTACAGGCCTATGATGTGAAGTGTTGGCTGACAACAAACACGTGAAATGGTGATTTTTGATAATAGTACAAAACCGGTCAAAAATTGACACATTACAATTTTTTAATGTTTTTTAAAGAAGCCTCTTATGCGCTTCAAGCCTGCATTTATTTGATTGAAAATACAGAAAACAATTATTAAAATTTAAAATAATGGTTTTCTATTTTAAAATAGGCCTACTTAATAAATATCACTTATCTCTGATGCAAAGCTGAATTTTCAGCATCATTACTAACCCTAACTTCAGTTTCACATGTTCCTTCAGAAATCATTTTAATATGCTGATTTATTATTATCAATGTTGGAAACAGTTGTGGTGCTCAATGTTTTTTTGATTAATAAAAAGTTAAAAAGAACAGCATTTAATTCAAATAGAAATTATTTTGTAAGTCTTTACTATCCTTGTTGAATAAAAGAAAGAAAGAAAATCACTGACCCCAAACTTTTGAACAGTAGGCTATAGTGGATATTGGTTCAAAATATTTCTATTAGATAAATGTTGTTCTTTTTGTAACTTTTAAACTCAGAATCCTAAAAAAAAGTATCAAAGGTTATAGGTTACTATGTCTATTAAAATAGAAAACCATTATTTTAGATTTTAGGAATATTTCACAATATTACTGTTTTTTTTTTCTTAAAAAAAAATGTAGCCATACAGAATTTACCCCCAATACTTTAGACGAAGTTTTTAAGAAATGGATTAAGAAAGGAGTTACGTCATACTATTCTATCACAAACAACAATATTTTCTTAACCTTTCAAGAATTTAAGAATCGGTTTGAAGTGAGTAATCAAGATTTGTACAGATACTTTCAAATAAGACACCATTTCAACACAACAGTAAATAAAACCGGGAATTGGAAACAAAACGATTTTGTGAAGATACTCTTGTCTACATTAAAGGCTTCTACAATTAGCAAGGTTATTTCTAAACTTTATCATTGTCTCCAAAACTATAGACCAGAATCCACCTCATATATCAGAATTAAATGGGAGAAAGAAGTAAACATCACTATATCAGAAGAGGCTTGGCTAGAAACATGTAAACACCAATGGAAAACTACAGGCTCCCATCAATGGAGGCTATTCGCCTGGAAAAATATAAGTAGATTCTTTATTTCACCTGCTCAAAAGAGCCATAGTGAAGTAGGATCAGAGTGTTGGAGAAACTGTAATTCAGAAGTAGCAAATCACCACCACATATTTTGGGCGTGTCCAGTTATTCACTTATTTTTGGAAGGATGTTCACAGGACAGTAGAGGACATATTAAGGATAAAAATTCCATTCCAATGGTATACCTTCTTTCTGGGAAATCTGGATTTACAAGAAACTGACTATATATACCTATGGAGAATATTCCTGGTGGCAGCTAAAAAGGCTCTCACTCGTAAATGGCTCCAACCTACCTCACCCACTATAGATGACTGGAAGGCAATTGTTAGTGAAATACATAGGATGGAAATCCTTACCTTTTCTTTGAAGTTAAAAAAACAAAAAGGGGCTCTGTTGTGGAAGAGATGGAAGAAATTTGTAGGAAACTGAGTAATTTTATAATAGATGTAATTATAGTCTATTATAGGAAATAAAACACTAAAGACACAAAGGTGTCACTAGATATCTACACTAGATATTGCACTGTACCCCATTTTTGTTTTGTTTTTCTGTTTGCTTTTGTTCGTTTTTGGGTTCTTTTTTGTTCTGATTTTATATACAGAAAGTGACATTTATGTAAGTATATGTGTATATATATTTTTTTTCTTCTTCTTCTGTTTGTACTCAAAAAAAAAAAAAAAAAAAAAAATTGTAGCCTTGATCAATTTTTCAATAAGATACTTTAGAATGTTTCTAAAACATTAAAAAGAGTAATGTTTCCAAGCTTTTATATATATATATATATATATATATATACACTCACCGGCCACTTTATTAGGTACCCCATGCTAGTAACGGGTTGGACCCCCTTTTGCCTTCAGAACTGCCTCAATTCTTCGTGGCATAGATTCAACAAGGTGCTGGAAGCATTCCTCAGGGAGTTTGGTCCATATTGACATGATGGCATCACACAGTTGCCGCAGATTTGTCGGCTGCACATCCATGATGCGAATCTCCCGTTCCACCACATCCCAAAGATGCTCTATTGGATTGAGATCTGGTGACTGTGGAGGCCATTTGAGAACAGCGAACTCATTGTCATGTTCAAGAAACCAGTCTGAGATGATTCCAGCTTTATGACATGGCGCATTATCCTGCTGAAAGTAGCCATCAGAAGTTGGGTACATTGTGGTCATAAAGGGATGGACATGGTCAGCAACAATACTCAGGTAGGCTGTGGCGTTGCAACGATGCTCAATTGGTACCAAGGGGCCCAAAGAGTGCCAAGAAAATATTCCCCACACCATGACACCACCACCACCAGCCTGAACCGTTGATACAAGGCAGGATGGATCCATGCTTTCATGTTGTAGACGCCAAATTCTGACCCTACCATCCGAATGTCGCAGCAGAAATCGAGACTCATCAGACCAGGCAACGTTTTTCCAATCTTCTATTGTCCAATTTCGATGAGCTTGTGCAAATTGTAGCCTCAGTTTCCTGTTCTTAGCTGAAAGGAGTGGCACCCGGTGTGGTCTTCTGCTGCTGTAGCCCATCTGCCTCAAAGTTCGACGTACTGTGCGTTCAGAGATGCTCTTCTGCCCACCTTGGTTGTAACGGGTGGTTATTTGAGTCACTGTTGCCCTTCTATCAGCTCGAACCAGTCTGGCCATTCTCCTCTGACCTCTGGCATCAACAAGGCATTTCCGCCCACAGAACTGCCGCTCACTGGATGTTTTTTCTTTTTCGGACCATTCTCTGTAAACCCTAGAGATGGTTGTGCGTGAAAATCCCAGTAGATTAGCAGTTTCTGAAATACTCAGACCAGCCCTTCTGGCACCAACAATCATGCCACGTTCAAAGTCACTCAAATCACCTTTCTTCCCCATACTGATGCTCGGTTTGAACTGCAGGAGATTGTCTTGACCATGTCTACATGCCCAAATGCACTGAGTTGCCGCCATGTGATTGGCTGCTTAGAAATTAAGTGTTAACGAGCAGTTGGACAGGTGTACCTAATAAAGTGGCCGGTGAGTGTATATATATATATATATATATATATATATATATATATATATATATATATATATATATATAAAATGCATAAATATATATATGCATGCCCCTTTTTTACATTTGAGCCCCTGCCCTTGAGGAACTCTCTGCACGTCCCTGCAATACAGACGCGAATGGGGTGCGATAGACCGGCCTGCGGGATGTCCGAGGCGCGGTGCTTCATGTGTGCGGAACAATGTAATCTTAATGCTGTTAAAATGATAGGAAGATCACAGCAAATTCAGCAACCGCAATTGACTTATAAAGCTGAAAGTGATTCAGTGGTTGTATAATCAGATTGTATGATATCTAAATCTAATCTTTGACTTTAGAGATTACTTTTGTTTTAGCTAAACATTCTTAAAACAATAAGAAAGCCGTTTTATTTATTCTTTTAGCATTTTGCATCTGTCATTATTCATTGTGGATATTCATTATTCATTGTCATCATCAGTGGATTAATCATTGTTTCACATGAAAAGGACATGCTCCATGTTTTTTATTTGTGTTCTAGGCCTGCTTATTTCTTTTTGCTAGTCATGTAACGTTATTGCTCGTAGTCATTTCATTCCCATGTGTGCCATATTCGTAGGCGATTGAGAGAAAATTACTACTGTAGCCTACTATTAAAATATCTACATTGAAAGAATGAAATTGATCACTTACTTTTTTTTGTTGTTGTCTAAAACAATAGTTTCAACCTCAACCTGGGTAATATTTAGAGCTCACATCTAAATGCAATAAACAATTGGTCACTTATGGCAAAACTGAACCAGGAGCTAAACCTAGTACCATTGATGCATGGCAATGTTTTTCTTCCAACATATTGGGCTATATAAAGGAATGACTATATAAAGATATATTTTTCCCCTCCTTTAATATTGCTTAATTATTGATGATACATATTCAATTTTAATCTTTGTTTGTTTTTTGTTTTTTTTACAGGACTGTGCTTGGGCAAGAAAACTTGACAGACTGTTGGTATGGCTGGCAATTGGAGTTACAATGAGAGGAGCAATGTGAGAGGAAGGGCTTTTATAGGTTGTAATAAGATGTTACACTTGGAATGTACAAAATAAAATAGCCTTCACATTGTTACAAAATTCTATGTGTAAGATTTATTTTTTGTATTATTGTTAAATAAAATTTAAATTGAATAAAATATAGAATTTTTCTGTGACTTATTTGCTCACATGGTTTGGGTAAGATTAGGCTGGGTTATGGCTCAGTTTTGGGGTTTGAAAGGGTGGTGTTGAAATGGTTAACTTAGAATTGGTACCAATAATAAAACCTGTTTTGGCCTAATTCAGGGCCAGTTAAGGGTGATTAACTGGCTGAGATTCGGGCCAGTTATGGCCCATGTGTGAACCTTATCTTTAATCCAGTTCTGGGCCACATCAGGGCCGTCATTCTTTGCGGTACTTGGGCCGAGGTTTGGGTTCACATGGTTTGGGTTCGATTAGGCTGGGTTATGGCTCAGTTTTGGGGTTTCTGGTTAAAGGGTGGTGTCGATATGGTTAACTTATGGCTGAGAATTGGTACCAATAATAAAACCTGTTTTGGCCCAGTTCAGGGCCAGTTAAGGGTGATTAACTGGCTGAGATTCGGGCCAGTTATGGACCATGTGTGACCCTTGTCTTTAATCCAGTTCTGGGCCACTTCAGCGCCGTCATTCTTTGCGATACTTGGGCCGAGGGAAAAGGGATTGTGTGGGCCGGAGCTGGGCCAGAAAAAAATTGCTATGTGGGCAGAAGTGGGTTGACACAATAGACTGTAAGGTTGACACACCCATATTATCCATGATGTAGCAAGACGTGGCGGCAGATTTGGAGGATGGAGAAACAACTAACTTTAATTACCCATGGCCTTATTTGTCCAAGTTCATGTCTCTCAAAGAAACGACTAGTAAAGGTTACACTTTTGAATGCAATCTTTGCAAACCAAAGTTTAAAACGCTGTCTACGTCGAAGACCTCAAGCACAAATTTAAGGATGCACATACAGGTGAGTAATGGCAATTTTAAATGTATTAATTATCCTGCTTTATTGCTCTCTATGTTACATCAAATTTCTATTTCTGATTTAATTACAATGACCCGCCATGATCTGTCCGCCAGTTTGGTAACTACACCAGATAGTTCTTTCCATGCCAGTGCCACATGTGAGTGGTTGTTCAGTGTATTTTCTTGCCAAAATGCAACCATCTCACAATCGGTATTTTTGAGAAAATGCTTCACACCATGGCTGTACTCCAAGTTTTTCAGGCCAAACTTCTCCACTCAATGGATGAGTCTGGACCTGAACCGAACGGATGCTTTCAAAGATCTACGCAGCGCCACAGACCTGGCCCTGCGAGCCACAAAATCAACAGCACAGGCGATTGGAAGAAGCATGGCGAACTTGGCGGTGCTTGAGCGGCACCTGTGGCTGAATTTGACAGACATGAAGGATGCAGACAGGGCAGCTTTACTAGACTCCCCTATTTCCACCACTGGTCTGTTCGGCCCAGTAGTCAAAAGGTTTGGGAAACGCTACACTGAGGCTTAGAAAGTGTTGCAGGCTATGCGCCACTTTCTCCCAAAAGAAGTACTGCTTCAAGCTGCCAAAAGAAGGCACCACCTCCTCAGCAGGTGAAACCAGTGCCTCCGGTCTCTCAGCCCCTCCCAACGGCTGAAGCACATCACCGATCTCGCTCTGTAAAGCACCAGCACTTCCCTGCGAGACGGGGACCCTGACCCAGGATTGTGTTGGACCCCAAGCCTCGCAAGCCTTTCTAGCCATAGATAGAAAGAGGCAGAGTTTGAGTCTCGCAGAGGCCGGAGCAATCTCCAAAAAGCTTCACACACATTACCCAGTCCCCTCTTTTCAGGCGTCATATGTAGATCACGTGCCCACGATAAAGTACGCACCCCTATACACAAGCAACATATATGGATGGGTCCCTATAACAGCGGCCCGTCCCCAGTTTTCATTCAACCCCTAGCTATGTGGGCCAAGGCCTGGGAGGTGATCTGAATGGGTGTTGAACAAAATAAAACGAGTCTAGTCACTACAGTTTGCTCGCAGACTCCCTGGCTTTTTAGCCGTGGTTGAGACGACAGTGAGTAGAGATGTGGCTCACATCCTTCGTCGAAAAGTGTTGAAACTGTTAGAAAAGGGAGATGTAGAACCAGTCTCAATTTCACAAAGCGAGTAGGGCTTTTACAGTCGCTACTTCCTCGTTCCAAAAAAGGATGGCGGCCTCAGACCCATCCTAGACCTCAGACGCCTGGACAAAGCGCTTATGACGCTCAGGATGCTGACAACCAAACAAATCAAACTACCTCGACGATTGGCTGGTTATAGCCTAATCGGAGGCACAATTGATAACTCACAGATCAGCAAGGAACATGGAGGGGCATCGGACAAAGTTCCTCCTTAGCTCCGTGTACGATGTACTGCTAACACCAACAAACCTCCAAAGATGGAAACTGACAGAGGATCCTTCCTGTGCACAGTGCAAGACACCAGCAAACCTGGAGCACATTCTGTCGTCCTGTCAGGCAGGCCTAACTGAAGGGAGGTTCAGGTGGCGCCATGATCAGGTGCTGGCGCAACTGGTCGTCGGAGTGGAGAAGGAGAGGAAGCAGAAAAGAATCAAGGCCCAAGATAAAGGCCCCCGCTTCATTGGCCTTCCTCAAGCCTGGCTTAGAAGGCAGGCAAGGAGGGCAGATGTTTAGGGATCCTTGGTACGGCAGAGATCTGGTAGATGAGAGTAGATCTCGGAAGGCAACTGAAGTTTCCAGAGGAGATTGCTGTCACCAGCCTCCAACCAGATATCGTGTTCTGGTCCCAAGCAACGAGGCAGGTGGCCCTAATAGAGCTGACAGTACCCTGTGTGGAAAGGATCGAGGAGGCACATGAACGCAAGCTAGGGAATAATCAGTCCCTCATCTCTGAGAGTCAGCAGAGGAGTTGAAGAGCCTGGAATCTACCGGTGGAGGTGGGTTGCAGGGCGTTCCCGGGACAGTCACTTTGGAGAGAAATGGGTATGCTTGGGGTAAGAGGCTGTGGTTAAAGAGGAGCCAGGCTGGCAGAGGGGGCGGGCTGAGTGGTGAAGTCCTGAGTGGCCAAGGGAGCAGTTACAGGACATTGGTTCTGCTGTCAAGCCCCATTGAGGTGTCGTGGACAAGTTGACGAAACACCGGTAAGGTGGGGTGCCCACTTGAAAACCCAGTGAAGTCAACAGGACTTAATCATGCAGCTCTGCCCTCAGTTGAAGATGTCTGAGGGGAGCGACTTCAATGCTAGCCACGCTCGATGGTGTTTTTAGCCCCCAATGGCTCCTTCGAGGCAGCTAACCCTAACCTCATCCTTAAACCTACCCATCCCCTCGCTGCCTGGAAGGCGCCGTTGGGGGCTTAACCCTCTGGAGTCGAGAAACGCGCCGGCGCGTTTTGCGCGATTTTTTTCACATAGCAGCAAAATAGACTTAAAATACTCAGTCACCTTTGGTCATACACACTTAAGAAATATGAAAAAATAAACTATTAAATGTCTACTTTTTTATGGGTCCACTTACAATCGAAATAAAATATTGTGCTTTTGTAAAATAAAGAAAATAAACAGGGTGTGCCTTCTGCCTCTCCGTCTCCGTGAACTTTTTTTCTAGAGCACGTCTCTTAACATAAACAAAACTCCGCAAATACTAGTCACACAGGCATGATCAATATATCTTTATAATCATTTAAGTGTGTACTTTTAAATTATCTAATTCAAAACTAAAACAAATATTCTGTGTTTATGTAATCTATATAAAAAGAGAGAGATGCCAGGCGTTCTCATTTCAGCTAATTATCTTTTAATGTGACCACGCCCACAGAGAGCGCGGGCTATAGAAACGCAAATGATCTGAAACTTGCCAACGCCCACACGAGCTCGATAAAACACCAAGTTCAGATTAATGTACCGGTAGTCTGTGTCGTTTTTCGAGGTTGTGAGGAATAATTCTGGATAATTTACCTCAGTGCTGGATTAATTTCACTTCGAGGAGCCATGGATCCAGGATCATAGTAAGTTTATTCTTTGTTATAATCGCGAATACTGTTTTAAAATGAATCGCGTGTCTTTCTCTGTGTGATGAATGAACGGAATTCGCACTGTTGTTGTTACAGACGAAATATGAAAGACAACATTTAGTTGACTAGTTTGGGATAGATTATAAAGATTTTTACTCTAAAATAGACATCAAATAAGCTTTAGTTAACCAGTTTCTGCTCATATGTTAAATATATAACGTTAGAATGTTTTGTCAAAAAGAAGCTCATAATCTAAGATGTTATTATAGTGTTTGTTCCAATGTAGACTATATCAAACTAATGAATCCTTAACTTTGAAATATGAATGATAAAATCCAGGCTATAGGCCTACTTAAAAAAAAAAAAAAAAAAGACAAGATAGATGTAAAAAAAAATCTTAATATTATTGTTTTTTATTAGTGACACATTTGAGGAGATTCCAAAACTTTCTGAAAATACAGTATGAGAATTAACTGCATACTAGAAATGTTTACCTTGGAAATTATACAATTTGAATGTATAAAAAATTTGTGAAAAAATACCTTTTTTTCCTCTCTGAGAACTCTAACTTTCTAACTCTAACTAATTCTGTAGGATGGTCCATATAGCCTATTTGAACAGGATTTGTTTCCAGGTATGACTATGTACTAAAAATGTGCTTTTGACTTTCATTTATATTTGTATTTTATATATATATATATATATAATTTATTTATTTATTTTTGTGACATTCTTTCTTGTGTGACACACCTGAATGAATGGCTCATTAGTATGCAGGCTCATTAGTATGCAGGCTCATTACTATGCAGGGTCTTTGTCTTCTCAGGTGTGAATCACAGCAAGTCACGCCCCTGCGCATATTGCCTTTGGAAGCAAAAACTGTTTTAAAAAATTTAAATCAATGTATTGTTTTATGTGAATGATTAGGCAGGGTGATTTTCAGATAATTTTGAAGCAAAAACACTAGGCAACTACATCCATTAGTCAAAAGTCTTGTGGACACATATTAAGTATGTGTTTTGTGGCCTTATTTCAGAAACTTTAATTTTTAGTTTTTTGAATAACCATGCATAAACATTATTCCCTCAAAAATACAAATATGTAAATAGATGTTGCTCGCATATTATGGTACCCCTATTTGTGCTAAATAGAGTGTAATTACACCTTTGCCATTAATATGTTTATAAGCAACTGAAAAAAGCACAAATGTCAGGGCATGTCAAAACATCTCACAGACCTCAAAAACCCCTTAGACTCCAGAGGGTTAAAACACCAAACACCGCTAGCCACCCACATAAGGAGTAGGACGTAACTCCTGCCAAGTGCGGGGGCTGCGATATACCCTATCGTTTAAAGACACTGTCCCGTCAGGGCGATCAGATTTTATTTGGAGCGTTCTGCATCATTCAGAGAGTCGGAACAGCTCTTTGTATGCTTTGGCGGTGGCACCAAATGGCTCGGCGTCACAAAGCAGAGATTATCGCGCTGGATAGTAAACGTTACTGCGCTAACTTATGAGTCTAAGGGCCTTCATTGCCCCTTAGGCGTCAGAGCTCATAAGTGGTATGGTCTCGTCATGGGCTTGGTCAAGTGGAATACCTATTGAAGATATCTGTGGGGCGGCCGGCTGGGCCTCGCCATCCATATTTATCAGGTTTTATAATCTGTAAGTTGCCGCTTTGTGAACACTCTCTGGCTGGGCAGACGGGACGTGAACACTCTCTGGCTGGGCAGACGGGACGTGAACACTCTCTGGCTGGGCAGACGGGACGTGAACACTCTCTGGCTGGGCAGACGGGACGTGAACACTCTCTGGCTGGGCAGACGGGACGTGTCGCTGGGGTAGCACCGGCAATGTGACCACCGGAACTGGGACCACCGGACTCGGGACCACCATACTCGGGACCACCGGGACAGTCACGGAGGAAGTCTTCCTTCTCCTCCTCCGTTTCGGGACCACCGGACTCGAGACCTCCAGAACTGGGACCACCAGACTCGGGACCACCGGATTTGGGACCACCGGAGTCAGGTCCCCTTGGACCACCAGGCTTGAGACCAGCGAAGTTGGGTCCTCCTGGACAACCAAAGATGGGTTCTCCCGGCCCACTGAATCAGGAGGATCTATGTGACGTTCTAGGAGTCTTATGAATTCCTCAAACGTTGACCTCTTCAAACCTCTCATAATGCCAAAGGGTATGGGCTCATCAAGGGCATAATTAAATAGATCCTTCAGAGCCTCCTCACTAAGTCTCAATCCCTCTGCCGCTGTAGTGAATTTCTGGACAAAGTCCCTCACCTTAGTCCCCAGTTGCCGAAGAGAGGCCAATTCACTGAATTTCACTATCCGTTCATATAACGGGCATGACAAAAGAGGGACCGGTGGTTCCTTTGACTTCTTCCTCCGCTGAGTCCTCATGATGGCTTATTAGTTCTGTCACGGTGTGGTTGTGGAAAGGAGCGCGAGGACTCAAATGCAGAGAATTAGTATTTAATGATGATAGAAAATAAATCCAGGTGACAAGAACAAAGCAGGCACGGAACAGAACACAACTCAGAACACGGGTGAACATCAATAACGAACAAGCACAGAACTACAAACACAGGGAGACTAAATAGGGAGGCAAACAAGGAGGGTAACGAGAAAAGCAGGTGGGACAATTAAACCAATAATCAGATAACAAGATGGGAGGGGCTAGACAATAGACAGGAACACAAAACACCACATGTGCTACATGACAGGACAGACATGTGACAATAAGGTAGCCTACTCGCCTCACAGACATGTCTACTTGAACAGAACAATTCAAAACGAAAGAAAACGGACTACAGACTGCTCTCTGCTTGTGATCCGTATAAAATGTGCATTTCTCTCTGCGCGTTCACTACTGAAGATCGCGAGTCAGCATTGTCAATTTCATCTTTGCAGCACTGACAAAGAACTTGTTTATTAATAAACAATTAAAATATCTCCTTGCTATATTTTAAATTTTCAAAATCATTAGCCTACTTTTGGCGGTTCTATGTGACGTATTATACTGCGGTCAAGCCAGCCGACGCGTCACCACCGCATCACCGTACCCACCAGAATAGGCCTGTTTTTTTTGTTAAGGACTTGTTTTCTGTGTGTGATTCATTTAATGGAAAGCACATTCACTGCTAGTTGTCTTGCTGTTAATTTTAATTAATTTTAAATAAACGTAGAGCAGGTAGGCCTAATCAGTGTCTACTCGTTTAGGCTATTCAAACTAAGTTGTCCTAGCCTAACAGAGGAACGTCGCAACGCAACGCAAAATCTCAATCTCAAAATGTGTGTGCTACCAGAAGATATAATCTCGGATCTCGGTTCCCTCGGGGTCCAGCTGCGCGGTCCTGCGTGATGGACAGCTGCGTCCTCAGTCGACTGCTGTTTGGATTTCGTGTGATTTCTCATTGTGGTGGTGATATTATGATAACTCAGTTTAATTAATAATTGATTAAAAGTAATTCCATTTTGTAATGTAATATAATTTTCATAAGTCTCTTGTGTGATCAAACAGGCTAAAATTATTATATTAAAATTATATATTTTTCGAATTATAATTACAGATCGAATATTCGTGCACATCCCTAATAGATACATATAGATAAAAAGATCCCAAACTTGAAATTAAATGTTTGTACTTTCTCTGTAGGCTATATTTAGTTGTTGTAGGCTACTAGGCCTATGTGTTTTTCATGTTAATAAAATGACCAAATGCATTCAGTGGCACTCATAATTTCTCTTATTTTTACCGGAAAAAATTTGGCTAGTGGAAATTCTGATTGGCTAGTAAGTTTTGAAAGTTACCAGCCACATTGGCTGGTGATCAAAAAAGTTAATTTAGAACCCTGGTAATAGCCATTTCCATTTACACAATCAGGCAATCACTTTCTCCTGCATTCCCTCCCAATTCTTCATCTGAAATTGACTATTCATGTAGAAGCTGCGGAGGTCTTTTCCCCAACCACTGTCCAATAATGAAACCCTCACTTTTTCCCCAGTTTAATCTTTAAGTTTAAACCCAGTGTTCTTAGTTAAAACTGTAACATCATCCTGGCCTGAAATAAAAACAGTAACGTCATCAGCATAAGCCGATACGGAAACCATTGAATTTATGTCTAGACCCCATTGAGATTTCTCCTTAACCTTCACAAAAGAGGTTCAATGATAAGGCTATATAACTGTCCTGAAAGTGGACAGCCTTGCCTAATTCCTCTAGAAACAGGTATTGGTGCACTTAAACTACGACCAGCCTTTACAAGAACAAATGCATTGAAATACAACAACTAAATATGAAATAAATTGATCACCAAAGCCAAAATGCTGTAAAACATTATAGAGATGCCCATGGTCAACTCTATCAAATGCTTTCTCCTGATCTAAAGAAAGAACACCAATTTCATAATTATTTAACTGACTTATTTCAATAACATCACGTAATAAGTAAATATTGTCCATTATAGATCTTTTAGGAATGCAGTATGTCTGATCCTTCTGCGCCAATAATCCCAGATAACACTTTAATCTATTAGCCAAACATTTTGAGAATATTTTGTAGTCAACACACAGCAATGACACTGGTCTCCAATTTTTTAGAAGTCCCAGATCTCCTTTTTTTGGAAGTAGTGAAAGTACTGCCCGACTACAACTTATGGCAAGTATCTTACTTTGACAGCATTCAGACAGTACCTCAGAAAAGTCTTCTCCAAAAATACCCCAAAAACGTTGCTAGAATTCAGCAGACAATCCATCAATTCCTGGGGATCTACCCGTGGACAACTGCTGCATTGCCTCAGTAAGCTCTTGAAAAGTAATGTTATCATCCAGTCTTTTTCTCTTCACTCTCAGTCTTTGGTAGATCACTAAGTAGATCTTCAGCACTTTCATAGTTACAGGTTTCAGAAGCATATAATTGTGAATAGAAATCCACAGACATCTTCCTTATTTCCACAGGATCTGTTGTTACAGAACCATCATGACGACGAAGATGATAGATTTCCTTCTGTGTTGTACTTTTCTTTTCAAGATTGAAAAAAATTGTGCTAGGGGTGTCCATGTCTTTAATAGAGCAAAATCTTGCCCTTATTAGCGCTGTCTTTACTTGTTCTTGTAGAAAAGTTCCACGTTCTTTATTTTTCCTTTGTAGAGCATCATCATGCACAAGTTCATTATTATTAAAAATGTCCTGCTCTAAAAGTTCAATGTCTCTTTGTAATCTTTTCACAGTTTCCTTCACCACTGATCCAATACGAGATGAATAATTCTGACAAAAAATCATTTTCCGACATCCCACCACTGACTGAGATTCTCAAACAAATCTTTCTTCATTTTCCAGTTCTTCCAGAAAAAAATTAATGAATCACAAAAATTAATGTCTTGTAGCAATTTAGCATTAAATTGCCAAATGTACAAAAATAACCATGTGATGGTCTGAAAAACCATTAGGCAAAATAAAAGTAATCGTCACCCGATTATTCCATACTTTACCCAAATAAAATCTATCTAATCATGCACCACTGACTCTATTATCTTTTACTTTAAGCTAGGTATATTGTCTAGATATTTTATTTATTAATCATCCACACATCTAATGATTTAAATTCATTCAATACTTTTATCAACATCATACTTGATTTCGTATGTGGCTCTTCACCATTTCTATCTTAAAGTCTGTGGTGCAATTCCAATCTCCTCCCACAACAATACACACATTACTATCAATTTTCTTAATTAACCTTGTCATTTTCATAAAAAATTCCATCCTCTCAGATCCATTATTTGGTGCATAAACATTCATGAACACAAATACCATTCCTCCAACCTCAATCTTAGTTAACAACAGTCTGCCTTTTATAAACTCATCTCTGTAAATTATTTCTGTTGTTTTCACAGGATTATACTGCTTTTCTCAACAGTTTCTTACTGTATAACCTATGTACAGTAAGTTACAGTAGATTCAGTTGTTTTCACAGTATTATTTTGTATTTTCAACAGTCATGTACTGTGCACACAGTTGACAGTATGTTACTGTAGATGTTCAATGCATTCTGGGAAATTATCAGTTACTGTAAATCTAAATACAGCTGTGCAAATTGACCGCGAAAAAACAACAACACACAATTCCGCAGTTAAATTAGCTATAGCATACTAACGTTATTTTTAGGCTACATAAAACATTTTTAGGCTACATAAAACATTTTCAGGACTGGGTGACCATTGACAGTCTTAATTTCTGTCAGTGGGGGGAGCATGAGAGCACAAGCTGCAAAGAACTCTTCAGTTCCCTGAGCAACTTTGAGAGAAGGCCTTTGCATCGCGTCGCTGACTCGCTGTGTCGGTCGGCACCGTTTCGTCATAAATATCTGGTAAGTGATGAATCTTTATGTTTTTTATGCAAAACAAATATCAGTAAGTTAACAGGTTAAGTTGCCATTTTATGTCGGTGGAAGCGCCTGCACGCAGCCTGTTACATCATAGGGTTGGGAATTGAAAATCGATCAATGTATCCTTAAATCGGATACCCAAGGATTCGGATTATTGTTATAAAATTAAAATTTCGATTGCTCTTATTGATTTATTCGCGCTTATTTTCGTGTAAATCACTATTTTCTTTTACTCGTCTGTGAGGACCTTGTGCAGTTGCGCGCTCATATTTACCTCAGTCTGATGGACCACGGGAAGAAAGTGTGCATTTTTGAAAGCTAAGTGTGACATTTACAGTATTGTCAGCTATAATATCGTAATTGTTGTTTTAACTATGTGCAAACTGACTTGTTACTCATTTGAAGAAAAAAAACGATGCCTTAGAGTGAAGCTTAAAGGGATAACTTTAGTTCACTTCAAAATGGAAATTCTGTCATCATCACATAACTTTACTTAAGTTGCTTAAAACCTGTCTGTATACATTTCTTTCTTCTACTGAATACAAAGTGAGATATTTTAAGTAACCAAAACAGTCAACTGGATTCATTGACTTCCATAGTAGGATAAAAAAAATACCATTAACGTTAGTCAATATGGGCCCAGTTAACTGTTAGGTTTGACATTCTTCAAAATATCTTCCTTTGTGTTCAGCAGAAGAAATAAATTCATACAGGTTTGAAACAGGTTTGAAACTATCAATTGAAACTGCGTGAAGCCTATTAGAATGCAGTTAGAATGACTATAATTAAAGAAATGGTCCAAGTTTTTTTTTTTTTTCAGTTGGAAAATATATATATATATATATTTTTTTTTGTATTTATTTACAGGTTTCTTGTCAGGAAAAATCCTGAAAATGCAAAATGCACATCACGGTTCCAGGCGAGCAGACAGAGTGGGAAGGTTGTTCGGAGGAAGAACATGTCTTTGAATCCACACATCTTTCATCAGGGACTTTGCAGAATATGATTGGCAAAATAATTAAGGTAAGAGATATTAGGGATGTGCAGCAGAGCCCATATCGGTATAAATTATTTGTCTAAATCTGTATAAATCCAGAAAGGTTGGAAATGTCACAGTGTCTGGTGGTGGTTCCCTGAGTTTAACACTAGAGGTCCTCAGTTTCACGGTGTCTATGCATCTTCACTACAATTCCCATGATTCTGTCTGTCACTGATTGTTCATTGCCTGTCAGCTGTTTCTCGTCACCCTGTTAGCACTTGTGTATATATCCCGGTCTAGTTTAGTGTTTGTCACGGAGTCCTCGTTATTGTCCCCACACTTCAGTTTACTGTTTGAGTCTGTTCCTTGTGTTTGTCTTCCTGTTTTTGGATTGCCTTTTCTGGATTTTGACCTTTGCCTGGACTGTTGTGAGTACGGATTACCCTTTAAATAAAGACCGCTATTGGATCACTGAATTCCTTGTGTGTGCTAGTCGTGACAGAAGGACTCCGTCCAGAGTGATCCAGCGGTATGGAGACTGAGAAGTGGAGGAAACAGCAGAGGGGGAAGTCTCAATCTAAGGAGATTCCTCCTCGTATGAATATCTTTGACTGCTTTGCTTTGTGGGCCCGACTGACAGAGGAAGCTGACGTTAAGAAAGCTTCCTCAATCCCTTTTGACCATCCCAGGGAATCATTCGAGGGAACCCGGCTGGCAAGATTTTCGGGGACCCGAGGAGGTCATAGGAGAGGAGGTACTAGATGGGAGTCCAGGTATCACTCCCCACCTCGAGCCTTCATGGAACCGGAGGAGGTGAGGTCTAGTCCAAACTTATGTTTGCCACCGATTCAATCCAGTCCAGAGCCTGCCCGTCACCATCAGAAACGGCGGAAGAGGAAGACCTCCAGTATCCCTAAAGGCCTGGAGGCCGTGCCTGAGCCTGAGACCGTTCACGTCACGTCTGCCCAGCCAGAGGCCGTTCACGTCACGTCTGCCCAGCCAGAGACCGTTCACGTCACGTCTGCCCAGCCAGAGACCGTTCACGTCACGTCTGCCCAGCCAGAGACCGTTCACGTCACGTCTGCCCAGCCAGAGACCGTTCACGTCACGTCTGCCCAGCCAGAGACCGTTCACGTCACGTCTGCCCAGCCAGAGACCGTTCACGTCACGTCTGCCCAGCCAGAGACCGTTCACGTCACGTCTGCCCAGCCAGAGACCGTTCACGTCACGTCTGCCCAGCCAGAGACCGTTCACGTCACGTCTGCCCAGCCAGAGACCGTTCACGTCACGTCTGCCCAGCCAGAGACCGTTCACGTCACGTCTGCCCAGCCAGAGACCGTTCACGTCACGTCTGCCCAGCCAGAGACCGTTCACGTCACGTCTGCCCAGCCAGAGACCGTTCACGTCACGTCTGCCCAGCCAGAGACCGTTCACGTCACGTCTGCCCAGCCAGAGACCGTTCACGTCACGTCTGCCCAGCCAGAGACCGTTCACGTCACGTCTGCCCAGCCAGAGACCGTTCACGTCACGTCTGCCCAGCCAGAGACCGTTCACGTCACGTCTGCCCAGCCAGAGACCGTTCACGTCACGTCTGCCCAGCCAGAGACCGTTCACGTCACGTCTGCCCAGCCAGAGACCGTTCACGTCACGTCTGCCCAGCCAGAGACTGTTCACGTTCCGTCTGCCTTCATTGACTTGGACTATCTGGAGCGTCTGGCTCGAATCCTGGACATTCCTATGTCTGCTGATCCGGAGCCAGTGTATGCTGTTCCAGAGCCGGAGGCAGAGTCAGTGCCCGTTCCAGAGCCCGAGGCAGAGTCAGTGCCCATTCCAGAGCCGGAGGCAGAGGCAGAGTCAGTGCCTGTTCCAGAGCTGGAGCCAATGGCTGTTCCAGACCCAGTGTTTGTTTCTGTGTTTGTGTCTGTCTTTGTGACCATTGCTGTTCTGGTGTCTGTTCCTGAGCCGGTGTCTGTTCCTGAGCCGGTGTCTGTCGCTGTTCCTGAACCGGTGTCTGTCGCTGTTCCTGAGCCGGTGTCTGTCGCTGTTCCTGAGCCGGTGTCTGTCGCTGTTCCTGAGCCGGTGTCTGTCGCTGTTCCTGAGCCGGTGTCTGTCGCTGTTCCTGAGCCGGTGTCTGTCGCTGTTCCTGAGCCGGTGTCTGTCGCTGTTCCTGAGCCGGTGTCTGTCGCTGTTCCTGAGCCGGTGTCTGTCGCTGTTCCTGAGCCGGTGTCTGTCGCTGTTCCTGAGCCGGTGTCTGTCGCTGTTCCTGAGCCGGTGTCTGTCGCTGTTCCTGAGCCGGTGTCTGTCGCTGTTCCTGAGCCGGTGTCTGTCGCTGTTCCTGAGCCGGTGTCTGTCGCTGTTCCTGAGCCGGTGTCTGTCGCTGTTCCTGAGCCGGTGTCTGTCGCTGTTCCTGAGCCGGTGTCTGTCGCTGTTCCGGAGCCGGTGTCTGTCGCTGTTCCAGAGCCGGAGGCGGTGTCTGTCGCTGTTCCAGAGCCGGAGGCGGTGTCTGTGTCTGTTCCAGAGCCGGAGGCGGTGTCTGTGTCTGTTCCAGAGCCGGTGTCTGTCGCTGTTCCTGAGCCGGTGTCTGTCGCTGTTCCTGAGCCGGTGTCTGTCGCTGTTCCGGAGCCGGAGGCGGTGTCTGTCGCTGTTCCAGAGCCGGAGGCGGTGTCTGCGTCTGTTCCAGAGCCGGAGGCGGTGTCTGCGTCTGTTCCAGAGCCGGAGGCGGTGTCTGCGTCTGTTCCAGAGCCGGAGGCGGTGTCTGCGTCTGTTCCAGAGCCGGAGGCGGTGTCTGCGTCTGTTCCAGAGCCGGAGGCAGTGTCTGCGTCTGTTCCAGAGCCGGAGGCAGTGCCAGTGTCTGTTCCAGAGCCGGAGCCAGTTCCTGTGTCTGTTCCAGAGCCGGAGCCAGTTCCTGTGTCTGTGCCCGAGGGGTCCTCACCGCCGTGGCCGCCCGAGGGGCCCTCACCGCCCTGGCCGCCCGAAGGGTCTTCACCGCCGTGGCCGCCCGAGGGGTCTTCACCGCCCTGGCCGCCCGAGGGGTCTTCACCGCCCTGGCCGCCCGAGGGGTCTTCACCGCCCTGGCCGCCCGAGGGGTCTTCACCGCCCTGGCCGCCCGAGGGGTCTTCACCGCCCTGGCCGCCCGAGGGGTCTTCACCGCCCTGGCCGCCCGAGGGGTCTTCACCGGCCTGGCCGCCCGAGGGGTCTTCACCGGCCTGGCCGCCCGAGGGGTCTTCACCGGCCTGGCCGCCCAAGGGGTCTTCTCCGCCCTGGCCCCCTGATGGACTGTCTGCATTGCCCCGGCTGCCTAATTTGTCACCCCCTGTTCATGTTCCCCTCCACGGACCTGGCCCCCCATCCCGCCCCCTGAGCCTCCACCATTCCACCTCCCGCCTGGACTCTTGTTTTGTTGTCTCCACGTCTTGGAGCGTCTGGTAGCCGCTCCGTAGAGGGGGGGTTATGTCACAGTGTCTGGTGGTGGTTCCCTGAGTTTAACACTAGAGGTCCTCAGTTTCACGGTGTCTATGCATCTTCACTACAATTCCCATGATTCTGTCTGTCACTGATTGTTCATTGCCTGTCAGCTGTTTCTCGTCACCCTGTTAGCACTTGTGTATATATCCCGGTCTAGTTTAGTGTTTGTCACGGAGTCCTCGTTATTGTCCCCACACTTCAGTTTACTGTTTGAGTCTGTTCCTTGTGTTTGTCTTCCTGTTTTTGGATTGCCTTTTCTGGATTTTGACCTTTGCCTGGACTGTTGTGAGTACGGATTACCCTTTAAATAAAGACCGCTATTGGATCACTGAATTCCTTGTGTGTGCTAGTCGTGACAGGAAATTACTTAAACCATACATTTTTCGAAAAAAAATAAATAAGTATATGTAATTATGTTCCCTTTGCAGTTTCCATTTAACAAATATGCCTTGTATAAGTTGAAAAAATTAGAATTTTTTTTAAAATTATAATTAGGGCTGTCACTTTACGTTCGAAAATCGATTGCACAATCGATCGGACCAACCAACACAAGTTTCGAAAATGAAAATAGGGAATCGATTTAAACGTCCTTTTTTCTTTTTTACCAAAAATGTGTTTTAGGTGGACAGATCAATACAGTACACAGAACCAGGGGCGGACTTAACCATTAGGCAAAGGTCGGCAATTGCCTTGGGCCCCGAGCTACCTAGGGGCCCCCAAAATGCCCCATTAAATTATGCTTATTTTTTTTAATTTATTTTTTTTACTTTTCGCAAATTATATATTTCTAAAAAACATTTGCGAAAAAAGGCATCAAATCATTAGTGTCGCAGACAGGAGGGGCCCCCCACCTCAGTACATTGGACTATTCCATTATCTCACTTTCTGCGTGCGAAAGTGACAAGGCTGTAATGCGCCAAAAAAACTGACGGAGAAAAAGAACTGATTAACAGACAGTGTACAGAGTGACAGACAAGAGTGTACAGAGTAGTAGAGTAAAAACGAAGCGAAGCTACTAGGGATGCAACGGTACACGGTAAAATCCCGGACCGTTCGGTCAGCCCTGCACGGGACAATCTACCCTCGTGTCCCGCGGGACTTCGGTTTTGCCATTGAGTTCGCGCTGATCCTTTTAGTTTTTGCTTTACACGCCTTCAGGTGCGTTTGCCTGTCCAGGCAGACGAAAGCCCGCCCCCGCAAGTTAATGTGTCCAATCAATCACTGTTGTGCACCCACACGCAAACTTCTGTCACTCACTGGCTCGTATTACTAGCAGGGCTCTCAAGTGTCACGCATTGAGCGTGACAGTCACTAATTTCGGTCTTTTGTCACGCTCTCCCGCCACACATTGTATTTCTCACGCTGAAAAACTATTTGTAATATATTTAATATGCCGCAGCAGCGCCCAAAACTCTGGCCGCGCCGCTCAAACTGTGGAACCGGCAGGAATCAAGCGCGTCTGGATTCGTCTGGTGTTGTTAGCCAATCAGAAAATAGCACTATTGTATCTGGGTAAGATTTAACGCAACAACCAATGACACCCCGATAACAATTTTTTTTTATTATATTATTTTGCTCTGCTTTTTTTTATTCAAACCACAAGCTAATTTGTTTGTTTAAAGGTAAAATTGCACTTTTTCTTTCACATTGATCACTTCATATACCAGTTATCAAGGTTTGGAATTGGGATCCACTTGAATATTCTAAAGTGTGTTTGTTTACATTTTGTATTTCATAAGTGGTAGTTGAAGAGGTTGTATTACTTAGTGTTGTTCAGTACAGACTAGAGTGTTAATTTATTCCATACACATTAATGTTCGTTTATGCTCATAAGAAAAATAAAACATATTTTTGGGATGAAATAGCAGTCTCTTTCTGCACAAAACATGTACCGAAACCGAACCGAGACCGTGGCCCAAAAACCGAGGTACGGACCGTACCGTGGGCTATCTGTACCGTTGCACCCCTAGAAGCTACCCAAGTGGTGCTGAAAAAGCAGGAAGCAGGAGGAAAGCAAAACGTCTTTAGCAAAATTGCAGAAGGTAACAAACTTTTTTGTGATGCCCGCTGACAATGACAACAATGCTAACGATATGTTACAAGTCCATGGCCGTAGCCAGCTGAGGTGACCGAGGTCCGGAACGCTGTCATTTTTTTTACATTCAAAAATAAAATGTCAAGCTCTCTGAATGATTAATTAGCCGTTTAAACCACCTCATATGAGTGTTTGCAATTCATGTTGCTGCGAGCAGCTAGCGCAGTGAACGGGGCTTGAGAGCGCGTTGTGAGTGATGGCGCGGGTGCAGCCTCCGTGTTGCCAGATCCACCTAATAGAAAGGTGACAGTAGTCTTCTGGACCTGTTTTTCTGCTTTAATGTGACACTTTAAGAAGTTATTAAAGTGGAAAGTTGCATGTCGAATGCCCAGAGCTCACACTCAGCTAAAACGGCAGCAATAGAGTGCCGAAGTGATGACGTCACTTTGTAGGACAACCCGGAAGCGAGCGGCGCATGGGTTCCCTCGATCGAAAAGCTATGCATTTTCCCCATAGACTTTTGGAAAATCGCAAAAAATAAGATCTGTGTTAAACAAAGAGTTGTGACCCTTACACGTTTTGTCTATCAAGATAATCTTTACAAGTTAATCCAAAATGTATACATTTTGAAGCCTATATAAAGTTTTTAAAAAACACAAGCAGACACAATAAAGTTTAAAAAACCACAAGCAGGTTATAACTGTCTATGTCATAGACCAAAACGTGAAAATATTTAGAGGCTTTGTTCACCACAGACACTTATTTCAGGCGATTTAGCAAAAACCCATTCAAAAATCCCATAGACTTTAGAGCGAGGGAACCGGTAGTGCTAAAATGCTAAAAGGCCTACAGAGTGCGTCGTAACTTCGGCACTCTATGGGGGCATATACATAAAGAGCGTTTTTGTGCCTCTTAACAGACACAAAATGCAATTAAAATGTCTGTCCAACATGAACAGGGGCCTTACCTGTGAACAAGATGCGTTAAGCAACTTAGCCATGGTTTAAATAGTGTTTTAGATGGCAAGCTGTAGTCTCGCGCTGAAGTCTCGCTCCAGCTTGCTGTCTAAAACACTATTTAGGTGAATTTAAACCATGGCTAAGTTTCTAAACGCATCTTATTCACAGGTAGGGTCCCTGTTTCATTTTAATTGCATTTTGTGTCTGTTAAGAGGCACAAAAACGCTCTTTATGTATATGCCCCCAGAGCTGCCGTTATTGCTGAGTGGGAGCTCTGGGCATTCGCTGTCGCAGCTCCGCGTCGCAAGCACCAATCCGGTTAGTTTTAACTTAAAAATTGCCTGGAGTTCTCCTTTAATCTTATTTCCAAAACACAAGCTTTGAACTTATTTCGGATTATTTTTATTATTTTGTTTTGTTTTTCTTGTTTTTCGTAGCAATATCTGGCAACACTGTTGGCATTAATAAAAAAAAAGCTTATAGACAAACTGTAATTGCATAAAGCTACCGCATTCGGTAAGACAAACGCAATGATCATCGTGATTATCTGTAAGAAATGTATAACACTATCAAAAACTATAGCATAATACAGATCTGTATGAATTAAATTTGCCAAATAACTTAGCAGTGTTTCTCAACTAGCAATCTATTCAGTCAGCATATTTGTGTTTGATTTGTGTGAATTACAGAAATATAACACTTGCTAGACCTACTTTTTTTCTATAATTTTTTTTCTTTGCACAAAACTCTCCAGAAAGTGCCATTTAATGGTTTATTTTTCAACAAAAAAAAGATCGGATGGGGGGCCCCATACTACCTTCGCCTTTGGCCCCCAATTTGCTAAATCCGCCACTGCACAGAACATGTAGGATGTTGGAAAATAACTGTCTTTTTTGTTAACAAAATGCTTTTTAATATTCGCTATTACTTCAATGCAAGTGAGCAAGCGCGCCGTAATTTGTTGCTTAGTGATGTGTGTGTTCAAGCAATCCAGAAATGCACAGATTCTGCGCTGTATTTAATATATCAAGAGGACTCACGAGTTGCGTATTTGCGCTAAATCCGCGCAACTTTGGCCACACGAACTTCCCCAGCAAAGTGAGTAAACCTAGAAACACACCAAATTGGCTCGTGATTTGACAGCGTTACCCGCCAAAGTTCATTTTTACCTGCATTTGGTGCGTTGGCGGATGTTAATTTCAATCCCTGAATGTTGCACTCCTGTTTGTCATTGTGCACGAAACTTCACGCCAATAAATCATCAGAAATATTGCTGACTTGTGCGCGTCTCAAGCGCCCTCTTTACGCTCGTCCTAATGCCTGTTAGTTGTCTGTGGATTTGTCTATATTTGGTGTTGAAAATGGAAACGTCTTTAGACATGGAAAATCGATTTTACAATCGATTCGATGAACACTTATGTCTCAAAAATCAAACAGGATTTTTTCACAAAAGTGACAGCCCTAAATATAGGTGTTATAATTCTCAATGTTCTAAAACTTGCATTAAATAATGAAGACAACAGGTTAAGTAAAAATATAATGAAATGTAATAGGGGTGGGAATCTTTTTGAATCCATGATTCGATTCAAATCGATTCTTGGGATCACGATTTGATTCGATTCTCTTTTGAATCAAATTTAAATTTGATATATGCATAGAATATATTTAAAATCTATGATCAAATGTAAATCTATGCATATATCTAAATTAAATTTGATTCAAAATCGAGCATCGAACAGCATAGAAATGAACAGCAGCTACTGTTATTCCCAATCGAGTGGGAGTTATTTCGTTTAAATTATACACACCTCATATCTGCGTTAATTTAGTCTAGCCCACAGCCGCTCAGTGTTCATACGCGCGTCTTTTTCATCATTAAAATGAGTGACCGTCAAGTCGACAGACATATCTATGAAAGGAACTGGCTATCATCAGGATCTGGGTTGCGTTTACCAAAAGCATGGTAAGCCTAAGTTGATTTTAGAGACCATTGGTGGTAATTGTTCTATAATTAATTTAAGGTTACAATGCTTTGGGGAAACGATCAGTGGCCGATTGTTTGGAGTCAGAGATATAGAATAAGGGCCATTGCATTCTCTATATTTATTACTTTAGCCTCTGATACAGGACATGTTCATGTTCTTTTATAGGCGGTATTTGTTTTACATGGAAAGATGGCAAGAAAAGCTTGATGTGTACTATTTTAAGACTATTTTAATAGTTAAAGACTATTTTCTATTTGTTAAGATATTGATATGAACTTCTATAGTCAAGTGTAAGCTTCATTCATAATACGTCCTCTGTTTCAAGCTTGTGCACTCTCTAAATTGTCCTGTTAGATAAATTTTTGAAATGTGTGAATCGGTTCGAATCCGCAGAAGATGGAATCGTAATTCATATGTGAATAGATTTTTTTCCCCACCCCAATATAGTCGAGATATGTATATCCATTTATGCCACACAACATGCAACCAGTATATCAACTTTTTCAACTTCTAAGCGAATTAAGCTATTTTCTGTGAATGTGCTAAAATATTAACATTGACATTTTTCGAAAATAAAATGGCTACCCCTGCGCTGTTACTTGTCCCATGACTTAAAGTGAGCTTCCCTTCCCACCAAATGCTCCATTCATTTTAATTATCAGGATCAGTATGGGATTCTTATAAAAAAGCTACATCAACCCAGTTGATTTGAATAAACTCTGAAACCATTGCCAATTTTTGGGCCCTATGAAATCCGTTTTATTTTTTCTCAAATTCCGTTTTTTTTTTTTTCCAAATTCCGTTTTTTGGGATTTATTTTTAGCCCTTTCGGATTTTTCGGATTTTCTTGTTTTCTTTTCACTTCTAAGCAGTATTGACCTTTAAAAATTCAGTTACACAAACTCACAATTCAGCTTTTTTATTTAAACTGTTAATATATTCAGCAAAGCACATTCAAAATTCTCCAAAATTCAGCCAAACCTTCAACAAATATCTGGCCAAAAATAACAGGAACATGAAGGTAACAAGTTACATGGTAGGGTTGATGAATATTAAATTAAAAATTAAATGCAGCAATGCTCCAGGGAGACAGAAACATTGAAACAACGATATGTGCCTGACAGAAAGCCAACACAATGACATATTACAGCCTGTATACTGTATAAAGTACAGTGTTAACCCATCATCATCAGTGATGATGCAGAATAATGTATTTTCTATCTACAAAAAACAAAACATAATTTTTGAATCAACTGGCCTTTACCATCTTCATCATCTATCATCTTTACCCCTGACTTTATTCTTTCAAGCAGACATATTTATTTTTATGAATTAAATATAATTAATCCTTAAAGCTATTAACAAACAGTGAATGCTTTTCTCTTTTTCTTTTGTTGCTTGACCAATATTAATGACACGGACCGCTTTAGGAGTATTACCCACTGTCACTTTAAGACGTCGGATCATGTCCAATGACATGCGGATGCAATTGCACTGATGCAGCGCACATCCGATACACTCACAACTGTTTAAGACATAACCGACATAGTTTACATGAATACTCTCCAAAACGCACATTTAGACATAATGTTGTGTGTATTCGTCTATTCAAACACGAAAGAGAGCTCAATTCAGTACTCGCGCGCTGAATATGTGTCTATTGTGCACGGCTGCACGCTTCAGGTCGGGTGTGCGGCGTGCGTACAGAAAACCGGACCGAATAGAGCTCTTTTTTGCATCATCACTCTAATTCAGATCGCCTGCTCTACTCATTCTCCCAGACGTTTAAATTTGTTTTACGTTTTATGAGACCGCTGGGTAGATCAGCACGTTACATACAAATGTGCGCATCTACCACAAACGCAAGACATCAGTTCTGACTGGATCGCTTCCTAAATCGTCACTAGTTACATTTTCGTCTAGTTTTTATCACTGAAATATAGTCATTCTATATAGATCAGTGGTTGTTATTCGTTATTGTCAATAGATTTTCGTCATAGTTTTTGCCACTCGCTTCGACAATTTTTTACCCTACGCGTGAACGTGAGGACGTATACTAGGCAACATTTAACAATGCCATTTGGCCACGGTTTAGGTAGAGACCTTTCTACGTTTTTTGTTTTAAACTGAAAAATGAGAAGGAAGTTTATTTATTTATTTAAAAAAAGATATTTTATTTAATATGTCAACAAAATGCAAATACCGCGTGCATAAGATAATTCCGTTTTCATGTGTAAATTCCGTGATTCCGTCCGCGTTTTCCGCATCACGGAAATCATATGGCCCTACAATTTTGTCCTAGCTCTACCTCCAGTTATTCAAGGAGCCCACCCTTAAACTCCCCATAAGAAAAAGGAAATAAAAGAGACAGGACAGGTACAAATGTGACACACAAAGTTTAGAAATCACCATGTGCAACTACTTTTTTTTCAAAGCATGCATTTTATCCTTCCTTAACCTTGTTATTTTCTTCAGATGAAATCTTTTTTTTTTTTTTATCTAAGGCTTCATAACTGACAGTTTTCTGCAGCAACAACACTGACCCAATGAATTTATCCTTTTCCAAATGTTGCATACAAAAAGTTATTAATTTCCTGCAATGTGTATGTATCATCCAAAGCCTGTGAACCTATCTCAGAAATATCAGAGATTGAATCATCATCTCTTATCTCTTTATCCTCAGACATTTCAACACATCCAGATGTCCCTGCCACTTCATCATTCACAGCTCCATTAACTTCATTCCATTAACCTTTTTATTTTGTTCAGACAAACCAGATTTTTCACCTTTCTCACTAGACTCATTGTCATCATCAACAACAACATCAGTTTGTTTATCCCTTTGAGCTTGACCGTCACTTGTCTCTCCCGCATGAGACTGTTTTGCAGTCTCAGATCCGTTTGCTACATCGACAGCATCACTAGGCCCTGCAGTCTCCTCACTGTTCTGAGCTTTATGTGGACAGGCTATCCTTTTATGGCCCACATCTCCACACTCAAAACACTTCATACTTCCAGAGTTTGCATACACCATGTACACCAAACATCTAATTATGACTCATTCAAAAACATGAACGCCTGCCTCCTAAAAAACATAACATGCTTTAATGCTGCATTTTTACAGCGAAGTGGAAACATTTTAATTGCGCTAGCAAACTTTCCATAACGAACTAACCACTCAATCTCGTCATTATGAATGAATAGGGGCACGTTCGGGATAGTTATGCGTGTCGTCAGAGCAACCAGCGGTGAAACATGAATAAAATCACCCGTCTTACCACAATTCCGTTGATAATGAGATAGCTACCTCTTCCTCCTTTACAATAATCACAACGGCCTTGTTCATCCTCGAAGCCGAAGAAATGTTTTCAAAACCGATCTGCTCTCCAACCGCGACTAGCACTTCTTCCACACCTGGCATGGGAACATAGCTGACTCCATTACGTAGAGACACAGGTGGCGGTGGCTCTCCCCCGTTCGGGAACGACACCATCCCAACACCGTCCCAAAAAAAACTTAAAACTTAACTCAACTTAGCATAATTTCAAAATCAACTGTTATACCCCAAATTTTAAAGATGAAAAATAAGGAAAAACGAAATAGTCACCCTCTCCCCTAACGAATTCCCACACACACCCAAACGCTCCCAGCGTGCACCAGAAGAGAGAGAGAGAGAGATGAGATTTTGCTCCACAAGTGAACCCAGCGAAGCTGAACAAAGCTGTAGCCCTCAGAGTCTGCAGACTGTCTACCATGATTACAGGCTTGCTAAAACTTTGAGCAAAATAACTACTGCTGCTTTTCTGCAAACATAACAGCTCTGTACCTAAGATGTTACTGAAGCCACTTTTTTAAAACAGCAACTTGTTCAAAATGAGTGACACTTGAGAGCCCTGTTCGCATGAGCTCTATGGCACTCTATAAAGTCACGTCACGTTTATTTATATATAACTTTATACAATAGTTGGCTAACAGTTTTTTTCAACTGCTTACACACATTTTCTAAACTTTTTCTCTTTTTTTAAAATCTTTACACACAAATCCAATAATTGCACACACAAAATGCAATGCAAAATGCCTTACATATCTTGCTAAATGAAGCACTGCATTCAGAATATCACAAACCCATCTCAAAAGCAAACATTTGTCTTACGTTGCGAACACCTTGGCCATAATATTATATTTTTGGATATATCACACACAGTTATTTCACGAGTTCACACTTACGAATGATCAGAGAGTAAATGGTTATGCGTATTTGGCGTGCTGTCCGGAGGGAGGGCTCCGAGCTCGGAAATTGGGCCAGAACCCAGAGAATTGTATCTCTGTTTGTATATATTGTGTATATTGAAAGTATGTATATACTGTATATATATTTTTACATAATTTATATTATATATTAATATTTTATATGTTAATAAAAAAAATCTTAAACATATACAAGCAGGTGTGTGTGTGTGTGTATATATATATATATATATATATATATACATATATATATTCATTATACACACTACAGACACATATATTATGTAAACACAAAACTTTTATTTTGGATGAATAATCGTTGCCCATCCCTACTGACTACATCCTAATAATAATAAATAATACATGCTATGTTCTCTCTTGCCAGACAATGTGGAAAGAACCTCCTTGTATGGTGTATCCAACCTTGGTTGGAGGCAGCGCTGTCAGGAGCGCTGTCTTCATAGACAGGAACTTGAGCTCCACTGACTGCAAAGGCTCAAAGGGAGCACTCTGCAGGGCAGTTAGAACCACTGCGAGGTCCCAAGAGGGAACGAGAGGAGGGCGAGGAGGATTCAGTCTCCTCGCTCCTCTCAGGAACCTGATGATCAGGTCGTGCTTCCCCACAGACTTACCTTCTACTGTATCATGGTGTGCGGCAATAGCAGCAACATATACCTTGAGGGTGGAGGGAGACAGCCTTCGCTCCAACCCTTCTTGAAGGAAGGAAAGCACAACACCGAACAAGTATCTCCGGGGGTCTTCTCGGCGAGAAGAGCACCAGTTAACGAAGAGGTTCCACTTCAACGCATAGGCGTGTCGGGTAGACGACGCTCTAGCGGAAGTGATGGTAGCCACCACCGCTGGTGGTAGGGTACTCAAACCTGCTGTGCCCCGTCCCTGAGAAAGGCAGTCCTTCCTCAGAGGGATAGGCCAGGGAGGTGCTGTCACGAGGAGTACTAATTCGGAGAACCAGGTCCGGGTGGGCCAATGCGGCGCGACCAGAATGACCTGCTCCTCGTCCTCCCTGATCTTGCGCTCACTGGGGGAAGGCTCACTGGGGGAAACGCATATTTGCGACCCCGCGGCCAGCTGTGCGCCAGTGCATCCGTGCCGAGCGTGCCCTCGGTCAGGGAATAAAACAGGGCGCAATGGGTCGAGTCGTGAGAGGCAAACAGATCTATCTGTGCATCCGCGAACTGGTCCCAAATCAACTGAACCGACTGGGGATGGAGTCGCCATTCTCCAGGGAGGGGCTGAAGCCGTGAAAGCTCGTCGGCTGCACAGTTCAGGGCTTCGGGAATGTAAATGGCTCGAAGCGACCTCAGATGCTTCTGACTCCATATAAGGAGGTGGCGAGCGAGTTGCGACATACGGCGGGAGCGTAGACCACCTTGATGGTTGATTTACGCTACAGAGGCGGTATTGTCTGATCTGACTAGTACGTGTTGACCCTTGAGCAGTGCTCGAAAGCGATGCAGAGCAAGACGTACTGCCAGCAACTCGAGGCAATTGACATGCCACAGACAGTGGGGTCCTGTCCAGGAGCCCGCGGCCGCATGTCCATTGCACATGGCACCCCAGCCCGTGGTGGAGGCATCTGTTGAACAACAACAAGCCTGGAAACTCGTTCCAAGGGCACTCAGGCCCGTAGAAAACTGAGGTTCGACCACAGGGTGAAGGTCTGACGGCAGGTCGGAGTAACTGGTACTCGGAGTGTGCCTAGTTGCCATGCCCACCTCGGGACTCGATCGCAAAGTGGTCTCATATGAAGCAAACCGAGCGGCGTTGCTGTGGCTGCGGATGCCATATGCCCCAGGAGCCTCTGAAAGTATTTCAGGGGAACCACACTCTTACCCTCGAATTGTCTTAGGCAAGTCAGCAGTGACTGCGCGTGCTAGCTCGTAAGCTCCGTGCACATGGCGAGTCCACACTGAGAAAGAGAACCTCTGCACGGAGCAAAGTTTGCTCTTCTCCCAGTTGACCCGAAGGCCCAAACAGGCTAGGTGCCAGAGCACAAGGTCCCTGTGTTCGCAAACCTGGACTCGAGAGTGAGCTAGGGACAGCCAGTCATCGAGATAGTTCAGGATGCGAACCCCGTGTTGCCGTAGCGCCGTAGCACAAGGGCTACCTTGACGACCTACGTGGAGATGCGAGGAGACAGGGCTAACCCGAATGGGAGAACCGTGTACTAGTATGCCCGCTCCTGGAAAGTAATCGTAAAAATGGTCTTTGCCGAGGAAAAAAAAGGAGACATAAAAGTAGGCGTCCTTCAGGTCGATCGCTGCAACCTAATCCTGTGGCCGCACACATTAGAAAATGCGTTTGGCCATGCGCAGCTTGAACGGAAACATGTGAAGGAAACGGTTCAAGACGCAGGTCCAGGAAAGGTCATAACCCACCGCTCTTCCTGGGTACAATGAAGTGGGGGCTGAGAAGCCGGACTTCACTTCGGCTGGAGGGGTGGTCTCGATCGTACCTTCGCCAGTATGGTGACGACCTCCGCACACACGACAGGGGCATAACCACCCACCATGATAGCGGACTCCCCGGAGCGGGGAGGAGACCATGCAAACTGAATCGCATAGCCGAGCCTGATGGTTCCAGTGAGCCAGCGGAACAGACTGGAAGTTCCAAAAATGAACCAGCGGGGCATGTGAACCACAGACATACCCACGATGGGGCAGCGAGGCGGAATGACCGGCCCGGACGTGGACGGCATTGCGGCCCGGAGTGGGGACACGGTCATAATCCGCATCCTGACAGAGGAGTCCAGGGAAGGACCAGCGTTCCACGGGGGCCTGGTCTGTCAGGGGTCTGGCGACAGAGGGGGACAAGAGCGGCAAGGCTCGTAAGCGGCGCACACTACCATCCGCGCCCTCTGGGGCTCAGAGATGGGAAGTCAGTTCTTAGAAAAGGAATTCTCCCCCGGGGGAAGGAGTGGCCCTGCAACCACGTCCTGGAAGAACTGCAACCCATCTGTGAGCCGCCCGTAACGGGAGCGCCGCATGGCCTGGCGTTCAGCAGGCTGCGGGGCTGGTACGGGCTGAGGAGTTCGCTGCTTCCATCTGGCAGTTCGATCAGTGTTCTTTGTTTGTGCTCTAGATATGTGCGCTCTGGTATGTTTGATGTGCACGGTCAAATGTTTGCGGCGCTCGTGAAACTTTCATCTGCATTCCTGTACCACATTATACTGGCGGGAGAGGTTGTGAGTTAGCATGTCGCGACTTACATATTGGGACACGTAGTTTGCTATGAACTGTATTAGTTTAGTTCTTTAATTTTAGTTAAGGGGTTGTTTTGTTATATTCAGTTCTTTGATTTAAGCACCATTCTCTTGCTCCTTCCGCTCCTCCAGATTGTTTGTTGCTCTGATTATTATTTTTTGCTACATTGTATCACTTTATTACTTTATTTTTTGTACTACTACTACTTTACTTCTATTGCAGTTGAATAATTAAAACCTATCAACTGTTGTTTGGGTAGTTCTTTGGAAGTACCCGCTGCTGTACTGACATACATGTAAATGCAGAATATGTGTTATGTCCAATAATATTCCTAGACAAATACAATCTCGATAACGAGGGACGTAACAACAAGGGACGTTCACTCAGCCTCGCGCACATCAACCAGGTTAAGCCGGAGATGTCTGACCCCACATGTGGACATCACCTGACTCAGGGAGCGTGCGGTCACCTTCGCCGCTCATAGAGGTCGGTGGCGGCACGCAGCTCTTGTATGAGCCCTGAATCAGCCCTACCCTCGTGCACGATGCATGCAGTGAGTTGGCAGCCAGCCCCGCAGCTCTATAGGGCCGCCACGCCAGGTGGAGGTGCTGTGGGTCACAGATGTGAACCCTGGGTCCCAAGTGAACCCTGGGCCGCGGTCTCTACGAGGGCAGAGAAGGTGGAAGAGGCAGCTGAACGGCCACGCAAGTCAAAAGAGACTCCCACAAGCTCATGACCTCTTCATGCACGTCCGGGTAGAAAGGAATTGGGGTCGCCACCCCCAAAAACCAATCATCAGCCATGAGTACTCAGGACATGGCAGATGTCCACACAAGCCTGATACTCACGGCAGCCGGGAAAGCATAGCTGTCAACTCTGGATCAGACTCGACAGGCTGACACACCCGGAGGTGGCAGCACAGCCGAACCGTCATCTCCAGAGGACTCCAGCTCACCTTGTGATGCGGCGATAGACATGATTTCATCTGCCGGGGCGCCGGATGAGCTGCTGGAGCCGCCGGCGTCCTACTGGACCCTCTTGCAATGTGTAAGAGGGGGGTGTGGACTGAGGATAAATCGTTGGGTTTTGTTCCACACCATCAGCCTCAGGTCACCCTGGCCACCAGCCAAAGTATTCCCTCACGTGGAGAAAATAGATTGGGGTGTGGATAAGGGGACTCTCGCTCTGTAGAGCTGATTGAGTCTCGATTATAACACTGCGATGGTCACGTTCGTAGAACATGACGCACCCGCGATTGCTGTCTGAGCGCAGCCCAAACACAACAAACAGCGATCGCACCCATCAGCTGAATCTATCAGACTATCTCACTCAGAAATAGACGGGCAGAGCGTCTTTAAAAAGACGTGCTGCGTGCAATACACGGGCAGAGCGTCTTTAAAAAGACGTGCCATGTGCAAGCTCTTTTTGTGAATGAAAGCTCTTTTTATGAGAGAAAAGCTCGCAGCAGTGCTGAAGCGCCCAGGGAGAAACACACGCACTGTTGCAGAACACTGCACAGATCAGCAGGCAGGAAAGTGAAACTCGCTGGAACATGCCATCACACCAACACCGACTGGAAGCTGCTCGTCGAGAAGATTCTCGAAGATAATCAGAGAATAGACTACGGAGTGAAGAGGACCTCTTGGCTCCGAAGCAAAAACATGAACTGCATATTGCCGGCGTCCTCCTTTTATACCCACGAGGTGGGGCGGAGATGCGCCATGCAAATTCCGCAGACCCATGGCATTTCCCTTGCCATTTGCTCGTTTTGTAATACTCGAAGTTGATAGGCTTCTAAGCGAAACCCCAATCGTCGTCATCCGACGGAATTCGGAGTGACAACGATGGGGAACTAGGGTTACAGTTGTAACCTGAGACCAGAAAATATTTTAAACGTGAAAGAAGGCTGAGCCTCTTCGCACACCTACCTATAATGTGATTGCCATGGGCCGATGGTAGTACGAAGGTGTTTAACAGCTGGAACGAACTTTTCCGCAAAGTTCGATTTGGAAAGCTGTTTCGAACTCCCAAAACGCACTCTAAACGAAGTTTGTTTTGGCCTGATTTTGTCCGAAACTACATCACATAAGTTCATTCTTCAATTTCATTTGAAGTATATCGGGAGCCTTCTGTGTTGCTATTTGCAAGCATGGATCAAAGAGGGCAAAGGCACAAAAGGAGAGAAAGAAGCCATGGCAGAGGGGCCAGAGGATGGTGGAGGAGCCGCTGCAAGAGGAGAAAATAGAGCTCAAGATCAAAATGAAATGCGGGCAACAATTATTGACCATGTCATCAATCATGACTTGTCCTTTAGAGAGGCTGGACAAAGGGCCCATTCTGAATCGGAGCACTGTGGCATCTATTTTCAGGCTATTTTGGAATGAGAAGAGGTAAGTCACAATGACTTTAATGTGTATTTCAGCTTTACTCTATTGCCCTGTTGGCAGAACAAACTATGTTGTTTAATGCGTCGCTGTAGTCATACCAATCTTGTCTGACTAAGGGAACTTTACATTGTAGTTTATACTTTTCAAAGGGGAGGGATTTACATAGAGGAGGGGACTCTTGAACAAAGCATGTAAATGAAAGTACATGATTCAGCTGGTTACCTGGTTTCATCAGCATAACAGGCATAGATGGTGATCCAATCAGCCTGATTAGATCACTCAAACATTAACCCTCTCATAGAGACAAAAGGCCCAGCTGTACTCAGAGAAGTGACAAAAGGTTATTGCCAGACACCTGGATTCCTTGACTTAATCTTCTTTGAATCCCATCCTCCATGCCTCAAATGAAAAACACTGTGTACAGCATTTTGTCAGCTAAATACTATTGTATTGGAACCTAAATAAAACATTTAATTAATTTGTAACACTTCACTTTATAGAAATCACACACTACCACACACTGGTTGCAGAGGAAAGATCTTTAGTGTTGAACAGGAGCCTGCCATTGTATAAATGGTCTTGGCAAACAATGCGATCAGACTGTGTTAAATCCAGACAGCAGGAGATCAGGGAGCATTCAGAAAAATCAACAGTGTGAGTTTGTCAACTTTTGATAGAGTCATTAAACAAAATCATGTCAGAATGAAACAACTGTACAGAGTTCCATTCCAAAGAAACTCTGACATTGTGAAGGAGGCAAGATTCCAGTAGGTGTAGGTACGGATTTGCTATTGTAATGCCTTGTTATACCCTACAGTTACATGCAACTGGAATAATTTGCTTTATGAATTAGCTTTTTTTTTCTTAGAGAATAATAGAGCTGGATGATGGTTGCCAGGCAATAGGTACAGAGGACTGCCAGGGATCGATATGGCATGCAAGTAGACTAAATGTGAAGTTCTGAGTATTTCAACTCTGTATTTAAAAAAACATATTTTTTATATTATATTTCCACTCATAAGTTTTCTTTTGGTTGTTTTTTTTAAAGAAAAGTATCATATATTACATATTGATAGCTGTATTTTTTATTTTGTTGTTCATTGTGAAATGATTAATATATTATTTTGACCACTAGTTGTGTTGCTTGATGAAAAAAAAATTAATATGGTAACACTTTATTTCGATAGTCCACTTTAGACATTCTACTAACTATAAGTAACTTTTCAACTACATGTCAACTAACTGTCATTAGAGTATTAGTAGACTGTCAGCTTAATATATGCTAACACTTTATTTTGTTGGTCCCCCAAACAGACATTCAACTGACTATAAGTAACTTGCCGACTACAAGTCAACTTATTCTCCTAACCCGAACCCTAACACCTAACCATAACAGTCTACTGACAGTCTATTATAATATACTAATACTCTAATGAGAGTTAGTTGACATGTAGTTGAAAAGTTACTTATAATTAGTAGAACGTCTAAAGTGATTATCGAAATAAAGTGTAACCAAATAGATAGATATAATTTATTTATTTATTTATTTATTTATTTATTATTATTCATGTTTTTAATATTTCCTGAGTTAGAACATTTAGCAAAAAAATGAAAAAAAAATAAAAAAATAAAAAATGTGATTTTGGCAAGTGAGCTTCAGTTTTAGCCTGTGTTAATAGTTTTGAAAATGTGGACAAATGTGTTTAAGCAATCGAGAAAAACTGACATAATTACAAAAAAAACAAATAAAAAACACCAAACAAATAGAACATCAAAAAACATACATATAATCCTGTTTGTGCAGTATTAGAGTCCCAGCTGTACCAGGAGTCCTCTCTGTGTTTGTATAATTATCTCCGTGTTGACATTGGTTTCCTCTGGGTTTAACACACAATCAAAGACATACAGGACAGGTGAATTGGAGACTATTGTCTGTATGTGTGAGTGTGAATATAAATGTGTGTGAGTGTGTCATCCCTGTGATGGACCGGCCATCTGTTTAGGGTGTTTTCCTCCCTACAATCCGAGATTCTGGGCAAGGCTCCAGCCTCCCCACGACCCTACATAGGATAAGTGCTATGGATGGATATTGTGAGCGTTCTGCTCCTCTCTCCATGTTTCCAAACAAAATAATTCTGAAGCCATCCTGATTTACCAAAGGCTAGGCAGGTAGGCTTTCAGCTGAAATTTCAATCAGCTTTGTTTGTAATACATATTTAATTTCATTGTTAATATTCTGCAAATAATTTATATTTCAATATGAAATGCACAGAGTTTGCCATCATTCGGATTTGAATGTGCAGTGTGTCAGTATTAGAAAAATTTGCTGCATATATAGTGTTTTGCAGATGGTGAATTATGAGTGACAAAGGTGTTCATGGATTTTGGAATTTTGGATTTTGTGTGCAAGCAATGAAACATCATTCACAGTTTGGTCTGCATTGACTTCTGTTTCACCGAATGTGTGAGGAGTTTGGAAAATGTGGCTTCATGACCGATGCTTGTTAGCAATTGAAAAAAACTGTAATATGAAATATGCACTGCGTCCGAAATCTATTATTAAACTATATTGCATGCATAGTTTAGACTACCTGATACTATACATAGTTAAAATATACTAAATTTGAAAATGAGAAATTTTGTCTTGGCAATAAGCTACTGTTTTTTTTTTGTTAGTTTTTTTTTGTTTATCATGTTGCTATGGAGATGTTAGGTGGTTGCCAAGTGATATTTCAGATGTGAAAGCCACATTAAAATAAATGAATCCTAATATGACAATTCACCATGACATCACAACAGTAATAGACGCTCTTCCGGGTGGCAAAAGGCGAAGCGTTTCTATGGCAACGCTAGTAAATTGCTTGGACGGGAGACCCACCGTCGACAGTAAAAATGTAACAAAAAAAAAAAAAAAATTCAATATAATGCGTTTTTTTAATCATAATAACAACTGTTTAATGATATAAGTAAAGAATATAATAAATATGTTATATAGTAGACCTACACATAATTATCAAAATACTCTCTAGGTTTTTTTTTTCTAGCCAAAATAACGTGCTATATAGCCTTTCAAGGTCATGGCTTTCCTGAGGTAAATGTTATGTGACATAATTGTTCTCCAGCTGTTATATTGACCTCTTTGCGCTGTTGAAAAACACTGATTGGTTGATATTATGTGTGAGGAATATACATTTCGGTAAGTTGCGTGAGAAATGTGTGAGAAATGTGAGGATGTGTGGCGTGAGAGTGTGTGAAAAGGGACAATTGCGCGAGTCTCACGGTCAATGCGTGAGTGGGCAGCCCTCTTTACTTCAGGCAGTGACTGGCAATAAGTCTGATCTTCAAAAGAGACAAGTTTACTAATATTGTCTCGAATTTCCCCGGCTGAAGATAAATGCACTGCTATGATTTTGTAGATGGACCGTTTTGAGAATACACGAAGCAGAGTTGAAGGGCAAGCAGGGTTGGCAGCAGAAATGTAAACGTTGGATGAATCATATAATTTTGGGGATCATTAAGATTTCCAACTTTTGACGACACGACGTCCACTCGCTATAACCTCCTCACCCACGGGAAATCGATAAAACCCCTACACCTTTTGCTGTGTATCAGGCAGCGCAACCCCAAAGACAACGCGTTTTCATCATCGTTTCAACTTTTATCAACAACAATGTTTTTAACTATGCAATTGTTACAGCCGCTCGCGTTCTGCCACCCGGAAGTATCTTGTGCCTATTGTTTACCAACATTCTGAAATGCCGTATATAATCATTGTTTACACTAGAAGCATCAGTTTTGGCTGGACTTCAGCTGACGGATGATCTACTTTTGATGTGCTGTAAATCGTCTACAGCTGCATTTTCTCTTTTTAAAAATAAAACTGATTTTACTTATTAATCTTAAACAAGATTTGTTAACTTATTAAATATAGCTGGTAAAAAAAATGCCAGCTTGTGATATTTCTGGACTCTAGTACAAATTAAAATACAAATATATATTACTATTAAACAATAATAATAATATTTTACTTTTAAATATCCATGCAAAATTTTACAAATACTAATGTTGCTTATGATGATAATAATGCTAATTCTTTTTAAGGCCCAAGCCAAGAAAGGGCATTTTAACTTCTGCATACATAAACTGATCTTGATGAAACTTAAGCTGTGTGTTCGTTGTAAAAGGCCGATGACATGGATGTGACTATTGTGAGTCAAAGTTATAGCGCCGCCAACTGGCAGCAGGAAGTGTGTCACTTTCAAAATGCTTTGAAATCACCCCTCTTATTTTTACCCGATTTGCTTCAGACTTTGTCAGAACAATGGCAAGACACGACAGATGTAGACCTGCATAAAGAAAACTTGATCTCTTAAATAATGTTGCTATGGCAACGTATCAAACTTTAATATTTTTTAATGCTTTTGACACATGCTTTAAATTGCATGAAACTCAGGCACATTATAGATGTCAGCCAGTAGACGTGTGCTAAGTCTCAGAAACGGGCGTGGTGGAAGGGCTCAGTAGCGCCACCTTTTGACAAAAGTAGGTGGGGGTTAGTTTTACCTACAGTCACAAGACTCTGTACATATATTGTTCTCATCGAGACGGATAAACTTTCTTATTTACAGTCATTAGCTCCGACCAACAGGAAGTCAGATATTTTGGATATTATTTCTAACATTGTCCGGGAAGCAGACACACTCTGTCAGTTCAAAGTTAGACTAAAAACCCGACACTCTGCATCACATTATGCTAATACACATAACACACTATAGACTTCTATAATTCAATGTTAGGCTGCATAGATTAGGTCAGCCAGAATCAGGAACACTTCCCTTAAATCCTGATGTACTTGTTACATCATAAGATGAATGGCATCTATGCTAATATTAGTCTCTCTATTTATCCCGAGGTTTACCGCAGTCCGCCGGATCCAGATCCTATGAAGGACCTGCGCCTGGTCGTGACGACAACACAGTCCTGAAGTGTCAACTAGTCCCTCCCCTGTGAAGACCTCCCTCCCATCCCTTACCTCTCTACAGATAAAGCGTTGTTGGGATAATTCCTGTTTGCATGTGTAGCACGCCACCCTGTTTACCAGGGAAATTTTAATATTATGGATCTAGGATGGTACACAAGACACACAGGAACGTGATTGTCAAGAAGGGCTAGAGATGTGGATACCAATAATACAAAAGCTTTATTTAAATACTAACAATCATTTAAAAGTTTTTAAAACTTGGTCATCCACATTCACAATACCAAAGAGACCACATGAATTAAAGGAGGCTGAGACTTACCGGCAGATGCACGAACTCAGGAAGCACAAGGCTTCTTTATCACTCACAGTACCCTGTGTACAAGTATCAGCACACCCACTGCAATACAGTCAAGAAATAACCACACAGCACTCTGTGACAAGCCCTCCACCACCCTCGTGAGGACCTACTAGTGGCCTGCCCCAAAGCCTCGGCTCCTGCAACAAGAGCAAAAAAAAAAAAAATATTACTTCAGATCTCAATATTAACAATGACACTCACTCCAAACATACACAAATAAACATTTAAATTAGTAAACTAAAAAAAAAACTAAAAAAAATACTACAAAAAAATGCAAATATGAAAGTTAAGGTTTAGTGCCAGCGCTGGGTATTACCCTCACTGACCTTCTACCAACTCGTTGAATTCAATCACAAATCAAACAAATACAACACTGCACAACACTCAAAATAGACCAATCAGAACTGTCAGTAACAAACAATAATAAATGAATATACTGAAAAAAAATAAAGAAATACCAAAAACAAAACAAATACAAACACTTGGGAAGTATATTGTGGAAGACACCCAGCAATCACGGTGGCACGTACTGGAGCACGAGCGGGCCTCACACAAGACGCCTAAGCTGTACACACACACGTGTGTTGGGAGGAGTTTGTTATCGAGATCAATTATGTGTAAAGCAGCAGCGTCAAATCAGCGTTGCCCACCAGGCGTCGCAGCACATATTTTCCTCCTAAAAAATACAAACATGAGCATACTCGCAACATATAAAAGAATGAGCGCTAGAGCCCTGCACGGGCCTCAAATCTAGGCCCTAGCCCGGCCCTGGCCCGAGACGCTCAGGCCCTAGCCCGGCCCGTGTCCGACAGCTCATCAGAATTATCAGCCCAAGTCCGACACGAGCACGTTTAAAAAAGAAAAAGAAAAAAGAAAGCCTGCCTGACATCACAGCCTGACTATGTTGCAGTCATTAAAATATATATGTTATGTTCTCAATGGCAAAGTAGTTACCGGTAAGTTTATTTTCATTTATTTAAGTTAATTTGGACAAATGTTTTTTTTTTTTATAACGACCAAGCAGCCGAAAGCGAGCTAAACATGTTTGATCCATTTAGCCTCTCAAATCAACACTTACTTGGCTACAATAAAATCCATAGATATAAAACAATTTAAGCATATCACACAGACAGTTAACGTTTGTTTAAACGTTTATTATCATTTTTGAAAAGTTGAGGCAAACTGCTCTGCTGCTCAGTCGCAACAGCGTTCGCAAACTAAATGAGCTAAATACAATCTAAACAAATCAAATAAATTACATTAAATTAAATTAAAAACAAACATGCAGGTTATCTTACCTCAAAAATCAAGTCTTCAAGTTCACTACAGAACATGCATGGCCATTCTTATTTCAAATAGCCTAGTTTCCAACAGACTAATACAAATAAAGCCCAATCAAACGAAAACCAACAAGACATCTTCCTAACATAAGAACAGTCTCTTACAGAGCATCGTGAAGAAAAAGCACAGCATCCACAGTGGAAGGTTTTAATCCAGTCGCACTTTTTCCAGCTGCGCTGAAGTCACGCTCGCTACTTCTGCTGCTGGCGGACACTAGAACGAGCCGGTCGCACGAGTCTCGGATCGCGCCGCCGGGAAACCTGTGTGTGTGTGTTTGCGCGAGCACTGTCGTGTCAGTCACACGTCAGTGTGATAGGTTATAAAACGTCTTTCTATGTTTGCTTTTCAATCGTCATCTTCTCATATTATATTTTAATTAATGTCTAAAATAGGCTATAAAAAATATAAGCCTAAAACAGGCCCGAGGCCCGGCCCGCGTGTGAACTATGACGTGAAAATTGGCCCGAAGCCCGGCCCTAGGGTCGTAAATAAGTCGGGGCCCGTCGGGCTCGGGCTGAAATGCAGGGCTCTAATGAGCGCTGTGCAAAGTGGACGTTTCACGTACCTTTAATTCATAAACCTGCCGCCCATCCACACCACGCATACAGGACACGGGACACAACATCCCCCGAAGCACAGGAATGCAAGAGGGGCAATACAAAGGGAGAGCCGCCGCCGCTCAAAGCCCCCTCCGCGAGCTACAAATCACACAGCCATCACGACAGATCACATACCTGTGGACTAACTAATCAGCACACACAGAAGGTTACCTCAAAGCATCATGAGACACGGGACTGCAAGAGAGGCATAGAACATGACAGCCGGAGCCGCCAACAGCCGCAAACTATCCCGAAGCTATGAACAAAACAATCGTTTACACCAATCCCACATCTGTGTTCACTACCCAGCTCAAACAGCACCTACCTCAAAGTGGAAGCACTACGGGAGCTAGGGGCGGTCCCACGGGCAATGACGCGACGCTCAACCAGCAAGCACACGCAAGAAGTGACTACGTGTTCTTTTTATACCATCCCACCGTGTCCGTGATTGGACCAGCACTACCCCCGTCACATCAGCTTAGTTACAGAGCAATGCATCCCACTACACATGGCTACGCCAAAGCAATAAAAACCTGTATTATAAATTTTAAGGCCAGACAAGTTTGTTGAGGGTTGTTTTTTTAGGGAAGGACAGGACTACATGTCTGCACACATATATTCAAACGTGCATATATAAAATTAACTCACTTTGAATAGTTCACTTTGAAATACATTTTTGGTATGGTTTAGCTTACCCCAAGTGCATCCAAGATGTAGGTGTCTTTTTTTCCGCAGTAGTTTCAATTTTGATATTTTTAGGTCAAACCGATCTTGTCGAATGTTGAATTTTTAATTGTGTGTAAACAATGAGTGACGTACACGTGCGAGAGATCACTTCCGGCGCTTGCGCAGACCGAAGCGCTCGCGTACGCGCCCGTGTTAGCGCCCGTGTTTTAGTGCCCCCTAAGTTAACAACTAATGATCGTTGTGACGGAAGGGAGTCAATCAAGTTTTTTTATTTTTTTATCCAACGTTATTGTGAGATGCGGAACGGAGCACAAGAGAACAACGGACTCTGAAGTAGCTGCTTGCCTAAAAGATCTTGCTCGCCTCTCAATCGTCCAATTCCAAAACGGTTTCCACAGGATGAATTTTGAGTTTGTATTCATAAGCTTTCGAATGATAAGGTTTGTCCAAGAACCCCCGGTTCAGAAAGTAGTGACGCGCTGGTCCTCCAACTCAGAAACTTGGCTACAGGCGGCTCTTGATGACGTAGACTGGGACATGTTCCGGGCGAGCTCATCTGACGTCAGCGAGTTCACGGACGTAGCATTTAGTTTTATAAACACACTAACAGAACAAGCAATGGAAACTGTAACTATTAAGATATTTCCAAATCAGAAACCATGGGTGGATAAAACTATTCGTGCTGCAGTGAACAAATGCACTGCAACATACAACGCCGGTCTGCTGTCGGGGAACATGAGCGAGTTCAAATCATCGTGCTACACTCTTCGCCACGCAGTGAAAGACGCCAAACTCCGTTACAGGGATCGAGTGGAGTCTCATTTTCGACTGAGGACCATCTGCACCTTCGGAACTAACTCCCCTATAAAGGTGAGAGCAGATCTGTCGCTGGCTGACGAGTTATACTCTTTGTTTGCTCGCTTTGATTGCAAACACGCCAGCACAACTCTGCCTCTCGGCGCACGAGAAAGTAGCGGTCAGAGTGGTGATGGCCCTGTAATCACTGTGTTGGAGGACGAGGTTAGGCGGGCGCTAAAGCGAGTGAACGTCAGGAAAGCAGCTGGGCCTGATGGCATCTCTGGTCGCGGTCTGAGGTGCTGTGCTGACCAGCTTGCTGGATTGTTTACATCAATATTCAATGAGTCCCTAGCTACATCCGTGGTCCCCTCATCTTTCAAAAAATCTGTCATCATTCCTGTGCCTAAGAACAATAAACCCTCTTGCCTGAATGACTATCGTCCAGTTGCCCTTACATCCACAGTCATGAAGGTATTTGAGAGACTGGTTAAAAACTACATTTGCTCCTTCATACCTGAAACACTGGACCCTCTTCAGTTTACCTATCGACCAAACAGATCTTGTGAGGATGCCATCTCTCACGTTATACATTCCTCCCTTGCCCACATCGACAGTAAAAATGTGAACTATGTAAGGCTTCTTTTCATTGACTACAGCTCAGCCTTTAACACTATAATTCCCAGCAAATTAACTTCCAAACTTCAAAATCTTGGTCTGAATTCTTCACTCTGCAATTGGATTCAGGACTTTCTTTTACACAGACCCCAGGTAGTGAAAGTAGGCCGGTTCACCTCCAACTCCATCACACTGAGCCTAGGAGCGCCACAGGGCTGTGTTCTGAGTCCCCTTACTTTACTCTCTCTACACACATGATTGCGTGGCTTCTCACAGCTCCACTTCTATTGTCAAATTTGCAGACGATACAGTGGTCCTGGGCCTTATCTCCAATAACAATGAGACCGCATACATGGAAGAGGTTGAGAAACTAACATCTTGGTGCCAGGACAACTGTCTCTCTCTGAATGTGACCAAAACTAAAGAGTTGATTGTGGACTTCAGAAAGAGACAGCAGGCCTTTACTCCTCTTATGATCAGTGGGACCCCTGTGGAGAAGGTGAGCAGCTACAAGTACCTCGGTGTGAACATCTCTGAGGATCTTACCTGGACCTCTCACATACACACACAGGTGAATAAAGCCAGGCAAAGACTATACCATCTACGACAGCTGAGGAAATTCAGGGTCTCACCAACGATCCTAAAAACGTTCTATTCAGGGGCCATAGGAAGTGTTTTAACTCAGTGTATATCAGTGTGGTATGGGAATAGCTCTAGTCACGACTGCAAAGCCCTTCAGAGAGTCGTGCGCTTAGCTGAGCGCATCGCTGGGTCTTCTCTCCCACCCCTACAAGACATTTACCTCAAACGCTGCAAGAGCAGAGCCAACAAAATCATTAAAGACTACAACCATCCACATAACTGTCTCTTCAACTTGCTGCCATCTGGGAAGCGTTACCGCAGCTTGAGGACTAAAACAGAGAGACTTAGGAGAAGCTTTTTCCCTCAGGCCATCAGGCTCCTAAACTCGGTCTCTTAACATCATCTGTACTCTGGATATCAATATCTGGATTCAACATTGATTGCTTTATTATAATGCAGCTACTTTTCTTGCATCATGTTTGCATTTTACACTGTTGCTATGTAACTTCTTTGTTACCATTGTCTGCACATTTCTGTATGTAAATATTACCAGTTTAGCCTATATTACAGATTTATATTACTAGAAATTGTATCTTATTTATCTAAATTGTTCATTTATGTTTAGTATTTATAATATTGCACTATCTTGGAGTGGACCCTATTTTACATTTCACTACAGGTTGTATATTCTGTATAACTGTGTATGTGACAAATAAAATCTTGAATCTTGAATCTACCCAATCTATGATGATTACTAAAATATGCGATATGAAAAAAAGTCAATAAAAAAAAACAGTGCCAGTCGTGCAGCACGTGACAGTTTATGAAACCTGTTTTTCTAAAAATTTCGTTCTTGAAAATCATAGCAATCAGCCGACTTCAGATAACCATAACTTTTGTTATCGACAAAAGATGAAAGAAATAAAAACAGATTTAGAAAGGGCTTGAACCCAGCTGTAATATGTAAAATTTAATCATGTGATGGGTTTTCCCGGATCGTATCACATTTGATTGGACAGAAGATGTGATGAGAATCTGAAGTCCGCGGTGACGTCATAAAAATCCATGATCCATTTTAGCGGAAGTGAGAGACTGTAAGTTTTGAATGCTTGTATTTCCTAAATGTGAATTTTGTTTTGGAACACACCAGCTTATTTATAGCATTTAGGCTAACATATTCATCATAGTATCTAAAAAACGTATATTTTGATTACCTTTAACTGTTTACTGAACTGTTGTATGAAATCAATGTCACATTTTCAGTAGTGATGGTATTCAGGAAAACAACACGACAAACAGTCGTGTGAGGTTGCTTAACTGTATCATATGTGAAAAATATAAAAACTCTACATTATTATAGGCAGTATGTTTTTTTTCTGAGTTTCTTTTGTGTGTGCTGCACTCATTTGTCAGTTAGGCTACACTCTGACACTCTGAAATCCATTGCTGTGTGCTTTGGCCTGCATTGAAGGATAATAACTGTATTAGGACTTGTATCTTCTCAAGAAGTTTAATTAAGAAAGTAAAGTCATAGAACCTGTTTATTTGTAGTGCACTGACAGCATAGTTTTAAATAATTAGTTTAATATTTAGATTAATAAAAACATAAAAAAAGACCTTGAGATAAATACTGTCCTTATGCAAAAATTAAGACATTCAATGACATGAAATTAATCTATATTTAAATGATCTTATGGATGTGGCTGTTGTGTCACGAACACACACAGGGGACAGAAGATCCAAGTGCAGTAGGTTTTAATTAAGGGTAATCCAAATCATAGTCATCCAGGCAGGGGTCAAAATCCAAAAGACAATCCAAGACAAAAACAAAGAACAGGTAATCCCAAACTCACAACGTGGTGTGACATATAACAACGACTCCGTACACATACTAACACAGACAGGGAATATATACACATGACTAACAAGACAAACACAGAACAGCTGGGAACAATAATGACTACCCGGCTCCGGCTCTGGAACAGACACTGGCTCAGGAAAAGACACCGGCTCAGGAACTGGCACTGGAACAGGCACTGGCTCTGGAACAGACATTGGCTCCAGCTCTGGAACAGGCACTGGCTCTGGAACAGACATAGGCTCCAGCTCTGGAATTAGCTCTGCCTCCGGCTCTGGAACGGGCACTGGCTCTGTAACGGGCACTGGCTCGGCCTCCGGCTCTGGAACGGGCACTGGCTCTGGAACAGACATTGGCTCCAGCTCTGGAACTGGCTCTGCCTCCGGCTCTGGAACGGGCACTGCCTCCGGCTCTGGGACAGCAGACACTGGCATGTCTAGGATCCGAGCCAAACGCTCCAAATAGTCGCTCAGACCAGCAGACACTGGCTCCGGCTCAGGAACAGCAGACACTGGCTCCGGCTCAGGAACAGCAGACACTGGCTCCGGCTCAGGAACAGCAGACACAGGCATGTCCATGATCCAAGCCAAACGCTCCAAATAGTTGCTCAGACCAGCGGACACTGGCTCCGGCTCAGGAATAGCAGACACTGGCTCCGGCTCAGGAACAGCTGACACTGGTTCCGGCTCTGGAACAGCAGACACAGGCATGTCTAGGATCCGAGCCAAATGCTCCAAATAGTCGCTCAGTATATCCCCCTCTGCGAGACTGAGTATCTCCTGATCCAACTCTAACTGGGCAGACGTGACGTGAACAGTCTCTGGCTGGGCAGACGTGACGTGAACAGTCTCTGGCTGGGCAGACATGACGTGAACAGTCTCTGGCTGGGCAGACGTGATGTGAACAGTCTTTGGCTGGGCAGACGTGACGTGAACAGTCTCTGACTGGGCAGACGTGACGTGAACAGTCTCTGACTGGGCAGACGGGACGTGAACAGTCTCTGACTGGGCAGACGGGACGTGAACAGTCTCTGACTGGGCAGACGGGCTGTGTCTCTTCCTTCTCCGGACCACCGGACTCGGAACCACCGGAACCGGGACCACCGGCCCAGTGACCACCGGAAACGGGATCATCTCCCGACTACATCCTCCTCTGCTACCTCCACGGGTCCCGCGAAACTTGACCAACCGGGTCCCCTTAAAAAATTCCCTTCTCTCCCGCTCGGTGGCTGGGGAAGAGATATTACAAAACATACCGCTGGATCTGAAATGACGGAGTCGTTCTGTCACGAACACACACAGGGGACAGAAGATCCAAGTGCAGTAGGTTTTAATTAAGGGTAATCCAAATCATAGTCATCCAGGCAGGGGTCAAAATCCAAAAGACAATCCAAGACAAAAACAAAGAACAGGTAATCCCAAACTCACAACGTGGTGTGAAATATAACAACGACTCCGTACACATACTAACACAGACAGGGAATATATACACATGACTAACAAGACTAACACAGAACAGCTGGGAACAATAATGACGGGGAACAGCTGAGTGCAATGAACTGATGAGTGACAGTGACAGAAAGAATGCTGGGAAATGAAGTCAATGTGAAGGACACCGTGAGAACGAGGACCTCTAGTGATAAACAAGGGAACACAACCAGACACTGTGACATGTTGTGGTTCACAGTCATAATGGCACCAGCTGCTGCAGTAAATGTGGCATATTCAGAAGACTTTGATATAGTTATTTTAAATGTATTGTGTTTAAATTAATATTGCCCGTCATGCACAGTTACCCTAAAGGCGGTGCCACAGGCTTGGGCCTGTCATCACTGCTTGCAGCTATATTTATTATTGTTGTTGTTATTGTAGTTTATTGTAACAATTATTGTTCTTAAGTTCCCTTCCTGTTGAAAATAAAGGTTACACAAATAAAATATAGTCATCCAATTGTATTATTGCTAAAGCAGCAGTGAGCTCAGACTTTCTTATTTTCAGACTAAATCAGTTTAAATCAGTAAGTATGAGCTTTAGTAATGGTGATGCTTGCCTTGGAAAACACTGCTAATTATTCTGTATAATAATTGCTTGCAGAGCTATGCTCAATGTTCAGGATTGTATTTCAGGTGGCTTATAAGATTGCTCTTGTTGGAAGCAAAAGAATGACTCATACATTTAGAGGTTGATGTTGTGGCACCGTTTATGCTTGTGATCACTTTAAAAAGGCTCTTGGGACAATCAGGCGTTGGTCTTTCATTTGCCTTGTTGGTTTTCACAGTAATCCTGCCATTATTTTTTTGGAAAACATGTAAATATTGGCTTCTGTCCATTTTAGTGGGCGGCTGCCAGATGTTGGTCATCCAAAGGCTTTATCTGAGGAGGAAACCCAAGCGCTGGATGGTTCTCATGGTGGGATTGAACGAGTGAGAGGTTTGGATCTGAATGCTTGAAGAGCTGGGGAGGAGTCAGACCTGTAGAGACCTTATAAAGGTGAACTCTTGAAAACAGTCCTATCATTTAAGTACTTTACAAGGGCCATCATCTTCTTGCTTTGGCTGCATGAGGCTTTGATAACAGTCCTTATGCTAGTTCAGCCAGCTTTTGTGTCCCCTGACCTCTCCAGCACCTTCAGACATCTGAAAAAAGGATGAAGAATAAAAGCTGCAACTGAATCGCTGGATTGCTGTGGGTTGATTACCTACTCTTTAACTTTTTCTTGCCATACTTTCTTTGGACAACAAAGTCGAATCTTTGTGAGTAAAAAGAACAGCTGTGAGATGTACAGTAGTTGATTGTTGAACATATGTATATGCATTTTTCATATACACATTATGATCAAATCAACATAAACATTGCCTGATCCTCTATGGTTGCAGTAAAGTGTTTGTTTATTTATTTTACAGTTTTGAGATTCAAGTTGTTGACTTTATTGAAATTAATTGTATGAAATGTGTAACCCTGGTTAAATAATTGTTTTGTAAATATTATGTATTTGTATGTTTGCTTGAATAGAATGTTATAATTATTCATACATGTGAATTAAAAAAATAAAAATAATAATAAACTATATATTTTCAATTTAACGAGTTTCAATTTAACGAGTAGCTAGCCTAATGTATCTAATGATAAAAATTTTATAAAAATACAATAAAGGTTCAAATGTTGACTCATATGTTACCAGTATGTGATTTGATATAGGTTAGTTTACTCTTTAGAGTGAACATTTTTAGACATTCTAGAACATTTCAACCCTGTTTTGTTATTAGGCAATTATAACTTTATATTTATATAAAGTTTTATGCAGACCAGTACAAATGTTACTGTTGCTCGTCACAACGGCTGATACAGTTGCTAGGCGACAACTCCCGGGACACAGCAACAATTTGTTAATGTAACAATACATTTTATTTGTTTCAATTACCAAATAACCAAAGGTGGAATGTAACGTAATACATTTACTATGTATATATAAATGTGAAGTTCTTTAGATTGTTATTCAACTCCAACCATTGAGGAAAATATTGTACTTTTTATGAAAAACTGACTTTTTACGCAAGGATATTAGATTTTGATATTAGATTTTGATATTTGATATTATTGTGTTTACAAAAATATGAACTGTATATAATAGAAACACTAAAACTATTTCTTACGTTGCAACGTTGGTCCTGGAGGCCGCTGTCCTGCAGAGTTTAGCACATAGGACATTTTTAGATGGTAAAATATTCTATTGTATGGTTTGATTTGAGGATGTGAGTTCATTTATTTTATTCTTCCCTTTCTGAGAACATCTCAGTGATTGGCAGCCCACGCCTGAGTCAGCCCTGCAAACCTGTCGGTAGACAGTGGATATAATATGCTCTCATCCCAGATGATGCCCCACTGGCAGAAGCCTTACCAGGGTTTCTATTGTGCAGCCCATCCAGACCCGGCAACAGCCCAGCACCCCCTGCTCAGCTCAATAAAAGTCTAGAAAAATGTTTTCTTCCAATCTGTTTTATGTATACTGTTATTTTAAAATGTAATTTTGTTTTTCTTATCTTAAACGTAACATATTGTAAATAGTTGTACAAAGTACTGTAAGTAAACATGTATAGAACAATTTATTTGGTTTCATTTACAAATTAATTGACATGACAACATTTTTTACAGATTGGTTTTATTACATTTACAAGTTATAACTTGCATAAAAATAAACAATGAACAGAAATAATTTTTTGTTTAATTTACAAATATAATTTGCAGAAAAGTTAAGTATACAATTGTTTCATTTACAAATTTTAATTCACATAACCAAAAGTGTAGTTATCTACCAATCTGCCAAGAAGATAAAACAATCTGTCCATTCTCTCCTGTGATTTCCTCTCCTCTGTCTCTCCCTGAAACTTCATGTCCTCCCTAAATGTCTCGATCAGCTCATCCTCTCTGTCTTGTTTTCTCTTGGCTGGTGCTGGTTCCTTGTTCTATCCTGTGCAGCCCTGGGAAAGAAGGATGTTAGGCAGGTTTGCCAGGTCTGTGCAACAAAAGAAGCCCAAAAAGCCCATCGGCTTTTCTCCATTGGGCGACCGAATTCTCCACTGGATTTGTGGATTTGATCTTTTGGGGGTGCTGGAGTGTTGAAATCGTACTTACAGGGGTGGAAATCAACCAGCGGAAAAAAGTTTACCCGCGGCAATAACTTAAAAGTTGCCCAATCCCGCAGGAAACCTTCGGACTTGGCAACACTGACGGTAGGCCACATTTGAAGAATCCTTCGAATTGGGAAAGCCTTCGTCACGCCGCTGTGACACAATCGGCCTTCTAATAAGGCCTTCGGAGGATGCAGCCCCTGAATTGGGACACAGCTATTGTCTGACCATGACTGCATCTGAAAGCTTAGGCAGCTAACTTGTTGCCTTGCTGCCCTATCGGCAATGACTTAGTAGACAGCGTTTGTTCACAAAGACACCTCACAAAACTGATTTCAGTAAGATTTCTTCGGAGGCACTGTGACGGTTTAATGATCTAAAGCAAAATAGAGAGATAAAACTAAACTAATATTTAAATTACTACATTAGTTTCTCACTAGATTTACATTTATTCATTTAGCTGACGCTTTTATCCAAAGCGACTTACAATTGCTATACATGTCAGAGGTCACACGCCTCTGGAACAACTAGGGGTTAAGTGTCTTGCTCAGGGACACATTGGTGTCTCACAGTGGATTCGAACCCGGGTCTCTCACACCTCAGGTATGTGTCTTATCCACTGCGCCATCACCACCATAGATATTACATAAAAAGTGGAAACCAATGGTCAAAAATGTACATTTACACACAAACTGACCACCAACCGTAACTTTCAGACAACAGCAGTTTTTTAGCTCAACTGTCACAGAATGGAAAGCACAGGATTGTGGGATATCAAAGGCAGCAAAGGATATATGCTGCCTTCAAAAATCGATCAGATGAAGGCATCTCATGAGAAGTGAAGCCAACTTTGGATTCGGATATGCCTTGATGCCTTCCTTCTTTGGAATGTGTCCTCCAAAAGGCAGCATTTTTTTCAGTTTTCGGATGCAGCCCTTGTCTGACTGCATACCTTGCTACTTACCTGCTTTATGTTTCTGACTACCATGCTAACTACTGCTGTTACCTCATTCAAGTCAATCTCCAGTCATCACATTATCCAAATTGTCTTCCAGTCATCCCTCGTCTCAACTTTGTTCCCTTGTGTGTCTGTGCTCCAACTATTCTGTAAGACAAAGACTGAAATCTCAAGTATGATTTCTTACAAGTTTATGCATTGTGTTCCTTCCATATGTACAAATAAACATACCTGTTTGAGTTTTACCTCAGTTCTGGTCAATGCTTCCAAGCCTGAGCAATGACCAAGACAATATTATAGATTAATTAACAGTGGACACTTCTGAATTACAATTATGCATCCTAGTTCCTTCTTCAAAACCAACCCGATCAGAGTAAATGCGTCTCTAGCACGCACCGTGTTTATCGTGCAATTTATACACGAAAATGAGTTTTTACGTGCATAGGATACGCATGGGTTGGTTAGGGTAGGTTTAGTAGTGGTGTGGGGTGTGTGTGTATTATACGTTTGGGTAGAATTAGTGGTGTTGGGTGCATGTGTATTACAAGCAATGAAGTGCGTATCAAATGCACGCAAAAACTGCATATCATATGCACGTAAAAACAAATTTTCGCGTATAAATTGCACGATAAACACAATGCGTGCTATAGAGACGCATTTACGTGAGAACAGGCTGTCAAAACATTTTAAATGCCATAAAACCTTTATAGAATACATTTAAAGGTAGGGTAGGCAGGATTTTTCAAAAAAATAAACTTTTCCCAAATTTGTTTAAACTGTCTTTATATACCAATACATAATTAAAATGTAAGTACTCTGAAAAAGAAAGTATAAAAATCGTGTGTCTGTTAGTCCTCTCAGGGCTGCAATAAACACAGCTCATTATTCCATTCACTCCCACCCCCTCCCGTCTGGGCTCCTTCCAAAGCCACGCCCCCAAAACACATGACCGCGCGATGCCGACCGCTCATCTGGAGGACGAGTTTACCAGCGCAGAGCAGAGAGGAGTGCATGTAGTGACATCATGTCAGAATCACATGTAATAAAATACCTAATTTTATCATTATGAATATAAACAACTAACATGGCTGTTAGTACTCACTATCAAGCTAGCATATCGATACTGGTAAAGTTTAAAATATATTGAGTTTGATTCGGTAACGAGCTAGTAACATAAGCCAAACTCAAAGCTAAAAACAGGTTGCATTGATACACGTTTTCCCGTTACCATCAGTTACACTGTGATGAAGGGGAATTTCGTGTAAGATCATAACATATACGGTGTTTTGCATGTAAGAGCTTCCACGATGAAAGCACTGTTGCCGTCACTTTTCAGCCCCTTGATGTCCCTCAGTTGTCCACCGCTGGAAAGCCCCGATATTGCTTGCTTTATCCAAAGACTTTTTGGGCATAGCCTTTTCAAACACTGTCTTGCTTTTTTTGCCTTCGCTGACTGTATATGCAGGTACTGGGAATTTTGACTGCTAAATTCTCTGCCATAATTGTGATTCTTCTTCCTAGCGTCTGTGCCTCTTCCCCTCCTCGAGTCAAACGGGTGCTCGCATGTTGGCAGCTCCTGTAGCAGCAGGGGTGGTAGCCATGGTAGCGAGGGAGAGTGACAGTCGCCCAACCAATCATTTCATTGGTCCCGAATGGAAATAAGTAGCTGTGTTTATTGCAGCCCTGAGAGGACTACAGACACTTGATTTTTATACTTTCTTTTTCAGAGTACTTACAGTTTAATTATGTGATGGTATATATAGACAGTTTAACCCTCTGGGGACTAAGCCCTTTTTGGTCCGTTTTCTCTATTTTTACATTTGGGCTTATAAACCATATGTAATAGAGATGGAACACTATGGGCCCTATCTTGCACTCAGCGCACGATCTGAAACGCAAGTGTCAAAGCGCAAAGCGCAGTGTTGTATAAAGTACTAGAAAGCAATACTTGAGTAAAAGTACAAGTATCGTCCTAGAAAAATACTTTGGTAGAAGTGAAAGTTACCTTTTAGAATATTACTTAAGTAAAAGTCTTAAAGTATCTGATATATACTGTACTTAAGTATCAAAAGTAATTTTCTGATATTTAATGTACTTAAGTATTTGAAGTAAAAGTAAAAAGTTTTTTTTTTTTTTAAGCAAGCGGTTAGAACTTTGATTGTGAAATTTATTGTGGCCGTTCGAAAGGAGATAGGGAACGAGTATTGCGTAGCCGGCCCAGAGACAATTTATATAGAGACATGCCACTTCCCCAATCCTCAATACAACTATATAGAGAAAACCCATAACGCCAAATATGGCGGTTGTATGCAAATGTCCCGCCCCTCCCGCTGGAAAGCAGATCGTCTGCTTTTAACAGTCAAGCCGGGAAACATTTAAGCCTATCGTCTGGTTCCACTGACGCATGCGCACAGTTGATGTTTGCGACAGCGGAGACGAGAACCCTTGCGCATGCGTAGTAAAGTATAACCTGTGGGGAAAAAGGCGTTTTAAACCTTATTTTGGGGCAAAGTCATCAAACTTTTTCAGCGATTTTTATCAAGTGAAAGTGCGCGCACGCGACCGGGGCTTTCACTCTCTCTGCTCGTTCTCTCAGCTAAACAAGCGCAGCAGTCAGTCATCTACATCACTCACCGGTCAAACTTTGGCGAGACAAAAATACGCTTTAGTAAGGCTGACAGAAAACCGCGTGCAAGTTCCAGTCTTCTTGCGCTTGATGTTTAAACTAAAATGATACATCGTGCAGCCCTACTAGCTGTGCAGCTGCAAATGCGTTTAACACATAGGCTTCAGTAAATCGAGGAAAAGGAGTTTCCCCCCAGTCCTCCAGTAGGAGCTTCCATGGCGGTTTCAGTTGTGCTTCCTCCTCCTTTGGCAACAAACAAGCATTACGCTGAAATAGAGCGTGCGGAGCGTGCGTAATGCAATCTAGGAGCAGTGATTCGCCAAACCTCCGTTATTGCAGTCGCACACACATTTCTTCTGATTTTATTTTGTACGAGTAGCCTACGAAGTAACGAGTAACGAAGATGCTTCGTGGAAATATAACGGAGTAAAAGTATACATTTTATCTAGGAAATGTAGTGGAGTAAAAGTGAAAGTTGACATAAATTTAAATAGCGAAGTAAAGTACAGATACGTGAAATTTCTACTTAAGTACAGTAACGAAGTATTTGTACTCCGTTACATTACAACACTGGCAAAGCGCAAGTAACTTTGTGGGCGGATCCCGGCGCTGTTGCTATTTTCCCGGCGGGATAAATGCCTCTTGCGCCTGGCGCAAATCTAAAAGGGGTTGGTCTGAAGTAGCTTCATTATTCATAGGTGTGGTTTGGGCGTAACGTGAAATAAACCAATCAGAGCGTCATATCACATTCCCTTTAAGAGCATGATGAACGAGGTGCGCTTGTTCCATGGCGCAATACTATTATTACGGCGCATTTACCAGGAGCGCTTCAGAATCGGTTCACAGCCGAGGAGATCGATGTTCTCGTCAGGACCGTAAAAGAAAGAGAAGTGGCATTGGAGATGGGACAAACCCACCCAAATTAGCTTCGGTTATACATGCATATAATAATTTGGGTAAATATGTAGGCCTAAGCTTTATGCCTATTTTTCCGATCGTCATGGACACAACATATTAATACTGTGAAGCTGCTTTGATACAATCTCTATTGTGAAAAGCACTATATAAATATACTTGACTTGACTGGACAACAATGATTTCCCTCGTGTTTTAATATTTTTCCTTATAATAATGTATCATTTGCAAAAAGGAAAATGCATCTGTGTAGATGAGAGAATCATCTACAGTGTATGCGTGTTGTTCACACTCAACCATGCATGCGACCAAGCATGCGCGCTTAAAATAGCATCTGAATGCAACGCGCCAATGACTTTAGACTAGGTTTTTTCTGGTCAGTGGCGCAATTGTTTTCTGGAACTGCAAAATAGCATGAGGGAAAGTTTGCGCCGGAACACGCCTTCTCTTTGCGCTGAACCGCCCCGGGGAGACTAATGTCACTTAGTTAACCGACGTGTGTCTGTGGAGGGAAAAGTCCGCTTTGCGCGGGTGCAAAATAGGAATGATACATGCGTCGGTGTACAAAGTCAATTGCGCCGGGTGCAAGATAAGGCCCCATGTGTTTGGTATCTATGGATTCAGAAGACCCTAAGCTAACTTAAGAATGCATGTAATGTGTTTATAATGGAAGTATTTCTAAAGAATTTCAAAACCGAAAATGTTATTTTTGTCATTTATTACTGAAAACCACACCTCACACAACAACAGTGAACAGTTTTTTTAACCAAAATGCATATTTCAAACCCTTTGCTTGACAGACATTTGTAATTGTTCAATAACAATATTGTTCAAAAGTAAAATATTTCATAATCTGTGGAAACACTGTCAGCATCGGATTTCTCCTCGTCACTTTCTAGTAATTGTACCGCCCAATCCGTCCCCAGAGGGTTAAACAAATTTGGGATTTTTTTTTTTGAAAAATCCCGCCTACCCTACCTTTAATGTAATCACACATCCTGACAACTAAATTATCATATAAAGAAAATGTTTCATTAAATTACTTTTTTTTATTAATTAAAGTAGTGTTTTTGTTAAATATACAGGGGGTTAATATTATTATTCATTATCATGTCAGTTGCAACACTTATTGTGTTAAATTCAACATCATGATCATTGACCAACTGTTGCAAATGAATGCACGCACACACACACACACACACACACACACACACACACACACACACACACACACACACACACACACACACAGACTGTGTTTATGGGACTGTACATAAGGCTTGTCTTCACTGCACTGGATTCAATTTATTTTTGAAGCGCTTAGCTGAATCATGTATTGTTTCCCATTCTGTTTGTTTCTGAATAGTCCTAAAACTTTGTACTGCAGCACTTCTCATGTTATTCCTCCTGAAGATTATTCCTCAGAAATGTCACTTGCTTTGGATAAATGCATCTGCTATGTATAAACATAAAAGGATTCTATACGACTGACTGTCTGCATTGTCATTTTGTAAGTTATGAAATCAGACTATGTTCAGAGAGAATGTACCTCATTTCCAGTATACATTTATCTGCAAGGGTACACAATTATGAATGTCAGATAACATGCGAATGTGAAACTTTAAGTTTCACAGTGAAGACAAAAAACTCATTACAAAATATTGAGTTGGAGTATAACTATACAGTAATAGTTTGTAGCCTGATCAGCCCAAAAAAGTCAATCAAATAAAAATAAAAATGGTACAACTTTACAATAAGGTTCATTAGTTAACATGAACTAATCATGAACTAATGTTAACTAATGAACCATATTGTAAAGTGTTGCCATAAAAAAATATTTTTACATTTCAACATGAACGCGAGATCAGATTTCAAGTAGTTCTTTCACCATAAATTCTCTGAAAACTTTCTCAATTTTGGGTCAATTAAATATATTTGGGTCTGTCAATATTAAGAAACATTTACTGGAAAACAAGAAAAATACTGAATAAAAGATGATATTTTGCTGTGATATTTTAGACACCATGTAGATTTCTTCTTTCCACATAAACATACAGTCAAACATGCGTTGAAGTGCACTGAATTCTGTGCTCAGTAGTTATGAGAGTCTTTAACCTGTTGTCACGCTCATGATTAATTATGAGCCTGTGAGACGGCTTCATTTGTTCTCTGGTGATTGGAAACTGAGAGGACGTCTCACCTGTGACACCTGCAGGGGAAATTCATGAATAATAGATTGAGGTGATCTCAGCTTCCATTTAGAGCAATGCGGCCGCTCACCTGCTGAGAAGGCAACGGCTCGAATTTAAAGGCCGAAAAACAAGGCCATCAATACACGACGGGACATCGGCCGAGTGCACGGTAAACTTCCATTTCTTCTGTGTTATATAAAACAAACTTTAGACTGAGTCTCAAATGAGTTTTATTACAAAGGAAATTTCATTTCAGGGCTCTCAGGTGACCCATTGCACAGTTATACAATGCAGCCAACATCATTTGCTAAATACAGGCATTAAACACATCTTCATGCACATATGAGATCATCAAATGAAGCTAGATGCAGAGGGAAATGGCTCGTATTGATCTGGAACACCCACAGACCAACTCAGATAATCAGTGTGAAGATTTACTGCATTTCAAGTCGATCTGCTGAAACATCCACTTTAGGCTGTTTGTGCGACTGAGTGATGAAATTAAGACAAACTCACACATAGACACTCTTCTGTCTGTATGTAAACAACAAAACGTATGAAAGCCAGCATACTGAAATGCTATTTAAACTAAAAGTCCCCCTGTGGTGAAAATCAAGCTTTTAATATTGTTTATATGTCTATGTGGTGTTTTTAATATGCTTTAAGACAAACCATGTGCAAATTCATGTCAACACCATTGTATGGATGGAGAAGCATAGTTTACTGTAAAGCTACGTCTTAGTGTTGCTTATCTTGGCGAAAGCCGAGTACAAATCAGCATGAAGTTTTAACATCTACTCTCGTGTAATGGAAATCATGAAGATCTGGATACGTCCAGTGACTGCGGTGAATAGTGCTGCTGGCAACAAGGGAAAGTCCTTGTGACAGCCTGGAGAGACAGCTGACAGGAGGAAAGAGACCCCAATGGGGCTGGTAAGGGTTAGCTACCCTTGTCGGCAGTATCCAGCTTCGTGTTTACAGGATGCTGGAGACACCCGCCCAAGGCTTCTAAGAAATTAAAGAGAAAAATACCCCTAGAGTCTGCGAGAGCGGGGGCGGAAGATGACTCGATGTTGGACAACATGGTTAACGACTTTGGAATGGAAACGGATATGAGTATGGAGAGTAAGACTAGTTCAAGATCTGCAGTTAGTAAAGTCATTGAACTCCAAGTTTGTGTCTGTGGCTGGAGCAAGGCGACAACGGTCAGGGGTTTGAAGGTTCATCAAGGGAAAATGAAATGCTTGAGGGAGAAGGGACAAGGGCCTCGCATTGATCAGTACTTCTTACGAAGTCAGTCAAGTCAGTCGAATGAAATCCAGCGACAGGAAGCAAACCACAGCTCGCAGGATATCAGCACCCCTGTCATAGAGGAGAGGAGGGCTTGCACAGTTAGTGATGAACATATTCATACTTGTGAAACCGGTCAGACTAACCAGCATAAGAGAGAAAAGAACCTCAACGGGCATAGGCCTGGAGTTAGATGGCCAAGAGCTTGCGAGAAAACTGCATGGGATACGGTAAACACAGATCTATGCTTTGCATTGGAAAGATTAACTGGTACAGTTGAAAAGAAGTTGGATAAATTTGGGGACATCATTTACGCATATGGAAGTGAGAGGTTTGGTGTGGAAAAAAGGAAGGAAAAAGTACAAACTGCTCCTGGAATGTCTAGACGGCAGCAGAAAATTGAAGGGTTAGTTAGAGAAAGGAGACAGCTGAGGAAGCAATGGAAAAGAGCAGAACAAAGTCAGAAGGAGGGACTCAATCTCTTACAAAGGGACATAAAAGATAAGCTGGCAACATTACGCAGAGCTGAGCGTCTACGGAAACGCTACAAAAAGAAGGAACGTGCGAGGGCTAATTTCTATAAAGACCCATTCAAATTCGTAAAGAAGTTATTCACCAGTGAGAAGAATGGCACTTTAAAAGCATCTAGAGTTGAGCTAGAGAGATATTTGGAGGAAACGCATACAGATGCAAAAAGGCATGAGCATATGTCAATTCCATCAGACATACCACCTATTAACCCACCAGAATACCAAATGGAGGTCTGTGCACCTAAGTGGAAAGAGGTAGAGCAGGCTGTGAGAAAGGCAAGGGCTTCATCATCTCCAGGGCCTAATGGAGTTCCGTACAGAGTGTACAAGAGTGCTTCAGGAGTTCTGCGAATTCTGTGGAAATTGTTAAAAGTGGCATGGGAAAAACAGGTTGTACCTAGAGCATGGCGCAGAGCAGGTGGAGTCTTTATACCTAAAGAAAAAGATGCTACAAGCATCAGTCAGTTTCGTCCTATTTCACTATTAAACGTTGAAGGTAAGATTTTCTTCAGCATTATTGCCCAGAGATTGTCCACCTACCTATTAAAGAATGGCTTCATTGACACTTCAGTTCAAAAAGCGGGCATTCCAGGGTTCTCAGGATGCTTAGAACACATAAATGTTATCTGGCAACGAATTCAGTCAGCAAAAAAGGAGAGGAAGGAGCTCCATGTGACATTCCTGGATTTGGCCAATGGATATGATTCAGTGCCACATGAGCTTCTTTGGGCAGCATTTGATTTTTTCAGAGTACCAATGTCAATAACAAATTTAGTGAAAGCCTATTTTGGAGATTTGCAATTTAGTTTCTCAACTCCAAAATTCAGCACTGCATGGCAATGCTTAGAGGTTGGAATAATGGCAGGATGCACAATTTCTCCACTGGCTTTTACCATGGCAATGGAAGTAATCATTAGGGCATCAAGATGGGTAGTAGGAGGAGAGCGCTTGGCTTCTGGGATGCGACTACCACCAATCAGAGCATACATGGACGACATGACAACCATGACTACAACAGTAGCCTGCACTAATCGGTTATTGGGGAAGTTAACAGATAATATTGAATGGGCACGAATGCAATTTAAGCCCTCTAAATCAAGGAGCATCTCCATAGTTAAAGGAAAGGTAGTAGATAAAACATTCTTCATTAATGGTGAGGCAATACCAACAGTTTCTGAGAAGCCAGTGAAAAGTCTTGGGAGATGGTACGATGGAGATCTAAAGGACACAGTTCGAGTGGGAGAAGTTAGACGACAAGCAGTGGAAGGGTTGAAGAGCATAAACAGCTGTGCTCTACCAGGCAAACTAAAACTCTGGTGCTTTCAGTTTGGTCTACTGCCGAGGTTGCTGTGGCCACTGACTGTGTACGAGGTTTCTTTGACAACAGTGGATAAGCTGGAAGCGTTAATAAGTTCATACATCAGGAAATGGTTGGGAGTTCCTCGCTGCCTCAGCAGAGTGGGACTTTATAGTAAAGGAATATTGCAGCTGCCAGTCTCTGCTTTAACCGAGGAGTTTAAGTGTGCCAAGGTCAGACTGGAAATGACATTAGTAGAGTCACGTGACAAATGTGTAAGGGAGGCAGCCCCTGTGTTAAAAACTGGTAGAAAGTGGTCAGCAAAGAAATCTGTAGTAGAGGCAAAGGCTGACCTTCAAATAGGGGATATCGTGGGACAGGTACAGCATGGAAGAGGGGGTTTTGGGCTCAGTTTAGCTCCTCCTAAATGGCACAAGGCAGGCCCAGCTCAAAGGAGGAAGCTGGTAGTCAACGAGGTGCGAAAGCAGGAGGAGAGGATGAGGAGTATAAAGGCCATTTCCCAGGCCAAGCAGGGAGAGTGGATGAGATGGGAGAGTGTGGAACAACGCAAAATGGGCTGGCAAGACCTTTGGTCAATGGAAGAGAGTAGGATCAGTTTCCTTATTAGGTCAACATATGATGTTCTCCCATCACCGCAGAACCTAAACCTCTGGGTAGGAGAGGATCCCTCTTGTCCTTTGTGTTCATCACCTGCCACATTAAGGCACATTTTGACAGGATGTAAGGTGGCTCTTAGCCAAGGTCGGTTTACTTGGCGCCATGACCAAGTACTGAGATGTTTGGCTTTAGCATTGGAAGGCAAGCGTAGTATGACCAATAAGTTGCCGCCTGTTCTAGCAAAACATTACACGCAGAAGACAACATTCCTCCGCCCAGGCGAGCAACCACCAAGAAAAGGTGTTAACACCAATTCTCGGCCAGGACAACTGGAAGCTGCTAGGGACTGGAAGATGCTGGCTGATCTTGATCAACGGCTTATTTTTCCACCTGAGATTGCCACCACTAACCTACGACCAGACATTGTTTTGTGGTCTGGATCAGCACGCATTGTTCAACTGATAGAGTTAACAGTGCCATGGGAGGATGCTGTAGATGAGGCATATGAGAGGAAGAAACTGCGGTATGCTCATTTGGCCACTGAAGCAGAACAGCGAGGATGGAGAGTCCAGGTTTATCCAGTGGAAGTGGGTTGTCGAGGTTTTGTGGCACACTCTACAACCCGGTTCCTCAGAGACGTCGGATTCAGCGGCCAAGAGTTGCGTCGCACAGTAAAGAACTTATCTGAAGCAGCAGAAAGGAGCAGCAACTGGCTGTGGTTGAGACGGAAAGATTCTAGCTGGCAAGGTACAGGCCGCCACGCTACGGTTTCGTAGAATTCTTGAAAAACTTGAAGAGTCTGTTGGTTTATTTGTATAGGTTGTATAGTATAGGTTGTATAGTATACTATACAATTTGTATAGGTTGTATAGTATAGAATGACGGGTGGTTGGGCAGATATTGTGTTTTGCGGTAGGTGGTATGCCATACGGAACCGTTGCCACTGTAACTGCTTTAACGCACCAGTGGGGCTCGACAGCCTTAGTCAATCGGGTTGGCGCGTATGGTTGGGTTGCGGAGAGATAGTGAGATTGTGGTTAGGTCTCAGCAGCAGGAGGGATGTAGAGGTCAGTAAGCTGGGCTGAGTTGAGTGGGGGACGGAGGGGGGTGACTCTGGGACGCCAGAGTCACTGTCGAGCCCTCTTGAGGTGTCGTGGGCTAGTCGACGAAACACTGAGGACGGAAGGTGCCCACTTGAAGACCCTAGAGATGTCCCCTACTCGGCTCAATCCAGACGATTGTCGTGCTGGTCCACTAGGGAGACCACACTGTAGTTGCAGCCGTCGTGTGTGCTGACGCGCCAAGTACACTGCAGCCGTTAACGCCGGACAGAAGGGGAGTCACACCCTCATATGGAAAGAAGCGTAAATGGATGGAGAAGCATAGTTTACTGTAAAGCTACGTCTTAGTGTTGCTTATCTTGGCGAAAGCCGAGTACAAATCAGCATGAAGTTTTAACATCTACTCTCATGTAATGGAAATCATTTTATGCTCTCTTTAAAACTGCATGCAGTGAATCAAAGACTGTCTCAAGAATGCGGTTTGAAATCGCTGGTGTTTCTGACGTCACAAACTACCTTGTAACGAATCACAAAAAGTGTGATCATCAACGAGTGGATCTCTGAGCTGGTGTGAGTGAGTGGAAATGGGGCTAATTTGCATATTTATAGAACCGTGTATAATAAATGAGGCAAGGGTGTAAAGTCCCATCCAAGCTATTTTAAGGCATGACGTTTTTTTTTTTTTTTTAAGCAAAAAACTTATAAATGTGTAATTTTTGAGGGACACAATTATTGACTACAGGAGGACTTTAATATTATTCTTCTGAGACTGCATTTTCTGACTGCTACTTCTAGAACTTACAAGCATCAAACTCGCCACAGACCTTGGCTCTGTTGTGAAGTTTGTTGCTATCTTTGGCTGAGCAAAAATGCCCCCTCTAGTGGAGCTGTACTGAGCCCGGATTAGAAATCATCTATTTTACTGTCATTTTCCATCCATTGAAAATGACAAATAAATGCATACTACAGTATGTCAGCGCTCCACAAGTTATGTTTAAATATCATCTGGATACTCAATATTGATCAGGGCTGCATTTCCCAAAAGCATCGTAAGCCTAAGTTGATCGTAGAGACCATTGGTGGCAATTGTTCTACAATCAACTTAAGCTTACGATGCTTTTGGGAAACTCAGCCCAGGTCAATGCATGTTTTACAAAGTTATAGCATGCATACATTTATGTTTGCTTTGATAGCCTTTATTTGATCTGATTTATTTGCATGACATAAATTTGTATAGATAAAAAACAAAAGATGTTTTATCAATACAATTAAAGGTGCCATGTGGAATGTCTGCCAAAAAATAAATTCATACTCCACATATTCCATACCAGATGGGGGGCAGTATACCTCCAGAAAGTTGGCCTAGTCTGTTTTTTAGTTTCGGGTTGTTAATCTTCTAAAACCGTCAAATCGTCCGCTTTGTCCCGCCAAAGCCTATTTTGTAATGTAGAATATAATGACTGATGCGCTTGACAGGGCTTATAACGAGCAGAGAGAGAGAGAGCGCCCCGGCCGCGCGCGCGCACTCTCACGTCTTCAAACAACACGAGCGCAGTCCTCCTGCTCTCTCTCTCCCTCGCGCATATTAATCAAATCAATTGACACGATGGTAAGACCGCAGTTCATTTGGAGATTTTTAGAGATTAGAGACTCAATGAACAACATCTCAACACTAAATTATAAAGGCTGGTCTCATAGACGCGATTGACATCAGGTTCAAGTACGCCCACAAGCCGTGTGAGTTATTCGTGTACTGCAGTTTGGCTGGTGGTTATGTATGTTGCCCGCATACCGCCTCCCATGGCCGAAACTGGCATTATGACACCGGCCGGGCCGGGGCTAGTAATTTAGCATGCTAATTCAGGTTTATATCTCGGCAGCATTTTTTACTTCATGACCTGCAAAAAAAAAATATCAAAAGGAATTTTAATTCAGAATTTGAAAACATGTTCATCATGTGAAGTGGTGTATTCAAGTCATTGTCAGATTTTTAATGTATTTTTGATGATACTGTGGGGTGGGCAACTTAATTAAACTAAGAAGTAAAATAAATGATTTTGCCATATACAAAACAATGAAACACAACAGTCACACGGCAAAGTTCAATGGACAGTAGTTGGAATGGAATGAAGTAGAAATGGAATTATATTGGCATCCTTCTGCAAAAATGTATACACTGGACAAGTGTTTCATGGCATAGCCATATCCTGCATTGGCCAATCAGCATCCACAACTATATGTGTTTTAGCATTTGAAGCATGTTTAGCTATAAAACCTTTCACTGATCCAGAACAGCATCACCCTACATACGTCATCCGGAAGGTTTTATTGACGATATTTGTGCCTGGCTTTTTATTCATCACAGTATTGACTGTGTGTGTTCATTTAAATGGAGTTTTGTCCATTTTAACATGTTGTCATATTTATCAGTCTGGTTGTGTTGGCGGGACTGACCGCATATCAATATTACTGTTCAACCATAACTGCTCCTGGCTCATTTGCGGAGGAGAATGAATTCCCCCCAACCAATGGGCTGTTGGGTGAACCTGTCAAGAACTTGTCCAGCTCATATTTCACCCTAGAACAAAAAGAAAGAAATAAGGAATCATATTTTGTAAATAGAATACAAAGCCTATACTGTAAAAAATTATTAAATGATGAACCCTGGACAATATCTCTTTCTGATTCACCCATTAATCCAGTTAAGTGTGTCAAGTTTCCATGATCTGTGTGTGTATATGTGCGTGTGTGTGCGTGCGTGTGCATGTGTGTGGTTCATGTATATCCTACATTATGTAAAAATACACGAAAAAACACGTGTGTGTGTGCATTTAAGGAAGAAGAGAGTGTGTGTCCATCTTTATTTTTAGACAATTCATGTCATGTACAGTGTGTGGGTCTCTGAGAAGTAGAATAGCATCATCAAAACTTATACAGTCAAGACAGACATTTAAGAACTGCTGTCGCTCTGAAACCTTTTTCTCTGAAACCTTTTTTTCAAGGCATTTTTAGACCCACAGAAAAGCCATCACGACTTACCTGTAGAACTTTTTACTCTGATGCTCTGACAAAGCGAAACTGAAAACCTGAGACATTTTCAGAAATGTTCAGAAAGAAGTTGCCATAAAACCTGCTGCTAAATATGCATCAAAACTTTCTGTGGTCTCTTGGGAAGATTGAAATCCTCCTGGAGCCTTCGAGTCGTGACAGACAAACGTTTGAGACAAGTGCTGTTTCATCAAGAGAAACTTTCTGATCTTCTACAAACGTCATCAGATGTGAAGTACATTAGTAGACATAAAAAAAAAAAAATGCTGGATACAAAAACAAATAAGTACAAAAATATAAAATGGGAGGATTTTAAGATCATTTGATCTCAGATAAAATATTTATGCCATTTAATGTAATGTAATAATCAGAAGCAAGTGTCCCACTGCAAACCTCAGTGCGTGATTATTTTGAGACAACTGCAGTGTTCTGAAGACAATGTTGTCAATAAATGGGTTCTCACTTAGGAACCCCCAGAAAAACGGGCAATGGAATTGGCGAGAGGAATATGCATCCTAGCTATCCCATACATACAGATACAGTGAAGAAAATAAGTATTTGAACACCCTGCTATTTTGCAAGTTCTCCCACTTAGAAATCATGGAGGGGTCTGAAATTGTCATCGTAGGTGAATGTCCACTGTGAGAGACATAATCTAAAAAAAAAAAAAATCCAGAAATCACAATGTATGATTTTTTAACTCTTTATTTGTAAGATACAGCTGCAAATAGGTATTTGAACACCTGAGAAAATCAATGTTAATATTTGGTACAGTAGTTTCAAACGTTTCCTGTAGTTTTTCACCAGGTTTGCACACACTGCAGGAGGGATTTTGGCCCACTCCTCCACACAGATATTCTCTAGATCAGTCAGGTTTCTGGGCTGTCGCTGAGAAACACAGAGTTTGAGCTCCCTCCAAAGATTCTCTATTGGGTTTAGGTCTGGAGACTGGCTAGGCCACGCCAGGACCTTGATATGCTTCTTACAGAGCCACTCCTTGGTTATCCTGGCTTTGTGCTTCGGGTCATTGTCATGTTGGAAGACCCAGCCTCGACCCATCTTCAATGCTCTAACTGAGGGAAGGAGGTTGTTCCCCAAAATCTCGCAATAAGGTCATCCTCTCCTTAATACAGTGCAGTCGCCCTGTCCCATGTGCAGAAAAACACCCCCAAAGCATGATGCTACCACCCCCATGCTTCACAGTAGGGATGGTGTTCTTGGGATGGTACTCATCATTCTTCTTCCTCCAAACACGGTTAGTGGAATTTGGACCAAAAAGTTCTATTTTGGTCTCATCTGACCACATGACTTTCTCCCATGACTCCTCTGGATCATCCAAATGGTCAATGGCAAACTTAAGACGGGCCTTGACATGTGCTGGTTTAAGCAGGGGAACCTTCCGTGCCATGCATGATTTCAAACCATGACGTCTTAGTGTATTACCAACAGTAACCTTGGAAATGGTGGTCCCAGCTCTTTTCAGGTCATTGACCAGCTCCTCCCGTGTAGTTCTGGGCTGATTTCTCACCTTTCTTAGGATCATTGAGACCCCACGAGGTGAGATCTTGCATGGAGCCCCAGTCCGAGGGAGATTGACAGTCATGTTTAGCTTCTTCCATTTTCAAATGATTGCTCCAACAGTGGACCTTTTTTCACCAAGCTGCTTGGCAATTTCCCCGTAGCCCTTTCCAGCCTTGTGGAGGTGTACAATTTTGTCTCTAGTGTCTTTGGACAGCTCTTTGCTCTTGGCCATGTTAGTAGTTGGATTCTTACTGATTGTATGGGGTGGACAGGGGTCTTTATGCAGCTAACGACCTCAAACAGGTGCATCTAATTTGGGATAATAAATGGAGTGGAGGTGGACATTTTAAAGGCAGACTAACAGGTCTTTGAGGGTCAGAATTCTAGCTGATAGACAGGTGTTCAAATACTTATTTGCAGCTGTATCTTACAAATAAATAGTTAAAAAATCATACATTGTGATTTCTGTTTTTTTTTTTTTAGATTATGTCTCTCACAGTGGACATGCACCTACGATGACAATTTCAGACCCCTCCATGATTTCTAAGTGGGAGAACTTGCAAAATAGCAGGGTGTTCAAATACTTATTTTCTTCACTGTATATAAGATGGCGGCACACATCAACTCATTCAGGTTTACACTGAGGAGCCGAGATGAGGGCCCAGGCCATTCAGTGGTGGTTCAGGGTGGTGGCAGGTGGGACATAACGTCTCCGCTCCCTTCATCAGGGAACGGGGGTTACATCAGTAACCAAGAACATCCCTATCTGTCATACAACGTTATGTCGAGTGACAATTGTGGTCCATATGGAAAGTGCCACAACCACTGAACTGTGTTACGAGTGATGGAGATGCAGATGCTGGCAAGCTGTAGCAACTGCTCCCGTTGAGTCGTAACCTGCACAGTGCCCACTGTAAGTCCAGCATGTTAGTCTTCCATGCCAACAGAATGGAAGTGACAGGGCTCACAATGGAGACAGTCATAGTTGCTGTTCCTTTTACATTTCTTTCATGGGTAGAGTGCATCTATTCTCAAGTTTTTGGACCTTAAGGATGCCACATCCTACCCGTAGGGAGGAACAAAAATCGACATATGAACTGACCATTAGGGCAGACACGTCACTTGACAGTAGTAGTTCACAGCAGTTCATGTGGGACAGAGCAAATCTGCCCAGGAAAGACAAAGGTTTACCGATAGGGAAACCATACTGTGAAAGAATACACATATAGAATTACCAAGGGGGAATCCCAACACATGGGGCATCTGGCATGCACTTGAGTACTGGGCCTGGATTTAGATGCCTCCGCTGCATCTGACTGCCAAAGGATGCACAGTTTTTTATAAACTGGAGCTTGTGATGAGCTCTGTTCAAAACTCGCAGATCCAAGATCAGCCATAACCCACTGCCTTTCTTGGGTACGATGAAGTAAGGACTGTGGCGAATGTGGAAGCAGGGCTGGGAATGTGGAAGCATTGCGTCACTTACTGCCAGACCTGTATGGCCCAGAGATTGAGGAACCTGCACTTTTATTGAAAATGTGCACCATCCGTTTTTTTTTTTTTTTTGTCATCCTTTAGCTAGTGTTACATTATTACCACCCTCTTATTCATGCAAATGCTTTTAAACTATTCAAGTGTGATTAAGACACAAAAGAGAAAGCAGTGCCTTATTGGCGTGTGTCTGTGAATCTCCTGTCTGTGTGACACACACACTCGTACACAAAGAAAGCCACATCAGACAGTGCTTGAACGGACAAAAAAACGCATAATTATGCCAAAATGCGCGTTTTGACGAGTACACATTTTGTACTCAAACACAGTCTTAAATTAGTTAAATGAAGACACATAAATGAACATAAAGAGTTGTGAGAAAATGGGATGTTTGTCAGATACAGTGATGTGCAGATATTATTATAATATTATAGATATTATATATTAAAATATAATAAAACCTTTAATGTTAGGTGTAATGTCACTTTTAATTACAGATTTTTTTAATTATTATTATTTTATTTTTTATCGATTGACAGCGCTATTTTATTATTTACATTGTATTTAATTTATTTTTCTACGGGCTAACACGCAGTGCTTAGTTTAACCTAATTCATGTCCTTATTTACCCCAACTAATTTGAGGACTATTTCAAGAGCTGTGAATGAGGAATGAAAACTCAAAATTAATTAATTTCATTTATTTGAAAAAACAACAATGACAACAAAACAAAGGAAAACTGAAAAAATAAAAATAACCAAAGCATTAATAAAATATTAAATAAATGATAAAATGATTACCAATATGACTAAACTTTCGTCGTGGCGATGTAAATACCTGTATATGTTGCCACAGTAATTGTGACCATGTCAGTCTGCATACAAAAATCACGGGCTATATCTGATACACTCTTAAAAATAAAGGTTCTTTATTGACATTTATGTTTCTATTAAGATTTTTTAAACGTTCTTCACACACACAAATTGGTTCTTTAAAGAACGTCTCGGTTATTTATATATTCAGCAACAAAAAAAAAGAAATATCCCTTTTTCAGGATACTATTTCAAAGATAATTTTGTAAAATCCATATTAGCTCTATAGATCTTTATTAGAAACAATGTTTTCCATGCTTGTTCAATGAAGCATAATCCAATTTTTTCACATGCACCTGTGGAACAGTCTTTAAAAGGCTAATAATTTACCGTCAGTAGACCATTAAAGTCATAGTTCCAATAACTTAGGACATAAAGAGACCTCTTTTTGATAGATTTCATAAGTTTACACGGAGATGATAACGGTATAACTTTCAAAACTAATTTTCAAAAACTTACACTTTGAAACCTACTTCAAAGTCTGCATTCTCAGGCCACCAAAACGCCATGTAAATGAACAGCCAGAACGCATTAAAGGTTTCCTGTTTTCAGTTTAAAAACGGTGTCATTGAAGCGGCCCTCTAGGTTAATAACTAACAATTATTACAACGGAAATAAGCTGGACAATGGCTTTCTTCTAGAGCTGCTGTACAGCCATAATCATTGTTGCATAATTTTCCTATTATCACAGTAAAGCTGCTTTGAAACTATGTGTATTGTAAAAAGTAACTTTCTAAATAAACTTTGACTTTCTAATGACTCTGAAAAACACCAGAAGAAAGATGGCCAGGGTTCCTGATGTCTGTGAAATTTGTTCAGTTTATGTCTCAGTTGTTAAAGTCCTCCAGTGGTGAAAATCATGCTTTTAAAGTTTATATGTACAACAATTTGTACATGTTGTGTCTTAAATCATATTAAAAACACCACGAACAAATTCTTAAGTCAACACAATTGCTGAATATTTTCTCCCTAAAACTGCAGAGAACCAAAGACAGTCTCAAAAACATGGTTTGAAATCGCTGGTGTTTCTGACGTCACAAACTACCTTGTAACGAATCACAACAACATGATGGTCATCTCTGAGCTGGTGTAAGTGAGTGGAGGCGGGGTTAATTTGCATATTCATAGAAAAGCATGTACTAAATGAGGCAAGGGTGTAGAGTTGCATTCAAGCTATTTTTTCAAGGAAAAAACATTTAAATATGTAATTTTAGTGATCAAAGATGAGTTTTAAGAGATAAAAATTATTGACTACTGGGGAACTTTAAAGCTTTTTGTGTCCATACAAATATTTATACATAAGACATTTGTTGGGGAAAAGCATTTTTGTGCATATTAAGCATAAAGCATATTAATAATTGTTTTATTAAATATTAATATTATTAGAAATGAAATAACTAAGTGGCCCTACAAGTTTTACCCCTTTCAGATAACTAAAATGCATTATAACTTGATGATGTGGGAGACATTTTCTGCAATAAGGGAGGTCTAGGCCTAAATTTATTTTAAGAAATGTACACTTTGTGTTACTTAAAGATCTTGCTGCACAGGTGAGAGAAAGAGCGAATGTGCAGAATGCCCTAATATGGAGATGGATTGGGTGTGTTTTATGCAAATCACTATAGCTGCAGGCATGTGCTCAATCATTTAGAATCATCTGTTTTCATCAACATTAGAACAAGGGAAAGAACAAATTTATGTGCGTTACGTACCTGCTGTGAATCTAGCGGGCTTGTACTTCAGCATGTGCAGTTCTTCCGCACACATTCATTTTTAAATTTGTACATAATTTAAAAAAAAATTGTACATAGTTAGTGAATGAGAGCAATGACTTATTCATCAGCCTTTCTCTGGTGTCTGGAAACTTCTTTAGGTTTTCCCCTTAGTTAATAAATGATGAGCTGAAGTTTTGTGAAGCGCCCCGCAGGGTCTGTGTGATGTTGTGGCCTCAGGATCTCTACCTATTGCACTCGCAAGACAGAATGTTCCTATAGGTATAGGTTATGCTGCATTGTAAGATGCCTGATGCTACATGTTTCTATTTGTTGTGCTTATCACACTGTTTGCTCTGCAAATGTGTTAACTGCTAGTTCTAAATTGTGAATCAGGTCTCCCATAGTTCACACATTTTATGCAAACTTTAATTTAAACAAAAAAATTATGCACAACAAAAAGCAATTTATAAGCTTGAAGTCAGTATGAAACAGAAATTGAGAAACAAGACATACACTGATTTCTGTGACAAAAACACAGAACCACATATAAAAAAACACTTAACAAAATTATAAACGCAACACTTGTTGAATACAAGAACTTACACTACAGAGGTTACAGGAAACAATACTTGACCAAGACACATGTCAAACATGAGGGCTTAAATATACAAGACAAGGGACACCTGTGAACAATGAACAGACGATTATCCAATGACAAGACACAAGGCAGGATCACATGACACAGGGAATCACATGACACATGACATGACCAAACCAAAACGTGACAGAGACAAGACTAATTGCGACAGATCCCCCCCTCAAAAGGCGGCTCCCGACGCCCGGCAAAACCAACACAAAACATAATTTCAGGAGGGTGGTGGAGTGGAGGAGGTGTAGGGGGAGGGATGATGGGCCAGGCCCGTGCAGAGGGACAGGACACGGATCGTGGCATGGCGTGGGCGGACCAGGGCGGACCTGGCAGTTCAGATGGGCAGGGCGAAGCAGGATGTGCAGGCGGAGCAGATCATTCGGGCGGCCATGGAGGTGCAGCCTTCATGGTCCCATCAAGGGCTCTACTGCCCCCCGGCGGCAGACGTGACGTGAACAGTTCAAGAAGCGTTACGACATGTTTTACGGCGGTGATATCAAACGCTCATTGGCTCTCGCCTGCTTCCTCACAGATTGCGACATTCCGTGTTCAGTCGGTGTAATTAGTACATTTGAAATGGAAGCGTGCGCGCCTTCACAGAGTGAACCGAAACCGGATTAACATTTTCATGGATTAATCATTTAAATTCTGATCTGTACCTCATACACAACTATTCACTGCCAGAGAGGACTGCGACTGCAACGCATCATCATGTGAACAACTTTTGGTACCGGTTTTGACATTTTCGCAATAAATTATTGTGGAATTTATATACTTGTCTGTCTGTAATGTTTTTTGTCTTCATAAGTTAAGAGTAGCCTACGTAGTTTTAAGGTAGGTTTGGGGCTAGGAGTAGGATTAGTGTCTCAAAATATATTTATGCTATAGGCTATTGTTAATAAAACTGCCATTTCCCTACACATCTCTGTCCATTACGTTTTATCCTTTTTATATTCTGCATAAAATGGATAATTATGTTTAGGTATGGGAGTAGGGTTAAGGGATCTTGTTAAATTTATCTTTAAAATGGTAAAAGTAAAAGTATACAGATATCTTTATGATATGAAATAAACGTAAATAGTTCACGTTTTGTAGCTGTAAAATCGTAATAATGTTACGTTTAAATGTTGCAAATACGTCCATATTAGGCTATACGTTTCAGCATAGCCAAACGTACAAAAACGTACGTTTTCTATCTTGAAAATAACGTATTAGTATGTAGTAATACTTGAGTCATTACTAGTTAGTTACCATGATCTTCACTTTAGAATACGGATCCAAATAATTAGTAATTCCCATCGAAGTAGTAACACTTGAGTCATTACTAGTTAGTTACCATGATCTTCACTTTAGAATACGGATCCAAATAATCAGTAATTCCCATCGAAGTAGTAACACTTGAGTCATTACTAGTTACCAGTAGCCTAGTTACTAATGAAAAGCCAATAAAGTGTAGAATCTTCTAATCACTCACAAGATAGGCACACACACACACACAGACACACACACACACATTATATGAGCTAGGAGACATAAATTTTTTTTGAGAGGTAGGTTAAATAATAAAATCACCGTATATGGTATTTGGATGGCGGATGACTCAATATGTTCCAGTAGTCTCCATGACTTCAATGCCAGTCCAGAGGAATGGCGGACAGCCATTGGCCACAGGACAAGTAAGGTCCCTTTTCTGCATTTAAAAATCCATTTCTTTAAAATTATTCAGTTGATAAATAGACAGCATAGGCCAATTATTAACAGCTTTCCCAAATCATATAGTAGCAGTTAAAATGTTAATGTTGTGCTAGTCTCTAGTTCTCTGGGAAGCATTAAAAAAATAGTAGTTATTGATTAGTTAATAGTGAACTACCACTTTCATCTGTGCGCTATTACTTACTAGTTCGTTAATCAGAGTTTCTTGTTAGTTAATAGTAGTTACTAGATTGTTAATATTGTGTTACTCATTGGTTCTTGTGTAGTTATTCATTAACGAAGGATCCGTATTCTAAAGTGTTACCCATAGTTGTTGTAAAATACCCCTATCTCATCTGTTTTTGCCATTTAACATATATTCAAAGCTTTTCAAAAATAGTGAGAATTATTTAATGTAAATTATTTTGAATATATAACATTTAATGTACAAATTGCACCAGTATTAAATGTTACTCAAATTTAAGACTGAACAGAGGGTACAAATTGTCATGATTCTGCCATCATGTTATTGATTATTCCTAGTCTTGTGGCAGGATCGTGACAGAACCAATGTTTCATGTGCAGCACATGGCCAGTTGTTTGGGCCATGTGCTTGCGTTGTCTCGTCTCGTTACTCCGCCCCCTTGTTATCCTCGTCATTATTGTCTAGTCAGTTTCACCTGTCCTCATCATCAGTGTTCCCTTTATAATCCCCTTGTGTTTGCTGTCCTGTGTCGGTTCATTGTTTGACTCCGGTTGACGTTGTGTGAGTCTACCCGTAAGTAATATCTTGAGAAGTCTGTTGTTTGAGAAGTGTCTGTTCCTGTCTTTATTTTGTTCCTGTCTTAGTTTCAATTCTTAGTCTAGTGTAGTCTACCCTGTCTTGTTTTGCCCCATCGTGGGTTTTGTTTTCTGTTTTTGTCTTTAATAAACCCCGTTTGAGTTATCTGCTGTCTGCGATTGGGTTCATCCTTCCACTCCACATAACAGAATGAACCGACCAAAGAAGAACCCAGCAGACCATTTGTCCCTCCCTGCCAAGCAGCGTCCGGATCCCCTTAGAGAAGTCTGGTTGTCATCCCCCCTCAACAAGAAGAGTGTCACCCTTCCATACTCACCCGAGGGTGAGTGGATCTTGTCAAACTGCTCTCGACTGTAAGACCATTTCTCCCGGGAGGAGTCCGAGACTGCGCCCTCGTGGTCTTCTTCTGCCTGTCTGCCTGTGATCCCGGAGGGTCACATGTTAGCTGTCGTTGCGCATGGAGACCAGGCTCCTGAGGCATCATCTGCACCTGCTGATCTCCGTGGCAAACGAGAGAGACGGCTGTCGTGGGAGTCGACTTCGGAGTCCTCTTCCGCTGAGACTGCAGTTCCTGCTGTGCTTCCCCAATTGGTCACAAGTCCGGCTACGGCCTCTGCTCCACGACCCAGGAAGAAGAAGAGGAAGAAGGGAGCCTCTTGTCCTCCGTCACTGTCTTCCCCAGAGCCCGCTCCAAGCACCGTCCCAGAGCCCGCTCCTGCAAGCGCTGTTCCAGAGCCCGCTCCTGCAAGCGCTGTTCCAGAGCCCGCTCCTGCAAGCGCTGTTCCAGAGCCCGCTCCTGCAAGCGCTGTTCCAGAGCCCGCTCCTGCAAGCGCTGTTCCAGAGCCCGCTCCTGCAAGCGCTGTTCCAGAGCCCGCTCCTGCAAGCGCTGTTCCAGAGCCCGCTCCTGCAAGTGCTGTTCCAGAGCCCGCTCCTGCAAGCGCCGTCCATGAACCCGCCTCAGCAAGCGCGGTCCCAGAATCTGCAGAGAGAGTTGCGGCCGATCTAGCTGCCAAGAGGATTCTGCAAACCGTTTCAGCTCAAGGAGAGATGCCCGTCATCATTGCGGCCAAGGCCCTGTCAGATTACCTGTCTCGTCTCGTCGCGATCCTTGAACCCCCTGTCTGTCCTGCCATGTCCTCAGCACCCACGCCTGTCCCTGTGAGCGCAGCACCCACGCCTACCACAGTGTCACACCCACGCCTGCCGCCGTGAGTGCTGCACCCGAGCCTGCCGCCGTGAGTGCTGCACCCGAGCCTGCCGCCGTGAGTGCTGCACCCGAGCCTGCCGCCGTGAGTGCTGCACCCGAGCCTGCCGCCGTGAGTGCTGCACCCGAGCCTGCCGCCGTGAGTGCTGCACCCGAGCCTGCCGCCGTGAGTGCTGCACCCGAGCCTGCCGCCGTGAGTGCTGCACCCGAGCCTGCCGCCGTGAGTGCTGCACCCGAGCCTGCCGCCGTGAGTGCTGCACCCGAGCCTGCCGCCGTGAGTGCTACACCCGAGTCAGCCGCCGTGAGTGCTGCACCCAAGCCCGCCGCCGAGAGCGCTGCGCCCAGTCCTGTCCCTTCGCCTGCCATGTTTCCCGTCAGGAGTCCCGTTTCCTCGTCTTCTGAATCTGTTGCTGCTGCTTCTAATGCAGCATCCCAGTCTGTTCCCCCGTTCGTCCCTGTCGCCACATCACCCCGGACTGTTTCCCCTAAGACTGTGCCTCATGTGTCCCCATCCAAGTCTGCCTGGATTCCTCGTCCTCAGCCCTCACCTCGTCAACCCAAGACCCCTAGTCCTCCTATTCACCCTGGACTGCCCCCCAAGAACTTTGTGTTTCCTCCTCCTCCCCTGCCTTGTATGTTGTTTTTGATGTTTCACCCTAACCCAGTTATTGTTTATTCATGTATGCCGTTGTTGATGTTCACTATGTTTTGTTGGTTCTTGTCTATGTCTCGTTCTGTCTTGTCTTGTGCTTAGTGTCCCTTTGAGGAGCATCTGGAAGCCGCTCCTTAAAGTGGGGGTTCTGTCATGATTCTGCCATCATGTTATTGATTATTCCTAGTCTTGTGGCAGGATCGTGACAGAACCAATGTTTCATGTGCAGCACATGGCCAGTTGTTTGGGCCATGTGCTTGCGTTGTCTCGTCTCGTTACTCCGCCCCCTTGTTATCCTTGTCTCGTCATTATTGTCTAGTCAGTTTCACCTGTCCTCGTCATCAGTGTTCCCTTTATAATCCCCTTGTGTTTGCTGTCCTGTGTCGGTTCATTGTTTGACTCCGGTTGACGTTGTGTGAGTCTACCCGTAAGTAATATCTTGAGAAGTCTGTTGTTTGAGAAGTGTCTGTTCCTGTCTTTATTTTGTTCCTGTCTTAGTTTCAATTCTTAGTCTAGTGTAGTCTACCCTGTCTTGTTTTGCCCCATCGTGGGTTTTGTTTTCTGTTTTTGTCTTTAATAAACCCCGTTTGAGCTATCTGCTGTCTGCGATTGGGTTCATCCTTCCACTCCACATAACAACAAATAGTTTAATATGAGTTAAGACTACACTGGTAACACTTTACAATAAGGTTCATTAGTTACCATTAGTTAATGTAATAACAATGAACAAAACATTTGTTACAGTATTTATTAATCTTTGTTAATATTAGTTAATAAAAATCCAGCTGTTCATTGTTAGTACATGTTAGTTCACAGTACATTAACTAATGTTAACAAATACAACATTTGATTTTAATAATGTATTAGTAAATGTTGAAATTAATATTAACTAAGATTAATAAATGATGTAGAAGTATTGTTCATTCTTAGTTAATGTAAAAGGTTGTATCAATCATTTCAGGCCCAAAAAAGGCTAAAAACAAATGGGACAATCACCACTCAAAACCAAAATAAACAGTGTTTCAATCAATCACCGACTGGGGCGGGTGTTGTGAGATTTTGATGTCGTTCACGGCTGGACGTGAAGTCGGAGCAACACCTGCCCCTGTCGGTGATTGGTTGGAACACTGTTTATTTTGGTTTTGAGTGGTGGTTGTCCCATTTGTTTTTGTGTGCAGATTTCAGAGCCTAGGCTGCATATTGATTTCAGAGCCTAGGCTGCTTAGTGAGACGCGGTTTTTGGACGCCATGCTTATGGGGCGGGCAGCTAGCGGATCGTTAGGAAAGATTAGATGAATGTGATCATTTATGTTTCGGCCTTTTTTAGGCCTGAAATGACTGATACAACCTTTAACTAAGGTAGTTAACTAATAAAACGTATTGTAAAGTGTTACCCCTACAATGTAACTTGGGTTACTGAATTATGTACTTCTAAAGAAAATTGATCAGATGTAAAGACACCATCTTGTCCATAATGTTATTCATTAGCTGCATGTGTCTAATTAATTTTCTTTTCTAAATTTCAGTTTCTTCCAACTCCATTCTTGGGGTTAATGCACAAAATGCAGAGAGCATGCCCACCACTAAACTAGAGGTAAATGAGTGGACAATTCTTCATAGTTAGCTCGACACCAGCGGATTCAGCGATGATCTGTGTTGTGGAGCAGACGAGCTGTTCACCATGAGCACAGCAGACCCCACTCCTCTGCCACTAATGACACCAGAGCCTGTTATTGCCCATGTCATGGCCCCAGACCCAGTTCTTCAAGTCACACCAGCTTCAGCCTCAGCTCCAGAGAATCAACTACTGTCTGTTCTTTTTCCAAACGCTCAAGCACACTATAAACCTTTATTTAACCAGGAAAGAAGACTCACTGAGATTAAAATCTCTTTTACGGTAGTGTCCTGGCCAAGATAGGCAGCTGAGTTTACATAGACAATTAACATCAAAGTTACAACACACAAACATAAACAAACATCATTACATAAATATAAAATATGCATCTGGTTAGAAACATTTACACACCATTAATTTACTGATGATTGTTTAATAAGTATTTAAAATGACCACAAGGTACTACATTTTTTTAACTTCATCTCAGTCTGGAGAAGATTCCAATCCGAGGCTGTGGTATATTTAAAAGAGGTTTTACCCATCTCAGTTCTGGCAAAAGGCACACACAGATTGTGGGTCGATTTAGAGCGTAATGAGTAATTACCAGGCAACTTCTGTTTAATAAGACAGCAAAGATAAGAGGGCAGATACCCCAATATTGCTTTGTAAATCATGAGAAACCAGTGCTTTTTCCTTCTAATATTCAACGACGACCAACCAACCATTTTGTATAGGTCACAATGGTGTGTGGAAAATCTGCACCCAGTTATAAATCTCAAAGCACCATGGTACAAAGCATCCAGAGAGACAAGAAGATAAGAGGGTGCGTGCTGATACACAACATACCCATAGTCAGAAACTGGTAAAAAGGTAGCAGACACTAGTTTCTTCCTCGCATTAAATGAAAAACATGAGAAACATGAGAAAAACATTTTTTTCTTGAGTGTTTGCCTCAGATATTTGATATGTGAACCAAAACGTAATGTGTTATCGGTAATAATACCACGGTATTTGTACTCCGATACTGATGTTATCAGACTACCCTGAAAAGTCAAAAGAGAGATTACATTTTCAGTAGAAATTTGTTTGAAAATAACATACATTTAGTTTTTTTCTCATTTAAGACCAGCTTCAATGCACAAAACCTATTTTGGATTATATCGAAAGCAGACTGTAAGAAAGCCACAGTTTGTTGCTTTGAGGAAGCTGAACAATATATAATTGTGTCATCTGCATATAAATGAAACCTTGTATTTTCAATACAATTTATATATGCTGAATAATAGCGATACTAACACAGATCCTTGAGGGACTCCCTTAACGACCTCCAATGGATCTGACTGAATACCTTCCACCTGAACACATTGGGTTCTTTCCTTTAAATAAGAACTAAACCATAAAATAAAATGTTCTGATAGTCCTACTGATCAAAGCCTTTTTAGTAACATATCATAATCCACAGTGTCGAAGGCCTTTGAAGAGTCAATACAAAGACATGCACTGTGTTTTGTGTCATCTAAGGACTCCACTATATCATTTGAGACTTTTAAAACTTCTGTAGACGTACTGTATCCTTTACGGAATCCAGATTGATTAATAGACAAAATATTATGAGTATTTAAATACTGTGTCAATTGCTTATTGCTTGTTTTTTTGTCAAAAACATATTTTTTCCAAAAGTTTCGAGATAATACAAAGTTTAGATATAGGTCTATATTTGTCCATTAAAGAAGGATCACCCCCTTTGGACAGAGGAACAACAAATGACTTCCAGATCCGTGGAATTTTGTTTGTTAACAAAGAAAGGTTAAACAAATATGTCAGTGAGGGAGAAATAAGATCAGCCGCTAATTTTAAAAACAACGGAGCAATATGATCAGGACCTGGCGATTTATTCACATCCAGTTCTTTTAAAGCGGAACAGACATCAGAGCAAATAATTTGTTCAAACACAAACTCGTTTTGCCATAGATTACGTTCTGCTTCAAGAAAATCTAAGTTTGAATTTATATAATTATTTGTTTCAAATAAAGATCCTGAGACAATAACATTTTTATTAAAACTATTAAGCATTTGTTTTTTTATCTACGATTTTGATAGAATCTTTTATTATACTGGAAGGAAGGTATGTAGTTTTATTACCAGTTAAAAACTTGAAATTCCTCCAAAACTTACCAGAGTTTATTAAATTTTTTGTAGTTTTATCAAGGAAATTATCTGATTTAGCCTTTCTGGTCGCCACCGTGCATTTATTTCGAAGCTGCCTAAAATGCAGCCTATCAGAACTTAGATTTGTTTGTTAGCCCATGCGGCATCACGCTCTTGAATGAGATCACGTAAGGCAGTCGAAAACCACGGATTATCACGATATTTAACTAAATTTTTTCATGGGTGCATGCTTATTGATAATTAGCATAAAATTATCATTAAAACATTCCCATGCGCAGTCAACATCTGGTTAAAACAATTGTATCCCAATCAATTTGAGCAAGATCGTGTAAGTATGCTTGTTTGTAAAAATATTTCATGAAAAGCCTTGTAATAATTTTTGGATTTTGGTGAGGTAACTTCATATTTCGATACTGCCACGACACAGTGGTCACTGATATCATTAGCGAATACAGAAACTGACAAGTATTTATGTGGGACATTATGACAAGATTAGATTTTCAAGTTAGGCCTAGTGGGTGAATATACTGATTGAAAAAGATTTAGATTATCACAAAGCACTTTAAAATTATCGGATATTGTATGCATCCAATTAAAATTAAAATCACCTAGTAAGATCAGTTCTTTATAAGGAATTCATTACTGAATGTAAAGTAGTTGCCGACGGAGGTCTATAACAACCAGCTATGGTGAGCTGCAGGTTCTTAGATACAGATAGATTTAGAGCTAATCATTCATACTGCTTAGCAATGTTGTCTCAAAATGTTCTTTGACATAAATAGCTACCATTTTTGGTCTATCAGCTCTAAAAAATATATATCCAGAAATAAAAAAATGTTTTGTCTGAGATAGATTTATTTAGCCAAGATACTGATATAACTATAACATCCGCGTTTGTATTTTTTGCCCAAATATATACCATATCTAATTTTGGCAACCGACAACGAATATTTCGATGTATAAAACCCAGTCCTGACCTTGAATTTAGTTTAGTTGTAGTAGTAAAATTTGAAGCAGCATAAGGGCCTGGGTTTGACAATACATTCCCAGACATTAATAGCATTAATCTCTCAGTCATGGGCACTGTCCTGCTCCTCCATCAGAGCCCACAAATAGACCACCAGTGAGGGGACCATTTGGAGCTAAATGCAGACAGCAGTGCTCTGGAAAACTTTCAGAAAGCGGCAAGAAATCTGAGTACCCACAAGATCCTGCAGCAGGTGTGCAAGCTATTCTGTCTTTCCACACTAGGCTATCATCCCACCAATAAAAGCATAGTTCTCAGTCATGGGCAAAGCAATAAGAACTGCTCTAGCTCCACCCAACGACATGAGAGGGAGACACGAAACTGCCAACAAGCTGGACTTGCAACCATTGATTGACCACATTGAATCTTTCCACCCGTCAGTCAGCCACTACCGGAGGGAGCATGCACCATTCTGGCGCTATCTCCCAAGTGATGTCACGGTCAAGCTCATGTTTGCCGACTTAATTGAAAAAGGGAGCCGCTGCTCTTATGAGACTCACCGTAAAACAGTGAAGTCGAAGAACATACGCTTTAACAAGCTGATTAGACAGCATGATTATTGCACAGGTGTGCCTTAGGCTGGCCACAATAAAAGGCCACTCTAAAATGTGCAGTTTTATCACACCGCACAATGCCACAGATGTTGTAAGTTTTGAGGGAGCGTGCAATTGGAATGCTGACTGCAGGAATCTCCACCAGAGCTGTTGCCCGTAAATTGAATGTTCATTTCTCTACCATAAGCCGTCTCCAAAGGCATTTCAGAGAATGTGGCAGTACATCCAACCAGTCTCACAACCGCAGACCACGTGTAACCACACCAGCCCAGGACCTCCACATCCAGCATTTTTACCTCCAAGATCGTCTGAGACCAGCCACCCGGACACTGTGTATGTCATGGACAACGAACACAAGGTGCATTTTCTTGATGCCATTTTGAATGCACAGAGATACCGTGACGAGATCCTGAGGCCCATTGTGCCATTCATCCACGACCATCACCTCATGTTGCAGCATGATAATGCACGGCCCCATGTTGCAAGGATCTGTATACAATTCCTAGAAGCTGAAAACATCCCAGTTCTTGCATGGTCAGCATACTCACCGGACATGTCACCCATTGATCAAGTTTGGGATGCTCTGGATCGGCGTATACGACAGAGTGTTCCTGGTCCTGGCAATACCCAGCAACTTCGCACAGCTATTTAAGAGGAGTGGACCAACATTCCACAGGCCTAGTGTTGCTTTCGTCAAAGAAAATTATGACTAAATATCGTCGTCAACGAACCTTTATCACGTGACGAAAACGAGACGAGACGCAACGTAAATGCTTGTCATGTGACGATGACTATAATTAAATGTATAATGCAATATTGTTGACGAATAAAAACGAGACTAAATGTGGTTTACAAAATATAAACTATGCTAAAATGTCTCTTCATTTTCGTTGACCAAAACGAGACGAGACGAGACGAAATGTTATTTAACGTTATTTCGTCTCGTTTACTTGCGTTATTATTAGTCTATTATGCAGCATTTCTGTTTCACTTCAGGTGACTGTAGATCGCACTGCGCAGACGCAGGCGACTTCACATCCTCAAGCCCCACTCGCGGCATTATTTAAAAGATGCAGGCAGCTGCGTGAGTTACAGCTGTTTCACACATAGTCCGTGTGTAGTGCGTATGCGGTGCGTGTTGCGGTGTGTATGCAGGAGCAGCACGCGCTATTGTGCTTTCAAATGTGCTGCGTTTACAGTGCGCAACTGATCTACGGCTGTACCACAATCACAACATTTATTCTCTATTTTTTATTTCAAATCAATATTTTTAGCCTACATCCATTATGTCGCGTTGTTGAGGTACTGTGTAGATCTCTGCTCTGCTGTTATGCACGCACTCCTAGAGCGCATTGCCGGACCGCATCCGCGTGCGGTGTGAGCGCTCTAACCTATTAACATGGGTGCGGGAAAAAATACGCACCAGCTAGCCTACGCACTGCAAACGGAGTATTTGTGAAACAGGCGTTAGCATAAACGACAACAAACAAACAACTTAATTCTGACACAGAGAAAGGGATTCGTCTTTGGGAGAAAAAGAAGAAATTATATTTGGGAAAACTTCCATTTCATCATATGTGTAGGCTACTTAACATGTTTGGTTGGTAAAATAAATGTTGTAAAATCATATCAGAGCGTCTTCTGTGTCTGGAATGGATGTATTCTTGAGTCTATAAGGTAACAATAATATAATAAGATAACTATAATAAGATTGTTTGAAATGAGTTTGGCTAAAATAAAATTTTGGTTTCGTCTATACTATATTGACTGGGTTAAATAAAATTGCATTACTAAAAAAAGATTAAAATACAATTTTCATTGACTAAAACTAGACTATGTCTTTCGTCGACTAAAACTAGACTAAAATGTCATCAGTTTTCGTCGACTAAAACTAGACTAGACTAAAAAGAGTATGAACGTGACTAAAACTAATAAAAACTAAAATGACAGCTTGACACAAAGACTAGACTAAAACTAAAATTAAAACAGGCCGCCAAAAACAACACTACACAGGCCACAATCAACAACCTGATCAACTCTATGCGAAGGAGATGTGTTGCACTGCGTAAGGCAAACGGGGGTCACACCTGTCAGGTCCGGGGGCCAGAACTCAAACGCAGACCAGAGTTTCAGTTCAATTAAAGGTTTATTTATTAACAAGTGCAAACAGAGATGTGATCTGAGCGGTAAATGTTCTGGTTGGACAGAGAGTTTGTGGTCCGGGTTCCAATGCTCTGTGTTCCGTGGTGCTGGTGAATGATCTGAGTCCGAGGTTCAGGCTGGAACTCTGCTGTGAAGAACGAGTTAGCTCTCAATTCCTCAAAAACAGACAAAATACAGAAAGTTCAGGGCAAAGGTAGGCTGGCATGTACTCGTACTGAGGTGTACAACGATCCGGCTGGGACTGGAAAGTTGGTCTGGCTTTTATAAGTTAGTAGATTGCATGATGTGGAACAGGTGTGCTTGATTGACGTGATGAGCCTAAGGTGAGTAGACAGGAGCACTGGAGACCAGGCCCACCAGCAATCTTAGAGCAGCAAGAAAGCCAGGATCACGACCGGGGGTTCGTGACAACACCAGATACTGACTGGTTTTTGTTCAGTATGTATATATATTGAAAAAAAAAAAATTCAGGTTACTAACATTTTTTAAGTCATTTTAGTTTTATTTTATGATAAAAAAAATTAAAATACATATACATTTTATGCATATTTCACAATCTGTCACTAAATTATGTAAAATGCATTCAACAAAATTTTACTTGGCCTAACCCTAACCCTGGATACATTGATGTTTTTAAGTCAGGCTCTGTAACCCGACTCATTACTGTGTTATTTACGCTGATTAAATTCTTGCATGTATCATTCCCGGGCTGACATGAACACTATTATTAAGACAAATATTTCCACACAGTAGACCAGAGATCGGGGAAATCAGAGGGAACTGAAAAGAAAGCTGAAGCTGAAATTAAAGGGGTCATGACATGTTTTTTTTATTTTTTATTTTTTATTATGTTCCCTTGCAATTATAGTATTACTATAGTTTTTTGTACAAAAAAACCTTTAAAAATGTAGTGATTTATAACCTTTTCCCACCCTGTTTCGCACCTCTGATTCAAACAGTCTGTTTTGGAGGTGTTTCCCCTTTAAAGGGATAGTTCACCCAAAAATGAAATTTCTGTCATAATTTACTCACCCTCAAGTTGTTTCAAACCTGTATGAGTTTATTTCTTCTGCTGAACACAAAAGAAGATATTTTGAAGAATGTTGGTGAACAGACAGTTGCTGGACCCCATTGACTTCCATAGTAGGAAAAAAAAGATACTATGGAAGTCAATGGGGTCCAGCAACTGTCTGGTCACCAACATTCTTCAAAATATCTTCTTTTGTGTTCAACAGAAGAAAGAAACTCATACAGGTTTGAAACAACTTGAGGGTGAGTAAATTATGACAGAAATTTCATTTTTGGGTGAACTATCCCTTTAAGAGTTCAGTGTTAACACCCACTGTTATGATTGGCTAACGTCAGTGCTGCTTATGCATAAATTATTAACGTTAATCATTTTTTATCACATGTAGGCTACACAATGCTCCACCACGTGAAACTTCGGTCTTCCGATCTTTTACCATCGTGTCAATTCTCAATTGATTTTGATTCATATGCGCGAGGGAGGGAGAGAGAGAGAGCAAGACAGTTTGAAGGTGCGCGAGGCCGTGTCTCTCTCTCTCTCTCTCTCTCTCTGCTAATTCTTTCAGTAACATGCACCCTGTCACACTCATTTGATCACTCACCATTCAAATAAAGCTTTGGCGCGCTGCATGTACTGGAAATAAACTGCATCCAACTGCTTTCCCTGACGTCTGGATCGTTCGGCAGCGTATTCAAACATGTTATTTGTCCACAGCCTGGAACAGCACATCTGTGTGGCATCACAGTCATCTTGTAAACAGACCCACTCGCTGCACGACAACGCATGCGATGATGCGGAATGAGGTGTAGTTGTCTTGCGCTGGAGGTGGTCATATGCAAACGACTGTGGTACGTCACTTCGTACCGTGACGTCAGTAAGTTCAAAGGATCTAGAACGAGCTGTATTTAGAGCTTGATTAAATAAATGGTTCGTTTAAAATGGGGAGGACGTCTTAAGCTATGAAACTTGCAGGAGGTTTTAATGGTACAAAGACCTCTTAAATACCAAAAGATCAAGGCAAATTTGGTTTCTCATGTCATGACCCCTTTAAGGGTCTTGATTGTGTCAAACATCTTGAATTAGACTGTTATGACTATGAGCACTTAAAGCATATCTTAATTGTTAGTGTGACACTTAGAGTGGGGAAATTTGGACATTTTATTAAATCGTGTTTTATGATGATGATTATTGTTAGGCATATTATTATTATTATCATCATCATTATTTATGTCTTAAAATGGATTTTCCCCTTTAGGTTAAATGTTAGCCCTACATTTTTATATAGTTAAATAAATATTTAAGTAAACAATGTTTACTTGTTGTGTAACTTTTTTAGTTGTTTATTTTCTTTAAAAGAGTATGCATTATGTATTTATTACAACTTAAAGGGATACACTTAAATGGCAATGAAAATGACCTATTAACTGTCATTTAAGTGAAATTACTGAACTTAAATATACAAGCTTGATAAAAATGATCATTCTAGAAGAAAATTTCAGATGGCACTTAGAGGCTTTTGCATCTGAACTCTTCATATATTTATTACCAATGTACTTCTAGTATATATTAAAATGCAATTCAATGTATTTTAAATGCACTTCAAATTAGCATGTTGGGAATACAAATGTATTATAAACATACTATTTGTATTTCAAATATATTTTTAATACATTTAATACTACGTCTTTTTCACCTGGCAAATTATTTTTGAATTTGGAGCTTTCTAGACTGAGAAAAGCCAGAAAATTTATTTTTGGCTTATGTGGATGAAAGACAACAATTCCCAGAATGGACTTGCTTTGCTGCCCTAGGAGGCCACGCCTACCGGTAACAGAGCGCAGTAATTAAACAACAAGTCTAGACTACTAGTAGTGAGTCTCTGTGATGAGTCTGCCCAGCATTCGGCTTTTGCATTCTACAGTCTAAATTCTTTGTTTACTGTGGCGAGTAGGACGAGACTGAGGGCCGTGGGAGAATGGCGCGAGGCCGGTGGCGTGATTACTGATGAGCGACACCTGTGAGACGCACCGGTCTCGTATATCTCACGGAGGAGCGGAAATTTTCTTAGCAATGTTAAAACGTACATCAACCATCACTTGTTTAGCGTGATGTGCGTCTGAGGATCTGACTATCTTTTTTCCAGACAAAAAAATACATAAATCTCTCGTCTCAGGGGGATATGAGGGTAGAAAGCACGGTAATTTGAAAATACTACAGGTTTTCTACTAATACAAAGCTTAATGCTAAATCCTGAAGTATCCCTTTAATGTACTAATATTAACAACAGTAAAAATTCAGCACTTAAAATAAAAAAAGTTCCTGTGATCAAGGTAATACTTCTCAATCAGTGTGTGTTTATTTATTGTATTTTATTTTATTGAAACTCTCTAATTAGCATTTGTAATGCACCTTTACATAGCATTATGCACTTGTAGGTTCACTTATTTTAAGAGTAATCATTACAGAAATACAGGTAATGACTTGTACTATAACTGCAATCTTGAATGGCTCCATCCTTCAGTAACTTCCTCTTGCAAAGCTGCATTACATTGATAGATTCATAAATAAATCAGAGCTAAAATGTGCTGCTCAAACTGATCAGACTGAAAATAAACGTACCTGCTTAGTTCAATAGATGTGCAGAACGGCAGCACACGCTTTCACAGTTCTTCCCTAACTCATTTTTATTATTATTATAGAATATGTACAAAAATCCATACAAATATATACAACTCACAACAAAAACGTCCTGGTTCTGTATGCAACCCACCGTTCCCTGAAGGAGGGAACGGAGGACGTAGTCGACGTCGACTGAATGGGGATCGCATTAGAGAGCCAATCGTCTCAATTACTTTGAACGAGCCAATGGAATTGGCGTGCGTGACTCGCATCACATACTCCGCCCCCGCGCCGCGGGTATAAATATGGAAGTGTATGCACGCACCAGTTGCTTTTCGCTGAGGAGCCGATCGGCACCCAGAGTCAGCGGTGGTCCAGCAGAAGTGGTGAAGGGACTCTGTTCCCTCCTTCAGGGAACGGTGGGTTGCATACGCAACCAGGACGTTCCCTTTCAGTCGAGAACGTCAGACGTAGAAACGTGAAAATGCCACTAGTGCTGCCACCTTCCAGTGCTCAGACTGAGCCACCTGAACCCCCCAATTTAAGGAGACGGGACAGGGCTTAGGCCAGGGAAGTCACTGCTGTTCCCGCAGGATCACTGGGAAAACGTTCCCTATACATGGAAGGAAGGGACGCTGCGGAAACCACATCCTCCTCAAGGAGGTAACATGTGGAAATACACATATGAACTGGGTGGATGACCAAGCAGTGAAACATATGGAATATCACTGAGGTGGCTCCAGCCTATGACAGGGGGGAGACTCAACCAGACAGTGACGGCAAAGAAAGCTCTGCCAAGGGAAGACACGGGCTTGCCGTAGGGAGCTGTACCATGGAAGAAAACACATATGGAATCGCCATAGGGATCACAACATATGGACCCAGCCTAACACAGGTTCCACCAGTGCATAAGAGTGATAGGCCTGGCCTTGGACGTTCCGCCACATCCGTAGCCGAAGGGTATGGAGGAACTCGACAGGGTTCAGCTAATGAGGAGAACTCTACTGGAGCAAGAATTGTGCACGTATCCAGTCCATAGGAGGGGAATGGCGCAGCAAGCCAACACTTCGAACTGTCTCACGGTGAAACTGGCTTCATAAGAAGGGAGCCCACGGAAAGCAGTGGTTCGACTTTCAGGTGTTGCCCAGCCCCCAACTCTAGAATATCTGTCAGCGAACTATGCTGTGTCAACGCCTAGGCGGGAGCACACACTCCTTCAGAGGAGCTCACCACCTAAGTGACATAGACAAGAGCTAGTCTGAGGTCCTAAGCTTAAGCTCTGTGCACGTATAACCGTAATGAATTACGGATTAATTTCCCTTGCTCCCCTCAGGAACAAGACGATCAGGATGCGCTTCCCATGCTACTGCATCATGATGTGCGTCAAAAAATAGAGGCAAGATCATTTTGAGGGTGGAGGACACAGCCCTCACTCCAACCCATCTTGCAGGAAAGAGAGCACTGAAATGACCGAACGCTTTCAGAATTTTCTCACGGAGAGAAGACTCACTCAACAAATAGGTTCCACTTCTATTTGGCGTAAGCACAACTTCCTATTCAGGGGATGATCTCGCAGAAGTGATGGTGACAACCACGTAATCCTGTGGTAGCTACCTGAACCACCGCGTCCAAATTTAGGACCGACCTGAAATCCTCCAGAGGTCCGAACGCGGGTGCCATCATGCGCCGTCCCTGAGAATGTTTTCAGGGGAAGTCAGGAAGGGCTGTCGAGGGGAGAATAGGTCTGGTTGTGCCATTAAGGGGCAACTATCAAGACCTGCTCCACTCCTGACCTAGCACAGTACGTGCAAGTGACATGCGCTCACCAGACAGGAGCCTTACTCAACACTAGGTGTGAAGTATATCACTGAGCTTCAGGAGCATTTCTGCTCAACACCTGAGTGTGATGAAATTCACTGAGCTCCAGGAGCATCCCTGCTCAACACCTGAGTGTGATAAAAATCACTGACTTGAGAGGGCGCCAAGCGACAATGAATCGCATAGGCGCTTTAGAAGGCTCAGTGGGGAACACATTTCTGCGGGGCCCCGGGGTCAGCTGGGAGCCAGTGTCTGTCCAAGGGATGTCCGCTCGGACAGAAAAAATTCAACTGGCAGAGGAACGAATCCGGAAAAGGCAAACAGATGTAACTGTGCGTCCCCGAAGTGGTCCCTGCCCAGCTGGACCGCCTGGGGATGGAGTCTCCACTCTCCCTGGCCATAGGCTGTCGTGAGGCTCGTTGGCAGCATGGTTGAGCAGCCGGAAGAAATAGTGGAATGAAGCGACCTCAGAAGCTTCTGACTCCAAGGAGGAGGTGACGGGCTTGTCACATGCAAGGGAAGCGTAGCGCAACGGTCGCAATGTAGACAATGGATGTCACATGGCCCCTCAGCCGGTATTGATGGACACTCGTTCTAAGGACCGATGGTCCGGAGAACAACAGGTCTGTTACGGACTGAGGGTTTGGCAGCAGGACCGGGTGCTTTCACACGGAGCGTGCCGCTCTGCCATGGTCACCCTGGGACTCGGCTGTGAAGTCAGTGCTGAAGCGGTATTCATATGGAGGGAGCCGAGTGGCTGCATCTACCATAGGCCCCAGGAGCCTCTAAAGAGCACTAACCATCCACACACTCGTCTTAGAGATGCGGTGGCCGAATCCATCTCCAAACTAGAAAAGAGATCCTCAGTCTGTGGACGAGTTTACTCTTTCCCAGTTGACCTGAGGACCCAACTGGCTATGAGCACTTGAAGGGTAGGACTTGTACTGATACTACACACCCCTCGGACGCACAAACACAGGATGACCTGTGGTGTGGAAGGATAGAGATCTGAAGCACATGTCTCTCAGGTCGAAAGCTGCAGACCAATCTTGGGGACGGAGCATTTGGAAATGCATCTCTGTGTAACAAAACGGAGACCCGTTTCAATTAACACAGGACCAAGATGGTCATGACCCACCTCTCTAGGGTACAATGAAGTACAGGCTCATAGAAGCCGGCCTTCATATCGGCTGGAGGAAGAGGCTACATTGTGTCTTTAGCAGCAGACTGTGATGGGCGCACACAAGACAGGAGCAGTGCTCAACACTTAGGTGTGACAAAAGTCACTAATTTAGGAGCATATTTGCTCAACACCTAGGTGTGATGAATATCACTGAGCTTAGGCGGAAGCCTATAGCGAAAAAGAATCGCAAGCCGAGTCTGATGGAATAGTTCCACCTGGACCGGTTTGGGAAGCATTTTTGGCTTCCTTGAACCGGGCCAGGGACCACAGACATACCCGAGGTGGGGCAGCAAGGTGGAGGACAGCGACCCGGTTCAGAAGGCCCGAAGGCGGCCCGAAGTAGGGTCTGAGTGTGGTTCACGACACTTACCTGTCTCCATGAGACGGCCAGGGATGCGAGAGAAGGCGGATGCTGGCAAACAAGAGGGGTCTGAGGGGTGCAAGGCTTTACAGGGTCACACACCGCCAGACTTACCCTCTTGGTACCCAGGAACAGAGGAATTTGCGCTTTCTTTGTAGTGTGGGTACCGTTTGCTCCACTCTTTTATGGGAACAAGCAGCAGAACAGACACACGCACCAACAAAGACTCCACCCGGCCCTCACCCGGGGGGAGGGAGTGACCAACTTCAAGAGCACCTTCCTTCATCCCTGAGCGGCCTGCTCAGAAAGCTTACACTGTTTTTTATTTGCTTGCCAACTGGTTTGGCAACGCCTGGAGCGGGCTGGGCATCCCCACTGCGGTCGGCTCCATGCTGAGGCCTGGGTGGAGGCTGCTGCGGAGGCCCAGCGAGAGTGGCGACAGGCCACCGGCGGCGGGGTGAAGGCAGCAGCAGGCCGCCAGTGCAGGATGTGCCGGATGACCTCCGTCTGCGCTTAGGCAGCAAAGAACAGTTGGGTGCAGTTCTCTGTCGCGTCACCGACCAGGCCAACTTGGGAAATTGGGGAGACCAGGAACCGAACCTTGTCCGCATCCGCCATATCAACCAGGCTGAGCCAACAATGGCGCTGCTGAACCACTAATGTGGACATCGCCAGACCGATCGCGCACGACACCCATGTCCCGGAGGGTGAGGTCGGATGCAGTGCGGTGCTCACCTATGAGCGCACGGTCTGGTCTACCCTTGTGCATGTCCATGAGTGCCCTTGCCTGATAGACCTGTAGCAACGTCATGGCACATAAAGAGGAGGCAGCTTGCCCACAGGGTTTGTAGGTCCTGCGCGTAGGAACGGACGAAAACTCACAGGCCTTAGGGTGGAGACGAGGATCCCCCCAAAAGCAGCGGCCGCCGGACACAGGTGCACCCCACTGGATAGATAGCCTCATAACCCTTCACCGCTCCTCCGGCAAGGGTAGCGAGGAGGGAAGAACCACTCAGTCAGTTTTCGGCAGTAAAAGGTGCCATCCACAACCTAGTAAGCTCTCCATGCACTTCGGAAAAGAAGGGTACTGGGGCGGCGGGCTGATAACCAGCACGGCCTGCCCCGAGATACCAATCATCCAACCGAGACTAAACAGGGAATGGTGACCGGGCGAGACATCCAACACTATCCTCCTATCACCCATCCCAAGGCGAGTCTTGATCTCAACACCGCGACAGTCATATTCCCACAATGGGAACATAAGCCATCCACAAAAACCTAGTCAGCCTAGTCAGTTTGTAGATCATTTCCATCTAAACTAGTTATATTTCTTAAGCCTAGTAGTAAATTTTTAAAAGCAGTAGGATAACGATTTCGATCTCACACAGAGCGGAAGCACAACAAAAACAATGTTCTTCCACAAAATGCATGGAATTTTTTTTTGTTTTTTACCACTAGTGGGCCAAAAGTAACATAGTGCACCCTTAAAGGCGGTGCAACAAATACTATAACAATGAATACACATTTTATAAAAAAAATAAAAAAAACTCTTTTCACATTACAGCAATGATATTTCTTTTTAGAAATGGGCTGTTAAATGTGCTTAATCATTATGAATACAAAAAAATAAAAATAAAATATCTGACAACCAAAACAAATAAGTATGTGTACTAGGGCTGTCACTTTTTATTCGACATTCGAATAAATTCAAATACATTGCTTGATATTTGATATCGGTTCAAATTAGATTTTTCTCAAAAGTGATGAGCCATAATTCTGGGTTTCTGCTTTCTTTTGATTTTGGAGTGAAATACTCACCCGTTCACCTGGGATTCATATTTTGACATGTCAATGAATAGCATTTGGGTTATGTGTGCTTTTAAAGATTTAATAATTATTTAAAAATTATTTTAAAAAAAATCTGCAAAAATCAACAGTACAATCTCCACTTCTGTGTACAATATGTGCTGAACTAGACCGACACCGACAATGAGTGTGTGTGTCTGTCTGTGTGTGTGTGTGTGTGTGTGATGAGGGTCTGTCCTTCAGGTCTGTAGAGCTTCTGTGATGATTAGATGATGTTATCAGTGTTTGGTCTTCAACTGCAGTTCAGGGCATGTTCATATATTTAATTAAAATGCCATCGGCCAGTAGAAAGGGCAGTTATCTAACACAGACGCCTCTCTGCCCTCTAATTTAAAGATTATCTGCTGTGATTGGCATCTGAATGTTGAGATGGAGCGAGTGGAGAAAAGGAACATGTGGTGAAATGACCCGTCTGCTCTGAGCGCTGTCACCTGACCGCTCCATTTCCATGGCAACTATCAGGCGTACAGCATCGCTGATGTGTCGGCGAACAGCTGTGCGTTTCTGTGCTGATCACTGGAATGTGCAATGTAAATGTCTGAAGATACATGCATACTAATACTGTAGTGTGCATTAACCATACTGTGTGCAAATTCCCAGATGACTTACGGTATTTTCCAAAATGTGCATTATACAGCATATCCCACAATGCAATGGACTCAACATGACCTTGAATGTTTATTACAATGAAGTCTAATGCTACCTTAAAGCAGAAGATTGTCATATGCACATTAATGAAAGTACGTTGCTGAGGTGATTATCATGACATGAGTGATTTTATACCAGTGCTTCTGAATTCCGGGCCTGGGGACCCACAGCTCTGCACATCTCCTTTATCTGACACACCCAGTTCAGTTCATATAACTCTTTCTTAATGAGCTGATGATCTGAATCAGGTGTGTTAAACGAGGGAGATATACAAACTGCAGAGCTGTGGGTCCCCAGTACCGTAATTGAGAACCACTGTTTTATACAAAGGTAATGCAATTTATCGTATGTAACTTTTTGGATGCAAAGCAAATCTAACAGCACTTGGAGTGCACAGAGACGGCACAGATCAGATGCTTTAAAATAGTCCAAAAGTAGACTAAAAATGGTCATAAATGTGAATGTACGTGTAGAATGTGGTTTTGTTAGGGATAAACAGCATAAAATATCAGAATATGTCTGACATCATAAACTAAATACAGTGCCTTGTGAAATGATTTGTACCCTTAACTCAGTAGTTGAAGCGCCTTTAGAGCCTCAAGTCTTTTGGGTATGATGCGACAAGTTTTGCACATCTGCATTTGGTGATTTTATGCTATTCTTCTCTGCAGATCCTCTCAGGCTATCAGGTTGGATGGGGACCATTGGTGGACAGCCATTTTCAGGTTTCTCCAGAGATGTTTGGTTCAAACCAAGGCTGTGGCTGGACCACTTAAGGACATTTACTGAGTTGTATAAGCCAATCTGGTATTGTCTTAGGTGTGTGCTTAGGGGAAGGGAACAAAATTCAGCTCCTGGAGGGGGCCACATTCTTACAGAGTTTAGTTCCAACCCTGCTCCAACACACATACCTGTAGTTTTCAAATAATCCTGAAGGACATGTGTTTAATTAGGGTTGAAGCTAAACTCTGCAGGGCTGTGGCCCTCCACTGAGTTTTGCACCCCTGGCTTATGATCATTGTCCGTTTGGAAGGTAGATCTTCTGCCCGGTGCGAGGTTCTGAATGCTCTGGACCTCATTTCATTAACCCTTTCACGCGTAAATTTAAAATATTCTACCGTTATTTTAGAACGTATCACCTTATTATTTCCATGGAGACGAGTCGTGCCTGTCACATGAAACACCGCAGCCACAATAGCGCTGCATGGCAGATGTATCGCTTTTATTAAATGTTTCCTTTTTTATTCAAAATATTCACAAACTTGTTGGCTATGTCATCAACTACCTGATATTCTGATTCTCAAATATATAAGTGAATGTGTTTTGTTGTTGAAAAAAAACTTTATAATGATCATATTAGCTGATGCATGATGGGCTCATCCATGTTAGTTTGTGCAGTTCAGAGAATCGTATCTGTCGGATTTACAACACGTCAATTCATCCACTTCTCCAGAAATACATTGAGTGGGCAGTGTGGGAAAAAAATAGAGTAAACTTTATAGTTGCTTACACAATGTGTATCTGATCAATTTATATTTGAATGGATTGTTATTGCCGCTTCCATAGACATCAGTGTGTATTTTACTATAACATAACTATAGATGTATTGTTTTGCTAGTACTTGTGTGTATTTAAATGTCTGAAACCTAAAATAAACCTTATGTGATTGAAAACACTGAATAGTTGTTGCTAAGCACGTCCGTCTCTGGCTCAGAGCCAACCAAAGCGTGAAAGAACATTTGAATTTAGCAGTTGATTACGTGATGCACCGAACGTTCTAATCACACCGGGACCAGCCAAGACAGATCCCACCGGTGAGATCGTACACGTCAAAGGGTTAAGAATATCTCTATATGTTGCTGCAGTGAGCTTTCCTTCTACTCTGACGAGACCCCCAGTCTATGCCACTGAAAAACATGCCCACAGCAGCTGCCACCACCATGCTTTACTGTTGGGATGGTATTGTAGTGGTGATGTGGCAGGTTTCCTCCAGGCATGATGCTTGTAACTGAGGCCATGTTTACACCTGGTATTAAAATGTATTTTAGTCAATTGAGTGACAAGTATTCTAGGGAGACACATTCCCTTTTACACCTGGTGTTTTAATCAGTCTCTTTTGTCCACTTTTGACCACTTTTGTCCTAATTCCTTCAAGGCAGGGTCCTTTGGGTGGGGAAATATATATGGGCTTTTAAAGCAAAAAAAAAAAAAGAAAAGCTCACGCAATAGGTTTACACATTAGGTCAGTCAGTATTCAAACGCATTTGATCACATGACCGTCTACTACACTACGAAAGCAATCCGATCAAATGCGTTTTTGATTATCTCTGGATGTGGTCGATCACATCACAAGTGGACGAAGCGATATACAGGTGTAAACAGGGCCTAAAACGCTTTGAGCTTGTCCACTTTCAACCAGCTGAGAGTTTGCTCTTTTCCCGAGCTGGCCCCGGGGCCTATCCAAATATGTGTTTTCCCCAGTGAGCCTGCTCGCACAGAAACTGTGCAGGCGGAGTATAGACCCCCGTAAATGCCTGATCAGAGTCATCCTTTCCTTACTGCAAGAAAGGCTGGAGCGAAAGCCACATCCTTCCACACTGAAAGTATATATTACTGCTAACGCACGCACTTCATGATGCAGTAGAAGGTAAGTCGTGGGAAAGCAAAGCCTGGTCATCAGGTTTCTGACGGGTGCGAGGAGGTTGAATCCTCCCCGACCTCACCTCATCGCCTCTTTGGACATCTCCCTGATCTTAACGGCTCTTCTTCCCCAGATCTGCCTCAAATCTTTTTTTCTTTTGCTTCATAATTATGGTGTATGGAGTGAAGATTGATGTGAAGATTGATGTTTTAATTTAAAGCAGTTTACCATAAGGCTGCAACATAAAATGTGAAACATTTTTTTAAGGGGTACAAATAATTTCTCAAGGAGTATTATCATCGATGAATCAAACGGTTAATTATTGTAATTATTAAGTATTAAGTAATCAAATTACTTTGATTCAGCAAAGATTGATTAAAAGTGAAGACATTTACAATGTTGCAAAAGATTTGTTTCAAATAAATGCTGTTCAAATAAATGCTGAATTAATTATGTACCACCATTATATAATTATGTAATGTTTCACAATATTACAGTTTTTACAGTTTTTTTGATCAAACAAAGGCAGCCTTGGTGAGCAGAAGTCATCTTTCAAAAACATGAAACAGTTTTACCTCACCTTTGAACAGTAGGCTAGTTCCATTCACTTTAGAAAGTCAGAATTTTCAACTTCCTACTTGTAAAAGTATAACAGAACACCATTTGAAGTCAGCCGACGACACATATTTATGATGTTACATGAATATGAGCAAATAAAATATATCAAGTTCTACATTACCACATAAAAACTGATTGGCATACGTTTGCAGAAGCAGGTGTGTAACTTAGTAAATTATCCTCTCACAGAAATGCTAGCAAGCACTGTATAGCATAATTTGTTCATCTTGGTTGTTATGAGCCTTTCCTTGTTGACTGTAGTGTTGCCAATTTGTTATTTCATATGCCATCTTACAAGAATCTGTTAGAAATGGATGAATACAACACAGGTAAATATGCAACTCAAGGGGAACTTTATTCACAAGAATAGATACAGGTGGCTGCTGGGAACAGCAGGTAAGCAATTTACAATGCAGTCTGATACTTTGATTAGACTTAAAGGCACCTAACTTTATCATTATGAATATAAACAACTAACATGGCTGTAGTACTCACTATCAATCCAGCATATCGATACTGGTAAAGTTTAAAATATATTGAGTTTGATTCGGTAACGAGCTAGTAACATAAGGCAAAGCTAAAAACAGTTTGCATTGATACACGTTTTTCCCGTTACCATCAGTTACACTGTGATGAAGGTGAATTTCATGCAAGATTCATAACATATACGGTGTTTTGGATCAACTGCTTAACTGTTGGCTTTTTTTGCCTTCGCTGACTGTATATGCAGGTACAGGTACTACCCTGCCTTCAACTGTATTGTCTTTGTTTGCAGGAATGCCACGATCAGGAGGAACGCTTAGTTGCAGGAGACAGATGATGACGGAAGACTGAAGGCGGGGGAATGACGGTCGAGAAACAGTCTCAGGTACATACGGGTAGGTAGCCAGGGAAGTTTATATGTCAACGAGACCAGACGCATGTGATGTGGAAGGTGACTGCTTTTATAGGGAGGTGCTGATGATGGTAACAGCAGACAGGTGTGGTGATTATGGAGTGTGAACTGGTGTTCAAAAGGAATTCTGGGAAACGTAGAGCTGAATTAGAATTCTGGTGATTGAGAACGGATTGGTTGATCAGTGATCTGGGGCCCTATCACACACCCGGCGTGACGCGAGTGTCTTTTGCCAGTTTCAGCCCAACACAGTTTTCATTTTCACATCCTGTGCCACGTTGTTTAAATAGCAAATGCCTTTGTGCCCATCTGTTCGCCCATGGGTGTGCTGGTCTGATAACGAGGTGTGTTAAGGGGCATTGTTGGCTGGCACATTGCGACATTATTTTGAAGAAACCGAAATAGACTGTCATTGGCAGCCATTGACCAACTGAAACCTGGTCTAAAGTGGCGCAGTATTTAAAAAAAAAAATTTATTTAAAGGGTGCATTAGTAATATGCACCTATAGGCGGGTGCACAACGCACGTACTCTGCTTATTACACACACACAGCAGCACACAAACATGCCAAATATTACAAATAAAGGATTACAATGTAAAAGATTATTGTGTTCATAAAGATATGGGGGATATCCGGCTTGTCCTGTAGATGGTCTGCTTGTGTGCTTTAACCTCACGCACGAGCTGATCCGTGTCCTCACTAAAGAAGCGTTCAGTCTTTCCGCTTGCAAATTACGCCATGTAAACAGTGAATCCGCCATGGCTCGAGCGCAACTGACTTTTAAAGGGAATGGAAGATGCGACTCTGGTTGGTTTATTGCATGTTACACCCAAAACACACCCATTACTCATTAAGAGAATAGAGACAACCATTTTAGACCATTAGCTGGGCACTGACCATTTTTCCCATTGTTAAACTAGCAAAAGTGGATTCGGACACGACCTAAGTGTACTTGCACCGTGTGATTTAGACCATGCGCTTTGATCATAAAAATAGCGTATTGAGGGTGTGATGGATGATCACACCTTGGTGTTGAGGGGGTGATGGATGATGTCGTTGATCCCGTGACAGTATCAGGTAATGGATCGCCTCAATGGTTGAAGTCTGAGGGTTGTTGTTTTGTTAATTACAACTAAAACTATTAAAATCAGTAACCAATAAAGCTGAAATAATAGAAATGGCAATTTTATTGCCAAGGCAGAATTTCAGAATATATATCTTATATTTTTAAGACATAAAACTGATTTCAAAAAGGAATATCCTCATTTATACTCTCTGCTATTGTCATTTGATTTCTTTGGATGACTGCCTGCGGCGGCCCTCGAGGGTCCTAACGAGTGTGAGTCTGGAGCTATTGAGTCTGTCAGAGCAGAGCTGTCATTACCAGCACACACTGATGAGCATTCCTGCAGCCTGGTCAGCATGTGCACACTGATACAGCAGTGCAGGAACAGAGACAGATGACCAGAGAGCCCGTCATGATAGTGTAGACAGCTGCCTACTAAGACAACATCCTGTGTGACCAAATCCAATATTATGATATGAGTGATTTTATATCACGGTAAGAACGCAAATCAAAAGATTTTGCATGATAGAGATGCATGAGTCAAGTTTAAAGCTGTTGCCAAATTAGCCAATGTGACATGTTCTATACCGTGTCCTTGAGTGTGTGATGTATGTAAGTAAAATAATGACAAATGTTTTTGAAACAAAAAAGCTTGTTGAATTTGCACTACTTGAAAAAAAAACTAGGCATTGCATTAACCCTACTTGCATTTTAATGCATTGCATTTTTAGGGGTTGCATGTTTATGGGCTGAAATTCAACATGGTTGTATATTCAAGCTGTGAATATTTCAATTCAAAACATTTCACACAAGTATTCTTTAATTAAAAAATTAAATAATCCATATTCACCTTTCAGATTCCACTTCAAAAATATTAAATCTGTTTAAAAATACAACCAATAACATTCGACGGGCAATTTTCGGTCTATTTTATTTCGCTTTACAAATTCAGTGGTTCAAATTCGACAGAAAATTTAATTAATCTAGTCTCACATGACCCTTCAGAAATCATCCAAATATGCTGATTTACTATTCAGGAAACATTTCTTAGTATTATCATCAATAATTACAACTGTTCAATAGTTGTTAATCCCTGCCAAAATTAACAAGGATACAGCAGCATCAGTTAAGAGCTTGAGATGAAATATGACGTATGTGATGTGTGAAGAAAATTAAGGTTAATCAAATGTAATAATAATAAATAAAAAAAAAAAAAAAAAAAAAAAAAAAAAAAAAATATATATATATATATATATATATATATATATATATATATACACTCACCGGCCACTTTATTAGGTACACCTGTCCAACTGCTCGTTAACACTTAATTTCTAAGCAGCCAATCAGATGGCGGCAACTCAGTGCATTTAGGCATGTAGACATGGTCAAGACAATCTCCTGCAGTTCAAACCGAGCATCAGTATGGGGAAGAAAGGTGATTTGAGTGACTTTGAACGTGGCATGATTGTTGGTGCCAGAAGGGCTGGTCTGAGTATTTCAGAAACTGCTAATCTACTGGGATTTTCACGCACAACCATCTCTAGGGTTTACAGAGAATGGTCCGAAAAATAAAAAACATCCAGTGAGTGGCAGTTCTGTGGGCGGAAATGCCTTGTTTATGCCAGAGGTCAGAGGAGAATGGCCAGACTGGTTCGAGCTGATAGAAGGGCAACAGTGACTCAAATAACCACCCGTTACAACCAAGGTGGGCAGAAGAGCATCTCTGAACGCACAGTACGTCGAACTTTGAGGCAGATGGGCTACAGCAGCAGAAGACCACACCGGGTGCCACTCCTTTCAGCTAAGAACAGGAAACTGAGGCTACAATTTGCACAAGCTCATCGAAATTGGACAATAGAAGATTGGAAAAACGTTGCCTGGTCTGATGAGTCTCGATTTCTGCTGCGACATTCGGATGGTAGGGTCAGAATTTGGCGTCTACAACATGAAAGCATGGATCCATCCTGCCTTGTATCAACGGTTCAGGCTGGTGGTGGTGGTGTCATGGTGTGGGGAATATTTTCTTGGCACTCTTTGGGCCCCTTGGTACCAATTGAGCATTGTTGCAACGCCACAGCCTACCTGAGTATTGTTGCTGACCATGTCCATCCCTTTATGACCACAATGTACCCAACTTCTGATGGCTACTTTCAGCAGGATAATGCGCCATGTCATAAAGCTGGAATCATCTCAGACTGGTTTCTTGAACATGACAATGAGTTCGCTGTACTCAAATGGCCTCCACAGTCACCAGATCTCAATCCAATAGAGCATCTTTGGGATGTGGTGGAACGGGAGATTCGCATCATGGATGTGCAGCCGACAAATCTGCGGCAACTGTGTGATGCCATCATGTCAATATGGACCAAACTCCCTGAGGAATGCTTCCAGCACCTTGTTGAATCTATGCCACGAAGAATTGAGGCAGTTCTGAAGGCAAAACGGGGTCCAACCCGTTACTAGCATGGGGTACCTAATAAAGTGGCCGGTGAGTGTATATATATATATATACATATACATTCACCTAAAGGATTATTAGGAACACCTGTTCAATTTCTCATAAATGCAATTATCTAATCAACCCATCACATGGCAGTTGCTTCAATGCATTTAGGGGTGTGGTCCTGGTCAAAACAAAAACTCCAAACTAAATTTCAGAATGGGAAAGAAAGCTGATTTAAGCAATTTTGAGCGTGGAATGCTTGCTGGTGCCAGACGGGCCAGTCTGAGTATTTCACAATCTGCTCAGTTACTGGGATTTTCACGCACAACCATTTCTAGGGTTTACAAAGAATGGTGTGAAAAGGGAAAAACATCCAGTATGTGGCAGTCCCGTGGGTGAAAATGCCTTGTTGATGCTAGAGGTCAGAGGAGAATGGGCCGACTGATTCAAGCAGATAGAAGAGCAACTTTGACTGAAATAACCACTCGTTAAACCAAGGTATGCAGCAAAGCATTTGTGAAGCCACAACACACACAACCTTGAGGAGGATGGGCTACAACAGCAGAAGACCCCACCGGGTACCACTCATCTCCACTACAAAAAGGAAAAAGAGGCTACAATTTGCAAGAGCTCACCAAAATTGGACCGTTGAAGACGGGAAAAATGTTGCCTGGTCTGATGAGTCTCGATTTCTGTTGAGACATTCAGATGGTAGAGTCAGAATTTGGCGTAAACAGAATGAGAACATGGATCCATCATGCCTTGTTACCACTGTGCAGGCTGGTGGTGGTGGTGTAATGGTGTGGGGGATGTTTTCTTGGCACACTTTAGGCCCCTTAGTGCCATTTGGGCATTGTTTAAATGCCACGGCCTACCTGAGCATTGTTTCTGACCATGTCTATCCCTTTATGGCCACCATGTACCCATCCTCTGATGGCTACTTCCAGCAGGATAATGCACAAAGCTTGTATCATTTCACATTGGTTTCTTGAACATGACAACAAGTTATTAAAAAAAAGCATCGTATGTATTCAATTACTGTATAATTCTTGCTATTGTTGATTTGTGCTTTTCGTTTTATCCAAGCCCTATCATAGATCAAAAATTTGCTTAAAAAAAAAAAAAATTACTGTATATATATATATGTATATGGCTTTAATATGTTAGATGTTACGTGCAAGATGACATATTTCATATAAAAGGTCCATATATGTTTTATAATTGTATTTTGTACAATAGTAAATAGTAAAATGGCCCCCACAGTCACCAGATCTCAACCCAATAGAGCATCTTTGGGATGTGGTGGAACGGGAGCTTCGTGCCCTGGATGTGCATCCCACAAATCTCCATCAACTGCAAGATGCTATCCTATCAATATGGGCCAACATTTCTAAAGAATGCTTTCAGCACCTTGTTGAATCAATGCCACGTAGAATTAAGGCAGTTCTGAAGGCACAGTATTACTATGGTGTTCCTAATAATCCTTTAGGTGAGTGTATATATATATATATATATATATATATATATTTATAAGGACAAACATTTCATTTACAGAATGAAAGTCTAAAAGAAGTCCATGAAAAAGGTTAAAACATAAAAAAATAAAATCTACTTAGAAGGCATTTGAAAAATAGCCCAAATAAATATAGTTAATAAAAGTTTCTAAGACTATCAAAAAGTCTAAAGTTAAAATGTTAGTTTCCATAAAAATCTACTCCCGGAACATTAAAGTCTAAGCAGCTGCAGACACATTTAGTACTGATATTTTGTAAGAAGTGCTCAGTAAATACGAGCTCATCCAGACTTCCAAATCCGATTTCCATAAATTGTGCAGTGTGTCTGTTAGCGTGACCTGGACTGCTGTGTAGGCATGTTGGCATTTCGCCTGTTATGAGCTGCTGTAATGACTCATTAATAATATGGAGTGTGTAAAAGAGTAAGTGAGAATGTGTGTTACAGTGCAACATTTCAAACACTTCAAAAGCACCAGCCAAACATGCATGATTGTCATAACTAAAACTTTTAAAAATTAAATTAGCATACATTCAAAAACATCCTTATGAAATACTTTTTTTTTTTTTTGCAAGCAACATTTACCTTGTGTGTTCCACACAACATAAGGGTGAGTAAATGACAAATTTATATTACAGTATTTCCTTTTCAATGTTTTGTTCCTGACAATTTTTATGCAGTGGTTGGGCTTATTTTTCTCAAGTAATATATCAAATATGAAGATTTCAGAGTGGATGTACCAACTCCATGGCCACAAGAACAAATGCATCAAATGTTCCTAAAATATGTTTTAATGTTCATTGTACCTCAAGTATTTCAAGGATTCATCTATAACTCAATTAAAAAAAAGTTCTGTCTAGAGCTGAAAAATAATTCTGTATCCATGGCAACTTGCCATCCTAGTTTCTAGCATCTTATATTTTCCTTAGAGCAACACATTTCAAAACGTGTTTTATCTGTTTGCATACATATCCGATTTATATTTAAATACCATCATCATGAAGCAGAATTAATCTTATTTAGCAGCTACCCAATACTGTTCACACCAAATGTTTTGGTGAGTTTTTCCATAAAATTTGTTTGGTTATGGCGGAAATGGAGACGAGACCATAGCAGTCATTAATTTGACTCATTTACATGACACAACACTTCTGGGAGCATTTGACTAAATAACTGCTCTAACATTTATTTAGTACAGTATTTATGGAAATTTAGGTTGGTAATACGATTCCCTTATATTAATTGCTTCTGCTTGTAATAATGAATTGTCCTTGCATAAATGTAAATGCAAATGTAAATCATTATCGCAAAGTGCCTTTATTAGGAACTATTACCAAATGAGTTACTATTGGAGAATTGAATTATAGAGCAATAATCCCCCCCAATTTATTTAATAAAACATTAATTTGACTGTTCGCTGACTTGTGTTAACCAACTTTATGTGAAAAATGTCATTACCAACACACACAGAATCACACATTATTCTAAAATTCCCTTTAAGGTTAAGACCACTCTTTATTATTGCTCTTTATTACTTTTATCATTTTTATAACATAAATGTAACAGTTTTAGGTTTTATTTTTCAAGGTTTTATGTCAAAAGAGCCCCTAATTCGAAGAAAGCCATACGAGACGTGTTGTTGCAGAAAACGTACACAGCCAGCAACTCTCGGCTTCACTCTGTCAGTCATTTATTTGTTGGCAAACAAGTTTCACTGTTACAACAAATATTAGTGAGAGGTCATTCAACCACAGGAGAAAAAAAAATGTGGATAAACAAAAGAATAAATAAAATTAATAATCATATTTGTGATAAAACGTTTAATGTGCCGCAATCATTTCACCTCTAGCCCCCCCCACCCAGTTTAATAAATAGACATTCATTCTCCATCAGAAAAAAAAAAGCCAAAAGAAGATATTTTTTTAAGTTTCTCTCATTCTAAATGTGGATCTCTGAAATCAAAAAAAGTGTCTTGTGTGAATCTCTGTCAAAGTCTCGCTCTCTCTGAATGAAAAAGACTTCTGTTGATCATATACTGCGATACTCATATTTCTACCCCCAAAATAGCAACATATTTTCAATGTTGGGCACCTTTCTTCATCTACAAACTGGTGTCTATAAATCAAACAGAATGAGGAAAAAAATATATTTTTTGTCCATTTTGTTGTTTTCTTTTTTTTCTACTTGCCATTATCCATACTGAAATGAAGACATGAATGTAAAAGATATAATAAAAAAAAGGGATCAAAACCTGTCGTGTTGAGGACAAGACCATCAGGAGAGAAAGGAAATGGTCTGAAATCACCATGGTTACGGAAGCGGAAGGCGTAGGAACAGAATAAGCACTATCGTGTGTAACACTAGTGTCTGTACATTTACATAGAAATATTGTAGAATTCTCCAGTATTAGTTCTTCCCACGCTTTTCAATATTTGTTATTAATACAGCAAAGAACAGAAATGGCGGAGTCGTCCTTCGGCATTGTTCTCTGTTGCAGCAAAATGTGCTGCTTTTTTACCACATGAGAAGAAGAAATATATTTAAAAAGCAAATATGGATACAGAAGGTATTAAAATAGTTTCCGAGTCACATTGTTTCAGACTTGATTGGTGTTGACTAGATGCACTGAGCTACTAACAATGTTTTTGGCAGTTATTTGTATTCCTTAGGGGATGCTGAGAGTGAAAAACCCTTCAAACTCTCGAACTCCCCGCAAGGTTATACATCAAATCCAGGTTTGGGTCCATTTTCCCTTTAAGTAGAAGTGCACGACCAATAGAATCAAAACAATGCCAACTTTCATTCCTCAACAAGCAAGAGTACCCATAATCCTTTCTTGAACAGAATACAAAATCGCCTCTCAAGGTTTGTTGGTGCAGTTAATTTTTCTGCAGACACGTAGAAGCAAAAGTGAACAACTGTGGACGACAGAACGGTACGGAAACGTAGAAGAGCACGTAGAGCTCGAGATGTTATTGGGCGATGAGGATGAGCACAGCAGAATGCATGACGTTCGGCACTCTCTATAGGCTGGTGACCATGTGTGCGGGCTCCTGGGGCATTTCTTCGGGCGAAAGCTCATCTTTGGGCGGGATGATAAAGCCGTCGCTGCTGCCGCGGCCCAGCTGGTAGTAGCTTTGAAGTTGGTGCAGATGGTTGCGTGAGCCCAAGTTGGGCATGCTCTTATAGTACACTTCATCTGGCTCCCCGGTCCTGGGAAGCGTGTGCGTGTCGCCACCGTGGGGCAGCGAATGCGTGTCGGTGCGCTCGGGGTCAGGCAGCGTGGGCATGCTGGTGTAGAGTGAGTCTCTCTGCGGGGACGGAGTCTCTTCCGTTTGCTCCTCTGTCAGCAGAGGGAAGAAACTCTCGCTGTTTTCTTGCGGAAGGCGCCGTCGTAATGAAGAGGCTGAGCTGAACGTGGTGGGAAGAGGCTGGACGTGGCGTGGTGGCGGAAGCAACGGTGCATTGGACTCCTCCCTGATCAGCTCCAGCCCTAGACTGTCCTCGGGCGGGAAAGATGGCGAGTCGTCCAAGCCCAACGCAAGGTTAACGGGCAGCATGGGCGAGTCTTTCACCCCGCCTCCGTTGCTGACTTCGTTCACCAACTTGTTCATGAGGTTGCGTCCGTGCTCGGCCGTGCGGTCGTGGTTGTTCAGGTAGGTGGGCAGGTAGTTGGAGGTGAGCTCTTTCAGGATCCGTTTCTCCAGCGTGGTCTCTTTGTGTACGTTGTACGTGCGGTCGATGATTTGCACGCAGTCGCTCATGTAATCGGCGCTGGCCAAGCTGTAGCTGTTGCCATGGTTACCATTCAGTGGTAGAGTATCCATGGCACTTGTATCCCGAGCATTGTTCAGGATTCCCTCTGCAAGACGAAGAGTCAAGGAGAAGAGTAATTAAAAAACACTTGCGCCTGGTGCACATAATAAGACCGACATGCAGAACCGCTCGCAGAAACAAACTGAAAAACCTTGAAATTCTTCGTCCCTGGGGCGAATATTAATTGAGCTTCCAAATGAATGATATCTTGATTGAATTCGTCATGGGTTCAAGGCTGATGTGAGGTTTAAAACTCTAAAACTTGCCAGCTAATCCTGTGAAAATGGACTTACCAGTCAAGCACGTCTTTGGCTATAAATTAGCATTCCTCAATTTTCCCACATATCAAAGAACACTCAAACCAACTGCAAAGCCAGCAAACACGACAAAAACACAATGCACAAACACACAACAATACACAACAGCTAAAGCAGACGCTTGGCATGTAAAAGCTTTTGACAAACCAAATCATGCTGGCCTTTATATAACACTCATATATCATCAGGTACAGAGAGAGAGCAGCTTCTCCGCCTATAGATTTCTACATTCATTAAATTTAGCATATTATCAGCATCTTGACGTTACATTTAACACTCTCCCACACTCTAAAAAACAAAATGTGGGAGCACTTTCTTATTTGCCAATTTTTAGATAAACCATTTGAACATAAACAAACAAATAACATTGGTTTTACTTATCAGTGGATTTGACAAATATGCAAATTTTAACTGGGGGAGAAAAGCCCTGGGTTGCAAAACACCGAATTGTCCACTCAGCTTCTATTTTAACAAAAGCATCACTTTGCGTTGATGAAGAGACGAGAAAATTAGGTTTTAATTTTATTGAGGTTGAGAGTGCTCTCTGATTAGAATATTGACTTAAACATCTCTTTGCAGAATGTCGCTTACTATAGTTTTAAGAAAAGAGTAATAACGTTAAGGGAAATTACATTTGGTAAGCAATGTTTAGTTTGACTCCCATACTTGTCTCTCTGTAGGGCTCTTAAAGGACAGCATGGAAAAAGGAAAGAGAAAAAGGTACAGGTAAGCATTCACAGTGACCGCTCAAATAGAACATGCACACAGATTAATGAAGCGCAGGTAAATGGTTACGCTCAACCCCATCGTTTCACCTCTCAAATACAGACACACACCCCCGCGTCCCCTCGTAATCCCAGGATGCACATGTAAATGCCATAAAATTGTGCTTTAAAGACCCTGAATGTCTGGAGGGCATCGAAATGGGCTTCTGTCTCCATTAGCGGCGCGCTCCGCTCCGAACGCTGTTCCACAGTCAGACTTGTATTCGGTAAGGGAGTTATTGATCGGGCTAAAGAGGAACATTAAAAGTGGCCTGGGATCTATTCGTAATTTCAGGGCTTTTATTGATATTAGATTTCAAGGTCGCTACAATGTTGTCAACGTAGATGAAGAGGTTGTTATCCTGCGCTCACCCCTCCCCATTGACGTTGCCCAGAAACGCGTCTGTCTCTCTGTCTCTAGAGCCTTTTGAATTCTTTCTGATCTCTGCATTAGTGAAGGTGGCACTAACAGGTGGTGACGGCTGATCACCAGTGCAACAGACAGACAGGAAGAGACAAGAGTGAGACAGCTGCGTGCAGGGATGCGTTATTGTTAACAGGAGAAGCCAGGCCTCCTGCGAGCATCTCAGCATGAGAGTGCAGTAAATTCCTGTACTAAAAGAACGTTCTGGACGTATGAAGTCTTGCTCTGAAAACTGACGTTTTTGCATGCAGCCCTACAAAAGCATATTCTTATTAGTGCTGTGAAATGCCACAAAAAAAATCTAGTGTCACAGTCCAGATCATTCTGAATGAGACACATTTGACTGCCTTTGCTGATTTAATCTTGTGATTCGGCATTAATGCATGTGTAAAATTGCATTCGTATTTCTTTCTACATAAAAGGGCCTGTTTACACCTGGACACTCCATGCATTTTTCACTGATTGGATAAATATCCGATTTCTTAAATATGTTCCATTCAGACTTGGCCACATAAATTTATCTCTGCAAAACTAATATAAATTCCTGCACTATTTTAAAATTTAACGGAGTGCAAGTCAACAAAAGCAACAGAAATGAGCTGCATTTTATTTATCATCAGCTAATATTGGCCGCAATAGGAGAGAAAACGGAATCAGCACTGGTACGACCATTTAGTCTCACTAGTTTTAATAAAGAACAGCGTGATATACTGTAAAGTCGCAAGTGCGAGTTACAAAGTCAGAATTGCGTGATATAAAGTCCCAATTGTGTTATAAAGTCAGTAAAGTCGCAATTCAGACTTTTTTTCTAGCAATTGCGAGTTTATATCTTGCAATTCCTACTATATAACACACAATTGTGAGTCTATATCTCGCAATTCTGACTTTATAACACACAATTGCAAGTTTATATCTCGCAATTCTGACTATAACTCGCAATTGTGAGTTTGTATCTCGCAATTGTGAGTTTGTATCTCGCAATTCTGACTTTATAACACGCAATTGCGTGTTGTAAGATGTACGTGTTGAGATGTAAACTCGCAATTATCTTTTAAAATGTTTTATTATGTGACAGAAACAAGCTTCCATGGGTATAACACGCTCTCACACTTTTATTTTTTCACTATTTTGGAAGGAGCAAATTTTACATAGTATGTTGCTTTAGCAACCAGATGCATTTACACTTGCCCATTTCCATCTGGAATGTTTCTCAGACCAACTCCTGAAGTGGTTTGAGTGATCGGATTTAAATCCGTCTCGAAAGAGTTTCCGAGGGCATTTACACCTGGTCTTTTCACGATCAGATAGCAATCAAATCAGAGAAAAGGCAAGAAGTGACCAGGTGTAAACAGGCCCATAAAGTCATTATCCCATACTGGTCCTGAAATGCTAAGCCTCCTGCGAGCATTGCAGCATGAGTGCACGGTAGATTTTTAGTCTTTAGATGTTTGAATTCTTACTGAGTGTTTTGTATGCAAGGAGCGCATTTTTTGTTTTCAGTTGCATCAGTGCTGTGACAGGTAATAGAAACGTCATGCATTACTGTCCAAACCCTTTTGCCTGAGAAACATTAGACTGACATGTTTTTAAAAGAGTGGACGGTTTTGTCTTGTGATTCGGCACTAATGCATGATTAAAGTTTGGATTCGTATTTCGGTCTAGAAAAAGTCATTATCCCATGCTTGTTCTGAAATGCCCGGCCTCCTGCGAGCGTTGCAGGATGAACGCATGGTAGATGTCTGGACTGTGGATGAGTGAAGTCTTACTGACTGCACATTCATTGTTTTCAGTTGCATCAAGTCTAGTGTAGCTGTCAAAACCCATCTGCATGAGACACATTAGTGCGACGTGTCTTCAAGAGTGGGCGATTTGATTTTATTCTACGATTAGGCACTAATTTCGTAGTGTCGCAAAATGTAGCCATCAGTTACTATGATTATTTCAGCTTTATGAACTCATTTTTCATTGGGAACCACGTTATTACAGACCATACCAGACAAAAGACAAAGATGATCGCAGACACGTTCAGCTTGAAGCCACATAGCGGAGCCCTTTCCTCCCAAACACACACACACTCACGCACAGTTAGTGCACAGGAAGTTAAAGCAACGGAAGAATGCAGCACACCTTGAGCGTTGTACATGCTGAGAGTGGGGTTGTTATAGACTGATGATTCGCCCAGTAAGGTGTTATAGGGGTTGTTAGAGGCGTGTGAGCGCAGCAGAGAGTTTGGGATGAGGTGATTGGCCATGGCACCTGATGCAGCCACACAGATGGAGAGAAGAACACACAGAGAAGATCAAACGAATGCAGCAACAATGTTAGCATTGTTATTATACAGACGTCTCATCAGCAGCCACAGAAAAAAGCAAGAACATTCGAGCAATGTTAGCATTCTTATCTTATCAGAGCCAATGCAAATGTGTCTGTTGTGGAAGAGACCTGTTCCCGGATAAAATGGAACATCTCATTTATCACTGTTTTGCCCCTCCTTTTTTATGTTAATTTAAAAGTGGTCTTAACTTAAAATTGTATCTCTGCTACAAAGACCAAAACATGTTGAAGATTCATCTTGTACTTAGACTTTATTTCAAATGTATGAAGCCCATTTCCACCACATAGCATAGCAAGAAAGAAAAATCATGATTTGGTAAAGTATGACCCAAGTCATAACTATGACATATAAAGACACAATTATGAGATAACAAGTAAAAATTAAGATAAGTCAATGTTATGAGATTAAAAGAACACAGTTTTTATTTATTAATTATCTCACAATTTTGATTTTATCTCATACTTATAGACTTACGATGTCATCATTTTGACTAAGTATCTAAATTTTTACGTCATAATTTCAACTTGATCTCATAATGGCTATATCTCATATTTGTGATTTTACCAAAGCATGATTTTTTTCTTATGTGGCAGAAATAGGCTTCCATAAGATTGAGATTGTCCCTCCTCCTAATATAACCAACTGAACACCTGACTAGCAAAAAAGGTTATGATGAAAATAAAAAGATAGTGGCTATTTAAAAAAGGGACACCTTGTTAAGCTTCCTATAACACAGAAAATAAAACTGTGCTCATCAAACCATTTCCATAGGGTGTTTATAATTTGTAGCATGAATGAAGACAGAACCAGTCTGAAAGGCTGTTAACACACATTAACATGCTGACAAGTTGTATCTCTCCAAGAAGTTCAGTCTCAAAATTCATACACTTTTAAGAACAGCTTTTGTAACAAATTCTCCTCCATCTTCTTCACTTTTAAGACAATTACTGTTGGATTGAAATTGCCTGCGGTGAGCAGTGTTCCTATTATTATGCATAATTTCTCAGCAGGCTAACACAGAACCCGTGCGCACCGATTTTCACCCGAGTTCTACATCTCCCACTGTTTGGGAGACTGTTTGTTTAATAAATATTTAGCTAATTTGATGATGCTTTTATTTAACAATAAGAGCCTAATCCTTTCAGCCCAACTCTCAGTTTTTAACCGACTCGGTAAGACTTTCTGTTTGATTCTCCAATTAAAATCATGTACAATATGAGCTCATTTATTAAACAGAGGTTTGGTTGTGATTATCAGAGTAGGCACGTTTATTATACTGTCAGCTAATTATAGACCTCTGAAAATCATATGCTGAACATTGAGATAAGCACCTTCAGAGAGACAGAGAGGGGGGGGGGGGGGGGGGGGGGGGGGGTAAATGCATCTTTTGCTTAGCAGGGGAAATGGTTACACACATTGACATTTGACCTGCACAGTGTTTGTGCAAAAGGTCCTGACCTTTAATTGAAAATATGTAATCATATTCATTTTAAAATGCAGTTAAAAATGTGTTGAATTTCATGAGCTAAATAATATTATTCACAGAAACATGAAAAATCAGCAGACGATATATTGTATGATTACAATCAAAGTATTATGGTAGCACTTTACGGTTTTGCATATACATTCTATGTACTATTATAATTTACATTAATACTGGGCAATAACTAATAATACCCCTATTGCTACCTTATATTACTTCCTTAACCCATGTTGTTACTTTATTACTCTGTTCTTTCTGCTGTAAGTCTGTAAGTAAGTGCTGTAAATGGACATGCTGTAAATGGAAGTGCAACCAGAATTAAATTTTCATCTAGTGTTTCTTTAAGCAGTGTTTCTCGGATGCATTTTAAAGAATAGAAAAGGAAGTAAAAATCAGCAACTTTCAAAGTATCCTACACGCATATATTCTGTGTGTGGCTTTCACACAAATTACCAAACGCAACTGTTTTTAAAACATACTAAAGGGATAAACTCTAAAGTCAAAAAAGTCTGATTATATAACTTAATTATTTATTTATATTAGATATTTAAATAGGCTGTCCTAAAACACCTAAAGTTTTAAAAAGTGTTAGGTGTAATTAATTGCTAAGTAATCCAACTGTAATTTAATTATGTTTCCCTTAAAAAAGTAAAGTTAAATTACACTTAATTTTTCTGTAATTTTAATACAGGTACTTCTGATGAAATTAAATGAAATTCTATAATATAGACTATAGAACAATTCTGTATAAAACAATAGGGAATTTGAAATCAACATGTATGAAAAAACATAAAAATGTATGTTTTTAATGTAACCTTTTCCCTTTAAACACTTTTGTCAGTTTAAGAATAATTTATGCAATTGTACACTGTTTATTTGAAAGAATCAAAAGTGCAGTTTCATCCTTGTATTTTTCAACTAGTCAAAGTTGATTTCGGATTTAGAAAGTATTAAGTTATCCAGCACTTTTTTTAGAGAGAGTAGTTCATATAGTAATCTTATTACACTGTTGAAGCTAGATAGAAATGAATTACTTTTTTTAAGAGTAACTTGCCCAACACTGGTTTTAAAATGTTAACTTTTAACTCTCTCCCTGCCATTGACAAGTTTTTTCAGCAATACATGTTTTCACAGTTATATAGGACATAAGTTACGCTGTTATGCATCTTCTCAAATACTACAGGATCTTTGGATCCAAAAAACAAGCGAAGAAAAAGATATGCATTAACCAGAAGGAGTGGATAGAAGTAAGTAAGCTAACATGATCATGAAACAATCAACAGCATATAAATCATATAAATGCCTAACATTACTATACAATACAATACAATTTTATTTATATAGCACATTTAAAAACAACTGGCGTTGACCAAAGTGCTTAACAAAGCCAAAAGACATACAATACAAGTACAATATAAATATAAGACACACACATCAAGATATATTAAAAGCTATTGAGAAAAAATGCATTTTCAAAGATTTAAAAATGGACAAAGTTTGGCCAGATCTGATGTGAGCCGGTAAGCTAGTCCATAGCTTAGGTCCAAATGCTGCAAAAGCGCGATCACACCTATTTTTTAATCTGGTTCGAGGGACAGATAGTTACTGAATGAAATGAAAAGAGGTTTACGACTGTGCAAGATTTGGGGGTGTTGATTGACTCGATCTACTCCCATCTACACTGTAAAAAAAGATTAGTTGACTCAACTTAACTAAGTCAAGTCATCTTGTTGCTTTGACTGAGTTAAGTTGAGTCAACTCCCTGTATCAAGTAATGTGGACTGGAAAACATTACTTAAGAGAACTAAAAAAAGATGCTGGTTGAACTTATTTTGGTATTGGACTCATGTACACTTTCACACTAAGTCAGGTGGAACCGGGGATTGAACCATCAACCTTCCGGTTTGTAGACAACTTACAGGTTTGTAGATAACCTACATGAACCACTGACCCATTACCACTCAGATTTGATCAAGTTAGGGCAACTATTTATTGCCAAGTTACTTGAGTTTACAGAAATTACTAGATTTAAAAAATTTAAGCAAACTAATATCTACAAAGAATCTACATGAGAATTGGCCAGTCAATCTTAAATATTAACTTAAATATTAACACATGAAAAAATAGCTGAAAAGACAATTCAATAAGGACCTTTATTAAAACCCCAACAAGTCCCACTTCAAACAGCCTTGCTTCAAAATAAGAGTCAATGGATGTCGAGACGTCAAAAAAAGAACTTCCTTGGGACATGTTAAAGAATTTGCCTTTACACCCTCTAACACACTTTTGCTTGGGGCTGCTCACAATTAATTGAGTGATAATTGAGCATTATTGAAGACACCTGATGTTAACAAGCAGAATCACTGAAGGAGAAAACCGGAATTGGTATGTTACCATTATGTTGATCAGTGTTTGTTTTAGTTGGGCTCTTGACCCTCACATCATTAACTTCCAAATTTGTTTGGCTGCTGTACATGATTTATAACAGCCAGATGAACAAATAAAAAAGGTGATCTGATGGTGTTGGTTGTGTTTTAACATAATCAATAATTGGCCTAAATCACTTAACTCATTGAAAGCATAATTTTAGAGTTAAGTTTAATTTATGGATTATAGCTGCACTGTCCTTATAGAGTATGAATTTAGCCTTTTCACTTAAATCTAAATGATAAAATAAATTACAAAATAATCTCTTTAAAAGTATTTCAGGTAGGCACATACAGACATCAAGAATTAGCGTATGAATCTCAACAATGGTGACAAACAGCTCACCTCTGAACATAAGCTCATTATTTATTCATGCTGCAATGCATGATGGGAGCCATGAATGAGATTTGATTGGTGGCACCCAGAATGCACTGCAAAATGCTTTATAATTGTCACCATTGTTGAGATTCACAGGCTGATTCTTGATGTCTGCGTTTAAAAAAAACAAACAGTTTGTCTGTGATTAAGTTTCAAGAATTTTGTTTGGATTACATTGTAAAAGTTAAAAATATAATGTTTGTCAAGGTCAGTGCTGTTTGAATCAATAAAGTAAACATAACTCAGAAATTTGAGCTCTGTGATGTAATGATTATGTTAAATCACAACCAACACCATCAGATCACTTTTACTCTTTGTTCATCTGGCTGTTATAAATCATGTACAGCAGCCAAACAAATTCTGAAGTTAATGATGTGAGGGTCAAGAGCCCAACTAAAACAAACACTGATCAACATAATGGTAACATACCAATTCCGGTTTTCTCCTTCAGTAATTCTGCTTGTTAACATCAGGTGTCTTCAATACTGCTCAATTATCACTCAATTAATTGTGAGCCACCCCAAGCAAAAGTGTGTTAGAGGGTGTAAAGGATAATTCTTTAACATGTCCCAAGGAAGTTCTTTTTTTGACGTCTTGACATCCATTGACTCTTATTTTGAAGCAAGGCTGTTTGAAGTGGGACTTGTTGGGGTTTTAATAAAGGTCCTTATTGAATTGTCTTTTCAGCTATTTTTTCATGTGTTAAATATTTAAGTTAATATTTAAGATTGACTGGCCAATTCTCATGTAGATTCTTTGTAGATATTAGTTTGCTTAAATTTACTAGTACAAGTAACTTGGCAATAAATAGTTGCCCTAACTTTATAAAATCTGAGCGGTAGTGGCTCAGTGGTTCATGTAGGTTGTCTACAAACCAGAAGGTTGATGGTTCAATCCCCGGTTCCACCTGACCAAGTGTCGAAGTGTACATGAGTCCAATGCCAAAATAAGTTCAACCAGCATATTTTTTTAGTTCTCTTAAGTAATGTTTTCCAGTTCACATGACTTGATACAGGGAGTTGACTCAACTTAACTCAGTCAAAGCAACAAGATGACTTGACTTAGTTAAGTTGAGTCAACTAATCTTTTTTTACAGTGTACGTTTTAATCATCGCTCTGAATACGATTTTTGTTTTTATTTTTTACTTGCCCACATTCAAGTGTTGATCATTTTATTTTTTATTTTAAATTAAACTAGAATATATAATTTTTTAAAGCAGAGGCTCTGTTCTTTCTTTTCTTACATATTCATAAATCAAAATATTTTGGATATGAATATTCTGAATATGATGAAAATGCTGGCACTGGTTGGCAAACATAAAGCGGTGGTGTAATGCCCTTTTCACAAGATGTAAAACAAATCTCTTATGTCCCCAGAGTGTGTATGTGACGTTTTAGCTCAAAATACCCCACATATATTTTCATATTATGTAAAAATTTTCACTTTTTGAAGGTGAGCAAAAATGCACTGTTTTTGTGTCTGTCCCTTTAAATGCAAATGAGCTGCCTGTAGTTATTATAATTAGCTTCATGTATTTAATTGGGTCTAATGTCTCTCAGACTGTAATCTGTCCTATGAAAGGCAGGTGATCCAAACGTGTGTGTATCTTGATGAGTGTTGTGGTTTCTCTGTATGTCCCTCACACACTCTTCCTCGTCTTTGTTTAATACATCTATCAGCTCTGAGCAGCATGAGTGATGGAGCGTCTCTCACACATACACACACACACACACACACACACACTGGGTTAAGTGCCTAATTATTTCCATTGTGACACTTCCTCTCTCTGGAGAGGGTCAATCCATCATCATAACAGAACATTAGCGTCTCACTGATCAGAACAGGAGCAGAGACTGAGAGAGAGACAGACAGAGGGAAATCAACTTTATAGAGGCATCTGAAATTCAGAACGACTCAGAGCAGATCTTCATTCTAGTTCTCACACGTGTGTGTGAGTTTAAGAACAAAATTGCTCTCATTAGTGAGCTAAATCTGACAAATTATCATTCGACTGAAAAACCGGGTCATGCGTTGTCATTTTTCAAAAATAATTGAATGACACTTTGCACAAAAACACAAAGGTTATTTTTAAACATCAAATACAGCTTCTTCAGTGTATCCTACAATAAACTGATTGACCATAATTAAGAGAATTAGTTGGTTTTTATTTTTTTTATTTTTTAATGGACTAAAATACATTCAACTAAAACTAAAACCATGAAGACCTATATTTACATGAAATAAAATACAATTTAAAAAAGCTTAAATGTACCTTATTTCAGCTAGTTGCCAAAAGCAACATTTATTAATTTAGATAATTTGTATTAAACTAAATAAAAAACAACTAAAACTTGAATAACTATAGACATATTGAAAAACAAACTAATAAAAATGACACACAACAAAATGACTATAATATATACATATATATATATATATATATAAAATATTAGGGCTGTCAGTTAAACACGTTATTAACGGCGTTAACGCAAACCCATTTTAACGCGATTAATTTTTTAATGGTCTTTTTGGCCTAGCAAACTTTGTAGTTTTTTTCACATGCTTTTGCAACAGGACGCGGCATGCGCGACGCTGCGCTATGAAACCCATTCATTTCCATGGCTTGCGCCGCGCGAGGACGTTTTGTTGCTTCGTCGACCAAAGCCCAAGAGCAGCGGCGTGCACACCGCGGTCAAAATTCTAAATAGTTCCACTTTTGCCGCTGTGACGATTACCAGCGCGGCCAATAGAAACTTTTTGGCATCCAAAAAGTTTTGAAAACTGGCGTAGCGCCGCGCATTTCGCGTCCTGTCTGAAAGCACCGGATCTAGCTAGACCACGAACCACACACACTTGTTTGGGCTTGCGAGGCTGCGAGCCGACCAAATAGTAGGTTAACGTTACTTGCTTTTGACTTGAGTGCAGTCAAGCTTAATAATTCACCGACCCTTTGTTGAGAGAGAGAAAAAAAAGGTATATGGAATGTCCCTATTCTTTATGCTATTTGTGGAAAGTGCCTCATTTCCTTCCACTAAAGCAGTGGTTCTGCAGGTTACTGCTCTGCAGGGTCTTTTGTGTCTCTTGACTGGATGGTGTGATTTACCCTGCGATGTTTGAAAGCATCTGCGGTTCTGTCCTCCAATCGCTGTGCTTTCACTGAGGGAATGAACTGTCTGAGCTCTGACGGCTCGACGCTCTGCATCATTGAGGCCTGCAGCTTATTGCTGTCATCTCACTCAAATGCTTCGTTTTAAGATACGCCGAACTCCACACTAATTAAATCCTCATCCACCTGTTTACCTCTCATTTACACAATATACAAAGAGTTTGAAGGAACATGAATGTAATCTAAATGTAAATGAAATGAGCTTCATTACATTATGCTAACAATTATTAAAACAGTTTTAAGTTTAACTTGCAGGACTTGGTTTTCTTTTCTATTCTCTCATTATTTCAACACACTGTCATGTACTTAAAAAAGTTGGTACGTTTTAATTACCTCATTTCTTTTTAACCTTTTACTTTACTGGCCATAAACATTTCATTTTCTGTTTTTTTTTTCTGAACTATTCTCGATGAATTAAATTAGCACTGCAGATGTATGAAATGAGAAACTCATACTCAAAAACTCAAACTATATTTACTTTTAAATGTTTAATGTATTGAATGTTAGGATTAGAAAGATCTTCATTAAAGAAACATAACCGCAGTTTTAAGTTTTATCTGTAGACACGAAATCTTTTGAAATCTTTTCTGCACTGATTTCAACCATGCAATTATATGGGACATGGAATTCTGCAGGCACTGGTATAATTTCTGCTTGATGTCAGAAGGTTCAGACCTTCGTTCAGATTTTATGACCAGATTCTGAGTTCTGGAATTCTATGGAATGAATACAAATATGCTGAAACTGAGCTGAGAGCACTAAACTAAACTTTGTTGGTAGCTGAAAGCACAATCAAATTAGCCAAAATAATAATGTGTGAAAATGTTGTACATGACAGAACATCAGAGGAAATCTACGGAAATGTCTGCAGCATACTTTTAAAAAGATGACTTGTTTAATATACTTAATATAATTAAGTGTGAACTGGATGTAATGTTTTCAGACACTTAAAGCTACACTGTGTAACTTTTTTAGTTTATTCTTAGCTAAAAACACTTAGTTCTTTCAAAAATATATGTGCTCATTAATGTATATTTACTTCGTTCAAGTAATAAAGTATTCTCGTGAGTGTATAATATGCCATTGAAAATACATACGGGTGAGGGGTTCTAATGTCGGCCGCCATGTTGCCCCTCCATCTTGAAAGTACATTAGCCAAAGAGGGACATCAAGCTTCGCCTTTCGCGTTTTAACACTCAATGGCACCGTGTCGAGGAGGTCGAACTGGAAGCCATGTTAATCTTGGACTACATTGGCCACCGTAGGAGTTAAAACGAAATCGGAATTGAGAGGAACAGAAACTAATATTCACTGGATGGTCATATACCTTTTCACCGCTAGATGGGGGTAAAAATCACACAGTGTAGCTTTAATTATATATTATTTGCAAATAAATAAAACAATTATTAGTTCAAATGTATATTAAATGCTATTTGTTTTCAGTTGTTTTTTGACCCACTTCAGTAGGACTTTAGTGCATCTTTATAATTAAAATATGGTTAAAGTTAAAGTTGAATGTACTGACAAGAATTTTTAATGTTTTTAATATGCTTTAAGACAAACCATGTGCAAATTCATATGTCGACACTATTGCTGAGTATTTTCTCCTTAAAACTGCAGTGAACCAATGACAGTCTCTGAAATCACTGGTGTTTCTGACGTCACAAACTACCTTGTAACGAATCACGTCAACATGTGATCGTCAACGAGTGGATCTCTGAGCAGGTGTGAGTGAGTGGAGGCGGGGCTAATTTGTATATTCATAGAACCGCGTATACTAAATGAGGCAAGGGTGTAGAGTTGTATTCAAGCTTTTTTTAAGGCATGAAGAATATTTTTTAAGGAAACAATTTTTAAATATGTCATTTTGGTGATGAGTTGAATTTTAAGAGTTTTAGAGGATTCAATTATTGACAACAGGGGTTGTCAAGTGCACATTCAGTACAATTATATGCACTTTTTTTCACAAGCGTGGCAATATGCATGTGAGTGTGTGTGTGTGTACCTCTGTTGAGTGTCGCTGAACTGTTGATGTCTCCAGCCATGAATGAAGACTCTGACTGCTTCCTCACCGTGTCATTCCACATCCGGCGGATTCGACTCTGTGAAGAACAACAGAGTTTCTCACACACACGATATGATCAAGTCAAGTCAAGTCAAGTCAAGTTACCTTTATTTATATTGCGCTTTTTACAATACAGATTGTTTCAAAGCAGCTTTACAGTGATAACAGGAAAATAATGCAACAGTTTGTTTCTGCTGTACAGCAGATCTATAAGAAAATATTGTCATTGCCCATCTTATTGTTGTTGATTCATTTCTGTTGAAAAAAAAGTTATTAATTTAGTTAATTTATCTATACAGCCCTGGATAAAACCTTAATGTCATCATCCAGGGGAGCGTTTCCCAAAACGATAGTTGCTAACTAAATTTCCCATTGCCAACCAACTAAATTGCTAACAGGTTAGCAACTATGCTTTTGGGAAACGCACGCCAGCTCAATTCAGTTCTTATATAATGGTGTCAATGCAGGCAGATCAATATTATTGTTGAATATTAAGTGTCCCCAACTAAGCAAGCCATAGGCAACAGTGGCAAAGAACCAAAACTCCATCAGGTGACAAAATGGAGAAAACGAAAAGGGGGTCAGTTCTCCTCTGGTCATAAAAATTGACACTTGTCTGATCACAGACACATATCTCACATGATCAGAACCAGTGTTAAACTGAGGCTTCAAATAATCGTTCACCCAAAAATTAAATTCCATCATTAAATTGCACAAACCTAAATGATTTACTCTCGAGTTCGTGAAAGAGTAACTGTGTCCGATTTGTCAACGAACTGTTCATTTGAGTTGGATCTTTGCCATGATTTAGTTAATCTGCTACACAAAACTTATCTGAATGATTCAGTCATAAATCAAACCGAATAGGTTTTCAAACTCTTAAAAATAAAGGTTCAAAATAGAACTCTCGAACTCTCGTCAACAACCATGGATGTTAAAGTTCTTCATGGAACTATCAATGCCAATAAATATAGTTTGTTTTAGAGAGTGTACATTCTTCAAAATATCATTCAGGTTTGGTTTGGCATGAGTGTGAGTAAATGACGACAGAATTTTCATTTTTGCATGAACTATCCCTTTCAGGTTATCAGTTATGAACTGTTTATTCTGTCTAAAATTCTTACAATGTATTGCAGGACATAAAAAAAAAAAGCTTAACAAGTATAAAACCAAAATCCTCTGGACGTGAAATGTTGAGCCGTTTAAAGCACATTACTCATCTGGCTGACATTTACACGCACACACACATGGGTCATGGGTCGGAAAAGTGTGTTTCTGGTGCATGTCAGATTCTTGTTACATGTTTGCAGATATCACAGCAGATGACCCCTAAAAGGCTAAAGGTCGAATTGGAAACCTTGTCTCCATGGAGATAATATAACCAGACAAATCGTTACCATGGAAATGAGATATTAAAGCAAAGATATGTAAAGCCAAAGATATGTATGAGACAAGGACAGCATACAATAGAAATCCTCCCTTCACTGCAAAGAAAACTACGTTCAGTTAAAGGACAGAATTGGAAATGTGATATTGTGATTTTTTTTCTTTATATTATCAAATTCTTTGAGCTGGGATTAAGTTGATTTTAAAAAGTCAACCTTGCTTTGGCTATAGAATACTACAAGCAGTCAAAAACAAAAAATGTCATGACGAAATATATACTGTGCATAAATATATACATTTAGTATCTGCCAAAATGTGCAAAGAACTACTGTTTTGGAACAGACTGTATTGTAAAAAGCATACATAATATACATGAATGTGAATGGTGTTTCTTATTATGCAATGTGCTTGACCTTACATTTCCAATGTGACTTGGAAGTAATATCTGCTACAAAATTTAACTTGATCTATTTTCACAAGACATTTTAAACCAAATTGGATTAAAAATGTAAAATATCCATATTCTGAATGAAACATGCAAAACATGCTTAATTGTATTTTGCAATTAAATGAAAATGTATTATAGTTTAAATTCATATTAAACGCAATTAGTTTTGAGTTGTTTTTTGACTCACTTAAATAGGTCAAATTTATAAGTAATTTCATAATTACTGGAATATGCTGAATGAAATTAAATATGGAGGTAATATGACAACGATATACAGTAGAATAAGTATAGTAGCTATAGTAAGTAGTATAGTGTATTCCATTCCTAACACTCACTCATTCACACATGCAAAAATACCTACACAATTTTGCTTCTAACACAGCATATCACTAAGATGAGCTGATCAAGTGTGTAGTGTGAAAAATTATAGGGCTGATAGTTACTTGTTCATACTGTAACTGTGAGGAGTTTGTCATACAAGGCGGGTGGTGAACCTTGTGATGAAAGAAGGAAAACAAGAAACAAGAAAAAGAGACAAAGAGAGAGAATGAGAGAATACAAACACATGGACACACACAAAATTGCATTTTGGCTTTGTGTTGCTGTGTGCGTGTACTGTATGTTACCCGTCTACCTGTGATGCTGAGGAATATCGTCCAGGTCCGCGTGACGAGGAGCTTTTCACCGAACCCATAGACGACTCCACACTCTTCCCAGTGTAACAGTGAGTCCGAAGGCACTTCCCGTACTCTTTGCGTACCTAAACACACACACACACTCACACATTGGGTTTGGGGACATTCAATAGACAATAATTTTTATATTGTACAAAGTGTATATTTTATCCCCTAAACTTACCCATCGCAGTGCATTTTCTGCATGTTTAAATTTTCAAAAAGCATCACCTATTTTGATTTATCAGCGGTTTTCCTCATGGGGACCAAAACATTTTCCAACAAGAACAAGGATTGTGGAAATGTACATCTTTGTGGGGATTTTGTCCCCATAATGTAGGGTCTTACCAGGACCACACACACACACACACACACACACTATGGCCATTAAACTATGCAACTGCTGCCATTTATTGTGTTTTCATTGTTTCATCATTTCATGGTTTGCACCAGGACCGTCACCAGTGCCGCCCCAAGTGATATAAGGTGTAAAGGTTTTGTAATTTTCGGAAGAAGTATTTATTACATAATGGCAGCATTTTAAAAGAGTTTTGAAAAGTTACATCCACTTCTGAATCAATGTATGAGCTAAAAAACTACTGATCTGCACTGAGATGACTTTGGTATCATCTAAAATGTATCAATATTTAGTGCACAGGTCTCTATGTAATTATAAAACATTACAGCTAATCCATTTTAGGGCTGGAATGACGAAACTCTAGAGCAGATGCTAATGACTAGTATGCAGTGCCGGACTCACAACCGCATTCGGCGACAGTAGCGAAAATGGTGATGTCCATAACATTGGGAAAATGTATCATAATTGAGCGAGTTATGAAATAAACGATTCTAATCGAGACGCGAGTTCATCCATCAGATAGCTGTCCAGTGCGGTTCCATTAATTCAGCACGTGTTTGTCGAGAATGCGGTTGTGAGTCCTGAAAATGTGCAGGTGCCAGTTCGCATAGAGAATGGAGTTGTCACGCTCATAAAAAACAAAATGCTTTATGAACACAACTGTATTAAGCGCCGCTGTCGTACCAGCCATTAGCATTTGCTCTAGAGTTTTGTTTTGTGAGAAACATAACGACATTAGGGATGAACATAAACAGTGCGCAATCGATTACGTCGACGCGTCAATCCAGCCCTAATCCTTTTGGTGTTGTTTTAAATAGGCTTTTTAATAACAATTGTTTATATACTATTACACTATTTATTATTATTTCAAACTTTCATTATAATTTTAGTTTAAGTTTTAGTGTAGTGCTCAAGTTTGTGTAGTGTGTTTTAGTCATTTATATTATTTTTTTTATATTCTATTCAGCTTTGATTTATATCCAGACTCAAAACACATCTGTTTAGCTGTGCATTTACAGAAATGCGCACTGTTAAATACGATTGTTATTTTATTTCTAATGCATATATCGTGATTATTTTTAGAATTACAGTATTTTAATACCTGTTCTATGTAAAGCACTTTGAATTACCTTTGTGTATGAAATGTGCTATATAAATAAACTTGCCTCGCCTTGCCTTGTCTTTATTTCAATTGTAGTACTTTAACTTATTTTACTTTAGTTAGATGCTAAGATGCTTGTTAGGGGTCAAGATCAGGAAATCTATTTTTTGTAATGTGCTTTAAAAAAAAAAAAATTATTAAATTAAATAAAGACATTATTTACTAAATAGCAGTGTTTGTTTGCTTGGCATATTTTGGGATGAGTATTGCTCTGTAAAGTATCCATATCTATAGTGTTTCAGACTATATATCTGAAATAAATAAACAAACAAAACAAAACCGCACTACTTTCCACATGTTCAAGCGACGGCCCAGGTTTCTATCATATGTGTATGTGAATATGTTTTTCCAAACCTTCTTCTGCAGGACGCAGTGAAATATGAAGATGAACATGCCCTGCAGGGAGTTAAAGATGGTGAAGAGGTACGCCATGATCACTGTACTCTCGTTAACGTACATCAACCCGAACGCCCAGGTCAGGCCCAGTAAACAGAGCAGTGCTATGGCTCCGATTACCCACGATCTGAAACACACACAAACAAACAGCAAATTAGCCTTGAAATGAAATGAGAAAAATGCGGTCAGAAATCATTACTCGCAATATAAGACATAAGTGCTAGATCAGTGCCTAAATTGGTAAATTTCTATCCAGCTCTCCACATAAATTAAATACGACTTCAGTTAATGTCAACTCCATTCTCTAAATTTTTTTCCCCACGTATGCTGTTTTATATCTGTGGGACTTTATCTTGCATGGATTTTATTTTACACTGCTCTTTCCTTACATGAAAAATGAATGAAGAAACTGCCAAGTTCCAAAAAGGACAATAGAAGCCAAGCCATACAATCTACAAAGCTATCGTTTGACTTCAGAAGACTTCAAATAAAGCACACAAATCACTTTAATACCACTTTAACGGTTATTATTTGGTCCTTTTTGGAGTTTAATTGTGTTTTGCAAAACAGAAAAAAGCTCAGACAATTATTCACAGAAGAACGTCATACAGGTTTGGAGCGACATGAGGGGAGTAAATGATGACAGAACTGTCATTTTCTGTTGAATTGTCCCTTTAAATACCCTCCTGTATCTCTTCCTGACATTCAGCACACGTCGCCTCATTTCGTGAGAGCCGAACAGATCTCGTGTGTCTGTAATGTGTTGTTTTACCCGCGGGGCTGCAGATCCACCACACTGACTCCAGCTCAATTTAACATAAAAATTACATGCATTTACATATGGAAAACATCCAATATACCACTAATGGGACAAACAGACTTCACACTTGTCATTAACTATAATTCCAAAAAAATAAATAAATACAGTGAGACTGTATTTCAGAACAAATATTTCCACTAATAAAAGGAACATCAAATTCTCCGAAGCTGTTCACCAAGATTACAATTAAATTTCATATTTGAAATCACCAATGAAACCTGATAACAAATGTCCCATGAATATTGTTTCTTATGCTCAAATAGCGTTAAAAAGGCATATTTTTCAGGCTAGATCTGCCAATGTGCAGTCAAAAGCATGCGTCTCAGAACACTGACTGTTTCTATAGACCTCTGAAATCTAATACTTCCATACAATACAGTATGCAAAAAACAGTACGCCAACAGAGTAGTATGTCCAAATACATAGTATTTGGAAAAACAGTAGGCGAAATTTCCCTGGATGACCTACTACTTCCGGCGAGATTCTGAAGTGCGCATTCCATGGACACTTTACTATCCCATGAGGCCACAGGAGAGGATTAATGAATGGAGGTGAAACGCTGGTAGGTCACGTGATAAGGGCAACATGGCGGATGTAGTAGATCCAGATTACATTTATACACACATTCCTTCTATGTGGAACATTCTTTTTTAACGGATTCAGATTCAAATGTAGTACTATATTAGTGGTTCCGGACGATGTAGCTCCGCCCCTTTTCAGCGCTGCGCTCGTTGAGTTCTGTCTTCCGGTTTGTATTTCCACAGCATGAAGGAAAGATCTTACGCATTTATCAACGAACCACTCTTTTTTTTTTTTTATATTCCCCGTCTGATGACATCTGTTTTGACATCTAAAGTCTTTGGTGGTTTTCAGTGTGTTTCTACACTACTGTTCAAAAGTTTGGCGTCGGTGAAATAAGTGAAACAAATGAATACTTTTATTTAGCAAGTAGCCTATGCATTCAATTAATAAAATAAAATGACAGTTATAATTTTACACAAGATTTCCTATTTAAATGAATGCTGTTCATTAGAATTTTCTATTTCTATTCATCAAAGAATCCGGAAAAAAAGTATGAAGGTGGTTTCCACAAAAATATGAAGCAGCACAACTTTTTTCAACATTGATAGTTTTTTTTCCAGAAAATCTGCGTATGATTTCTGACAAATCTTGTGACTCTAAAGACTGGAGTAATGATGCTGAAAATTCAGTTTTGCATCACAGCAATAAACTACATTTTAAACATAGAAAACAGATATATTGTAACAATATTCCACAATATTACTGTTTTTACTGTTCGTTTATTTGGAACAAATAAATGCAGCCTCAGCTTTACAAAAACATTTACAAAATCTTACCGACCTTACGGACCTCATGAATTGAGGAATTGTTCATGTAATAATGACTCAAAGGCATTATGAAAGATGTTTGTTTTCTCCATTACACTGAGACTCTGACATCTTCAGATGAATGTTAAAATGCCTCCGCTTAAGTCATAAAACGGACCTTAGGATGAGCTGCACAATACAGAGGGGAAACGTTAAGGGCACTGAGAAGGTGACGAGCAGAGAATGAGAAACACACACACACACACACACACACACACACACACACACACACACACACACACACACACAGGCTGTTTGAATGATTGACAGCACTTCATATTGTGCCGCGAACGAGAACGTAAAAACAGGAAGTGAGTGAAGAGGGTTTATTTGCAGTTATGAAGCCAAGCCGAGAGAGAAATATGAGCTGGAGGGAAAGAAAGACGGATCTGCTTACTTAATCTCTGGATCATAATCCTCATAACTGAAGAATGAAATGCGGAAAAAAGAAAAGCAACAGAAAATTAGAATAAATAAATTGACACTTGAGAGCAAAATAGAAGGGAATTGAACCAGATGGGCCTTGATGAGTCCATATGCGTCATAAAATTCATCAGAACAGCAACTAGGGCTGAGTGATATGAAATCCTTTCATTTGTATTTCACTAATAAAACAGTACAGTAAGAAACATACTGTATATTTTTACTAAAACAAATATAATATATGAAATGCTGAGATTGAACAATTAGAAATGAGTTATGAAAACTTACTGACTTTAATAACATTTAAAATCAGACATTTCTGTCTTTACGCTCTCATACTTGTAGAACAGAAGGATTGTGAAACTAGGTGCTCTTTAGGACCAAACTCTTTATGAACAGATAAAAAGGGCACAATAAAAAGCACAATCCCTTATCAGAAATATTCCATATTAGGGCTGCACAGTGTGAAAATGAAAAAAAAAAATGAAAAAAAAAAAATTCAATTGCTATTTAAAATGTGATTAAAAAAAAATCCAAGTTTGCTGTGCTTAATTGTGGTCTGCACAACTAGGCCAACATTTTGTGATTATATATTATTATTATTATATAGCCATATTGATTATTATTATTATTATCATCATCACTAAATTAAAGTACATTAAAAAATATTATTGTCACGATTCCTGCCTTGTGTTTTCCCTGTTTTGTGTGGACTTTTGTTATTTCCTGTTCTGTTTATCTGTATCTTGTTTAGCTTGTTTGCCCTTGTATTTAAGCCCTGTGTTTTAGTTCAGTTTTTGGTGAGTTCTTCTGTAATGTTGAGGCAGGAATGCGGAGAGTGAATCCAATTGCAAGCACTTTTAATAATAATAACAAAATAATACAAAAGGAAATCCAGGGAAAACTCAGAACAGGAAACTCGGACAGGAACAAAGACACAGCTACGAGCAACAGCACACATTACAACATCAAGAACTCACAAAAACTGAACTAAAACACGGGGCTTGAATACAAGGGCAAACAAGCTAAACAAGATAACAAGGGGGTGTGGTAAATCTGAAACACCTGGCGAGACTAATAAACAAGAAAACTACAATGGACTACAAAAAATGCCACAGAACAGGAAATAACAAAAGTCCACACAAAACAAGGAAAACACAAGGCAGGAATCGTGACAATTTACCTGTAAAAAAAAAAAAAAATTTACATTACAACTGTAAGATTACAATACTTATATTTATGGAGAGCATAATTTCATCTCATGTTTGGGAAGATGGTTGGCGCATGTTACATTTTTAAAAACCCGTTAAAGCAACTCTATACTCTATTAGACGCACAACGAATATATTCATTCAATTATATGACAGCCTTTTTTGATTTGATAATCACATTAAGCAACATTGGCATTTTGGTTTTATTACTATTAATGTGCAGCCCTATTCTATACTGTACATCACCCAGCTCTAACAGTGACATGAACATTATTTTTTAGCAAAGAACAACGACAAAACCAACCACAAGTCATAAACAAGATCAACCAATAGCAAACAAACACACACAGGCTGTTACAGAGATGCACAGGTGTTGGGGGTAATTACCACACACACACCCACACACACACTGAGATTGGGTCTAATAACCACACCAGGTGCACAGCAAAATAAATGATTGATGGAATTAAAGTGGAGACTATTAAACATAATTTTGCAGTGTCCATCTTAATGACAGGGGCATTAATGAACATGATTGGCCCATAAACACTTGGTAACATCAACTTGATGCCTGTGTTCAAGTTCAATAATTATTGTAATTCAGTATATCCTTTTTACTGTGTTGCTTTTTTTTTTTTAATTCATACTATTGCAAATGTTAAAATATTACGTTTTTGTTAATTTAAAAAAAATGAAATAAAATAAATAATGAACAAAAAATTAAAGTTAACCCTTTACAATAAGGTCTAATACATTAATTTTAACAACAGGTTATATATGTGTTACAGTATTTATTAATCTTTGTTGATGTTAGATAATAAAAATGCAACTGTTCAATGTTAGTTCATGGTAACTTAGGTCCATTAAATAATATTAACAGATGCAACTTTAAATTGTAATAATTAATTATATTCATAAATGCTTTAAACGTAGTTTTCATTGTTTGTTCATGTTGTGTTACTTAATGTTAACAAATTAAGCCTTATTGAAAAGTGTTACCAAATTAAACTTAGAACAAAAATTAAGTCCACAAATTACTAAAACTGAAAAATGAATTAAAGCTAAACACAAATAAAAAAGCTAATAAAAAGACAAAGCAAATTAATAAAATTAATCAAACTTAAAAGATAAGAAATAAAAAATGAAAACATAAAAATAAAAGGCAATTAAGAATAGTAATAAATGCTGTGATAGCAAGAAGATAAACACAAATTTTAATTTGAATCCATATAACACAAGTGAGTGCTGTTGCTCGGTTGACGCTTGAAAAACCACACACAGAAATCAAGACGTAATCTAAGCGATGGTTCATAGTTAAAAATATTAGTATTTTTCTTACACACACATCGGTTGACTTTAGAAGACATCGATTCATCCACTGGGGTCGTGTATGAATTACCAGCACAGTTGCTATGTGGTTTTCAAGCATCAACCCAGCGGCAGCCATTCACTTTATGGACTTACAGAGATTGATTATTTTCCCCAAAATCGTTGTTTTTGTTTATCTGAAGAAAGAAAGTCATATACAACGGGTATGACATGAGGGTGAGTAAATGATGAGATTATTTTTATTTTGTTGTGATATTTTAAACAGACTATGGTTAAACACATTTCCAGAAGTGTAACTTTCTACAGGAACATGCAACTGATTAAAGTAAATTCTATACATTTTCATAAATGGGATTTTAAAATGAATAATTATTTTATTTGGCAACAAACGGGTCAGTGCAAGACAGTGTTTAACCTTAAAAAATGTAGGCTATGCACATACATTAATGTTACCATTTAACTAACTTACTCAGTCAATAATTGAGAGTGACTTGAAAACATGATTGTGACATTTCGGTTTGATATTTATGTGAAGATCAAGAGCAAATTTCAAAATGTATTTTAAAGGGCACTGCAGAAACTCTTTGCAAAGGGACATTCATTGAGTTTACAGGACGAGTAACTGGACGCAAGGAGGCAATATTGGATGTACAGTCAAACCAAAGAAAACCAAAGTCAAAAAAAGCACCCGGCGCAAATGACTTTGTACACTGACGTATATCATTCGTATTTTGCACCCGTGTAAAGCGGGCTTTTCCCTCCACAGACGCACGTCGGTAAACTAGAGAATGAACTTGCGCTCCCTGGGCGGGTCGGCGCAAAAAGGAGGTGTGTTTCTGCGCAAACATTCCCTAGTGCTATTTTGCAGTTCCAGAAAACAATTCCTCCACTGACCAGAAAAAAAGAAGTCTAAAGTCAGTGGCGCGTTGCTCATAATGCTGTTTTAAGCGCGCATGCTTGGCCATAATGTAGCGGATGCACAACGCGCATACACTTGATTCTCTCATCAACACAGATGCAGCAGTTTTTATTTTTGCAAATCATACATTATAACAAGGAAAAATATTAACACATGAGGGAAATCATTGTGGTGTCCATGAAGATGTAAAAAAATGTAGGCCTAAATCTAGCTTACACATCCCCATACAACTTCACTTCTCTGTATTTCACGGCCCTGACAAGAACGTCGGTCTCCTTGGCTGTGAACCGCTCCTGGTAAATCCGCCATAATAATAACAATCCGCCATGCAACATGCGCACCTGTTCTTAAAGGGTATGTTGGATGATGCTCTGATTGGTTTATTTCACGTTACGCCCAAACCACACCTATGAATAATGAAGCTACTTCAGACCAACCCCTTTTAAACTTGCGTCGGGCGCTAGAGTCATTTATCCCGCTGGTAAAATAGCAACAGTGCCCAAGACCCGCACACAAAGTTACTTGCGCTTCGCGCTTGATACTTGCGTTTCAGATCATTAAAATAGGGCCCTATAGCTCATTTATGTAAGAGAGGATAGCAAAATAAAGTAAACCTTGACATATTATACCCAAACATTCTTCATACAGTGGACTACCAGTAAAATGTATAAGAATTTGGGACCAAAAATTATTCAGACACTTTGACCTGACCATGTTTTGCTTAAGTGCATTTTCTTTAATTGTTAATATGACATTTTTACACCACAGACTTAACAAAATTAAGCATTGGTTTATTATATTGTGTACTTCAATTTAACAGCTGACAGATATTCAACCTGATTCATTTGTGAGACAGTCTAACAGAAGGATGGCCAAAACCAGGGAAATTATGGAACTATAGCGAATCAACTGTGATTATGTGAGAAATGTTAAAGGTGTCTGAATACATTTTGGTTCGACTGTAGTTTTAGAAAGTAAAAGAACTCTATACGTGAATAGCTATTTTTAGATTATAGGGAGTATTAAACACATCCAAATGAGTTTTCTCATAATGCAGGAATTGGTTGAATTTGCATTAATGTTTAAAAAAAGTCATGGGGAGGCGTAATAAATTTGTGGAAAGTGCCAAACCAAATGGATATTAAAAACCCCTAAATAGCTCACGCTCATGTCCAAGTCTCTTCGGTGTTTATTCACTGTTTTTCACTTTTGTCTTGAGGGAACAATAACTCGTATTTTCTTACACTCATACAAGAATACAGCTCTCTTTTCCAGAAAACTCATCCTTATGCTTTTACTTTTATTTTTCCTGAAGCAACACTATGCAGATTCTCCTTCACACCTTCGTTCACCCTCTCTAAAACACACTCGTGCTGAAAAACCCAGGGCGCATTGGAAGTTTAATTGAAGCAGATAGCGGAGACTGGTTGCGTTAAAGACGTCCTGCTGGGAGTTTAACAAACACAAGACTGCGATTGAACATCTCTCGTCCCTCAGGTAAGCCTGCTGCTGATCGCCCGGGTTAAACATGAAAAATTAACGTGAATTATGATAAAGAGACTGCTTTTAAACCGTTTAAGAGAATTAGCAGCAATTTGTCATATCGTCTCACTCTATCTCCAAGAGCGAATCTGCATCCCAATGGCAGCTGTAATTGAGTTAGTTGGAGGCAGAAAGTCTTGACGGAAACGTGAATAATGTCCTCGAGGTGCTGAGTGATGACTTCACCCAGAGACACGTCTGTCTAGAGTGGGTTTAATTGAGTCACAGATTAATGAATAAAAGGAATCGCTCATGACACAAGGATCAAACTCAGACCGCCCACGTCAATCCAGAGTTGTTCCTGTATCACACATTAAATGAGGATTATGACATATTGGTGCGAGACAAGTCGACCAAACGACTGCTGCAAATTGACACTGGAAATACTAGTCATTATTTCTTTATTTTTGTTTCACATTTATGTTTCGCTTTTATATTTCTGCTAAGGCTATGCTTCAAATTACTGTCATGTTACATTTAAAAAATGAGACATTATTTTGAAAAGTGTATATCTGGAGCAGAAAACAAAATAGTTTATTATAACCCAGACCTTGCCTGCGTTTCTCCTTTGAATAGAAACATCAGTAGCAGTAGTGGTATCAGTGATACTGGCCTTCATTCATACACTCTTTATATAGAACCTTTCAGATGTTCCCAATAGGTTTTCCAATTTGATCAAAACCAGGCAAAAGTGAACCAGTGAAATTTCAAAACCTTTCGCAACAGCTACGACATAACGGAACCTTGTATACGGAAATAACCTGACTTTGACCCGAATCACTTGCACCGAACAATGATTCAAAAAGGTTTTCAAAGCTTCATGAAACAGTCTTTCAAAAGCACCCATCACTGATTTTACTTTAGTTAGTTAAGTTTTTTTACTGAACTGTTTACTGAAACTGAAAAATTGGAGTGCAAAAACTAGTCCCATGCACATAAAATTAAAGCAGGTTGGGCAATTTATTCCAGATTAGATTTTTTATGCCAGTTGAAAGTCTCTTCACATCCTGATAGCAATTGCTAAGTTAAGTGGTCTAAATGTGTATATATATATATATATATATATATATATATATATATATAAATAAAGGTATGTTGGTAACCAAACAGTTGATATGCCGCAGACTTCCTTGGTAGAAAAAAAAAAAAAAACTATGGAAGTCAACTGTTTGGTAAAATATCTTGTTTTGTGTTCAGCGGAAAAAAAGAAACTCACACAACAACTTGAGGGTGAGTAAACGATGACAGAATTTTTATTTTTAAGTGAACTACACCATACCACTAAACCCGTCCCTAACCTTACCCGTTTCCCACCTCAATAGCAGTGTTTTGCAACACAACATGAACACAATAAGTACATTATACCTAACAATTATTATGTTTATGAAAGTATGCGGTAGTTAAAGACACCTAATATAAAGTGTCACTCAAAAATGTGCTAAATCAAATTTTCTATATTTTTTTTATACAGTGTAGATCATCGGTAAAACAATCTGTAAAAGGGGAGTGGAACTATGAACGCACACACGTATGCACAAACACACACATAAAACATCCAACACAGGAGGAAGTGGGCAGGTGTAGATGACCTCCAGAGGTCAACAGGTTGATCTTACCAGTGCCACTCCACTATGACACAGCCGTCATGAAAGCGATAGCTGTGCAAACGTCAGCAGACACGCACACAACAGAAAACAAGAACAAATAAATAAATGAGTAAGACAGAGAGAGATAATTCCTTCGAAAAAGTGCAACAGCAACTAAACAAATAAAAAGCAACTTAAAAAGACACAGCTGTTACACAACACTCAAACAATTTAGATCCTAAGAATTTCATTTCATTTAGGATGGAAGAAATACTATGACCAACAGACGCATGACATTGAGATAGGACTTAACTTTTATAGCCAAGAGCCTTTAGTTGGAAATTATACAACTATTTTGCAACATTATAAATGTATTACTGTCATTTTTGGTCAATTTAATTCATCCTTGCTGAATAAAAGTATTAATTCTTTAAAAAAAAAGAAAAACCTTACTGATCCGGTAGGTCAGGCTTTTGATATTGATGGAAATGAAGTCTTAACCTTATTAAAAAAATATGAATAAATGTATTATTAAGTACATTTATTACTGGCCTGCTACATGTAACAATGAAATCACAGCAATAATTTCATGCTAATACAAATTCTTAAGTCTTTCAAATTTTGAGTCAGTAAGGTTTTTTAATGCTTTTGAAAGTAGACTCTTCAGCTCAACAAGGCTTCATTTTTTTAATAAAAAAAAAACACTAAAAACAGTAATATTGTGAAATATTATTATAATGTAAAACAACTGTTTTCTATATGAATATATTTTAAAATGATACAAAGCTGAAATTTCAGTATCATTACTCCCGTCTTCAGAGTCACATGCTCCAGAAATCATTCGGATATGCTAATTTGCTGCTCAAGAAACATTTCTTAGCTTTAAATCAAGTGGTCCAATAGGATTTGATGTGCCAAATTAATGTTGCAGTTGGTATTTATAATTAAGGGGGTGAAAATGTGTCCTTCTATGGAGATTTTATTGGTCAGCCCTATGAATCAGATGACGACATCAATTTTTCGTCTACTTTTCAAGATGAGATAGACTGTAAGTTACAAATGCAAATCGTCACCATTTGTATAGTGCAATAGCAGAATGAACACACAAAACTGTTGAGTGTTGAGGCCGGTGGTCTCACACACATAAATGAAGGCATATATCTGGATTTGTTGTGTGACAGAACTGAGGCGTTGAAGTCGTGACCTCTGTGAGTGGAGCAGGGTGGACGTAGGTTGGTTTGCGGTTAATAACTCGACCTTCCAAATAGCCTTATAAATCACATCACATGCTTTTAAATCTTTTTTATTTCTTAGAGCCGACTGTTATAAATCAGACAGTGAACAACAGCAGCAGCTCTGATGTTCACACGAACCTAAACGAACCGAAAAATTAAGCGGATACCATGTGATGAATAGTTGAAAAAAATACAAATTCAGTCTTTGTTTCACTACAAATAAACCTGTATGACTTTCTTTCATCTGTATCTGCAAAATAAGACATTCTGAAAAATTGTTTCAACTATTTTTGTCCATGCAGTAAAAGTCGGTGTGCAAAACAACCCTGGACTCCACTAGGATAAAAAAACATCAAGACATTTTTTCAAGTATCTTCTTTTGTGTTCCACAATAGAAAGAATGTCATACAAGTTTGGGATGACATGAGGGTGAGTAAATGAAGCTATCTTAATATTGGAGGAACTGTAAAACATTTAGCTATTTTACAATAGATTTGAAAGTCACTCATCTGATCAGAACTGTTTAATAATATTAGGTTTACGTTTAGAAGTATTACAAAATGTGAAGCCAAGTCTGCAGCATTTTTGATATCAGATTTATCCTTCATTTGTATTTTTCATCTCTAACAAAATAGACATTATAACATGGTTATCTAATAAAGCCAGTACGTTTTTTTATTAACTAAATTAATACTTATTCAGCAAGGATGCATTAAATTGATCAAAAGTGACAGTAAAGACATTTATGATGTTACAAAAGATCTCTATTTCAAATTAATGCTTTTATTTCTATTGATCAAAGCATCCTGAAAAAAAATGCATCACAGTTTCCATGAAAATATAAGGCAGTACAACGGTATTTAACAATAAGCAATGTTTCTTGAGTAGCAAATCACCATATCAGAATGATTTCTTGAAGGATCATGTGACACTGAAGACTGGAGTAATGATGCTGACAATTCATCTTTGCATCACAGGAATAAATCACATTTTACAATATATTCAAATAGAAAACAGTTTAATAGTACTAATATTTCACAATATTACAGTTTAGGCTACTGTATTTTGGATCAAATACATGCAGCTTTGGTAAGAGTTTTAAAAACATTAGAAATCTTACCGATCCCAAACATTTGAAAAGCAGTGTATATTGTGATACCGTTACCGTTAAATGCTCACACACCCAAAAAAATAAACGCACTCACAGTTTTGTAAGTGTTTCTGTTCAGTCTCTCATTATAGAGCAAGTAATCAACCATCTACAGATCAAACTAACACAGCCGAGTATGAAAACTACTAACAAGAGACTGTCATTATCTCATTATTAGTATGAATAGAACGTCTGATTACAAGAATTATCCCATTTAATCTGAGACCCCATGGAGGAAGGAGATGTGTGGCTGTAATAAGACCCTTGCTCATGAATTAATCAAACCCATCACCTCTACTGTTGTGATTTTGTTTTATGTGGTCCCCTTCAAAATGAATATGATGAAGCTTTGCTAACAAACCCTTCGGATTACAGCGCACCAGCAGGGTTCTCGCAGTAAAAATCCCATTTGTTTCTTTCACAGTGAAATTGATTGTCAGAAATACCATATAAACCTCTCGACACAGAATTAAGATGAGGTCCTAAACTTGATAACTACATAATCCTGAATTGACTATGCATACCCTGGTGCAAACTGAATGGAATGTTTTTGGACTCTTAATTGCACATTAATTGCAATAAATTAAATTGTATTATAGGTTAAATTTACATTAAATGCAATTAGTTACCCACTTTTGACAATAACGTTTATATGTAATTTCACAATCAGTTCTATTGTTATTGAAGTGTACTGCCAAATGTACTTACAAGCATTTGTGGCAAGCTAAAATTTACTTAAACTTTTTTTATTTGTTATTGAAACATGTATTTAAATATATTTGTAATCACACATTTGTAATGATGAAGTTGCAATTTAGAACATTTTAACTATATCAACAAACTACAGTTTATAATCAGTATTTTACATGTGCTTTAGTAATGTATGCGAGTAAACACATCAAAATAAGTGTACAACTTTAAATCACAACAAAAGATTATTAAAACAAGGATTTAACATGCAAAAGTACAACTTTTAATTTAGCATTATTACAAAGCGCACTTCTTAAAAGTGACTCATGTACTCCAAGTACACTTTAAGTGGCCTTTCTTTTTTCAACATATTATCTGCAAGTACACTACACTACAACCGCCCATTTAAGTGCATATTCAATTAAGCACACTTTTATGCATTTTAATATCTTGTAATCAATGTCAAATATATTGTATTTTATACTTTAATGAGATGCAGTCAACAGTTTTATGGTGTATGGCTATTCTTGCTTTGATTGATTTCCCATTTCTCCTAAAGTCGGTCTACAAGTACACAGTCTTGTTCCTTTGCCTGTTTTTGCCAGTTTTCTTCAAATCTATGTTTGTATTAGTGTGATTCTTCTCTGAGCAGGCTGATTTGGTTCAAGGCTTTGAACTCTATAGAGAATATGTTTCTGAAAAGCCTGTAGTGAAAATGGAATGAAGGAATGAATCCCAATTCAGGAATGAATCCCAAGGCCACTGCAAATGTGGGTGATCACTATTGAGCTCTACACATGAATGCATATGTACATGTGTCATAGTCAGGATTTATTCACTTCAATCAGGTGTCCATCAGAATTCTCAGGCTGTGATAGACAAAGGGACATATTAGTTCGGTTTGGCCCTTTAACACACACACACACAAATGCGGTGAACCACTGTGAAATATCATCCCATCTATAGAAATGATACTACAAGATCACTGACTCAAACGGTCTGATTAGTATGCATCACATCGACATAAGCACACACAACGAAACACACACACATCATTTCACTGTCCTGCTCACTATGCTGGATCTAAAGGGACAGCCATAAATTAGCATATTTATAGTCCTTTCAGCGCTCTGCTCTCCTGAGTGGCTGTGTGGCTCCGGAGATGAATATTCATGTGCGTGCGGAGGTTAATTTGGGCAGAATGTCTGCTGCTCTTTCCTGTGAAACAACACAGATCTTCAGGTAATGACAACCTCCCCACAGAATACACAGACACACACACACGCACATTGTGGGATACCTGTGCCAGTTTTACTTTTACCTCAACCTACGACAATAATATGATAAATGAGCAATAGAAGTTCCTCAGTAGATGGTCAAAAGGGCCAATGTTACTTCCATCCATAAACTTGAAGTGTGTCATTTCTGCACAATGAGTGCCATTACACAAGACATAATGGTTTCCAAACAGGTTTCTCAAACACAACACCCCTATTATCTTTCTGTCCTGTTACCTTACAACTGCTGTTTGTACAAACAGTTAGTGATCCAAAATCCACAACATTGCTTGAGTCTGAAGTTGAGATGCTGTTGTCAGGCTACTCAAACAAACTGACCAATATTTTGACTTTGACCTGGTATTAAAATGAATCTCAAGTGATCTGAGCAAATATAGCTCAGGAAGGTTAATTCTAGGAATAGTTCTAGGGACTAGCCACCAGGCTGGTTCCCATAGAACTAATGGTTCCCTTAGGAACATTTTCCTGGTTGCATTCGCACCGCCAGTAGGAACTCTGACGTAAGTGACGTAAGCCTGGCTTATTGTTGTGACTTTTATTTTGATGGTGCGGCAGACCTTTATTTTGACAGCGCTGAGAACGCCAGCCAGATCCTGAGCACACGGTGCTCACATTATCTGTGTTCATTAGTTTACAATCTCTCTAACAGTCCTGTCTAATACGTTATTAGATAGAACTGTTATACATAGAAAGTAAACAGTATGAAAAGGTATTAGCGTATGCCGTGTGGTTGATGTCCTGTGTTTCTAGCTGAGAAGAAATACATAATCATGTTTCTTGGTCACCTCAGGTTGAGATTGTCCACCTATCACTGTTTTCCATGTTTGTAGAGTTAGTTTGTGAAGTAAATATATATGCTATTATCTGTGTTTACGCAGCTTTTTTTATAAAAATAGTGGGTGCTGGTGTTTCGCATGCGTTCGGCCAATCAGCGTACACTAACGTCACTGGTAGTTCCTATAGTGCTGGTTTAGACCCTACTCTGAAGTAGGAGCTAAATTAGTTAATCCAAATGGAGTTCCTAGAACTAAAATCATTCCTAGTTATTGCGGTGCGAACACGCCAAAATCCGGGTACTTCTGCAAATAATTCTAGGAACTATGAAAAGGTTACTCGGGTGCGAAAGCCCCTATAGGTTAAAATTGACGTGGTCTAAAATCATATATGGTCATTGAAACACATTTGAAGGATCACATTACTTTTGTAAACGCCAATGCCTAGTCCCTAGCCCTACCTTTCAGGCTCCTTTCCAAACAGTCCACCCAAATAGACTCCACCTACTGTTGGCTCCATCCCTCATCAAGTCCACCCACAAGTTCGAACTCTCTTATAATTTTACCTCTCTACGACTCCACCCACAACAGACCCTACCTTTAAAAGGCTCCTCCATTTCAAATAGCCCATCCCTCAGGTTCCACCCCTCACCTCAGAAAGACTCCACCCACCGCAGGCCCTACCTTTAAAAGTTCCCTTCCCACAGACCCCACCTACCACAAGCTCCACCCTTCATATCCATTCACCTCACACTAACCACAGGCCAACCCTTTCAAAGGCTGCCACTCCCCTCATAGATCCCATCTACGACTAACTCCACCCATCTGCAAGATCCACCTTTCAGACTCCACCCACCACAGGCCCCACCCATCAAAGGCTCCTCCCCCCAAAGAGCCCACGCCTCACTGTCAGGCTTACTTGATGTTGTCAAGACAACCAGAATCTGGCTTCAGGATGGCAGTGTGGTGGAACATCTTGTACAGAGCGATTCCCAGGAATATCACATTCAGCTAGGAAGAACAGAAGCACAGGATTGGTTGAGGGTTCACACGTGAGAGCACTTAAGTGTGCAACATTGAACATGAATGTTTTGAATGTAGTTTTTAGAGAGAATCAGAGCTGGTTACCATGATGATGAGTGTGGCGGGGCCTATAAAACTCCAGATGAAATAAGTATCCAACCGCAACCAGCAACTGAAAATGCGAGAAAGAGACATCACTCAAGTTTCAAAGTTAAACACACACACACACACACACAGGTTCTTGTGTCTTTTGGCTGATACATGAGAGTTCTTTCAATTATTCAGACTTTAATTTCCGCATCATTAGACTAAACTTAAACCCTCCTGTGACCACCCACACAATCATTCAGACTCATTCGGATCATTTGAGTGTGTGTGTGAGACTCACACTCTGTCTGTCCCGTAACTGCGGTAATCCACTGCAGCAGAAACGGCCACAATGAGGGCAGGAATGCCGTATCCGGCCAGGTAAAAATATCTCCTGCGTGAATGTTCGCTCTCAAACACCTCCACCAGCATGATGTAGAGCTGAACGCCTTCCAGAAACATCCACGTGAACGCAGACAGGAAGAAGAAGTGCAGTAGTGCCGCAAAGACAGCGCAGGCAATCTGAAATGCACACAATCGATCTTGTGAGGGCGTGTGTCATGTGGACATTGATGGATGCTGTTCAGCGACCTCTCAAACCTGCTCAGATAATTGAAAAATGTTAAATAATAGGGTTTAAAGATTATGAATCATGTATGATGGTCCTGCATTAGAGTCACACACCCTGAAAGCTCTCATATTAAATCTTTATGACACACACGCTATTTCACCCTCTCATGAACTAATAAAAACATGCAGTCAACCAATTTAAACATCCCTTTGCCCTATCATCCACCCGGCACAAAAGTGTTTTTTGCTAGTTTTAGCCCAACGCAGTTATCATTTTTACATCCTGTACCACTTTGTTTAAATAGCAAATGGATTTGGGCCCATCTGTTCACCCATGGGTGTGCTGGTCTGAACGAGGTGTGTTCAGGCCACTGATCTATATAGAATGACTGGATAGCTCAAGACGTCATAAACAGTGAAGCCACCGCCATATTGGTATTCCCTAGTGAGCTCACGCGTTCTATTGACTCAATAGGAAATTGTATGATTTGACTGAGGAAACATTGCCTAAGGAGACACCGTTTTAAAATCTAAAGTCTCCTTGTACAATCTTACAACGCAAAAATCCTAAGCATTTAAATGGATATTTGTTTAAAGTTGAGAAAAAAATTTTTTAAGAAAAATTCCTAGATGCATACTTAAAATATTGCTCTTTCTGATTGTGTTTTATAGATCAGTAGTTTGTTCAAAGTTTGTAGTTTGTAGCAAGTACAGGAAATGCACAAATTGTATGGGTTAATGTAAGTAACGTTAACTGATCTATATAATGACATCATAGATCAGTGTCAAGTAACGGTAAAAAGACTGCACAAAGCTCTTTTTCAAGCTGTCAAATGTGTCGCTATTAGACACTTAATTGTGATTGTTGCTGCTCGGAAGTTTCTTATAGGCTACTGTTGAATGTTGTATCGTCTTTTTATTATTATTTTTTTTATAGAAGCTTTACTTTTGCCTCGGAGAAAACAACACAGTAATAGTGACAATTGTACATATAAATCACTACTTATAGGGCTTGAATAACAACCTGTGGGCAGTTTTTCTACATCCTTTTGTGAACGTCGTTTGACAGTTGTATGCTGCACAGCGGGTCATCTTAAAAGTGCCGTCGGAGCTACCAAAATCTGTATAACGGCCGTTGCTGGTAGGGAATCATAAGATGGCTGCTCGAACACTTCCGGTGGCTTCACTGCCTGCTGGCAGTTTAGAACGTCATGAGCTATCCAGTCATTCTATATAGATCAGTGGTTCAGGCGCATTATTGGCGCATTGCTATTTTGAGGAAACTGAACCAACTGAAACCTGGTCTAAAGTCAATGGCGCAATATTTTATTTGTTATTTAAAGAGCGTGTTAGTAATATGCGTCTATAGACAGGTCTACAATGCGCGTACACTTTGTCCCATAAATGGTCAGCTTGCGCGCTTTAACCTCACTCACGAGCAGATCCGTTTCCGTTTCCTTAGCTTGCAAATTCCGCCATGTAAATAGCGTATCTGCTATGGCGCGAGCGCAACTACGTTTTTAAAGCAAATGGAAGACGACCATTTTTCCTGTTGTTAAACTAGCAAAAGTGGATTCGGACACGACCTAAGTGCGCTTGCGCCGTGCGATTTAGACCATGTGCTTCGATTGTTAAAATAGGGTCCCCCATGTCCAAATATGCAATCTTCTCAGTTACACGGTAAAGAAAGAGCAGAACTTATAAAAGTAGGATTTTTACGTGATTCAAATAAATAAATAATACAAATACAATAAAAAGATGATTTGTGTGTTTGTATGTTTGTCGTACAGGCTGGTCTGCACGGTTGATGCCGGTGAGGAAGAGCGTTTCAGCGATGAAGAGCGAGATGCAGAGGTTCTTGTGAATGGTGTTCCTGTCGCTCTGGAGGCCACGGAAGAAGCAGAAGGTGAAGATGCAGACGAGCAGACAGACCAGAGACAGTAGGATGCCCACCCATGTGATGACGTCCAGCAACAGATCATGCACAGGGTCTGCCGTCTACAGGGAAAGACAGAGATAAGAATGTTTTCACATTCCTTTGAACATGAACATTACAACCGAATATAAAAATATCGCTGCAAGCAGCAATTACAGGACTCAAGGACAGCAGCAGATACACAGTGACACCATCAAAGTGTCTGATACAAAGTATGTGAGCACATCAGAGCAATGATTTCAGACATTTACACCAGGATGGGCAGTCCATAATTTTGCACCAAAAAACAAACAAAATTTTAAGTATATTATCTGCAGAACATTTACTAAAACTAACTAAAACTGTAACTAAAACTATTAAAATAATAAGAAATAAGCTTAACATTAGTTAACTATTTTAGTTAACATGAACTAAGAATTAACAGTATTTATTCATCTTAATTCATGTTCATTTCAACATTTACTAATACATTATTAAAATCAAATTTATTTTTAAACATTATTTAATGCACTGTTACTAACATGAACACTCAATGCTGGATTTTTATTAACTAACAATAACAAAGATTAATAAATACTGAAACAAATGTATTGCTCATTGATAGTTACCTTTTGTGTGTGTGTGTGTGTGGGCGAGGGGGTTACTTGTTTGATTCTCAAGTAAGTTTATTTTGTCATGTTACTGTTTATATGTTATTACTGGAAAACAAGACAAAATTACAGATTAATAACATTATTTTTGTGGTGCAGGGCACGATTCCAAAGTCACTTCCAAAGTCAAGTAAAATAAAAGTACTTTTATTTCAATAAGTTAAAACATTGTCAAAATTCAGCTTCTCCTCCAGCCGGGCTCATCTGTAAGGGCAGGTGGTGCAGTGTCCCCCCAAAATATTCATCCAAAAATTCATTTAAAAAATATATTACATTTATCTCGCCTAAATGTTTGCGCTCATTCATTTTTACAATGGAGTAATGTTGTAAAGAATTTACACAACATAAGGAAGCTTGATTGAATTTTTTTTAAATTAAATTGAAAGTAGCACAAATAAATGCAATAGAATAAAGATACAAATAAAGAGAAATAAAGAGAAATTTTGAAATAGTTTTTGAATAGGTCTAAGACTATGTTTACATGGAAACGATCTGAAGAGAAATGCAAAAGTGGCGTTGGGTTATCACTTTTTATTCTGCGTTTAGACGAGCGTTATGCGTGGGTAATCTGCGTGCATATGGTGATGCATAAGTGTGTGAAATTCGGATGTAGTACAACTATTATATAACGGGAGAATTGAACGCTCTAATAACGTTTTGAATAACATTCTTATAACCAAGAAATAACGTTAATACAACGTTTAAATAACGGGAGAACTGAACGTTCCTTCTTCAACCTTCCTTCTGCTTATAACTTCTGTTACTGTCAAGCTGTTTTTGAGGCGGCTTTTCTATGTAGGCTATTATGTGCGCATAGAAAACCATCTCTCAGTGAGCGCGCGAGAACTGAATAGTTGAACTGGTAAGACTTGAAAAGACGTGCAAATGGTAAACTGCAGTTGTATATTGCAAATGGTAAAATGGTAAACTACTGTTTGTGAAATTGCGTCTCGCAGATAGTTTTAAAAAAACTGATTTGATTTTATAATCTGTGTTGATTAATTTACTAATTAAAGTGAATCAATGTTCGCGGGAATTCCCTGGATTATAAGTGGGAGACCTGCGGGAATGATTAAAATTATGCGCAATACCCGCAATCCTGCACCGAAATTTGAGCCCTGGTATGTATGTTATAGGAACCCATCCATCCATCCATCCATCCATTGATCCATCCATACGTATACATACATACATACATACATACTTATACATATATACATACATATGTATACATACATACATACAATAGAAAGTGTCATCTAGCTCATTACACTGACTGTGAACCTTTTCCAACAGACCAGTGCAATTAGCTACTTTTTTGTTAATATATTAAAAAACTAACTACCTTTAAAAACAAACAACAACAACAACAAAAAACACAAGCATCTGCACACAGTTAGCACAGTAGCTTCTAACACTGTTTTAACCCTGCACAAACCGCATCTATTGTGTATTTTTATCTGTTGTTCTTTAAGGTAGTAACTGTGTGTGACAGTAAGTTTGATTTATTAGTGTGCCACAGTTAAAGCTCTCAGATCCTGCAGACGGCCGTCATTGATTCCCCACTGTACTCCCTCTGTAGTGTCCCCACGGAGGCCTCACAGCCAGGGGAAAAGAGCACAGCTGATATGGGACGCATCCCAGAAGATTTTGAGTCTGGAAGACCGGATGTCAGCACTTCTGAAGAACACAGCACATGAATATTTATGAGCGCTGCATAGGTAACAGTACATAGCTTATATGTGCCTGTGTGTGCCTGTGTGTGTGTGTGTGTGTGTGTGTGAGTGTGTGTGAGAGTGTGTGTGTGTGTGTGTGTGTGTGTGAGTGTGTGCCCCAGAGGGCCGTTGAGCACATAACACATCACTCTTCCTGAGGCCCACTCACCCTTGAGCGCTATATCTCCTCTACATTCAACACACAGTGTGTGTGTGTGTGTGTGTCAGTGCTGTAAGTAAATCAACAGCTCAAGCCTGCTCAGCAGAATCCACAGTGAGGCCTCAGACTTTATAGAGTCAACGCTGAGCTAAAGTAAATCTATGTGTCTATAAACACACACATACACACCGCACACAAGCACATGTAGAGAGCAAGACTTCATGATATATATAATGAATCATTATGAAAACTGAAAATTTAAAAATGAGGAAGACAAATGTAGTTGGCTATTTTTTTAGGTATAAAAAATTATATAAATAATACTAAAATAACACTGCTGCAGAAAGTCATTTATATTAAGATTATTTCTCACTATTTTTACCATTTTATATTTTTGTTTGGGTTAAGCCTAAACAGAACATTTGGTTTATAAATCTCAATTTCTATGGTTTTGCTCTGAAATGGCTCGAAAACTTAAAGGAGCTGTATGTAAGAAATTTATTTCAATTAATCATACATTTTCCCTGATATGTCACTAGACATTAAGAAATCATGTTCATTTCAAATACTTATATCACTGACAACAGTAGTCCAGCCAGGATATTGTCATTTAAAAAGTGAAGTTGCAGCCCTCAACTGATGTTGATGTTGTCATGTTGTGTTTTGGTCTGATGCTCCACAACTCCACCGATCTACCAATCACAAAGTCAGTAGTGTTGCTGCATTCGGGTTGCCAGCTCTGCTCTAGTTACCACAGCTGCAGCTAATAACGTGTCGGAATCGAATCCTGCAGCCAATCTGGCAACCTTGAGTCAGTAATTTAAAAAGTGATTGCAGTACCAGTTTTGGCCACAATCTTACGTACGGTTCCTTTAAACTAAAATTAAAATGAAAGTATTTAAATGAAACCTGCAGATTCATTTATTTTAAGTTTATTTTTCCTACTTCTTTAGCATTTTTTTGAGCAATTTTTCTGCTCTGAAATGTCTTAAAATGTTGTTGTTGTTGTTGTTTTAAAAGCAATCATTGCCAAGCACACTAAATGTAGTTACAAATATTCATGCAAAGCTTTCTGTTCTGTTTTTCAATAAACAAAGGAATCACTATATGCAAAACTTTAACAATATATTAGTAGTAATAAGTGGCCCGTAGTATAAGTAGTAATAAGTAGTACGTTTTTACTTTACCGTTTACCATTTATATATCAGAAAATGCCACATGGAGACTTCCATGAACATTTCGGAGAGATGATTCTGATCAGAGTTTTAAATTTATTCAAATAAATGGACAATTTGAATTAAACTGACTTCTGAACAACAACAGTATTTATGCTGTTTTTCAAGTTTCAATCATCAGAAATGATAATAAAAGAATGAGCAAGAAGAGTTATACTGTTGTGATCTTCACCAAGCTTAAAAGCAATTAAAAAGCACATTATTCATCACAATATTGATTAAGTTTATATTGTCAACAAAATAATAACAGATATATCACCCAGCTCTACCACAGAGACACAGATGAACAATCATGAAACACACACACACAGACACACAGAGGTGATGTAGCAGGTGTGTGATTAATTGCGCTCTGGTCTCCATCAAACACACCAGTACAAAATGAAAAAGAGACCAGTGAATATGTGTGTGTGTGTGTGTGTGTGTGCGTGTACTTCCAGATTCAAGATCTGGTAGATTTATATCCCGTCTGGATTCTTCATCCTCTCAGTATCAGTTCACGTCGCTCAGAAAACACAGCAGTTCAACAACAGAGCTGTTATGTCTAGTGCATCAATTAACCAGTTAAAACATTATAAACAGCCACCAGCAATTCACTGGTTCTATCACACAATAATAACATATTCCCATGTGTTGACATTTAACAGTTTAAACATGTTCCGATGGTGTACTCAATTGCCAATTAAAAAAGTAAAAATACACAGGGGAATAATAATAAAACACTTATATAAATTGAATTAAAATTAGATAACGTCTCGGTTATGTATGTAACCCTCGTTCCCCGAGTGGGGTACGGAGACGTTCCGTCGGATGGCGACGATTTGGGTTTCGCTTAGAAGCCTATCAACTTCGAGTATTACAAAACGAGCCAATGGCAAGGGAAATGCCATGGGTCTGCGGAATTTGCATGGCGCATCTCCGCCCCACCTCGTGGGTATAAAAGGAGGATGCCGGCAAAATGCAGTTCATGTTTTCCTGCTGAGGAGCCGAGACTGAACTCAGGCGTTTCCCAGCGGTACAGCGGAAAGTGGCAGGCAGACGGAACGAGGGGAACGAGGGTTACATACGTAACCGAGACGTTCCCCATCGTTGTCACTCCGAGTTCCGTCGGATGACGACGATTGGGGTTACCAGTCTAATCACGCCACCTTCACAGCTGTCTTCCAGTGCCCTGCGTAAATCTGATATCCCTGTCGTGAGGCTAGCATGGACGAAGGACTCCTATTTAGCACAGGAATACCAAGGTACACTGGGAAGCATATCTCATATCTCAGAGGAAATATGCAATTAATGCCAGCCCAGAGGGGGGGGGACTTAGAGAATACACATATGACCCGGAGGGATGCATATGGGGAACACTGGGGTGTCCAGCCGCAGGTGGAATATTTCAACCCCAGCGGTGGCAAGGTGGCTTGCCAAGGGAAAGACACATGCTCAGAGAGGCTTACAGTGGAAATACACATGTGGGGGTCGCTCAAGGGAGGGACCATGCACACGGAAGGCCCCTAGCCAATGCACAGGCAATAGACACTGGCGTCGACGTCAGCAGTGCTGGAGGAACTCAGGGCTTACGGGGAAGCTTACCTGAGGAAATATCGCACGTATCCAGTCCGTGGTGTGGAATGGCGAGCAAGCGAAGACACCTGAGCGAGTCCGGTACTAACTGGTTGAAGCGAGTACATGAGAGGACACAGGCTCCACACGGAGATTGTAGAATCTGGCGAATGTGTTCGGTGTCGCCCAGCCTGCAGCTCTGCAGATGTCTGTTAGCGAGGCGCCATGCGCTAGAGCCCAAGAGGACGCCACACTCCGGGTGGAGTGGGCAGTCACACCAAGGGGGCACAGTCGACCTTGCTGCTGGTATGCCAAAGCAATGGCGTCCACTATCCAGTCAGACAACCTTTGCTTGGAGAGAGCCTTTCCCTTCAGCTTCCCACCATAACAGACAAGAGCTGGTCTGAGCTCCAGAAACACTGCGTTCTGTCTACATAGGTGCGAAGCGCACGTACTGGACAGAGCAGTGCCAAGGCTGGGTCTGACTCCTCCAGGGGCAGCGCTTGCAGGTTCACCACCTGGTCCCGGAAGGGAGTGGTGGGAACCTTGGGCACATAACCAGGCCGGGGTCTCAGGATCACGTGAGAGTAAGCCGGCCCGAATTCCAGGCACGCTTCGTCAACGGAGAATGCGTGCAGGTCCCTTACCCTCTTGATGGAGGCCAGTGCTGTCAGGAGCGCTGTCTTCATAGACAGGAACTTAAGCTCCACTGACTGCAAAGGCTCAAAGAAGGCACTCTGGAGGGCAGTTAGAACCACTGTGAGGTCCCAAGAGGGAGCGAGAGGAGGGCGAGGAGGATACAGTCTCCTCGCTCCTCTTAGGAACCTGACGATCAGGTCGTGCTTCCCCACAGACTTACCTTCTACCGTATCATGGTGTGCGGCAATAGCGGCAACATATACCTTGAGGGTGGAGGGAGACAGCCTTCGCTCCAACCCTTCTTGAAGGAAGGAAAGCACAACACCGATCGAGCATCTCCGGGGGTCTTCTCGGCGAGAAGAGCACCAGTTAACGAAGAGGTTACACTTCAACGCATAGGCGTGTCGGGTAGACGACGCTCTAGCGGAAGTGATGGTAGCCACCACCGCTGGTGGTAGGGTACTCAAACCTGCCTCGGCTCAGGGAATCAAACAGGGCGCAATGGGTCGAGTCGTGAGAGGCAAACAGATCTATATGTGCGTCCCCAAACTGGTCCCAAATCAGCTGAACCGCTGGGGATGGAGTCGCCATTCTCCAGGGAGGGGCTGAAGCCGTGAAAGCTCGTCGGCTGCACAGTTCAGGGCTCCGGGAATGTAAATGGCTCGAAGCGACCTCAGATGCTTCTGACTCCATATGAGGAGATGGCGAGCGAGTTGCGACATACGGCTGGAGCGTAGACCACCTTGATGGTTGATGTACGCTACAGTGGCGGTATTGTCTGATCTGACAAGTACGTGTTGACCCTTGAGCAGTGCTCGAAAGCGGTGCAGAGCAAGACGTACTGCCAGCAACTCGAGGCAATTGACATGCCACAGACGGTGGGGTCCTGTCCAGGAGCCCGCGGCCGCATGTCCATTGCACATGGCACCCCAGCCCGTGGTGGAGGCATCTGTTGAACAACAACAAGCCTGGAAACTCGTTCCAAGGGCACTCAGGCCCGTAGAAAACTGAGGTTCGACCACAGGGTGAAGGTCTGACGGCAGGTCGGAGTAACTGGTACTTGGAGCGTGCCTAGTTGCCATGCCCACCGCAAAGCCAGAGCTGAAGTGGTCTCATATGAAGCAAACCCGAGTGGCGTTGCTGCGGTTGCGGATGCCATATGCCCCAGGAGCCTCTGAAAGTATTTCAGTGGAACCACACTCTCACCCTCGAATTGTCTTAGGCAAGTCAGCAGTGACTGCGCGCGCTAGCTCGTAAGCTGCGTGCACATGGCGACCACACTGTGGTCCACACTGAGAAAAGAGAACCTCTGCACGGAGCAAAGTTTGCTCTTCTCCCAGGTGACCCGAAGGCCCAAACGTGCTAGGTGCCGGAGCACAAGGTCCCTGTGTTCGCAAACCTGGACTCGAGAGTAAGCTAGGGACAGCCAGTCATCGATATAGTTCAGGATGCGAACCCCGTGTTGCCGTAGCGGCACAAGGGCTACCTTGACGACCTACGTAGAGATGCGAGGAGACAGGACTAACCCGAATGGGAGAACCGTGTACTAGTATGCCCACTCCTGGAAGGTAACCGTAAAAAAATGGTCTTTGCCGAGGAAAAAAAAGGAGACATAAAAGTAGGCGTCCTTCAGGTCGATCGCTGAAACCTAATCCTGTGGCCGCACACATTCGAAAATGCGTTTGGCCATGCGCAGCTTGAACGGAAATGTGTGAAGGAAACGGTTCAAGACGCGCAAGTCCAGGAAAGGTCATAACCCACCGCTCTTCTTGGGTACAATGAAGTAGGGGCTGAGAAGCCGGACTTCACTTCGGCTGGAGGGGTGGTCTCAATCGTACCTTCGCCAGTAGGGTAACGACCTCCGCACACACGACAGGGGCATAACCACCCACCATGGTAGCGGACTCTCCGGAAGCGGGGAGGAGACCATGCGAACTGAATCGCCTAGCCGAGCCTGATGGTTCCAGTGAGCCAGCGGGACAGACTGGAAAGTTCAATATGCAGTTCATGTTTTTGCTTCGGAGCCAAGACGTCCTCTTCACTCCGTAGTCTATTCTCTGATTATCTTCGAGAATCTTCTAGACGAGCAGCTTCCAGTCGGTGTTGGTGTGATGGCGTGTTCCAGCGAGTTTCACTTTCCTGCCAGCTAATCTGTGCAGTGTTCTGCAACAGCGCGTGTGTTTCTCCCTGGGCGCTTCAGCACTGCTGCAAGCTTTTCTCTCATAAAAAGAGCTTTCATTTACAAAAAGAGTTTGCACGTGGCACGTCTTTTTAACCCCCTGGGGTCGGCTATCGCGCCGGCGCGATTGTCTCGCTTTTTTTCTTATCAGTGCAAAATAGACTCAAATAACTCCGTCTATTTTTGTCATACAGGCAAGTGTTTTACATCATTCAAAACTGTTAAATGTCTTCTTTTATTTGTGTACACTCATAATAAAAACAAAATGTGTTTTTCATAAAATAAATAAAATAAACATGATGCGCATTCTGCCGTCTCTCTCAGTGTGAAGCTCATTCTGAAACGCGACAGTAAATTATCTGTAACTCAGTAAATATTTGTCACACAGACCTGAAACGTATGTCTTTACAACGCTTTGAGTCTCTATTTTTAAATGATGTAAATCATATCAAAAACAAATATTCTCTGTTTAAGTAATTCGTATGAAAGCAACGACAAGTACAGTTTCTCCAGCCTGAGCTCATTAACTTTAATGTGACCACGCCCACACGCAACAGCTGCTCGCATACTAATGAGCCACGTGGAGGAACGCAAACTGAACGACCTCAAAACAGATAATCCCCGACTTCAGTCTTCAGTCCTGCTCTGCGTTTCACGAGTGTGGAATACTGTGCTGTTTATCTTGGATTTACCTCAGAAGAGTTAGAAGAATACGATTTGATTATGAGAACGATTTTTAAGGTAAGACATGTTATTGTTTGTAGTAGCATGTTAGCAGCATGTTATTGTTGCATAAACTTGTAGCTATTAGTTAAACTGGTGCTAGACTAAAATGTACGTTATAAAATGTGATTGGAGTAAAACATGAAGCCTAATGCTAAATGTATATACATAAAAGGCTACGAATGTTTTTATGTTCGATAATTAAACACAGCACGATATAACAGAAGGCTTGTATGATCGTGAATATTATAATGTTTAGACCTGTGTTTATTGTTAAATACTGTGTTAGTGGAATGTGGATATCTGCTCAAGTAAGAATAATGCAGACCAATAACAGACCAGGCCCCCGTGGAACGCTGGTCCTTCCCTGGCCTCCTCTGTCAGGATGCGGATTATGACCGTGCCTCCACTCCGGGCCGCTATGCCGTCCACGTCCGGGCCGGTCATTCCGCCTCGCTGGTTCAGTTTTGGAACTTTCCAGTCTGTCCCGCTGGCTCACTGGAACCATCAGGCTCGGCTATGCGATTCAGTTCGCATGGTCTCCTCCCCGCTTCCGGAGAGTCCGCTATCATGGTAGGTGGTTATGCCCCTGTCGTGTGTGCGGAGGTCGTTACCCTACTGGCGAAGATACGATTGAGACCACCCCTCCAGCCGAAGTGAAGTCCGGCTTCTCAGCCCCTACTTCATTGTACCCAAGAAGAGCGGTGGGTTATGACCTTTCCTGGACTTGCGCGTCTTGAACCGTTTCCTTCATACGTTTCCGTTCAAGCTGCGCATGGCCAAACGCATTTTCGAATGTGTGCGGCCACAGGATTAGGTTGCAGCGATCGACCTGAAGGACGCCTACTTTTATGTCTCCTTTTTTTTCCTTGGCAAAGACCATTTTTTTTCTTAAATAAATTAATGTGTTTATTCAGCAAGGATGGATTAAATGGATCCAAAGTGTCCGTTAAGGGATCTTAAATGTTACAAAATATTTTTATTTTAAATAAAATGCTATTTATCAAAGAATCCTGAAAAAAAGTACCATGGTATACACACCAATATGAATCGGCACAACAGTTAGAAATGTTTCTTGAGCAGCAAATCAGCATGATTTCTGAAGGATCATGTGACACTGAAGATTGGAGTAATGATGCTGAAAATTCAGCTTTGCATCACAGGAATAAATGACATTTTACAATATATTCAAATAAATAACAGCTATTATAGAATGCAATAATATTTCCCAATATTACTGATTTTACTGTGCTTTTGATCAAATAAACAATGCCTTGGTAAGTGACTTCTTGGTAAGAGACTTCTTTCAAAAGCATTAACATATTATAACTTACCGCCTCCATACTTCTGAAACTCTGGAGCTATAGTCATGTAAAAAGTAGTAGGAGGAATAATTTAATCTGTCGACAGCTGTACATCTGGAGGAATGTTACTTTTGCTTTAGATTCAGAGCAGAATGAATGAGTTGAATGTATCAGTGACACGCGGTCTTTCATAAAAGGCCTTCAGAACAGTAAACACGAGCACACATCTGTGCAAAGCCTCATTAAGAACACATTCACGCACGCATTTCAGCTATGCAGCAGTCAGTGTCAGAATTCCAACAGTTCTTGTTTTCTCAATCTAATGAGTCAAAATTCACTCTGTGATAAGAGCATGAGATATCCATGACGACCAGCGGCCCTCCTTTAAGATTGAAGGTTGGATTACAATTGCCTGACATTGTCCTCAGACTCAGCATCACTGCATCACTAGGCCACTCCAGTGGTCTCAATGTGTCCATCACTACACCTCTCGCTATCACTGGCACTGCTGCAGCCATGGCAACAACAACACTCTCACCTGTGAGGATTTACACACAAAATCTCTCTCTCGTTCACCAACGATCTGAGGGTGAAACGGAGGGGACAGGTGGATAAATGCATGACTGAATGAAACCCATTTATAAGGTTATACTGAATATGATTTTGTGAGTGTGTCAATGCCTGCTGTGGCTTAAAAGTTATGCTGTACAATATAGTCTTTTTGACAATTTTGGTGCTTGATCTGGACAACAGTCCTGTGCAATGCCGTTTAGCAGTTCAGGCAGTGAGACAAAAAGTAAAAAGATTTTGCAAAATATTTTTAGTTGTTTTTGTTTACTTGAGATATCATTTCTATTTCTATTTAGCTTTAATTTATTTAGTTTTAGTACTTTTTGTACTTCAACCTAAATTAATTGGAATTCAGTTAATGCAACATTTAATGTATTTGTTTATTTATAATTTTTTTCTCTGAAAAATGCAGTATGACAGTTTAGGCAGTGTGACATTGTAGATTTGTTTTTACAAGATTAGCTCATTTTAATATTTAATTATGTATTTTTGTCATTTTTTAGATTTTGTTTATTTTAATTATTTCTATTTAGTTTATTTTCATCTTAGCTTTAGTAATTTTAGTACTTCAACTGTGCTGAGGCAACATTTTTAATTTTTATTTGTTTTTCCTGACAGTTCAGGCAGTGTGACTGATAAATAGATAAACAAAATCTATTTCAATAGATTCTATTTCAAGCATCTTTTGCAGCGATTTTTGTGTGCACTTATCAGTGAACACCCCAGACCACTCTGTGAGTTTAACGTCTTTGTAAACTAAAGTTTAATGCGTTTTATGAAGGATTGTTCCAGTGCACCTATGCAACCATTGTGGAGGTGGGGGGGTGCTACCACAGAAACCGAAAATTCTCGGGCCAGCAGCATGTGTCCAAATTTCAATCTTAACCGTGCTATTTCATCAGAAATGATCTTAAAACAGGGTTTTAAGTGTAAAATACAGAACTTGTCCTTTAAGGTCTGTGCAAGTATCGAACGGACAGAGAAGCCAGGGCTGGTTCTGCCTCCTCCGGGGCAGTGATTGCAGGCTCACTACCTGGTCCCACTTTTAGGGAGAGGTAGGAACCTTGGGCACATATCCAGGCCGGGGTCTCAGCTTGTGAGAGTTAACCAGCCCGAATTCCAGGCACAACTCATTGACCGAAAGCAAGCAAGTCCCTACCCTCTAGTAGAAACCAGAAACCAGGCAAGCAGGAGAACTGTTTCTTTAAAACAGAATCAAGTGTGGGAGTGTTTAAGCCAGGAGGGGCTGTGTCCATTTCTCCTGGGGGCGTGTCACTGCCCTGGTGTGTCTCGAATTGCACCATTCATTGACGACTACTTCCTGACGTGACTCACACAATGTAAATGAGTCTGTAGACTTTATTCTAAACAGCAGGACCTGAAATAGGCCTGCAGTTTTCCCTTCTCACATGCTAATCAAAACGTCTGTCAGCGATCTACTCCTCTCTCTCGTGGAGAGAGAGTCGTGGCTGACGATGGTGCACCACAGGGCCACTGAGCGAGGCCATTGTTTCATCTGTCAAAATTTCTTTTTTCCCCTCATTTTCACTGTTTTTTTTTTTTTTTTATCCTGCCAATTGTTCTTCTCTTGCTTTAAAGCCGAGGTAAAACCGAACTTCGGCTCTGAATGGAAAATGTAAATGAAGCTTTTAGACTAAATGCACCTGGCTGAGGCTCCGTCCCATGCGACCCCACGCATGACAGACGGAGGAAAAAACCCTGCTGCCAAATTGTGTTCTCCACAACACAGAACAACAGACTTCAATGGAGAAACAACTAAATGAAAAAAGTCAAATGGTACTAATATATAATAATTTTGCAAAATAATGCATGGCAGCAACGAAAACTCAGAAGGCGTCAAGCTGTATGTCAGACGTATCATGTTGGCCTTTTAAAACATGCTCAAAATGAACAAAAATCAACAATAACAATGCATTCCTCAAAAAACACCAGTGTATGTGTGTGTGTGTGTGTTTGTTCAGCGTGTATTGAGTCGCTCAGCTGGGAACCGTCGTTGATCATGGATCATATGGAGAGATAAAGACCGCCCACCCGCTGATCTCCCACAATGCACCTCACAGCCTGAAGTCATCAACAAACAATAAAAAGTCTCCACAGAGATCTGCTCCACATCCACAAGCTTCAAACAAATACACCTCACGTCTTTCTTCTGTATTTTCAGAGCAAAATCCATTCAGCACCTCTAAACATCCCGGGAAGTTGAACGTCTTATGACTGCCAGCAAAAATCGGACTTTTTGCATATTCAGATTTTATCCAGATGAGTTTTTGAAAGTCTGGAAAGCAAAAAATCTGGTCTCCAGGTGCATCTCAGTCTGAACGCTCTGGCTGTTCAAGTCGGATATCAAATCGTCTTTTGCATCACTCTTAAGGAGACACAGCGAAAACGTCAAAATAGGTATTCATACACTCATACATACCAGTCTCCTCCGTGTCTGAGTTTTTCTTGCGCGAAAGAGGAGATCTGCACACTCGACAGGCCACTTATTTGGAGAGCGAGATGATGCAACTCCATTTTTCCTCCATCTATTTTGAAAGCCTCATCACATACTTGGGTATGCCTAAGTCATTACCAAAACAACCCATGCAGATATGTAGGGTATGTCTGGACACACACATCTTATTCGATCACTTGCATAGTGCAGATAGTCTGCCTGAAAATATCTGTTTTGAGAAAAAAATCTGTTTTGCCTGCAGTCTAAAAATAGCCTTAGATCATACAGTTTTCATTTTCTTAGAGAGGATCGTTGTTTCCACAATGACTATTATTTCCCTTTTCCCATATCATCATAAATTAGGTATCATTCAAAAGCTTCAACTCTTAACCTGTGAAAACAGTTTTAAAATTGGACATTGCCTTACCATGGAAACGGTACTTCAAAACCTTTTATAGGGCTCAATTTTTGTTTTATCAACTTCAAATGTGGAACGCAAAAATACATTTAGTATAAAATAGAAAATGTTTAGTACATTTGCTTTACAGAATGAACTTAAACTTCTATAACTGTTTTACACTTTCACATCTCTAATATTCTGCTGAGTGTCTTCTATAAAAGAGACCAGGATGGGGGGTGAGAACAGGTTAATAATATATGTTTACATATTTGGGGGTTGTTCGTAATACTGTTATTCATTTGTAAAACCCTGAATAATTGTTGCAATGTGTAAATTGTAGGGGTGTCACGATTCTCCAAATCCTCAATTTCATTACATTTTCGATTCTAAGGTCACGGTTCGATTCGATTCTCGATTTTTACATTTATTTTTTTTAAGCAGTTTGCTATGCCATTTTTAGACTAGACTTTTATGTAATATAATACATGACCTTTGTTCGCAATGTACCACACTGCATTGTAAAATTTAAAACATTTATTAACAAAATAATATTACAATTACTTATATCTTCAGTCAATTAGAAACTTAAGCAAAATAATAGTTTCTCTTTTGTAACTGCAGTCTTATTCACAGAAGATGACATTCAAGTTCACAACAAAACAAACACGGTTTAACAGATACATCTATGTTTTCCTTGCTTTACCTCGGTCTTAAAGTAAAAACATGACTGTGAAAAATATTAGTATTTAAATGTAGAATTTAATTAAATGTATTTATGATGAAATTACAACATTTTCATGTCATGTTCATTTTGACCACGAACTGTGCGCTGTCACTTTAACTCGGCGCGTGCAGCACAGCAAAAATAGACTCAGTGCGGAAATGAACGACACTCGTCTCATTCGTGGAGGTGGAGAATCAAGTTATTTGTGACATGCAAGATTTATTGTATAAAGATTTATACTGTTCTGAGGCTGCTGGTTTTGTCAATTTAAAGTTAAAGCACATACAGTAGCAGAGTTTGCAAACTGTGGCTTTTTTGAAGCGCCAACTTTGAACGCGTATGTTCAAGTCCTGTCGATGGGTCTCCTGAATCTGCAGTTGCCATGCTATCTTTTGCCTGGCTGTATCCAAGTTAGAGGTGGTTGACTCGCAGCACTTCAACACGCGTGTTTTTTTCCGCTTTGCAAACCGACTGGACGTGACATGGGGGCGTGGCGTCATCGACGATTCCATTTTTGAATTAGAAGTTCGAGATTGTGACTTAATTTCGATCTGACACCCTTAGTAAATTGTTGCATTGAAAATGGTTTTACAAACAATTTACGCTCTGAGGTGCGTTTCGCAAAAGAATGGTTAGCCAACTATGGTCACAAGTTCTGTTGTTATCAGCATAGCATCGCAAAGTTGTGAGGTTGGAACGACAGCTCTCAACCTGTGGTTACAAGCATAGTTTCTTGTTTGCATGACATGTGGAATTTATAAATCCTTAATATTGAGCAAAATAAGCAATGTCTTTTATTTCGAATACATACAAATGTTGTTTACGTCTCTTAGTTTGTCAAGAGATTTAAAGCACCTTTTTTGAGGAGTTTGTACTATGTGCGTACTATGAGCCTATGATTGAATCTGGACATAAAGCAAATAACTGAGAAAAAAAGGGAATTAGTCCTCAGATGTCAATGCCATGTCCTTAATTTAAGGCAAAAATCTAGTTTTAATTTTATCTCAAATGGATTCATTAAAAGAAGTTATCACTCCACCACCTGTGTGACATAATTAACCAACGTGGTTGAACAACAAATTTGCAACAATAAGGTTTCATTCAGGAAACAGTCGTGAGTGGCTAGCTGATTTCTTTTATGGTAGTTAAGCAGCGAGTTATGTTGTTGAATGGGAAACACACTCCTGATCATCTGTGCTGCATCACTGCTTCAAACAAACACACATTACATCTTTCTTCTGATTTCCTCAGAGCAAAATCCACTCAGCACCTCTAAAAACATCTCAGGATGATTCAGATCATATCATTTACAGTTTCTTAGACTGGATTGCTGGCTTCCTCCACGCGAAAATGGCAAGAAAAAGCACTTAAACAATATATGTTTACATATTTTTTGGGGGGTGTTCGTAATAGTGTTATTAATTTGTAAAACCTCATTGTTGCAATGTGTAAATTGTTGCTTTGAAAACAATCTGATGGGCTGTGCTGCATCATGCAATGTTTTCATGTGTGGACAGATAAATTGTCGCTGGAAACGTCTTAGCTTTACAACAAGTCTGATGTTTATATGTCAGACAGATGAAAGTGCCACTACCTTCACGTCCACATGAGCCATGAGCACAGCAAAGTTGGTCAGGTGTGTGCAGGAGCAGGTGGTGTGTGTTCGGTTAGTTCCCAGCAGCCGGCAGTCCTGCGTGGACCAGAAGCCCATCATAGTGCGCTTTGAGTAGCTCCAGAAAGAACAGTTGGGGTTGAAATTCTCCTCGGACTGCTGAAAAAGGAAGAACAGCAAACTGCATTAGAGAGCAGAACACACAACATGGGCAATAACAAGAGTTACACTCAGGGGCCAGAATGAACCTTTTTTGTAACAAAGAATTTCATCAACAGAACTACTGCTTTACTGATCATGAAACTGCAGGATGGATGATGATGAAATTGGATTAATCGCATAAACACACACATCCTACAGTGTCATCCAAAAGGATTTTTTTTTGAGAAATGAATGCAAGGATGCATACAATTGACCAAAAACATCAGTGAAGTTATTTATAATGTTACAAAAGATTTATATTTCAAATAAATGCTGAACTTTTCAACTTTCTATTTATCAAAGAATACTGAAAAATGTATCAAGGTTGCCACAAAAATATTAACTGTTTTCAACGTTGATAATAATGATTTCTGAAAGATCATGTGACACTGAGGACTAAAAATAATGATGCTGAAAAGTCAGCTATATATACACACTGTATTTACAGTTTTGCTGTATTTTTATCAAACAAATTCAACCTTCTCTTGAATCAATTTTGATGCGCTCAATTTGACTATGTACATTTTCAAATTGCAAAACATACAAATTCTAATTTTACATTGAGATAAGGTTTAGAGGTTTAATGTTTTTTATTTGATCCGGTCAATTAGCACATGTCAAATGATTATTGTGTTTTATGCAATTCATGAAAAAATTACCAGGTAACTGCATGTTATTTATTTGCAGTTTCTAGTTGCATTTGGTGCATGACAGACATTGAATTTGGACCCTGTTCACACTGGAAATGACTAAATGACTTTATCTCATATGTTTATCAACACACACAGTAAACCCATGAGAGAAAACATCCTCATATCTCAGTCTGGTCAGATACGTTCAAACACTTCATTTGCTTCCTTTGAGCAATTTTGATGCCAGTTCCAGACATCCTTCAAAACAGAGGCTCTGGGTAAAATGGATGTTTCTTCATTGAGAATATGAGCTCGCTGATCTTCACCCACGCTGAAATTATACTAATCTAGATGTGGGCCATCAGGCGCTCAGTGGAAGGAAGACTTTAATATCACAGAGCCATTCACACACACACACTGTCGACTGATGAGAGTTTGCAGTGGATTGTGAAGAGAACTTATGGTTAACATTAGTTCTGTCATCAAGGGCTTGTTCAGTTGTTTTCGAGGTGGCACAAGGCATTATATTTTGAAAAGAGTATGTGGTTTGTTTCCCTTTCTTTTGGAAAAAACATGAATCAATGTGTGCTTATTGTACCGAATGTGCACTTGTAATTTCATTCAAATTCATTGTATTTTCACTTGCAGATAATATCAAATTAATGAAATTAAAGGATGATTAAGTGTACTTAAAGAAAATACATTTTCATGACTGTTTCTTAACACACTTAACCCTATAGTATTCCTCAATCAATGTATTATAAACAATATAACAAGATTATTTTTTTTATATATAAAAAAATGCCTGTTTTCCCATTCCTTCTTTTGTAAAAATTGTATAGGGTCGATAACGTCCTGAGGTGTGGAACAGTGTAAGTATATTTATTTCTGCACAACAATAAGTGAATCTTTGATGAATGAATAAGTGCAATTCAACTATATTACAAAAGGTGGCAATGTCTGATACACAATGATGAAGTGACGTTTCACTCATAGTTACCGCAGGCAGAAAACAAAAGAATAGGACGTATCATCAGCAAACTTGAAATGGCTCAGTGATTTACTGTAGAGCAAGTACTGAACGCTATCAAATATTAGTGTCACTGTCGCTTGATGGTGAATCTGGTGAAGCTGATCAAAATATTGATTTTGAAGATGTTGAAAATTATAGTTTTGAGAATATGTTTGAGATCGCGAATATAAGCCAGATGCTGAATGCACTGGGAAATGAGCTCTGACAAGGACAGTGATGATGGTATGAAACATCTGCTCAAACTGAACCTGAAAAAATGAAATGACTTTAAAGTATATTTTAGTTTACCATAAATGTTTGTCAGTTAGTTCCGCAGTACACTTTAAACACATTTCGAAAGATAACTTGTAATTAATTACAAGTAATTAATAGAATATAAGTAATTATTACAATAGAAGAAATTACACATACAGGTGTACTTAAGTGGATCAAAAAGTCCTCTAAAAATGAGCTAATTCCATATAATATAAATTTAAATTTCACTATTTTGGGGGAAAATCTGTGCAATGGATTTAAACTCTGTAAAATGTGTTAAAAGGAGCAAAGAGTGAATCGCTCTTACTGGTGGCTGAAAGCATGATCAAATATGCCAAAATCTATAATAAACAGAGACACAGGCCGTTGGGACATGCAGAGATCCGGGCGTTTTGATTCTGAGGAAATCGTTTTCCCGTGAACGTCCTCCCACACACACACACAAACAGGAAACCAAGTTCCCTGGTCTCTCAACCTGTTTAATCACAGCTGGAGTATCTGTGTGTGTAATTTCATGTGCGTTTCAATAAAGTGGTTGAATGAAAAATAATTCATTGAAAAATCATTCAAGCGACCATTTATTTATCACCTCTTCATCTAAGTTACCCAACCAATCACACACACACACAGTCCAGCACTCTTGTAATTTCTTTCGAAAAGGGATGTTTCTATTCTGACAACAAATCTCACAGTGAACACAACACAAACCACATGTCTTACAGTCTTGTACCTGAATATGTCGGACTGTGAATATGACGGGGTCGGACAGGTAAACTTTGTTACTGTCTTTGTTGATGGCCGCTGTTATAATGGGAGAGTTGACGATGACAGAGTAGTTGGTGTTTAATGTCTCGCTGCTGAACTTCATGCTGGCGTTTTCTGTGGACAGGTATGAGCCCAGATGCTTATACAGGACAAACGCCATCCGGATCTCACCTGAGAAAGACAGACAGAAAGAGAGTGGCTGTTAGTTTTATTACACATTTATTAATTATTATGACAAAGTTCACATGAGTCGTTTCAGTGATTTGGTGAAATCAGAAGTATTATGTCGCTACTCAAAATAAGCTACAAAAAAAGCCTCAAATTTGAGGGACTAAAATAAATTGGTCAATCACATATATATATATATATATATATATATATATATATATATATATATATATATATATATATATATATATATATATATATATATATACACACACACACACATTTAATTTAATATTTATAACATATCATACAAACAAGACTGTTGTTTTTCCATTGGCACAATTGTTCAGTATTCACTTTAATAAACAAGACATAAAAACTAAGTATATTCATATTTTAGACACAACACTGTGTTTGAATATTTGGAAAACAGAAACAGTTTCAAGCCACATGAAGTGTTTTCATTACTGAATGAATCAATGAGTCAATGATTCAATGACCCATTCATAAAGAAAGCTTTGTTTCTGAACACATCAGCTATTTTAAATGAACCCATTGAATTAATGAGTCAATTAAGCACTCATTAAGTCACTTGTTTCATATTTAAAAGTATAATTTCACATTTCTATATAAAAAAATAAATATTCTTAAAACATGAATCTCATAACATTATGTAATTGTAATTTCAGTGTAATTGCAAATCGTCTCACCAAAGATTCATTAAACTGTACAAAACTTTGGGGTCTGTAAAAACTTTATAATGTTTTTGAAGGAAGTCTTTTATGTTCACCAAGGCAGCATTTATCTGAGCAAAAATTATTACAATTTAAAATAATGTTCTATTGTATTAATTCTATTGTAATACATTTTACATTCCTGTGATACAATGTTGAACTTTCAGCATCATTACTCCGGTTTTTAGTGTCACATGATCCTTCAGAAATCATCCTAATATGCTGAGCCGATGCTCAAGAAACGCGTCTTTTCATTTTCAATGTCGAAAACAGTTGTGCTGCTTCATATTTTTGTGGAAACCGAAATATAAATCTTTTTAAACAATGTAAATGTCTTCACTTTTGATAAATTCAAAATGATTTAATTTAATTGGTAAAAATACCCATGGAAATCAATTTAAGTGGGCAAATATCAGCCCTTAATGGAAAAGTTAATTTCTTTCTCTGCGTGAGAGATTGGAGGGGAGCTCGTTTAGGAGATCAGCCTCCTGCTAAAGCTTTAAAAGGACAGAGCGACAGCGTAACAAAGCAAAACTTGTTAAATCTGTTGTTGAACATCCTGATGGGGCGTACTGGGGTTCTGCGGCACGTTTTTTAAGAGTTCACAAAAAAAAGTCTTCATTACCACATCATAGAGAGCAAGCAGACACTGTCTCAAGCTGATCGAAATACTGTTTTAGTCGTTATATTAGAGGAAAAGAGCAATGAAGTGAAATAATTTGAGCTTTGATTAGATGGGTTTCAGTAGATCATCTAATGAATACATAACACCCATAATGCTTTGTTCCTTTCGGCAGCCTTTACTGAAAGCCACAAAGGTTTTGAGTGAGAAAAAGAGAAAAAAAGGGAGGAAAAAAAAATCTAACCATAGAGTCGATTTGATTCAGCTTTATTGAAATGTTATTAGCGCTTTACTGCCTCCTTTGACAGAGCTACAGTTCTGCTCGTTATTTCTGTGTCTCTCTTGCTCTTTCATGAAAAGAAATGAAAAAACACCCCCTGCCGCCTTCCGCAGAACAGAACAGAACAAGAACAGACAACAATTTTTCCCAATTTCTGTTGATGGGCCGTTCAGTAACAAGCGTTTGGTGATGGGAGGAAAACCTCTGATGAAGGAAAAGAGTTGTATGGCAACTTTCATAAAAAAGGAATAAGCACTGAGGATCTAAACTTATTAGCCCCCTATTGTATTTTGGCAAGAAGGATATTGGAAATTCAGAGTTTCAGAGAATTGAAGTGGCACTAGTGTTCAGTTCAATTTTAGAATCATTTAAATACTATTACAGGTTTTGTTAAAGGTGGGGTAGGCAGTTTTTGTCTAAAAAACATTTTTCCAAATCTGTTTAAACTGTCCTTATATAGCCAATACATAATTAAAATGTAAGTACTCTGAAAAAGAAAGAATACAAATTGAGTGTCTATAGTCCTCTCAGGGCTGCAATAAACACAGCTCATTATTCCATTCACTCCCACCCCCTCCCGTCTGGGCTCCTTCCAAAGCCACGCCCCCAAAACACATGATTGCGCGATGCTGACCGCTCATCTGGAGGACGAGTTTACCAGCGCCGAGCAGAGAGGAGTCCATGTAGTGACATCATGTCAGAATCACATGTAATAAAATACCTAACTTTATCATTATGAATATAAACAACTAACATGGCTGTTAGTACTCACTATCAATCCAGCATATCGATACTGGTAAAGTTTAAAATATATTGAGTTTGATTCAGTAACGAGCTAGTAACATAAGGCAAAGCTATAAACAGGTTGCATTGATACACGTTTTCCCGTTACCATCAGTTACACTGTGATGAAGGGGAATTTCGTGTAAGATTCATAACATATACGGTGTTTTGCATGTAAGAGCTTCCACGATGAAAGCACTGTTGGCTCTGATGAGGACTACACTCCGGTCTCCGGAGACAAGTACCGCATCGTCGGCTCAACTGTTGGCTTTTTTTGCCTTGTTTTCCTTCGCTGACTGTATATGCAGGTACTGGGAATTTTGACTGCTCTTTCTCTGCCATAATTCCCTCTGCACGCAATAGGATAGAGCTACAACCAACCAGAGCAATGAAGGTGGTAACGTCTTAAATATCTTCCTTTTTTTTAACTGACTCAAGTGCCGTTCTTTGTTTATGTTTCAAAGAAAAGTTTAACTTGTTTAAATCATCCAGAGTCGCGTCCAAAGCCGAATCGAAAGACAGCAGTTCAGCAGCAGCCACCATTCTTTGTTTTCAAGTAGCACCGTCTCAACTCTGTCGTCATTATGTTCAGCCGGCTCGCCGTCTCTATACACGATGTGATTGGCCTGACAAGAGTTTGGTTTTTCCAGCTCTGAAAGTCAACGGAGAGTTGCTAGACTACACTGGCTGCGAAATAATTTTTGCAGCCGCTAGGTGGAGTCTAGATTTCTAGGCTAGCCTACCCCACCTTTAATATTTTGAATTACATTTTCTTTTCATATTCATTTTAGTTCAAGTTCTGTTGTGTCTTTTTGTCATTTAAAAAAATATGATTTTGTTTTTGTTAATTCACTTTTAGTTATTTTAGTACTTCAACTTAAACTAAACAAATATTTGAATTGTTTAAGGTCACACTTTAGTTTAGGGTGAGTTTATAATGAGCTTATAACTATGACTTTTGCCTCGATAAACTCAAATAATAGTAGTACGGTAGTTAAGTTCAGATATTGGGTAGGATTAAGGGATGTAGAATATGGTCATGCAGAATAAGGCATTAATAAGTGCTACTAATAAACAGCCATTATCCTAGTAATATCATGCTAATAAAGCAACTAGCTAATAGTAAGAATTGGACCCCTAAAATAAAGTGTTACCATTTTGACTTAGCCACTAGCTAAAATAAAATAAGTTTAAGGTTATTTAACTTTATTTTATTTCAGTTATTTATCATGGGTTGTTTTTTTTTCTTAATGGTTTTAGTTGTTTTATTTTATTTTAGTTATTTTAGTACTTTAACTTAAAATAAATGAAAATGAGAAATGTTGCCTTAGCAATTTGTTTTTTTTTATATATATTTTATTTGAGTTAATCGTCAGTATTTGTTTTATGGTTTTAGTTTTAGTTAAATATAATAACCCTGTTAGCGTTACATATGACTCATAATGTGTTGAGCGTACCGTTTCTGCCGTGTTGTTTGAGAGTGTTTGCTGACAGATGGATGGCGTTCCCTTGGCCTCCTGTCTGTGGAAACTTCAGATCGGGCAGATTTCCATCTGTGCTCATCCTCGCCACCTCCAGCTCTGAACAAAAACACACACATGACAGAAAGTGAGTGAGGACCAGGGAACGAAACATCATCGGGTTTAACATCCAGATATTTTAATCAAATCTGTAAATAACCAATTTAACTACACATGAATGATCACTGTTACCACCTTGCTTACAATTGTGACCCTGGACCACAAAACATGTTGCACGGGTATATTGGTGGCAATAGCCAATAATACATCATATAGGTCAAAATTATCGATTAAGTAAAGATCATGTTCCATGAAGATATTTTGTAAATTCCCTACCATAAACATATATATATTAAAAAAAAAAATTTGTGAGTGGATGCAGCAACATCGTGATCATAAATTTGTTTGCACCCTCAGATTCCAGATTTTCAAATAGTTGTATCTCGGCCAAATATTGTCCTATCCTAACAAACCACACATCAATGGAAAGCTTATTTATTCAGCCTGTATATGATGTATAAATCTCAATTGAAAAAAAAACTGTGACTGGTTTTGTGCTCCAGGGTCACATTTGATCAATATCAACTCACTTTTATACTTTTACTTTTATACAGCAGTAGCTGACAATGAATGGAGTATTATAAACTGAGTTCTTACACATTTCAAAACGCAACGCACATGACATCAAGCTTGCGTAGAAGCATTTCGCAATGAGTCGAAACTTATAAAAAAAAACTTCAAATGGAGAACTCATGCTGTGTGTTTGCACAAATTAAGCATCATGTGCTGTTTGAGATTCCAAGTCTGATTCAGCACAGCTCTCTAATTAAAGTATGAATACCCTGACTCGCTGCATCACCACCAGGCCTGATTTTTGCAGCTGCCTTTTTGGGCATTCGTAAACACCCTTTCACAGAACCTGAAAAGAAGTCAGCCGCAAAATCCCAGAGCATTTACACAAACACTTATCGCACCAAAATTAACATTAAAAATCCCAACGGAGACATGGATTCAGTGGCCGGGGTGGCGCTTACCACCGCTTCAGGTATTTGCCGCCAACAGGACAAAAGAGAACGATAAAGAGCTGTGGGCAGAAAGAGACGACTATTGCAGCCCGGAAACACTTTTTTCATTCCTCCACCGTCACTGTGAAAAGCTTAAGACAGCAAACAGCGGGCTGAGACGCTGTTGTGCCTCAAGAGAAATCAAAAGCCGGTTTAAATAACGTTAATCACACAAAATCTGCTCGCCAGATTATGAGCATGAGGACAGACACTCCAACAAACAAACCAACAAACAAACACACTCTCCATCAAAAAGGAAAATCTAAATAGAATGGTGCTCTCCTTTTTAAAGCGCATTATATTAAACCGAAAGAAGAGGATAACAACCACTTCAGGGTAAGTTGGCAAAAGATGAGCATCCATTCTCACACACAAACAGGCTTTTATTTCCCTGAACAACTGTGTCATCAACACTAACATCAGATGGCAACGCCGCTAATCTTCTCCCGATTCTCCACATGGCGCGACGCTGGCGCTCTGTGTCGCCTTAAAGGGATAGTTCGCTCAAAAATGAAAATGCTGTCATCGTTCTCACTCTCATGTTATTTGTGAGATGCAACCATTCAAATGCATTAGTTTACAAATCATGCACTATGGTAAAAGTGTTTTGAGGTCATAGCAGAGTATTGAACAAGGAACCACAAAAAAATAAACCTTTATTTATCGATATCTTCACATTCAGGCTAATCATAATTTGTGTAAAAAATGTTTTCAAGTTGTTTAACTGACACTTGTGTTCATTTCAACTGCAGTCAATTGCATATATAGGTAGGTTTTTTGGAGTTAAGTAGAGGCACGTTTTTCAGTGACCCTGGGTTGCAAACATAACACCTTTAGACACATTGTGCCAGGTTTAATGTCAAACATTATTGTTTTTTGCACGTTTCGGATGAATAAATCTTACATTTCAGTATATTCCTCACACAACATACTACTGAATGTCTTCAGAAGGCTTGAGAGAGTGCAAAACTTGCATGGACGACACATTGGAGAATATACGACTGCTTTTTGGAGCTTGACTGCACACTTGTGTAAAGATCTAAAAAAAACAAGGATTACTGGAATACTTTTTTTTGGTTTTACAAGAGAATAATATTTCAGTCTTTCTACTTTCAAATTCAGTGTGTTAGGCCTACTTGTATGGGGTGTAACAATACCCTCATGTCACAATTAGATACAAATGACGATGCTGAACTCACGTTACGATATTATTGCGATACTCCAAGACATATGATAAAAGGTTAACACAAATGTACTGTTGATTAAAATGCAAAATTTGGTATTACATTGGGGGATGAAATGAATAGGCTTTGACTTGGTGCTGATAACCCAATGCACAGCACATGTGACACCAGAATCAAAATATTCATGATTCTGAAGCTGAAAATACAGAATTATTTTAGACGAATATGCTTGCACACTGTCACCGACTAGATATAGTTAAAATAATGTAGGCCACTTTTTACACAAATAATCCCCCATTGCATTATTCAACATTATATTCAACATTTTAGTACAGTAGTTTAATGTTGTACTGACACTAAAACTGAAAACTTCTCACACAGTATTTTTTATTTTGGGTGAACTATCCACGATACATATTGTCACTATCCACAATACATATTGTTGCATTTTTGTATTGTGATATATTGTGACATGATATATTGATACACCCCTAGTTATTTGCTGTTTCTTTGTAATTAATTGTGAAACTAGCTTTTTCTGAGTGAAAACTGATTCTACAACAATTTAGTTTTTTTTTTTAAATGTATGGAAAACAGCATCTCCTTGTGTGTTCCACCAAATAAAGTGACATGAGAGTGCGTAAAAGACTGAATTTTCAATTTCGGGTGATCAATTCCTTTAAGACTGCTATTCAGCCCTGCAGAGCCAGTGACGGACTCAGCGGCCCCGTGGGCCAAACAAACCTTATAACGCCGCAAACTAACCCCATCAAACAGGGCCTGAAGGTCTGCTAAAGGTGTCACAGCCCGCAGATTAATCTCCGTGCAGCACGAAGGATATAAAATAACCCTCGTAAAAAGTTTGTCGGGAGAGACTCTCTCGCCCCACAGAGCCAAGCTCAGAATCCCTTAATATCAGGATAAATCACATGCCAGACACGATAAATTCTGTTTTATTAATTCCCAAAATGCAACCATCTCCACAGAGAGGCGGCAGACCTAAATTCTGGAGTTTCCATGGCAGCCAGATTGTCTTAAATCCCCGTCTTTAGGAACGGGAGATACATCCGCTTTTATCCCGGAGGAATATACGCACGCACACAACACCATGATCTGGGGAACGCTGACATTCATGCTGTGATATTCGCAAACAGATGCAAGCGGCACAGGAAAACGTGGGCGTCCTCAAAACGTCTCGTCCGATTCCTCCCCGGGCTGAGAAACGCGTCGTAAACGACACTAAATTATCGCTCGTGGCATATGCTCACTCAGCCTTTCATTTAAAAAAATGCTTAATTATGCCTCCCAGTAAAGAAAATTAAACGATTTACAAACGTAAAGTAGTCAAATCCATCTGGTGATGGTGTATTCAGAGAGTGGTATGAGATTATCTCTGAGGAAAACAGGTTTATCGGTGTGTATCAGGGCTGACGGGGTTCATGGACACAGCTGATAGCTGGGCTGTGATGATTTCTGGTACTGGCAACCTCGATCACAATCAAAAATAGACACTCTGACATGTTCCATGGATAAGGGTCGCTCTGGTGTCATGTAGCTTTTTTTTTTTTTTTTACACATTAGAGGTACAAATCCTATGTTTTTTTGTTGCAACACCCTGTAAGTGACCATTTCAAAGCTCAACCATTTAAACCTGTTACAAGGTTGACAATAATGATAAAATGATTAAGCAATATTTTTTTCAGTAGTTTATGAGATGTATAAATGACTAAATCATCAAGAAAACGTATTTCCTCATAATGTATGAGAAATATAAATGACAAAATGATCAAGCAAATATAATTTCTGTAATTTATAAGAAATACAATTGACAAAATGATCAAGATTTTCTTTCTCTGTAATTTATGAGAAACAAATGACAAAATTATCAAGCAAATACTTATCTTTCTGTAATTTGAGAAATTAAAAAATGATCAAGCAAATATTGTTTTCTTCTCTAATGTATGGGAAATATATATGTAAAAGAGCGCTTATAATCTTTAGTTTGACCTACTGATGTTGACAATTAACAAAAACAAAACCAGTATCAGACCTTTCTTTGTACCCTTCTCTTGCAAAGCACCACCTACAGACCACAATTTATCCTTGCTCCAACAGAATATTAAAAGAGATAAGTCTGTCATTTGTATGTATGATTATGGTATTCTAGAGATACTGACTCCTGACTTACATTCCTGTAGCACAAACAGCAAAGCATGACATTAGCAATGGCAAGTTCATATGATGGATTCCCAGTGAATGCATGAACCGAAACCCTGAATGCACTATAAGTAGAATCATCTGCCAAATGCGCAAACGTAAATGACTTACGGATGTTTTCTGTGTTTTCCTGCACAACGTCAGTTTTGAGCAGGTTGTCTGCGAGCACAAAAGCGCCCTGCTCTACGGTGTCCAGGAGCATGGTGGCGGCCCGGAGCTGTTCGCCGGTCGAGAGCCCCATCCACGCCGCCCGCGCCTGCGGCTGCAGAAGGTTGTTCACCGTTTCCACCATTGCCTGTAGAGGCAAAACAACATTAGCATTCAGATGCAGGCAGCTAGCACATGTTAAACCTGTCAACATCCTAAAAACTACTGACAAAATTAACATTTAGAAACGTCTTTTGCTGGCTAGTCAGCATTATTCTGCTAGCCAATTCAATATGAGGTCTGTCAGGACCAGTGTTGGGGGTAACGCATTACAAGTGACGGAAGTAATGCATTACTTTTAAATTGACAATAAAATACCTGAGTTACTTTTTTTTTTAAACATTTTTTTTCACATTCATTGACTGACAGCTCTCCTGTCCACATGTTGAGAGAAATCAGGAGTAAGTCCAGAGGTGATGTGTGCAGTCAGTGTGTGAACATGATGGATATTGTAGTTCTAGACTAAAAATGAGCATGCATTTACTCATCCCGCATGAACAAAAACAGATTCAATATTCCTTACAATGAATAAAAACAGTAAAATGCGAACTCAGAGTATTACACAAACCTACAACAAATAAACGTTAAATTGCACAAATATACTTTATGCATTTAATCTCACTTTATTAACCAATGTATTTGCTGCTGACCTTAGATGGTCCAATTCAACCATATAAAAAGCTAAATGACTTTAGATAAACATCCCATTTGTGTCCAATTCTTCTGCAATCCAGAATGGCAGCACAGCTAAAAAGCTTTGTTCGAGCTGCGCCCTCTTCTGTACAGGAGTGAATTTGCATTTCCTTCAGCCTGAGGCTTATTAATTTCACTTTTGGTGTGAAAGTAAAGAAGCAGACAGTCACCAGATTAAAGTACGTAACTTCTCAGACATTCCAAGACCCAAAATGTTCAGAAGGTGAAAACAAGAGCTGACCTATGCTGACAAGGGGAACTTGCCCACTGCTCCAACAAAACCCAACAAAGTGTATGTCGTCGTCTGTCGGTGCAGTGTGCATTGGCCTTTAAATATGCACTCAATTAACAGAAAAAAAATGAAGTGTAGAATGTTGCACTCAACTGTCACAGCTTTAATTACATCAGTTGGCTTCAATGTTCAATGACAAAATAACCTTACACCACATAGTGCATGGTATTGGGACACAACTAATATAATTTGTATCATCTGACACATGACAGTGTTAATGAGGTATATCTTCCTGAGTAATAACTGTACAGCAAAAAAACAAAATAAAAATAAAAACCTCCGGTAATGATTGGTCCTGTCATTGAGATAAATGAGAATGTTAACAGATAACTTTCTCCAGGTATTATGTAGTAGATTCCCTTGATTTTTGGAAAACCATGCTTACAATGGGTTTCATTCACTAATAATTGCATGGATTATAAGCACTTCTCATGAAAAATGTCCGCCTAATTCACAACACATGCATACACTCATGAATTTGTTCTTAACCTTGTTGTAATGTTAATGAATTTGGAGCATTCAAAACGTGCAACCACATGGCCGAGGTTAGTCATTTGCATAAATATGCCCCAACATCTCCATATAAAGGCTTTCCGCACAAACTTTTACAGACCCAACAGATTACAGACCAGCTGTACATATGCTTATCTGCATTTTTACGCAGAGGAACCTCACAGCTTGATAACGCAAATTTTAGAACTTTTTTCCAGTATATGATGACATACATTATAATATAAAGATCAAATATTTCCGTAAAAAAAAATCATCTTAGCACATTTATAACGCCACCCAGATTATGTGATTATGTCTGGTTTCCATAGTTCCTAAATATTTTCATAAATTCAGAACTACATTTTTTCATAAATTCAGAACTAAATGTAATATGAAATTTATAGATGAATCATGTAGCGCATAATTATGCACAATTAGTGAATGGCTTGAACAAATGAATTGATCGAAAGATGTGAACCTTCATTCCCATTGTACCATGTCCAAAACACTGGTAATAACATGACAGATGGTACAAAACACACACACACACACACAGTCATTTAACACCTGCCTCTGGCTTTCTGCAATGCCGGATATCAAGTTGATGAAATCACTAACCAATCCGACCCTTCAGCAACTGCTGCCTATAAGTTTTGCAAGAAGTGGACGCTCTACAGAGAAAGAGCTCTTCGCTAAAAGCTACAAATTAGGATGAGAAGACGGCGCTACAGCTGTGGCCGATCATTCAGCCCTTTAATAATTTTTAACCTCCATCATCAAAACCTCATCACTCGGCTCAACACCACTACCACCAATAAAACATTTAAAATGCTACGGGCGAAAACTGCAACTGGAATGCTAATAAGGCAAAGCCTAAACATGTGCATCGGATGACAGCTGGGAAGCTTCAGTTTTGCCAGAATGACTGAAATCTATTGAAGGGGAAGGATAGAAAAGATGAAACAGAAGCTGAGGTTCAGGGAACTACTCGCATCTTTTACCTCAAACTTTCAAGAGATGCTGATTTGCGCTCACTTCAAAGAAGCTCCACGGCCAAGGCTAAAAGTCGACATCTGTGGAATTTTCAAGACATTTCATTTTCAATGCGCTCGAGTGAACAGATAAGACAAAGCTCTTTATGGGAGGAGAGGTCCGGTATAATGCAGTACACCGCACAAGGACCGAGTGAACCGTTCGGCTCTCAGGGCTTTTGATCAATGACGTATGAAAGAGAATATTCCGATGCAGAGAAGGAAAACTTACAGGCAGAGCAGAAGGTGAATCTAGGCTTTTGTATGGGAATTAAGTGTGCATATGTGTGTTTATGCAATCAAGACATCAATGTCACACTCCGGAGAGTCAACACTCACACATAATAGTGCTAATGTTGAGAGAATGTGTCACCCAAACAACATGACACTTGTTGTTTTCTCACTCCAAACCTGAATCATCTTTCTCCCCTCACACAAAAGATGTTTTGAAGAATGTTTATGCTTAAATTGAATGCATTGTTCACTGAAAATGTTGTGCAGCTCTCAAATCTTTGGCCAAAAAAAAAAAAAAAAACGTTAAAAAAAACAACAACAAAAACCAGAGAGAACTAATTAGTGTTGTCACAATAGAGTGGTGCAGGTATGACATCAGTTTGTAGGCCAAAGCGCGGAAGCCAGTTAGCATTTAGCACTTCTGGTTCCATTGTCTTGAACTCAATGGGTTTTTTGAATGGGGTTTTGGTTAAATGGATGAAATAAGGTCTGTGGTGAACACAAGCTCATGACACTTTCACGTTTTATTCTACGACATAAAACACACCATTATTAGCCCACTCGTGATTTTTTTAAGCTGTTACGTGTCTTGAAAAAGGCGGTTGCTAACAAGTGGCTAAATGGGACTACAGAGGCTGTCGGGGAGATTAAACATCATCACGCCGAAAAGGTAAACACAGTCCGTTTTTACAGCATCGTTATGGTTGTAATTGTGCTCTTATAAACTATTCTAACGCAAATGTTCCGGGAAAACGTTTTTAGATAAATACTGAGGGAGTGGTCGGAAGCTTAGTGGTGGTGACGTTGATGTCGAGCGAGGAGTTTGTTTATAGCCTACCTTTAGCTTTTTACTTCTGGCGACTGCATTTAGGCTTCAAAATTTATAAAAGTTGTGTTCATCTGTGCTAATTATCTTGATGGACAAAACGTAAAAAGTCTCATAAAGTATCTTTTGTTGATCAAAGAGCTTGGTTTTAGTGATAATCTATAAGCCTATGGGAAAATCCTATCGGGTTTTTGTCGAGGGAACCAGCGTGATGCTAACTGCCGGTTGGCCAACAAAGTGTCGTCATACCTGCACCACTCTACACCAAAATTCTTTAACTATTTCAGTATTTTATCGACTTTTGACAACACTATAAACATTGGTGTTTTGATGTCATTAATGTACTGATGCAAACGTCTCATTAAGGTCTTAAAGCTTTTGCGTTGATCGGAAGAAATAAGTTCTGGGTCTTTATTTCCCCCTGAAAGTTAGGAAAGAGGGATTTTTTTTTGTTAGTTTTTTTTATAAAGTATTATTTATATACTAATGACGTTTTATTAATATTTTGAATTAGCATTTTTTCATTTTAGTTACATGTTTGGTCATTTTGTCATTATTTCTCATTAATTAATCATTTATAAAAAAAATTATATTACTATTTAGGTTTCTGTCATGTTTATGTAATTGTAAACTATTTTGTGAGATTTCCTGTTTCAAGTCTCTTTGGATTCTAACGCGTGACAGTTTCATTTATTTTAATTTCAGTTTAAGTTATTTATTTTTATTTCCAGTTAGTAATTTAACTTGAACAATCTTAATTAAATAATTGATTATTATTTGTGTATTTTTTTTTCATCCAGTTAATCTGAGAAATAATCGAGAGATTAATTGATTATTGAAATAATCATTAGTTGCAGCCCTATAAAAATGTTTGGTAACAATTTGTTTTACAGTGTCCTTGTTATACATGTTGCACTTAATTACTGTTGTAATTACTATAAACTGTGCTCAATTACAAGCAACTAATCCCAAACCAAATCCTATTCATAACCCTATAGTAAGTACATGTAGATAATTATTACTCAGCACTTACATGTATAATTACACTGTAACACAGACACCTTCAAATAAAGTGTAACCAAATGTTTTAATAGGTCTATAGCTAACAACAATGGCCTTGCGACAGAAATAACATCTTACAGATTTCGGGGGGAAAATGGCCAATGGTTAATTTGCTAGCATTATATGTATCCGAAAGACATGATTAAATCAGAATTTTCACTCTTTTTTATGACAAAGTCACAGCTCATTGAGTAAAAGAAGAGAGAATGTTCATTGGCTGAAATAATCCCGCAGTCTCACATGATTCGGTGGCATGGAGAAGTTTGAGCCGTAAACGCATCTTTGTCATTACCGCACTAATCTACTGTTGCTCTCCGGGTATAAAGTCAAAAAATTTCCTGTCAGTGGACCAGTGCTGATCTCTGTAATCCGTCGCAGCGCTGAACCGGCTCAGGCTATGAGTTCGGGCCGAAATAAACCGCTCTATCTCATGGCTTACACAGGTTGGACCAGCCAATGTGAGCAGCTTACCACCTGACCCCAGATCATCAACAACCCCCCGGCGAGAACACAAGCAGATTACTCACTGATCCCAGGTCAGGCTGTGTGAGCTCAGGGGGAACGTAATCGGGCCAAGACACAAAACGCCAAACGCTCTGCTCTCTAATTCCAATTTATGAATCATCCTGAATCACATTGTGCACGACACAATAAATATTCATATAGCAAACATTTAGTGCTGATTGCAGGCTCACAATTAACTTAAACGTCTCAACTTTGAGAGCTCTATGCTAATGAGATGAATACATACGGATTGAGAGGAGTTCGAGAGATGTATTTGTGATGCAGATGAGCCTTTTAAAGGATTCTGGGAGGTAAATGTGTTAGCAGAACATTAGAAACAACTATTAAACTGAGAACTTGATCTAACACGACACAGATCGTTTGAATGAAAATGTCTTGAGCTGCCAAACATAATTTAAAAAATAATTAAAAAAGCAGAAAACAAATACTATACCTATAAAAAATAACAAAATAACATTACAGTACCTATGTTTTTCACATACTGAGAATATAAAGGGGAAATGTGCTTAAGTGTCATGAAAATAATGTTACAATACAAGAAATCTTAATGGTCCTAAAAATAAGCTGGATATAGGATCTTATTTAGTTCATTTTGACATGTCTTGACAGTTTTCCTGACAGGTTCACCCTTACATTTTCAGCAGCACACGTGTTTCTAAGGTCAGACATACTGAATCATCTCAGCAACAGAGCAGAAGAAACCCTGCTAACTCCAACAACTCCTGAAGAGAGAGAGAGAGAGAGAGAGAGAGAGAGAGAGAGAGAGAGAGAGAGAGAGAGAGAGAGAGAGAGAGACTGTATGTGTGCGTGTGCGTGTGCGCGTGCGCGTGCGTTTCTAAATCTGCTTTTGCTAATCTGGTGATTATTCTCATCCATACGAATGACTTCCAGACTGCATTATAAATGCATGTGTGTGTGTGGCTGATCACTCTGATAGTTATTAAAGGAAGAAAACTCATATTGTGTAATAAGTTCTAATTTTAAAACAAATATTGCATGCTGCTTTTTATGTGCATACCAGACTCATATTGCACTGTTTAAAAAAAAAAAGAAAAGTGTGTGTGTGTGTGTGTGTGTAGCCTTTACAAGAAAATTCATATCGTGTTTTTAATACATGCTCTTTATTTTATGCAGCTTTTATGTTGTGCATATAGACACTATAGACCGACCCATAATGCCCCTTTTAAAGGCCTTAGGAAATGAACTCCTTTAGTTTTTGCAGTGTGTGTCTGTATGCATTTGCAATTGATCCTGGCAGACAGACAACACTGATCTTAGCAGCCTATAAAACAAGTGTGTCTGTCTCTTATACAGCATCACATTGGGATCAAGTAAGGTCACATTCATCTTTAAAACATCACATGCTTTTAAACACAGATTTTCCATTAAAGTCTATTTAATAACGACCGTGTGTCAAGCCACAGCAGTAGGTTAAGTTGGATTTTCCAAGACACTGCAAAAAAATTACTTTCCTTAGTGTTTTTTGTCTTGTCTTCAAGCACAAAACCCTAAACATTTTTAAATCAAGATACATTTACTTGAGATGCAAAATTACTTAAGATATTAAGTCTTGTTTTCTGAAAAAAAAAAAAAAAATGTAACAATTAAAAGTGAAAAGATTATTTTTCTGACCCCATTGGCAGATATTTTTCTTGTTTAACTTGATTTATGAGAAAATGATTTATCTGAGCACTTTTTTTTTATTCATATGCCCTCATAATCTTTGAATAAAACACTAATTGTCCCTCCTCCTTCAAACGACATCTGTTCTATTCAGAGGGTGGGACTAAATACCCTCCACATTTGACTGCAAACTCCATTTAGCGAACAATGCCCAACTTCATTTGATCCAATCAATTCCCAAGGACGAAATCAAGTCCCGCCCTACATATTTTCTCATCCCAGAAGCCTTTTCACTCAGATATACGATGCAATAGAGAAAAAAAGCCTAACGCAACTTCCATGTCATGCCGATCTTAACACCTAACAGCAAACAATGGGGCTCATGAATATTAATCACGTTGTCGCATTTGTCCATGGTGACTTGCTGAAACGCAAACAATGAAAGGCGGGCACTAGCCAATAGGAGCAATGGCAAGCAGAGAAAAGCACCTGCTTTTGATACAGGTATGGCCAATTTCTCAATACAGCACACATACACAATGGCAATTCAAAGTGCTTTACTGGCAAATTGAAAAGTCATGAAGAAAACAGTCAGCTCACACAATAATGCCTACATGATACATTTTCACTTATAAAAAAAAAAAAAAAAAACATTTTGAAGAATCTGTATGCAACTTCTTTTCCTCCATATAATGACTACTCAATTTTTTTTACTACTTTACATTTTAATTGCAAAAGAAAGATTTGATTTTGCCCCTAATTATGCTAATCTATATATATATATTTTTTTTTAGCAGAGTCATGTACTGAATGCAGAAAGTAATCCTTTCTATTCACGTATCATCAATTGGTACGATATATTTTGTGTTTTTTTTAGGAGATCAAGATGGTGCTCGAGAATTTGTGTCGTTTTTTAATACCTTGGTTGACCATTTGGAATTCACTTTTGAAATGAATTCTTCAAGGGTGCATTTCCTTGATATGTGGGTAGAAAAAAACTTAATTACAACATTGTTTACAAAAGAAACTGATCGTAACACACTCTTACTTGCTACTAGTTTTCATCTGACTTTCTTAAAAAAAGGACTGCATAAGAGTCAGTTCTATAGACTGAGGAGAATTTGTCATTCTGATTCTGATTTTATTGAAAACTCGAATATTATGAAAAATAATTTCTTGAATAGAGGTTACCCTTTAGAATGGGTTGATGAAGCATTTAATACATCTTTAAAAAAGACGGAATTGTTGAAAAAGAAGACTAAACAAGCAAGAAAGTTTTCTTTCACTTGTATTACAACTCATTCACCCAAGTCTCATATGATAAAATCAATTTTTAAAAAAACATTGGCATTTGTTGTCTTTGTATTGTGTTTTCTTTTTCTTTACTGTTCTTTTCAATGATTGTTGTAATTGTATACAATGACGTTGATAATGTGGTGATGTGATGGTGATTATGTGGCCACAATTAGTCGAAGTGGTTACAGGTGTAGCCTTGTTCAGTAGTCATGTGCTTGGTTTTAAATGTGATGAGGTTGAAGATTTGTGTATGCCTGATGAAGGTCGTTAGACCGAAACGTTGCTAATAAGGACTTTTCTTAAATGCAAGTTCTGATAGTGTGCGGGAGTTTCTCGTTTGCAAATTGCAAAAGAAAAAAAAAATAGTCTCCTTATAATTGCTTGGGAAAACATTCAACATTTCTCCTTTTGCAAACCTTATCATAATTATGTGTATCATATCATAAAATCATATGGGTTTAGAACAGTTTCTACATGATGAAAATTTCCATTTGAGCAACTATTTAAGTGCAACAGAAAATAGTTGCTATGTACATATAAAAGTATATTTACCAGACGCTTTTATTTAAAGCACAAGAAATTCATCACATGGCCAACAATATTCACACCATTTATATTGAGAAAGCTAAATAATGGTGGAAAACTTGAGAAATCTGTTCAGAACTACATTTGTATATAATAATAATAATAATAATAATCCCATATTCTAGATAGTAATACTACTAATAATAACTTTTTTGAAATTGAAAAAGGCAGCTGTTGTTTGTGAACATACACTCTGAGAAATATATAGAATAACCTTTAATACAATTTTCATCTTGACAGGCAGCAGTGCTTGCAAGAGCTTTCCAAGTGTATAAACATCTCTTTCCATCAGAACAACATCTGATGCAGCTCAGTTTGTTGTGGGTCGTTTATTGATCGTGAAAGGGCATCAATAGTTTAAACATCAAACCCATTTCCCCTTAGAAAAACACACTCCGTACCCGTGATGTACACGGAGCTCGTGAAGGGCTTTGGTTTCTGAACACCGCGCAAGAAATCTATTCTTAACTTCGGATCAGGTCGGTTATTGATCCATCACTGTTATTAATAAGTCAAACACTGCGCTGGTGCACGAAACAAATATAATAAAGAAAAAATAAATCTCTGCACTTCTCAGCTCTCAGTGGAAATACACTGGTCTTCTTATCCAGAATTACTGTACTGTCTCTTCTACTGAGCAGTGAAAGCAAATCCATTGAATCTTAGAACCTGTTATAGTACTTCGACGAAAGCCTTTCTGATTTGTATGCAAGATGTTTTCTGACATAAATAACATGTTTTCATACTTGGTTTGCTTGCTTGAACAAAACTTGAATTCAATTTCCATCAATAATTAAAAGGTAAAAAAAAAAGCAATGCTCTACAATGCGAGTAAATTACTCGCATATGCGCCTAAATCTTCACTTTGGGCGACTAAATAATATCTGTCATCATTAGCCATTGGCCAGTAAATTCTTAGATTTTACTCGCCAGTAGTCTTTGGTATAAGTTTAGCATAGATATATATTTTTTACTCACTGAACAATCTGACTGAGTTTGAAAGCTTGTTTCCGCCACAGAAAATAAAATAAAAAAGGTAGTTGTGACTTTTTTACATCTCGCAATTCTGACTTTTTATCTCAGATATAAAGTCGCAATTCTGAGGAAAAAAAGTATTTTATTGCAAGTTTATATCACGCAATTAAGTTAAACTTAAAAAGTTTTGTTTATTTCAAATAGAAATATTTGGTAACATCATTACTTCAATTTAATGTGTCCTTGCTGAATAAAAGTATTAATTTCTTCTTATTACGCTCCACAAACTTTTGGACCGCATATGTACAACTAAACATTGCAATAGATGTGGCTTTTTGTCACTTTTTTGCTAATTACTTTACAAAACAAACTGAATTTAAGTTAAATAATCCTCACAGAGTGCCATGGTGGCATACTGACTTTGCTAAAAACATTGTATATTTCCAGGTCACGCTTGCACACACATTGGGAAATGAGATTGGAGAGGTCTTACCTGCACATTATTACCTTGAAAATGCTGGAAAATAACTACATTTTCCGCCCGAGTTATCAGTGAATTATATATGGGACACCATTAAATTTTACACCATCACTTCCACAATTAATACTTAGTCACAGTCCACCATACAGATTTGGATTTAAAATACGAGCTCTAATGTGAACGCAGCATTACTAAGTCATAAAGAAGAAGTGAGTAAGCAGCATCTTCAGTAGCATCATGATCTCTGACATCTGAACTGACACACAAAAAAAGCATCGCCTCACGTGTCACATTCAGGGTAGACTTCATCAGTGTCATATGCTGAAGGCAGAAACCGCGACCTCTGATGGGTCAAGATAGCTGCTCAACAATAGTCAAGTGCATGCTGGGAAAGTTGACAATCACATGACCTGACGGGGGTGCAGGCAGCAGCAGAGACCAAGCAAGAAGCTGCAGGCGACTTGATCTGAGACCAGCTGTGCTTTATATTGTATTTATTTGATATTATATTGTAATATATTTATACATTTAATTTTTTCCTGTGATGGTAAAGCAGAATTTTCAGCATCATTACTTCAGTGCATTGTCACATGATCCTTCAGAAATCATTATAATATGCTGATTAGCTGCTCAAGAAACATTTATTATTATTATTATTATTATTAATGTTAAAAACAGTTAATTCTAACCTATAGCTTAAAAGAGTGACCTAGAGCTAAAACTAATTTACTTTAAAAGACAGTAAGCACAGCTGCTCTCGTTGATGCAAAAATATTATTTGATGGTAATAATGAGGCCGTGAACAAAATCAGATCTTTTACAGCATTTAGGTTAGTAGTTGACTGATTGATAATTGTTGATTAAGTCTGCTTAAATGTATTGAATGTGCACTTGTAGTGTACTTCAAATCTTAAAAGTACATTAAAAACTGTACTTGCAGATAATATAATATTAATGAAATAAAAGGCCACTTAAGTGTACTTAAAGAGAGTCCACTTTTATGACTGTTTTTTAACGCTTAAATAGTTCACCCAAAAATGAAAGATCTGTCAAGTTGTTCCAAACCTGTATGCATTTCTTTCTTCTGCTGAACACAAAAGAAGATATTTTGAAGAATATGGGTGACCAGTCGATGGGCCCTATTGACTTCCATAGTATGGAGGGGGGGGAATACTACTAAGTCAATGGGGCCCTTCAAAATATCATCTTTTGTGTTCAGCAGAAGAAAGAAACTCATACAGGTTTGGAACAACTTGAGGGTGAGTAAATGATGACAGTATTTCATTTTTGGGTGAACTGTCCCTTTAATTACCTTTACTTTAAAAATGCTTAGTATACTTGCAGCCAGACTAATTAACATCAGTATACTTCAAGTGTGTTAATGATTAGTTAACTTGAAGTGTGCTATTTTGAAACAACTAATTTTGTACATTTAGTTGTATTAAATTGTAGTAACGCATAACTTTGAGTGTATTTAGTGTACTTCTGTGCTAAACTGGACCAACTTCAAGTATACTTAGTATGGCATTACATGTCGGCGCATTTGCCCACGAGGCTATTGTAGTGTGATATATCTGTGTAAAAAGTATAGGCTCATTAATACTTTCGGCTTATTCCAAATACTACAAATTGCATACTTTGTCTTCAATAACTAATGTACATTATTAGACAAATAAAACTTATACTTTGTACAAAATACTATTGTATACTATAATGTATTTTGAAAGTATACTTTCAATGCGTTACAATGATCATTTCCAGCACACAGTTAAAATATACCTAAAATATATCTTTAATAATGTGCAAATAAATACACTTTTAAAAAATAAACAGAATTTTCACTTGAAATATTAAAATATACAAAAGTACAATTATTTTAAAGTGTGTTAAAAGTATTGTGAAAATAGGTAAAAGCTTGAAGCTAATACGTTTGCTCATCTTCAAAAATGTGTACTTAAAATCTATATTTAAATACATGACATACATGTTTCAATAGAAAATACATTAAAATATTGAATGCTGTTACCATAAATGCTGTATATTCTGCTCTACACTAATCACATTTCAAAGAAAATAGAAGTAATTATACATTTATAAAGATGTAATTTAAGTCCTACTTAAATAGGTCACAAAATCACTCTAAATGTCTAACTGCATTTAATATAAATGTAAACTAAAATACATTTTCATTTAAATTGCAATTAACATGCAATTAACTGTCAGAGTGTTAAGTATATTCATTTAAAGTATACTATTACCATAATAATTAAAATGATGCTACAGTATACTTCTTTTTTTTTTCAAATATAAGTGTTTAAGAGCGTGTGGATTATTATGGGTAATTTGCAGAGGTGAAGTTGAAATATGTCAAGGCCTCATTTGACAACAATATGACCTTAAAAAAAAATGGGGAACATGGCTTAAGTGCAAATGAGGATAAATGCATGAGCTCAAACACACACACAGGATGGAAGCCACGGTAGATGTGATGAAAGTGGTATAAATATAAAGAGGAAAAATACCTGGACAAAATATCGACATGAACGCTCCCTTTTCTGCAGCTGAAAACCCAAAGAAAACAAGTTGCTTTAGTATCAAGCTGAACATTGGACACTCTCAAAAACTTTCACAACACACACAACAAAGAATCTTCAAGCAAATAATCACTGGGTTGAGCAAAAGCAAATTCTGTTTCATAGTTGATGCAAGCACCTTTCTGTATTATTTAATGTGCATTTAATTATTGCACAGAGTTTAAGGAATACAGAATCTGTGTTGATGTGCAAGTGAAATGTACAAAGTGAAGGTTCGTCCCCATTATGAATGGCTCCACGGGGATCTATAGTTTCTATCCTGTTCTATTTAAAGTGTCATTTGCGTTTGGTGTGAGAGAGGCTTTGAAAGCGTATCATTTACATAAATCCCATCCTACTGAACCCAGAGGAAAAGATTAATCCACTTTTGCAAGTATGAGACTGATCCAAAAATGTCAACATGTCAGAAATGGCCTGCTCAAAAGAGTGTCGTACATTGTAAGAAAGAAAAAAAAATCTGTAGAGAAATTTACCGGTAAAACACTGAAAAATCAATATGGAAACCTACTTCCTATTAACACTGAACACTGAACCCTATTTGTACAGACTTTTGAGTGTTGAGCAGTTTCTGGGCTGGTTACTGCTGTTTTGTTGGAGTTTAACCAGAATGTTTACCGGTAGATGACCATGGAAGTCTTGCTGGTTAAAGTCAACACCAAATGGCATTTGCAACACATCATGCTTTCATAATGTGACATTTTCGTTTTGATGCATTCTATATTCATTATGCATTATAGATACGGTGCAACCGGACGTTTACAGTTCTCAACTATATTTTATGCAACATAGCGGCTGACAGATCAAATATTATATATAATAATATTAAAATGGTTTAATTTGAATATGAATATAATTTTATGACTTCAGAGTGCTTTTCTCAAAGAAAAACTTAACTCCAAGTCTTCCAAAGCGGATTCGAAAGAGCGCTGTTCACCAGCAGCACCGGCATCTTCTTTGTTTTCAAGTAGCAAGGAATTCACGCGGAACCGCCACAACTCTGCCGTCATTATGTTAAGCCCGCCCACCGACTCTACACACGATGTGATTGGCCTGACTAGAGTTTGGTTTTTCCAGCTCGCAAGCCAACGGAGAGTTGCAAGACGACACTGGCTGCAAACTAAAATTTTCTTGCCGCTAGGGGACGTCTAGATTTCTAGGCTAGTTCTTTTGAACTTTTTATTATAAAAAAAGTATTACAGTATACACAGAAATATCAAGCAGTACAACACTGATAATAATCAGTTTCTTGAGCAACAAATCAGCATTTTTTTTTCTTTTCTTGAGCAGCCAATCACCATATTAGAATGATTTCTGAAGGATCATATGACACTGAAGACTGAAGAGAGTTTCACTGTATATTTGATCAAATGAATTCAGACTTCTTTCAAAAATATTAACAGATCAAACTTTTGAACGGTAGAGAATAAATAAAAAAAATCGGGATGAATTTCCAGCAAAATAAATAATAATAATAATAATTATTAACATTATTATTATTCAACACTGACATAAATATTTCACTCATGCCAAGACACCCCTGTTGTCACCAATGAGAGCAAGACTCAAGGAAACCAAGCTCATTCCTAATCCCAACATTCCATGTTTTTACATTTAGACAGGGTAAAAGGTTTTTAATCTGGTTTAGGCCGTATTGAAGAACCGGGCCTTCAGTTTGACAGCTTCTGATTGTAGTTGTGATTGCGCACAAACTCTTTTCGTCCCCACGTGAGTAAAGAGCAGCGAGGCCTGAGATGAACGTGTGTGTGTGTGTTTGTAGTCCATGAATTATGGAGTCTCACAGAGGAAGAGCGTGGGATTGGAACAGATAAAAATAAATAGCAGGCAGTGTCGTCCCATCTCTGCTGGAGCCCGAATGTTAATGCGGGATGATTCTGTGTGACGGCAGCCATCTTTAGCAGCACCTGTCTGAGATCACAGCTCTCCTGCAGACAAGCACATTACTTTCAGTCTTTAGCGCCTCCTGTTAGCGCCTCTTCAGGTTCCCTACTCTGTAAAGTCTCTTGATCTTGCCTTTAGTTTTTCAAAGCTCTTTGGCTCGGCCCGATGTCGCAAAATCAAGGGTTTCTCAACTGACAAGCGTCTCAAAACATTTAGGCGCAGCGTTGCTGACTGTACATCCGTATCTTTACAATTTGAAAAGCACATGAAAGTAATGGATACCTGCCTGCCATGTTCTCATATGATAATTACAGTAATCCAGCGAGTGACATCCAGTTAGCATTTTGGAAATAAATGTGTTTATATTTGGCAGGACAAACAAATAAGGAGTCAAGAAGGAGATGCGTGTCGCATGAAAAGGTCAAGTGAAACGCATCGCATTGTACAATAATATTTTCAGCAGTGTCTAATTTAGCAGTTAAACAATTTTTTTATATAATTTCATAATTTCAAGAGTAGTATGTTAGTATGCTATTTTGAATGAATGAGAATGATTTATAAATACATGTTTCATTTGAATCAGTGTTGTTACTGTTAACTCAAACTATGAAAAATCATTTTGAAATAAATATTAGATGAAAAAAAAAATGCAATTGCCTAGGTAACTAACTGGAATTAAATAAAATGAAATACCATTAGCAAAAACTGAAACTGAAATAAAAAATAAGTTAACTAAATAAAAATAATAAATAATAATAATACAACTGACGAAATCATATAACAAAATGACTAAAAACAAACTAAAATTAAAATGAAAACTGAAAATACAAAAATCGAATTCGAAATATTAATAAACACCATATTAGTATATACATAACACTAAAATATCACTGATTTCAACTTTGAATCGTTTCAATAAATAAAAAGAACATTTTAATTACATTCCATGTAATGTTTGTACATTCCTGATATGTTTTAAATCAGTGATTTACTGAAGCAGATGTTTGTTGAGTCTGAAGCTCTACCTCTGCATTCACAGCAGCTTAAATCAAGCAGCTGTGAAATTCAAAGGCAGATTGGGTTTAAAATTACCGCTTATATTAATTAGCATGAAGGCGAGGGGAGTGTGACGGCCTTCGTCAGAAGGTGTGAGTGTGACGCTCACTGATCACTGCTGCTGTGGAAAGTGAAGTTTGCAGAAATGTGGGTGGAAAGAAAGTGTGAATTTCGCAGAAGATGCGTTAAAACAGGTGTTTGTGTTCCACGGTTGGGCTTCCCAATCTAAAAAGCCAAATTAATTAATTTTGAGCGTTCCTGTAGCGCAGACAGCAGAGCCTGCCGCTAGAATCTTGGGTTTGATTCCCAGGAAATGCATGAACTGATCAATGCATTTAGTGCATTGTAGTCACTTTGGATAAAAGTGTCTGAAAAACGCATACTATTTAATTATAATTATGTTATTTTACAGAAAACAATGGCAGTTCTGAGGATAACATGTGTTTTAAGACCAGGGGTCCTATCATGCACTCGGCGCAATGCGGCGCGACGCAAGTGTTTTTTGCTAGTTTTAGCCCGACGCAGTTATCATTTTCACCTCCTGCGCCGCGTTGTTTAAATAGCAAATACGTTTTTGTTCAGGCGCATTGTTGGCGCGTTGCTATTTTGAGGAAACTGAAATTGACTGTCATTCTCCAACTGAAACCTGGGGCCTCATTTATAAAACTTTGCGTAGGATTTGCGTCAGAAGTGGCGTACGGATGAAACATAGGATGTGCGTACGCACAGAAATATTCGGATTTATAAAACCGTGCGCACGCAGATCCTTCGCAGTTTTCCCTTAGTAAATCACAATCAATTCTAAATGTAGCGCAGCTTTTGCGGCTTCATGTCACGCCCATAGCTGGCCATAAATAGTCTGTGAAACGCCCACAAGTTAATATTCATCGATTGCGAAATCATGGCAAACACAGAGAGGAAACCCAAGAAACGTAACTTCACCCAATGTGAAGTAGAAATTTTCGTTGCCGAGGTGGAAAAGAGGAGTAAAATGTTGTTTGGACCCACAGTGTGGGTTTTACTTTTTTTTACAGTGTGGAGTTGCAAAAGGTTGCAGACGCCGTTAATGCTGCACACATCCTCGGACCGTGGCCGAAATAAAAAATAAATGGTCGGACATCAAAGTCGATGCAAAAAAGTGTCTAGCGCTCCATCGCCAGAGTGAGTCTGGAGCTCGTCACGAGTAAGCCACTCGTCCTCGTTTGTCAGCAAGTCTTCTTCCAGTCTGAAGACTGAAGACTCGAATCCTTCCATTTGCCACATCCTCTAAGAGCGCAAGATCAGCCATCGTGCGTCATTACACATTGTGATGGCATCATGGCATTTTATTACAATCCATTTGATTGCATCTGACATATTTCACTTTTCTTTTTGCAAATATGTGTTAATTTGCATTTTTGTTGCAGATCGATCAAACGGGTGTTCGTGTAGGCTGTTAATTGTAAGACTTGCTTTGTGAAGTCTTCGTGTTATTTATGAGAGGCAGCATTGCCATTTATTTTACACAACGGTCTACAGTTTCACACACTGTCACGTGTTTCTTCCATCTGCCGACGGTGTCGCCATTTCTCATTTCACCCGTTTTTGTGCGTACGCCTGGGTCAGAGCCAGTGGCGTAGACAGGGGAGGGGCCATGGGGGCACTGGCCCCTCCTGAAAACTGATTGGCCCCCCAGTGTGCCCCCACCCTTCTACTTGTCTGTCACTCAAAAATTCAAATCATAATCTTTCAGCTTGTAGTAGAATAATTGATGATTCCGCGTCGCGATGTTTCTCAACGAGGACCAAGAATAGCGAGCTGTTTTCCAACGGAAAAAAAACACACGTTTATGGCGTTATTTCCCTGTCTAATGTCGAGAGCGCATTATTGTAGCGCGAAAGTACATTAATATAATGCGCGAGTCTCTCTGCTCGCGCGCGGAATATGATGTGCCGAGCGCGAATCTCCCGCGCCCTCTCAGATACACTTCTCTTGTAAGAATTCTCTCTCTGGGCTCGCTCAGAGAACATGCCAACACTTAAAACGTGTTCAGTGCAATCGCGAATCTCTCCTCTTCACCAGCTAACAATTTTAGGTTATAAGAACGTTTTCATAACGTTCCCATTAAGTTATAAAAACGTTATTTCTGAATGTTCTAGGGAATTTCAAAAGTCCAGTTTTTTAGACGTTGTATTAACGTTATTTCTTGATTATAAGAACGTTAGAACGTTCAATTTTCCCTTTATAGAAACATTGTATTAACGTTCTCGCTTGGTTAGCCTATAAGAACGTTATTCAAACGTTCAATTCTCCCATTATGTAAACGTTCTCTTAATGTTTTTCTAAGATAATGAAAAACGTTTCATTCACTTATTAAAACCTTTCTTAATGTTTTTGGTAACACTTTACAATAAGGTTAATTCGTTAACATTACTTAATGTATTAACTAACATGAACTAACAATGAGCAATACATTTGTTACAGTATTTATTCATCTTTGTTAATGTTAGTTAATAAAAATACAGATGTTCATTGTTTGTTCATGTTAGTTCACTGTGCATTAACTAATGTTAACAAATGCAACCTTTGATTTTGATAACGTATTAGTAAATGTTGAAATGAATATTAACTAAGATGAATAAATGCTGAAGAAGAATTGTTCATTCTTAGTTCATGTTAAGGTAGTTAAGTAATGTTAACTAGTGAACCTTATTGTAAAGTGTTACCATGTTTTTTTATATAACATAGTAGCCTATATAATAGGCCTATATGAACCTAAAACAAGAACTTTCAGATTTTAAAATTAAGGCAAAAAGATCTAGAAAAATAATTTAAAAAAAGACCCATGAATCATGTCTACACTCACCGGCCACTTTATTAGGTACACCAGTCCAACTGCTCCTTAACACTTAATTTCTAAGCAGCCAATCACATGGCGGCAACTCAGTGCATTTAGGCATGTAGACATGGTCAAGACAATCTCCTGCAGTTCAAACCGAGCATCAGTATGGGGAAGAAAGGTGATTTGAGTGACTTTGAACGTGGCATGATTGTTGGTGCCAGAAGGGCTGGTCTGAGTATTTCAGAAACTGCTAATCTACTGGGATTTTCACGCACAACCATCTCTAGGGTTTACAGAGAATGGTCCGAAAAAGAAAAAACATCCAGTGAGCGGCAGTTCTGTGGGCAGAAATGCCTTGTTGATGCCAGAGGTCAGAGGAGAATGGCCAGACTGGTTCGAGCTGATAGAAGGGCAACAGTGACTCAAATAACCACCCGTTACAACCAAGGTGGGCAGAAGAGCAACTCTGAACGCACAGTACGTCGAACTTTGAGGCAGATGGGCTACAGCAGCAGAAGACCACACCGGGTGCCACTCCTTTCAGCTAAGAGCAGGAAACTGAGGCTACAATTTGCACAAGCTCATCGAAACTGGACAATAGAAGATTGGAAAAATGTTGCCTGGTCTGATGAGTCTCGATTTCTGCTGCGACATTCGGATGGTAGGGTCAGAATTTGGCGTCTACAACATGAAAGCATGGATCCATCCTGCCTTGTATCAACGGTTCAGGCTGGTGGTGGTGGTGTCATGGTGTGGGGAATATTTTCTTGGCACTCTTTGGGCCCCTTGGTACCAATTGAGCATCGTTGCAACGCCACAGCCTACCTGAGTATTGTTGCTGACCATGTCCATCCCTTTATGACCACAATGTACCCAACTTCTGATGGCTACTTTCAGCAGGATAATGCGCCATGTCATAAAGCTGGAATCATCTCAGACTGGTTTCTTGAACATGACAATGAGTTCCCTGTACTCAAATGGCCTCCACAGTCACCAGATCTCAATCCAATAGAGCATCTTTGGGATGTGGTGGAACGGGAGATTCGCATCATGGATGTGCAGCCGACAAATCTGCGGCAACTGTGTGATGCCATCATGTCAATATGGACCAAACTCCCTGAGGAATGCTTCCAGCACCTTGTTGAATCTATGCCACGAAGAATTGAGGCAGTTCTGAAGGCAAAAGGGGGTCCAACCCGTTACTAGCATGGGGTACCTAATAAAGTGGCCGGTGAGTGTATATGTGTAATGTAGTCCACTGAAGTTGAGTTGAATTGAACCCAAGTAAAGTTTAGCCTATTCCAATAAACTGATTTGGGTTGAAGTATATAAAATGAACAATATAAACAATATAAAATTAACATGAACATAAACTTGGACTAAACATAGAATCACCAACAATGGTACAGGGAACAAAGCTAGACAAGAGACAATGGGAACACAAGGACAGGATTAACATGACCAAAAACAACCAATGACATTAGGTTCATTTAATTTATATAGCTCATTTTTACAACAGCCACTGGCTGGCCAAAGTCTAGAGACTAATTAGCCTTCCTCGACATAAGTAGATTTGGTCTATTCATCAATGCAAATTTACTGCAACTGCTGATATGCAAATTGAATAGGATGTGGAAATAAAAAGATGTATTATATACAATTTTATTACAGTTATATGAATTCATTAATTGTGTATTTATTATATGAATGATTAATATAATTATGCATTTATATAAATAAGGCTGCTCTATTATTATTTGTGAGTTGTACACTAATACATTGTATTATTTTATTTATTACAGTTTTTCTTTCACTTTTGTAAAGTGAAAAGTTAATATAAATTGTATTTTATTGTTTTGATTTAGAGCAGTGAATAACTGCTATTAAAAGATAATAGGGTATCACTGTTTATTGCTGATTTTAAAGCTTACTGAACTTGAAATGATTTGGATATCTACAGTTCTACATAAATACACAACATAAGAATGGCCCCTCTGTAATAATTGTGGCCCCTCTTGTGCCCCCCAGTTGAAAAAATCCTAGAATCGCCCCTGGTCAGAGCTTACGTGAAGGACCGCACATTTTACCGTCAAGTTTGCTTTTTTATAAATACCAATTATTGCGTAGAGAGCGGCGTACGCCTTCTTTTGTGCGTACGCAACGTTTATAAATGAGGCCCCTGGTCTAAAGTCAATGTCACAATATTTTTTTGTTAATTAAAGAGCGCGTTAGTAATATACGCCTTTAGGCGGGTCAACAATGCTTGTACACTTTGTCCCATAGATGGTTAACCTTGCGCACGAGCAGATTCGTTTCCTCACTAGAGAAGCGGTCAGTCTTTCCGCTTGCAAATTCTGCCATGTAAATAGTGAATCCGCCATGGCTCGAGCGCAACTGGCTTTTAAAGCGAATGGGAGATAAACTCTAATTGGTTTATTGCACGTCAAACCCAAAACACACCCCCATTACTCAATAAGAGAATAGTGACAACCCTTTTAGACCATGTGCCGGGTGCGCCGACCATTTTTTAGAGACACATTCCAGATGAAACTGGACAAATGTAAATGCATCTGGTTGTTGTAACCACATATGTAAACATACTCCTCCCAAAATGTTAAAGAATAAACGCTCAAACTGCCGCAAATTAAACAAAGTCGCAGATGCTCAAAACAGAATCAGTAGTGAGACTAAATGATCTTACCAGTGCTGATGTCACTTTTTCTCCTATTGAGGCCTTTGATCTTACAATTAGCTGTTGATAAATAAAATGCAGCTCATATCCGTTGCTTTCGTTGACGTAAACTCCGTTAAATTTGCAAATAGCGTGGGAATTTGAAGATCGGATTTATATTCGTTTTGCGGAAACATATTTATGTATAACTGTATATATATCTGATCAGTAAAAACGCATTAAGTGACCAGGTGTAAACCGGCCCTGTGCTGTCAGGATCCAAATTGTACTTATTGTCACACCTGATAATGGTGGATGAATTTAGAATAGCAATATACAGTACTGTGCAAAAGTCTGAGGCACGGTAGTATTTTCACCAGACAAATTAATGTTTGGAAAACTAAACTAATATTTCCTACTAACACACTACTAACACGGGGGGGGGGGGGGGGGGGCGGGGGGTTGATAATAATAACGTGCCAAAGTTTTTTAAATATGTATTTTGGTCTTTAATTTGAGATTTTTTTTTTTTTTCAGGTTAAGTTGTTTTTTTGTAACTTGAGCACTTGCTTGCAAAAAGGGTCTTTAACATTTGTCTAATATAATAGGTGTAGGGTTGGAACATTTTAATTAATTGCATGGTTTGCGAATGTTACAATTCCTAAAGTTATCGCCTTATATTTTATTTTCTCACTGAAGCCAAATTTGATTTGCCACTTGGTTCCTGGGATTGTTAATTTAAGACCCTGTGTAATATTAGTACACCCCTACACACGCACACAGTGTCTAATACATCGTCTTTGTTCGCTGAGTGTCTGATCTAGACGTCAGTGTGTGACGACAAACAACACGCAGGTCTGGAGAAAATAATGTCAAAGCGAACCTCTTTAACTCCACAGAAACTTTAATAACGGCGGTGATTATTCATGCCGCATAATGTCCTCAGAGCGATAGCAGGCTCAGGACGGTGAGAGTTTTTCTTCGCCCGAGTAAAACCTATTTTTAAACGGACGGCTGACTGCGAGGAGAAACACAGGGGATCATTCATCCTGACAAACACGGACATCATTAAAAAAACACCCACTGCTCTCTTCCTCCTGCTCTCCATACTGACTGCATCAAAGAGGAAGTTTCTCATTCACGCTTTATCTGGCTCACTCTCTCTGTCAATTTCTTTTTGTCTTCTGGTAAAGTAAAAAAAATAATAACAATAAGTTATGATTAGCTTTTCCAAACCATTGTCAGACACTGACTCTGTATCACGTCTAAACTGGTCTAGACTGTGTGTCATGACGCCCAGTGGAGTCCGGACACATCAAACTAGTTTGATTTTCAGCCTCAGGCGGCACGTATAAGAACAGTTTGATGCATTTTGCATGTAAAATTCACAAGCTCAACCAGCTCTAATCCGATTGGCTGGCTTTTACCCATTTTATTCAAGGTAAAGTTTGTTATGTCCACCTGGACGCAATGAACAGATTGTCATGTTGAATTCAATGCACATTTCTGAGAAAGAGAAATTTACCGTCTTTGAAAGACATTCAAATGCACTTAATGGCAAGTTTTCAAGGATATTCTGCTAAATTAGCAGCACTTTGGCTGGATATGCGAGAGAACACCTGGATTTTCATTAAATTCTGTAAACTATTGATTAAAAGGGATAATTTGAAGCAATATTTGCTTAGTGCATTGTATTATTACCTTAGAAACATGCTAACATCACCATTTAGGTGTTTCTACCTGGTGGCAGAAAATTATTGTTCTGCAGTAGCAGTCTATAGAAGCCACAAAATGAAAGAATAAAAAAAAAGTAATTCCGAGATTATATCTCACATTTTTGAGAAGAAAAATCAGAATTACGAGATATAAACTCGTTATTCTATCTTCTTTCCTCAGAGTGTGTTATTTTTCAGAATTCTATAAACTCGCAATTGCAAGTTATAAAGTCCAAGTCAAAACTGTGATATAAAACTATTATTAAATGTTAGGGCTAATACATTATATCCCCTATGAACTGCATATGTGAATATTATGTAGACCTATTGTTTACATCAAATGAATGCTTTAATATCATGCTGTGACTTGCAACCATACACGTCTGTGTTTAGCTTCAAAGGGCGTCTTCCACGACGCTTATGAGATTCGTAAGCTAGTTATTTTAGCTTATAAAGTTTTGAATATGGATATTTTCCTAACACAAACATATTGCTTCGATTCAGAAGGCCTTTATTAACCCACTGGAGTCGTGTGGATTACTTATATGATGGATGGACATGCTTTTTTGGGCTTTTTTAATATATCTCCGATTGTATTCATACATACACCATATACATCATATACAGATCGAATATGACCCACAAACGTGTAAGCAGGAAAAAAAACACATGGATTCCGATATTCTCAGATCAGTTTCAGGCCTCATTCATATGTGGAAATAAATCTGATATGAACCAGATACATGCATTTGCGTCTGCCATGTTAGAGGACAGATCGGATTCCCCTGTCAATGCGAGTTTATACGTCATTGAAAAAGCGACAGTGGCGAATGACATCAACAAGCCATCACATGACTCTTTTCAATGGCGCATTGAAGGACGAAGGCTCAACCCAGTGGATTTATGCTGAAGTTTTATCTTTTAAGCCTTTGGGGCGAAGAGACAGTGACCTTTAAAGATAGTGTGGAAAGGAAAAAGCTTGCATTATCATTTAATCTGCTTCCTTGTAGATCACGCCGTTTTACTTCCTTTTCGGGCCTAAGCTTTTCCGGGTCAGATGACTACCTTGGGTTGTTTCGCCAAGTTTGTAGTGTAAATGCAGATATCGGATATGGATCACTTTGAAAAGAAGATGTAAGCTGGTCTTCAAAAAAATCGGATGTAGTCAACAAATCGGAATTGGCCATCTGCAGTGTAAATGCCGCCTTAGAGTTTTGTATGTTTTCACTGTTTTACAAATAAGAGAATCAAAGTTGCTTCCTTCACTAATGAGAAAAAAATATCTGAGTGCACCTTTAAGTAGCCGTGTAATAAGCAGGATAATGCTAGTCAGATGGTCATTATCACAAGATAAATACTGACAGATTGATCAGGACTCCAACATGAAGCAGAGATTGTATTCAATGCTACTGCACACTCTGTGCTCTTTCTTCTCGCATAACAGAATAATTTCAACTCAGATCAATATTTCATGTTCCTTTATTTATTTATCTGGTAAGTAGCTGTGTAATGAGCTTTGCACCAGAGTCTCGATCACCCAGTCAGGGTTTATTTTTGTGATAATGACCGGCTAACTGTACATCCATTACCATTCTGCTTTGTTTGTCCGTGAAATAATCAGTCCGGAATGGACAGATGTTCTGACCTCAGACTACACACGTTTTACATTCTTTTTTGCACAACCATTTATAGAAACCACCACTTTGTTGAACGGCAGTGTATTGTTGTGTTATCATCAATTACTATATGCCACACAAAAACAAAATAAACAGTTTAATTGTTGTCCTGACTTTCTCTTTCTATATGTTAAATTTCATATGCTATGCCTATAATCAATGACCAGAAAGACTAGTGTTCATGTTGAATCCAAATGAACATTTCTTCTTATAAATGACTAATCATTGCAAAAATGTAAACTGTATTATCGCACAGCTCTATATATAAAGTTGTTTATTACATCCAACTTTATCGACATTCATATAGTATACTCAAGATATATACAGTACTATACAGCAAAACTGCTTATCACCTCTGTTTAGCCTTCCACTGGACACAGACTTGAGACTAGCGTGGTTTGTTGCTGTTTCTGATTGCTTCTAGAGGGAAAAGCTGCCCATAACTGCTGGTCGAGGATGGATTTTCTCCGTAATAATATTTGGCTAAATAAATTTGGCAAACGATGCAGTGCATATCGTGTTTGTGCTTTGGAAAGCTTCACAGGTTTCTATTTACAGCATGTTTTGCAGTGTTGAGAAATGTAGCCAATCACAATCATATCTGTTGATTTCTTAAACGCAATGGCCAATCAGAGGTGTTTAAGTTAGCACTGAGCAAAAACTCAGGCGTTTTTGAGGAGGTTCTGCATGCTAGCAAATCTTCTCAATATAACAAAGTTTATATTTGTTATATATAACAACACTTAGCTCCGGTGTCCTCATCACACAGTCGGGGGTTTATTCTGAGATAACAACTGTCTGGATGTACATTATCCCTTTTTTCTGTAGGATTTTCAGTAAACTGCTTTGAAACAATGTGTATTGTGAAACGTGTAATATAAATAAACTTGACTTGACATTTGACTGATACATGTTGAGTTTATTGATATTTTATTGTTGTATGATGATACAGTACCTTGTTGAGGCTCCGGGCGGCGCTGTCTTTTCCCCCAGGGGTGAGATTCCGGAGCTGGATGTCCAGTAGGTCGATGAGGTGACCCATGGCCCGTACGGTGTAGGTGATGTCCCCCGCATGCATGTGGCCCTTGGTCTGTTCGGAAAGCTCACGGGAGATTATGGCAGCAGGTTCACCAGCTCTGATCTACAACACACACACAGTAAACACTCAACAGTCAAAACTGGAGTGAATATGTGTTCGTAAGTGTGTGTGTGTGTGTGTTTGTGTGTAAACACTGTAATACTTTTCAGGGGGTTCAACCAACAATTTGCTTAGTAACAGCTGTCTTTGCGTATTAAACTGGCATAAGTGAAAGTGTTTAACATAGGACAAATTGCACATATCACCTATAACAAAACATTTCACTTCAGAATATTAGTTTTTTATCTGGTTCATTCACATGAACCATCTGAATGAACTGATCTACTAAAATGGTTATGCTGCATGAAAATGTATCTTTCTGACAGAATGGAAGGTGTTAGAATAGGTGTTGTGTTCCTGTAGCTCAAACAGCAGAGCGTGACGATAAACAATACCAAGGTCAGGTTACTGATTTCCAGTAAATCCATGAGCGATACTATGTACAGTATACCATGAAAGTCATTTTAGATCAAATTTTCTCAGGGATGTAAACATCAAGGCTAAGCTTAAAAAGTGTTTTTACAGTCAATTTTACTATAAGGATATTGGGACGCAGTTTTAGGGATACACAAGTACTAAGATAAAAACTCTAGCCCCGAAATAGATTATAAAAATTATAAATAATAATAACAGTTATTATTAATAATATTACAAATAATTGTTATTATTCTATTGCGTGAGTGTGTGTGTGTGTGTGTGTGTGTTTCTTAAACCTTCTGGTTGATGATGTTGACCCATGTGGAGGTGCAGTTGCTGAGGTCGGGCCCCTGCTGGTCCCACAGTCCTTCGGGCCCCTGGCAGGCAAACATGGCTGTCCCTGCACAGAGAAATGAGCCATTTCTGTCTTTCACTGTTGTGTGTTCATATCATGCTTTGTTATGGGAACGTAACACATGCATATTAACATTAAAAGATTCCCGTCCTTCACTGCTTTATCCAGAGATGACAAGAAACACTGTGATCAAACGTCTGTGATCATAAAAGAATGTGTAATTACTTCCTCTGATGGAGATACAATCACTGCAGTGTGTGTGTGTGTGTGTGTGTGTGTGTGTGTGTGTTCCCTAGAGTGCAGTGGTAAAGGTCAATTAATGCTCGTGGAGGGAGACATCTCATTCTCAGCTCTAATTAGAAGGACAGAACGGGGGGGAAATGTCATATTCTTCCACTCGAGTGACTCTATCAGCACTCAGGTGCGATCACTCACAGACACACACATTCACACACTCCAGATGTCCTGCTGCTGCCAGACCCAACAAAAACACTGACAACAGAAATTTGATTAAAGACACCAGTGTTCAATAAAGAAATACATGCATTATTAATATGATAACAATTTTAAAAAAAAATAGCTCTGCCAAATAAAGACCATTAGTCTACTTATAGACGGATGTTTATAATACAAGTAACATTGCATTAATGTATTAATCCTTGTAACAATAAAAAATATATTTTACATAACTTTTTTGCTTTTTAATTTTATTATAATTATTAATTAATTAATTTACATTTATGCATTTACTTTTAGGTTTATGCAATATACAGCAATTTATGCTAATTGTTTTACATTACTTTTTTTGCTTTTATATTTTTTGAATTTATTTATTTTACTATTTATTTATTTTAGAACGTTTTTACATTTACCTTTATTGATTTTTTTACATTACTTTTTTGATTTTAATTTTATTAAAATATATGAATGTATTTATGTACATTTATGCATATACTTTCAGGTTTATGCAATATACAGTAATGTATGCAAATTGTGTTACATTACTTTGTGTTTGCTTTCATTTTTATTTATTTATTTTTTACTTTTTTTTTTGTAGAATTTTTTCACATTTACGGATTTGCTTTTACATTTACAATACTTTAGTAGAAGCTTTTATCCAAAGAGACTTACAAGAGAGGAACAAAAGCAAATTAATTGTTTCATATAAAAGTTTTACTCTCACTTTTGATCAATTTAAATCATCCTTGCTGAATAAAAGTATTAATTTCACAAACTTTTGAACGGTAGTGTATATATATTATTATTATAATTATTATATATATTTTTTTAAGATCAATAAAAAAAAAATTGCAGTTGTTTTGATTAATGATTTTAGGAAGATGTGAATGTGACACGTGTTACTCTGAGAAATGTCCAGAGGACAAATCCTCCAACTGCAGCTCCAGTCTGGCGCTTTGAAAACTTCAAGAACAAACAACTAATCATGAAGAAACTGCCAATCACCCGAAACCATGGAAACCAGCCAGTCTGCAGTCGGGAGGACTGGAAATGTTTTGATGTGAGCAGAATGCAGCAAGAGAAATGAGGGGAAATATAATTTAGGGAAAGAAAACCAGAGGAAACAGAGTGACAGACAGAGGTGAAAGAAGATGACAAACAGAAAGAGAACGAGAGAGAGTGAAGGGAGGATGTTTCTCGGCGAGCTGTGGCGTGTTTGATGCATGTGCTGCGTTTGTGTTATCTGTGCTCACGCTGTGTGTCTGCTGCACATCCAGAGATTGACTAATAAACACTGAGAGAAAAAAAATACTATCCATACAACACACCCGGATTACCAAAACAAGGTGTTAAACATGTAGTAACGCTGGTTTATTTGCTTTGTAAAAACTGGTCAAGGAGTCACTATATGATTGCTAGCATGTTCTTGGTTAAGGTGACCAGATTTATGAAATGGAAACCCAGTTCAGATGTCAAAATATTATTGAAATCTCACGTGTCATTATCTATGATGGTGGAGGGCCAGTCCTAGTTAAGGGAGGATGGGTTGGCGGGGGGGGGGGGGGGGGGGGGGGTGATAGTGTGGAGTGGAGAGAGATTTAAAGCTTTTTTTTTTTGTTGTAGCTTGGATTCTGATCAGGAACACCACAATTTTAACAAGGTGGAGGGGGAAAAAAATCCCCAAAATTACCCCCCACAGGTTTGGGAAGTAGTTATACCCCGTGTGAGCGAAGTCAGTAAGTTCTAGTCCATTGCAATAATATTAACTAACATTTTCAGGAAAAAGAAAATCCTCTCCAGGTCAAAATGACCTGAACACAACATAAGAGTTAAAAAAGAAATATAAGCCTTGCTACATGTACTGGGCTACTGTTGTTCCCCTATTGTTGGTTTGATTGCTTCTGTTTTTCTCATCAAAAACATCTGCTAAATAATTCAATGTAAATGCATATCTATGAATTAAAAAAAACAGGGAACAATATAGAGTGTTTTTGTGAAATAATGATAACAACAATTATCATTAATTATTACAACTGCACTATCATTATAAACAATAATCATGATTACGTTTGCAGGTCAAACACCCCTAAAGGTTTTTGATGCAATTCACCAAAAATAACACTATATGTAATGTAGAAAACAGCAACCATTACAAAAAGTAAACAGATCAAAGCAGTATAATATTATAACAAAATTTAAGATCAAAACTAAATTGGATACACAAAGAATCGGATTTGGACTGACAGTGTGAACGTAGCCTAATTTGCATATTCATTGATGAGCGTATACTGAATGAAGCAAGGCTGTAAAGTTACATTCAAGCTATTTTAAGTCAAGAAAAACATATTTTCCCAGGAAAAAACGGATATGTCATTTTGATTATCAAAGATGAGTTTTAAGGAATACAACTGACTTGTGTGGGGGGTAACTTACCGATGGTTCCAGGTGGGCACGGCTGCTTGGCAACCTGACCCTGTCGCGTTTTGGGCCAGGTGAGGGTGGAGTCGGTGATGGGGCTGCAGAACTCCACAGCGATATTGGGCAGGACAGAGGAAGGGACGGAGCGCATGGAGGCCTCGGGAAGAGGCTGGCGGTCTGTCGTTGTGCTCCGTGTGACCGGCGTCGTCGTCGCCGTCGTGCTGGGTGATTTGGTTGTGGTGGTGGTTGTGGTGGTGGAGGACGTGGAAGAGGTCGTCATGGTGACGGTAACGGGGCGAGTTGTGGTGCGGGTTGTTGTTGTGTCCATTAAGACGTTTCCCGAGGAGGAAGATTCTGGAATCAGGAAATATTTGAGTGAGAACAAAACAAATGAGATTTAAATCCGAAATATACACTTTTTCTATAATCATGATCAGAAATAAATATTTAATCAGTAAAAGTAGTAACATTTATGTAGCAGCAAACTGTAAAAATCAAGCAAGCAGTGTCCCACAGATAAAAAAATCACACAGTTCTGCTGCAGACATTTATTTGTACCAGATGGTGACACGTTTTAGTATAACCTTATAACCTTAGCAAAAAAACCTTCTCCAGAAGCATTATTAGAAATTCAAACATGAAGCCTTACTGTTTTTGTCAGTATTATTATGGGCTCAATTAATATTTTTGTTATTCTTATTATTACCAGTAGAAGTGCAAGAAACCCTATTGTTTTGTCACAGTTATTATTATTATTGTCAGCGTATATATTTAACGTTTATCTTTGTTCTTTGTATGTTTGGGTGGGCTTGCACTAGTTTAGTTCATTGTCCTGTGTTTTCACTGAGGGTACGTTTACACGAAAACGATCAGAAGAGAAAAGCAAAAGTGGCGTTGGGTTATCACTTTTTATTCTGCGTTTAGATGAGCGTTATGGGGGGGAAATCTGCACGCATATGGTGACTCAAAAGTGTGTGAAATTCGATGTAGTGTGCATTCCAGGCGCTAGGTGGCGATGTGAAGCTCTGCCAAACAACAACAACAATATCTGAGAATATTTTGTACAACTGCTGAAAAGACTTGTACGTTTATCAGAGCTGCTAGGCCAACTTGAAGGTCCGACGTATGGAAATAATCCGACATGTTGGTTGTTATTTTCCTGTACTGCCGCATGCCTGTGACTTAAACGCGTACATGACGAGAGCCACCGTGAGCAGATTTGCGTTTTTACCCTTTAGACGGGAACGCGGCGGTGGAGTGTTTTTAAGATTTCCACTCTGGAGGGTGGTTTCACTTTTTTGCATTTTTAAGCCCCGAAAACGTCGTCGCCGTGTAAACGAAAGGCACATCTGATCAAATATTTTTACGTTTTCACCTGTGAGCATTCTCGTGTAAACAGGGTCTAAAACTGAGGAGTTTTTCCTTTGGGTTTTCCGAGTACAGACGACACCATTGTCAAAACGATCACCATTCACACCGCAAAAAGACTAAAAACGTTATCTTGTTGTCTTGGTTATTCATTGTTTGATTAAGTTGCACACCTGTTTTTCATTCCGTTGATTGGTTTGGTTTGTCTATTTAAAGGTATAGTTCACCCAAAAATTAAAACGATCCCATAATTTACTCGCCCTCAAGCCGTTTTAGCCGAACACAATCTGAGTCATATTACGTTGTAAATATCCTGGTTCTTCCCAGCTTTGTAATGGCAAAGTTTAGTTTTTGAAGCTCAAGAAGCTCCTTTTCTCTTATAATGAAATCTATTTTCGTTATAAGAGAACGAATAGTTCTAATAGTCCTCCACTATTTTCTTGATAATGTCTCATTTTAGACTTCTAATTTGTCTTAACCCAATGGAGTTGTATGGATTACTTTTATGGATGGATGGATGCGCTTTTTGGAGCTTCAAAAACTCAGGCACTATTCAATGTCATTACAAAGATGAGTAGAGTCAGATTATTATTCAGTATAACTCTGACTGTGTTCAACTGAAAGAAGAAAGTAATATACACCTAGAATGGCTTGAGGGTGAGTAAATTATGGGATAATTTCATTTTTGGGTGAACTATTCCTTTAAACTCTGTGTTTTATTCAGTTCATGGTCAGGTCTCATTGCGTTAAACACAGTTGTTTTGTTCTTGTTTGATAGTAAAGACTTTTTTGTTTCTAGTACTTTCTAAATAAACCCTTAAACGGCTGCAAATATATATATATTTTTTTCACCTAGGCTAGATTGCTACCGGTTGTGACAATTATTATTATTAGAGGTTTAAGTGCAAAAAATATGATTTCACTGCCTACTGCTATTATACCAGACATGTTGCTATGGAAACCACATCTTCCAATCTACATCTGTGAAAGAAATATACAACCACAAATGACTATAGTAACAACCTACACTTTACTTCTGTACATTATGCAGAAACATCCACACTAGAGTTATTTTAGAATCACTGAGATACTATTATATTTTGTATTAATATTTAGTATTATTTTGTTGTGTGCTTTAAAATATGTACATTAATTTTTATTTAAATTTTAGTTTGTTATTTTAGTAACTAAATAAAAATGTTTCCTTTTTTTTTAAGTTGAGTTTATTTTATTGAAGTAACGAAAGTGTTTTTTATGGTGTTTTTAGTAGTAGTTTACCATGAAAAATAGAAACATCTGACAAATATGCATATTAAAAATATGAATAAATTTTGAGATTCATTTATATTTTGAGATACTTAAAAAAATATTGTGTTGTGATAACTTGTTCATCATCATCCACCAACATTACATGCTAAAGAAAGTTAGAAGAAAAAAAAAACAGCATGATAGATCCTCTTTAAAATGGTGAAATGGAAGTGTGTTGCTTTATAAAGAACAGGGCTGCGTTTCCCGAAACCTTCTTAACGCTACGTCGTTCTTAAGTTACACCTTAAGCTGTACCTTATCGTTAATACGTGTTTCCCGAAACGCTCTTAGTTAAGTATACCTTCTGTAAGTCATACGTTCGGAAGGTTGGTCTGGAGCACTCTTAGCTATACCTTATCACTGTTAAAGGTCTATATGAATATAATTCTGAAGTTTTAATACACCCAGACAGTGTTCAATTAGGCTAATTCAAGTGTTTTCATGCAAAGAATAAAATTGTCATTACACTGATTGTTGTTACAATTTTAATTATATTATTATATATAATACAATTTTATAAATTTATTTTAATTAAAGAGCGCTTTTAAAGGCCAGTGAAAGCATAGGCTACTGTCAGTTAAGTCCTATTCGGACGCTAATATTGTTTATCATGGGCTCGTAGCCTACGGTATTTTAAACATTTACAGGGGTAAGTCGGTTATTTTAGTGCCGTCCGAATCCATAATATCAGTGTTTTTTCTCACCCAACCCGCGTAAAAATCTCTGTCCAAATTAGTACCTACTGATTTTTTGACAAACAGGTCGTGTGGTAATTTAATTGCCGTCTGAATCCACATCTCTGAGTTTACAAGAAGAGATTCAAAATTCACTGTTTAAATCCTTTTTGATCACTGCCGAGCACCGTAGCTACATGACGTACTCTTTTATTACTGAAATGCTTGAAAGTATTTACAAGAACAGTATTTCATCGCAGCTCACCTCAGCGAACAAAAATGGGAAAGAGAAGAAAGCACATCAAAAATTTAAATGGTTATGATGGCAGCAATATATGATACAATTTTAAAATATGTAGGCAAGGCTATTATAGGCTGTTATAGTTTAGATAATTTTTTATAATATCCCATGAGTCCTAGTAAATGCAATTTCAACTATTTCTGAAGTGCTTCTTTTATAAAGAACAGCGCTTTCTCACATAAGCAGCCCCTGCACGAGAGAATAATTGATTCTCGAGTCATCGATATCAACAGATTCAGCACCATCGCCACGGACAGCACCCGGTAACGTCCGACGTAAGAAGGTATATCTTAAGCAGCTTTCTAAGGTATAGTTCGGGGAACACGCCTAGAAATGGTATACCTTCAGTTAAGTTATACCTTAAGAGCCTTCGTATCGCGCTAAGAGACAACGTTATCGGGAAACGCAGCCCAGATCCACACCATCCCGAGGAAAACAAGAAACATCACTACACCAAACTGTTTTCATTCCAGTAATTGTCATCCATAAATCCAGTTTCAGAATTGGTTTATATAGTGCAATTATCAAAGATGAAAGTAAATAAATAAATAAAAAAGTAGAACTGCCGTACAATCAATGAAATCAAAAACTGTAACTGCAAAAATTTGCAATTATTTTACATACACCACATGCACACTCTAAAGTGCATGCATACTCAATATATCTGTATATTTCAACATGCATGAAGTCAGTAAACAGACAGAATGATCTGCCGATGCAACTGCTCTCAGTCCTCCAAACACAAATAAAGGGCTAAAATGATCTGACTGGGCTGTGGGAGTCTGTGATACACAGAGACTCCCAGGGAGATAATGTGCTAATAAACACAGAAACAAGAGAGAGAGGGGGTGAGGGGGGTACAAAGCAATAAGCAAACAGAAGAGACACTGGAGAAATTATGGGAAAGGCCCAAGACCCTAACACAAACACACACACACACACACACTCTTGTTCTGCAGGGTGATGTGATCCTAATGGCTCTGTGTTTGTGTGGGCAGAACATCTACTACGATCTATAATTGTTTACATTACAGATAATTACATTTCTCGCCGTTTTCAAGAACTGACCGCGTAAAGCAACAATTGACAATACTGGCAAAGATCTGCACATTTAGACAGGAAGACACTGCCTGCCTTACATGTAAAACCTCAGCTTGGTATCGGTTTAATGCAGCATTTAGAGGCACAAAAACCTGACATCAATGATCCCATATTAATAGGTGTGAAAAAAACAAGTCACAGCGTAACAGCTAGGGATACTCCGATCGATCGGTTGCAGATCGGTATCGGCCGATAATCACATTCTATGACTCGATCAGTCACTAAATTTGGCCGATCTCATGAACTGATTCAAATTTGATGCCGTAAAACCGTAAAAAGCTGCTGCCGATGCGCGTGTAAACTGTATACTGATGAGGCTTTTGTGAATCTTTGCAAATCTTTTGTTTCGAACCAGTGATTCGGAGCATGTAGCTTGATATGTAGCATGATATGCTGTAGCATGATTTTTAGCATGATTTGTAGCATGATTTTTAGCATGTTTTGTAGCATGATTTTTAGCATGATATGTAGCATGAAATCAGCTTTGTGACATCATAATGTTTAGAAATTGCAATGGTGCGCTGCTTTTAGGGCGATTAACCAAATAAGCAAGTGTCTATATGTTTTTTTTTTACCTGATCTCTGATCAATTTAATTCCTTTTTTTGTAGATATTTGTGTTGACACATTTGAAGAAAAAAACAAGAATTGTAGTTAAAAAAGTCTTGTTGGCCTGATTACCAAAGCTCTCCATAAAAAAAAACAAGAACAATTTAATAACAACAACTGAATAAAATAGGCCTGGCACATAAGGTACACTATTATACTGACACTTCATTTTTAATGGTATTACATTATTTGTTAATTTCATTTAAAGTGGTGGTTGATTATGATTTCACTTTTTGAACTTTAGTAAGTATGTAATGTTGCTGTTTGAGCATTAACAACATCTGCAAAGTTACAACACTCAAAGTTCAAAGCAAAGGGAGATATTTCTTTTAAAGAAATTGCTTTTTAGGGACTACAACAAACGGCTGGTAGGGACTTCACGAGCTTCCTCCCGGGTAAGTAACATCACAAACCCTAAAATGTACATAAACCCTGCACCCAGGAATGCGATTTATCGATTATCAAGACAGAATATGCTAATCAATGACAAGAAGATAACTACACGTAAGCTAAATAAATTCATCAACTAACCATTCAGAAATGTTGTCTACATGTTGTCACTTCTTCTTGAGTCTCTCAAGTCAAGTCAAGTCAAGTATATTTATATAGCACTTTTTACAATACGGATTGTATTAAAGCAGCTTCACAGTATCAACCAAAACAACATATTGTTCGACCTCCACGTTTGGAAGAGCTGATCAATGGAATTAATGATTGGTTAATTAATTTGAATATCCCCAACTGAGCAAGCCAAAGGCAACAGTGGCAAGGAACCGAAAAACTCCATCAAGTGACCTAATGGTGTCCTAAAACTCCATCAGGTGACCCAATGGAGAAAAAAAAAACCTTGGGAGAACCAAGGCTCAGTCGGGGGCCAGTTCTCCTCTGGCGTTTATGAACTAGAGGCCGGATTTACAGTAACTGTAAGATAAAACATTTATATGAATGCCTGGCTGAGGAGATGCGTCTTTAGTCTAGTTTTAAACTGGATTTTTGTCTCTCCATATTTGTCCGACTCCGGTTTGAACATAAAATGCTAAATGTTTTTGAAATGTTCAGTGCTTATATGTGAGGTAACTGAAGATGCTAACACACACACAAGCTCTTGAAGCTCCGCCCTCTGTGCCGGGAGAAGCAGTTCATTTGCATTTAAAGAGACACAAAAACGGTGCGTTTTTGCTCACACTCAAAAAGTGACACTTTTAAAATGCTATATAAAAATATCTGTGGGGTATTTTGAGCTAAAACTTCACATACACACTCTGGAGACATCAGAGGTTTATTTTACATAAACATAAAAAAAGGCATTACACCACCCCTTTAATAGATTATGCTTTCAATAAAACATTTGCAATTGGTTTGTAAAATGTTTTTCATACATGTCTGGGCTGAGTTAGATGCATTTACACCGTTCTGACCAGCAGGCATCAGCAGCTGTGTGACGTTTTGAGTGCTTCGAAACAGTGAATCATTTTGCGAAGCATTTGGATCAATTGAATCAAAGTTTCGAAAAGCTTTGTTTGTTTCGGGAATATGGTTTCTTATTGACATTGTTGAATAGTAGTATTATTCTGTTAAAAATAAGTTAATATAGCAAAAGTGGGGATATTCATGAATGACATTCATTTGTCATATCTGCAGGTAAAGCTGATTGTGTGTCTGATCATCCCGAGAAGTTCTAAAGACATCATGATATCAGAAACTTGTGATGAATTATGCTTTTATTTAGTTGTGCTGATCACCGTTTAATGACGTCATTGTATGTTCCTGGAAAAACTTTGTTTTGATCAGTGTATGAACAGTATGAACTGTATAAACTGTTGTCTTGGATCCGGCAATTATTCATTCACAAATTAAACACTGGTCACAGCCCATGAAAACACATAACTCGCTATATGTCTCATGACATATGTCTCATGTCTTCATAAGGGACTCAAAAAAAATGTGGAATAAATAAACAATGAAGACCAAATCACAGTCCATGAAGACATACTAAGTACATCAAACAAAACTCTGAAGTTAATAAATATATAAATAAAAGACCAAGTCATAGCCCATGAAGAGATAACTCAATAGTATGTGCCTCAAACATAACGAATGAATGAATGAATGAATGAATGAATGAATGAACGAATGAATGAACGAATGACCAAATCATGGTCCATGAAGACATGACTCACTACTAACCGCCTCAAACAAAACTCTGAAATAAATGAATAAATAAAAATATATAATATCCACACATATAATCACGGATAAACAGTGCTCTCCTGTACATTTTTTATTTATTTATTTATTTTATTTTTTATGATGCAACAATAATGGAGCAAACTATACCATGTTTAAAAATATGCCTGGGCTTTCGTGTGCAGTGATCATCACTTTTCTATATTCAGTAGATATGACTGAATCCAGATTGATATTTCAGCAGTTAATACCTACACTTTTGAGTTTATCTCAACCCATGATACATTACATTCATGTTGATAATTGTTTGAGTGTCTGGTAGCATGAAAAGCAGATCTACATATTAAAAAAAGATTATTTCATATTCAGAGTTTTATAACGTTCAATAATATCAATAAATTATTTCAGTAACTAATATTGTTTATAATTTTTAAAAACCCTCCACTTATCCACTGTCATGAGCAATTAAAAGTTCAGCATCACCTGCTGCATGAGATAATTCTGTTTTGAAACTTTAATAAGTCGTGCCCAGAGGGTTGCTATACTTCAAAAAGAGCAAATTAACCTGATTATTAATTTTTCTTTCTAGTTTTGGCCTTTGCTAGTTTAAAGATAAGGATAGCGATGATAGTGAGAGGAGAGGCTAATGGGATCAGCTAACGTCACACACTGTCCGTCAGCCCACATCGCTGATTCGTTTCAAACTAAATCCACACACATTATGCATGATATCTCATATCTGTTTTTATCTGACAATTTGAATTTTCCGAGGAGAATCTATTAGTTAACACACTTCTGCATTGCCATGAGTATGTCTATGTAGAAGGAACCCTTTTGATGAAATCATTTTTTATAATAAAAAATATATATCATTTAATTAATAAGGATATATGAATACATAATAATAGTAATGATAAAATAAAATAAATAAAAAACATAAAATGCCTTTGTTGTACCATATGGCAACAACCAACCACACATGCAAACACACTTATCTTGAGACTCCATAATAAACATCTGCAGCTTGTGAATCAATGACAGCCATGAGCGCAGCTTCCAGCATCTCTGCATCATTAAACACGAACGCATAGAGACGCATCATCAGGCACTGTGGGTGGAAAACGCTTACTCCAGCATCTCAACATTAACTCTCCCTCCACACACACACACTCAGCAGCTCTGGATGACAGAAAGACTAGATGCCGCCCGATTCCTCTCAAAACCGGCTGACCATGACTAGATAAAACCTCTAAAACACTTCAGCACATATTTGCTGATATCTGTGATGTCTAAAGATGATTACATACATTGCAAGTTAATGGCTTTTGTTAAATTTCAATCATATTCATTTGTCACATTTCAACTGATTATAATTTTAACAAGCAGCTTAAAATGAATAAAGAGTATTTATAATGGTACAAACTGCTGTCAGGCTAAAAGTCTTCTTTTAATTTAAATCATTTCAAATTTACTGCACTGGAGTGACATTCCATCATGGCTCTAGCACTCATTAAAAGTCTTTCACAAAAATATGTTTTCCCCTAGACAATTAAATGTCAGTCTGCCTGCCTGTCTGTCTGTCTGTCTATCCATCTGCAAAATCATAGCAACCGCCAAGACAAACTAAGGACCCGGCGGGAAAGTGACGTCAATGCACACCCTCTATTCCTAAACATATCTCCACCCATTAGGTCCAGAGACAGGGAGCTAGATGTCATTTGACTCACTTGGATGAACACCTGACTGCCCAAAACTGCGTCTTAAGCCTGATTTGCATGGGATTAGTACTATCTGGGGACCACGTATGATTTAGAAATTACCCCCCCACTTCTGAATTTCGTGTGGCGCATTCGCACGGGATAACCGAAGCCTGTGATTTTACTCAAATTTACTGTCTTATCTCCTGGATATGACGTCAATAGGCTATTGCTTGGAAATGTCTTGCCGTTATTATAGGTCTAGCTGTATAATATATCATAAACAGAAGAATGTTCCTATCTAATCATTCTTTTTGGTTTTGCTCTTCTGATGATTTTCAGCTTTCTCTTTCTGCAAATTGTGTAGGCTAGTTGGTCTATAGCGATATGACCCAGCACCCAAAATACTATAAAAACACTCCAACGCAGCCTCCATTCCTCACGAAAGATGGATAAAAAGGCGTGCATGAAACAAAAACCTTGAAAAAATGATATATGATCCCGCCAAATCACAGAGATGCCGATTCGCACAGGACTAATATTACCACAGGACCTCGGTGTTCGGCCAAATATGGTAGGTCATTTTTACTTTACAAATTACAGACATGGCCGATTCGCTCGGGGTTAAGATCACAGACAACCTCCACAATTATTACAAATGACTAGAGGTCACCAGGTAATACTTATCCCGTGCAAATAGGGCTTATCAGGGAATCTAATCGGAGCTTGTGATTTTCACAAGTTTTTTTTTTCAGCCAAGTGTGCAATATGCTTTAGACGGTCAGTGGGCACCAGACTAGACAAGAATGAACCATTTTATATCTCACAGGAAACTCAATTAAATGGTCAATCTGTAAATCTGTCTCGTTCCGCCTCTCAGTAATTTCCTATCCATGCAAGAAACATTTTTAAAAACATTCGGTCCATTATCAGGATTGACGACAGATGCAACGCGTTCCGCGGCAACGGTTCGCGTTTTAGCCGACGTGCTATTACACTTAATTTGAAGTGCTCTTCTTGTCATAATTATCTCTCGTTCCTCTTCTCAGCACCAAAGAAAATGAAGAGAAGTTTCTCTCCCTGTCAGAAATAGCTCATTACTTTGAATTGTCTCTCTATTCTGGTGTCTTATCAGTGTGAGTGAGAACTGGCTCGGCTCATTCACGTCTGGCAGAAAGATGAAGCATCTCTATCATTGCTCAGTCACAGCCATTTTTTTAATTAACATTTGGACCGTTTTCACAGTTCCCATCATGGCTGGTTATGGTATTGCAGGGTAAGGTTCAGACACACACACACACACACACACACACACACACACACACACACACACACACTTTGCTTTGTTTTATACTCCCTGATGCACACATGGAACAACAAATCGCAACTTTTTACCTGCTGTTTCCAACATTTACACTTTGATATTAAAATAATAATACATTTAATTTTAAATGAAAATGTCTCTGATATCTTAAAACTGTTACATCAAAGGTCAAAGAACATCCAGACAATGCCAAAACCTTCAGCACACGCTGAAGAACACGCTTCATTAACAATCAAAATGCATTTATTGAATACATAACACACTCTGAAAACATGTGCAAGGTTTGACATTTGTTTGGGATATTTAGATAATCTGATTATAAAATAATTTTAGTAGCTAGCAACACCAGAAGAAGAAAAAAGGGCTATTGCATTCAATGCAATTCTCATTAAAGTCAACATCAAATCAGATGATATTTATTTTCTTAATGCATGTTTCTGGTCTTATTGTGAAATATTCCTCCTTGCATGTATTTATTTAATTCTTTATCTGTATTTCTGTGTCTATCTATCAGCAAAATCCTAGTAATCACCCAAAACAGTCTTGCAACCGCCTAGCAACACACTCACGACCACATGTAACACCCTAGTAACCACCCAGAACACCCTAGCAACCTCCTCAGAAAAAGTTGTATCTTTAGTTTCATGCCAACTTTAAACAGAACAGGAGATTGGCCAACACATATGTTTATCAGACTAAAGGCCCACTGAAGTGCGTTCATGTATTTTCCCCTGAAATCAGAAGCTAAGGCGGGACATTGAATGGCTCCTCCCCCTTTTCAAATAGCCAATAGCATTTAGTTTACCTCTCAGACTACAAGTCATACTTGGCAGCACCATGGAAGCGAATCGAAGCGCTGGTTATACGTTGGATTCAATAGTAGGGGTATGAATAAATTCTAGCCATTTCAATCTTAACCAGCGTACAGTTGGGAAACGGAATAAAACCAGAGCGTTTGAACAACCGAACACACATCTTCAACCCCTATTGCTCTGTTATGTGTCAACGGTCGCTTTGGCCAGGTGGTATTTATAGCATAGGGGGCGGGACGCTTCAGATTCTAGAGAGCATTTGATTGGACAGAAGATGTGATGAGAAGCTGAAGTCTGTGGTGACGTCATAAAATCCATGATCCATTTTAGCGGAAGTGAGAGACTAAGTTTTGAATGCTTATATCGCCAAATGTGAATTTTGACATTGTTTTGGAATACACCAGCTTATTCATAACCTTAAGCCTAACATATTCATACTAAAAGCTAAATAAATAAAAAGTCCTCTGTAGTCCACTTCTGAGGCCTGTTTTGTGAGTGAGCCACAGTTCGACTCATCTGACCAGGAGTCTGCAGGTCTTGACTCCGCATTGAACAATGTATTATATTATGCCAAATTCTGGTTCGAGTCAAAAGATCTCGAGTAGTCATGGCACAATGCAGCGCTCCTCTGAGGTCACGGCTTAACATATTCCACTCTGCATATGGGCCAGATTAGGTCAATTACCGTCTGCCTGAAGGGCCCTGCAGAGCGGAGCATTTCGGTGAGGGTAGGCAACACTTCAGCTCCCATAGCGCATCCCATACCAGCTCCGAACTTCACTGCGTTTGACGTTCCCTCACATGGTCTGAAAATGATCAGATGGGAAAGCTATAAGGGAGAAAGCTGCTTTTCCACACAGCGGGTCAAAACGGGAGATCGGTATCTCACACGGCACCGTCCATCACAACAGCTCAAGAAGGACGCCTCAGACATGTCAGGTTTCAAAGAAAAACAAGGTCATGTTCAATGGCATTCACTATTTTGAGACTTCATAACTAAACCGTAATTCGCTTTAGTAAAAAAGAATGTGCCACAAAAATAAACAGTTATTTTGAGGGAAATTTCATTTCTTATTCATATTGATATGAAACTGTCATCTGGAACAAATAAAAATCAAAGAAAATGTTCTGCACCTCGTGGGGTTCTCTTTATGTCAATTGTGTTATCTAATGCTGATATGAGATTAAGGTGATTCTGTAATGTGGTGATTATTTAGGATTTTATCATCTGAATTTGTTGTTCTCTGATTCTCATTTTGAAGATTATAATCCAGTTTTGTATTCTGAATCCCTAACGCAGATCTGATGATGATTTTATGATTAGACGCCAATTTTATGACCCTGTGCTGACTCTTCGCTGATGCTCATTTGGGATATTTCAAGGTAATTCTATTATTTGATGCTGGATTTGGAAAAATCTGTGTGATTTTTATTATCCGATGCTTATTTTGGAAATTCTTATTGTTCATATGTTATCTGATAGGCTACTCATTTTGTAGAGTTCATGCTGATTCTTTTATCCTATGTTTTTTGTAAAATAAAAAATAAAATAAAAGATTCCATGCTGATTCTTCTATATGAAGTTGAGTTCAGAGATTTAATGCTGATTGTTAACTGATGCTTATATTGAATATCCCACATTGATTATATAATAGAGAAGCTGTTTTGTCTGATGGTATTTGAAGATTATATTCCAGATTATATATTTATATGAGGTGTCAAATGACATTTGTCAGTTTTGTCAAATAATTTTGCATTCTACATTATGCAACATTACACAGAAACATGTGAAACAGTGAACACACATACACAAACAAACACATATACAAGGCCACAGGAGCAGAGCATAAGGACAGATGTTGTAAGCACAGTGTTCATCTCTCTCTTGACTGCCTCTATAGAGGAACTAAAGTTGGAGAGGGAACGCGGGGAGGGGGGTGATAAAGTGTGACACACTTGTGCCCGTGAGCCAGGGGATTTTCAACAGTGAGTAATGGAGCTGTGTGCAGTGATAAAACCAGCCTCCAGCCAAATGCTCCCTGAAACCTAAAACATATAGAGGAGCTAAAAATAAGCATACAATACTGTATGAATTAAATAGGCGAGGCGAGATCCTGTCCAAGTCATATTTCACTTGAAAATCAACAGAATGTCACGGTTCAGGGGCCTCATTTATAACCGTTGTGTACGCACAAAACAAGCCCTGAAAGAGGTGTACGCCACTTCCTACGCATAAATTGTGATTTATAAAAACAAACTCGATGGGAAAATGTGCGCACCTGCATGCAAACTCTGACCCACGCGCGCAAACGTTTTGGAGACGGAGCAGTTTGGCGACACCGATGGTGAGCTGAGGGACTGACGGAAAATGAAGGAAAACCACTTTTAAGATGCTGTGGGACATCTGGAAAAATGCTAACTTCAGCCTGATAGCACTAAAAGTGTACATCCCACCCTCACTATAAATCGCCGTCCAAAGCCACGCCTCCTGAAAGCGTGAACGCACACATCCAAGAAGACCGGAGACAACGTTACTACAATCACGTGTCATTCACCGGTGAGAAAACTTTACAGTACAGTGAGTAACACTACAATACAAAACGTAAACAAATTCTTAAAAACAGAATTAGATGCAGCACGTTTTCGGTTTTGTTTAGCTAGCAAAACTTGTCAGTGTGTAATATTATTTCATTTTGTATTTAATATGCCATTTTCATTAATGGAGTTAAATTACATGAAATCATTACCGAGAAGTTGTAGCATTTTTTATATTCTAATAAACAGAAATATTTGTAGTGGATGCGATGATTTTGAACCCTTTTCTTGTGGCATGCTGTGCTTTAATATTTTATTAGCGCATGATAATAGCAGAACTCATGGTCTGAGAAAATATTTTCATAATAATCAAAAATCCACAATAAGGCCTGATCTGCTTCCATTAAAGATATTCTTCATACTATTTGATTTATTTAGTCAAAAACAAGGCAAGGATAGGCTACTAAATAATTTTTAGCAATGTAATGTGACAGCACACACCGTATCTCAGATTTTCCTAATGTCTGGTACCATTAAACATGGTATCACGTGGATGAATATGCATATGCAAATGATTTGCAGAAGAGGATATGCGTAGTAAAACTAGGTTATTATATATATATATATATATATATATATATATGGTTATTTCGGGGAGGAGACACATGTGCGCACAATCTTCCATACACGGATTTATAAGTCTAAATATTTTTTCGCCTACACCATTTTTGGCTTTCGGGCGCACGTACACGTTTAGTAGGGATCCTACTAAATACAGATGGACTGTCTGACTGATTCTCCCTGCTCAAGTTCATCTGTCATTTGTAAATTTCCCATCCTCCAGGCCTTAATGAATTATTTCTCAGGGGACTAAATAACTATTATATTGCGTTTGGGTTCTGTCTGTTTACGGGGATGAAACAGAAGCTTTTTCAGGACCATTAAGATTTTCTGCATTGTGACATTATTTTCAAAACATTTAAGCACATTTCCTCCAAAATTTCCATAACCTCAATGTATCAGGGTTTTTTTTCTCAATGATGATTCCCATTTGATTCTCATGACATGTAGTTCAGTTTTTAAAAATAGCTTTCATTATTTAAAAAAAAAAAAAAAGATTTTTTATTTATTTATAGACCCTTTACTAAATGGCACACTTGCTATGCACTTGCGATGACTCTAAAGGTGACTCACAGGCGACCTCTTTACGACTGCTATTTGCCAGCATTGAGACTTTTCATTGTTTGTGAGATCTGTTTGTCAGTTTATGCATTGCTGGTGGAAATTTTTCAGTGACTCTTTCTGAACTTTATCGTGTTTTACTGTATGAGCTACATCACTGCTTTATAAGTGAGTCGTTGAATTGTTTACTCAACCAGTTCCATTTAAAGTTGGCATGAAAAGGACTTTTTTTTGTGACTTTTCTTCCTATTGTGACGTATATTCGTGTGAAACGGCTTCTTGAACAAGACGAAATGTAGGATAGGATAGGATTTGATTTTCTCCATGGGGAAGTGATTGGATGGTTGGGTGGTTGTGGTTTGCTATTGGTTAATATCATGTCAGTAACTGTGAGGGGGAGTTATTTTCTTTAAATATTACGAGGCACATGAATAAATGTTTTTTTTTTAAATGTGCACAGATAAATAATTTTTTATAAATACTGCAATATTCCATTAAAAGGAAAATAGGAATTGTCCATTTTGTTTTATAGACATTTTAAAACATAAAAATCTTTTTTGATCTTTATTTACAACTATTTTCACTGCAGCACTTTGTCAAAATGTTTTACTTTTTGTTTAATGTTGTTCTACAGCAATATTACGATTGCAAGTGTGTTGTTTTGAATATCAGCATTGCTGCATTCGGCCACAGGTATTAGCTGTGCTGATATTCAGAACAACAACACTGTTGCTTGTGTCATTTTGATTAATTATGTCACAAAAACCTTAAATATCTTATACCTAAAAACCTTAAGAAATACAATATACTTATAATACTTATAATTTAGTTTCTGGAACATAAGATGCATTTGGGGAGCATCTATGCATAGTATGTTCACTAGGTCTTGAAACAGTAATAGTAACATAAGCACATCAAAAGAGTCACCTTCAGATGAAGGTTTCAAGGTTAATTCCAGGAGAATCATGCCGCAGGTTTTGTGTGTTCAGAGGAGAGAGCACACACATACGTGTACACACACACACACACACACACACACACTGCTGCTCTCTCTGCATGTGTAAATTGAGAACGTTCTGAGTGTCTGACTGCTTGTAAGAGCGTCTCATATCACACAATCATTTAATAAGATCAACACAAACCTTCCACAGCAAAACACACCACAGCCACACACACAAACATAATCTATGCAAGGGTTCGAATAAACTGCAAGCATGTCTTTGCCATTGAACTGAATGTGTAATTATTCAAAAGTAAAGATTTTCTACACTTGGCCAGCAAGAATCTGAATTTATAACTCATAAGTTGATACCCAAAAATTTTAAGAGGAAAAATTGGCAAAATTGCAAGGTATATTCTCTCAAACATGAAAACAATAAAATAGGCAATTTAATAAAGACATTTTTTATTCAAATTGTGAGCTATAAAAAGAAATATATACTATAATATACTAGAAATATATACTAAAATATATACTATATACTATAATATAAACTCTATTAAACTCACAAATGTGGGTTATAAGGTCCACATTGTGAGACATAAACTTGAAAATATGAGAGAAAAAAAGAAAAACGCAATTACCTTTTTTATTTATTTGTATTACTCAATGGTAGAACAACACTTCCATATCAAACTGTTGCTCTACAGAAAATGTCTCGGTTATGTATGTAACCCTCGCTCCCTGAGTAGGGAACGGAGACGTTATGTTGTCACCTTCGAGTATTACAAAATGAGCCAATGGCAAGGAAATGCCATGGGTCTGCAGAGTTTGCATAGCATCCATCAGCTCTAGTCGGCTCTAGTCGGGCTCTAGTCGGTTTGCATAGCATAACTCTGCCCTACCTTGTGGGTATATAAGGAAGTACGCTGGCAACATGCAGATATGTTTCCTGCTGAGGAGCCGAGACTGAACTCAGGCGTTTCCAGGGGCAGAGCGAAAGTGGCAGGAAGACGTAATGTCTCCGTTCCCTACTCAGGGAATGAGGGCTACATACGTAACCGAGACGCTCCCTTTCATTGTCACTAACGAGTTACGGTTCCCAGTCTAATCATGCCACATTCTCGGCTGTCTTCCAGTGCCCTGCATAAGTGTGAGCTCCCTGTCGTGAAACTAGCATGAACGAAGGACTCCTACTTAACACAGGAATACCAAGGAACACTGGGAAGCATATCTCAGTGGAAATATGCAACTTAATGCCCACCCAAAGGGAGGTCTTACAGAATGCACATATGACCTGGAGGGATGCATATGGAAGAACACTGGGGTGTCCAGCCCGCAGGGTGGAATCTTTCAACCCCAGGGGTTGCAAGGTGGCTTGCCAAGCAAAAGACACATGCTCAGAGAGGCTTACAGTGGAAATACACATGTGAGGGTCACTAGGGGGGAACCATGCACATGGAGGCACCTAGCCAACACGAAAGCTGCTGCCGCAGGCATAGACTCTAGCGTTGACGTCAACAGCGCTGGAGGAACTCAGAGCTTCTCTTGGAAACTCACCTGAGGAGAATATCGCACTGATCCAGTCCGTGGAGTGGAATGGCGAGCAAACGAAGCAAACGAAGCGAGCAAACGAAGACACCTGAGCGAATCCTAGTTACAGGCTAGTTGAAGCAAGTACACGGGTCAGAGGTCCTGAAACACTGCGTCCTGTCTTCGTAAGCACGGAGAGCGCGTACTGGACAGAGCAATGCCAAGGCTGGGTCTGCCTCCTCCAGGGGCAGCGCTTGCAGGTTCACCACCTGATCTCGAAAGGGGGTGGTAGAAACCTTGGGCACATATCCAGGCCAGGGTCTCAGGATGACGTGAGAGTTAGCCGGCCCGAATTCCAGGCACGCTTCGTCAACAGAAAATGCCTGCAGGTCCCCTACCCTCTTGATGGAGGCCAGTGCAATCAGGAGCGCTGTCTTAAGTGACAGGAACTTAAGCTCGACTGATTGCAGGGGCTCAAATGGAGCACTCTGCAGGGCAGTTAAGACCACTGAGAGGTCCCAAGAGGGTACGAGAGGAGGGCGAGGAGGATTCAGTCTCCTGGCTCCTCTCAAGAACCTGATGACCAGGTCGTGCTTCCCAATGGACTTACCCTCAACTGCAACATGATGTGCGGCATTTAATGGGGCCTTCTCGGCGAGAAGAGCACAAGGTGACAAAGAGGTTCCACTTCAACGCATAGAGGTGTCTCGTGAATGAAGCTCTAGTCAAAGTAATGGTAGTCACCACCGCTGGTGGTAGGTACTCAAACCTGCCTGAGGGTGCAGAGAGGGTGCCCCGTCTCTGAGAAAGGAGGTCCGTCCTCAGAGGGATTGGCCAGGGGCTGTCGTGAGGAGCATGAGTTCAGAGAACCAAGTCCGGGAGGGCCAATGAGGCGCAACCAGAAGGACCTGCTCCTCGTCTTCCCTGATCTTCTGTGCGAGAAGGCTCACTGGGGGAAACGCATACTTGCGGAGGCCCCCCGCGGCCAGCTGAGTGCCAGTGACTCCGCCAGTGGAATGTACATAACACAAAGCGACCTCAGATGCTTCTGACTCCATAGAAGGAGGTGGCGTGCGAGTTGCGACATACGGCGAGAGAGTAGACCACCTTGACGGTTGATGTACGTTACAGTTGCGGTATTGTCAGAGCGGACCAGTACGTGTTGATTCTTGAGCAAGGCCCGAAAGTGGTGCAGAGCCAAACGTACTCCCAGCAACTCGAGGAAATTGACATGCCAAAGGCGCTGGGGCCCTGACCAGGAGCCCGCGGCAGCATGTCCATTGCACATGGCACCCCAACCCGTGGCACAGGCATCTGTTGACAACAACATGCCCGGAAACTCGAACTAGGGACACACCGGCCCAAAGAAAACTGAGGTTCGACCACGGGGAGAAGGTTTGACGGCAGGTCGGAGTAACTGGTACTCGGAACGTGCCCAGATGCCATGCCCACCTCGGGACTCGATTGCGGAGCCAGTGCTGAAGCGGTCTCTTATGGAGAAATATGCCATATGCCATATGCCCCAGAAACTGCACTCTTGTTCTGGATTTGACACAGGCAAGTCAGCAGTGACTGTGCGCGCTCGCTCGAAATCTGCGCAGACATGACGACCGAGTCGATTTCCATACCGAGAAAAGAGATCCTCTGCACTGGGCAAAGTTTGCTCTTCTCCCAGTTGACCCTGAAGGCCCAGACGAGATAGGTGCCGAAGCACTAGGTCTCCGTGTTTGCAAACCTGGTCTCGAGAGTGAGTGGCACAAGGGCTGCCTCGACGACCTTCGTAAAGACGCGAGGAGACAGAGCTAGCTCGAATGGATGAACCGAGTACTGATATGCCTGCCCCTCGAAAGCAAACCGAAGAAACGGTCTGTGTCGAGGAAGAATGGAGACATGAAAGTAGGCGTCCTTCAGGTCGATCGCTGCAAACCAATCCTGTGGCTGAATTCGAAAATGCGTTTGGCCGTGAGCATATTGAACGGAAGCCTGTGAAGGGATCGGTTCAAAACGTGCAGATCCAGGTCTGGCCGTAACCCACCTGTCTTCTTCGGTACAATGAAGTAGGGTCTGTAGAAGCCGGACTTCATTTCGGCTGGAGGGACAATCTTGATCGTACCTTTCGCCAGTAAGGTAGTGACTTCTGCATGCATGACAGAGTGAGAACATGACGCATCCACGAAAGCTGTCTGAGCGTGATCGAAGCCCAAACACGTCAAACAGTGTTCGTGCCCATCAGCTGAATCTATCAAACTATCGCACTCAGAAATACACAGGCAGAGCGTCTTTGAAAAGACGTGCCATGTGCAAGCTCTTTTGTGAGAGGACACTCAGCAGCCAGTGCTGAAGCGGCCAGGGAGAGACACACATGCTGGATGCAGACCACTGCACAGATCAGCAGGCAGGAATGTGAAACTCGCTGGTAAATCGTCTTTGCACCAACACAGACTGGAGAGCTGCTCGTCACGAAGAATACTTGATGACACTCAGAGAGAATTCAGGCTGCAGGAGTGAAGAGGACCTCTTGGCTCCGAAGCAAAAACATATCTGCATGTTGCCAGCGTACTTCCTTATATACCCACGAGGTAGGGCGGAGGTACGCTATTCAAATTCCGCAGACCCATGGCATTTCCTTGCCATTGGCTCATTTTGTAATACTCGAAGGTGATAGGCTTCTAAGTGAAACCCCATTCGTCGTCACGACGCACCTCGTAGTGACAACGAAAGGCAACTGATAGTAGAAGACGACAGTTCACACTATATGCAATAACTAATTTAGATTTTAATACTACTGATGAATTATGTACAATATAAACTATATGCTGTCTAATATTAAAAAAAATCAAGAAGCACATAACGGTATGATAAAACAAGAAAGTGAAGACAATCTCTTTCTGAAAGCAGTCAGTAAAGGCCAGAAGCTTGAGTGATGACGGTTCATGACAGGCTAAGAGTGTAAATGTGATGTGGTGGCCGCAGCAGCTTCCTCACTGTCAAAAACACTTTCATTCAACTGTGTCTGATATTTTGGCATACAGATCAAATGCAACAAGGACATAAAATCCAATGCATGCCCACCAAACCTCTGCTGTCGTCAGGGAAACATAATTGTGACTTTGAACATGGATTTGTCTGTCACTGAAAATGAAGTCTTTCATTAAGAAAATAATCTTCTTGTTAGAGCTTACTGGCTAAGACAATATCACTACTAGCCTACTATTTATCACAATAAATGCTGTTCTTTTGATATATATATATATATATATATATATATATATATATATATATATATATATATATTATGTATTTTAAATGATTATTTTTAGAACATTATAAATGTATACATTGTCATTTTTTTTTAATCAATTTAAGGCTTTCTTGTTTAATAAAAGTATTCATTTCTTTCAACAACAAAAAAAACAATTCTTACTGACCCCAAACTTCATTTAAAAACTTAGTTTGTTTTTTTATAAAACACAGTAAAAAATAAATAAATGAAAAATGTGGTGGCAATTATGATACTTTGCCTGAAAAAGAGGGTGACTGAGGAAAAAAAAGGGCGGAATGCAATTAGAATACTTTGTATGCTATTGGACTTGTTTTCCTTCTGGACGACCTTCTGCATCTTCTGCATATTACTGTGCAGAAGTCAATGTGTTTCCCACGGTCTTAGTGAAGATGTTTATGAAAGTTTTCTTTCTTTAAAAAGCTTTTAATTAAATGGCGAAAGGAATGTCACACATTGAGTACCATTCGCTCTGTAATTACCGCCAGCCCAGGCGACTACATTCTGACTTTCAGTTAGAAGCCATGAACTTCCCCTCCACTAACTTCACTAGATGCTTTCCAATTAAAGAGGACATTCCAAACTTTCTGGTCTAACCAATAACTCAAGCAAACACCATTGAAGCTCATTCTATCTGTGTGCCGCCCCCAGACACTATACAACTCATTTAACTAAATCAAAGGCAATGTTTCCAAATCCAGCACAAAAATGTTTCACTAAAATGTCATTAGTAACTGTGCTAGTTTAACGAAGGGGTGAATCTCATGAAAACATGTCTTATATTTCACCCTAAAAACAAAATAAATTAAGTATCATATTTTGCATAACGGATGCAATTTTTATTGTTTTGCATTGTAACATTATGCTACATTTAAACTATATATATATATATATATATATATATACGTATATACTGTATATATATATATATATATATACACACACACACAGTACATTCCCAAATATGTGGATTCTCATTAGGTTTTTGTTCCTATAATTTGTATTGTTACATTTTAATTGAAATACAGTATAAATTAAGAAAGTAACAAAAAATAATATTATGTAATAAATAAATACTTTACAATTTACTTTATATCTACTCTAGAATTGAACAAATATGTAAAAATGTTATTCCTTCACATTATATAGTAATGAGAGTTGTTACATTATGGAAATGAAATGTCACAAAGCAAAACAATCTTTGTCCTAAAAATACTGTAGGCTTAATTTCCTTTAAAGGCCCCAACAAAACACCGATGTGTACACTGTTTTTCTCCTGCTCTGGCACATTTCCTGTAGAAACAGGAAGTTGGGGCAGAACATACACATGTACGAAAGGGTTTTATTCCTTTATATACATAGAAGGATTTTATAACATTTTGTTTACATTGCTTTTCCTCTTTGTCGCCATCTCTGTTCGAAATCTGCAATTACAGTTATTCGCGGAATTATCAACTTTACGTGGGTTGTGCCTCGGCACTAGCCTGGTTACAACCAGACCACTCTCAGTTAAAACTGAGTTAGGGTCTGGCAAAGCTCCATAGACAAATCATTTCCAAAGGGGCGTAACCAACGGACATCCCTCAAATGCCTCTAGGCGCAATTGGATAGACCTAAAACCAATCAGAGCGATGAAGGAGATGACGTATGGAGAGGGCTCTCGCCCTATGGCTAAGACCCACCCATTCGTTTAGCCACCAACGGGGCTCGTTGTTACGGGAAGGAGGAGGCGGAAACCGGCGAACATTCACAAATTTTAATGACAAAATAAAACAAATACAAAGTCCCTCACGGTCGTTGCCGCCACACATAATAAAACAAAACATCAAATAAAATTCAGGCATGTCCTCTCTCGATCTTCACCGTCGTCGCTGCTCCTTTTATGCTTCCGCTCCTCCGTGAGAGATGCGAGACCGGCCTCACTCACGCCGTTCTCTCACGTCCCTCGGCCTCGATCGTCCTGCTCGCCACACTGGTATATTAGACTTTTGCCGAATCCAGTCGGTAAGACAGCGAAAACATCTTTTTTAGACATGAAGGCTTTGAGTGTTGTTCTTTGCTCGGGTTTTAACGAAAAGGAAAATTTTAAATCGCTTAAAACAGACGCGATAGCTGATTCGAACGAGTGATGTTCGACGGCGGCATCCATCTTTGTAATGTAGGCTACAAAATCCCAGTGCTGTCGTCATCGTGTAAAGCCCGCCCCAACGTTTCTGATTGGTGCCTCGATTTCTGCGGACTGGAAATAGGCTTGAATGAGCTCTTTGCCAGACTAACTTTCAGAGCAAATCTAAATTTGCCGGAAGTTGTCTGGGTTTTCCCAGGCTACCTCGGCACGGCACAGCGCGGATGAATCCAATGTTTTGAGGAGAATGTGCTGTCAGTCACCGCGCCGGTGTGGATACTGGCATTCGGAATAACAGATTCTACTTTTTGAAAGTGTGACCAACATGAGAATTTTCACCGGAAAATGTCATCTGAACAAGTAAGTAACATCCACTTTTGTTCTGACCAACTAAGGGGGAAAAGGCATTGCAGTAAATCGCGCTGATTAAATCTAACGATCGCTTATCATATCACGTCAGACCGTGCAAATAATACTTTGTTCTCAAATTGTTAATGTTAACAACATCAGCATTGCGTGACTACATTTAATGTGTATAAGGGCTACCTGTAGGTCAGTACTCCGTAACTGTATGAATTAAGCGAACAAGTGAGCTACTGTTACATAATTGAACCACTGAAATGTCTTACCTGTCCATCAGAAAAAATAATAGCCGTCTCTGCGTTTGTTTTGAACCCCTTCAAAACACGGAGTTCAAGCCACCTTTCAAAAGCCCTTTTGATATCCTAGTTTTCGCATGGACTGGTTGCAGTCTCTTTTTTTCTGTAGCCACTACGAAGTCTTTCGCATTTTACAATCGGGTGAATCTCCAGTTGTCACTGATCCACCATCAAATTGAAAAGTTAAATTATATCAAGTGCTGTGAGAAAAGGCTATAAATCTCCAAATCCAACATCCTCACACGCAATGTAGCCTACAAGCCGAAACACCTTTGTGTGTACAGATGTGACGTAATGACGCAAAGACATTTCCCGCAGAAATCCACCAGTACCACAGGAATTAAAAACATTATTACAAGCTTACCGTTTTGAATCGAGCTATGGCAAGCAGATAGTTTTGAACACTGGCTAGTTATATACTTGCTCAAAAATTTATTTTGGATCATTTTTAACCCAAAAAAGTTACGGACTGCAGCTTTAAAGCTGTGATGACCATGAATTTGTCACCTTCTAGGAGTACGCTAGCAAGTTGAACATAATAATTGAACTACAAGCCACAACACGTAAACAACTCCAGACAGCAACATAGTGTCAGCCCAGATCCAGCCCACATCTGGGCCGTGTGGAAACCATGTGTACCAGATGTTGCTGTCTGGGACATTGATTCCATGGGGTCTTTCTGGTTATTTTCTTTTAATTTTGCCGTGCAATAAAACATTTTTTGCAATTCATTCTGAGAAAAAGAGTTTTAAAATAAATTAAAATTCATGCAAACGTTCCCGCTCTTACCTAGCCTGTTGTCCAGTACTCCAAAATCCAGGGAATATTTGACCACGTGGTAGTTATTCCACACATAAAGCAGATTATCTCTGGGATTATAATCCACGGCGGCGATGTACTGGTACGAGTTTGGGAAAAAGATGTCCAGATAGCCATCTTTGCTCAGCTCCGTGTTGTAGATGTAGTCGATTTTATTCCCAGTGGATTCGCTATCGTCGTCTTCGTAGACGCTCTTGACCACGTACAAGATTCCACAGATCATGAATGCGTTGGAAGCGGAGCGTTTGTCGTAGGCCGTATCCCATGTTCCCTCCACCCGAAGCGTGTACGGGTTCAGCTGGCTGATCACAATCCGTCCGTTGTTTTGTTCTGTTGCATAAATCACCCAAAGTCCGTTCTCGTCCACTGCTAAATCGATATCCGATTTGCCGCCCCAACGGTATGGAGACGTATCGTGGTAGTTTGCGCTGGCAATGATGGCCTCGCCGCTCTTGATGCGAGTGCGCAGATCGAACTTGACGATATTCCGCGTGCGCTCCTTGTTGAAGAACAGCGCGCCGTCGTAGACAACAAAACCGGTACCGTCCACCCGATGGGGAAGTTTGTAGGTTGTCGTGGGTCGGCCTGCAACAAAGTCCTCTTTGCTGGAGTATTCGGTGAGGGTGTCTGTGCGATACGGCGTCCAGGGCATGTAATAGATCTTATCCGAGGCCTGAAGGGGGTCTTTACACCAAGCTCCCGACTGGTGGTCCGATTCAAACAGATGCTCGCTCTGATAAACGCCACGCAAGAGCCCTGGGCACAAGAAAACTACAAACAAACAGAGAGAAAGACAAGTGAGCGTGGGTTTGAAAGCATCAAGCCTCTTCACATCATGACCATTTTCATTTATCTGGATGGATAAGATGGATAACATCTCACTGCCGTGTACACAATGGCATGATAAGTTAGAAATGTGTTGTTAAGTAGACACATTTGGGCTGCTTTCAATGATCCATTACATTATATAAAAGGAACCCGATAAACAGATTATGTCAAGTTACGAGAATGACAATCCTTCACAGTTCTTAAACATAAACGCAGCTCTTATAAACCGCTGATACTCTCTTGTATTTCTGCTCAACTAGATTGTGCCATATCACTTTCACTAGACAATGACTGGTACTCTCACAATGTGACACATTACATCTGCTGCATATTGTAGTATTGTATCTTAGTCGAGCCAAGAAGCATTCATTTAGATACGATGTTGTTTGACTGACTGACTGATGTTAAAATAACAGTTATGGGTTATAGACTTTCAAGAGAGCAGTCTCATATGTGTTGCTATTTGAATTTGAATTTGTAACATGATTAGTAATATGTTTTTTAGTTACATTTAGATTCTGCCAATATATCCCAGGGGTTGATTTTTAGTTTTGCCCTTTACTTTTTAAATGCTAAACTATATATATATATATATATATATATATATATATATATATATATATATATATATATATATATATATATATATATATATATATATATATATATCACCATAAAGATACAATAAATGTATCAATAAATAATATGAATAAACAGAGTAAAATATACAGATTTCAATTTGACTAAACGTAAAATTTTTAGGGAGCACAAACATTTTTTAAGTTGAAACAATTTTTGTTTACAGTGGAGCTGTGTGATCATTCTTCAGAATTTCTTCTTTTTGTTCCACAGGGAGCAAGAAATTCACAAGGGTTTGAAAATTATTTTCCTTTATTGGCGAAGTAAACTTTGGGTACGTTTACATGACAACACTAATGTACTAAAAAAGGAAACGTTTTTCCTTTACGTTTTCTTATAACGTTGTCTAATGAAAACGATCCCAATTCACACAGATCCATGGAAACTATTAAAAGTGCTGTATTCTGCTTGTCAAACCATAGTTGTCAACGTCACTTTGTAAAGAAACATATGAGCCTAAACACATAATACGCATGTGCATGACGTCAACGGTTTCACAAATTTGCGTTTTTGAAGTTTACACGACGACAATAACGGTATCGTTTTCAAAAACGTACACTTTGAAACCTGTTTACAAAAGTTTGCATTTTCAGGCCCCCAAAACGCCATTGTCATGTAAATAAACGGCCAAAATGATTAAGATGTTTTCCGGTTTTAGTTAAAACCGGTGTCGTGTAAACGGCCCCTTGCTCCTGGAGGTCCACTATCCCAGAGAGTTTAATTAAACACACCTGAAGCAGCTAATCAAGGTCTTCAGGGTTACTAGAATCTTCCAGACAGGTGTGCTGGAGCAGGTTGGCTCTAAACTCTCTCCCTCAAGCAGCAAGATTGTGCACATGCAGAAAGATTTCATTTAAACTTGAAGATGGCATTTCAAATTTTGATAAATAAGAGCGAGCTCATTAATGACAGCTGGTCAAAGGGACCAGAGGCCACTGAGACATAATAATGAGCTTATTCTTATTACAATCTGAACGGATTCCACCCCGATGCTAAGATATTGTCAATTTGTGTCATCTTGATTTATTGCGTCTGCGCGCACAAAACTAATAATAAGAGTATTTTCCTCCATTTGGGTCCGGTCTAACCAGCCATGCAGCATCAGAACAGAAAGATTGTGTTTCTTCAGGGCTTTAGCCCCGGAGAAATTGATTAAACCCAAGGCCTGACTGCGGCAATCCATACACTTAACCAGATTAAGTTAGAAATATATAAACTCATTCCAATTAATTTCCTTCGAGGGGTCAAATCTGTTGATACCAAAGACAGTGTAATCTACAGAGACAGCGGTAACTGAGCAGCAGGTTTGGGCCGCGTTCGTCTGTGATTGCATTATTAAATCTATGATATTTACGATTGCAGAAAAGCTCAGAACGGTCAATAAATTAAAGCTAAACTGCGCTCTGCCTACAGCTGGAAGCTCTCGGCATGTGTGGATGTTTCTACGACTATGGGCAATTTCATATCCCAGGGGTTGATTTTTATGAAAACAATAAAAATTAAATGTTTTACTTTTGGTTTTCATTGTTTTACTTCAAATGCCTTTCTTGCAGATTTTATTGCTTCACCTTTCCTTTCAAAGCTAAACTATGAAAATTCATCATGGAAAAAATAATACATGTGTGAGTAAAAAAAAAAGACCTAGTAAAGTAAACCATTTCAATATTTATAGCATGAAGATAATTCATATTTTGTTATAATTTTAAACATAATTTATTCCCTTTATAAAGTTTATAAGTTACTTTTAAAAAATGTTTTATACTAAATTATCCAAGAAGAGTGAAAACCTATTTAAAATATATAAGATTTAAACAAAACAGAAAACCAGTGAAATATTTATTGAATGAAAATGATGTGTTAATTATTATAATAATTTATTCTCTGATAAAGCTTTATCTAAAGTTGCTTCTTACTACAGTATATAGTTTTACCAATATATCCAAAAAGAGTGAAAATATAATTAAAATATATAATATAACATATAATATATAAACTTAACATAGTAAAATAAACTATTTCAATATTTATCGTGTAGAAATTATTTTTGTGAAGAGAATTAATAATTTCATGTAATTATAATAATTATTTATTTTCTAATAAATCTTTATCTAAAATTAGCCTACTTTCTTACATGTTTTATGAAATTATGCAAGAGTGAAAATATATTTAAAATAGTATATAACGTATAATCTAGACAAATAAACCATTTTAATATGTATTGTGTAAAAATTATTTGTGTGAAGATAATTAATCATTTTATTATAATAGTTTATTCCTTAATAAAGCTTTCAAAGTTACTTCTTACTATGCTTTATCAAAAAAATATGCAAGAAGATGGAAAATATATTAAAAAATATACTAAATTGAGGGAAATTCAACATTTATGGTGTGAAATTATTTGTGTGCAGATAAGTCATAATTAATTATTTTGTAATTATTATTAACATTAATTCCCAAATAAAGCTTTATCTAAAGTAATGTCTTACCTTTTTTAACCAAATTATGCAAGAAAAGTGCAAATATACTTAAGTATAGTAAAAGAAAAACTAGTGAGTTTGGAAAAAAGTTTTGTTAAAAAATTTATTTCCCAAACTTCCAAAGGGCCACATTGGCCATAGTTGAGAAAACCTAATTTTCTTCCTTGTTATTGTGAAAAATGAAGCTTCCTTTGCCTCTGCGATTGAGGAAGTCTGAGCATCTCTGAGCGAGAAAATGATACAGCGCTGAACGCTTACACGGGTATTATAAAGGTTAATGAAGTGGGTCGTTCAGCTCTAGCGTCAGCCCCATTATAAGGCTGCTAAAACCTGTATCGTATCTGAAACCTACCACACACACAACACACAAACCGTGCAGCATTGAAAAACACATACACAACTCTCTGATTGTCCATCTAGAGATTACAGTGATATACAGTGGACGGCTATATCAGAAAACAAGTGCGGTAGTCTGTATCTTAAACCTGCATTTAAAGAGAAGCCCCACTGTTATCAACATCGCATCACTCTATTGATGCTGACCCGAGCACAACTACACTACACACAGATTTAAGTTTTTCTAGACAGTGTTAAAGTGACAGACGCTGCTCCGGAGCGCGAGACCAATAAGAAAAGGTTGTCAAGAAATAGTTTAGACAAAAATAATAAACAGTCCGTTTGGATTTACTCACTGATTTTTAAATTTTTTTTGTAAACTGCAGGGTCTTTTTGGAACACTAAATGAGATGTTTTTTTCACAGAATGTTCACGCTTCTTTTTGTGTGCAATGAATAGTAGTATTTGCACAATTCAATTGGTTAATAAGTCTATTATGTCTGAAACAACTGGATCAAAATTATCAGTATGTTTGTCTTATTGTCATATTCTTTCCAGCTAAATGTTTGAATATTCTTAAATTGACTTTACAAAACTGCAAGATACTAAGACATGATGTTTTCAGAGATCTTGAATTAAAATTATTTTTGTCATAATAATTTGTTTTTAGTTTAAACCATTACAGCAGAGAGGTAAGAAAAAATAAATGATTGCAAAATATATTATACAGAAACAAGTAAATTTTAGTAAATTGCTTTAGTGATTTACCTTGTTTAAATGATTTTTAGTTTTTTTTTTTTTTTATATATCATTTATTTATTATATTTATTGGTTAACTTATTAGGTCTGTCACTCTTGCAAAACAAAATAATTTGAACAGAACAATATCTTTTTTTGCCATTTGTTTTCTAGCAAGTTAACATTAACTTTACAAAATTGTGTAAGATGTGCCTTGAATTAATTTTTATTTATTTTTTCTTATCCCATTGTAATTGTTTTTAGATTGATGTAAAACAAATGACAGTGAGGGAGTAGACAGTTTAAAAGATAAATAAAGGAATTTAAAATTAGGGCTGGGCAAAGATTAATCTAGATTAATCGCATCCAAAATAAAAGTTTGTTTACACATAATATATGTGTGTGTGTAGCGTGTATAATTATTTTGTATATATAAATACACACATATGCATGTATATATTTAAGAAATATTTGCATGTATATGCTGTATATATATATTTATGCATCATTTATTATATATAAATATTTTATATATTAATAAAATATTTTTCTTAAATATATTCATGCATCTGTGTGAATTTTTATATTCAAAATAATTATACACGCTAAACACACATATATTATGTGTAAACAAACTTTTATTTTGGATGCGATTAATCTAGATTAATCTTTGCCCATACATTCACTGAAAACAAGTTTAGTAAGTTTACCTTGTTTTAATGATGTTTAGATACATGTGTCTGATTTTTTTTTTATAACTTCTTATTAGTTTTTTAGGTATAATATATAATTTATTTTAAATATAATATATATTCATAAATATTTTTGTCATATTTTTCCAGCAAAACATTCCATATAGTTTCTTCCCCCACTGCATGTATTGTTTAGATTTATGAAAACGAGCTTTAGTATATTGTGAAAATTTGCTTAAATAAATGTATCTTTAAATTTATGTATCCGATTAAATGTTTACTTTTTCTATACTATTTTATTTTTGTTGGGTTTTTTTTGTTTTGTTTTTTATTTATTTTTAGTTTGCTGCTTTGGACTTGCCAGAAACAACAGAGACTGTTGAAACTGCATGGCATATTGAAGTAAACACTGACCCACCGTCTAGTTGACTGACTGCCTTTCTGGATGACTAGTCAACTAACAACGAGTGGTCACGCAAGCCCCAATTCACTGTGGCCTTATCAGTAAAGCTTAAACAATTACAAAGTGTGACGGCTATACATGTCTTCTGAAGTCATTCGACAGCTTTGAGTGACACAAATTTAAGTCGGCAGTAACTGGCGAGACACTTAAATATCAGTCTGTTACTTGTGCAAAGCTTCTGTTTGGCTTGTGTACAATAATGTGTATAATTCATATGGACCCCTTGTAAGTTTTGTTGTTTTTGGAGCTTGACAACCCTTAGTGCTTGCATTTTATGGGAAAGCACAATATGCATATTCAGCTAAATCTGTTTCACGGGAGAAACGTCATTTGGGGAGTAAAAGAGGCTTTATTATTTGGTGAACTATTGCTATTAATGTGAATACAGGCAGAGTAGGCTAGAGGAAAACGTCTCAGGTTACGACTGTAACCTATGTTCCCTGAGAACAGGGAACGAGACAATACGTCATTCGACGCTATGGGGAACGCCTCAGGCGTGACAGGTGTCTGAAATCACAATCAAATCACGGCAATCACATTGACCGGCGACAGCCCGTGAATCATTAGCGCATGATTAACGAGCGACCTGCTAGTATATAAGGGCGCCTTGCAAACATGACAGATCACCTTATCGTCTGAAGGGACTGTATGGCAGGCAGGCCCCGAGGCATGGCAGGGAGACGTATTGTCTCGTTCCCTGTTCTCAGGGAACATAGGTTACAGTCGTAACCTGAGACGTTCCCTTTCGAAGGGAACTCGACAATACGTCATTCGACGCTATGGGGAACGATATACCCACCCCGCCATGCTGAGGGGAGTGTATGCCAGGTGGCAGTGACAACTGTCAGAACCAGCAGATTCAAATGAAACGCTAGAACCACTCACCCACAGGTCACACTGGGCTGTCAGTGACAGCACTCCCTACGGTCATAGCCCAAGCTAAGCCAACAGAAAACCTCCAAACATGGTTACATGAAAGGCCTACCTGGGCCTGCTCAGGGCCTGGAACCACAGCTTCCAATTTAGAAGGGGTCCCTTCTAGGGAATGTGGCTAGGGAACCCGAAGGAACCCCAGCCAGTCACTATTCAGGGGAACGTACTCACCCCGAAATGCCACCAGGACGGCCTGACCCGACGTCAGATACATAGATATTTAGTCTGGCCACATCCTGTCTGTCCGAAGACAGAGCCTCTGGACATTTGCCTAAGTAAGGCATCCAGCTCGAGGGACTGCAAGCTGGCAGTGGAACCACTCGGCCCGGATCTCAGAGACGGGATATCCTGGAGAGTATGACTCAGTATAGTGCTATTCAACCCTTGCCAGCGAGGGGAGTTTCTCTACTCGATCCACGGATCAACCCAGTGTTTATGTTTCAAAACACTGAGGAGGCCTGTGAAGGCCTAGGGACTGATCTAACTGGGAGGCCTCACGAGAAGCCTACGACCATCTGACCAGACTCAGGAGAACGCGTGCTCATAGTGACCCTCGATGAGGGGAGCACATGGTCCACCTGGTAGGCAAAACCAGGCTGTAGGCAGGAAAAAGGTTCCGGGAGGGAACCAGTAGCAGAGAATGAACACTTTAGATGAGCCAAGGCGCAAGCTCGCCTTCAGCAGCTGCCTGCTAAGACCAGCTGAACTGATAGCAAGAGGCCACTAGCTTCCTGAACCCAGCACCGCTAGGAAACCACTCACAGGGAGGCCTGGTGAGGCCTACTACCTGGAGCCACAGTATGTGGTCAGCTTTCCTTCAGGGAGGCCTAAAGGGGCCTACTGCCTGATAGCGATAGTACGTGGGGAACTCACCCTCAGGGAGGCCTGGTGAGGCCTGCTACCTGATAACCACAGTGAATGTGGGAGCTCACCTTCCAGGAGGCCTGGAGCGGCCTACTACCAGAAAACAACACAGAATGTGGGAGCTCACCTTTAGGGAGGCCTGGAGGGGCCTACTACCTGAAAAACACAGCATGTGGTCAGCTTTCCTTCAGGGAGGCCTGGTGAAGCCTTCCACCTGGAAACCATAGTACATGGGATTCACAGTTTGTGGGAATTCTCCTTCAGGGAGGCCTGGTGATGCCTACTACCTGATGTGGGAGCTCACCATCAAGGAGGCCTGTGAGGCCTACTATCTGAAAACCACAGGAAATGTGGGAGCTCACCTTCAAGGAGGCCTGGTGAGGCCTTCTACCCAATAACCACAGTATGTGAGAATTCAACTTCAGAGAGGCCTGGTGAGGCCTTCTACCTGGAAACCACAGTATGTGAGAATTCAACTTCAGGGAGGCCTGGTGAAGCCTACTACCTGATAACCACAGGAAAAGTGGGAGCTCACCTTCAAGGAGGCCTGGTGAGGCCTTCTACCCGATAACCACAGTATGTGAGAATTCAACTTCAGAGAGGCCTGGTGAGGCCTTCTACCTGGAAACCACAGTATGTGAGAATTCAACTTCAGGGAGGCCTGGTGAGGCCTTCTACCTGGAAACCACAGTATGTGGGAATTCAACTTCAAGGAGGCCTGGAGCGGCCTACTACCTGGGAATCACAGTATGTGGGAATTCAACTTCAGGGAGGCCTGGTAAGGCCTTCTACCTGGAAACCACAGTATGTGGGAATTCAACTTCAGGGAGGCCTGGTGAGGCCTTCTACCTGGAAACCATAGAATGTGGGAACTCACCTTCAGTGAGGCCTGGTGAGACCTACTACCTGATAACCACAGGGAATGTGGGAGCTCACCATCAAGGAGGCCTGTGAGGCCTACTACCTGATAACCACAGGAAATGTGGGAGCTTACCTTCAGGGAGGCCTGTGAGGCCTTCTACCCGATAACCACAGTATGTGGGAATTCTCCTTCAGGGAGGCCTGGTGAGGCCTTCTACCTGAAAACCATAATATGGGAATTCAACTTCAGGGAGGCCTGGTGAGGCCTACTACCTGATAGCAACTGGTCGCTGAGACTGGGTGATCGTACTGAGGCGGCTTTACAGGGCCAGCCAGCTGGGGACTCGCCTATCAGGGAGGCCTGGTTGAGCCTACTAGCTGATAGCAAGTACATTCTGCTACAAAGAGACACTGTTGGGAACATACTACACCAACATAACTATTGGGCCCACATACAGGAGGCCTAATACGGCTAGCTACCTGATAGCGGCTATAAAGTATGTCCCATAACGTTGGGACTCACCTCCCAAGGAGGCCTGATTAAGGCCTACTACCTGTCGGTGAGTCAACTGCCGAACCACCAAGGCCAACCTCGATTAGAGGTAGGCTGGCCTACAGCGAACAGGGGGCTGCCCAGTCAAGGAGGCCTGCTGGGGCCTACTACCTGATGGCACAGCCTTGGTTGGCAGATAAGCTGTATACACAGCGCCTACAGCATCATGGTGCCTAATCACATTGCCCACGGCAGTGTACTCAGCAAGAGAGCTAGCACCCTTAAAAAACAAGGGGAGTACAACATACGCCACTCTGCCTAAACGGAGGCCTCAGAGTCAGGGGCCTACCATCTGAGCGCAGGGGCGTCAGCTCATGGCAATGCTCTGGCTTCAAGGGAGCGTGCTTTTAACAAGAACTGAAGGCTTCTTATAGAACTTCCCGCTCGACCCGAGCCATAGTGGTGCGAGGTAGGAAAATACAGAACTGAAAGTGAGGACTCAGACCTACCCTGAAACACAGGGGAATACTCCCACCTCACCCTGCGGTTTACCAGGGTGCGGGCCTGCCAGCGGCTCTAGGGGTGACAGAAAAATGTATCTGTGCCCAACCTCAGGGGGGCGGGGCTCGTTGAGCCAAGCACCTACAACCCGATGCTCGAGCAGTAGCTCAGCGAGGTAAGTGAAGCCTAAACTGACGGCCGGTGATCCGAAAGCTAGTTCTGCACGGCAGAGCCAGGCAGAAAAGCCCAGTCTCTTCGTGATACGAAAGACGGCCTAGCCCTGCTCAATAAAGACACATTGGACCAGGAGGCCTGATTGAGGCCTACCCAGGGTCTTTATAAACCATGCCTCTGCACCAAGCTGCATTCATCTTACCCCCGAATGCAGAGAAGGGGGCGGGCCTTGGCCTAACGACTCCCAAGGGAGGAGGCTGTCGTACAGGGACACTGAAACCAACATACATGTTAAATGAAGGGTCAGAGGCGGAATTGTAATTTAACAGAGCGCCTACCATCCCTGGCACAGCCTAGGCCAGCTACTGAGGTGGCCCTGGTGAGGGCCAGCCTGTAAGCATAGATCTACCTGAGGGCTCGGAGGAGCCACAGCCTTGCAGAAAAAATAGTTATTATTATTCCGAACATGGGCTGCAGAATCGCTCAGCCCACTGCCAAGACAGAGCCCAGGGGGGCGATGTACTCAGGAAAGAAGTCAGACGGTCCCAACTGTTGGACCGGACTAAGATCTATCTGAAGTTCTAGCGTCAGTCAAACTTCAATTAACTCTATGAGAGAGAGACCAACTACTCTACCCTGAGGTGGCTAACAGCCAACTGGCCATTACATATATAAAAATACATATACAGAAGAGAAGCCCAAACCACTGGAGCTTCTTAGAATCGTTATAGCCACCTAAAGGGGAACTTCAGGGCCCTAATAATCCAGAAGACTTCTCTTACCTTATTACGTTGACATGACCCCATAGCTCTATACAGGGAACGAGGTCTGTAGAGAGATACATTTCAGAATTTTCATTTCACAGAAAATGACCCCTAAAAGACCAAACAGCTCACCTGCGGCGTGCGGAGTGAAGACTCGCCAGACAGTTCTATATGAACCTGGGGTCCACCCCTTACAAGCCTGGAAGAGGTGTTCTCACTAACCCAAGCCTAGGCGGGCCATCAGAACATCGTTCTCATCATAGGCCCATCCCCAGGCCTGGTGTGATCACACTGGGGAGTCAGTAAAGAAAGGAGAGGGCCAAACTAATGACCGTCTGGGGAGGTTATCCATCACCGACGCTGTGTGCGTTTGCGCTGGATAACCTCCCTCAGATCCTTCTTATTGCGGGAGTCGCGCCTTCTCTGCGTCCTGCTCCGACGCGGAGGGGGCGCACGAGAGGCGACGCTGGCTCGCTGGCCCTGTCTATGGCTTTCAGACCATGAAGGACCAGGACCTCCCGCTTGCCTGGGCGTGGACGTGGATCTCAGCGGTATACAAGATTTAAACGCTGCTGAGCGCGCCCTCGCCTCCCTGAACTTCCCCACCACCGCCTCTACGGAGGTGCCGAAAAGTTCAGAAGGCGAGACCGGCGAATCGAGGAGAAAGGCCTTCTCTTTCTCCCCAATGCCGGCTAAACTTAGCCACAGATGCCTCTCCGTGGCCACCATCGCCGCCATCGACCGACCGATCGCGGCAGCAGTCTGTCTGGTGGCCCGGAGCGCAAGGTCTGTGGTCAGGCGCAACTCAGCCACCGCCTCAGGGGTCAAACCTGCCCCCTGGTCGAGATCCCCCAGCAGGTCAGCCTGATATGCCTGCAGCACCGCCATGGTGTGCAGGGCAGCACCAGCATGACCTGCTGCCGTGTATGCTCTGCCATTCAAGCGTGCTGTTGTTTTTAGCGGCTTGGATGGCAGGGTTGGAGCTTTCAGTGTCGACGCCCGCCCAGACACGAGATAGTTCGCGAACGTCTCATCAATGGGCGGCATCGACACATACCCATACTCTCGGATCCCCTCAACATCAGCGAAACTAGCCTGCTGATGTTGGTGAATACGAGCCGAGTATGGGTTCTTCCATGCCTTCTCGACCTCAGTGTGCAAGTCAGGAAGGAATGGAAGGCTCACCCGAGCTGGTGGTTTATGGCCGGGGAGAAACCGATCGTCGAGCCTGCCACGAGCGGTCTCTCCTCTAGCGCGCTGCCACGGCAGCTGCAGCCTGCAGGCAGCGCGCTCCATAACATCCAGCAGCTCAGCATACACGGGGCAGGGTGGCTGAGAAGGTTCAGGATCTACCCGATCAGAAACCCCCTCAGCCATCTCCTGCGCGTCCTGAAGAGCACTAGCTGCAGAAATATTAGGAGAAACAACTTCCTCATCAACCTGCAGCTCACCCTCGTCAGCCGTCGAATCATCTGAGAGGTTTACAGCCCTCTCAAGGCGATCGACGAGCTCCATCTGGGAACCCCATGATGCAAGCCGCCGCTCTGCCTCAGCGCGAGCGGGACCCGAACCACGAGGTCCAGACGCTGAGCCCTCTTCACTCGTGAAGAGGGTCAGACGAGAGCGGAGCGTTTTCAAAGAAAAACGCTCACAATTTGCACAGAGGGCTCCCTCGAGAACCTCCCGTGCATGCTCTTCACCCAAACAAAACACGCACAGATCATGTGTGTCACCTGGTGTCAAATATCTAGGACACGGGTCTGCACATTTCCTAAAGGTCTTAGCCTTCTCTGTACGTTTCATTTTACCTGATCTCCGCTTTTGAAGTGAAAACAGACAAACAGTCCCTGAAGACGATAAGATGATCTGTCATGTTTGCAAGGCGCCCTTATATACTAGCAGGTCGCTCGTTAATCATGCGCTAATGATTCACGGGCTGTCGCCGGTCAATGTGATTGCCGTGATTTGATTGTGATTTCAGACACCTGTCACGCCTGAGGCGTTCCCCATAGCGTCGAATGACGTATTGTCGAGTTCCCTTCGAAAGGGAACATCAGAAAGAGATGAGGAGGAAGAGAAGAAGAAAGGAGGTGTAGGACAAGAGGAACATGCACCATCAACCGAGTCGCTCAGTGTTTTAATGCTCATCTCTTGTCTCCACGTCAAGCCAATCTATCCTGAACCTCTGATCTCAGACCAGCTGCCCATGACAGTCCCTGATCTGATGACCGGTGGTCACAAGTTCTGTCGTTATCAACAGTTCAACGAGTCGGTGTTTCCCGAAACCAGTTCCAACGGACATTCGCAAACACCAGTGCGAAGTTGTGTGGTTGGAACGACAGCTCTCGACCTGTGGTCACAAGCATAGTTTCTTGTTTGCATGACATGTGGAATTCATAAATCTTTATCTTGAGCAAAATAAGCAAGCTGGCATGCAGTATAATCTATTTCTTTTATTTTGAATATATACATTATGCCATGTACTGTACGACTTTTAGTTTGTCAAGAGATTTAAAGCGCCGTTTTTGAAGAGTGTGCATGTGCATACGTTTTCTAATACGTAAAAAAGAATCTGGGAATAAAGCAAAATTTAAACAAAATATATATATATAAAAAAAAGAGAATTAGTCCTCAGATGCCATGTCCGTAATTTATAGCAAAAAATGTTTTGCCATTAATTCGGTTTCAGACGGATTAGTTAAAATAAGTAATTACTCCACCACCTGTGTGACATCACTGTATATAATTATATGATCAATAAGTTATGACAACATACGTTTTTAGGGTAACACTTTACAATAAGGTTCATTAGTTAACATTGGTTTACAACTACATTAGTTAGCATGAAGTAATAATGAACTGCACTTATACAGCATTTATTAATCTTTGTTAATGTTAATTTCAACATTTACTAACTTTATTAAAATCTTGTTAACATTAGTTAATGCACTGTGAATTAACATGAACAAACAATGAACAGCTGTATTTTTATTAACTAACGTTAACAAAGATGAATAAATACTGTAACAAATGTATTGCTCATGGTTAGTTCATGTTAATTAACTAATGAATCTTATTGTAAAGTGTTACCGTTTTTAGTTTGCTTTAACTCATCAAAATAAGTTAAGCAATTTTCAACTTTTTTATGTTATACAAGACTTAACTCATTTTTAAAAGTTAGTTTAATGTCATTTAAGTTGAAATGACTTAAACATCCAAGTTGATTGTACTTAAAAATTTAAGACAGCAACTTGCGACAATACGGTCATGACTAGATAGCTGATTTATTGAACGTTACATCATACTACGGTAGTTAAGCAGCGAGTTACGCCGCTGTACGGGAAACGCACCACTGGTTGATCGACCTCCAGTAGTGGATCATGTTTCTGATAGCAGGGGAAAACAAAATCAAAAGCTAAATCAAAATAATATGCATCTAATCACATAACCATGCAGTTGCGATGATAAAAAAATCAAATAACAACTTTTAAAAGGGAGGAGAAAACACTTCCCATTTAGTGTGATGTCAAATTCAAATGTCTTTAAAAATTTATACAAAAATTTTTATCAATTTAAAGGTACACTATTTAATGCTTCGCCACTAGAGGTCTGTGATACGGTTCAAAATGTGAGAGGACTCGTTTTAATTCACAAACAAAATCAACAAAACAAAAGGAGGCGCACGGTAGCGCGTTCACCGAGCCACCGAGGTGACACAGCATAAAAGACAGAAACAGCTTCAAACAGACGGTCTAAGTCTAACTCTCTCTCGCTCTCTCGTTCCCGCCGGCTTATATGCGGTCTCTCCACGCCAATTACTGCAATCAGACACAGGTGTTCGTCATCTGCACTTGACCTACTTCGGCCGTCCTTCGGAAGCCGTCCTTCGGATGAGACGATAAACCGAGGTCCTGACTCTCTGTGGTCATTAAAAAAAATCCCAGGATGTCTTTCGAAAGAGTAGGGGTATAACCCCGGCATCCTGGCCAAATCTGCCCATTGGCCTCTGTCCATCATGGCCTCCTAATCATCCCTGTTTACTGATTGGCTTAATCACTCTGTCTCCTCTCCACCAGTAAAGCTGGTGTGTGGTGGGCGTACTGGCGCAAAATGGCTGCCGTCGCATCATCCAGGTGGATGCTGCACATTGGTGGTGGTTGAGGAGATTACCCCCTTCTATGTAAAGCGCTTTGAGGTCCCAGATAAAGCGCTATATAAATGTAACGGATTATTATTATTATTATTATTACTTACTCACCGCTCGGTTCTTTATTCAAAACAAAGGCGTAGCTTGATAACGCCTTGATTTCGCGGTTGTCGAAATCTCTACAGCCGGTGGAGAATACGACGGGCAGAAATCATATTCATAGATGACCGGTACTGTGTTAAAGATTTAACGTTACGAAAGCCATTAGAGCAGAACAAGGCCGGTGGAGCGATTTCTAATGAGAAACAAGCATGACACTTTTATTATTTCTAGAGCTTTTATTATGCTGACACCGCTTCTGCTTCTTCCGGTCATGCGTATGTGGGGTAACGCAATGCTATTTTATCATATTAGATACATTTGAGTTTGAGGAAAGTTGTTATAATGCTATTCTGTGCGTTCACTCGGAGGCTGCTATATGAGACACTTGTTGCACACTGCAGTGAGCTAGATCGATATTAGGCATTGTAAATATGGTACTCTCTGTAAATCAAGAAAACGAGATTTAAACAAAAAGACTGTGTTGAACTGTATAACAACGATTCGTTTTCTGTAGATGAATGCATCCAAACAGTTTGACCTGTCTAATAAAATACATAATATATTAAAGCGTCTTTGGTGTTTCCATGGTTTCTACAGAATAAAACCGGTGTCAATAACAATAAAAATGATGTCACTGATAGGCGACGCACGGACACGGTCCGTGTCTTGGTTAAAACTGCTTATTTCTCTGGATTTAAACATTCTTAGAAACATTTGGGATAATGTAAGTACACAAATCAACAAAATATATACCATTGTTGTAGTGGTTTTTGGATATTTTGATCTAAAAAATCTTACATAGTGTGCCTTTAATGTGAATCATATACCAATTTCTTTTTTAAAAAGTGTGTGTATGTGGGGTTGTGTGTGTAAATAAAACTATTTTGGTTCATATTTATCTGCCACTTGGTAGAAGCTGATCAAATTAGACAGATGCCAATGCCAACATGGATGGAATGTGTGATGTGCTACACAAATAATCATGACCCAGTGTGTTTTGTGTGATGATTCAATGACTGCTGAGAACACGAAACGATCAAAATTCAAGAGGCCGTTGGAAACCAAAATGGTCACATTTCCTATTCAGCCTGCCAAGTTAATGTTTTGGAATATTTCATGCATGTGCAGTTCATGGTTTTTAAGGGCTTTTTTTTTTTTTAGTTTTGGCACTTGATTTTTAAAGCCTGAAGCTGTGAAACACTGAATCAGACCAAATGCAAAAGTGTGTGTGTGTGTGTGTGTGTGTATGAGAGAGAGAGAGTTATAGCAGTTCTTATGTTCTGTTTCTCATCTGATGGTGTCACCCTGAAGGTTAGCAGCACTATCATCATAATGATGTCATTTAAAAAGCTGACAGCTCATTGGCTGGGTTATTGATTGGGCTTCACTGGATGTTTTAAATGGGAATTAGATTATGAATATCATTACTGTTAAAGTGCTAACGGGGGTTTGTGAGCACTTAGCCGATACACTGATGCTATAAGATCTAATTACCTGGCAGATGAAAAAGGATACATAATATGTATAGGCCTGAACAGACAAACTCAACGTACGCGTGAAGCGTGTTTGAATGCCGAGGCAAATTCAACAACAAATGCTGCCGTATTTGAAGCTAAATTATACAAGTTTGTTATATATTCAGGACGACACTAATACATATGAATTAAAAGCATTTAAATATGCGTGTTTTTTTTAGACATTCTCTTTCTTGCATTATTGCATAATCAGCAAACCTGCATATCAATGAGTGTGCTTTGATGCGCATCTTAAATGTCAATCTTAATGACATTATGATTAAGGGTTACAAAATGGACATAAAGGTCACAAGTTGTTTAAACAAAAAATTATTGATTGTTCTTTGCTTGTAAACAAAATGATCATTTCAACTTTTTTCTTGTGTTTTCTCTTTTTTTTACCTGATTGGACCTTTTATTTATCAGTATTTTTATACGGAGTATAAACATCAGTGTTTTGGTGTGCTTGACACCTCACTAATAAGAATTTACAAATAATTTAATAACTAATTTACTAAATTTCCAATAGTGTGACAGTAACGCAGCACTTTTCAAAACAGTGTAGCTTTCCCAGTAATAATACTTTTTTCAGTGGATCTCGCACATTATCGCGATCTGAGGCAATAATGAAACCTCTCTCTCTCTCTCTCTCAAGTCACATTGAGAAGACTGATTCAGTTTAATGAATCAGTTCCCTTGGACTGTTCGTTTAAATTGCTTTTAAATGTTTTCAAAAACGAGTCATCTCTAGTTTCCCAAGAGGTCCCTTCAAAGCATTTTATGATTTGTTTTTAGCTAAATAAATATTTAATGAAATAAACATGCTGATCATTTCTAATTTCTATTCAGTTATGTAAATTAGGGTGTTTGTTTGTTTGTTTTATTACTATTTACTATAATTTCAAGTGTTAGCTCATTTGCATGTGTTTGCAAGTTTGATGCTGTCTGCCTAATTGAGTTTTTGCATGCCTGATAAATGCAGCTTTGAATTTTTTTTTGTATATAGATATAATGCTAGTGCAAACAAACAAACAACCAAACAAACAAACAAACAAATAAATAAATACATTTAAAAATATATCTTCTTTTAAAAAAACAAATATTAATTCATGGCATCATGTTGCACTCATTTTCATCCAATACAATGCAAATATGAATGTCACATGATGACAATGTTTTTTTTTTCTACGTTTTCAGCAGTACCAGAAGAAGAGCATTATATACACACATGAACTGAAATGAGGGTGAACACTATGGGAAAACATGAGCCGACCACAGCACCATCTCAGCCACATACATAACATTTCCTCCAATAACATAAAATATTACCAAACACACAGTGTGTTTGGCTTTTAAATATTACTGTAACATAGAGCCAGTGTCAAAAATAATCTCTCTAGTAATGCATAAATGTATGATGGTTTACTTGAGAAAATGTTAAACATGTTGCGAGTGAACCGACATACAGATGCTATACGGGGTGAAAGAAACACGTCTTTACCTTTCTGTTCCACCTCTATTTTTAGGCATGGAGGAGAAAAAAACAGAGACAAAGAGAGAATATCAGAGCAATAAAATAATGATTGGACTTTTTCTTCTTTTCCAGAACAACCTGAGGATAAAATAAAACCATAAGCATCCGTTCTTGTGCTACAATGAAGTCGGGTGCAAACTGTGATTTTTGCTTGTCCTTTATGATTGTTGCTTGTCAGAATGTGTGACATCAGACTGTCAGACTCTATGATACACATCTTTGTCACGATTGACAGTGTCAGACTCAAGCAAGATTCCCAAAATTTTCCTCAGATTTGTCTCAGAATTTGTATTGTGTGCACCCGACTAAACGCAAGAAATAAAACATATTTGCGTTCCACCAAACCATTCAGCAGAGTCCTGTGGAGAAACAGAAAAACTCGAATTATAGAGTGTGTGTGTGTGTGTGTGTGTGTGTGTGTGTGTGTGTGTGTGTGTGTGTGCGTGTGTGCGTGCATGCGTGTGTGTCTAAGGAAGGAGTACTGTAAATGAATAAAACAGTGAGTTATAAAAGAGAATATAGCAATGAAATCAAACAGTGAGACACACACTGACATGTCACATCATTAATCACATAAATCTGTTTATGAAACAACATTCATACAGTAATTTGTTAATGTGTATGTCAGGTTTACTTAACTAAAGTTTAAGGACAAACAATAGCTTAGAAGTAAGAGAAATCTCACAAAACCTCTGTTTCTATTTCTTCTTTTAAACCTTCTGTTCGTAAAATAATCCTGAATGTATCAGTGTATCAGTATCAGTTTCCACACAACTGTTTTCAACATTAATATTAATAAGGAATGTTTGTTGAGCAGCAATTAGGATGATATTAGGATGATTTCTTCAGAAGGATCATGTGACACTGAAGACTGAAAATTCAGTGTGCATCACAAGAGAAAAAAATACATTTTAAAATATATTCAAATATAAAACAGTTATTTTAAATTGTAATTATACAAAAAAACTGTTAATATACAAATAACATTAGATTATAAAAAATAACAACAAAAACATTGTTCAGTAGCCTATATGTTTTGGTTTACGAGGACACCGGAAGGACAGAGGAGGACAGGGGAAGGACAACCACCTTAACGTTGTAATCACATATGCCAGATCACACACACAGACGGACACACGCACGCACACACTAAACGTGTGTTTATGTGCAAGTATGCATGATCTGTTCTATAATCCTTTATTTTGATAAAACAGGATTAACCAGATTACCATTCAAACAGTCAAAAAAAGAAAAAAGACAGCTAGAAAGAACTCTTTTATAAATCCTTCTGAGCTGCCTTGAAATGGTTTTCATAAGAACCCTAGCATTCTTGACTCAATTTTAATGGAAATGATTGCATAATAGTTTGATGTTTAATGGGTTATTTGATTTTTTTTCTTCTGTTTAACAAGCTATTTAATTCAGAAAATGTATTTTAAAGTCCCCCTGTGGTGAAAATCAAAATTTTACTGTTGTTTATATGTCTATGTGGTGTTTTTAATATGCAAATTCATAAGCCAACACGATTGCTGAGTTTTTTCTCCTTAAAACTGCAGTGAAAGATCAACGGTTTGAAATCGCCATAATTCCTACCGTCACAAACTACCTTGTAACCAATCACGGCACGAGGGGGGCGGGCTTTAGCATATCATTAACTATGACCACTCTGAAGCAGTGTAGTCTCAAGAGAAGCCAGGTCATCCTGCTATATTTTCTGTTAATATGAAAAATTGGGTACTTTTAGCAATAGCGGGTGAATGATGTATATGATGTATATTATGATGCTATGATGAACTATATGCCTGACGTTCTATGATGTTCTAAGGATGCTGATGTTTAAAAGGTAGACTGAGATGGCGAACAGGGACATGGTTTGTGTAATATTAGCAACACATTATTAGCGGTATAATAACGTAGTCAGGTAAAGTGCTAATCATAACAATTACCGTTATGTGTCCGATGTTGTAAATAGCGATACCCTTGTACAGCGTTTATTACAGTTGACCGAATTAATCTCTGAGCTGGGGTGTGTGTGAGTGGAGGTGGGGCTAATTAGCATATCCATAGATCCGCGTATACTAAATGAAGCAAGGGATTTGAATCTGAATTAATCTGAAAGAAAATATATTTTTTCATAAAAAATGAGATTTAAAAGATTATTTTTTTTTTTTATAGCTTTGTACTAAATAATGTTAACTTTACCGACGGCTTCATTTTCCACTAGACAGGCACCTTACCAGATTGTGGAACTGAGCTTCTATTTCTGATTCATTCATAAATGTGCTCATGTTGGCATTAGGCAATGTGGGCGGAGCTTATTGACATAAGGTCTCAGAAGACCCCTAAAATCAAAGGTCACCACAGCACACCACAACCAGCAAGTTGTCATGGACACCACTCTGCTGCCATGGGTACCAGCTGGGTTTCACTGTCCAAGAGAAATCATGTAATTGTGAAACAAGGTCATTTCTATAACACACACACACCCACACACACCAGAGGGTAGCAAAGTGATTAGAGATTCAAAGACTGCAAGGAGATTATTTTTAGAGGTGTGTCTGTAGCACAACAGCTCAAAATCACACATCACAAATTCAACATGAAAAGGAACGTGAGATGAGGCCCCGCCCACAAGCTGTGATGTCATACACAAGCCTATTGCACCTTTAAGTGTGAACTGAATGCAATGTTAATTGTAATAACATGAACATGTATCATAGTTACAATTTTTATTAAAAACATTTTTTTTTTTTATCTTTGTGTAATTTCATAATTGCCCTATTGTACCTGCAGTTCAGTGGTAATCACACTAAAATATATCTATTTAAATTTGAAAAAAAGGCTGGAATTTAAAATGTGAAGATAATATACCGGTAACAATTTTTACTTTGAAGATATCGCATGAAATATAAAATTATAATCGAGTACTCTACAGATTATAAAATTATAATCAAACTGTACTGCTGAGCTTAATAATAAGCATTTAGAGTAAACTAAAAGACAGTACTGAAATATTTTTTTAATTACACATTTAAAATTATAATATTATATTAGTATGAAAATAAAATTCTAAAAATATAATCAAGTACTTGACGTGCTTTAGCATGTTAGTCAATGGATCAAAACAAGTGTACTTCACTAAAATATGATGAAAGATTATTAGTTAAGAAATATATAAAATACTCTCTTTAAATGGCCTTTTATTTAATTTATATTATATTATCTGCAAGTAGTTTTTTTTTTTTACAAAACATGCAGTACTTTTAAAAGTGTACATTCAATAAAGTTATGTGCACTAGTTTTTCACAAGGGACGAGATTGACAGTGATGTTATTTTAGGTAATACTATTTTATTTAGCACATTCTGCGCTGAAATATTCTGGGCTCGCGAGCGACGCACCACCTGTCATCCTGTCCCACCACCTGTCATAGAAACTTTTCATCATCCAATCAATTCCAGATGGATCCATCTCATTTTTTATCTTTGAATATGCTGATTCCCTCTGAAATTGATCACATTACGTAAGTAAAATGTGAATGGCATTTCACACTGACTCGAAGTCTGTGCAAAACGGCTGATTAGAAATGTGTTTTGTCTCCTGATATCAGTGAAATGCTTCATTAAGAGCAATAAAACAGGTGCATTAAAAGCCATTTTCAAGTTGTCAGATAGAGTCCAAACTAGCAACAGCCTTAAACTCAGATTAACCCGTTTGCTATTTGACCTCTAAGGTGACGGTGCAAGTGTTGTTGTGGCCTGTCTTTTCTTTATGCAGTGAATTATGAATGGAATCGAAATGTGTGTGTAGCTGATAAGAGTAAACATATTAGAGCATGTCAGCACAGATGATTTAGCGACTACAGGCTACAGGTTTTTCACTGGCTGAGCTGAGCACACACACACACACACACACGTCAGAGTGAATCCAGTACATTTCCTCAAGTGTCCAGGTGTCTTCCATCGCTACAGGCAACTACATCACTTGAACCATGTCAATGCATCAATCACCAAGGCAACCGTGTTACAACTAGCATGTCAATACATGGCAATCATTTTGACTCGCAGAGAGTGAGAGAGAGAGTGGGGTCATGACAGCTGTCAACAGCATGTCCGGGAAAAGAAATAGCCAAATCAAAGAAATAAGTTATTATACCTTTGTTAAGAGTCAATAAAGCATTTTTATATATTTCACATTACTACTACTACTACTATCATTTGCATGCAGACATTACCCTCATGACAATTAAGAAAATATCTCATCAAGTAAAAATTTATTTTTTGATTACATATTATTATTAATAATAATAATAATACTAATGGTTACTAATTATTATCATTATTAGTATTTTTTTTTTGTTTTTTGTTTAATTTAAAGGGATATTTCACCCAAAAAAATTTTATTCTGTCATCATTTACTCACCCTCGAGTTGTTTCAAATATGTATTAAAAAAATCTGATATTTTGAGGAATTGACGGGCGCCATTGTACAGATCCCCTAAGGAGACATGGGGGTGGAAAAAAATATGAGATAGGAGCAAAAATAATAAGTCAATGGTTTTGCATTCACTCGCAAATATTTTGTGTTCCCCCGAGAAACTTTGCATTCCCTCGCAAAAGTTTTGTGCTCTTTGAGTGAACGCAAAGTTTTTCAGGGGAACCAGAACATTTGCAAGAGTAAGCAAAAATAATAATAATAATAATAATAATATTCTATTAATAATATAATCTTTTTTGGCCCCATGCTGGGCCTTTTAGGGGCTTCATACCATTGACTTCCAGTATGAAAAAGTCAATGGTATAAAAAAAATACTATGAAATTCAATGAGGCCCTTCTCTCAAAAATCATCTTTTGTTTTCAGCAGAAGAAAGAAATTCATACAGGTTTAGAACAACTTGAGGGTGAGTAAATGATGAGAATTCTCATTTGTGGGTGAACTATCCCTTTAAATTGGAAAACCTTTATTTAGAGTATGCTGATTTACAGTAAAAAAAAAACATTTTTGTACTTTAATTGTAATACATCTAAGGACAGTCATCACAAAAGCATTTGAACACATTATGTAGGGATCTTTTTTCTTTATTCTTCTGTTCCTGAATTTTCAATCCTTATAGCTCAATGGAAAAACATGATGCTAGCGACACCAAGGTCATGCTTTGTTTCCACAAACAAAAACTGAAAATGGACCTTGAATAACGGTATACATCGCTTCAGATAAAGCGTAAGCTTAATGCAAAATGTCATTTCTTTTTTATTTTGTGCTGAAATGTCACCCGGACATTTGGTCAGATTCACCCGTCTCAGATACAGGAGACCCTGACAGCACTTAAAAATCTAAAAATGAATGGTTGTTGTGATGGTGGTGATTGTGCTTGATTGCTGTGGTGCGTCTGGAGGGTTTGTGAGTGTGAGTGTTAAAGGGAAATTAAGTGCTTTGGGACTGTGATTTCCACCGAACTGCAGCATCAACAATTAACGCTTGACACCAGCTCTTTACAAAGTCAAACGCACAAACACAGACTATAGAGAACGACTACAATGCGAAATGCAAATACTAATATTGTTGCATCCTATTGGCAGGACCGTCCTGTTGGAACCGTTTGCAATTAAATGAAAATGCATTATAGTTTGTTAATATTAAAAGCAATTAGTTGAACTTTTTCACTAGTTTTCTGACCCACTTAAGCAGGACTTAAGTATGTCATTTCATAATTACTTCAATTGTCTTTGAAATATGGTTCAAATCTACTGCGGATCATTTACAGTCAACTAAAATATACCTATTGATTGATTGATTGGTTGATTGATTGATTGATTGATTGATTGATTGATTGATTGATAGGTTGATTGATAGGTTGATTGATAGGTTGATTGATAGGTTGATTGATTGCAGTTACACATTTGTAATGAAGTTGCTATTTAAATGCATAAATGCATGCATTTAAATATACATCAAATTCAATATCGAATAACACACTACTGTTACAAATACTATCATATTAAAGTTATTTACATGTGCTTAAGTATGTTAGTCAAGACATTAAAATAAGTGTACTTGTTTAAAGCACCATCTTAATGGAATTTGTTTCAATATTTTCAATAACCTACAGACATACTGGTTCACTGGAAATCAAAATATGTTTGTAGTCCATATGTAAATCATATGGTTGATTGTAGATTAGTGAACTACAAACAACTTACACTTTCACAGTGAAAGACCGTCTGCCATCTAAAAAAACAAAAACTTATTTTGTGGACAGTTTAAATGCACAAATATATCTAGCTGCTCTCTGAACTGAAGAGAGAGAGTCCAGTTGTCACAAAACATAACCGGTCAATCTCACTCTTCACACTTGATCAAAACCACACAGAAATACCAGTCAGGTGTATGAAATCCCCTCTCTCTCACACACACACACACGCACGCACGCACAGACACACACACACACTGGCAGAACATGAACATCGAAAACGGCTAGCTAATAACGAAAACTAGATTAACAAGGTCAAAATGCTACCATGCTACAGCAGTGATTTGACTTAAACACATAACCATGCCTTTCCGTTAAATGGAACAAAATAGGGTCTGGAAGTTTTTCCCCTCTTCTGTTATGAGGTCTGCAGTTTTTGGTATTAAAGTTACAAAAATTTGGGATATGTCTGATTGATATGACATGACATGACATGACATTATATGATATCCTATCCAATCCCATCCCATCATATCCTATCCAATCCAATCCAATCCCATCCCATCCCATCCCATCATATCCTATCCTATCCTATCTTATCCTGTCCTGTCCTGTCCTATCATATCCTATCATATCCTATATCCTTTCCTGTCCTGTCCTGTCTTGTCCTATCCTGTCCTACATCCTATCCTATCCTATCCAACATCCTATCCTAACCTATCCTATCCTGTCCTATATCTTATATCCTATCATATCCTATCCTATCCTATCTTGTCTTATATCCTATCCTATCCTGTAGTGGACATTATATTTTAGTGCATTTCTCTGACACCGTTTTAAGTCGGGATGTCCTGTAAAGAGCATTCAGGGCTTTTCATAGACACCAAATGTTTGGAGGTTTCACCATGACAACAACTTCTCCTTAGCCTTTAAAAATGACTGACTTTAATTTGGTGATCAAATTTAGCACTTATATAGAAATATGATCAAATTGTTTTGTTTTTTACTATAATGAATGATCAATTCAACCGATGTTATGCATTTGATATACTCTATAGGTCACTTTAAGGTGGGTCAGGCTAAGAATCATAATTTTAAAGTTAAAAATGTGTATCATTTGATGCGTTTAAAACTACTGACTTTTCATGCTCAGTTAATTTTATACTAGATAATAATTTTAGAATACATATCTAATAGTTCTCACAGCAACAACAGGATTGATGTCTCTACTGCTTTAAAATAATTGGACACCAAATTGCACCATATTCCTGAAGGAATAAATTGTTGAAGCGATCTGTGCCCGAGTTATTGTGTCGAAATGCAGACTCGACTTCTGTTCTGGCCACATGTCCTCTTCAGGGTCAAAATTCAGACAAGCAGATGAAACATGGGGCTCATTATGGGTCTCGTTGATTCAATTACTGACCTAAAAACAACCTAAATTAATAAACCCACAAGGCTATCGTTTCAGTCTCTGTATATCCATAATCTGATACTGATTTTTTCCGCATCCTCTGTGGACAGTTGGATCGAAAAGCTTCGAGGAGAGCCAAGCCGTTTGGAAAGGAGATTTAGATTATTTCCGCGAGCTGCTTGTGGGCGCAATCTGTTTTCCAGCGCGGCGGCGGTCTTCAGCGCTGTCCACATTGATTATATTCTGTGATTTTGGGGCGAAAGCCCAGCAGACGCTTATTTGGATGCTCTGATCTCTCCAAATCTCCTTTGAACCTCTCAGCGCAGCTTGCCGGGTCACAGGAGGGGCGGGTGAACACGTCCAGAAACAAGCCGATGTCTTGGCTCTGATTTTAATCGGATTCAGACCCAACCGATACCTGTAATCACCTGCGTATGATAAACACCTGATGGCATCCAGAAACTGCCAAGACCAATTAACTGGCGTTCGGAATCAGGGTAATTAACTGTTGATTGGTTGCACATCACACAGCTGCATACGAGCAAAAGGTCGGCAGGCGCCAATATGACCAGCCTACTGGTTTCCACGCTCGGATCGCATGCTCTGATTGGACGGCACTCAACGAGGCGGTGTAGTGCAAACGGGTCGTCCTAGTAACACTGCGACAGGTAAAGGAGCATGCGCTCACAGATTGAGCACAGGTGTTGTTTGTTAAAAGGCCAATGATGGCGAATCGTCTGGCAAGACTACAGAACATTGAACGCGAACTGCACAGAGCGATATCAGCTTATGCACGGAAGATTGATTACGGCGAGAGAAAGACGCAGGTGCAAAAAAACCTGCCAAAACAATCAGCTCTCATTCTATTGCCCTCATAAAGGCCAAAATCCATAAAGCGATTCTCTCTGTGCAGACACACAAAAGACAAAGGGCCGCATCTGAGCACACACAGGCACAATGCATGCTGGGCCAGCCATTCTCTTCAGTCCTGCTGAAACGGCATTATTGGGAACTGGATTTAAGGCAAAAGTAATTAAGCACTAATTAAATATCTGTGGTACACCTGGTAAAGAGTCTGAACAGACCATTGGCTCGATATCGGCAGTCAATGTGAAGACAGACGTTATTTGTCCCTCGCTCACTGTGGAACAGCTTCCATTTTTTAGATTTTAATTAGTTTGCAGCTGCTTAGAAACACACTAAAACAGAAGTAGACGTCAGAATACTCTGAACATTAAACTGGCAAACAAGTATTTTAAAATCAGAACGATTACACAGTTGATTTGGAAACTGTGTGAATTGATAATAGATGATGGTGAGAGTGTGCTTGTGTGTGTGTGCTTCAGAAACTCTTCAGAAGAATTCAAGGTCATACCTGAGGAACATAATAATGCCATCATGAGCTCAGACACCAACAGCAGTGTCCATCACTCAGGGTCAGCATGAACACAAAATCACCTTCACTGTCCCGGTGCGTTTTGTATTTGATGTGTAATGGGAGAGACGCTGGCTGTCAGTCAGACACTCACTGGTGGTCTTTCTCAATGAATACTAACACACGTCAAACTCTCTTATCAAACGCCTTCCCTACAGCAAAAACATGATACCTACCACCATGTTCCACAGCAAAACACCAAAAGGGTTTCACATTTGTCCCCCTGACCAAATATCCTTCCCTGACTTCAATATTTCTTTTCTCTTTCTTCTCTTTCTTCTAACCAAGACCTGAATACAGACATCACTTTCACCTGACCTCAGATGCCCCGCCCACTAGGTTTCAAGAGCCCCGCCCATCTGTTCTCTCTGTGGATTTCAAAAGCACCACGCACTTCTCTGATCTGTTTGGAGTTCAAAAGCTATCCGTCGCTTTTTTTATCTCTGACTCAGAATGCAAGTTCAGAAAGCAAGTTCAGTATACTGCATACTATTTTTTTTTAAATATGCAAAAAGAGTAGGCTACATATTATGAATCAATAAATATTTCCAACTTCAGCATGCTACATTGTTGTCACATGCCTAGCATGTTTAATGCTGAAAGTTTTGCCCACCTATTGTCTCAGATATTTTTTTTTAAGTTATCTTGCATTTGCAAATTGAGTAAAAAATTGTTGCAACAAATCAAATTGGATATTGCTAATAAAAGTTGATAAAAACACTTAGACTATTCAAAGTTTTGTTGAATATGGCACATTTTAGTAAATGCGATTCTCATATGCACTTGTGTTGTGCTCACTGCATACTGAATACAACGATTCTACGAATAGTGTGTGAAACAGTATGCATTATGCAGCACTGTTTGCACGGTTATGACGTGACTTCATTACATGTGTCACACATTACATGTTTAATTCAGTGAGTTTCATCTCACAAATAAAAATAGTTATTTTTTAGATTATTGTATTGCATGTACACTATCGTTGAAAAGTTCAGGGTCAGTACTTTTATTTTTAACGAAAAACTGTTATTCAGTAAGGATGCATTAAAGGGTTAGTTGGTTCACCCATAAATTAAAATTCTCTCATTAATTACTCGCCCTCATGTCGTTCCAAACCCGTAAGACTTTTGTTCATATTCTGAACACAAATTAATATTTTTTTAGTGAATTCTGTCCCTCCGTTGACAGCTAGGCAACTACCATTTTGACACTTCCAAAAGTTCATAAAGAGATCGTAATACTAATCCATATGAATTTAGTGGTTCAGTCCAAATTTTCCGAAGAGACTCGATCGCTTTATATGATGAACAGGCTTTTATTCATATATAAACATTGATCAGCGGACATTAACAGAAGCTAAACCGTACAAGCTTGACACACAAGAAAAAAACGAACTGGTTCTCACATGTCAGAGTTTGCCACGACTGATGTGTGAGTTGATGAAAGTTAATGTGAATAAAAGCCTAAATTCAATCTGTTCATCATATAAAGTGTTCGTATCTCTTCAAAAAAATTTGACTAAACCACTCAATTCATAAGGATTAGTTTTACGATCTTTTTATGAACTTTTTGAAGCGCCAAAGTGTCAGTTGCGTAGCTGTCTATGGAGGGACAGAAAGCTCACAGATTTCATCAAAAAGATCTTCTCAATGGCGTAATGAGCAGAAGAGACTTCTATTAAAACCATTATAATATCTCATCAACTCCAACATTTTGAGAGTATAATGCAGTAGATTTCCCCAGGTATTTTCCAGGTAAACTTGCTGTTTTCCGCCTTGCTCTGCAATTACAAGCTCCGCCCTTTTCCTCCTCTTCATTACTGAGTTCATTCATCTAGCTTTCCTTCACTATCTGATCCTCTCTTCATCAAGCCTTCTTCACTCTCCTTTCATTCGGCAGCAGAATGACATATTTAATATGCGCTGAGGTGCATTTGTCACTGATAATATTATTATAAACAGGCAACATGTCTCTCTGGCATAAACACACGTGAATGAGCTCTGACAGTGACAAATAAACGCCATCTCAAACGTCCTCTGGATAACTCAGATTAAATTACACATGAGAGGCTTTGAGGATTCAAGCCATCAGACGAGTTGTTCCGTTTGTGTTGTGTTAATTGACAATTTGATATTCAAGGAATCATTCACCCAAAAGTGAACATTCTGCCATTTTGAATTACTGGCATGACATTTAAAATGTTTTAAATTCAAAAATCCTACATTTCTCTAATTTCCATGTAACAAAAGTTAAGAATAGCATCCATCAAACTCAAAAAAAGTACAAAACCACTATAAAAGTTAAATTCCATGCTTTCTGAAGTCATGATTATTTTATATAAGGAAAAAAAAGACTTGAAATATAGTATTAATAATGCTGAATGATGAAATAATGCTATGACGGTAATCTTTTTTGACTAATGAAAAATAGTTAAATGAAGATTCTTTAAGGTTCTACTTTTGCTTGAACAGAAACAGTTATGTTGACTAAGTAAATTATTTGCTGGATTTTTTTTTTTAAAGAATTTAACATTTTGCTGTAACATATCACCCGATTATTTTTGAGGTAATTATTTATTCATTCATTTCAGAACATACACTACCATTTTTGGGGTCAGTACGATTATTTAATGTTTTTTGAAAAGAAGTCTCTTATGCTCACCAAGGCTGCATTTGTTGTATACAAATACAGTAAAAACAGTGAAATAAATAATATTACAATTTAAAATAATTTTTTTTAATTTGAATATATTTTCAAATGTAATTTATTCTTGTGATGCAAAGCTGAATATTCAGCATCATTACTCCAGTCATCAGTGTCACATGATTCTTCAGAAATCATTATAATATCCTGACTTGCTGCTCAAGAAGAGTTTCAGATTATTATCAATATTGAAAAGTGTTGTGCTGCTTCATATTTTTGTGGAAACCATGGTAAATTTTTTTCAGGATTATTTGATGAAGAGAAAAACTTTTGCAACATTATAAATGTCTTTACTGTCACTTTTGATCGATTGAATGCAGCCTTGCTGACTAAAAGTATTCATTAATAAATTCTTACTGAATCCAAACTTGTGAATGGTTGTGTAAAGCCCTGCATTTGTGCAAAAAGCTGACATAGAACATTCCTTGTTTCCTCTGTAGCTTTATCTGCAACAATTAAACTCAATTCACTGAACAGTGAAGCTAGTGCGGCTTTCATTTATCAGTAAAGACGAACACAGGCGTAAGGAAAAGCTAACAGAGTAAATACCACAGCTCGTGCGCAGGTATTCCTGCAGGTAGATGGATGCGACACTTCGGTCTCATAACTAAAGATACAGAAGAGCGAATCTATCATGGCCAAACGCTATCATTAGCTATCTGGCAACTTACTCATTTTGACAAAGTGCAGCGCTTACATAGTTTATCACAGAGCTCACAGAAACCAAAGTCATCACACAAACTTTCTCACACACACACACAGCAGATAGGAATGGATGAGTTCAAATGAAGGAGAGACTTTTAACTGCGGGAAAAAGAAGGGAATAAATCAGTGATTACGTTGGCGTTTCCCACTGAGCTGCAAGAAAAATTTTTTGTAATGTTTAGAGTGACGTGATCTCTGAAAAAAAAACACTGGATGCAGGGATGTTAATGTTTTTCTGATACATACTGTATGGGACGCACTCATACTGGACTTCTAGGTATTTGTATGTTCCAGGGCAGGGATCAGGAAACGCATCCGGTCCAGCCACGACAGCACACTGCGTCCTGTTATTACACCTGAAAACACACAAACAGATGGAACAATGATCATTAGTGGGATCATTACTATTGCTGACACTTGACGACATGTATAACCTTTATAGGGCCCTATGAAATCTGTTTTATTTTTTCCCAAATTCCGTTTTTCCATTTTAATTTTGGGGAATTCAGTTGGTTTTTTTTACCCTTTACTGTTATTTTAGTCGTAAAAAGAGTGTGCTTTTAATGTTAATGACTAAAATGTACACAAATAAAATAGGAATTACCTTAAATTTATTGAGCAGACATTTACTCTTTACTCTTTTCAGCACAAATACTGCATGATGCAACATAAGACTGCACTCTTATGTACTTCAAGTAACAACATAATATGGTTATGAGCTTTAAACTGTCCAGTAACATAAATTATATTAGTTTATATAAGTCAAACATAGACCGACGCGGTGTGTGTGTGAGTGCGAGAGAGAGACGCGTGAGTGACAGAGACGGAGGCAGAACAGGGAAAGGAAATGCAATTGAAAGAATATGCTGCGTGTTTTAAATGGCTTTAAAAAAATGAACGAAACGCAATATGTGGCGGCCGGTGTTGATTCTGTGGCGCACCGCCACAAATTAGTCTAACGTTATGTGAGGGAAACACTTCATGAAAGTTACGTGTGATCTGCTCGGCTCGGTTAGCGTTGAGTGTCTTAACTTTCTCGCCGACGAAAGCCGTTTCGCCATGCTTTCATTGTTTTGATGCCGTCATTGGAGCTGAAATGATGAGAGAGGTTGTGTCGCCCAGATTTGCTTCCCCCGGTCTGCATTTTCCCCAGACATACGTTCTTCGCCCACACAAAAACAGAATTTCATTCCAAATATGTAAAATTCCACGTTAACACTAGATTCCGCGTTAATTGGCCAATTCCACGATTCCGTCCGCGATTCCGTGATCGCGGAAATTATAGGGCCCTACCTTTAGTACTTTGCACTTTGGCTGTAACTAATCCTGCACTGATTGAGAAAAAAAAATAATTAACCACAAAACCATAATATAGACTTGAGGATGGACTCAGTCACTGTCCAGAACGTTTCACAGTATCGATCAAACATCCAGAAGTATGTTTAAAAATCTTTTTGCAAGAAGCAACACAAGCATTTTCTTTCAAAATCTACTTCAATCTTCAACATGGCATGTAAAGGGACAGTTCACCCTAAAATGAAAATTCTGTCATCATTTACTCACCATCAAGTTGTTCCAAACCTGTATCAATTTCTTTCTTCTGGTGAACACGATAGAAGATATTTTGAAGAATGTCAGTAACCAAACAGTTGATGGACCCCACTGACTTCAATAGCATACGGAAAAAAATACTACTAAGTCAATAGGGCCCAACAAATGTTTGGCTATCAACATTATTACAAGAATTTTCATTTACTTGTTTTATATTTTATTCATACAATTAAGACTTAAAATCAAAATTGACATTATTTACATAATAAATGTCTCTGCTTTTAGTGTGGTTCATTAGTGCACACTATTCATATTTTTTTGGTAAATATACTGAAAGAACTTTATAGTTTGGGACATACTCATCTTAGCATGTTTCTTTGTTTGGGACATACTCATCTTAGCATGTTTCTTTGTTTATGTCGTGTAAATAACTATGCCATATCTATGAATATATTTCCGCAATAGAGTGCAGCAAATTCTGTACTGGATGACACATTTGTACAGTGAATTTTACCACATCATAGATTATTAGTTATGATCCGCCCTATACATTATTTTCTGCTGAATATCCAGTTTTCCGCGAAAATGTGCCACGTTAAAGATTCAAATCGAGTTTTGCAAGAATCATGGCGATCATTTAAAGATGAAATCTTCCATGAGGCTCAATGTCAGAGTAATGTCAGCAGATCAGCGTGTGATGAAAGTCCAACACCTGAGACACTCGTGGCTGATTCATTGAACAGTTAGCATGTGGCTAATGAGGGGGAACAAATGGTTTTTGAGTGGCGGGGTGTGTGTGTGTGTGTGTGTGTGCGTGTGTGTGTGTGTGTGTGTGCGCGCGTGTGTGTGTGTGTGTGTGTGTGTGTGTGTGAGTGTGTGAGTGTGTGGCAAATAACTTGAGTGTGTATTTCTGTGCAAAATGCATCAGAGTCTGTGGATCAGTGTGTATGTGAAACTGTGACTAATATTTAGAGGACAAAAGCACCCATGTGCAAAATCAGACTGAGCGTATTTACTGCCATTTCATTATGCAAATACACCTTTACTTAGCTATCTAAATGAGGAATCCCAACACACCTTTTAAAGCTGATTATAACTTAACAGGGATACTCTATACATTGTTAGAATAAACCATTTTCATAATAGTGAAGGTACAAATAATATTTTAAAAAAAAATTAAGTTGTAAATATGTATGCAACATATCACATAAAATATACCGATTTGGAATAATTAAGATTTATAATGTTTTTAAAGGAAGTCTCTTATGCTCATCAAGGCTGCGTTAGTTTGATTTAAAAAATATATTTTGAAATATTATTTAAAAAAAAAAATAATAATAATTTATTGGAAAATAAAATGTATTCCTGTGATGGAAAAAGCTAAATATTCAGCATCATTACTCCAATCTTCAGTGTCACATGATCCTTCATAAATCATTATAATATGCTGACTTGCTGCTCAAGAAACATTTTTTAATATTATCAATGTTAAAAGAGTTGTGCTGCTTCATATTTTTTGTGGAAACTAATAAAAAAAAGGTCAGGATTATTTTTAACAGAATAGCATTTATTAGAACATTTAAAATAATAATAAAAAAAAATTTTGTTAATTGCAATAAAGCTGAAATTAACCGAAATAAATACATTTTAGTCCTAAAATTACTAGACAAACTGAAACGAAAAATAAATTACTAACTAAACTAATTAGTAACTAAACTAATAAAAATGACTAAAACGCATAACAAAATTACAAAAACTTAAATTAAAATGAGAACTGATTAAAATTTGATTCCAAAATCAGCTTGATTTAAGATAAAGATGTATTTTATTTATTTATTTATTTAGTGACACATATCTGGAATATTCCTCACTTATGAACACATTATCAAAATTAACTTTGCTGTAATACATATACTAGAAAAATATATATATATATATATATAATTATAAAGTACAGTTTCATGGCCGCTACATGTCAGTTCAACCTCACCCATTTTCTGAAATGATTACAAAAAGCTACTCATGTCTTTTTCTTTATCTAGTCATTGTTTAAAAAAAAAAACAGTCAAAATATAGTGAGTTATGAAGGGTATTTGTATGATGCCAGTTGGAGCACCTTACGAGGAATGATTGTGCCAAAAAAATATACATTTCTCAAGTCAAATTTTGAAATTCAACATGGATAAATATTCATCAGTTTAAGAGGATCGAAGCAAATCCGCTCAGAATTCATCCACCCTCAGAGAATTTGCCAACACAACATGCGTCCGCCCTGCCCGACACAAACAAACGCTACCTGTTTATGTGGCCGGGCCGGGTCAGGTGAGGTCGAGCTCACAATTTAATCAGGTTTCAGCACGGGATCGAGAGGATTTGCTTTAGATTAGAGTAAATTATGCAACACAATGAGGATTACACTGCAAATCCTGGATTCCGGACCTCTGATTGCGCACGGACAACTGCATTTCTCCGCCGCTAATGGGATATTTTCCAAACCGATGCTCTGGAGAACACACAGCCATGTGAAGCCCAAATGCAAACACATCCGAGACAAAAAAGTGCACCGTGAGGAAATTAGAATGACACAAATCAATGCAAGGACGCTTCACTATCGATTAAAGCCACAAACGGTCCTACATCTAGCCATGTGACGGCAAACATCTTCAAACCACCATAAAGCATATCAAACTCTTTACCTTTCCAACTAACTGCTTTCCACTCCTGAAAACACACAGTAGGTATGGCAGGCTGCTTTTCAAAAGACACCAATCGATAAATCAGTATAGATTTAGAAAGGGAATAGTAATGTTCTGCTTTAGCTTTGTCCACTAATGTCTTTACCTATCGACTGAATCACTAAGACAAATCTATAAATGGATGTCCATTACAATTTACCTTTAAGAACACCTGGACACAGGGTCCAAATGAACACCGCGCCAAGCCAGGGTAAAATTGTCTTTGGTGATTCAATAGAATTGAGTTAAATGCCACTTGGCTGGTGACTTTATTAGGAATGGCAACAATATGGTGTAAATCAAATTCTACGAATGATTATGTGTCGTTAATTCGATGATGCAGTGATGTTGTTAAAATAAAACCAAAACTATAGTAAAACGGTTACCAAATAATTGTCATTAAATCAAATAAAGCATTATATATTTGCATTTTAGCAGATGCTTTTATCCATCGTTCAGAACAAGATGAAAAAACGTAAGTGTAAACGGGAATTAGAAATGTTGCATAGTAGTGTTGTCAAAAATTTCAATTTAGTATCAATATAGATACCAGCACGATCCCGCTCTCCCTTCTCTCTGACTCTTGACATTTACATTCTTATCAGTTATTGCTTTCCCTGGGAATCAAACTATGACCTTGGCGTTGCAAGCGCCAACACTATACTGTTTGAGCTACAGGAAACATAAGCTCACATAAGCTCTTAAAGTGACAGCAGCCTAATAAACCTGCTGCTGTCTGTCATTAATGTTAATCAAAGAGCAAATGACAAAGAGAAAAATCACTTGCCGCTCTTAACTGAATAACTTTGTAACTTTAATTTTAAGCATTAATCTATTTTTAATTTTTGCAATGAAAACTATCCAGTCTTATTTTATATTTGATAACTTTCCTTTTTGTAGTATTTCTTACCTGAATATACAGTTAGATCCACCTGAAAAATCTTAAAGACATTTCATGTGTCTCTTTATTCTATTGTATTTATTTGTGTTATCATTTGCAATTTGTTTAGTTGTTATTTTATTACTGACTAGTTTTTTGTAGATCAACAATTCAAATAAATCCTCCCTTGTTCTGTGTGCTATAACAACAAAATTACCCAAATTATAGAAACCGTTTGAGATATGGCGATATATATGGTAGAATATTGAATATCGATATTTTTCAAGGCACTGTATCGAAGTTGGAAATTCCAGTATTGTGACAACACTATTGCATTGGCAACTAAACTAAATAAATAATGTTAAGTTGTACTAATACAATTACTTAAACTAAAACTGAAAAAAGCTAAAAAAAAAAGTAAATAAAAAAAAAACGCATAACAAAATTACTAAACCTTGAACTAATATTAAGATTAACCTAAAAATATAACCTAATTTTTAGTAAACTGGAAAAAATGTACAAGCAGCAAAAGAAGATTTTTGTATGAACGAACGAACGAACAAACGAACAAATGAACGAACTTATTTGTTTATTTATTTATTATTTGGAAATATTCTCAACACAAAAAAAAACAAAAAAAACAAAAAACAAATATAAAGTACAGTTGAAGGGCTGGTACATTTTATCAGTTCACTAAAATCAATTTAATTTTCTGAATTGATTAAACTAAAACTATGAATGTGTTTTTCTTTGGATATAGGATAGTTTCCATGAAATTGTGTTGGTTTTATTTTTCTCCGCAGGCACACAAAAACAATCCGCTCAATAATCGACATTCAAGAAGCAAACAGTCAAGTCAAATAGCTGCTAGTGCTGCCATCTCAGGTCCGTCAGCAGGCTGACATTTAAATAAGGGCCAGTTAGCGTTTCCATCTGCCGGCTCGCTCATAGCTGCTGGCTATAACAGCACACTTGATAATGTTTAGGAAAAATATGAGTGTTGATATGTCAGCTGCCTGGATTGTTGACGTTAAGAGCAGTTTATTCATGTCGGAGTGGAAATCCATTGCTTGTAATTTTTCAATTTGGGACAGAGGACAGACGGAACAGACACATTACAAGACAAATATACGAGTGTGTTTGTGGGTGCGTGTGTGTGTGCTGGCCTTTTGCTACAAAACCACTTTACTTACAGTTTCCTATACGCTCTCATGAGACAGAGAGAAAAGAAAAAGTGAGGATATTGATGTTTGTGTGGGTTTGTGATCCAAATAACACCCTACTGTTGAACCACAATCCTTAAACCTAGAAGCCTAAGCCCTGAATAAACACAATAACCCCATGCTCTACCAGAATAATAAATTAAAAAAATCTCCTAAATTTGATTGCTGTATTATTTTTCTCTAAACTTGTATACAAATCAACAAGCACTCTTAAATCTATGGTATAACCAGAGACTTTTTATATAGACATGTCACTTCCTTAATCCTCAATACAACTATATAGGGAAAACCCGTAACGCCAAAGATGGCGGTTGTGTGCACATGCCCCGCCCATCCTTCTGCAAAGCCAATCGTCTGCTTTTTAATAGTACAGCCGGGAAACATTTAAGCCTATCGTCTGGTTCCACTGACGCATGCGCACAGTTGAGGTTTACGAAAGCGTAAACGATTTGGCGACAGCCCTGCTTGAACAGAGGGTGATAACTCTAGTGATAACAACGCGAAGGCACCGGACTACCAAGGTAACAGTTAGTTAAAGCATTTTATATCGACCACAAATATGCTACCTTACATTCTAAGTATTTGCTGTAGAGCATCATGTAAAAGACACTAAATATGTTGTGTTATCAAGGTACGGCATAGCTAGTTAGCCAGCTTGGCACAACACCGGTATTCTGGATAGAGACGTAAATGAAGTTGGTGTCGTGAACCCTTGCGCATGCGTAGTAAAGCATAACCTGTGGGGGAAAAGGTGTTTTAAACCTTATTTTGGGGCAAAGTCATCAAACTCTTTCAGCGATTTTCATAATATTTTACTGCAGTTTCTATACATGCCGTTTTTATGTCCCGGTGACCAGTGAAAGTGCAGTTCTGACTCTCTCCCCATTCATTTGGATAGGAGCCTGGTCTTGTTAGTCCGAAATAGCTGCCCGGAGGCGTTGCCAAGATGGCGGCCGAGTGGCATGACTTGCCTAAAATGACTTTGGTATAACCCTACATTTTACCCTTGTGAAAAAGAAGTATGCTTCAGCATACTTTTTAAAAAGATAACTTTTTTTATAAGAACATACTCAAGTCTGAAATTAATGTAATGTTTTTCAACACTTATTTGCATGTTTATTGCAATTAAATGAAAATATGTTAGAGTAAATGTATATTAATTTGCTTTTTTGACCCATTTAAGTAGAACTTCAGCACATCTTTAAGTGTAATTTCATTACTTGTCTTTGAAATATGGTTAAAGTGTGATGCCAAATGAACTGACAAGCATTTATGGTAAATAAAATACACTATACTTTAATGCATTTCTATTAAAACTTGCATGTCATGCATTAAAATACATTTGTATTTGCACATTTGTAATAAAGTTGCATTTTAGTGCATTTACAATATACATCACTTTATGTCGAACAATAATTAATTGTTAAAAAATATTGGCATGTGCCTAAGTAGTCAACACATCCAAATTAGTGTAGTTCTTAAAAGCATGACAAAAGATTATGAAAACAATGATTGTAAAAAGTGTGTTAAGAAGCATAATCATGAAAGTATACTCTGTAAGTGCACTTAAGTGGTCTTTTATTTGATTAATAGTAATATTATCTACAGTACAAGTACAGTTTTTAAAATGTATACTTTTTTCATAAGATTTGAAGTACACTACAAGTGCACATTGACTACAATTAAGTGCACTTCTTTTTAACAAGGGTACGCTTACACAATAATCCCAGCAACACTTTAAATCCAAAACCAATAACCAATAAATCCAAAAACAACACAGAACCTAAAATAAGCATAAAACCTACATAGTAAACCATATCCCAAGACAATAACCCTACAATATGAAGTTTAAATCTTAATCCTACACAATACACTCTAAAACACTGTGTTTGTTGTCTCTATCTATTTTCATTCATCATATTTCCCTGCTGAGTGACTGATCACCATCTCCTGCCTTCCAACCGTCTGACTGCCAAACACCTCCAAACCTCAGCCAAACACACACACACACATCGGCGAGATCTTGTGTGTCTGCATATGCATATATGTGCACTTTAGTGTGTAATGCATCTCTGGCTGCAGTAGACTAGACTCGTGCTGTGATATGCTCCAGAAATAATAAAGCAAGCTTCTGTTGTGCAAACACACCTACACACACACACACACACACACACACACACAAATAAATAGGCACAGTGTTGCATAAAATGAAAACATATTACAAGACCATTTCTCTAAAAATGATAGTAATGCTCAAAAACACCACACCAACAATTTGCACAACATTACAGCAATTTGTGCCACATATTTTTTTCCAGATATCATTTCGACAAGCCCAAACATTCCGAGAGCGCTTATTTGTGTTCTGCATTGGACAGGACAGAAATTCACCAGCTTCTCTATATTTTTAGACACACAGTGTTGAAATGATGCTGTGTTGTGAGGCAGCGTGTGTGTGTGTGTGTGTGTGTGTGTGTGTGTGTGTGTGTGTGTGTGTGTGTGTGTGTGTGTGTGTGTGTGTGTGTGTGTGTGTTTTCTCTCTGGGAGCTTGGCAAAATGAACCTTGTGGGCTTTAGGGGTCCTTTAATTCATTCTCAGTGTGGCGCTGGTCCAGTCCTGAGGGTCTGGATGATAAACATGCGCATTTATTGGTGCTGTCTGTGACACACACACACAGATGGACAAATATAGAATGAGCTGAACCCTCAACAATAACACTGAACGCCCTTCGCTTCACTTTTTAGAGATTAGAAATGCTAAAATATTCTAGGGCTTGGCGACATACTTGTTTTTAATAAAGTACAGTTGCAGGACTGGTACACGTTCTCAGTTCACCAAATTCAATAAAATTGTCTAAATGGATTGAATACAAATATTAATGTGTTTTACTATGTATATATTGTAATATATTGTATATATTGTTATTGTAAATTGCATTGGTTTTTATTTTTTTCTGCAGGCACAAATATAAAAATGTTAGTATCATTAATATACCATTATAGTTATTGGTAACATTTTGAATTCAATTTTATTTGTATTTTTTCTGGTTTCATTTGAATTTTAGTTTTTTTTTTTTTTTCTGGTTTCATTTTAATTTGAGTAATTTTGTTAGGGTGTTTGTTATTTTCTTCGTATCTTACACATCGATATTGCTTTAGGTTTAGTTTATTTAGTTTTACTTTTTTCAGTACATCTTGTAGTACTTGAGTACTATTTAAGTACATTTGTCTTTTGTGGTTTTAGTTCTAATGAAATGAAGCTTGTGACCTGCTTTATTCAGGACTGTAAGCATGGCTAAAAAACTAAATAGAATTTAACTTAAATATTCCCAAAATTCTAATTATATCTGATTTCTAATAATTTTCCTTCAGTTAAAACATCACTACCAACATCATTTCAGTATTTCATGACTTCAGTGCATTTCCCCTCAAATTTTCATTGAAATAATGTGCACAAAGGTTTAACTTTTTTTAAATTCACATTATTTTCAAAGGTGAGTCCCATTACATTTGTATTTTTTATACATTTACAGCAAAAATTATAAGCAGTTCACAAAAAAACAAAAAATGCATGGTGTTGAAATAAATAGATCCTATATTTCCATTACAATATTGAGAATTTGAGAAGGAAGTGCGCTTGACTGTGCAAAAACCACTAATGCTTCTAAACTAGGCTAAATGAATGCAAAAAAAAAAAAAATGGAATATGTGAAATATGACAAGGCAAGCACATTCAAGTTTCATGAGTATTAGTCTTGATCTTCAGCAATTGGAATAACACGTTTTCCTTTACCTGTTCATCACCGCACCTCTAAACTTCAATTAAATGTCATGTAGTATGAAATGCCTGAATTCGTGACTGCAAAGAGAGAGGGTTTGCAATTCAAACACACATTCTCATTAAACAAACATGGTGCTCTGTGCAGGAAGAGCAAGCTCAGGGAGATTTGATTTGAAAATGAAGAGATGTTCCTCTTTGTTTAGAAGAGCGGAGAGTGAATGGAATGGTAATGCACGAGAAAGAAATGTTTTACATTTAAATAAGACTCTCTATCAAACGCAGGTGTGGCTGCCTTCATCTGATAAAAATGTCTGCCATCTTCACTAAAGCTCAGCATTTAGAGAAACACACTTACACAGCTTTCTCAAAGCTCTTTGTTCACACACACCGCACACAATTCTAATTTGAACTTGATTGTTTCTAAATCGAAAACTCTCGAATACTGATAATGACACATCAAGCCATACTGACCTTATGCTGTCCTGACAGAGATGCGCTCACCTCTCAAGCCACATTTCTATGATACACTATCTGTAAATTTCTTTTTTATTATCATTATTCAAATTTGATATAAAATGTTTGATGATGCCAGTATTGGGGATATCGATTTTGTGTTAAATCATATACATAATAAAAGTATGCACAAAAAAAAAGCATTGCACCTACCAAATTAACTGGAAATGTAATAATGATTTATTAAAGTACTTATGAAAAACAGATCAATGCAGAATTTCCCTGATTTTACAGTTTTTAGAAGGAATAGTTATAGTTATATTGTAGAGGGGAAAGTCTGGGTAGCAAAATTTTTCTAACAAGAATTTCAAGAATTAGCAAGAATTTCTAACCAATTTAAAATAAGAAAATTAAAACAGCTATTAAATTACTCAATAAACAACATTTGAAGCTATTATAATCCTAAAAGTAAAATTAGAATTAGTGATTAAATAAATAAAAAAAATCCTAAATGCTATCATTTAACATTAGAATTAGAGCTTAAGCCTTAAACGCATACCTTGGGTCTGTAGTGACCGGGACGTCTTTCACTACCCTCCTCCTCATTCATTTAAAAAATGTTAGACATCAACCTTCTTAGTATTCCTCAATCAACTCATTATAATCAATATAACAAGGCAAAAAATAAATAAATTATAAAAGAAGGCCTGTTTTGCCATTCATGTTTTTGTAAAAATTTTATAAAGTCGCCTTCGACCAGCTTTATTTATTCTACACAACAATAAGTGAATCTTTGCAATGTCTGATACACAATGATGAAGTGACATTTCACTCATAGTTACTGCAGGCAGAAAACAAAAGAATAGGACGTATCATCAGGAAAACGGCTCAGCGATTTACTGTAGAGCAAGTACTGAACGCTATCAAATATTAGTGTCACAGCACTCTCACTTGATGGTGGATCTGGTGAAGAAACTGTCAGCGATCAAAATATTGATTTTGAAGATGTTGAAAAAGATAGATTTGAGGATGTGTTTGAAATCGCGAATATGACCCAGATGCATGTACTGGGGAAATGATCTCTGACTAGGACAGTGAATATGGTATAAAACATCTGCTCAAACTGAACCCTTCTAAGCTCCAAAAGGTAACAAAATATGCTTTATTTTATTCTTCTGTGTTTGTTACTCTAATATCAGGAGAGCTTTATATTATCATGACAGGTAAAGATCCATCTGTGTTAGATATTGATCCGGGTCACTAAAGACCTGAATATGTAATAATGATTGACGAAAAATAATTAAACTACAATAGAGCAAAGATACAAATAAAACAAACAGTGCTTTTTAGGTTGTTTAGGTAGGTCTACCAGTACTTTTCAGGTACAGAAAAAATTTATAAAGTAATAAAATGTAAAATAACTGCATATAATCTTCACTGTATAAGTTAAATAAAGATGAATCCTTATTAAATTACAAAAGTGATTCAGTCAAGAGCAGCGAGTGATTTCTTTGTCTTTTGTTGTTTAACATTGATAACAATGACTGCGTTTACATGCAGCCAATAACCCGTTCAAAACCGGGATATTAGCAATAACCCGATCGTGAATGGCCATGTAAACACCGGCAAAAACCCGGATATGCTCATAACCCGGATTTTAAAAACCGGGATATTATACCTGGGGTACCCCTTTTCTAACCCGAATTTTTGGTCATGTAAACGCGTATCGGGATATCCCCATAGTGATTGTCCCCACTGCGCATGTTCTATTCGCAAGGAATCTTGGTCTTTTGAGTAGAGGAACTTCTCAGTGCATACAAAAAACCCGCGTGCAGTATACCGGAAGTAAACATGGCGAGACACAGCACAGCATACGTTTGGAGCGAGGTCAGTAACGTTACCAGCATCAAAGCGCAAACAAGGGAGATCGCTACAGTATCTGCCCCGAACTATTCATTATCTGCATGCTGCTGTTGTTGTCGTCTTTGGATACAGGAAGAAGAATCGGAAATTACGCATACTGCGTCTTAAGGTTGTCCGTACGTCCAGACGCTAACCGTGCGTCGCTGTTTACATCGGGATATTGCAATTCCATGTATACAGAGAAACTCTCTCTGCTCACGCATGTAAACGGGTTATTCCTAATGTTTCAGAAACCCGAATAGTGACCTTAATCCGACCATAACCCGAAAATTGGCTGCATGTAAACGTAGTCACTGACAGCAGCAGGAATATTAGGCTGCTGTCACTTTAAGGCATAATGCACAGATCCAACATAGTGATACTGCACATGCGTTGTCTTTCTCAACTGTTTACGTTCACTTAAGACAAAACCAACTATGTTTGCTAGGATACTTGCCAAGATGGGCATGTTGAAATCATTTGTGTGTGGATTTGTCCATTCAAGTGCAAAAAGACTTTAAAGCGAACTCAATTTAGTATTCATTAGCACGGAAAGCCTCGTCGGTTTGGGGAAGTGTGCACGAGTAGGGTCGCAATGCAGAGACAGGTGAAGTCTGAACAAGGCTTCATGTGTTATTTTGAGCCTGATCTCACGAAATACATCTCTATAGCATGCATTGTATCTATTGTGTAATTTATATTAGAAAATGAGTTTTTACGTGCATGTGATACGCTCTTTATGTCGTGTAATATGCAAGTACCCCACACCGCTAATCTTACCCAAGGGGTTTACAGTGCGTATCATATGCACGTAAAAACTCGCTTTTGCATATAAATTGCACGATAAATACAATGGTGCTATAGAGACGCATTTCATGAGAAAGAGCTGGTTAATATAGATGCTTTGTCAGATTTTATATGAACTGTCATGGAATAAATCTGTCATGGAAACAAGTTATTACAGTTGTCATATAAATGGAACAGAAAAAAATATGTTATTAAAAAGTTAATATAAAAATGTAAATGTTTGTTTATATACCTCAGTTTTAGCTATTAGAGTGTTTATTATTAAATACATTTGATTATTAAAGTGATTATTAATTTATGATCTGTTTATTTATTATTATTTGTATGGTTTGTATTTTTGGTTTCGGCCCAGATTTTTTATTTTTGTTTTTCATTTTGGTGCATCCCTAAAAACAAGTGTACTTAAACAAATACTGCACACTTTAAGTGACGCCATGCTGTGCTGCAAATGGTGGGGAAACACATTCAGTTCAGACTGAGATACATTTTGAAAAATCTGATTGTAAACTGACAGATCTCCTCAGAATTTGAAGACGAACCAGAATATTGTTTGGATTGGATTGGATTGGAAAAGAAAAGAACAGAAAAGAAAAGGAGACTAAAAAAAATTGAACTGGACAAAAGGCCAGAGCTGGACGATTACAAAGGAGTACCAACAAAACGTTAATATCTCTCCAACACTGCTAACACACATATGTACATATTCCTCAAAACATGCACAGAGAGAAGCCTTATTAAGCGACTTGAATCACAAAGTCACAGCGGCATAAATTACCATATGCGCTTGTCAAACCAAGTCCAATTAAAGGAGAGGCAGCAACAGACACAGAGAATGCAAATTCCCAGGGGTTGAGCCTGAAAAATCTGTGAATTTCTCCACGAGACACACACACACACACACACACACACACACACACGCATGCCACCAAAGCTGATAATAACATGTCAGTCAGCATTCAACATTTTTGTTCAGAACAGCAAACGAATATATTTTTGCATTTTTGCAATGTGTAAATTTAAAGTATGCATGTATGTATACTATACTGCACAGTATGACTTTTCTGAATGATCTACTACATGTACGTACGTTTTTTTTTTTGTATTTACGTACATTTTTAAAGTATTTAAATAACGCAAAGTTCACTAAAGAAAATAGAGCACATACACAACATACTGCATCCCATAATGCAAAACGTTAAAATCAACGTTCTATTTTCACTATTAAATAATTATATATAATTCCAAGTGATGCTACTCCCATGAACGGCATCGAGGGCATCTGACAACAATGCTACAGACTACAGAACTACAGTCTGAAATGTTTATTGTTGGATATTTAGCATATACTGTTCATTAAGTAATAAGATAGTATTTCATTTGGATCATAACTATTGGCTCTTTTGTACTGGTTTAAGAGCACCATGTGCCAGAGGTCACGATCACCTCTTACAACATGCTGGAGCTCAGTCGGTTTACCGGAGCGTGAGAGAAGCAGGAACGACTGTACGAGTCTGCCAGACGACTGCAATGAATTAAACCGGCACAGCAACCCACCAGGGACCCATTTAGCAGACGTACAGTACCTGACAGGATCGCTTAAAATTTAGAGTGAGAGTGCGATGGCCGAGGAATAAACCCCCATCAAATTCAATTACGCTGAAGCAATTTTCCCAGTGCCCCTAAAATTGATATTTTTGAGCAGAGTGCAATGAGACTAAACATCGAGGTTTGTGCTCCGTAGATATTACTGCGATGCTAAGGTAAAACTGTTTATGCTCCTCATCTCTGGAGGATCGCTAACAAATAAGATCCAAAACACACATCCAATGCTGCTTAGTTGCATTATGTTAGGGTCAAACTGTGCAAAATGTATTTATCAGATGTGTCATTTATCACTTATTAAGGTCAAATATGCACTAAAGATTAATAACTATGTTGTGTGTTTTTACACTATTTGTGAATGGCAATTAAAAAAATACTAATATTTTTTGTAGCTTTCAGGCGGGACAAAAATTTCCTATTGTCCCATCATTATACTATGGTCAAGTGTCATTCTTAACTTCTTCCCAATCCTCCTTAAGCTCTTCCCGAAGTTGAGCTTCATTGGAAGACCTTATACAATTCAGGTTTATAATTTCCCAAAGGTTTCCAATGGCTTTAAGGTCAGGGGGATTAAGGAGGCCACTTGAAAGCTTCAAAATGCTGAGCATGAAAACTTTCATTGTGTTTCATTTATATTAAAACACTTCATATGTCTCCTACGAACTTACCTGACAACATCCAATGCTAGGTTGTTAAATTTGGACTTGTAGAACACGGCTCCAATCTTCCTTATGTTCTTTGGCAAATGCAAGGTGTTTTTATTTTTGTTTTGTTTTTTGCAGTAGATAAATCTAATAAATAGTTTCTTTACTGGTACACAACCTCTCAATCCAGCCTCTTAAAACCAATGGCTTACAGTTCAAGATGAAATTGGAGGTTGGAGATCTCATCCAAGGCTGTGTTTCCCAAAAACATCAGGAATATTTCACCAATAACTTTCTTGGTTGCAGTGGACAGCTCTTTCCATCTGGCCATTTTCAATAAAACCCACAATATAACATCTAGTACTATAGCTTATACCTGCTACATAGTGATTTATTGAATTATATGCTGGGAATAATGAGTGCAAGATTTGTATGACAACCTTGGCAAAAATGACAAAATTTTGTGTGTTTCATTGCGTCATGACAATTGATGCAATTGAAACATGGAACAAGTAAGTTTTACACTCCAGGCAAAACTTCACAACATGTATACAAAACTATTTAATGAAATTTATCTATAACCATCGTCTTGATGGCTGTACTAATTGTATTAACAGAACTGGATTCAATTTACAAAAACATGTTTGATCCTATATTGAAAAATATAGCTGGCAAAATTAATTATGTAATCACAGTGGACTCATTAAATTGACTGTGTGTAATGTCTCTTAATTGCAATTCAGTAAGTTCTTCCTTCTCATTCAACATTCTGTGGGATGTGGCTGATTCATATTCAAATTCCAAGTCATGAATTGAAAGGGAAACCATTCTTAATTTACACTCCAAAAAAGTACTTTTTCTATTAAAATCTCATAAATGGAATCAATATTAAGACTGTCGTTTAAGTGTTCACACACAGTGTTCTGCTGTAGGGATCAGAATGCATTGATATCAGCTACACCTGCTTTCATTTCCCTCCAGCGCCCTGCGTTTAATGTCCCGCGGATCTTCTGTCCGTTTTCCGACAGAGTGAGATTATACAGCACTGCATAGAGTGGCTGTTTGCTTTGACTGATTTTTACAATTTTAATAACCTCTAAATAAATGTTTCACATCCAAATGTCAACTTCAATTGATATTTGTAGTTTTCATTTGCGTCGAGACTTGCAGACCATCTGTACGCTACGTGTCACATTTCAGGTTTGACACGCGGCTGCTGATCGATTGCTCCTGTCTGCCTTGCTGCTGGTTTGCGTCTGTAAGCTCTGTATAGCTTTCTGTTTTAAATCTCTTTTTACTATCATTCCTTTTTGTTTATATTGCTAAATATAACTTACTCATCGACATATATTAGATATAGTATAATATTGCCGATCACATTAATCTGACATCGCTAGCTTTTATCTAAATCGTTATCGCTAGCACTAGTACACACTAGTATCTCGCTAGCCTGTTAACCTGTCATCCGTGCTTGCCGTCTTTTTTTTTTAACAATTAGTTTATGCGTTCATGACATCAAGGCTAGATTATTGTAATGCTCTACTGGGTGGTTGCCCTGCACGCTTGATAAACAAACTACAGCTAGTTCAAAATGCAGCAGCTCGAGATCTTACTAGAACCAGGAAGTATGACCATATTAGCCCGGTTCTGTCAACACTGTATTGGCGCCCCATTAAACATTGTATGAATTTTAAAATATTGTTGATTTCTTACAAAGCACTAAATGGTTTAGCTCCCCAGTACTTACGCATTTGCGCATTATAGTCATTCATGTCTATTGCGATCTCAAAATTCCGTCCAGTTGATAATACCTAGCAAATCAAAATCGACTGCTGGCGGTAGATCCTTTTCCTATTTAGCACCAAAACTTTGGAACAGTCTTCCTAACATTGTTCGGGAAGCAGACACACTCTCTCAGTTTAAATATTGACTAAAAACACATCTCTTTGACACAGCATACACATAACACATTATAAACTTCTTTAATTCAATGTTAGGCTGCAAAGATTAGGTCAGCCGGAAACGGGAACACTCCCCATAAATCCTGATGTACTCGTTACATCATAATAAGAATGGCGTCAACGCTAATATTAGTCTCTCTGTTTATCCCAAGGTTTACCGCAGTCCGCCGGATCCAGGCCGTATCCGGATCTGATGAAGGACCTGCGCCTGGAGTGTCCACTAGTCTTTCCCCTGTGAAGGCCTCCTTCCCTTCCCTTTACCTCTGTACAAATAAAACATGGTCAAAATAGTTCCGGTTCACCTGGCTACATGGAACTGATAAAATAATTCTGTGTTATACATTTTTAAGGCCAGAGAAATAATTTGTTGAGGACAATTTGTAAAGAGAGACTACACGTCTGTGCACATGTATATTCAAATGCGCATACCTATAGGCTAAACCCGCCGTCAGCGTTTTCACAGGTTTGCGTTTTTATAAAGCTTGCGCAGATATATATATTTTAATTTTTTTTATTTTTTTCTTCAAGGTTTGCACCTTGGAACCTATTTCAAGGTTTGCATTCTCGAGCCACCAGGCACTGTTGTTGTGCGAAAGAGCGGCCGGAGCGCATTAAGGGTTTTCTGTTAGAATGGTGTCGTGTTAGGGGCCCCTAACTAATGATCTTTGCAACGGAAGTGAATCAATCAAAACTAACTTTAGCTAGACAATAACTTTATTCTAGAGCTGCTGTAAAGCCAAAACAATCTCTGTTACTTCAAACAGACCATATTGTTAAAAGCACTATATAAATGAAGGTGACTTGACTTGACATTTCGAAGAAGTTTGATTCTCATTGGACTGCAGTTGCCATGGAAACACATTATGACATCATGCATGTATAACCCTGCGGGAGAGCAGAAAAAAAAAAAAGAAAAAAAAACCGGATTAGGTTTTTAAATTAAAATGATTATAGGTTCCGAAAGAGTTGCTGGTTTGTTCTCTAACTGTCAACACACTCATCGAGCCTAATACTTTCTTAATATGTTTCTATGTAAAGGTTTCCACCAACAGCCAGCCCATCTGGATCAGTAAAAGAGCTGATGTAAAAAAAAAAACTAAAAAAAAACAAACAAAAAAATTATCCCTTAAATCAATTCATATAAACACGTTGGGTCAGGGAGGCCTAGTTGAAAAATGATTTATGGAGATCAGCAGGAATTTCTTTGCTTCTTGCCAATAAACAATGTCTGCAGAGAAACACAATTCAAGACCCTTTGGGCAAATTGAACAGTAATGTTTAGATTTTCATGTGCATACTTTACCAGGGTGTGCGTATGAATTTTATGGCTGAATGTGCTAAACGGGTCATAAAAGGTTCAGCGTTGCCTTGCTAAACTGCTGTATCATGTGAATGTATTTGATATATACATCTGCTTACCTGCTGAGCTGAAGATAAACACACACAAGTCGATTCACACAATGTGGGCAGTATGACTGTATGCAGTATGACTGTGCAGTGGTAGAAATGTGTCAGGTTTTTAATTTGTGAGCCAGACTGCTTTATGTTCTTTAAACAGGCAACACAGAAATGTGAGAATATAGAGCTGAATATGTCTCAAACTTGTTTTCAAGGTGAGCTGCGTTTACAACTACAATGCAACACTGCAATAAGTCGCATAGTGAAATCGCTGTAATAAGTTTCCCTTGACTTATTATTTCATTTTACAAAGCCTTTGAATGTGGCTCATCCAATCTATTCATTTAGTCAAAACTATCCATTTTAGTATTGTAGTATTTAACTCATGTGATTTAGCATTCATTTGCTATGAATAATGATCGTATTTGCATCACCCAAGTTCCAAATTGAAAAGAGACAATAATCCAATCAGAAAAAAACTATATATAAGATAATAACATATTAATCATTTCCACACACACACACACACACAAAAAAAGAAGAGGAACATGATTTCTTAAGGATCATGTGACACTGAAGACTGGAGTAATGACGCTGAAAATTCAGCTTTGCATCACAGGAATAAATTACATTTTACACTTTATATTCTCATTGGGAAATCAATTAAATTGAAATAATATTTCACAATAATAGTTTTTACTGTATTTTTGATTAAATAAATGCAGCCTTGGTGAGTATAAGAGACCCAAAACTTTTGAACAGTAGTGTATATCAAATTACTGTATACTATATAGTACAGTACATCATATAGTATATACATTTTTACAAGTATCCTAAAATATATATCCCACTATATAATTTAAACCTTTTATTTTATTAAAATTCCAACAAAAAATAACCATACTATGAATGATACCGTAATATAAAATCTCATACCATGACACCACGTTTGCTAAGGTACACACATACACACGCTCAAGGCAGCTTTTCATGTTGTTCTGTAACTGATTGACTCTGTGTGCAGGTATGATCACCAGGTATGTGTGTGTGTGTGTGTGTGTGTGTGTGTGTGTGTGTGTGTGTGTGTGTGTGTGTGTGTGTTCATGTTTATATTACATTGTGCGGACCAAATGTCCCCACAAAGATAGCAATATCTGAAATCCTTGTGGGGACATTTTTTGGTCCCCATGAGGAAAACAGAGTATAAATCATACTAAGTGATGTTTTTTGAAAATGTAGAAATGCAGAAAGTTTTGTGTGATGGTAGGTTTAGGGGTAGGGTTAGTGTAAGGGGATAGAATATACATTTTGTACTGTATAAAAATCATTATGCCTATGGAGAGTCCCCACAAAGATAGCGGACCGGACGTGTGTGTGTGTGTGTGTGTCTGGATACTGCAGGCCCTGTTTAGACTCAGAGCTCAGCTTTTGAGGAGGCCCTATGTCACGACGCCAAGCATAGCAACCACAAAGAGAGTTTAATCCCTTTCATACAAAGCTTCTCTCTTACCACAGCACACATACACACACATACACAACCATCCATGCAGAGGCGCACAGACACACACGGGTCTTAAAGCATTACATTTCCATTCTGAGTAACCATAGCAACCTTAATGTCCAACTCCAAAGAGGGCTTTTTTCTACGTCTGTCTGTCTCTCGTTCTTTCCAACAACATTCCTGTGCAATAGTAAGCAAACTGTGCAGTTTTAAAGGCAGAACTTGCTTTGTCGGGGTGTCAAACATCAGAGAAAATAATAAAAGAGTGAGAATAAAGATTAACAACTTCATCCGACTCTGAAACTCAGTTATGAACAGGACATTTATTGCAGATGAAGTATATTTTTGACTGAAAAACCATGTTCTATTGTTCATACAAACAGATTTCGCTCAAATCGCATGCCTCCGTTGAGCCAATGTTGATTCGTCCAGAAAAGTCAGGGTTGTTCAAAACAAATGGTGAGAGTTTGGCTGCTTGGTTTGACCCAGATAGTCCCTGTATAACTACACAATCTGGGAACAAAATGCATCTTTGAACATTGACAGCAATTCATAGCCCTGTATTCCCTCTTACAAAATGTAATTAGCCACACATTTTGCTGTGATTAATCACAGTTAATCATGTTCGGTGCATTATTAATTTTGATATGATTAATACACTATACCGTTATGAAGTTTTGGGTTGGTAAGATTTTTTTAATGGTCTCTTATGCTCTAAAAGTCTCTTATGCTCACAAATGCTGCATTTATTTGATCAAAAATCCAGTAAAACAGTAATATTAATATTAAATATAATATTAAAATATTATTACAATTATAAATAACTGTTTTCTATTGTAATATATTCTAAAATGCTATTTATTCCTGTGATGCAAAGCTGAATTTTCAGATTTTTCATTACTCTTCAGTGTCACATGATCCTTCAGAAATCATATGCTGATTTGTTGCTTTAATAACCTTTATTATTATAATTATCCATGTCGAAATCAGTTGTGTTGCTGGAAATCCAAATTCCAATTTTTCTGGAAATTGTGATGCATTTTTTTCAGGATTCTTTGATAATACGTTTTCAATAGGACAGCATTTATTTGAAAGATTTGGTAACTTTATACATGCATTTACTGTCATGTAAATCAAATGAATGGATGCTTGGTCAAAACTTTTAAATGATAGTGTATTTTGACACATTTAACTCCCACAATAGCGTAGAATCAACATGAAGTATATTTTAGGCATCTTTTGTACATTAAGGCCAGTATCACAGATATAGATGCCAATAGTAGACTTGTATTTCTCAGTTTCTAAGGAAGAGTAATTATGAGCAATTACAGCCATTAAAAGTGACATTTGAAATCCATTATTTTTACCATTTAGTCTAAACTGAAAACAACAGTTTTAATGTATTATCTATTAACAACTGAACATAATCAAATGCAATCAGACGAATACCACATAAGAGTGTAGTATATACTTTCATTTCCGTACAGCACACTTTACAGTGTCTACAGTACATCTATTCTGCAGATTGTCCTCTAATACCTGAACAGAAAATGCAAAAAAAAAAAAAAAAGATCAGTAGTCAGTTGTGAATGTTTAGTATATGGACTAAACATTCACCTTTTGGGCTGGGTATGAAGAATTTTCACAATATACAAAAAGAGAAGATCCAAACTAGCCACTGTACTGTGTCTAAGTATCTGAAATTGTACAGCCCTCGGGGGCAAACAGAGATTTAGCGCTTGAGTTCACAACAGCAGGAAAACGACACTGACATGGTCATCAGGATGGACTCTTGAAATCCGCTCTCAGAGAAACCACATTCGCTCCCCTGGGAAACCCGGAGCGTTAAAGTAACACAGGCTCACTGTGCATTGTGGACAGAAGCAGACAATCTCTTGAAGTTCCCCGACTGACAGCTCCCGAGGTGCCGTGTACACCGCAGCATACACACGTTATGAAGGTGACAAAGCCCTCCACGGTTTGGCCCTCCCGCAGCTCTGCTGTCCAGCACTATTTGTGAGTGTGTCAGGGACGTTTGACTAGCTTTTAACTTCCAAATTCCAAAGCTGCTCCCTTAAGACATACACTGCATGGTCTCATCCAATAACACAATAGACTTTGAAAAGAGAACTGGGCTTCTGTGTATTGAAACCATTCCAAATTCTAGTGCGCTGTCAGAATAGACTGCATTTAAAGGCATTGTAAGCACAGTACTGATGCAAAGCTGTTCCAAATATGGACAGAATTGTGGAATCCAGTCTGGAATTTCAAACCGCTTTTCGTTTGAAAGCGTACCGAGACCATCTTCGAGGAGGTCTCGGTACGCTTGTTTGGTCCGCTTTTGGTGCGTGCCCTAGTGCGATTGTTGCATTCACACCTGTGCAAACGAACCCTAACAAACAAACTTTAGTGCGATTCAACCGAACTAAATGAGGCAGGTGTGAAAGCACCCAAAGTCAGACAAAAACATGCTAAAGTATTTGCAATTGATATCAATTTAAACTAGAACAAATTTTCATTTAAATGCAATTAACATGCAATAAATTTTTACGCTCATTTCACACTCAGGTATATTCTTTTAAAGCATGTTATTTAGGTATAGCATTGCTCTTTCAAAAAAAAAGTATGCTAAAGTGTACTTCCTTTACTCAAGGGACAGCAATGTAGGATTTTCATACTGAAGGACAGATGGCATTAAACAATGAGAGATATCGTCTGCATAAGCAAAATAAGGCATGTATAAACATGTTTGCCAATCTTTCTTTGAATTTAAACTCCTCTCTGGCCTCCATATTTATTTTCTAACTTGCCCTAAAAGACGGTCACAGCGTTTCTGACGCCTTTTATTCAGAGAGCTCTTTGATTGAATTAGACTCATGAATACGAATGGCGCCGTTTAAGCTTCCAGCAGTGAGCTATTGACAGCCGTGGAGCACGAGGGAATCGTTCAAAGAGCGCAGCACACTTCCACACACGCATCTCGCTCAAAGAGCTTGTGTCACACCGGCATGACTTCAGAGACGGTCAGCACTGGACACCATCGTCACACATCACTGGTATCACAACGCCTCACAGCTTGTGGAAGATCTGAGCATCAAACCAGCCAACAGCCTGAGGAAGAAAACGGCCATCATCATCCGAATAGTAGCGAACTTAACTGCCATAGCAAAGTGGCTTTTCGACAAAACCGCATGGAAGACGACCGCAAGATCCTTCAGAACATTTGAACCATTTCAAAGAGCTTTTTGGAGCGTGAAAAGCTGAGTGGTGGCGTTTATTCTAAGTGTGTGATGACTAAATTGCCCGGTCAGACTGAAATATCAGAAACAGCGAAAGGCTGATTGCTCATTAGAACATGCATTTAGAGGTTGTCTAGAGGAATGAAAAGGGCAAATAAGAAAGTCGTAATTGTCTCATGAGTTCTAATATCACATTATCATTATGTTGTCTAGATGAGGACAACATGCTGTTATTGTTCGAACCTGGGTGAGGGTTTTGTCAAAAGAGTTTAACTCCTACTAGAGCATGCAATTAAATCTGCATAGTCCTTCAGGCTATTCTGACTGTGTCAGCCACCTAGAAAACCCTAAAGACAATGCAGCCAGCTACGCTTTAACAACCAGACAGAATAGCCACACAAAAAGTCAAAACACTTTAGCAATGCCCTATAGCAACTAGCCAGTGCACCATAGATTCCGTACATATATTTTGCAGCCATTTTTCTCATATTTTTGAAAGAGGTGGTTGATTATGATTTCACTTCTTTAACTTTATAGTGTGTAATGTTGCTGTTTGTGCATAAACAACATCTGCAAAGTTACGACGCTCAAAGTTCAAAGCAAAGGGAGTTTACAAAATATGCTATTCAATGATAGCTACATACATTCATCAACTAACCATTCAGATTGCATGTCCATCTTTGTCTGACTCCGGTTTGAACATAAAAGGCTAAAAGTTTTTGAAATGTTCAGTGCGTGTCTGTGTGTGAGGTAACTGAAGATGCTAACACACACAAGCTCTTGTAGCTCCGTCCTCTGTGCCGGGAGAAGCAGCTCGTTTGCATTTAAAGGGACACACACAAAAAAGGTGGGTTTTTGAGCACACTCAAAAACTGACAATTTTAACATGCCTTAAAAAAATATGTCAGTCAAAAATATTTTGAGCAAAAACTTCACACACACTCTGGGGACATCAGAGACGTAATTTACATCTTGTGAAAAGGGCATTAGAGGACCCCTTTAAAGAGCCCTGAACCAAGCCAACCAGCTACAAAATTAATCACAGCATTAAAGAGCTTTGAGTAGTTTTGAGTAAAAAAGTATTTGAAAATCTCTCCATATATATATATATGCAATATATAGCAAAACATGATGACAGAAAGAGTGAACACTAACTGCTTAACTTCACAGGAAAACACAATCTCACAAGCCATCAATCCTCATCGACCAATGAAATGCTTCGACACCAGCCAGCTGTTTCCTGTTCCTGCAGGAGGTACAGTGCCGTACCAGCCGCATTCCATCCACACAAATATGAAAACGGTCTCTAAATCACGTCAACTTTATTGAAGTTAAATTCTTCCTGTGCCCTCCTGACCAGAGCGATGATATAATCACAGTATCTCTAGAGAGACAGACGCAGGGAGATGAAGGGCGCTATACTGAGGGCTTTGTGGGAGGAAGTGGTGCCCACTTGATTCTACTGAAGGGAGACACAAGCAACGGATGAGAAAATGTGGAGAACATCAAACACGTTTCTGTATTTTTACTCCCACAGCCAATTAAAAACAAGGGTAGAAGGATAAAAGGCAGAGAGAATAAGATTGTGTTAGTGATCTGAAACATATGTCTAGATCGGAGAGATTGAAATAGATTTTGTGTCTCTCAATTGCTGTGGACTGCAGACCAGTGACAAACTGATGTTCAATGACATGAAAAACATTATACTGATGTATAAAGCGTCTCTATCCGTGAATGATTTACAGCATTTGTTTACCATAATGATTATTACTTGTCACCACCACTTTATGAAATTGCTCATGATGGACTGTATATCATAAACAGAAAGTTTTCATACACGGTAGTAGCTGCTATGGTGAGTTGATTTGGAGTGAAAATATAAAGACCATCAGCTGAATGATTTACTGTTAGATCAGACTAGACAGATGGCCTGCCACGTCCGACTGTGGCGGATGAGGAAGGGATGAAGATATCAAATTGAATTACATCATTTGTTCATTTGAACTTTTAAACTGTTCAACTAGAATGACTCCTGGTGAAAAACACCATATGCAATACATTACAATTAGGCCTACTTGATTTAAAATTAGTCAGCATATCATGTAATAAAAAAATTTAACACGTTACAATAAGGTTCCATTTGTTTCAAAATAATACTTCTAAATCATATATTAATTTTAGTTCATATTAATTTTATGAAGTGTTACCACAATTTTTTGTATCTGTTTTCAAAAAATGTATAAATGCTATAAACCCTTTGACCATTACATTGTTGAAAATTAAATAATTAATGTACAAATTTAATTATTAAAATTTTATATAAAATATATATATTACAAAATATATTTTACTCTAAAACTGCAAGAAAATGAAAGCCAAAAATCTTAAGAATTTGTGTTCCAAATTTTAGGTTAATATCTCAAAAAATAATCTTTCAGTAAGATAATAATAACTGTGGAATTCATTGCCAGACCACCTGAGGGTTCCACAGTCTGTTGACCATTTTAAAAAAGGCTTAAAAACCTTTTTATTTAAAAAAAGCTACAACTAATGCAGAATTTACTGTTTTTGCGTTTTCTTTTTCTTGCCCCTGTTTTTACTTCTGAAATATGTTTGCTGTAGCACTTTGAGATTTGTTCGCAAATGGAAAGTGCTTTATAAATAAAATGTATTATTATTATTATTAAGATTGTATTTGGGCGCAGTACCAATTTCTTTCCCTAGATGGACAGCCAAGCTTCCTTACTGACCATATAAGGGTGCCTCTTCTTTCATTATGTTTTGAGTGATCTGAACCATGTATTTCCATAATTTTCATCCAATTTATGAAGTAGACATCCTATTTAGAAGTAGTATGGGTGGTTTGACAATATTTGATTTGAATTCAACCTCTAATAAACACATAAAAAGAGCACACGTGCGTTATAGCTCGCAGCCGCATCACAAATCGAGAATCCATGTATTATATTTATTTAAACATTATATTATATTTTTATATATATTATATTTTAATATTATATTTAAAACATTTTCAGACCTTTTTTTCTAATACAATTGAATTGGTGTTATCTTTTGAACTCTTGGCATGAAAACAAACTGAGGTTTCTACCAATCTTTCATGATTTTTCATGTTTATTGCTATTTCAAAATAAAGGTCATAACACGCCTACTGCATATGAAATATTCTTGTTGCAAATTGATAAATTACTGCTCCTCTGTAATTTATTTTAAAAATATAAAAACTAGAGATTGTCAGCTTTCAAATTATATAGTTTGTCAATATTACTTTTTACTAAGATATTATTGTTTTAAAAAATATAATGGCAACCGTCCCACTTATGTCCCATTTTTTCAAAAATGCTGACGGGGTAAAGGTTAATTGTGACTATTTGATTAATTAATCAGTGTATCATGTAATCATTTTTTAGTCAATAAACAGATATATTATACAGAACACCCATGCAAATACAGACACACAAGCATACACTCAATAACATAACTGTTAAACAAACTGTTAATGTGTAGCACGATTTCTAAATGGCTTGTACAGATATTTAATGAGTAAATTAGACTTGAAGTAAATGAAAAATAGATGAAGAGAGAGATCTAGTTTTTAATGAGGCCTGAAGTGTGGGTTTGAGCAGCACTGCCATCAATGTTTAGAGTCTGATGAAACATTGCTGTAATTGGAAAACTAAGTCTTGACTCATTTTGTGTGTGTGTGTGTGTGTGTGTGTGTGTGTGTGTGTGTGTGTGTGTGTGTGTGATAGAGAGAGCTCTGATTCTGTCCATCAGAATTTCTATTCTGATAAGAAAATTCAAAAGAACAGCATTTTTTATAGAAATAGAAATGTTCTGTAACATTATAAATGTCTTTACTGTCACTTCCGATCAATTTAAAGGGTCATGAAACTATCTTTTCTAGTAGATTTTAACAGTTACACTTCATAGAAGAATGTTACCATCCACTTCAAACAGTGAGATCACATATACAGTGAGAGATGCATGGATAAAAAATTGTGTTTGTTTTCGCTTTGCAAGAGTTTTCCGCATTGCATAAGTTGTCTTCCATAGATCCTGAGTCTTCGACACAAGTGTGATTCATCCACACTGTGAGGGTAACCAGTCTTCACAGCCCATAACCTTCAAAGAGCTTATAAAAAACAGAAAATAAGCCTCAAAAGTTATTAAAGATGCAACAGTGTGCAGTATGTTTCAAACAGCTGTGCTTTTATTTGTGATTTAAATTGTAGCTGTCACAGGATGTATTTGTGTTCATTTATGGTGAGCTTACAAAACCATGTATAATGTATGTTAGTATTGCTGCATGTAATGGTGAATTGCAGCGTGAATTTGTGGGAAGCTTTGATGCTTCCACTCAATGAGAGTGAAATAAAATGGTCTTAATCAGAAGCCGTTGTTGTGTTGTCTCCTCTACTCCACTACGCCCAAAAAAATGTGGTGAGAAATAACTGGTGCAAAAATGGGGTTTCATGACTCTTTAATGCATCCTTGCTGAACAAAAGTTTGCTTAAAGTCCCCCTGTGGTGAAAATTAAGCTTTTAATGTTGTTTATATAACTATGTGGTGTTTTATTATGCTTTAAGACAAACCATGTGCAAATTCATAAGTCAAAACAATTTCTGAGTATTTTCTCCACTGCTGTGAACCAAAGAATGCGGTTTGTGATCATCAACGAGTGGATCTTTGAGCTGGTGTGAGTGAGTGGAGGTGGGGCTAATTTGCAAATTCATAGAACCACGTATACTAAATTAGGCAAGGGTGTAGAGTTCTATTCAAGCTTTTTTAAGGCATAAAGAATTTTTTTTTCCAAGGAAAAAAACGTTTAAATATGTAATTTTGGTGATCAAAGATGAGTTTTAAAGTCCCCATGAAATCAAAATTGACCATACTTACTTTGCCTAAATTGATCGTTTTGTGGTGAACATTTTTGGCTTTGTAATCTTTAATCAAAGTCTGAAAATGCCCCTCCCCTCTGCCTTGGAGGACCTTCCCTGATGACGTAGGTTTGACGGTTTGGGTGGAAACTATAAAGCACCCCAAAATCACAACCGCAACAGCTTCTGTTGTCTTCAGCAAGCGCTCTGTGTGTGAATCTGTCCCAGTGTTTTTGTCTGTCTTTAGTGATTGCTAGGCAGGAGTTTTTCACAAAAAAACAAAAAAAACGATATAAATAGATATACAGTGAAGAAAATAAGTATTTGAACACCCTGCTATTTTGCAAGTTCGCCCACTTAGAAATCATGGAGGGGTCTGAAATTGTCATCGTAGGTGCATGTCCACTGTGAGAGACATAATCACAAAAAAAAAATCCAGAAATCACAATGTATGATTTTTTTACTATTTATTTGTAAGATACAGCTGCAAATAAGTATTTGAACACCTGTCTATCAGCTAGAATTCTGACCCTCAAAGACCTGTTAGTCTGCCTTTAAAATGTCCACCTTCACTCCATTTATTATCCTAAATTAAATGCACCTGTTTGATGTCGTTAGCTGCATAAAGACCCCTGTCCACCCCATACAATCAGAATGAATCCAACCACTAACATGGCCAAGACCAAAGAGCTGTCCAAAGACACTAGAGACAAAATTGTACACCTCCACAAGGCTGGAAAGGGCTACGGGGAAATTGCCAAGCAGCTTGGTGAAAAAAGGTCCACTGATGGAGCAATCATTAGAAAATGGAAGAAGCTAAACATGACTGTCAATCTCCCTCGGACTGGGGCTCCATGCAAGATCTCACCTCGTGGGGTCTCAATGATCCTAAGAAAGGTGAGAAATCAGCCCAGAACTACACGGGAGGAGCTGGTCAATGACCTGAAAAGAGCTGGGACCACCATTTCCAAGGTTACTGTTGGTAATACACTAAGACGTCATGGTTTGAAATCATGCATGGCACGGAAGGTTCCCCTGCTTAAACCAGCACATGTCAAGGCCCGTCTTAAGTTTGCCAATTACCATTTGGATGATTCTGAGGAGTCATGGGAGAAAGTCATGTGGTCAGATGAGACCAAAATAGAACTTTTTGGTCATAATTCCACTAACCGTGTTTGAAGGAAGAAGAACGATGAGTACCATCCCAAGAACACCATCCCTACTGTGAAGCATGTGGGTGGTAGCATCATGCTTTGGGGGTGTTTTTCTGCACATGGGACAGGGCGACTGCACTGTATTAAGGAGAGGATGACCGGGGCCATGTATTGCGAGATTTTGGGGAACAACCTCCTTCCATCAGTTAGAGCATTGAAGATGGGTCGAGGCTGGGTCTTCCAACATGACAATGACCCGAAGCACACAGCCAGGATAACCAAGGAGTGGCTCTGTAAGAAGCATATCAAGGTTCTGGCGTGGCCTAGCCAGTCTCCAGACCTAAACCCAATAAAGAATCTTTGGAGGGAGCTCAAACTCCGTGTTTCTCAACGACAGCCCAGAAACCTGACTGATCTAGAGAAGATCTGTGTGGAGGAGTGGGCCAAAATCCCTCCTGCAGTGTGTGCAAACCTGGTGAAAAACTACAGGAAACGTTTGACCTCTGTAATTGCAAACAAAGTCTACTGTACCAAATATTAACATTGATTTTATCAGGTGTTCAAATACTTATTTGCAGCTGTATCTTACAAATAAATAGTTAAAAAATCATACATTGTGATTTCTGGATTATTTTTTTTAGATTATGTCTCTCACAGTGGACATGCACCTACGATGACAATTTCAGACCCCTCCATGATTTTTAAGTGGGAGAACTTGCAAAATAGCAGGGTGTTCAAATACTTATTTTCTTCACTGTATATGCCAAGAAGAATGTGTTATCTCCATCTAAGAGAACCTCTTTTCTGGGGGTATTATGGGATTCGGTATCGATGCGGGCTCACCTGTCTCCTGCCCGCATCACTTCGATTCTCGAAGCTAGGCCAGTTGCTCACTGTAAGGCAGTTCCAGAGATTTCTGGGTCTCTTGGCAGCAGCGTCCAACGTCATACCTTGCGGCCTGCTGTACATGAGACCATTACAGTGATGGCTCAGAACCAAGGGGTTATCCCCGAGGGGAAACCCCCTCCACACGATCAAAGTTACACGGCGTTGCCTCCGTGCTCTGGCCATATGGAGGGATCCTTGGTTTCTGTCCCAGGGCCCTGTGTTGGGTGCTCTTTGTCGTCGTGTACGCTAACGACAGATGCTTCCCTCACACGCTGGGGGGCGATCATGAGTGGTCGTCCAGCCCAGGGTCTGTGGCAAGACCATCATCAGTTATGGCATATAAATTGGCTAGAGATGTTGGCGGTGTTTCAGGCTCTGAAACACTTCCTCCCAGACCTGAGAGGTCATCATGTTCTGGTCCGGTCCGACAACACATCGGTGGTCTCTTATATAAAATGATCAGCAGGTCTGCGCTCTCGCCCGTTATACAAGCTGGCTCGCCAGATCCTTCTATGGTCCCAGGGGAAGCTTCTTTCAGTAAGGGCGATTTATATCCCAGGGTACCTAAATCAGGGAGCGGACATCCTGTCGAGGCAGGGGCCGAGGCCCGGGGAGTGGAGACTCCATCCCGAGGTGGTGGAGCTCCTTTGGACGCAGTTCGGCCGTGCCGAGGTAGACCTGTTTGCGTCCAGGGAGACATCACACTGTCCACTGTGGTTCTCTCTAAGTCATCCAGCCACGCTGGGGTTGGACGCTATGGTACAGGCGTGGCCGAGGTCACGCCTGTACGCCTTTCCCCCGATTGCTCTGCTCCCAGGAGTTCTGGAGAGGGTTCGCCGGGACGGGGTCAGTCTATTATTGGTAGCCCCGTTTTGGCCGGCCCGAGTATGGTTTGCGGACCTTCTCTCACAGGCGAGCGGGTTGATCTTTCACCCCCGCCCAGAATTGTGGAATCTATGGGCTTGGCCTCTGAGGGGGCCCAGCTCGTAGGTGCTGGTCTCTCAACCGAGGTTGTTAAGACCATCCTTCACTCCAGAGCTCCTTCCACGAGGAAGTTATACGCCTTGAAGTGGAGACTCTACACTTCTTGGTGTGGAGAACACCAGCTGGACCCAGTTAACTGCCCAGTGGGTGCAGTGCTGGAGTTCCTGCAGGAGCGTTTCTCCTCAGGGCTATCCCCCTCCACACTAAAGGTGTACGTGGCGGCACTGGCTGCTTACAATGTCCCTTTCAGTGGAGTCTCTTTGGGGAGACACCCATTTATAACTCGATTTCTTCGTGGTACTTTGAGGCTGAGGCCTGTAGTCCACACGAGGGTGCCGACGTGGGATTTGGCCATTGTTTTAGAAGGTCTTTCCCTAGCTCCTTTCAAGCCTATTGAGGAAGTTCCTGAAAAGTTCATCACTTTGAAAACTATATTTCTCCTTGCTATTTCGTCACTCAAAAGAATCGGAGACATTCAGGCTCTTTCGGGTTCTCCCTTATGCCTGGAATTTTCGCCTGGGATGGTGAAGGCTTTCCTCCACCCCAGGCCAGGTTATGTCCCTAAAGTTCCTACCAATGTGGCCAGACCTACAATTCTGCAGGCCTTCTGTCCTCCTCCGTTTACGTCGTCTGATCAGGACGGCGACCCGCCGGCCCAAAGTTGCAAGTGAGATTTTTCCGCTCTCGGGCACCAGGGGGTGCGAAACCACCACCATTCAACCCGAAATAAGCAATATAAACATTACACTGACTCCGAAGCTGTTCAGTTAAGGTAAAAAAGTTACTTAGAGCACCTTTAAAGCACTATGGATGAGATGAAACATCGCAAACATTTAGACAGACTCAACATCATAAGCGGCACTGATGAGTAGAAAAGCCATTTGTAACATAAATTACAAGCTTTTCAGACTACACATCATAAGCATTAATGCAAATCAAGCCGATTCACTGAGACTTTAGATAGTAAAAATTCTAATTCTTCAATGAGATCACATATGCATATAATGCATAAGAGCATGCGATAGAAAAGCATTTGGCTTTCAACTGCTCTCGCCGACTGACATCATAGTGAAACATACTTTTACACAGAGAGGAAGCCAATTTTGATGAGAAGCCTCTCCACTGGTATAAAGCAGTTTTACTGCTTTCGAGAGCATTTCATCTACTTTGATACTGTGTTTATGCTGAGAGTTCTTGAGTGAAAGCACTTTGTGCTGCATATGATGAATGACAGCATCCGTTATATCCCACTGAATAATTTTTCACTCGGAAATATGTTACATTATAGAAATTAAATGCGCTGTGAATGTCGTTTTGTGTTGTCATTAACCTGCAGTAGGTGACAAAATGTTTGGAACTGACTGTTAAAGACAAGCCAAATCTTCATGACAGAGATATTTCTGCTTAAATAAGGTCTTGGTTTAATGATTCTAAAAGTTTCCCAAACTCACATTATTAATTGTGGTCATGTCGAGATGCTCAAACAAATAAAGCATGAACATTTTGCAGATGGGGTCAGTGTTACACTTTCAGGGAAAAACACATACAAATTAATGTATCGGCATTATATCAGTAATAATGAAAAAATTGGTTACACTTTACTTAAAGCCTTTGGGCCCTATTTTAATGATGTAGGTGCATGGTCTAAAGCTCACGGCACAAGTGCACTTAGGTAGTGTCCGAATCCACTTTCGTTAGTTTAACGACGGGAAAATAGTCTTAAAGGGTCGTCTCTATTCTCTTAATGAGAAATGGGTGTGTTTTGGGTGTAACGTGCAATAAACCAATCAGAGTCTCATCTCCTATTCCCTTTTTATATATATATATATATATATATATATATATATATATATATATATAAATTATTATTTTATTTTTTTGTTTTTTTTTGTTATTTATATATATTTATATGCCCTTACTTTAGAGTGTGATTTTACATGCATTTATCAAACGTCACTACAATTAATTATTCCATTCTCAAATTACATCTGTTTTATTAAAATAGGCCAAGTCCTACATTATTGGCCTCTGGCAGTTATGTTAAATTCAAACTTCATGTTTGTAATGATTATTGACAAGGACACTTCACACAGTGTGCATACCAAATGATGTACAGATTTAGCAAAAGTATATTCAAAAATCAAATAAACATACATAAAACAAATAATTCAAAATAATTCCCAGGCAAATGCATGAGGGTATGTGTGATTTTTACAGCCAAGGAATCTGGCATTTCTTGAACCCCTAATAATCTGACAAAAACAACGGTTCTCTAACACTTCGTGCCTGGACTTTGAAAGAGGAAGTGAAACGTGAGATTTTAAAGGAGAAACACTGAAATAATATTTTCATGTAAAACATACTCCAGTATTAGGGTCCAAATCTCACTATTAACTAACTATTAACAACGACTTTTGCCTCAATCAACTACTAATAACTGCTTATTAATAGTTAGTAAGGTAGTTGTTAAGTTTAGGTATTACATAGCATTAAGCAGGATAAAACATTAATATGTGCTTTATAAGTACTAGAAAACAGCCAATATTCTAGTAATAAGCAAGTTAATCGTGAGACTTGGAACCTAAACTAAATTGTTACCCTTTGTTTTATTTCAACTTTAATTTTTACACTTTAGTGCACTGTGGAGAAAGTCCCCACAGAACGCAGCTTTTACAGCCACTACTTCCTTGTCCCAAGAAAAATGGCGATCTGAGGCCCATTCTCAATCTGCAACGTCTGAATCACGCCCTCATGAGACGGCCATTCAGAATGTTAACTTTGAAACAAATCCTTGTGCAGATTCGCACCGGGTATTGGTTTATATCAGTGAAAGATGCTTACTTTCACATCCAGATAGTCCCCCATCACAGACCATTCTTGAGATTCGCATTTGAGGGGGTGGCTTACCAATATATAGTCCTTCCATTGAGACTCTCTCAGGCTCCGCGTACCTTTACAAAGAGTGTAGACGATGCTATTTCCCCTCTGAGACAGTTGGGAATCCTACCTCGACGATTGGATACTTTTAGCCCAGTCGAGACAGGAGCTTTGCGCCCACAGATGCCTGCTCCTCAGCCATCTGGAGAACGTTCCGGGTTACTTGACTGTAACCCTGTTCCCTGAAAAAGCTGAACGAGATGCTGCGCTGCTTAGCGTATTGGCAACGTCTCTAATCGTCACCTGCTATGAATATAGTGTGTAAACACGTCGATAGAGTCGACCCGGAGATAATATAGCCTCGGTCGGTGACGTCATCGGCGTGCACCCTTGTTGCTGCCCCCATAACAAACGAATAGTTGCTCTGACTTACGCCACTGGCTGGTGCGGTGGACGTAAGTCTGAAGAGCATGGACTGGACACAGTCTGTGAGATCTCTCCTGCGTTGTGAACGGCGGAGGGCAGAAGGCCTCAAGAGTGACCGGATGTACAGCCAAGAAAGGTCCCGCCTCATGCATGGCACACAGGTCGATTCACTTTCAGGGTGACCCATGGCTGTGTCAAGACCTTGGACCCTTGGACATCTTCCGGTTTCTACCAGAACGGGACGATGCTGGGCTCTGTCTCCAGGAGGAAGGTGGTCCAAGATGGGCCTGGGGCCCTGTGCGAAGGCAGAATAGCCTTAGGCTCATGGGTGACTCCTATGATGAAATGGCACATCAACCATCTGGAAATAATGGCGGTAATTTTGGCCTTCAAGGAGTTCATAACAGAACTCAGGGACCATCATGTCTTGGTCAGCTCAGACAACAGGACGGTGGTTGCATTCATAAACCACCAAGGAGGTACCAGGTCTCGCCCTCTTTACAGACTGGCAAAGCAGTTTGTCTTATGGGCACAAACAAACCTCTGCTTAGTGAGGGCGGTTCACTTAGTGCTGAGCTACTCGAACATGTCATGCACCCTCCCCAGAGGGAATGGAGGCTGGTGGCACCACGCTGGCAGAACCAGCCTTGGTTCCCAGAACAGGATCCAGCTGCCGTCAGCACCACCATGGCCAATAACGCTGAGAAGGGACCTTCTCTCTCAGGCTCGGGAGACAATTCAGTCCCCCCAAACAGATTTGTGAGAACTGCATGTTTAGCTTCTCAACGGGAGCCGTCAGACTTTTCCCATGGGGCAATGAGAACAATCTCAGAGGCAAGGGCCCCATCCATGTGGTGCCTTTTCACTCAGAAATGGTCCATTATTCTCTAGCTGGTGCCAAGCTCGGAAATCAGATCCTGCTAAATGCAAGATCATAACTATTCTCACGTTTCTGTAAGAGCAGGCGCACCCCCTCCACACTCAAAGTGTATGTGGCAGCCATCGCGGCGACCCATGCACTGGTGTCTGGCCAATCAATTGGGAAATCTGACCTGGTCGTTATGTTTCTCAGAGGGGCTAGGAGGATGAATCCTCCCTGCCCTCGTTCAGTCCCGTCTTGGGACCTCTCCACAGTCCTTAGGGGTCTCAGAGGCCCTACCTTTGAGCTGCCAGAGGCGACCGACCTTCGGTCCCTCTTGTTGGTTCTAGCGTTCAGTCAAGCGAGTTGGTGATTTACAGGCTCTATCTGTGGAACCTTCCTGCATTGAGTTTGGTCCAAACGACAGTAGAATGCAGGTGAAGCGAACAGGCACCTCATCCAATCTGTCCCATAAGGGCCTTGAGAGTGTATATCGAGCGCTCTTGTCATTTTTGCCAATCAGAGCAGCTGTTCGTTTGCTTCGGAGGCCGCAACAAAGGACTTCCGGTTTCGAAGCAGAGTTGTCAGTTTGAGACACTTATGGATCGTGTAGCAGGCTCCGCCCGTGTCCGAGCCTCTCCTTATACTGGCTCTAGTTCCACATAAGCGTCATATAAAAGAGAACGTTATGGTTACTCACATAACCCTGGTTCCGAGATAACAGGAACGAGCATTGAGTCATGCCACCCTGCTTCTCAGTCGAAAGATCTGAAATAGCGTCGTTTCTACGTGACTTTAAAGCCAGTCAGCCCCGTTCTGGTGGGCTGAAATGCTATTTGTCTGTTCAACTGCACAGATGTGAACCAATCAGGCTTCAGAATTCTGTGAAAACGCAATGCTTGTTCCCGTTATCTCAGGGAACCAGGTTTACGTGAGAAACCATAAAGTTTTTTATGTTGTACAAACTGTATATTGTATCCACCAACACTAACCCTACCCCTAAACCTACCCATCATAGCACACCCATCAGCTATTTTTTTTTTTTTTTTAAGATAATTATGTATGATTTATGAGGATGTTTCCTTATGGGGACCAAAAATTGTTTTCCCAAAAGTTCAAAATGTTCTAGTATTACTATACTTGTGGGGACATTTGGTCCCCATGACATAGAGAATACTAGTACCCTACACACACAACAGCTTCTAAACTGTGAAAAATCATAGTAAAAAAAAAAACCAAAAAATGTATATATATATATATATACACTCACCGGCCACTTTATTAGGTACCCCATGCTAGTAACGGGTTGGACCCCCTTTTGCCTTCAGAACTGCCTCAATTCTTCGTGGCATAGATTCAACAAGGTGCTGGAAGCATTCCTCAGGGAGTTTGGTCCATATTGACATGATGGCATCACACAGTTGCCGCAGATTTGTCGGCTGCACATCCATGATGCGAATCTCCCGTTCCACCACATCCCAAAGATGCTCTATTGGATTGAGATCTGGTGACTGTGGAGGCCATTTGAGTACAGCGAACTCATTGTCATGTTCAAGAAACCAGTCTGAGATGATTCCAGCTTTATGACATGGCGCATTATCCTGCTGAAAGTAGCCATCAGAAGTTGGGTACATTGTGGTCATAAAGGGATGGACATGGTCAGCAACAATACTCAGGTAGGCTGTGGCGTTGCAACGATGCTCAATTGGTACCAAGGGGCCCAAAGAGTGCCAAGAAAATATTCCCCACACCATGACACCACCACCACCAGCCTGAACCGTTGATACAAGGCAGGATGGATCCATGCTTTCATGTTGTAGACGCCAAATTCTGACCCTACCATCCGAATGTCGCAGCAGAAATCGAGACTCATCAGACCAGGCAACGTTTTTCCAATCTTCTATTGACCAATTTCGATGAGCTTGTGCAACTGTAGCCTCAGTTTCCTGTTCTTAGCTGAAAGGAGTGGCACCCGGTGTGGTCTTCTGCTGCTGTAGCCCATCTGCCTCAAAGTTCGACGTACTGTGCGTTCAGAGATGCTCTTCTGCCCACCTTGGTTGTAACGGGTGGTTATTTGAGTCACTGTTGCCCTTCTATCAGCTTGAACCAGTCTGGCCATTCTCCTCTGACCTCTGGCATCAACAAGGCATTTCCGCCCACAGAACTGCCGCTCACTGGATGTTTTTTCTTTTTCGGACCATTCTCTGTAAACCCTAGAGATGGTTGTGCGTGAAAATCCCAGTAGATTAGCAGTTTCTGAAATACTCAGACCAGCCCTTCTGGCACCAACAATCATGCCACGTTCAAAGTCACTCAAATCACCTTTCTTCCCCATACTGATGCTCGGTTTGAACTGCAGGAGATTGTCTTGACCATGTCTACATGCCTAAATGCACTGAGTTGCCGCCATGTGATTGGCTGCTTAGAAATTAAGTGTTAAGGAGTAGTTGGACAGGTGTACCTAATAAAGTGGCCGGTGAGTGTATATATATATATATATATATATATAAACATAATAGAAACAATGAATTTGCTTTAAATGGCTATTGCCTCTGGATATTAGCTGTGTGTGCATGTCTGCGTGAGATGACTCAAGCTGCACCAACGAGCAGACAGGTGGCTTGCGGCCCGGAAAAGCAGATCTATTCCCACGAGGGCAAAATTCCACACAACGAAGAGTAGCGCTTCCGAATTGAGCTATCAGGTTACTCGTGCAAGAACCTTGTGCATTCAGAACCCCAGGACCTCTGCCAGTCACAGAGCACACAATGACAGACAAAGGGAAAATTCAGCCCACAAGAAATGATAATATGACACAGATGTGGGCAAAAGCAAATCTTATTTGCTTTTTTTTTTTTTTTTAATCAGATGGATAACGCTGCCCTCAGAATGCAGTTTGTTATGTAAACCCCGGAAAATCTGATCTTAAGCGCTTGACAATAACCAGACAAACAGAAAGACAAAAGCAGCACTATAGAGGATACCATAACTGACATATGAGTATGTCTAGTCTGAGAAACATTTTCCAACAGTTCAAATCAGTTCAATTCTATTGCATTATGATTAAACTCAATTTTAATCAATTACATTAAATTATATTCATTATACCAGCATGACATTTTAGAATTGTGAAAGCAATAACAGAAAATATAGAAAACAATTAAAGCTACACTGTGTAACTTTTTTAGTTTATTCTTAGCTAAAAACACTTAGTTCTTTCAAAAATATATGTGCTCATTAATGTATATTTACTTCGTTCAAGTAATAAAGTATTCTCGTGACTGTATAATATGCCATTGAAAATACATACGGGTGAGGGGTTCTAATGTCGGCCGCCATGTTGCCCCTCCATCTTGAAAGTACATTAGCCAAAGAGGGACATCAAGCTTCGCCTTTCGCGTTTTAACACTCAATGGCACCGTGTCGAGGAGGTCGAACTGGAAGCCATGTTAATCTTGGACTACATTGGCCACCGTATGAGTTAAAACGAAATCGGAATTGAGAGGAACAGAAACTAATATTCACTGGATGGTCATATACCTTTTCACCGCTAGATGGGGGTAAAAATCACACAGTGTAGCTTTAAATATATGACAAATTTTTATATTATGGATGGAAAATATAGAAATGTTTATTTTTTGATAATACTTGTTTCTAATTGTTTGGCCATTAAAATCCCACTATTACTGAGCACAGAAAGCAAACAGTAAAATGTACCTTATTTAAAAGAGATTTTGCCATTCAAACTCAGCCCAGATTTTCCGGGAACATTTGTGTCGTTGCCTGATCTGCATATATTATTTTCTTTAGTGAATCAGATACCTAATCATGCACAAATAAAGCATGTGCAAAAGTTCATTCATTGTAATTGGCCCCTTGAATATTTTTAGTGCTGTTTTTGATTTTTCACAGCTTGCTGATTACACTATCTTCATTGTTAATAGTGAATGAAATGAAATGAAATAGTGAAAGACTGTGTTTTCTCTCTCTCTCTCTCTCTCTCTCTCTCTCTCTCTCTCTCTCTCTCTCTCTCTCTCTCTCTCAGTTTCTTTTTAATAGGCTTACAGGGTAAGTGGGATCCAAGGGTTTGAGTTTGTTTCCTCTCTGGAGGTGAGCTTTACCTCCCCTCATCTCTTCGCATGTTAATGAGGCTGGAAGACGCAGAAGAACAGCTCACGCTACAGGATTCCCCAAAACAATCCCTAACAACTCAACATGGGGATGGGCTGAAAATATCGATTCCTCAATTTTAATTGATCTTCATTTTGATGAACCTATATTGATTCTTAAATCCCAAGACTGATCTTTTTTGGGGGGGTTTTCCCCTTTTGATGCATGAACGAAGCTTCACTAAACGTTATTTGTAACATACCATCCAATAATTGCAACAAGCTCTATGCTTTGGTACTTCTGATATGAAAAAAATGGCAGCTTTCAAATTATCAAACAATTAATGTCCTTTTCACGCTCTTTAATGTGGTGTGACAGTACAACACATTCTGCTGAAACTCTACATGACACACTCTACTGAAACTATGTGACATTCTACTCTACGTGACACAATTTACTGAAACTCTTCGACACATTATACCGAAACTGCAACATTCTACTCTACGTGACACATTTTGTTGAAACTCTGTGATATTCTGCTGAAACTGTGACATTTTACGGAAATACATGACATTCTATTGAAATTCTATGTGAAATTCTAATGAAACGCTATGAAACATTCCACAGAAACTCTACCTAACACTATACAGAAATTCTACAACATACTCTAAAACCTTACATAACATGTTCTACTGAAACTCTACATGACATCTACTAAATTGGTTTTACAGTTCTACTACAGTTTTAGACATTACTAAAACTGACACATTGTACTAAAACTCTGTGAAACATTCAACTAAAACTCTATGACATACTAAACTGAATATTTACAACATACTCTAAAACTTTATATAACACATTCTGCTGAAACTCTACATGACACATTCCACTGAAACCCTATGTGATACATTCCAATAAAACTCTGTGATACTGTACATTCCACTGAAACTATGTAGCATTCTACAACATGCTCTAAAACCTTACAAAACACATTATATTGAAACTCTAGGCCTATGTGATACATTCCACTGAAACTCTACATACATGAAAGTCTACAATATACTCTAAAACTCTACATAACACATTCTGCTGAAACTCTACTCGACACATTCCACTGAAACTCTACATGATAAATACCAATAAAACTCTATGCAATACATTTCACTGATACTCTTCGTATGAAACTACACTAAAATTCTACAACACACATTCTCTACAAACTTACATAACACATTATACTGAAACTCTATATGACACTCTGAATTAAACTCTGTTTGCCACATTCTAGTGAAATTCTACGACATACTCTTTACGACTTTACTAAAATTCTATGACACCTTAATCAAACTCTGTACAACATCCATTATAAACTCTATGAGACCCTCTACTTAAACATGCTCTATTCAAATTCCCCACACTTAACATGATTATGTGCGTGAGGTTAGAGGTTTGGTGTGGAGAAGAATACCATTGTTCTGCACTAGATGGACACAGTTACTGTTTGTTATCTTGCTGTGTTGCTGAGCAGCTACTTTAATTTATTTCAGGAACAACTGAGAGTACACAGAGGAACAATTACAGACACACCACGCTCTGATCCCGGTCTGTCTGACTCTTCCACTCTGCCGAGATGTGATGAGCGTCAAGCCGCATGAAATGATAGGGAAGACTGGGAAAACAGCAGCCAAAAGAGAGAGCAGCACAGCAGGATTTAATAAGCCAAATCTGCATCAGTGTATCACACACACAGTGGTGCAGCAGAAGCTAATCCAAAGGTTGCAGGTTCAAACCCCTGAAGGCTTGATTCATGGACCTGAGGATTTCTAAGGTATCCTATATCTAATTACCAACATCACTGCGTTCTTGAGTGGAGCGTTTAAACCCAGATTGCTCCAAGGGGATGTTCCCTGTTCTAATTGTACCATGAGACATTACTGGGTAAGAAACTAAACAACCAGCACACAGAAACAAAAGTGCCTTAATGCACACACAATAGGCCCAAAAGATTTGACACAATATACAGAAGTACAAAAGTGGTTTCAGCTCCGCAAGCCCAGTTTCACACATTTGCCAAATGTGTCAGTGAACAATTTATAACTTAAGGCAAAAAACTACACAACACACTTCTAAAATTCAGCACAACCTATACTTTTAAAACTCTACATTGCAAAATCTCATCGTAGCTGTGTTTGTCAAAGGTTTGGAAAGAATGTTTTTGAAAGAAGTTTCTTATGCTCACCAATGATGCATTTATTTGATCAAAAATAAACTTAATTTTAAATCTTATCATTCAAAAAAGTTACATTTGAATATATTTTAAAATGTAATTTATGTATGTGGTGAGGCAAAGCTAAATATTCAGCAGCAGATTATTTGATTAAAAAAACAGTAAATTCAGTAATATTGTGAAATATTATTACAATTTAAAGGAACTGCTTTGTATGTGACTATACTGTCAAATGTAATTTATTCCTGTGATGCAGAGCTGAATTTTCAGCATCAATACTCTGTCGACACAGTCTTCAGTGTCACATAATCCTTCAAAAATCATTCTAATATGCTGATTTGCTGCTCAAGAAACATTTCTCATTATTGCCAATGGTTCTTGCTGCTTAATGTTTTACAAGTTTAACAATTTACAAGTTTGGGGTAAGATACATATATATAGTATAAATCATTAAAAACTATATTCAGCAAAGACACATTAAATTGATCAAAAGTAACAGTAAACACATTTATAATGTAATGTATTTTGGTTTCCACAAACAAATTAACATTTACTGTAATAATATAATATAATGCTTTCCAACATTGATAATAACCATTAATAATAATTGATCACCAATACTCATTGGAATAGTTGAAAATTCATCTTTGTCATCACAGGGATAAAATACATTTACATGTGTGTGTGTGTGTGTGTATATATATATATATATATATATATATATATATATATATATGAAGAGTTCAGATGCAAAAGCCTCTAAATGCCATTTTAAATTTTCTTCTAGAATGATGATTTTTATCAAGCTTGTATATTTAAGTTCAGTAATTTCACTTAAATGGCAATGAAGATGACCTATTAATTGTCATTTAAGTGAAATTACTGAACTTAAATATACAAGCTTGATAAAAATCATCATTCTAGAAGAAAATTTCTAATGGCATTTAGAGGCTTTTGCATCTGAACTCTTCATATACACTCACCGGCCACTTTATTAGGTACACCTGTCCAACTGCTCGTTAACACTTAATTTCTAAGCAGCCAATCACATGGCGGCAACTCAGTGCATTTAGGCATGTAGACATGGTCAAGACAATCTCCTGCAGTTCAAACCGAGCATCAGTATGGGGAAGAAAGGTGATTTGAGTGACTTTGAACGTGGCATGATTGTTGGTGCCAGAAGGGCTGGTCTGAGTATTTCAGAAACTGCTAATCTACTGGGATTTTCACGCACAACCATCTCTAGGGTTTACAGAGAATGGTCCGAAAAAGAAAAAACATCCAGTGAGCGGCAGTTCTGTGGGCGGAAATGCCTTGTTGATGCCAGAGGTCAGAGGAGAATGGCCAGACTGGTTCGAGCTGATAGAAGGGCAACAGTGACTCAAATAACCACCCGTTACAACCAAGGTGGGCAGAAGAGCATCTCTGAACGCACAGTACGTCGAACTTTGAGGCAGATGGGCTACAGCAGCAGAAGACCACACCGGGTGCCACTCCTTTCAGCTAAGAACAGGAAACTGAGGCTACAATTTGCACAAGCTCATCGAAATTGGACAATAGAAGATTGGAAAAACGTTGCCTGGTCTGATGAGTCTCGATTTCTGCTGCGACATTCGGATGGTAGGGTCAGAATTTGGCGTCTACAACATGAAAGCATGGATCCATCCTGCCTTGTATCAACGGTTCAGGCTGGTGGTGGTGGTGTCATGGTGTGGGGAATATTTTCTTGGCACTCTTTGGGCCCCTTGGTACCAATTGAGCATCGTTGCAACGCCACAGCCTACCTGAGTATTGTTGCTGACCATGTCCATCCCTTTATGACCACAATGTACCCAACTTCTGATGGCTACTTTCAGCAGGATAATGCGCCATGTCATAAAGCTGGAATCATCTCAGACTGGTTTCTTGAACATGACAATGAGTTCGCTGTACTCAAATGGCCTCCACAGTCACCAGATCTCAATCCAATAGAGCATCTTTGGGATGTGGTGGAACGGGAGATTCGCATCATGGATGTGCAGCCGACAAATCTGCGGCAACTGTGTGATGCCATCATGTCAATATGGACCAAACTCCCTGAGGAATGCTTCCAGCACCTTGTTGAATCTATGCCACGAAGAATTGAGGCAGTTCTGAAGGCAAAAGGGGGTCCAACCCGTTACTAGCATGGGGTACCTAATAAAGTGGCCGGTGAGTGTATATATATATATATATATATATATATAAAGGTTTTTTTTTTAGAGTGTAATAATATTTCACAATATTAATGTTTTTTATAGTATTTTTGATCAAATAAATGCATCCTTTGTGAGCTCAAGACACTTCTTTCAAAACCATTAAAACATCTTAATTATTATAAACTTCTGATCTGTAATATATAATGCATGATTCTGGCCTAATTGCGTTTGTGTGTCTCACCTCTGGCTCATGATCTTGTACGCATCAGGCAAATAACAGCGGGTGTTCTCCATCTGCGCAGGGTCGGCGTCGCAGATTTTGTCATCAGTTCGACCATAATTTGCACTCTCAATCATGATGACGTCCGTGCCGGGACAGCGCAGCTCAATTGGGTAACTTTCACACGACAACTCCCGTCGAACAACTGCCATGGGCACCGGAGCACGACTGAATGCTGCAAAAGAGAGAACAGACATTCAGTCAAATAAAAACTACAAGGTTATATGACAATTAATGCTTATTAAAGTAAGAGATTAAATAAATAAATAAAAAACTGAGCAAAAATTACACAACAAGTCACGAGACATAAGAATCAGTGACATTTGTCATCGTTGACATCAAACCTTGAGATATGAGCTCTCAAATGAGATATGAAAGCTGTGTCAAAGAAGATCATTGGTCAAAAAAATTGACTATTCTCATCACACAAAGCTACCGTATGGCTTGCAAAGACTTGGAATATAGCGCACAAGTCGTATATAGAGTACTTTTATGGCGTAATTTTATAACCATGACAGTCCCGGGTCACCATTCATTTTCTGTGTATGAAAAAGAGACATTCTGATAAAATTATCATTTTGCATTACAAAGAAAAAAAAGGAAAGTAAACCATTACTTTTCTTTAAACTGTTTGAAAATAAAAAAAAGTTTTTTTGTGAGGCAAAAAATATTCAAATGGAATCCTTGATAACATGCATTTATTTACACCCCTAAATATTGACATCACATAATGTTCAGATTAGTGGTAGACCGATATGGGTTTAAAAATAATTGATTTAAAAATTATAGCATTTGCACCAGGCAAGTAACATTCATTTATGTGAATAAGTCACATTCCATACCTAAGATAAATTGAATGTGGTTCAAATGGATTGCGGATAATTTAGTGGATAAGATGTAGGCGTTTCTGGATTGAGTGGCAGAACATATACAACAGGATCAGAGATCATTTCTCTGCTCTAAATCTTTCCAGATCAGAGTCTTTAGTCCCGGCTGATGGACTAAAGCTGAGCTTGTCTTCAGCTCAACCCCATGGGTTTATCTTTGGGACAGTAAAACCCGGATTGTGTGGTCACTGAAGTATTTCGGTGTGGATTTGCTCTGGACGACTGTCACGATGGAAGAGCTGTGAGACTCCTAGCAGAGACAGCAACGTTTTGATTTAAAGTCTCAGCGCATTTGATGGACACACAAGTCCAAAAGTTTGTCTGATATTCCCTGAATCTAAGTGAGAGAACAAAAATAAATAAATAAAATAAATCCCCATCTTATCTCAAAGTGCTCACCATATATTGTAAAATAAAAAGTATGTGTACGTCTCTGTATATTTACAATTCACCAACATGAATAAGTATAGACTGAATTTGTAAACTTTGTGAACAAGAAATTCATTAAAGAGGTTTCCTCACCTCTTCATCTCATTATTTGATAACATGAAAGAACTGTGGAAATAAGTCAGATTCTTGTTCCTGATGCAAACATCAGTTATAAAACAGGGTGGCATAAAAAAAAAACCTGATCTCCACAATGAATGCTCTGACACACACAGATCCACCATTCACTGCCCACTGTGCGTCAGTAGGTTTGATTTTAATTGGTTTCCAGCTTCCGTACTGCACCTTTTGTGTGAATCTCTGCGTTTAAGCAGAGTGTGATAGTTGTCACACTTGTGTGAACAAACACTCGCCCGCCGATAACAGATCATTAACCACGAGACGGGACGCAGCGGAGCTCTCACACACACTCACGCTCCTCCTATCCTGTTTACTTTCACTTCATACGACATACCGCTGGAGAGACAGACTGACAGTTCGATCTGATGATAAAACAGACAAAAGAAACCCAGACTTATAGGAGTAACCCAAGTGATATACTGAATAGAGGTTAAAATATGTAGGTTATATTATATTATAATAATGTAAAATATATTATATGTAGGTCAAACCACCCAGAACAAACTAGCAATTACCCTATAGCAACCTAACCTTACTCACTCTCACTCTCTCTCTCTCTCACTCTCACTCATATATATATATATATATGATACAGTACAAAATGTATAGACAAGTAACAAGAACACAGTAAACAAGTGAAAATGGAGTAATAGCAAATTAATTAAAATATTAATTAAAATACAATAGCACACACAGTGCACGCGTATGTGTGTGTGTGTGTGTGTGTGTGTGTGTGTGTGTGTGTGTGTGTTATGAAATGATTGTGTTTTTGTGGTCCTTTTCTCTCCTATTCCACACCCTGACACCTGGACTGCTCTGACATTTAAAAGTCATCATTAACATCAAAACACAAGCCCATGGGGCTCAGACACACACACACACACACACACAGAGACACACACACACACATTCCAAGGGGCCTGGTCAGTGTAATCTCACAAAAGAGAGAAAATCTGCCTAAACACACAGGTCAGAAACATCAGGGTGATGGATTAACCATGCTGAGAGAGTGTGTGTGTGTGCGTGTTGACAGATGGTCTTCAGCAGTCTGACGACACTGTTTAAAGAGTCTCTGCATTGTCTTATGAGTGACAGACAAAGACAATGAAGTTCTTACCTTTTTTGTACCTTTACACACAATAACAAATGAAGAACTCAACCTAACATTACACAACCTAACAAAACATTCACACAAACCTTTCATCCTTTTACATTGTTATGTTGAGTTCAGTGGGAAGGACACATGGCTCCATATAAAAACAATACAGTATAATAGTATAATCTTAGTTAAAATATCATTTTATTTATCTCATGGTATAATATGAAAACAATATCGCACGAGCAAGAGTGTAACAGAATGTGACTGGGCCAAACAAGTATGTGCAACTTCTGTGTGAAACTACTTTCTACGATTTTCTCAAGAGTTCAAAAGATGCCTCCATTAAATATACAAAAATGCCATGCTAGAAATAGCAACGAAGGTTGTTTCTGATTTGCTTATTTGCAACAGTTCGATAATCATAAATGTAATATTGAGTAACTTACATTTTAGATATAATATTGTCCGTTACTTGTGTTGCTCCGCCAAAGAGAGTAGTTCCAAAAAAAGTCATATCTGAGCCCGTGTGTTTTGATCTTGAATAGATTCAGTGTTTTTGAACAAATCGTTTGAGTGAATGATTCAATGATTCAACGACATAAAGAGAGTCACAGGTTTCATTCCAGAAAGAATCCGCATTTTCAAACAAATGGGTTGAATGAATGGTTCATTGACTCGTGGTGTAAAAGACATTTGTTTGCCGCCACCTATTGGTGTCACCATTAAAACTGCAGAAAGAGTATATCCCATTATATTATATTATATTATACATTTTATATTTAATCTCTTTCATTCACAATATATTTTGTTAACATAATATACAATGTATTGCAACATTCTGTTTATCAGGGATGGTTATTTTGGAAAGATGCAACTTAATGAATTCATCTTAATAAAATTATGATTTCACTAAAATTGTGTTAAACTTGCATTAAATTCCCATGAGTTTTGTCATTGACTTTCAGATGTTTGTGATTACTGCATTTTTATTTATTTTTATTTTTAGCTTGTTTGTGTAAACATCTAAAAGACAAAGAACGGCCTGAGATTTGAATGCGGCTCAATAGAGGATTCAGCTTTCTGAGCCTGGATGCAATGCATAACCGGATAAATTTACAGTAGACATTTCCATGACATAACATTTTGTAACATTACATAGTACTTCATGACTTTTTAGACCTTTACAAAGTTCAAAACATTCCTAGTCTGTGTGTGTTCGTGCTTTTCTTGATTGTTCTCAAAGTAGCTTATATTGAGCAGTGAAGCCAGACACTAATTACCGTTGTTTGGTTTTCTTTCTCTTTCTAGCAATTGATTCTTTTACTGAAGCACTAAATAAGCATTGACAGAAAGAGCAAATGAATGCAATAACTTGGACACAGCGCGTGTCTGTGTGTGAGTGTGCGTGTGTGTGTGTGTGTATGCAGACCATCTGAGGTTGTCGGTTTGTGTTTGCTTGTTTGCAGGTGGCAAACACACAGTCCTGTGAGTCTTGAGCGATGGCGTCGGATGGTTTGACCAGCTCAGTCCATTAGCATCAGTCTGCATGATGAACGCCTCCACCTGTGTGCATATGCATCACTGTTTCCCTTTCACTCTGCAGTTACACACTGATTCCCGTGCACAAACACCCTGTAAATGTATCAGCTTTGATATATCAAAGATATGTGAGCACAATTCTGTTTAGCATTTTCAAAACTTATGAAGAAAAAAGCTCTATATATATATATATATATATATATATATATATATATATACACACACACACACTGACACACACAATTTATTCCTTTGTGCATGTGTGTAAGACAATACATAATTTGACAATGTGAACAACACTTTAATGAACACGACTTTCATTACATCGAAGTTCATTTCCAAATGTGTTTTGTATTACGTGTGATCTAAATGGGCATGTAGACTGTGTTTGTGCTGACAGTAGAGATAGCCACGAGATTAAAATGAATAAACACTGAGATGATGCGCTCAGTAAAAGGAGAGATTTCTGTCTGATGAAATGGTGTGTAACCTGCTGAAAAGATCGCTTCACCGGCAGAAGATTCTCTTAAATATGATTCCACATAAATGAGCCGAGTACATGTGTAAGTGAAAATCAGGCTGTAAATCCATCAAGCGAGACTAGATTCTTTGAAGATGTGAGTGTTGCTTGCCAGTGCAAAACTCTGCAATGATGGTCCCGTGTGTTGAAAGGCTGCCAGGGTGTTGCTATGCATTCAGAGGAGGTTCTGGGTAGTTGCTAGGGCGTCTCTAAGGTGTTCTGAGCAGTAATGGCACTTTGATATTCTTGTGCAGGGCAAATTACATTTAATTTTGCCAACAGTTTGGCCACCCTTAAATCTCATTGGTCCGAAATCCCTCTCCATGTAATTGTATTGTTTAGATGCCTTTCAATGAAGATTCTCATAATACAACGTGGTTCTTTTACACAATTACTGTAGAATGAATAGAATGTTCAAATGAACAATTACTAAATAGGTTTTCCTTTCGTTATTCTAAATATATTATCTTACACTACCATTCAAAAAGTTTGGGGTCAGTTTTTTAACTAAATTAATACTTATATAAATTTAGTGAAAATTCAGGCTTAAATAGTTCCAAAGGGACATTAAAGATATTTAGGTAACACTTGATGGTCTCTTTTGAACGTGCTATTGACTATAAGTAACTTTGCAACTATATGTCAACTAACTCTCATTAGAGTATGAGTAGACTCTTTGCTTAATATCTGCATATACTTTATTGTGATGGTCCTCCAACAGACACTCTACTGACTATAAGTAATTTTGCAACTACATGTCAACTTAATCTAACCCTAACCCTACCAGTCTATAATACTCAACTAACACTCTAATGAGAGCTAGTAGACATGTAGGAGCAACGCTACTTACAGTCAACAGAATGTGTTAAAGGGACCATCAAAATAAAGTGAAACCGACATTTATAACGTTACAAAAAAATTTATATTTCAACTTGGAACTTTTGAATTTTCTATTCAATAAAGAATTCTGAAAATGCTCCAGGTTTTGACAAAAATATATGAAGTAGCAAATATGAAGTAACAAATATGAAGCAGCACAACGGTTTTCAAGATTGATAATAATAAGAAATGTTTGCTGGGGTGAAAATCAGCTTATTAGAATGATTGACACTGAAGACTGGAGTAATGATGCTGAAAATGTAGCTTTGCATCACAGGAATAAATGGATTTTTAAGATTTATTACAACAGAAAATTGTTATTTTAAATTGCAATAACACACACACACACACACACACACACATATATATATATATATATATATATATATATATATATATATATATATATATATATATATATATATATATATATAAAATAAATGCAGCCTTGTTTTTAAGCCAAAAGAGACTTTCAAAAACATTTGAAAAATGAAAACTGTTAGGTGTTTATTTCTGGGATTTTGGAGAAAAGACTAATCCTGAATTTCCCCAGTTACAGCCAATATTGTTCCTCGGCACGCAGTAATAATCTCATATGTGCGGCACATAGCATTACAGCAACATTGTTCAACAGCGTGTGCGATCTCTGAACGCTCAGGGCTCATATCTGCCAATGCACTGTTTAGCAATTTCCCCTTCTTTCTTCCTGTGCAGTTGCCCTTACATCCTCCCTCTCTCTCTTTCTCCCTCTCTCTCTCTCTCCCTGCCCTTTGCAAATCCCTTTTGCCACCATATTACTGCAGGAATGCCGTCAACTAAAACACACACACACACACACACACACACACACACACACACACACACACACACACACACACACACTCATGTAATGCTCTGAGGCTGTTGTGATTTTAACGGCTCTTGACAAAACAGAGGGTTTAATTGAGGTCAAACAAACAACAGGAAAAGATGTTTTTTTTTCTTCCCTTTTCCAAGAGCTGCCGGACAAAAAGAAAGAGAGGGAGAGTGAGCTTCATTCTGTACACGCAGACAACGGAAGTGCCATAAGTGAGTCAAATTAAGCCTCAGACACTAATTACGCCACACTGAAGCATATTGGCTAACCACAAAACCCACTAAAGCTTAGACACTTGCATATAATAGTGTTTAGCAGTAAGAGCACTGATTGCTTAGACCGCGCACACATATGATTGTTTTGACTGGGAACGGCATGACTTATTGATAAATCACACACACACACACACACACACACACACACACACACACGCAGTCTATTGTGCCATGTTTGCTGGCTGAACACAAACATATATTGCGATCAGTTGTCCAATTCACAAACACGTCTCTGCTTACATACATACATACATTAATTAAAGTTGAGAAACTTACATTTATAAAAGTAAACTGAAAACTAAATAGATAACTAAAGGACAGAACACACACACACACACACACACAAAATGCCCTTCCACAATTTCATAATGGTCAGAAAAGTATCATATAAAATCACAAAATCGTTTACTGCAAGAAGTCAGTCCTTTGCAGACTTTAGGCTAGAGTAGCTGCCAGGTTGATTGATCATGTGAGCTCAACTGCCTTCACTTCAGATTTGCATGAAGTCAAACTGTTCTCAAGTGTGTGTGTGGAGTCACTGGCCACGCCCACATCCTGATGTCAACGGTTGCTGTCACTCACATCACACGGATACATCCAGATCTGCTGCTGCTGCTGCTGATGTGAATGCAGCTTGACTTTGTGATATGCTTATGTTTACTTTAACCTCCACTTTGATGGATGATTAAGTTGTCACAAGAAAAGGCCATGGCTGTTATTTTAGTATCACTGGGATACTAATTATAGTTTTGATAATATTTTGAATCAGCCTTTATTTCTACATTCTGTTTTCATTTTGATTTAAAGTTTATTTTTGTCATTTTTATAAGCCATTTAATTTCAATTAATTTTCGTTTTCATTTCAAGTAATGAAAATATATTTTTTAAGCTTTTAGTTTTAGTTAAAAGGTAGGCACTGTTTTTTCATACACACTTTTTGTTATACTCATTGAAACTCTCTTTATATACTGATAACAATCAATAATAGAAGAGGTCTAAATAAATATTAAAAATGCACATATCTTATGGGAAAGTCTCAAGACCAAAACATTTTCGTCTGATCATTGCATTCGGAGGTGGTACAAGTCAGAGCTTATTAAGTTGTTTACATGCATTATTATTGTAATGTTGTGTGCTTTGAGACATGAGGTATTTTAACGCCATCTCTTGTGACACTTTGCAGACTCTGCTGTGTGTGTTCGTGTGGTTTGAAGAAGGAGTGGCATTGGAGACACTCTTAAGGGAGTGTGGGATCGTATGCTTTCAAAGCTAGCTTGCAATTGCTAGACTCTCTGAAATTGCCCACCCTACCTTTAATGATAATAACCCTGGGCCACAGGTCTACAAATTCCCCATTGCATGAACATCAACATTTCGTTTTGTTTCATTTTACACACACACACACACAGAGAGAGAGAGAGAGAGAGAGAGAGAGAGAGAGAGAGAGAGAATAAAAGTAACTATAACCTGATGTAAACTTTAGTAGTTGGGCAGAAGATAAAAATGACGATTGCATGTGTGATGTGGGATTTATGAGAAACATCTTTGCCCTGTTTGTTCTGGCTGGCTGATCACGCCGCTGGTATTTTTACCCTTCTTCACATCCCTGCTGCTACAAAGACATGAATTAATACAAATTACATCTCAAAGCCCCTGTATTTACTGACATAAGGAAGATCAGAAATTATTCCGACACGTAAATTAAAAATGATTTCATGCGTACATGCATCTCTTTTCTCTCAACTCTTGAGCTGCTAACGGGCTGATTTAACGTCTGCAGTATAAAATCTCCCCAGCACGTCAGAGTGCCACCGACAAGCCAATCTGACCCATTTAGAAAACAAAGACAGATAAATATAAATCGCTCTGTGTGTTTCCTGTAGAGATGAGAGAAAGCGAATCCCCGGAGAAAGCAAAAGATGAAGGCCTGAGAAGAGAAATAGGGCTAGTTTGGTGGGGGTTGACTACTTGCTATATTCCTCCAGATGAAAAAAAAAAAAAGACAAATGAAATGAGAACAAAAATCTAAGGCAAAAAAAGAAAAAAAAAACACATGGTAGTCGTTTCCCTGTAGATTTCCAAATGAAAAGAAAAATGCATGCCGTCCAGAGACAAAACAAAAATAACACTCCACTGAGCCTATGAAACCGTAGAATGCTTGGGTGTTTTAGGAAGGGTGTCAGTTGTGGGTCACCTATTTTCAATCACTTAGTTGCAAGGGGTTTTAATCTGCCTTGTGTTCCCATCCTCACCTTAGGTGGATGGAAGTGTTGTTCTTTAAAGGAATAGCTTGGTACATGTGGTGACAAATCAAATGTCATCACATGGATTTTTTTTTTCAAAAACATACCATTGCATACAATTCACTGCAGTTTCAATCTGAAATGAACACTAGTGGCAGAAATCATCATTATGGGGGCATATTATTGATTAATTAAGACTTAATTTCATGTGGTTCCTTAAGCTATACTATGTAAGGACCTCAAAACACTTTTACCAGTAAAAGTTTTGTAAACTGATACATTTTGATGTTTGCATCACGTAACCAGCTCAATGTGTTTGTTTTTTCTGCATTGTAAACTTGCCGGCAGCTCACTTGCTACAGCATTTGCATGTGCAATGAAACACAAGTCACATTTTCAGAAGCGATAAAGGACTAGCCCTTTAGCACCGCTCGCGATATGCAAAACAACCGACATAATAACAAGTTTACAGATTCACTTTCATCTGCTTCAGGTTACAACTACAAAAATTCGGATAAATTTGAAAACGGCGTTTTCATTTAAAAGCCCTTTCCGTCCACACTAGCGTTTTCCGGCATTTTCCGACGTTTCAGTGTGGATGAGAAACTTTTGGAAAATAACTGAAAATGCTAAATTCACCTTCAGGTTTTGCGTGAAACCTCACAAAAGCTCACTGAGATGATACAGGCGGAAAAATAAATAATAAAGTTATCACGCAATTTTATTTTATAATTTTATTTAGCAAAATCAGTCACCGTGTTGCTCTAAAACGCAACTCTCCTCTCGTATTGCCGCAGGATCAGCAAATGTCATACAGGATCATACATTTCATCTTTACAGGACTGTGATATTGCTACAATATGCTTTAAATGACTAAATTTACGTCATCGTTTTTAAATACCTCCGTTTTGACAGTCCACACTACAGGCAGTTTTCAAATGCATCTACTTTGGAGAAAGTCTGGATAGAATTTTAAATATCTGGCCAAACATACCCTCCGGTTAACTTCCCATGGTGCCATGTGACCGTGCCAGAGCATGAGGTGTTTCCTGTTGCATTATGAGACTGGAGTAGCATAACCAATGACTTTGACAACACTGTTTAACTGAAACATCTGGATCTGTTCTCCATCGCCAGGCATGTATAATCAAATATAAGCATTGAGTTATCAAATATACTGCAACTAGTCACGGTCACGCAACACTGATAAATGACCAACTGACTCTTCCTAATGAAGCCTGGCTACACCTCACATCCCATACAAACATTCACCAAGGAAATACATAGTTTGTGTAAAAAAAACATTGCAATTATTGTTGAGAATTATTTGTTTAAAAATGACAAAAATTTTAATTTATGTGAGGTTAAAGATTTTTCAAGATCATTATTCCAGTCTTCGGTGTCACATGATCCTTCATAAATCAACCTAATACGCTGATTTGCTGCTCAAGAAACATTTCTAATTATTATTAATGTCGAGAGAAAAAAAACGTGATACATTTTTTCATGATTTTTTGGTGAATACAAAGATCATATGAAAACCAATTATTTGAAATCGAAATGGTAGTTTTAATGTGAACCCACCAGTTCTTAACACTGAAGTGTTTACAGAGTAAAAACAAGTGTATTTACAGCTATTTCGACGGCACTTTGACGTGTAGAGATGACATGTAATCTCCAAAACGCAGCCAAACATTAGCTTATGAAAGTAAATGTATCACAGCACACTGGATATGAATCATACACTTGAAATGTTTTGTCAGTTAATGTAAAATTTACTTCATGTTGTGCCATGTCTATATCAACGAGTATTGATTAAATTAATCAAAATTACTGAATAAACCTGAGTTACACCAATGAAAAGAATTTAAGATCACGTAAAAGGTTTTACATTTACTTTATCAACATGTTCCTGGTCTTTGAGCAACATTTCTTTGTAATCTGTCATCATAATGCAGTAAACATTTCAGATCCGGGATGACGGAGTAAAGCTGCGTCTCTTCACATTCAGAAGCGATGATTGATTTTTTTCAGGGGCTTGAATTCACATACAAATGACTCACCATGGAAATGAAGCATTATCTAGCGAAACAAACAAAAGAGCAGCTCAACTCTCTCCGGTTTCGCTGGGAATGGCAGAACTAAGCAAATTGCTGCTGAAAGGAACTCTGGGAGGGGCGGCGGAGATGCACACCTGTGGTTTCTCCACACAGGAACGCTTTTGTAGCGAGTATCTCAAGGAAGATCTTGAGTGATCTTCAAACACACTCCCAACAGTGCTGGAGGTCCATTCTTCACATTTCAACACGTTATTAAAATATCCAGCCTGTGAACTACACTTAATTAACAAAACAATACAAAGAACAACACAAGAGAAACAAACTGGGATCAGTCACGCAGTTACCCATACGAATTTGTCATGAATGAGTGATGGTGTGCATTTCTTCCCCAGACGTCCAAACATCGCTCTGTTGTTGTTTGGAATGCGGTAAGTGATGTTCTGTTCGGTCTGGTATGTAAAAGCGTTCTGGTGGCTTTGTGTGTATGTGTGCTTGTTTAGTACTGAAGACTCCTAATGGCTCTATGCTTTGCCTGTGGCTCCAATGCAAGTCTTCAGAGCCTCATCTATCAACAGGTCAATTGACAAGCCCTTTCCTGTCTCTACGACTCAGAAGAACAAGTAAAAGAGGCAATGAAATTCAAAGTTAGGTTTTCCTGTGACATGAGAGGAAGAAACAGAGGAAACAGAAGGAATGTGAATTGTAACATTACAAGCCTTGTGTTCAAGATTCTGAAACTTTTAGTGTTGTTATTGCTAAATAAAACGAAACCTAAAATGATTGAGAATCGTTTTTATAAACTGATTTTTTTATTTTTTTTTATTCAGTCTTGGCATCTGACAGATAAAAGATTGATTGTTTTCATTGTAAAATGTACTTTTAAAAAAATCATAAAAACATTAAAACAATCAAAAATGCCCCCAAAAAAGTAATTAATTAATAAATTACAACTCGTGTGTCCTTGAAACCAATGCATTCACCACAAATCTCACAACCAATTCATGCGAATTTGTACGAGTGAGTAAAAGGTGGCTAATTCATACGAATTCGTACAACCTCACTCTTGTGAATTCGATTTGTCTAAACCCCAGTGATGGTTAGGTTTAGTGGCGGGGTCAGGTGTAGGTCATTCATAAGAATTGGGCAAATCGTAAAATATGAACGATTTAGCAAAAATCTAACACATTCATATGAGTGAGGTCATACGAATTCGTAAGAATAAGCCACCTCGTAAAATGCGTACGAATTGCTGTGAGATGGGGTTGGACATTCAAAATATTGCACATCTAACCGCAACCATATATCTCATCCATCTCATAATTACAAAAACATGCAATTAGCCTTAAAAAAAACCTTAACAAAGGCAAAGTGCGGGGGTTTACACCGTGGGGATAACAAGTTATAGCTGTTCAATTGTGCAAGTATGATAACAATAACAGTCCAGAGGATCAACAGCAGTGCAGCTTCTGCATTACTAAAGGCTCACCTGCAGACTGCTGGGTAACAAGCCACTTTTGTTAGATGCCATATTGAATTCCAAGCAAAAGCAACAAGGCCGTGCTTCAGGAGCGTATCAAATGACTGCAACCCCTTCAAACATTCTCCCTCTCTCTCTCTCTGGAAAGTGTCGGGAAGCTGATAAATTCTTAATCCTCTCTTCACAATATGCACCTATTGTTCTTTCTCATAAAGGGTTTCTGTTCGCGAAGAGCACATGCATTTGTATTGTTCTGGAAAGTGTCAGATGGCTTGCGGGTGAGTGTGTATGTGTGTGTGTGTGTGTGTGTGTATGGTTGTTCACAATGAGCTTAAGGAACACGCTGATTATCAGAGGGTCACATGTTTGGGTCATATGGTACAAGAGGAAATGTTAATTTCCAAAGAGTGTTAAAGGATTGTTTGCTGGAGCTGGGCTGTGCTTCTGTGTGTATTTGTGGACATCTATTTAATATGTGGAACATAATAGGTTCCAGTGCATTTATGGAAGTATGTGTGTTCCTCTATAATCAAGTGGAAATGAAGTAAACTTAAGTATGCATACTTTAAGTAGAGAACTTATTACAGAATTAATACTTTAAAAGAATGTGAAAGAGTGAAAATGGTAACACTTTATTTTATGGTGCCCGTGATACAGAGTAATTACTTAATTAATGACTTAGTAGTGGACGTTGTAATAACGTGTAACAAAATGTAATTAACATGTAACTAAGTTATGGAGCAGTCTGTACTTACAGTTTGTAATTATGCACATGTAATTATTACTGTTACATGTAACAAGCCGAGTCGGTTACATACGTGTTACAGACTTGGAAATTGTAACTTGTATTATATAAGTACTTAGTACTACACTATGTAACAAGAAGTATTTAGGCTACTAAGGTCGGGAAAAGCCTGCAGTTACACATGGTAATTTTGTACGTTCTATAGCAATACACGTATGTAACATAAAATAAAGTGTATCAAGATTGTACTTCACTTCATGTGTATCTGCATACCTTATCCATCTTAATTAGCCCACTAAAAAAGTTATATAACAAATCTATTTTATGAAACATGTTGAACTCTAAAACTGCTAGAAAATCCAAACAAGTTGTGTTCCAAATTTGAGGTTGATGTCTCAAAAAATGAGCTTCCAGTGAGCTTTTAGCATAATTTATTCAATTGGCTCTATAATATGCATTAGCAGAAAACAGGAATAAAGTGAGTATTTTCTTAATAGGCCAAACCCGAGAAAATGGTACCATCTGGTTAAAAAAATTATAATTTTGAAGCCTTGCCAACAGAATGAAAGCATATTAACAAAGATTAAATCATTTAAAAGGTAAAATGCCCTGGGATTAATAATTGCAGTTTCAATAGGGACATTTTTGGCCTCAAGGTCCTGAGTGGAACTATTTTGTGTACTTAGAGCAAAATTAAATTAAATGGGGGTGAAATAATAAAATTCCAATAAAAATACACACGTGTGCCAAAATGTATGCAGTTGGCATTTACACAGGCAAAAAAAAAAAAAAAAAAACATGGACGAAGAGAAAAATGTCCATAAGGTCGCACAATGGGTTGAGCAAAATTATTTGTCTCTCAAAATTACCAATATTATACTGTATCTGGGCATTTCAGTGTTGTTTTTGTCAATTGCATTATTAGGTGATTTGTCATTATTGTAATACAGAAATATTGCAGACGTGCTTAAGCTCTTTTTCTTTAGCAAGGGAGTCTTTTTAAGCCGTTCTGCTCCACTGCTTTCAGGCTGAACTGAAAAGGTGCCAATCTGTCAGGCAGGGCTAGCTAAACGCAATTGACAACACGCTAGTCTGCTGGTCCTCAGAGTGTGAGTTACACACACACACACACACACACAAAACAAAACAAAACCAGGTTCGGTCTACCTGGATATACTGTATTGTATGTGTTGATTGTGGCAGCATGGGGATGATTTGTATTCTATGTAAATCTCACAGGTTGTGTCCTATAGCACGAAAAGAGCAAGCGTAGAAATGGATGTTATCCTTATGATTATGAAAAGCTTATGGTTACAGTGTGTGTTTGCGTGTAGTGTAGACCACAGCCCCATTCAATTACAATGTTGTATATACTCTAGAAGACTGGCCTTAAGATAACCAGCGACACATGGATATCGAAACGAGAGCGCCACAAGGCAAACAGCTTAGCATCAATACACACAATCACGCTGCATCCATGAATGTATATGACAGGAGCTTTGCATTGCTGCGCATCCTGGCACACGTGTTCATACGCACGTCTTTGTGTTGCGGGATTTTGCCGTGCGTGTGTCATCCGATAAGCAGTTGAATTGGGTCAGACTCTCTCTAACACAAAACCTGCAGTTGTTTCTTCCCAGAATATCCACTAAAGATTGTATCCTCTTTCATCTCTAATATTTCCTGTTTATTTCTCTTTTAATCTATCTTCTGTGCTGAAAACTACAGATAAAATTAGCTAAAGGAATCCAGCCATGGTAATTCAACCACCCGTTTGCTGTTCAAGCTATAGATCTTAAATCTCCAAACTAGTTTTGGTAGTCAGATTTTGCTTGCTTATTTTGCAGGGCATCAGCAAAACTGTGATTCGATATTGAGCCTTTTTTGTCATGATAATATGTATTAGGCATGGCAGATTCTTAAAATATTGAGTGCATGGATGGTTGTTAATCTTACTATCATCATTATAATATCATGTGTATGATATCACCTATAAGCATCAGTTCACCAAACATCCTCTAGTTCGACAGATATGTGTGTTTATGTGTTTGTGAAATTGCTTAGGTATTCTGTCCAGTTTTTCCTTCTGAAATAAAAAGTGTGTTTGATTGTAGTGGTTGTGCACATGTAAGAACTGTACTGGCAGACAATATAATATAAACAGGAGCTCTGAAATAAAATAAAAATCAAAAACACTTAAGTGTATTTTAAGAGTACACTTTCATAATTGTTGCCTTTGGCTTGCTCAGTTGGGGATACTCAAATTAATTAACCAATAATTAATACCATTGATCAGCCCTACCAAACGTGGATGCTTTTTCCACTAAGAAACAAACATTGTTATGTTGTTTTGATTGATACTGTGAAGCTGCTTTGATGCAATCTGTATTGTGAAAAGCGCTATATAAATATATTTGACTTGACTTGACTTGACTTTCTTAACACACTTAAATGCACTTTAAGTGTGCTGTAATAATGTCAAAATAAAAGTCTTTCTAACCGTTAGTCCTACTAATTGGTTCAAAAAAGCACTCTAAATTTCACATAACTGCATAAATTCATTTAAATTTAAACTACAATATTTTCATTTAATTGCAAATAACATTCGTTTACAACATGTAATTTACATTCTTTTAAAATACATACATTTTTCATAAGTACTCTTTTTAAAAAGTATTCTAAAGTGTACTTCTTTTTTACAAGGGTTGATTCATTTCCTATTGAAACCGGACGTTTGGTGGGACACACTGAAGGGCTCATAATTTGTTTTCTCTTTTATAAATAGCCAATAAGATGAAACAATGATAGTCCATATTTTCCACAGCCTAGTATTGCCTATTGCCCCTCATTTTCTCCATATGCATTTCAAAAATGTATTTGACGCAAAAGACAAAACGACTTTTTAGATTAAGCCAGGATTAGGCCTTAGTTCAATTAGGACATTAAAGTATCTTTTATAAACATGCCTTAGAAAAACATTACTGGTGTGCATCTTGAGACAGAACAATGACACTGACATAATAAGATATTTATAAAAGTTGCTTTCTGTTAAGACAGCTTAAACATGAATGTTAGTCTGGGACTAAGCTTAAGCCTTGTCTGTGAAACCTAATGTGTCTCTTCAGCTTTTAATGTCATTTTGAATGGCTGTTTTGACTCAGAAGCTTTAATCACAGACTAAGTTAAAGGCGAATAGTGTTTTTCATGGTTTAATAATAAACGCATAAGTAAAGCACAGCCGTTTTGGAGTTGATTTGATTAAATACAGAGATGTGTGTGTGTGTGTGTGTTTGAGCACATGAAGATAAAAGAGCAGACAGTGTCAAACTGACAGTTGAATTTAGGCGCCTGAGGCATTACTGAAGAAGAGTATAAGGAAATATATATTGCCCACACACAAACATGTATACACACATTACCCACATGCAAACAAAAAACACACACAAGTGCACATATTTACTGAGACTGGAAGATACACCTAAAATAATATAGATACATTCCTTAAAAATCAACAAACTCTTCCAGGTGAAAAAGGCGTACTATTAAATATATAAAAAATGTACTTAAGTATTTTTTTTTTTTACAATACATTACAAATATAAAATTATTTATTTTTAATACATTTAACAGTATACGTCTTTTTCACCTAGAACACTTTTATGCAAATTATTTTATTTTTTTACACAAACACACACATGTGAACAAATATTATCCATTCTACAGGTACATGCACATACATACACAGCCAAGACTCTACACACATGTTTCACATGTTTTAGTGCTTGTTCAGGGGGAAAAATTAAACAGTATTAGCCTTTCTCATATAAGTAACGGTTGGGTATTGTTTGGGTTTTTTACAATACCAGTGCCAAATCGATACTTTTAAAACGTTACCGGTGCCTAAATGGTGTCTGAAACGATACTTAAAAAAAAAAAAAAAAGTGCCACAAACCAATGGTGAATGACATTAAATTATGGCTTTTTATTGAAAAATAAAATAATTCTTACAATTCTCTATACTTAAATATATAAATATAAGTAAATACAAAACAACAAATTTACATAACAAATTCACAATAAAACTTTACATCATCAACATATATTACATCAGCATATGAGAGTTGAATTGGACAACTACCGGGACTCATCTCAAGATCACTTTAACAATTCATCTATTGCCAAATTAGGGGAAAAAAGATTAGTCATTAATAGAAAATTCTTGAAAATATCCAAATCAGGAATGTCAGAATGCGTAGTTTGTGCATTCCATGCTAAATAAATTTGTATTGTCTCATGTAACAACATTATTTAATTTAAACCCATGCAAATGCAGATCCTGATGTAAATAGTATTGAAAAATCACTTTTTAAAACTGTTGTTCCATTATAACCCAGATTTTGACTATATATATATATATATATATATATATATATATATATATATATATATATATATATACACACACACAGTATCGAAAGTGAGTACACCCCTCACATTTCAGCAAACATTTTAGTATATCTTCTCAAGGGACAATACTATAGAAATGAAACTTGGATATATTTTAGAGTAGTCAATGTGCTGCTTGTAAAGAAGTATATATTTACTGTCCTCTGAAAATAACTCAACCATTATTATACAGCCATTATTGTCAAAATAGCTGGCAACAAAAGTGAGTACACCCTAAGTGATAATAGCTGTACGTCGTTTAACCATGCAAAGCCACATGTCCTTTTCATCATGTCTGTCTTAGTCTCATCAGACCACAGGACATGGTTCCAGTAATTCACGCTCTTGGACAGGTCGCTTTCAGCAAACTGTTTGCGGGCTTTCTTGTGAGCCAGCTTCAGAAGAGGCTTCCTTCTGGGATGACGGCCATGCAAACCAACTTGTTGCAGTGTGCGGCGCATGGTCTGAGAACTGACAAGCTGACCTTCCGCTTCTGCAACCTCTAAAGCAATGCTGGCAGCACTCATGCGTCTTGTTTTTTTAAGCCAGCCTCTGCACCTGAAGCACTGCACAAGGACTCAACTTCTTTGATTGCCCCTTGCGAGGCCTGTTCGAGTGAAACCCATCTTAGAAAACCTCTGTATGACCCTGGCGAGTACTGTAACTCTTCTTATGTACCAATCTTCTTATAGTAGGGCTGTCGCGATAACCGCAAAATTGTAGCACCGCGCTACTGACAGGCAAACCGCAGAAGAATGCAAGCAACTGCAATATTCACGTGTTTTAAGGCTACACCCTTCTTGTTTTGAACTTCAAGCATGTGTATTGACTGTTAAATAAGTTAATAATGATAACAAGACTGTTTATTGAGATGCCCCAACTGAGACCCAACTGAGCCCATTGAGACTTCAGATGCCCCAACACCTGTGATGAGACGACAAAACACCTGTGATGAGACGACAAAACGCCTGTGATGAGACGACAAAACACCTGTGATGAGACGACTAAACGCCTGTGATGAGACGACTAAACACCTGTGATGAGACGACTAAACGCCTGTGATGAGACGACAAAACGCCTGTGATGAGACGACTAAACACCTGTGATGAGACGACTAAACACCTGTGATGAGACGACAAAACACCTGTGATGAGACGACTAAACGCCTGTGATGAGATGACAAAACACCTGTGATGAGACGACTAAACACCTGTGATGAGACGACTAAACACCTGTGATGAGACGACAAAACGCCTGTGATGAGACGACAAAACGCCTGTGATGAGACGACTAAACACCTGTGATGAGACGACTAAACACCTGTGATGAGACGACTAAACACCTGTGATGAGACGACTAAACACCTGTGATGAGACGACTAAACACCTGTGATGAGACGACTAAACACCTGTGATAAGACGACTAAACGCCTGTGATGAGACGACTAAACGCCTGTGATGAGACGACTAAACACCTGTGATGAGACGACTAAACACCTGTGATGAGACGACTAAACACCTGTGATGAGACGACTAAACACCTGTGATGAGACGACAAAACACCTGTGATGAGACGACTAAACGCCTGTGATGAGACGACTAAACACCTGTGATGAGACGACAAAACGCCTGTGATGAGACGACAAAACGCCTGTGATGAGACAACTAAACACCTGTGATGAGACGACAAAACACCTGTGATGAGACGACAAAACGCCTGTGATGAGACGACTAAACACCTGTGATGAGACGACAAAACGCCTGTGATGAGACGACAAAACGCCTGTGATGAGACGACAAAACGCCTGTGATGAGACGACTAAACACCTGTGATGAGACGACTAAACACCTGTGATGAGACGACAAAACGCCTGTGATGAGACGACTAAACTCCTGTGATGAGACGACTAAACGCCTGTGATGAGACGACTAAACACCTGTGATGAGACGACAAAACGCCTGTGATGAGACGACTTAACACCTGTGATGAGACGAGACACCTGTGATGAGACGACAAAACGCCTGTGATGAGATGACTAAACACCTGTGATGAGACGACAAAACACCTGTGATGAGACGACAAAACGCCTGTGATGAGACGACTAAACACCTGTGATGAGACGACAAAACGCCTGTGATGAGACGACAAAACGCCTGTGATGAGACGACTAAACACCTGTGATGAGACGACAAAACGCCTGTGATGAGACGACTAAACGCCTGTGATGAGACGACTAAACGCCTGTGATGAGACGACTAAACGCCTGTGATGAGACGACAAAACGCCTGTGATGAGACGACTAAACACCTGTGATGAGACGAGACACCTGTGATGAGACGACAAAACGCCTGTGATGAGATGACTAAACACCTGTGATGAGACGACTAAACACCTGTGATGAGACGACAAAACGCCTGTGATGAGACGACAAAACGCCTGTGATGAGAGGACTAAACGCCTGTGATGAGACGACTAAACACCTGTGATGAGACGACAAAACACCTGTGATGAGACGACTAAACACCTGTGATGAGACGACTAAACACCTGTGATGAGACGACAAAACACCTGTGATGAGACGACTAAACTCCTGTGATGAGACGACTAAACGCCTGTGATGAGACGACTAAACACCTGTGATGAGACGACAAAACGCCTGTGATGAGACGACTTAACACCTGTGATGAGACGAGACACCTGTGATGAGACGACAAAACGCCTGTGATGAGATGACTAAACACCTGTGATGAGACGACAAAACACCTGTGATGAGACGACAAAACGCCTGTGATGAGACGACTAAACACCTGTGATGAGACGACAAAACGCCTGTGATGAGACGACAAAACGCCTGTGATGAGACGACTAAACACCTGTGATGAGACGACAAAACGCCTGTGATGAGACGACTAAACGCCTGTGATGAGACGACTAAACGCCTGTGATGAGACGACTAAACGCCTGTGATGAGACGACAAAACGCCTGTGATGAGACGACTAAACACCTGTGATGAGACGAGACACCTGTGATGAGACGACAAAACGCCTGTGATGAGATGACTAAACACCTGTGATGAGACGACTAAACACCTGTGATGAGACGACAAAACGCCTGTGATGAGACGACAAAACGCCTGTGATGAGAGGACTAAACGCCTGTGATGAGACGACTAAACACCTGTGATGAGACGAGACACCTGTGATGAGACGACAAAACGCCTGTGATGAGATGACTAAACACCTGTGATGAGACGACTAAACACCTGTGATGAGACGACAAAACGCCTGTGATGAGACGACAAAACGCCTGTGATGAGAGGACTAAACGCCTGTGATGAGACGACTAAACACCTGTGATGAGACGAGACACCTGTGATGAGACGACAAAACGCCTGTGATGAGATGACTAAACACCTGTGATGAGACGACTAAACACCTGTGATGAGACGACAAAACGCCTGTGATGAGACGACAAAACGCCTGTGATGAGAGGACTAAACGCCTGTGATGAGACGACTAAACACCTGTGATGAGACGAGACACCTGTGATGAGACGACAAAACGCCTGTGATGAGATGACTAAACACCTGTGATGAGACGACTAAACACCTGTGATGAGACGACAAAACGCCTGTGATGAGACGACAAAACGCCTGTGATGAGACGACAAAACGCCTGTGATGAGACGACTAAACACCTGTGATGAGACGACAAAACGCCTGTGGAGAGACGACTAAACACCTGTGATGAGACGACTAAACACCTGTGATGAGACGACTAAACACCTGTGATGAGACGACTAAACACCTGTGATGAGACGACTAAACACCTGTGATGAGACGACTAAACACCTGTGATGAGACGACTAAACACCTGTGATGAGACGACAAAACGCCTGTGATGAGACGACTAAACTCCTGTGATGAGACGACTAAACACCTGTGATGAGACGACTAAACACCTGTGATGAGACGACTCAACGCCTGTGAAGAGACGACTCAACGCCGGCGATATGTTATGCCCTAAATTAATACATGATTAACTAACTGTATTTTTCTATGTACATTTCTAATGCACTTTCTGTAAAGCTGCTTTGAAACAATGTGTATTGTGAAAAGCGCTATACAAATAAATTTGAATTGAATTGAATTGAATTGAATTGTTTATCATGGTGATTTGTACAGAGGCTTTGTGGATTTGCACTTAAACCTAAACAGACAGTAGCCGTGTTTCCATTACCCTCCAAATTGCGCAAATTCAAATTGCGAATTGAAAATACGCCCAATGAAAGCTCAATTTCGCAAAAACTCCCATTTATTGCAAAAAAGTTTTTAACGCTTGCACGAGGTGGGTTTTCAGGTAATTTGAACAATAAATATTTATAAATAATAATAATAACAATAAATATTGCATTGGAAACAGTTTTTGCACATTTACAGGTCACCTGACGTAGACGCGGTATGTTTGGACAGAATACGAGACAGAGTTCTTTATTAAATTCATAAAAGACAAAAGAATGACAGGAATACTGGATTCTAAACCTCAAAGAAATGCCATAATCAAGATCTCGAAGCAGATATGAGGGAGAAACACCCAGAAACACCAGCTGCTCCAAGTATAAGGGTCTTTCCTTATCATTAATGCTTGGATAACACACATACGTCTCTTTCGGTTAATAATAACGGCCAGTGCAGTGGCTGGGATATACGTAAACCTAGCAACATCCGTTGTAATGATTTTTGGAAGGACTTTTGACGTTTTAGTCGCATAACATCAGTTAATCGCCGTCACTTCGCAATTTCGCAATCATTTTGTTTTTTGTCGACATTTAGAAAAAGGAAAAGAAAAAAAACGCCAAAGTTTTAAACTTTTAAACTTTAAAAAGTTTTAAAAAGATAAAAGTTTTGTGCAAAGTGAATGAGAGAGATCGACTGAGGGCATGCGATTACCTGCATCTGTCTTCGAGGCCAAGTAATTTATAGCCTAATCGTGAAAAGGTTGCCGTGTCCAAGGAAAGCGAAATATCTGTCGGATCATCCTTTTAAAGTTTAAGATTATTTACCATGAAAGGCAGCAGCATCCACAGTGCAAGGAAGCCGCAAGGAACAAAATTCAGCAAATCATGCATTGAATCAATGCCATTGGTCTCTATTAAGTGAAGCATCAGCTTAAGCGTTACCCACCTTGTTTCATTACATCTATCTTTTAATAAATCAGCGTATTTGAATGTGTTCGTTGAATGAATGGTTGAATGACTCACTCAAAGACAGTCCGTTGCCATAACAATGTAAATGCACGCTGAGTGACAGCCTTTCAACACACAGAGAGACCCTGTTTAGTTTCGGTTACATTGGTTCCTGAAAATGTCCTCGTTTTTGTGCATGCTGACCACATGGTAACACTTGTTTATATAGCAACAAATAAATATAAATAAATCAAAATATATGAATGGTGATAATACCATTTATTACAGCATTTCTTACCATTTCTTTCGACAGCCCTATCATATAGTCTAGGTCAACTTTGTGAAGAGCAACAATTCTAATTCTCAAATCCTTAGAGAGTTCTTTGCCATGAGGTGCCACATTGAACATCCAGTGGTCAGTATGAGAGAATTGTACTCAAAGCACACATTTTAACTGCCCTAATACAAGACTTGGTCCTGTCAAGCAGAAAAAAACATGAACATGATGAATAGGACATGTGGCTCTGCATGGTTAAACAACGTACAGCTATTATCACTTAGGGTGTAGGCTACTCACTTTTGTTGCCAGCTATTTTGACAATACTGGCTGTATGTTGAGTTATTTTCAGAGGACAGTAAATATATGCAAGCAGCACAATGACTACTCTAAAATATATCCAAGTTTAATTTCTATATTGTCCCTTGAGAAGATATACTAAAATGTTTGCTGAAATGTGAGGGGTGTACTCACTTTTGTGAGATGTATGCGCATGTGTTTATATATATATATATGCACAGCAGCTCTTTCTGGTTCTGGTCCTTTTCCAGCCGTGCGATATTCCCCCAGTATCAGCACTTGAAACGTTTCAGTTTGAAATTAGTCCTACACACAAGAGCGTTTTAAGGACAAAAACCTGACATATGTCTTGAAATACAACATCTGAATAACTGACTCCGGGCCACTGAATTATTGAAAAAAACTGAGGTGTAACTCTGCTTTGCGTCGAGGCAGCATTACCACCTCAGGTGTGCATTAACTTTCTAATAATTCAACAGCCCGTCGTCAATTATTCCTTACATATATACATTATTCCAATATATAAAATGTAATATACATGTTATGTATTGTCATGTTGTCATTGTATCAGTCCCTTTGCCATTTAGTCACAGGTAAAAGCGTCGACCATTAAAGAACTAGTAATCAACTACTAATCATAACATAATAAATAATCTTACTTTTAGTTTTTAACAGCAAAATCGTTCCCTTTTTTCTTGCGGCACATTCTGTCTATTACACTCAAATGGACATTTCCATTCAGAACACTTGAATGTAAATAATGCACAGAGGACATAATTCACTGGAAAACTCAAAATGCATCTCTCCAGAGACTCTAATATCCGGATATATGGTGAATATTGATTGGCTCGATGATATAATCAAACATGGCAGCGTGTTTGTAACCCATCCAGCATCTCAGAGACTAATAAAGTCGTTTAAAACACAAGCAGCCGCCGGCCTGCTAACACAATCACAGCTTCATTTAGCCACTGCAACTGAAAGAAATTTCCAGGGAAAACAACACCCAGATCCGTGCCAGTAAATGATAGGCAGAAGTAGACGCAAAAACAAGGAAATTGTCTTTGTGTGAATGTGTGACAGCTGTCGTTTTTCTTTGCATAAGGAAAAACGTTCCTGCAATCGCTTGACAAGTATGACAACCCTAAGTGTGTGTGTGTGTCCACGAGAAAGATGTGAGAGAGATGTCACACAAACAAGCTGATATTTCCCACATCCGAAGTAGATTTAAAGTGCTAAAAAAAAGTTTTGAAATGCAAATAAAGGTACAAGTGTAATTTAATCGCACACACTTCTCTAGACAAAACGTGTCGGTTCGCACATATTCACGCAAGAAGCTGAAGAAACGTCCTGCTTTCACAGTTTGTTCAGGCGCATTGTGACTGGAGTTACTTAAAATTCAAAGATCCAAATGAGAGTCGCCGAGCTGGATGCACAAAACAAACAAAACACTCACATTCAAATGCATGAAAATATGATACACGAGCAGAAAACTAACATGAGCCAGTTTCTACTAACCCGAAAAAAACGTAGCTTGTAGTGTTCTTTCAAATGGGAAGCTTTATAGCATTTTAACAACTTTAAATGACAAGCTTCCTCGAATTAGGAAAAGACTGATTTCAGCATGCATTGTTCAGATGTGCACAAACTAACAGAAAAAAATCGACTGCGGAAACGATTTTCACAAGCAACAAATTAAAAAATTTTAAGAAGAAAGACTGAAATCGTATTTTATTGCAAAACGTACTCCAGTATTCTTTAACTTATTTACAAACTCTGAGTTATTTATAAGAAATGGTAATCCTTTAGATTACAGCCCGGAAAGTACTGCGTAATTAAAGCGATTTTACCGTGTAACTTTCTGTAATTATAGTGCACATAAAGTAAGTATAAGGGAACAACATGTAAAGTTTGGGGAATAAAGTGGTAACAACCAGGAGAATAAAAACAGATATTTATACTGTAAGTATTATAGAACTAAAGGTACTTATTCTACTATTATGATACAACAGTCACATTTGGGAGCAATTTAGCAAGAAACATACACTGTGTACCTTTCTGTAATAATGGTGTGCCAATACTTACTGTATGGGCTTTTTAGAAATTACAGGGTACATATCTATGCATTTATACAGTAATCTTTTTAACAAAAGTGCACTGAAAACTAAAACAATTGCAACTTTTGCTTAAATATTGTTTCATGTAGTGGTGCTTGTTACCCTTGTCACAGTCTTCGTCTGCACCTGTCTGTCTTCGTCTTCACTACACTCCCCAGAATCCTCCTTGTCTCCACACCTGAACTCACTCCCTCACTTACCAGCCTGTTCCTCGTTATCATCATCTGTGTCACCTGTCTTCACCTTGTTAGTCTTCATTTGTATCTGTATTTAGTTCCTTCAGTTCTGTCTGTCCTTTGTCGGTTCTTGCGTCTGTTACCTGAGATTGCGTCTGTTACCTGAGATTGCGTCTATGTATCATGGAAATGTTATTGTGAGTGTTCCTGCCCGTCTTCCTGTATATACCCGTTTTGAGTTTGTTAAGAAGTAAATGTTGGAATTGAATCTTCTTGACTCTGCCTGCCTTCTTCAACCCACACCACACCCGTGACAGAAGAACCGACCACACAAAATGAGCTGGGAGCTCGCTGGGCAGATCGCGGCATTGGCTTTGGATAGCCGCGATCTGTTCACATTCACCTGGAGGTTTGTTCCTCTGGCTGCCTCCAGCCCTCTGGACGACAGGGCCATCATGGCATGTTATCGGCTGGGGGCGAAGACCGTGGACCCGAGGGAGCTCCCAGACATCACCGGCCTTGACTGGAGAGAGGCACTCTCCCGATGCCTGGAGAGCTTCCTCCCATGGCATGTCATGACCACCTGCCCAGCCGAGCCTTCACCGCTGGTCCCGTCCAGCACAGAGCCTTCACCGCTGGTCCCGTCCAGCACAGAGCCTTCACCGCTGGTCCCGTCCAGCACAGAGCCTTCACCGCTGGTCCCGTCCAGCACAGAGCCTTCACCGCTGGTCCCGTCCAGCACAGAGCCTTCACCGCTGGTCCCGTCCAGCACAGAGCCTTCACCGCTGGTCCCGTCCAGCACAGAGCCTTCACCGCTGGTCCCGTCCAGCACAGAGCCTTCACCGCTGGTCCCGTCCAGCACAGAACCTTCACCGCTGGTCCCGTCCAGCACAGAGCCCTCACCGCTGGTCCCGTCCAGCACAGAGCCCTCACCGCTGGTCCCGTCCAGCACAGAGCCCTCACCGCTGGTCCCGTCCAGCACAGAGCCCTCACCGCTGGTCCCGTCCAGCACAGAGCCCTCACCGCTGGTCCCGTCCAGCACAGAGCCCTCACCGCTGGTCCCGTCCAGCACAGAGCCCTCACCGCTGGTCCCGTCCAGCACAGAGCCCTCACCGCTGGTCCCGTCCAGCACAGAGCCCTCACCGCTGGTCCCGTCCAGCACAGAGCCCTCACCGCTGGTCCCGTCCAGCACAGAGCCCTCACCGCTGGTCCCGTCCAGCACAGAGCCCTCACCGCTGGTCCCGTCCAGCACAGAGCCCTCACCGCTGGTCCCGTCCAGCACAGAGCCCTCACCGCTGGTCCCGTCCAGCACAGAGCCCTCACCGCTGGTCCCGTCCAGCACAGAGCCCTCACCGCTGGTCCCGTCCAGCACAGAGCCCTCACCGCTGGTCCCGTCCAGCACAGAGCCCTCACCGCTGGTCCCGTCCAGCACAGAGCCCTCACCGCTGGTCCAGTCCAGCACAGAGCCTTCACCGCTGGTCCCGTCCAGCACAGAGCCGTCACCGCTGGTCCCGTCCAGCACAGAGCCTTCACCGCTGGTCCCGTCCAGCACAGAGCCTTCACCGCTGGTCCCGTCCAGCACAGAGCCTTCACCGCTGGTCCCGTCCAGCACAGAGCCTTCACCGCTGGTCCCGTCCAGCACAGAGCCTTCACCGCTGGTCCCGTCCAGCACAGAGACCGTCCAGCTAGAGACCGTCCAGCTAGAGACCGTCCAGCTAGAGACCGTCCAGCCAGAGACCGTCCAGCCAGAGCTTCACGTCAGCCACGTCCAGCCAGAGCTTCACGTCAGCCACGTCCAGCCAGAGCTTCACGTCAGCCACGTCCAGCCAGAGCTTCACGTCAGCCACGTCCAGCCAGAGCTTCACGTCAGCCACGTCCAGCCAGAGCTTCACGTCAGCCACGTCCAGCCAGAGCTTCACGTCAGCCACGTCCACCCAGAGCTTCACGTCAGCCACGTCCACCCAGAGCTTCACGTTCCCTGCAGCCCTGCCGAGCCAGAGCTTCCCTGCAGCCCTGCCGAGCCTGAGCTTCCCTGCATGCCTGCCGAGCCTGAGCTTCCCTGCATGCCTGCCGAGCCAGAGCTTCGCGTCACGCCTGCCGAGCCAGAGCCTTCCCCGCTGGTCCCGTCCAGCCCTTCAGAGCCTTCTTCGCTGGTCCCGTCCAGCCCTCCAGAGCCTTCACCGCTGGTTCCGTCCAGCATAGCCGGGCCTTCACCGCTAGCCCAGCCAGAGACTGTTCACGTCCCGTCTGCCCAGCCAGAGACTGTTCACGTCCCGTCTGCCCAGCCAGAGACTGTTCACGTCCCGTCTGCCCAGCCAGAGACTGTTCACGTCCCGTCTGCCCAGCCAGAGACTGTTCACGTCACGTCTGCCCAGCCAGAGACTGTTCACGTCACGTCTGCCCAGCCGGTCCCAGAGCCTGTCCCTCATCCAGTCACTCTCCCCAAGAAATTTTTGGGGGGGGGCCATAGGTCTCCGCCATGGCCACCCGAGGGGGTCTCTCCGCCATGGCCACCCGAGGGGGTCTCTCCGCCATGGCCACCCGAGGGGGTCTCTCCGCCATGGCCACCCGAGGGGGTCTCTCCGCCATGGCCACCCGAGGGGGTCTCTCCGCCATGGCCACCCGAAGGGTCTTCACCGCCATGGCCACCCGAGGGGGTCTCTCCGCCATGGCCACCCGAGGGGGTCTCCGCCATGGCCACCCGAAGGGTCTTCACCGCCATGGCCGCCCGAAGGGTCCTCACCGCCGTGGCCGCCCGAAGGGTCCTCACCGCCGTGGCCGCCCGAAGGGTCCTCTCCGCCCTGGCCGCCTTCACGTCCTGCTCCGCCCTGGCCGCCTGCACGTCCTGCTCCGCCCTGGCCGCCTGCACGTCCTGCTCCGCCCTGGAGGCTTCCCCTCCTAGTTTGGTCACTCCCTGGCCAGCCTTCAGGGCGCCCGCCCCCCCACCCCTTTGATGTTCTACGGCGCGAGGTCGCGCCTTGATGAGGGGGGCGTTCTGTCACAGTCTTCGTCTGCACCTGTCTGTCTTCGTCTTCACTACACTCCCCAGAATCCTCCTTGTCTCCACACCTGAACTCACTCCCTCACTTACCAGCCTGTTCCTCGTTATCATCATCTGTGTCACCTGTCTTCACCTTGTTAGTCTTCATTTGTATCTGTATTTAGTTCCTTCAGTTCTGTCTGTCCTTTGTCGGTTCTTGCGTCTGTTACCTGAGATTGCGTCTGTTACCTGAGATTGCGTCTGTTACCTGAGATTGCGTCTATGTATCATGGAAATGTTATTGTGAGTGTTCCTGCCCGTCTTCCTGTATATACCCGTTTTGAGTTTGTTAAGAAGTAAATGTTGGAATTGAATCTTCTTGACTCTGCCTGCCTTCTTCAACCCACACCACACCCGTGACAACCCTCTTGTTTCATGTAGTTACAGGGTAAGTAAAATAAAAAATACATGCACAATCTAATATCACTGACTCGGAAACCTTTATTTGAAAAACAACTTAATTCAAAACAGATTTACAATGCTTCTTTTTTTGTTTAAAACTGCTTTTTAAGCCCAAACTGCACTTTTGCTCTAATATAAATAAATTAAAAAAACTGAATAAGTGCATGTACCCTGTAATTTTTAAAAAGCCTATAAAGTATGTATTGGTAAACAATTATTACAAAAAGGTACACAGTGTATGTTCTTGCTAAATTGCTCCCAAATGTGATTGTTGTATCATAATAGTAGAATAAGGACCCCTTAGTTCTTGTTACCCCTTCATTCCCCAACCTTTACATGTTGTTCCCTTATACTAGGTACACTATAATTACCAAAAGTTACGATGTAAATTTGTCTTAATTACGCAGTACTTTCCGGGCTGTAATCTAAAGCGTTACCTAAGAAATAAATATAAATAGGCCTGTCATGATCATGCATGTTATGCTGATGATCAATTGCCATATATAATAGTGAATAACTATTTAATTCTGTTTTGTTCATAGCACTTGGAATCGTATATAATTTAATAAAAATATATATAATGAAATAGGCCGACATGATAAACTTGAATGCTGAGAAAATCAATAATATTCATAATATAATATAATATAATAACCCAGTCTGATTAAACCCACAAACCTTCAATTGTATATGAATGAAGACCTATGATAACTAATTTATTCTTTATCCCCTGCCAGATTGTAACGCCCCTGCTTCTACCAGAAAAGAAATCAAGATAGTATGTAGTTGATGGCATTTCTTTAAGCACTTAAAATTTGGAAGGCAAAATGTAATTGAAATTTAAACTGCTCAGTTATTGTGGTTATCTCAAATAATTGCGACTAGATCTAATAACCACGGTCAGATGATTAATCAATAATCGCGACATGCTCTGTCTCAGACTGTCTAGTTCATTGAAAGCCCATGATGCTTGCTAGGAAAGCTTTATTCCAAGTCCAAAGGCTGGGTCAAATCTAAACACCAGTGATCAAAGCAAGCAAACTGATCAGAAGCAAGAAGTTTCCCTTTTTCTCGAGGCTTTTCTAATGCTGAAACTGCTGCTCGTGCAGATTACAATAAAATGTGACTAAATGAGCTCTTGACATCCTCCATATACCCCACGTGCGCGTGCAAGCTGGCGAGTGAGTCTCCAGGTTACACGGCGAACGAGTCTCCTGCGAGCTACAGATGAACAGAATGTTCTCGGTTTAAGTACCCGGCCAGTTAGACTCTGTTTCTAACAGTTAATCTTATTAAGCGAATGCTATTATAGCCACAAATCCCTGCAGTCAAAATAACTTTAAAATGCACTAATTAACAGAAGAAGTGGGAGAAAGCTTCAGTGAAATTAATTAGACACTTTTAGCGAGCTCATGCCCGAATGCTATTAGCAACAGTGTCCCTGAACAAAAAGAAATTAAGAACGTCAAAAATATCCTGACTGACACAAAACTATTCTTGATCATTTCTCTTGGTATATTCGTGCGAGATGGACTTTTCGTCTGGAGACCACTGCTAATGTGCATGCAAGTAAACCACTGCATATCTGAGATATGAGGGATAATGTTTTTGCTCCTATAATGAAAGTTAATGGGGTCCAAAACCTTACATTTCTACAAGGGTTCTTGACTCAAATTTTAAGAGCCCTTTATGTCAAAACGGTTCTATATTAGGATAAATGCCTTAAATCATTACAAAATTACATTTAACAGGTTATTTAATTTTATTTTCTAGTGATATAGTGTGTTTAAAAGCTATTCATAAAATGAGTCTTTAGTTTGGGGTCGACAAGATTTATCAATGTTTTTGAAAGTCGTTTCTTGTGCACACTAAGGCAGAATTTATATGATCAAAATACAGTAGAAACAGCAAAATTGTGAAACATTACTACAACCTAAAGTAACTGTTTTCTATTGTAATATAATTTGAAAAAATCTAAATGGAATTTTCAGCATCATTACTCCAGTCTTCAGTGTCACATGATTCTTCAGAAATCATTTTAATATGCTGATTTACTGCTCGAGAAACATTTCTTATTACTATCAATGTTGAAAACAGTCAGACTGCTTCATATTTTTATGGAAACCGGGATTTTCTTAGGATTCTTTGATGAACAGAAAGTTCAAAAGAACTACGTTTATTTGAAATAGAAATCTTTTGATCAATTTAATGCATCATTGCCCCCAACATTTTGAACCTTAGTGTATAACAATCTTTGAGACACACTATAATGCAATAAGTAAATGATTATTTTACTTATTTTTATTATTTAATTAAAACTTTGATTATTTTATTATTTAATTAATTATTGTACATTAACTTGCCTTAACACGCCTACAAGAAAAACATTAACACGCCTACAAGAAAATAAACAAAATGTAACGAAATGATCTGATGAGAAAAGACGTGAAACTTGCACAGTACGGTAAATCAGTTTCCTGAAACAGCAGTCACTTACACAGTCAGTCAAGGATTCCTGAGAGTTGTGTAGTGAAAATGACCAAAATTCAAATGCTATAAAGTCGAAGACACACAACGGACGATTTTATGTTATGGAGGAACATCAGAATGCAACTGGAGTGAAGACGAGGAAACCACAGACACACAAAAACACTGCTTCAGACGGCACAGAGTTTCCTCAGGGTTGCATCATGGCGTAGATGAAGAAGCTCAGGTTATTTATTCAATGTGCATGTGAGAGGGAGTGTAGGTATGTGTCAAACATACATATACGCAGACATAATAAGGAAGGGCATTTTGATTCTTTTGTCTTCTTGAGTCCACAACAGTCCACCTTATGCGGTTTTATTGTCGTTCTGTACACGTGTCAGATGGATGTTTTAAACATGTCATCCTGCCCTGTGTTTGCACCACTTTAAACCTTTTCAGAGTCGAATGCTGTTATTGCAGTGAAAGTGGTGTGATTAGTGCTGACACTGATCTGCTGTGAGGATGCCGTAAACACAAAACTAAAAAAGTATTTGGTTTCTTGATTTCGACTGTGTGAAATGTTTGGAAAAACCTCAATTATATCCTCCACCCGGATGTAATTAACTTTAAGGGGCGGTTTCCCGGACAGAGATTAATCCTAGTCCTAAAACTAAAATGGCCCTTTAAACCAGATTAACAGAAATCTGCTTTCTCTGTCGTGGCTTTAAATAGTCATAGATTTATTTAGTCCAGAGTTTAATAAACTGATTTCTTGGAGGAAGATTAGAATTACCCCAGGACTAAATTGAGGCTTAAATTAAACCTACCAGGAGGCAGGTTTAACTTCAGATTAACATTGTGTTTCAAAGAAGGCACATGTATTACTAGTATATAGAAATATTTCAGTTAAACGCGTTATTAACGGCGTTAACACAAACCCATTTTAACGCGATAATTTTTTTTATCGCGCGATTAACGGGGTTTTTTTGGCCTAGCTTTGTCGTTTTTTTTCCCTATGCTTTTGCAACAGGACGCGGCATGCGCGGCGCTGCGCTATGAAACCCATTAATTTCATTTCATTCATTTGACCGCACACACCGCGGTCAAAATTCAAAATAGTTCAACTTTTGCAGCAGTGACGATTACCAGCGCGGCATGCAAAAAGTTTTGAAAACTGGCGTAGCGCCGCGCATTCCGCGTCCTGGGTGAAAGCACTGGATCTAGCTAAACCGGAAACACACACTTGTTTGGGCTTGCGAGGCGGCCAAATAATAGGTTAGGATAACGTTACGTTTTGAGTGGATGACGAGCGCGAGACGCCGAAATGGATGCCAATAAGATTCTGAATTGAAAGTTCACTTTTAAAAAGTTGCCAAATGGTCCCATTGACAAGAACAAAGTGATCTGTGTGTTTTGTCGTTGTGAACTGAGCTATCATCATCGCAGCACGTCCAGTCTGAAATACCACTTGATGGCCAAACACACACATCTGATGCGCATTCTCCGCCCCCCGTCAATATCAGGACCTCGTCACAGTATTTATTTCACGCTTTTATTGATGGACAGTGTGAAATTGAACAGTATTCTCAATGTTGTTTTCAATAAAAAAAAATTATTTGCACAAAGCAAGCCGATCCACTTTTCCATGTTGATAAGAGCATTAAAATGAGAAAAAAGAATGAGACAAAAAGAAATCAAGAGACATTTAGAATAGATCAAATTTTGCGATTAATTGTGATTAATCGCGAGTTAACTATTACATTAATGCGATTAATCGCGATTAAATATTTTAATCGTTTGACAACACTAATATATATATATATATATATATACAACCCCATTTTCAGAAAAGTTGGGACATTTTGTAAAATGCAATAAAATCAAGAATCTGTGATTTGTTAATTCTATTTAACCTTTTTTTAATTGACAAAGATACAATGATAAGTTTTCCAATGTTTTCACTGACCAACATAATTGTATTTTGTAAAAAAAAATATTTTATTTTGATGGCTGCAACACAAAAAAGTTGGGACAGATGCATGTTTACCACTGTGTCACTTCACCTTTCCTTTTAATTACACTTTTTAATCATTTGGGAGTTGAGGATACTAATTGTTGGAGTTTTGCAAGTGGAATATTTGCCCAATCTTGTCTGATACAAGACAAGCTCAACAGTCTGTGGTCATCGTTGCCTGATTTTCCTTTTCATGATGGGTCATACATTTTCCATTAGAGACAGGCAGTAAGGCAGGCAGGCTCATTTCTTCTACGTGTAGAGTGTCTAGAAACCACTCAGTTTTAGCATGTGCAGAATGAGGCCTAGCATTGTCTTGCTTCCCAGGAAAAATGTCATCTTGATGGCAGTTTATGTCTCTGTACAATCCAAATATACCCCTCCATGTCAATGGTACCTTCACAATATTACAAGTTACCCATACCGTTTGCAACGCTGCACCTCAATACCAGGACAGATGTTTGCTTTAGCACCAGTCCTGTCGCTGGTGAAAGTCTGGTTGGTCCCTTTCTTCTTTGGGACTGAGAACTCAATGTCCATTTTTTCCCAAAAACAAGCTGAAACATGGACTCATCTGACCACAGCACACATTCCCACTGTCTTAGACCATCTAAGATGAGCTCTGAACTGATGTAAAGCTTTCTCCTTGTGTAACAGAGATTCAAGTGGCATTTCTTGATGCAGGGTCAGACTGTGTTAAGTAAAATTGGTTTTCCAAAGTCCTCCTGAGCACATGTGGCTGTATTTAACAGAGTAGCATGATGGTTTCTCATGCAATGCCATCTGAGGGCTCGAAGGTCACGCAAATTCAACAGAGGTCTCCTGCCTTGCCCTACACAGACTGAGATTTCTCTGGATTCCCTGAATTTTGTGACAATATTATGTATGGAAGATGATGAAAGACATACATTCTTTGTAATCTTACATTGAGAAATGTGACAATTCTCTTATAGTAGTGATGAGCCATGACTTTTTGCTTAAAAAGACTGAGAAGCACTTTTACACCCAAACACAATACCCTCAGCTATTACCATTCACCGTTTCAAAAGAGTTGGATAATCTAATTTGGATAATATTTTCACTTTTATTTAGTCTCTGTCCCAACTTTTTTTGGGGTGTGTTGCAGCCATCAAAATAATATTTTTTTTTTTTTTACAAAATACAATTATGCTGGTCAGTGAAAACATTGAAAAACTTTTCTATGTGCTTTTGTCAGTTAAGAAAAGGTTAAATAGAATTAACAAATCACAGTTTCTTGATTTTATGAAACCGCCGTTTCTTGAAACCGCCCCTAAATGCGTGTCGAGATATTTGACGAGTTTAAAACACACAGATCTGTCAGGGTTCTGTCTGGTCTATTTCTTGGTTTTGTGACAGAGCCCTGACGCTCCTGTTTTGTCTTGTCTGTGTGCTTTGTGCTTTCGTGTCATGTTTTGTCTTGCGCTGTGTCGCATGCAGCTTGTGTTCTTATCGTGTGTTTCCTTGTGCCATGTGCTCTCCTGTGATTGTCTAACCCCGCCCATCTTGTTATCTGATTATTGATTCATTTGCACCACCTGTCCTCCCTCGTTTCCTGTTTTGTTTGTGCTCCCTATTTATTCTCCCTGTGTTTGCAGTCCTGTGCTGGCTCGACGTCGTATGTATGCCGTGTCTTTTCCCTGCTGTGTGGTCAAGTCTATCTTGTTTTCCCCCTTGGTTCCCCGTTTTTGTTTTCTGATAATTATTATTATCTTTAAATACCTAGTGGTGGGCAGATCGAGGCTTCGTGAAACACTGAAACGGTTATATCAAATGTGCCGTGTTGTGCCGAGGCTTCGAAACAATCCGACACCCGTCTCCACGCTGACCTCTAGTGGTCAGAACAGTGTAAATGCAACAAAAACCCAGGCCAAACATGCATAAAAACACCTTTTACAAATCTATTGCAAATTTTTTTCTGAAAGTTAAATCTTTGAAATGCAATTATCTAATCATCTAATAAGATTATCATGTGTAAATGTGTTATTTTATCAATTGTCAGGGTTTGTTTAGTTTGTTCTATGAATGGCTCAGCTAAACAGGCCAGTAAGACTATTAACTACCTCATTTTAATTATACTAATGTCGAATTAAAACGTCTACAAATGTATAAAACTGATCAGAGATCAGGTGAAACCCACAGACACTTGTTCATTGGTTCTCAGTGACTCCTCATGATACATGGGTTGACAGAGTGTTTCGAAACAGTTATGACGTAATGAAGCCTCGTTTACTGAAATCACGTGACTCTGGCAGTTTGATACACGCTCCGAACCATTGATTCAGAACAAAAGATTCGTAAAAGCTCAGAAGCTTCATGAAGCAGTTTTTTTTTTTACTTTCTTTCTTTGAAATTGCCATCACTATACCCATTGTCCTGCACTTCCTTTCACCTACCCAAAACCTGACCCAGATCCTCTGTGTGTCTGACCCAGGGATTCAAGTACTTGATTTTTACTGTTATAAAAGTAAAAAAGTACTGATTAAAGGGTTATTTTTTTACCAAAACTTGTCACACAATATCAAAGATAAAGCAAAAAGTATTAGACAGTAATATTGTTAAATATTATTATATTTTGAAATGCAATTTATTTATGTGATGCAAAGCTGAATTTTCAGCATCATTACTCCAGTCTTCAGTGTCACATGATCCTTTAGAAATCATTCTAATATGATGATTTGGAGCATTAGACTTCTTTCAAAAATATACATTTTGACCTAGTTTGCTAAAATATCATTAACATAATTATCAATTAAAATAACAAAACACGAGGAAAAAAATAAATGTGTGTAAATGTGTGCTGACAAATAAACATAAAATAATTATTTGTAAACAGTTTCTTTGCAAACTAGTTTATTATGGGCATTTATTTTTGTTATCTTAACTTTATAGTTTTTACGTAAAGCAGCCTAGCTTAAACAGATGTGTTTAAAACAAAGTCACTTAATTCTGAGAGAAAAAAAATCAGAAAACAACTTTGTCATGTAATTGGCTTCTCAAGTAAATGTATCTTGATTTAGGAATATTTTGACATTAACGGAGCCCCTAAAGGGACATGGTGATGGAAATAAGGCAAAGTTGTGGTGATGCTTATAAGGCAAAGTTACTCAGGGAATGCAAACATTTTGCAAGCAAATGCAATGTTTCTTGTGGGAACGTAAAACATTTTTTCCCATCACCATGTCCCTTTAGAGAATGCAGACATTTGTACAGGCAAACAAGACAAAAAAACTGATTAAGAAAATGTTTTTTTTTTTTTTTTTGCAGTGAAAGGATTTGCGATCCGCATAAAGTAAGTATGTGAAAGACAGAAAGAGATGTTAGGTTGTCTGGGATTAGCTTTTGATATGACGTCTTTATTTTCTTGTAAACTCAAACTTGACTTTAATCTGTTGTTAAATACATTATGATAAAGATCTACATGTGGGAGGACTGTCACAGGCTAGAGACTCATAATATGCTGTGCTGAGATACGTGAGGAAGAATGAATGATTCATTTGCTAGTTTTACTGCTGAAATTTTACTTCAGTGGAGGTTTTCTCAAGTCAACTCAGTATCAAATATACCATCTGTAGAAACAGGTACAGTTCACAATGTGCATACTATAGGCCAGATTTACTAAACAGGGCAAATTAGCATGAGAGTGCAATTCCAAAAAAGCCCTGATGGGAGTGGAAAGTTCTGTGCGCAAATTTTTGGTGGTAAATAATGGCGCAAATACCAGTAGATTGACATGTGCAAACCTCAGTAAATCACCTTGCATGATTTATTTAAATACTCTCCTCCCATAACTTCAAATGCATATGCAATAATGTCAGCCGCAAAAAAATAACTGTTTCCACACCCTTTCAGTGCTCATTTTTCGCGTGTCTTTTGTGAATTCTGACAGTAGTTTTTTTTTACGCCAAAAGAGGGTTTGCGCAAGCTGTTGGTAAACCTGGTCCTATATTGTAAGGTGGATTACGGATACTAAATTCCAAATTCAGAGTACGTTGAAAATACAGTGCCAGTTGTGCATATGATTATTTATTTTTATTTTTATATGCATCTGTGAATGGACTTGAAGCCAGAGCTGGCTCAGAAGTTTTTCAATTGTGAAAACCTGACACACGATCAGAACATATTTCTGCATAAACTGTCCATAAAACCATTCTTGCATATATTGTTCCTTTCATTTCAATGCAACAGGTTAATTCATTTAGGATGTTTTATGTTTTTTTTAAATAAGTCTCTTTTCAGCAACGTGATGGATTGCACTGAAAAAAAATGTTTCAATTAAAAATACAGTAAAAACAGTAAAATTATGAAATATTATTGCAATTTAAAAAAGAACTGTTTTCTATGTGAATATATGTTAAAAAGTAATTTATTCCTGTGCTCTAAGGCATTCAAGATTTACGACAGTTTCAGGTCTATGCTCAAAAAATTATTGAATGGATAGAGCATAAATATAATTTAGTATAAAAAATCCCCTAAAAATATATTACATAAAATATACATTACCAAACTAAAATTTTGTACATTTATTTTGTTGACAAAAAAAAAAAATCAGTAATTTTTGACCGACACGCACCATCCACATTTTAGAATATTATCAATGGAGACACAATGAGTAATCTAAATGTTAATACATTTGTTAATACAATGTTAATACATTTAATACATTTAACAAAAAAATTCACATGATATGTTATCCTTTGTGATCATGCAAACCTAATTTTTTTAAAACTTCTAAAGAGAAACTTTCAGTCACGTAGCACACAGTGTCCTTAAAATTTCACTTAAAAATATACATTTTGTAGGCAACAATATCTCAGCTTGAATAGTGATTTATTCTTTCCTCTATGAAGGACAAAAACAATCCTTCAGGTAATTTAATTACAGCAGAAAGATTCAGTATCTTCAGAGGAATGGCTCCCTTTAATGCATGAGTGCTGTTTCCTTTTTTCTTTATAGCAATTCAGAGTCAGAGACTGTAAAATCAGTGGATATGTGTGTGCTTTTGAAAGCTCTGAGGCTTTAGGCCTGTGCAAGTCTATTTGTCAAAGCATATTGGAGAATGTGTGCGCTTTTCTGTTGTGTGTGCACTTAGACTGTTGTGTATTGAGTGGAAAACAAAACAATGGAGAACACTAGCTTTTCTAATTAGACAAGCAGGAATGCATGGATACCTACAAAGAAATGGCAAATAAATAATTACAGACCTCATGCAATTAAACATCTTTATCTCTAATTTTCTCTCGAAATCCCACTGCCTGAATCATACTTCTATACTGTGTTCTGTTATTTTCCCACAATCTACAATTATGTTACTCTCTGTACAACATTCTGTGGCCAAATATCCTCTAAAATGATGGCAGCACCTCTAATCGCCCATTATGGTCATTTTCTGTTCAAGGAAGAGCTACTGGTTTCGCTGAATCAAGCGAATTTTTCTCCATTTCAAAAACCTAGTGAGCAATATATATATATATATATATACAGTAATGGCCAAAAGTGATGTCCGGAGGGGATTTTTTTTTTTAATGACCCTTCTTTGATTGAACGGTCCAAATGAGAAAGATATTGTATATTATTTCATAAAGCACAAATCACTAAACCAAGATATTTCAAAGAAAAATGCATAGGAAAAAAAGAAGAAGAAGAAAAGGAAATTGACTACAACATCAGTTATTAATATTTCAGTGGAAGTATAAGACTCACCTAGAGTTGCAGGCTCCAGCAGACTGGCCAATAACAGCACTTGTAAAACCCCCATGGCCCCACCCCTCATTCTGGATTGGCCGGTTTGTGTGTGGCCCCTCCCCTTCCGGCAGATTGGTCAGGCGACTGTAGTGAGTTCACTCGAGATTCAGAGTTGTTCTTTAACAACTATAAAACCACCTATGAACACAGAAAGAAGACAACACTTGGTTTAGTGGTCAGCCGGCATGGATTTTTCAATGGTACAGATCAACTGAAAACTTTGTTTACATAATATTTATGCACATTTATTTAAGCATTGCCTTCAAAATTATAAACAGACATGTTTTATAATAAAATGGAAGACTGTCAGCAGATTTTGCAACTGGGACAAGGGACAAATAACACTTCATATGCCAAAGCCAATCGTACAATCATAATAATTTGTACGTTATCAATCTAATATATATTTTTGGTTTTATTTTACGATTTGTAATACTTTTTGTTTTAGCTTTAGTTACCATTAACAACTGTTTTAAATTAGCCAAGCATCATCTGATTTATCACTTTAACATTACAGGTTATCTGTTATTTATTATAGTGAGCACATCAAGGCTTAAACATCTCCAATTAAACCGCCATCAAGTAGCTGCTTAGTAAAAACTATAATATATCATGGTACTGCCATTGTTTGTTTTTGGACAAACACCAATACATTATGTTAATCATCAAAGCAATAAAGTGCCATAAAGAATATGGCAATAATTCAGAGTTACATCATAGTACCACAGTATTATTGTTTGATACCCTGATACCAGCACACAGTATGACAACACAGTGTTTGACTTTTTTTCCCTGAAGAAGAGGGGGCAATTTCTCTGGATGGCTGATGACAGTGATGGAATGTCCAGGGTCAAAGGTCACCTGACAAGGAAATTTTCACTCATCCAAAAAAAAAAAAAAAAAAAAACACAGCGCAATATTCTCCTGCTGGCAGTAAAAGAATAAATAACTCCACATGTCTATGTGGGAATTGATACGTGGGGTCCCATGATGCTTTGCAGCGTTGTTTTAGTGTTAATTAGGAAATAACACCATAATGATCATAATAGGCATAACCCATATAAAGCCTGTATCTTGCAGATGCTGCACAAACATCGAGCCTTTTACAGATTCAAAGCCATGAGAAGGTGTATTGCGAGCCACATAACGTAAGTTAAACCCCTGGTAACAAACAAGCTTTTCAACACCTCACTCTCCGTCTCTCACTCGCTCTTTTCCTTCCTGTGGAATCCCGTTGTTTTTGTGGCTCTTGGGATCTGGCTGATAAAGGATCCCGTGGAATGCCGGAGCGCTCGGCTCGCTGCACTGGATATGAATAGGTGCTGATGTTTACAGATTCTTCAGGCCTGAAATCTCCAAAGCACTTCAGACTGGGCAAAAGCAAACACTGGAGCACAGTTTCTACTGGACAACACACCGTGACAGATATGACCCACAGAAAGACTGCTCAGCTTACTTGCCAATATACACGGCCCAGCTAAAAAAAAAAAAAAAAAAGGTTGCCTAGATAGGCAAATGCTTAAGAGTCTACACTGGATCATTATGTCAGTGATTATTATGCTTCTAGCATGTTATATGTTTGGCAAAAGTTATTCTAACCCTATCTGATGGAGTGTGTAGTTTTTCATTTCTTTAACAACCATGTAGGAAGACACGATTATGGCCATATTCCAGGATGACAATGTCAAGATTCATCAGGCTCAAGTTGTGAAAGAATGGTTTGGAGGGAGCATGAAGAATCATTTGGCACCTCTGAGTCCAGAGTTAAATTCGGTGAAAGGGTTTGGGTTGTGCTGGAGGAGACTTTACACAGTGCTGGACTTTTGCATTTACCGTTCAAGATCATGACCAAAAATGTATGCACCTCTTGATGTAAATAAATGTTGTGATTTAGTCATTATGTGTCTTCAAGCAACTTTTTTTTTTTTTTTTTTTGAATGGGTATTGTATTCCCATTTATATAAAATTATACATTTATTTTTAAAGGGGACATATCATGCTTTTCAGTCATTCCTTTTTACATATAAATCATAAATTTGTGGTCTATATAAAGCGGAACTGCAATGCTTGGGTCTGAATTCCTCATTATTATAGCTCCACAGGCCCCTTTTCTACCCCTTTTCTGATGTGCGTCTGAGAGCAACTCGTTTTGGTGCGGTCTCTTTAAATGCAAATGAGACACTTTGTACCCTGTCCCCTCCGCTTTGTCCATTTTTTTTTACAGTCTGGTCCCCTCTCCAGGTTGCAGAGGTGACACTCGGTTCAACTCCACCCGGTTCGGCCATTTTTGTAGTTTGATAGCAGAGATACGATTATCTGGGCACAGAAACTTTTTATTCACACGTTATTAACTAAAATGTCAACAACAAATGTCAACAACGGAAGACTTGTCCATCAAGCCAGAGTCGGAGCGAGATGAAAATAAAGACGACGAACCTGCAGAACAACGTCTTCATATGGATGTATCGCAATGGTGTGTTACTGTATTTACAGTAAGTTCTCCATCCATGCCCACTACTACAATACTGCATGTTTTACAACAAGCACACTAACAAGACAAGTGACTACGGCCTAATCTTACCACTAAAAATCTGCATTGATAATATGCTACGTTTAGAAAAGCATCAGAAAACACAGCAGCTAAATGACCATTGTCATGATGAAGCTCAACAACAGTAATATTGCTACAGACGTGTAAAAAAAAAAAAAAAAAGAAAGACAAAGGTACTGCTAAACAATGACCATTGTGTGTTTTAAGAAAGTAAAGTACTTTATTTTTATTAAAGTTATTTTCAGCTTACCGAAGTGCTCTGTTCATCGTCTCCAAAGATAGAAGGAACTGACCCCTCAATCAGACGAAGTCTATCGGCAAATCCTTCTTTATACTGGCGGAGGTTGCTGAGGTAAGTTAACGTAACTTAACTTAACGTTAGTTATCCTTGAAGTGCTTCGCGCACACAAAAATGACTTTACCCACAGATGTGGGTAAGTTACATTTCCGTGAAAAATAAAAATAAACCAGGTACTTCGAAGAGGTTCTTCTGATGCTGGGAGACGGTGTAAAGAAGCGTGTGGGTTACTACATCCAACAACCGAACATTTTGACAGACCCTCTCGTAACTTCTGCATCCTTGAACTTGGACTACAAAATTGCAGCGAGAAATAAAAATGGCGGATTGCTAGAAGTGTTGGGCCGGAAGTCGATGTCCTTATTTGGCAGTTCCGCTGCAAATACTGACACGCAATTGTTCAAAATTGTATGTCACAGATAATAGAAAATCGGAACAGGTTGCAAAATATGACCAAAACAGAATATAAAGTTATCAACGAAGCACCTGAAGAGACTAATTTAAACTTTTCTGTACTTATAAACACTCAAAATATACAACAAAATGCATTTAAGGGCAAAAAAAAAAAAGTATATATTAACCCCTTTAATATATAATACACATTTTATTTCAGCTTTATTGAAATTTTATTGAAATTTTTTTATTTGTTATTTTAACAAAACCACTTCAGATTTCTTAAAATAACAAAATAAATAAACCTTAAATTAAAAGTTAAAATCGAAAGCTGAAATTCGATGTAATAATAAATACTATAAAAGTAAATAAATAATGCTACAAAAACACTGGTTGAAAGTCACTGTGGTGAGCAGGGCGGCCGAGGGACGTGAGAGAACGTCGCGAGGCCGGTGGTGCGATTGCTAATGAGCAGCACCTGTGAAGCACACCGGTCTCGCATCTCTCACGGAGGAGCGGAAGCATAAAGGGGGAGCGACGGAGTGGATGATCGAGAGAGGAACAGGCCTGATTTTAGTTGATGTTTTGTTTTTGTTTGTCGGTAGCCAGCAGTTCCGTGAGGGACTGCTGGCAGGTATTGTTTGTTTTATTTTGAAGCCAGCAGTCGTCCGCGAGGGGCTGCTGGCAGTTTTATTTACTTTAATAAATGTTTAAATGTTCGCCGGTTCCCGCCTCCTTCTTCCCACAACCTTCAACTTTACTACAGTCACCATGAAATCAAAATGGATGGAATATTGCAGTATTAATTATAAACAAATGATATGTGCATTTAAAAAAAAATCTGTTGCCGTATCTTGTAGCGACATCTCTTCTCTGATGATGTGTATACTTGCGTGAGGGCGGGGCAACCTGTCACTCACATGAGATCCACCAATAGCAAACCACAACCATCCAATCAATTTCTCATTATCAAAATCAAGTACCGCCCTACATTTGTTCTTGTTCTAGAAGCCGTTTCACTCTGATATACATAACAATAGCTAATAAAAGACGATCACAACCTCCATTTCAGTTCACCACAAAAATTAAAAGTGAGTAATCATTTACTCACCCTCATTACACTGTCACATTTTTGATTTTCTCATGCTTTTGTTTTCTGGGAAACAGTAGCATGACACATTCAAAATGTTGTGTTCACTGTTTTCCAAGTCATACTGTATGTGTTTGGAAAAACATGAGAATTAATTTTTTTGGGAATAAACTGTTCCTTTAAAATGTGTAATTTCACTTTCACCCATGACACTGAATAAAGTAGTCTGGTTGCTTTATGTGTGCGTGTAAAAAAGTTGCTGTGTGTGCGCATCTTCTCAGTAATGTGTGAAGAATGTGACAGAGGAATCAGCCAATCAGAGCAGAGAAGGGCATCCTGGGAGAAGCAGGGGAGCAGGCGAGGGCTGAATCCCCAGTGTCAGCGCAAACGCTGGGCTTTTTTGAACCATGATTCCCTGTCGTCAGCGAGTGCATTGGGCTTGTTGCTCACCGACTCAACCACAACTGTCATGCACTTCCAGAAAGAAACAGGTCTGAATAAAGACACACACGCACACCATTATCATGTGCATATGTGACAGAGGGAGTTGTGAAAAAGTCACATAGAGTATGTGAAAAACATGGCACATTTTAAACACGCATGCACACACAAACAAGTGGCAGCACATAGTCAGCTGTGGCTGTGGGATTTGAGCTAAATGTGCTTCTCTACATCTATAAATGAGAGTGAGATTTTTCAGAAATTATCACGTTCACGTTTCAACGTTACACGTTTCATGCAATTTTACCAAACTAAGTCATTACCAATTGCACGCACTTACTCTCTCTCTCTCTCTCTCTCTCTCTCTCTCTCTCTCTCTCTCTCTCTCTCTCTCTCTCCAAAACAAAATATCCACGTTTAACCAAATGGAATTTCCTTCCTCTGAGAATCGACGCAAATCTGGCGAAGGTATCAGGCCAGAAATATGCTCATTAGCTCAAACTAGTTTTGGATCTTCTTCAAATTAAAATTACCACAGGAACCATTTTAAGGTCACACACTCGCCAGTGTTAACATATGCTCAAACACTCACAGATGCAAACAAACTCTGGAGAGAGAACCGACTGCTGTGAATACGACCTCTTGGCAGGCGCTACAGCTCCATTAGGCGCTAAACACACACTCACAACTAAACTACTAATATACTGTAAAGAAAGAAAAAAGTTGACCTAACTTAATAAAAATAAGGCAATCTATCACATTCAACTTAAGTTAATTCAACTAATTTACTCCAATTAAAGTCAACTTAAATACTTTTGAACTGTCATTGTCAAGGCAACTAAAGATTGTTTAGCATTTAGCAATGCAGTGGGTTACTATCCTTGTTCTTTCCTCTTCTTTCATTCTGTTTGACTTCCAAAGCTATCTACATGATGCGGACAGTATTTGCCTCTTAAAACAAGACTCAAACATTTTCCCTGCTAGGCAAATAAACTGCATACAAAAGTTGCAGTGAGATGCACATATACCTCAACACAACACAAATCTCAACAAATGTCAATTCAGTAAAAAATATGAACTCTGAACCATGACAGCTAAATAACAGTGACAACAACCACTGCAGCATGATTTTAGCCAGTAAATGCATGATTTTATTCAAGCTGCAATGCATGCTGGGAATGGGCACAACATGGTTCAACGATAACTAAATTTGAGACAACATTTGGATAAGCTTTGTACAAATACTTGAGAATCTAAAAAAGGCCAACAAAACAACTTTTGTTAACAACATGTTTATTTTATTCTTGTTTAGTTCACTCAAGATAATAAACTGACTCTGTTCAAGCTACCTTGTTATATATTTTAAATATTTCTGTTTAGCTTTATTTTATTTTTTTATTGTTTAATTATATATATATATATATATCATATATGAAAAACATATTTGAGCGAATAAGCTGAAATAAAATTATTTAACATCAAATATTAATGTTTTATTTTATTTCAAAGACCAAAAATGAGTTTTAACAGTTTAGGTAATAACATCACTGTAATAAACACACATGCCAATTTGCTTTGTATTCATGCTGTTGTTGTTTTTTTACCATTTTCAACAAAAAAGTTGAGGAGAAAGGTACTGACGATTCTCAGGACGCTTTCAACCGAAGAAGACAAAAGTCCCCAATCCACCCAACACCCCCACTGGAACACGATTTCAATCTGTTATCTTAACTAATACTTTAAAAGCACTTCAGAATTTTTCACATAACAAAATTACTGAACAAACTAAATCTGAAAATCTACAAATAAAAGCTTTGAAATGTTAGTATAATAACATGTTTTTGGTCACTTTATGCTTTGTTGTCTGTGAAACAGAAGCATATTATGTCAGAAAAGTAAGCGGTTCTTGGACAGAAGCAGCTGCAAAGTGGAGCAGACTGTAAGCTGCTTGTTGAAAGCCTACTGTACATGCAACCACTCAAAATAACACTCATTCTCAAAGCTCTCGTAGTGTAGTTGGGAAATGATCAAATGTCCAATAAATGGCACAAAGAGAAGTTTTTTCTCACCCACATATCTTTAAATGTGTGTTATCTGACCATCTATGTGTGTGTTTGTGTGTATGTAGGACAGAGTCCATATCATGATAACGATCAGGGTGTGTGTTGGTTTCCTCTTATAGTGAGCCGTGTGGAGCGACAAGAGCTTTCATTAGGATAATCTTCACTCACACAAACACACACTGAGAAACACAATCCTGCGACACAAACGTTATCTGATGGGAGTTGAATGTAATGCTTCCACCGCAATGAATAACCTGAATACCTCTCAATCCTTACAGTGTTTCAAAGGCAGCACACTATTGATACTCCTCAAGCAGGGTGGCTAGCACCTTTAGTGATTTGAACACCGGTAAGCCTAAGCATTAAAGGGAGTGTTCACACAAAAATGAAAGTTGTCATCATTTACTAATCCGTATGACTTTCTTACTCACACACACACACACACACACACACACACACACACACACACACACACACACATACACAAAATAATATTGAATATCATTGGTAACCAAACACTTTTTTACTTGGTTACTTTTTATGGAAAGTAATTTGTTAGTATACTTTTGCGTTGCAGTTTTTTTGTGAAACCAAAAAATAGATATATTTTTGGCAAATATAGGATAAAGGCCTTTTCACACTAAAGGTGAAATTAATAATCCTCATACTGAAGGAAATGCAAATTCACTCCTGTACAGTAGAAGACGCAGCTCAAACAACGCTGTGCTGCCATTCTGGATTGCAGAATAGGATGCAGGAGAAGACAGTTCAATGCTCTTACTTTAAAGGGTTAGTTCACCCAAAAATTGGCCTTCGTTCATCTTCGGAACACAAATAAGATATTTTTTATGAAATCTGAGAGCTTGCTCACTCCTTCATAGGCTGCTAGGTAATTGCATCTGTCAGCCCAGAAAAGTTAGTAAAGACATCATTCAAATAGTCCGAGTGACTACAGTGGCTCAACCTTAAGTTTATCAAATGACTAGAATATTTTTGTGCGCAAAAACAAAACAAAAATAGCGACTTTATATTCATTTTCTTACTTTTGGGCCTCTGACGTGAGTTCACGAGAGCGCCACGACGCATGCGTGAGAACTGAGAAGATGACGCTCACGATGGGAAGCTCATTTGATGGGAAAGTGTGAAAGGTAAGCCATTCATTTTGCGGCATCGGTAAGGCACTTTTACATTTTCTTGTTGATTCGGACATCCAGAAAATGTACACTTTAGAACCATTTTAAACACTACATCGAGACCCATCTGCGTCATATTCTCAGTTCTGGCGCGCATGCGTCGTGGCGCTCTCGTGAACTCACGTCAGAGGCCCACACGGAAGAAAATGAATAGTTCAATAAAGTCGTTATTTTTGGCTTTTTTGCGCACAAAAAGTACTTGAAAAAAATCTCCTTGAATTGGACCATCGAAAGTCAGAAGCAAAGACATTGGTTAATAAAGTGAGATGAAAGCCATGAAAAACAAGTATACTGTATGTATGCGGATAAAACTGGGCACACTTAAAATCAAAATTCATTCCAAGTGAAATTCATTCCACTTCATATAATCCAACTTTATATAAAGAGCTTCTGTATAAAGCACTGCTGTTTCATTCAGGAAACACAAATTTAGTTCATCTAGAGATCCAAAACTAATGAAAACTTGCCATTACTCAAGAATATAAAGTGGACACACACACACACACACACACACAGGGAGATTTGCATTTTGTTCCCTCACTTTGCATGATTTTCCATTGTGGATAGAAAGTCAAAACAATTCCTCTAGACACACACTGCCATTCAAATCAGGGATCACACACACAATCACAGTAAGCTTTAATACATTGCTTGTGTTAGTCATATCAAGGAAGAGGGGTTTAATACTTTGTGGACAAATTTGTACCTAGAAGTGAGATAAATCTGACAAAAACTCATCATTTGTAAAAATGGAACGAAAATACATTATAATATTTTAAAAATGTAATAGTAAAAATGCAGAACATTTCTGTAAGGGTAAGGTTGTGTGCGTACGTGTGCGCGCGTGTGTGTGTGTGTGTGTGTGTGCGCGTGTCTGTGTGTGTGTGTGTGTGTGTGTGTGTGTGTGTGTGTGTGTGTGTGTGTGTGTGTGTGTGTTCTGAGCAATCAGTGATGTTAATTTGTCTGGTTTTGGATGCGGTTCCCTTGCAGGTTGTGTACGAAAAGTGAAAAACAACTGCCATTCTACAGGAATGTTGAGGCATCAGGGCTGAATCCAATGTGTGTAACATTCTGCATTTGGAAATGGCTTCAAACTTGAATTATTTTGAAAAGTATACATATTTTACATATTTTATGCCAGCGTACACTAACGTTCAAACGTTTCGGGTCAGTAAGACTTTATTTTTTTTTCTTCAAGAAATTAATACTTTTATTCAGCAAGGACACATTTAATTGATTAAAAGTGACTTTTATAATGTTTCTTTTTCAAATAAATGCTCCTCTTTTGAACTTTCTATTCAGCAAAGAATCTGAAAAAACATGTATCACATTCTCCACAAAAAATGTAAAGCAGAGCCATTTTCAACATGGATAATAAATAAGAAATGTTTCTTGAGCAGCAAATCAGCATATTATAATGATTTCTGAAGGATCATGTGACTGAACACTGGAGTAATGATGGTGAAAATTCAACTTTGCATCACAGGAATAAATTACATTTTACACTATATGTTACCATATAAAACAGCTATTTTAAAATAAATAAATGCAGCCTTGCTGAGCAGAAGAGACCCCAGAGACCCATTTATTGCTCTTGTAAACTATACTATGTATTAGATACAAATATGTTAACAGATCTTTCGAAAGTTTTTCTCAGTTTTCTTACTTTGTAGGAACATCCCTAAAAAAAATCAAATTATCATTATGTTTTTAAATTACAGTCAAGTTTTAAAACCCTGTTTGCTATTTGGCATGACATCATGTTTGTGCTCTCCAGCTAGACCTTTTCTGGACCTTGCCAAACTTTAATAACCCTTTAATAAATGTCGATAATCACAGTATAAAGGGTGTTCATTTTTATTTTTATTTTTGCAATAAATGTGCTCAAATCGAATAATTACTCAGAAAAAAAATGCACCCCTGCATGATTGTTTTGGTTCTCTGGCCCATTCACAGTTGAATAGTCCAGCCACAGAATGCATAAACAACTATTTGAGAAAACGTTTTGTAGTCTGACAGTAGTTCAGCTATTTTCATAAAGCCACCGCTTTTCCAGTGACAAGATACTTTTCCAAAGACCGAACATCGTGTCATGTTTTAACCCTGTAAAGCCTGACATATGAAATAGCAGTCAGAAAAATACATGCAGTATAAATATAACATTTTACTGAACCTTAAAAATCCTAAAAAAGGTATATTTCTGATGTACTTCAAGCACTCGCACTACTTTTGACACAAAGAACATCGTTGCTTTGTCGAGTCCAGTGTAGACACTGCTATTCGGTAGGCTTTATAGTTTGATATTGCATGTTGTGCACACAGCTTTAAGTAAACTGATGCAATAAACATACTTTCCTAAATTTTCTCTCTCAAATGACAATGGAAATTCGGATTCATTTAAGTGACTTGGTTCATTTGGACAGTCATCAGGGGTTACATCCCATTGTGTAACCCGCTGACCCTGACATTTAACCCTCGCAGTGGGGGACATTTGGTGTCCTTCACCCCGACACACACCTTTCGGATTTGTCCTCGGGGGGGCCAAAGCAATATCACCTTGTCCTGACGGACAGATTGAGCAATAAACTCTGCACCCTATGATTCATACAAGCACCAAACAACAGAATGAGCTCTGGGATGCAGCCACCGAGACGAGATGAACAGATGGAGGAAGAGAGGTGTGTTGAAGAATGAACAGCAGCTGATCCCGCATCACATGATCAGAGCTCGCGCCATTGGATGCTGGCATTGATTGAAGGACCCAGTGGCCAATGAGACGTCCCACGTGGAGGACCATATTGTGCCCTCAGTGGGGGGAATGCAGATAGATAAACTGTGCCCAGATCAACAGTGTGTGTGTAGAACTGTAAAACTCTGTCTTTCAGTCCCTCAGCAGGCGTCTTTTGTCCGAATAAGTGCACAGAGATCAAACTACAAAAATCCATTGTGTGTGCAGAGTGTGTGTGTATCAATCAGTTTTCCTTTCGATTTCAACTGAGGCAGATTTATTAGAGAAGATTCATTCAAATCTAATTATAGTGTATTGCTACAATTTATATGGTGTTCTGGACCAACCCGATCACACGGCAATTCGTACTAATTATTCATACGACCTCACTCGTACGAATTCGTAAGATTTTTGCTAAATCGTACATATTTTGCGAGTTGCCCAATTCATAAGAATTTGTATGACCTACACCTGACCCCGCCCCTAAACCTACCCATCACTGGAATTCAGACTAATTGCAAGAATTCGTACAAGTGAGTTGGTTGTCTGGACAGTGCTATTATTGTTTAGTTATTATTATTAAATCTAAAACTTAACTCAATTAAACTCAGCTCAACATTATTTATATAGCACCATTAAAGCTACACTGTGTAATTTTTTTAAAGCTGCCGTCGGCAACTTTTTTTTTTTTTATATTCAGCGAATTCGACACTATATTCCGACAGAACAACATACAAAAGTGGTTTTATAAAAAAACCAGAGCTTCTAACTCCACCTGGAGCGTGTTATTTGTTTTGCAAAAATCCACCGCTCCTGGTTCATTTTGTCCAATCAGCGCAGGGGGGTGTGAGATATGACTGTCAATCACAAGTCGTGCACGCACACGTCAATCACATGCATGTGCCTGAAGTTCACGCAGTAGCGAAGAGTGATGGCGCACTGACGAGCACGAGCTCGATGCGAGGGTATTCGTTGATAGTGGGGGAGGGGCATGAGAGTTGTAAACATTCAAAAGTTTTCCTAAGTCCACTCAATCTGCCAGAGTTGCCGACGGCAGCTTTAAGTTGATTAGCAAAAAACAATTCTTTCAAAATGATATGTGCTCATTGATGTGTAATTACTTCTAACAACTAATCAAGTATTCTTGTAAGCGTAGAATCTGCCATTTAGAATACAAACGAGCGAGCCGCTCGAATAGCGGAAGCCATGTTGTGTATCCATCTTGAAAATACATTAGCCAAAGAGGGACATACCTGGAAATTCAAGCTTCGCCTTTTGCGTTTTTACACTCAATGACACCGTGACGAATGCGAGGGGGAGATTACTTGTGACTGCCGGCAGATTTGAAATAATACGGCCACGAGTTAAAATGCCCTTGGAATGGGAGGGGCTAGAAAGCAGTTGGTAGTCATATACAATGTCACCACTAGATGGGAGAAAATCCCACACAGTGTAGCTTTAAAAACTAAACAAAAATGAGGTGCTGTACATATCAAGTAACAATTAGCACCATGTACAACATAATTTACAACACAGAACAGATCAGACACAGCACAAACGTTGAGTTCAACTCAACTCAAGCTAAGCTGAAGTAAATAAAAGTGTAGAAATACAAAATCTTGATTGATCAAGAAATTATTAATTATTAGCCACAACAATATTTTCAGTAATTAGGGAGTTATCATGCTTTTCACTTTAGAATATTGATACAAATAAGAAGTTATTCCTCCAGAAGGATTTGGTAATACTTGAGTCATTACTAGTGGGACTTAATTATACATTATGCATTATTCATGTTATTTATGAACCTGTAAATAGTTGTTCTTAGTAGTCCTCTGGGAGGTTTTAAAAAAGTAGTTATTGATTAGATGGAATAATTAATTAATCAGAGTTTCTTGTTAGTAAATTGTAGTTCCTGTGTAGTTATTCATTAATGATGGAAAAGTATTCTAAAGTGTTACCAGAATTTCTAATAATAAAACAATTCTAGAAAGAAAGAAAGAAAGAAAGAAAGAAAGAAAGAAAGAAAGAAAGAAAATGATGAATGTATGAGTATGGTCGAATGTAGGATGTGCAAAGTAAGAGGCAGAAAAAACTAATTTCTCCTGTAAAGGAATCAAAACTAAACTCGTTGAAAAGCATTTGAAAAGCATATTTCGTCTTTGTTATAATATGCCTCTATAGACTAGAGCAACAACAGCAGATTATTTTTCTTGATTTTCTTTCTGTGTGTGTGTGTGTGTGTGTGTGTGTGTGTGTGTGTGTGTGTGTGTGTGTGTGTGTGTGTGTGTGTGTGTGTGTGTGTGTGTGTGTGTGTGTGTGTGTGCTCGAGTCTGTGTGAGTGTTCACAGCATTTATGCTATTTGGAAGTTGGATTGTGACACAAACACTCAGAAATACACACACGTTGGGTTTCCATGTTTTGTGGGGACTTTACATGGACATAATTATCTTTATACTGTACAAACTGTTTATTCAACCCCCTAAACCTGCCCATCACAGAAAACGTTCTGCTATTTTCGACTTTCAGTATGATTTATAAGATTGTTTCCTCATGGGGAACAAAAAAAGCAACTGGAATGAACTAATTTAACTAATGCAATTAAACAAGTATATTAACAGGCGCTTGTTTACTGAACTCGACATGAAACGGCATTTGAAACCCATTTTTGTTCCCAGATCATGATGCATTTCACACTTAAACAGGATGAGTAACAAGAAGAAAATGTAGGGTGGGACTTGATTTCACAAATTTCATGCCAGACTGCCATTATGTCACGGCAAGTTTTCAGAAACTGCATTGCACTGACAACAGTAGCCTAAAATAGTGCTTAAATTGATATTTGGCCACTGGTTAACCTTTCTCTACGTCCGCAGAAAGGAAATTTGTTTCAGAGGGAGAGCAAGTGATTATATCTTGATGAAAGATTACGAGACAAACATCTTTTTATACTGTAACATGCAATGATTGCAGCGCAACATATTCAGAATGTAGGCCTACATTTGGCCAATATTAGATTTAACGTGGGCTTAGATTTATTTCTGTATTTATTGTTATATGAATGTATGCAAATGAACACTTTACAATTCGGGTGCACTAATAATAACGCACAGACAATTATGGGTTAATGTTTGACTCATGAAGAACTAAACTATTCATTAATGATTGCTGCATCAGCAACTAAAAAATTATTAATAGATTAAGTAATGTGAATTGCTATTAATTAAATGTGTCATTAATTCCAAACAACATATAGTATTCACTAATCGTGTAAATGAATGTTAATTAACAAAAAAAAGCAGTGCATTTTATCTTAGTTGTCTGCTTTAAATAATCATTGTTATGCACTCACTTGACTATTAACTCATTATTAAGTAATATATTATCTTTGTTTATATATAAAATGATTAGTGAGTGTTGTACATTTGGTTTGAGGTTACAATACGAACAAACACAAGCAAATGCAAATACTTTCCGGCTTTTAAAATTATGAGGCAACAATACAGTAAATTCTTTGAATCACCAACTGATGAGATCATGAAGTTAGTTTTTCACTGTGCTGTCGTGTTTTCAACCATTGTGATTCCATCTAAAGGGAAAAATATTCTGTGGACAACGACTGAGGAAAGTACAGCCATTAATCACAGCGACAGAGCGAGAGAGAGAAAGGAGAGGGAGTGAAATTCATCATGAAGGAAAGCATTGTATATTGTTCTGTATATTCAAGAGCCAATGAGATGCTTTCTAATTGCGAATGCATCAAATGAATAATGAAAATGAAACAGTTTTAGTAAATAGTCTCAAAACTAATTAGCAACATTTACATTTGTTTAGTAATGAAATCATGCATTTCACATTTAAATCCAAGCAGCACGTATTAAACTGACAAATACATTACAATAATCTACAAATAACAACTGAAGTAAGAGAATTATGGAAGCACGTTTCCATCATGGAATAATAAATAATAGAAAAAGGTAATTGCAACTCTCACAATTCTGACTTTATAACAATTGAAAGAATGTGACTTGGAGTGATATATAAACTCGCAATTCAGACTTTTCCCTTTGTGATTATGTCTTGTGATTATGATTTTTTTTCTTCGAAATTTGAGATTTGAAATTTGAAATTTGTCTCACAGAAATGTGAGACAAACTTGATTTTGACTTTTTCTCAAAATTGTGAAGAGAAGAATTGTCTAGAAAGTGTTCCTTCTGAAATCATGCTGATTTGCTGCACAAGAAACATTTTTTATTATTATAAATGTTGAAAACAGTTGTGCTGCTTCATATTTTTGTTGAAAACCATGACACATTTTATTCAAACCAAAACATTTATGTTTCGATAGAGCCACAGAGCCACTAGTTGACAGCATATTAAATTGAAATAAGAGAAAGTACTTTGATGAAAAAAGGACATTTTAAATCAACAAAGACGTCGACTTACAAGCCAACTACATGGATTACAGTGGGACTGCTCTGGATTTGTTGCATCATTGTATGCCATTTGCTTCCAGTCTAGATATGGTATACAATATGAGAGGATCTGTGATTGGTCCGTGTCAAATAACAGCCAATCAGAGTTATCCTGCCGGTATAAAATTCGGAAGTCATGGCAACTAAAAAGTTGGTCTTGAACGATCCAGGACTCGGAAAAGGCGATATATAGATAACAGTACAAGGAGGAGAGGCGTACTTCAGAAGGAGTTATTTTACCTGCATATATCCTCAAACAAACACACTAACAGAAAAGCACCATATCTCTTATTCCATTTCTTTCTCTCTTATCTATCCCCTCTCTCTCTCTCGCTCTCTCCGTCTGTCCTTTGATGGTCTGTTGGGAATGCGGACCTCTGCCTGAATAACTTCTCCTCCATTCAAATTCAAAGCGATCCGTGGCTGAATGCGGCTCCCTCTTCACAGAGGCTTTTTATTGAGTAATATTTTCATCTTTTCATCTATGGGAAGATTGTAAATCTCACGGCTTCAGAGTGAGAAGTGAGACGGGCAACAGCGTATAAACCCTCTATCCTGTTCGCGCTCACGCACGGCAGATGCATAATAAGACATGCAGAAATGCTCATAAACTTATAAACAACTTTTCTCTCAGTCGGATCTCTGGAGAGATGTGTGTGTGTGCGTGCGTGTTTATGCTAAAATTTGAAATGGCCAGGGCCGTTTTTCAAAAATTGATGACAGTCATGCATAAATTATGCAAAACTTTGTCCTTGTGCCAAGTAACACATCTATGGAATAATGATCGAACTGATTTTGGTGGACCAGAAGAAGCGGAAACGGTGGAAAAGATCCCAGCATCCTTTGCTCTCGCCGAACATTTTGGACAGGTGAACAAAATAGCGGATGTTGATTGAAACCATAAAAATTGTGAATTGTCCTTTATTTTAGTTTTTTTTAGTTTTTTTTACCTCAACAGTAGGAGTGCATGACTAATCAAAATAAAACTGAAATCGCAATATGGCTTAGTGCGATTTAGGATTTAGGAGTTTGGGTCGCTATAACATGAATTTGTGAACGCAACATGCATCATCCATCTTCCCAAACTTGTAATAAGAAGCGCTTATAATAAGAATCAACAAAAAGAGAAGCTATAAGCTTTATTCTCGCAAAATAAAAGATCAATGGTTTAAAGTTTGAAAATGAAGAAATGAAGATAAATAATAGTATTGTAATCTCGCGGTTGTAATGTAAAATAAAAATTATAATTACATATTATTAATATATTATATTATGATTATATATTTTTTTCTTACAAATGTTTTCTTTTACAGTGGAATATTTAATAGTAATATTTCTTTTTTATATATTTAATATTGTTTTTCATATTTTTTATTAGTGCTGTAAAATCGATTAATAGTGATTAATCACATCAGACATAAAGGTTTGTGTGTGTGTGTGTGTGTGTGTGTGTGTGTGTTTATATATATATATATATATATATATATATATATATATATATATATATATATTCTCCAGACTTCAGATGGAAAAAACAGTCCTTGTGTGCTTTTTTACAAAGACATTGGACAAGACATAAGTGGAAGTGGCATTTAGAGGTTTCTGCCAATGTACCGGTATTTCTGAATGGGCTGAGGCTGGGATTTAGCAGGTTTGAAGTGTAAGTATTTGATGAACGTGCGGAGAGCGTTCGTTCAATTTCGTTATCTCATTTTTGTCTGAGGTTGTGTCTAAAGTCTACATATACACACACACAGTATGTGTTTACACACTTTTATGTTAGATGTTATTAATTGCGATCAATCTATTTGACAGCACTCATTATTATTATTATTATTCCTTTTTTATATATATATAGCCAAAAACAATAACAACTGAAGTAAAAAATGAACATAATATAAATAAAAAATAAATAAATAAAAGGTTATAATATCAAGGCAGTTTTGTTTTTGTGATCTCATGTTTGAAAGGGTTTCAAAGTATACTGTGAGATCAGTGTTATAAAAGGTAATATAGAAGGAGTTTTATTTTTGTCTTAATATGAATATTAAACTTTGCCAAAATAATGTAATTATATAATTTTGTTTTTCAGAAAAATATGTGTTTTGGAAACAAAGAAAAATGGCACGAGGTTCTAAAATAAGACAAATTTGTTTGTCATATCTATTTTAAAGTCAGTCCAATACAAAAATAAATGTTCAATATCTTCAAGTGATGTGTTACAAAAAGTGCATTTATCACAAACAGTGTGAATGTTTTTTAATGATGGATCCTAAAAAAGTTGCGGTGGTGATGATGTCATGTAACCCGCACCATACAGAAGGTTTCGAAGGTAACGTACTTTTGAATGTATTCTCAATATCATTATTGCTATTTTTACAGTGAAATAAGTGTATTTGGTCTTGTATATTTATTTGTTGGCCAATAGTGATGAAGTTTATGGCTCGCTTTTATGCGGATCAGGAAGCTTTCGCGTCCAATTGTAAAGACCTTACGGCATGACCCATTCCTCACGGCACGCTCACGGCACTGAAAAATTCTTCAGAATGTCCTCCTTTTGTGTCCCACAAATGAAAGTCGTACAGGTTTGTAGCGGCATGACAGTAACAATTTACAATTTACAATTTACAACAATTTATTTGAGGTGAACTATTCCTTTAAAAGCTTTGAGGAACTGCAATAAGAAAGATTTTCTCAACTTTTCTGAACGGCTTGAGAAAAATCAGCCCAATTAAAACATACCCAGAGCTCCATCCAGCAACCTAATCGAGACCATTCCTGCCTCGCTCCTGCTGATGTTGGCAGCTCATTAAACCCGTGGCCTGAACACATCACTGTGTACCAGAGTTACAGATGTGTGTGTCCTAACAGGGTAATATTATTTTACGAGACATGTTAACAATCAGACGGAGGTATGTTACCGTATTTCCGCTTTATGCTAAACAGTGAAGGCTAAAGTTCAGAGAGCAAAGCGTCACTTAGTAGAGTTTGGTTAAACAGAGACTGTTCAACACCATAAAACCACTCATATTTAACTCTCAGTATCAGTTGACATTTTAAATAAAATCATGAGGTTCTTTCGGGGTGAATGCGTATAGCGTTTCTGAGACGAACTGGTCAGTGATTCACTAACATTTCCAAGATGAAGCAAATTGCTCAAATGACTTGTTTTTCAGAGTCAACACTTCTGCCCTGCATTTCAAAACATTTGCATCAAATATGACATTTCGAAAGATGCATTAAAGCTGCATAATTTATACTATGTTAAAACAACTTCTCCTATCCCTGTTTAATGTAACAGGAAAGATATAAGTATAGCTGTGAATTGGTTGACTTTCTGAACTCAGAACATTTCTTTTTGTGAAAAGACGTATTTTAGCATACTTAAAAAAAAAAAAAAGAAGAAATAGTATACTTTAACAAAATATACTTAAGTGCAAACTGATTGTACTGTTGATGGACACTTAATTGCATGTTATTTACAATTAAATGAAAATAGTTCAAATTTATATCAAATTAACTTTTGAATGCTTTTTGACCCACTCACTTAAAGGGGACTTTTATGAACTGCATTTGATATTATTTTATAATGTTTCCTGAGGTGTACTTATAACGTTATGATTTTAACATAAAAAATTGTCATCATTTAGAAATACAATTAATTTTAGCCCTCTGATTTGACTTCTGTTGGAAGGGACGTGTCTGTTGTGAGACTAAAAAAACCATTGTTGTGATTAACTCACATCTTTGCATATGAAATAAGTATTACATGTGAAACTCTCTCTTAAACTTTTACTACATTTTCACAATTACAGCTGTCAAGAGTAACTAGTCGTGAAAAGTGTTGATTATAGCATTATATTTAGATCTTCTCCCGTTACCAGTGACAGGTATGAATGCAGTGATCTCGTCATTGCAACAATATTTCTGCAATCTCATGAATGCTTTCATCATAACTAACAATGCAAACCTCATGTAAATAAGAGATTCAGTGTGTAGTGTAGACAGCGTTATTGATTATAACTCAGTCACTGATAAACTCGTGCTGTGTGATCGACAGCTCCACCGATTGTAAAGGGAGCGTTCTTTGATCGCTTTCTACATGTAATTTAATCACAGTTTAAATGACAGGGGCAAAGATGTGATGATGTAGAAGTAGGCATGGATTTTCTTTTCTAGATGCGGTCTCTCGTAGCACTATTACATGATAATGTGACAAATTCTGAAAGAGTCATTTTCTGAGCTTGGTTTCAATAAAAGATGACTAACAATGAAGTTTTGAGTTCTGAATCTTACAATATGTTTTTATAGTACAATTACCTCTTACATGTCAAGAGATCAAGGATATTTTGATTTCTCAATTCATGACCCCTTTAAGTAACATTTCCAAGTTGAAATAAAGATGCACTTAAATAATTTCATAATTACTTCTATTTTATTTGAAATATGGTATCCTGCAGAATGTAAGAATGTAGTGCAAGTATTTATGCTAAACTAAAACAAACTTTAATGTCATTTCTATTGAAACTTGTATGTCATATATTTAAATATATTTGTTATTACACATTTGTAATAATTTAGTAAAATAGATTAACTGAAAATACAATATTGATTAACACACAAATTATTAAAACAGTGCAAAGTACTTAATTACATTTAATACAATTTTATTCATCTTATAGTATCTGCTAGTACAGGTTTTTTTTTTTTTTTTTTTGACATGCAAATTTAATAGAATTAAGCACACCTCTTTTTTTTACAAGAGACCCTAGCAACCACATGACAACATGCCCAAATCTCAACATCCTAGAACTAAAATGTTGGTAATTAAACCCAATGCTGTAAGGAGAAATTGGGCAGGGAATTCATTTTTCCATGCCATTTCAAATGAATAAGATGATTTGAGGTTTATTATCTTCACATGATCCGAGTCTAACTGCCCAAACACACACACACACACACACACACACACACACAAAAGACAGTCAGTCTCTCAGGTTGATTTGTCATGCAAATATAATCTCTTTAGTATTAAGAGCGCTTGAGGAGACACAGGCCAACCAACAGGCTGCTCTGATTGTGTCTTTATGAACATGTTATTTCTCCTTCAAGGCTCATGAGATCTCATTCATGTTTGTATGATACCAGAATAAATAAAATACATTTATTGTACATTTTACAAAAAAAAATTTAAAGAAAAAAATTATTTCAGTCTTTCTACTTGAACATTTCACATTTAATTCAATGTGTTACTTGCTGTTTCTTTTAATTATTTGTGAAATTTACAAGCAATTTCTTAGTGTGATTTGTCTTTCCTATGTGTGTGTGTGAGGGTGGAAGAGTGGGCGTTAATCTCGTTGAGGTGATCTGATCCTTGTTTAAAAGATCTAGGCTAATTGAATTGAAACAAACCCCATCGCTATGGAAACTCCGTGGAGACTCAATTGAGGTGCTATGAGATCTGAGAGACGAGCTCCACTTTCATGAGACGAGAACGAGAGAGACTCGTGGTCTCTAGTGTGAGCAGATGCTGCAGCTCAATTAAACTCTCTCAATCACTCACACCACAAACATCAACAAAACAATGAACAAGACAAGACCACGTTCTGTTGCCCGTCTCTCTATCTTTCTATCGGTCTCTCTCTCTCTCTCTCTCTCAAGCAGGTGTAAATGAGAGCCATGTGTGAAAGCTGCAGGTGTAAAACATCTGAATCTTCCAGGAGATTGTTGACATTAATTAACCATTGGAAAACAATTAACATCACAGGTATACAGTCGCTCACTCCATCCATCTTTCAATGCTTTCTTCTCGCTCTCTCTTAAATTAAATGATGGCTTGAACTCAGCGGAACCCGATCTGGCTGTTGGTGCCCCGTAACAAAGGGCTGAAACTGATCTTACTCTCACACATGCACAGATTAAGCTCATCTGGTGTGTGTTACACAGGGGTGTCTCATTACAGCAAACAGTTAAATAAGGATAAAGTTAAGCCAGCTACTGACAGACATCTCTGCTACTGACATACAATCTCTGTACCATTTTCTTCAGCAATACCCACCTTTCAATCAAATAACACCAAAGCCTGTAAAAAAAAAAATGTTCTTAAGGAAGAACTTAAGAATTTTTCAAGAATTGCATTTAGGAACATTCTTATGAACTTCTTAGATTAAATTTTTCTATTTTTATTTTCTTAACTTCTTTCTTAAAAAGATTTTTGTGAATCCGGTCCTTGGTTACTTAGATTAATATAGAAAACTGAGATATTATATTAGTGTTTTATTCCTCATTAATATGAATTAATATCTATTCTTAAATTCATACATTTAGTTGACATTTATTGCACTTTAAGATCGCTTAAAGAAAACTTACACACTTACACTATAAAAGGTAGTGCACTTTAAAGAGTGTAATTTAAAGTTCACTTTAATAAACTTAAAAGTGGGCTAGAAGTATGTAACAGTATACCTATTACTTAAGACCATTTGTTGTATAGTGTACAGTATAGTTGCACTTGCAATACAAAAGGGAAAAAAAACCTTAATGTTACAAAATAGTGTAAACTAGTAGTTTACTACTGTTACACTTAAAAGTATACGTTTGTAAACTAATAATAATAATAATTCATTATATTTATAGCGCTTTTTCTCTGCACTTAAAGCGCTTTACATAGAAGGGGGGAATCTCCTCCACCAGGATGATGCGACGGCAGCCATATTGCACCAGTACGCCCACCACACACCAGCTTATTGAGAAGAGACAGTAATGAAGCCAATCAGTATATATGGGGATGATTAGGAGGCCATGATGGACTGAGGCCAAGGGGCAAATTGGGATTTTTAATGACCACAGAGAGTCAGGACCTCAGTTAAACATCTCATCTGAAGTATGGATGAGACGTCCTTAGTAACTGTTCAGATCCAATTGTAGCTTGTCTTTATTAAACACAATAGTCACCAGGCAAGGGTCATACACCAGCAAACGTAGCAAAGAAGATCAGTCAAAATCGTGCTTAATAAACTGGCAGGATATCAGGGCAGGCAGCAAACAAACAGGATACATGAACCAGAAGATAAGGAACAGACAAGGTCCCAACAGGCAGGTAAACACATGGAAAAACGCTTGGAAATGTTCGCAGCATCAAAACAAGACTTAGCCCAGAGTGTTGTGTGAGTGTGGCTTAAATGAGTGTTTGAACATGAGGTGCAGGTGTGTGTAATCAACGCAGAGCAGGTGTATGGTGTAATCAGTCCAGGGAGATGCATTGTGGGAAATGGAGACCGTAATCACCCAGGGAGAGCGTGGCTAATCATGACAGTAACAAGTAGTAACTAGTAAGAAGTAACAAAACTAGTAACAAGTGGGCCAGTTCAGTGCCAATTTGTATTGAAATAGTACTTACTATTGAAGTATACTTTGATAAACTAAATAATGGCCCAATTTAGTACAAATAAGTATTGAAATAGACCACTTAAAAGTATACTTTTGTAAACTAAAATGTGGCCCAATTTAGTGAAATAGTAGACACTTACAACAAGTAGAGTTGTCAAAAAGTACCGACTATCAGCGGACCGGTCCTACTTTCAAACACTCCTGTGTGTATCTGTGTAAGCGCTTGGTGAAGAGCGTTATTTATGTATATTTACAACATGTATTTGAAGCGCTGATCATTGTAGCCAATCACAGACATTATTCGATGAGGGCATCAGTACAATGGGCAATCAGAGGTGTTTACCATTCCGCTCAACAGCGCTCAACAGAGTCACATTTCTTTCATTTCCATACCGACTTGGTACCGAAGTCGGTACTTTTTGACAACTCTATACTTACTTGTATACATTTGTAAACTAAATAATGGCCCAATTTAGTACAAATAAGTATTGAAATAGTACACTTAAAACTATACTTTTGTAAACTAAATAATGGCCCAATTTAGTACAAATAAGTATTGAAATAGTACACTTAAAACTATACTTTTGTAAACTAAATAATAGCCCAATTTAGTACAAATAAGTATTGAAACTTACCAGTTTACTTTGTAAACTATAAAGTGGGCCAATTTAGGCTCAATAAGTATTGAAATAGTACAACTGACAAGTGGTAACACTTTATTTTACGGTGTCCTTGTTACATATGTACATGTAGTTACTTAATATTACTCTATACTTAAATATATAATTACACTGTAACAAGGACACCTTAAAATAAAGTGTAACCGTATCATTTTTGTAAAGTAAAAAGTGGGTCAATTTAGCCCCAATTAGTATTATTAGAAAACTAGTAGTAGGCTACATTTAAGAATACTTACTACATAAAGTATACTTGGAAAATATACAGCACTGAACATTTTTAAGCTTATTTAAATTACTTTTTCTAAGGGATTTAATACTAGTATTTTAAAGATAAAAAAATTGAATGTGACAAAAAATTTAAATGAGACGGAATTGTCAAAATAAGTCATTGTGGGCGTCAGTCGGGAAAGATTTATGTATATCCATATGTAAGTGTGACAAACATAACGGGGCTGTGAACAAAATAAACTTTATATATATATATGCATATATATACAGTGAAGAAAATAAGTATTTGAACACCCTGCTATTTTGCAAGTTCTCCCACTTAGAAATCACGGAGGGGTCTGAAATTGTCATCGTAGGTGCATGTCCACTGTGAGAGACATAATCTAAAAAAAAAAATCCAGAAATCACAATGTATGATTTTTTTTACTATTTATTTGTAAGATACAGCTGCAAATAAGTATTTGAACACCTGTCTATCAGCTAGAATTCTGACCCTCAAAGACCTGTTAGTCTGCCTTTAAAATGTCCACCTCCACTCCATTTATTATCCTAAATTAGAGATGCACCTGTTTGAGGTCGTTAGCTGCATAAAGACCCCTGTCCACCCCATACAATCAGTGGGAATCTAACTACTAACATGGCCAAGACCAAAGAGCTGTTCAAAGACACTAGAGACAAAATTGTACACCTCCTCAAGGCTGGAAAGGGCTATGGGGAAATTGCCAAGCAGCTTGGTGAAAAAAGGTCCACTGTTGGAGCAATCATTAGAAAATGGAAGAAGCTAAACATGACTGTCAATCTCCCTCGGACTGGGGCTCCATGCAAGATCTCACCACGTGGGGTCTCAATGATCCAAAGAAATGTGAGAAATCAGCCCAGAACTACACGGGAGGAGCTGGTCAATGACCTGAAAAGAGCTGGGACCACCGTTTCCAAGGTTACTGTTGGTAATACACTAAGACGTCATGGTTTGAAATCATGCATGGCACGGAAGGTTCCCCTGCTTAAACCAGCACATGTCAAGGCCCATCTTAAGTTTGCCAATGACCGTTTGGATGATCCAGAGGAGTCATGGGAGAAAGTCATGTGGTCAGATGAGACCAAATAGAACTTTTTGGTCATAATTCCACTAACCGTGTTTGGAGGAAGAAGAATGATGAGTACCATCCCAAGAACACCATCCCTACTGTGAAGCATGGGGGTGGTAGCATCATGCTTTGGGGGTGTTTTTCTGCACATGGGACAGGGCGACTGCACTGTATTAAGGAGAGGATGACCGGGGCCATGTATTGCGAGATTTTGGGGAACAACCTCCTTCCCTCAGTTAGAGCATTGAAGATGGGTCGAGGCTGGGTCTTCCAACATGACAATGACCCGAAGCACACAGCCAGGATAACCAAGGAGTGGCTCTGTAAGAAGCATATCAAGGTTCTGGCGTGGCCTAGCCAGTCTCCAGACCTAAACCCAATAGAGAATCTTTGGAGGGAGCTCAAACTCCGTGTTTCTCAGTGACAGCCCAGAAACCTGACTGATCTAGATCTGTGTGGAGGAGTGGGCCAAAATCCCTCCTGCAGTGTGTGCAAACCTGGTGAAAAACTACAGGAAACGTTTGACCTCTGTAATTGCAAACAAAGGCTACTGTACCAAATGTTTACATTGATTTTCTCAGGTGTTCAAATACTTATTTGCAGCTGTATCTTACAAATAAAATAGTTAAAAAATCATACATTGTGATTTCTGGATTTTTTTTTAGATTATGTCTCTCACAGTGGACATGCACCTACGATGACAATTTCAGACCCCTCCATGATTTCTAAGTGGGAGAACTTGCAAAATAGCAGGGTGTTCAAATACTTATTTTCTTCACTGTATATTTATACACACACAAGTCAGTCAAAAAGTTTTAGAAACAGCCTCCCACTTTCTTAAGAGTTTTAATTCAGACTCATTTTATGAGTCAGGAACCTCAAGTCATTCTTCGGTTACATCTGTTTCAAAACAAAGTATTATGATGATATACTGTGTATACCTCATCATCACATATCATCTGATTTGTCATATGACAATGTGCAATTAGATATACATATTCACAACAGAGTTGTGTGAATGAATAATGGCATTCTAAAAACATTATTAGTTATTGTTTAACTATGCCTAACTGTAGGGTTGAATCAATTGTAAGGGAGCATTTGTTTGTAGTTAAAAGCTAACCTATAAGAAATTATGCTCTTAATAAACTAAGGTACTTCTGAACAGAATGTGTGTTCTACAATACTGAAATTTGTCAAGTAAAAATGTAATTTGGCTCCTCAAAGTTTAATTTTATGTGACTTTAATGTCTAGAGCCCTGAGTCAGCCACAGACAGTTATATTTTGGGAGAGAGCAACAATATCTGCCTTCAGACCTTGAAGACAGTATCAAAATGTTATTATAAAGCAGGAAGTCTGAGGATTGTGGGTAGCAAGTCTGTTTTTCTCAAGGTAACACACAGGCCTCACATCTAATCCTATCGAAAGCACTCATGGATTTTACAAACATGTTCAAGATTATCTGTGTGTGTGCTGAACAACACCCTTTGAGTACACTAAACAAATCTCCCAGTGACTACATCTGTGTGTGTGTGTGTGTGTGTGTGTGTGTGTGTCTGTCTGTCTGTCTGTCTGTGTGTGTGTGTGTGTGTGTGTGTGTGTGTGTGTGTGTGTGTGTGTGTGTGTGTGTGTGTGTGTGTGCGTGTGTGTGTGTGTGTGTGTGTGTGTGAGAGTGTGTGATTAAACTATTGCAACACTCTCCACCTGCAAGACCGAATACCCAGACATGACTAACATGACGTAAATCCTCTGACCTCAGTCCAATCTCACACACCTCAAACAAGAGCAAACCCTTATCAGAGTTTGTCTGGCTACGTGTTTGAGAAACACTTCAGGGTGAGACAAGGACAAGAATAAGGCCTCAGGGTCGGGTTATGATCTTTTACATCTGGATTACACTTACTCTGAGTAGAACCTTGAACCTTTGATCTGCCATTCAGACCTTTAGCCATTAAACTAGCAGCAGAGAAACATTAACAGAGTTCAGAAAATACCAACACCTGATTAAAGCAATGAGTTCCTGTGTGGACGTGGAGTATTGTGAACGTAGTCATATCTAAAGGTCGTTGACGTGCAATAGGGCGACTATATAGCACAGACTCAAACGTCTGAAAAAGAAGTGCACTTAATTGTATTGAATTGTATATTTTAGTTGACCATAAACGCTTATCAGTACATTCAGCAGTAACTTTAACCATAATATCCAAAGACAACAGAAGGAATTATGGAATTTCATATAAAAATGCACTTAAGTCCTACTGAAGTCGGTAAAAAGCACTCTAAATTTCATCCAATTGCATTTAATACAAATTTAAACCATAAAACATTTTTATTTAGTAAAAAAAGTTCTACAGATCCCACTTAAGTATATTCCTTGAAGTATATTATTTCCACATTAAGCACTCTTTTTAAAAGTATGCTAAAGTGTACTTTTTCCACAAAGGTTACTGCCTTTCATATATTTTGCCTAAACAAATGCATTAAAGCCTGCTTTACATCAAAATAAAAAGTGACTTTATTCCTTTCTAGCAATTACTTTTTTCCCTCTCTGAAATGGGCTTATATACAATTTCATTACTTGCTATTCCTGCAGATCTAGTCCCTGACATAATAGAATGTTGTCTTTTGTGGTTCAACAAAAATAACGATTTGTTTCACAGGTGTCACTATGGCGTACTTTGAGCATTTAGTTTCATGCAATATTCTTTACACACACAGGCCAGCAATTCTGATAGGCCTACTACAATGGCCTTCATTCAACCACTGTGAGAAACAAATGTAGGAGTGACACGAGCGAATGAGTGTGTGTGGGGTGTGTGTCTGTGTGTGTGTGTGGGGGGGGGATATGTGACATTCAAGGGTCAGGAAACCATTTTTGAGATGGTAACAGATAAGTTATCTGTTGCACATTTTTAAAACAACAATATGACACAGTATTTTGAATATTATGGGGAAATAGTTTAATAATTCTACTTGAAGCTATTCCGTTCTTACAGCATAAAAGCTGAAGCAACATCACAAAAAGGTCAGTTTCTTTCCATTAATAATCACTCATCTGGCAATTGAAAAAACAAACCAAGGTGTTCTTTTCTTGTGGCGTCACTGACCATGAGTTTAACTACCCATAATATCATTATCACATGAAGAGACTGTATCATTCAACAACATTATTCATAATCACATGAAGAGACGGTATCATTCAACAACATTATTCATAATCATGAATATTCATGCAAGTTCAACAGGGTTGTTTCAGAGAAACAGATCATTGGCCAAAGTCTGACTGAAGTCATGTGACTACATGAAACACATGAACACACATCAACATTTATCACACATACAGTCATGGTTTTGTCAAAAGGGAACTGAAGGACAGAAATCATGAATCCACGCACTTGAACAAGAGGCCATGAAATGTTTCCTTTGTTGGCTGAAGTGCCACAATCCCCCGTTTCATGTGTGAATACATTAAACACAGAATTTAAAAGAATAGTTCACTGCAACGCTGTTAGCAGGGCTCAACAATTAGGATGGCTTGAGAGATTTATGTATAATAGCATATACAATTTCCATCCAATTGGATTACACAGTTTTAACACACTAATAAAGATAATGTGATGCATATCTGTCAGTCATGCGTATATGAAACAAATTAGAAACAGGTATGGCAAATCATGACTTAGTTTATTAATAAGTGTTTGCATGTGTTTTATGCATTTATCCACATAGCTTAGAATCAGCATTAATCTGTTCATTGTGAAAACAAAACTATTACATTTATTTAGTTAAAAAGTACAAGCGGTTAAAATTTATGAGATTTAAACAAATTGAATTCATTGGTGATAAATATATAAAACCTGGTTATTATGCATTTAAAAGATATTGCATTTATTAGTATAATTACAGAAATCTTACCCTTTTCATTAATACAAAACAAATATGTATCACATTAAGTTTATTAGTTTATGTTAAAACTGTGTAAACCAATGGATGGAAGTTTTATATGCAATTCAAATGCATAGAGTATTAAATGTAGGCCTTACTAATTTTGGAGTATTGTGCTTCTTACTGTATTTTAAAACGGACTAAAATTGACTTGAACATCTATTTGACTATGGTTTGTATAATCTGGTTTCCGATTCACCTGATGAGATTTATGCACTGACAGAAGGTGTGTTCTTGTGTTCCACAACACAGGCCGCAATAAAATGAAACTTCACACATGGTCTTACAAATGCAACAATCATGGTGGGAAGCACAAAAAGAAAAAAATAAAAAAAAAAAAAAAACAGCACCTGACACAACGACCAAAACCATCTGTCTGAATAAGCACTGAAAAAAATAGTAAGATCTAAATTACAGTTTAGGTTTTATTCATGTTTATTCATGTTAATATGTTAATTTATACCAACAAAACATGCTTTTTTATGGTTTACATTTGGTAGAAATAGTACTTTAAGGTAACAACGTGTCTGTGTGTGGCCTGGTAAATCCTAGATTATGGGGACAAAATGTCCTCACAAAGATGGTGATATCAGAAATCCTTGTCCTTATGGGGACATTTTTTGTCCCCATGAAAACGGCTTATAATTAAATCATACTAAGTGATGCTGATGTTTGTCAGTATAAAAATCATCATGTCTATGGAAAATCCCTGATATAGTGTGAGTGTGTGTGTGTGTGTGTGTGTGTGTGTGTGTGTGTGTGTGTGTGTGTGTGTGTGTTGGTTAGATCACCGTGCTCTCATGCTCCTGAACGGCTCTATATATCGACCATGTCATTCATCTTCACAAAAGACAAGACATTATTTTTAATTAAAAACTCAACCATAAATTATGGGTCATATTTGTCAGGTCATGATTTTAAAAACAGAGGGAGAGCAAAAGAGATCATAAGAGAAAGATTTTCTGAAATATTTTCCTTTAGAGGACTCTATAATAAAACAGCGTTGTGTGTTTTAGTGTGTGTGGGGACAAAATGTTCCCACAACAAAGATAGCAATATCCAAAATCCTTGTCCTTATGGGGACATTTTTGGTCCCCCATGAGGAAAACAGCTTATAAATCATAGTGATGTTTTTTGAAAATGTAAAAATGAAGAAAGTTTACTGTGAAAATATACAATATACAGTTGGTAATGATGCCAATACCAGAAATGTTTTGGTCCCCATGAGGAAAACAACTCATAATTCATACTAAGTGACGTTAACTCCCTGAGACCCAATAATGCATTGTGTTTCTGTGTAAAAAGAATATTCATTTAAAACCAAATGTCTTATTTTGCTTCAAGTTCTTTAACCCTCCTGTTTAATCACAGCATTTCCTTTTAAGCAATGTGACATATCAAATATAAAATTGTTTTTCGGATTGGGGTTCATTACACCCTGTCAAAAATACATTGTAAGAATACAGTAATAATTGAAAAAAAATACAATAAAACAAACCCAATTTGACAGTTTACTGCTAGTGTCGTACAGTGAAAAATATCAGCTTTACATGGGATTTGTGAGACCATTAACCAGACTAATTAAATAATTTTCATGGAGGACATTTAAAGCATGTTATTATCTAAGAAATTTCAATGTAATTTTAGCATATAAAACGTGATCAGATAAACTAATGTGCGGCCACAGGTGAACACAGATCATCCAATCAGATTGCAGAGATTTTTTTAATAAAGATAACATAAAATGAGAGAAAGTCTGGCGATCCAATGTATTGTGATTTAACAGTAACGACTATATTAACCAGTTCAGCCATGAGAGGGGGTTATATGTGAGGTGGCTTATCTTTTATTCTTCAACCTTTTGTTGTTTGTGGCCTGAGGATGAGTAAATAATCTGAGAGATTGTGTGTGATTATATCATTGATTTATTGCTCAAACACTTCCTGTTTGAAGATCATATGATATCTTATAGGAAGTACAAAGATCAAATCACATCAGCAGTGTGTTAAAGGGTTAGTTCATTCTCATTCTCCAAATTGATTAACCCTTTAAGAAACATTGTCTGTTTTTAAGAGTGCACATTCAATACAATTAAGAGCACTTCTTGTTCTCAGGAGAATGTAGCACTAACTTTGTCTTATTGCAATACTTTATTTGTGTTAAATAGTAGGCATACTGTGCATACTATGCAGTTTTCAGTAATTAATACACGTATCTTAACACAACCCATGATGTGCTCCTACTGCTACTCTGGTGAAGGGTCAGTATCATTCAACAGATACTTTTATTGGGAAAAAAATCAATATACGCAATGATGTCATCAATATTTATATTGAAGACTATAATATTTAAATGTATATCTCTGCTAGAATATATTTTGTCTCCTTTTAGGAGTACATGCGGGAAAGAGAGAGAGAAGGTGTGTTATGTTTTTGCACGGCTGCTCAAAGAAATAATTTGAACGCTGAAGTAGGATGTAAACGCATGCACAGCCTGTAGATAACGTGCAGATACATCTTGTCACGTTTATGAAGCAAAACGAAGCGAGAAGTGTTTCATGAGGGGTGGAGACTGTAATCTCACAGGCAAATTCCCAACATTTGCATACGGTCATCAACACCTGTCACATAAACGCATAAAGCTGAGAGGAACAAGTAAAAATCAAATCAATAACAGACTCATTTGCATACCGCATTGAAGGTGACAGCGTTACCTTAATTATGTACGCATGCATATTCATGAGGAAGATTAAACTTTAGATTACTTTAGCTCTGCTGTTTACTTTGTGTTTTTCAAAAGCTGTTATGATGTCACATTCTTCACCTCTCTCACTGACTTTTTTTTTTACTAATCTCAGCCTCATGATCTGGCAAGCTCTAATCTGATTGGCTGAAGTCAGGCGTACACAGTTAATCTGGAAACGGTCATGTTTAGGCTGCTACAGTGAGGAGGAACTAATTATGGATTTGTGAAGCGGTAGTGCCGTCAAATCTTAGATATATGTACTGTATATATATATATATATACTGTATATATATGAAAAGTTCAGCCATTAAATTCTATTCGCTGTAACTCTGATATAGCCAATCAATTTCACATATCCATTACTACTTCCCAACCGCATTGCATCTAAACGAGTACATTAACTCTGCGTGCTATGCAACCTCTTTTTCTAGTCCTCCACCTCCCCAGCACCACCTGTCTAGATCTGCATCCTTCGCTCTAGCAGCAGCAGCATGTTTACATTCATTTTATACAATATGTATATAATTTTATGTTCTGAGCATTTAGCAGAAGCAAGTCATACTTGTTCAGCAACATCAGATCTAGTCCGCCAAGACCAAACCTATGTACGTTCCATTTACATTAATACAATGTTTTATAAACTATCCCGAGAGTCGTCATGACAATTATTCAAACACATTAAAAATGCAGCTCGTACATACAGTGACTATGAATAATACTTTAATGAATGACTCTTTATTATAATTATTTTGAATATTTTTTGGTGCATAAAGTAAATGTCAAAGTGAAACAACAGTCCTGATATATCCTTATTAAAAATAAAATTCTTGAAAAGAAATGATGAAAGTACTTTGGCATAATATTCTATTTTCATTTATCAGTGGGGAGGGTGGAAATAAGCCTACAATTTCAGATAAACCTGCCTCTAAAAACAAAACGAACTGTATTTCTAGACTTTACATGTAGGGAGACATCTTCCAGTCTAAGGTGAGTCTTGGTTAGAATAATAACAGGTAGTTGTTAGACGTACAAAGAGATATTCAAAAGAAGTATATTCGATTTTTAAAGTCATGGTACAGATAAAGTACATGGGTTGTTGTAGTTTGTTGCAGTGCTCGATCTTTCACTCTCTATTAGACTGAATGCTTCTCTATACATGATAAGGTTGACTTTAATTACAGTTAGATTAATGAGACCGTTACCTTTACTGAGTGGACCATTTCTTTATAATTAATTCTTCCGAAGCAAAAACAGTGAATGTATTTATGACAGAAACTCACAGAGGTTAATCTTTATACACTGTCCATCCAACTGGCTGTGTGACCATAACTGTGAAATTAATGAATGTCAATGAATGTGACATTAACCCTTTTAAACCACAAACTTATCAGAAAGTAATAAATAAATAAATAAACGAATAAATAAATAAATAAATAATAACAAACCAAATGCATAGTATTTTATTCAAACATGATCCTCACAAATATAACCAGTTTTATTCCAGACTGACCATAAAAATGAATACGATAGTTTAGTGTTTTGAGATCTTGTTGTTTTGAAAACTGTACTTGAGGAAATCAGTTACTGGACATTAGAGACCACAGGGTGTCTAGATGATTTAGAGATGATTTTACCAGCCAGAAACTGTTCTAATGCACAGAATGACTCCAGAATGAGCACCATACCTGGTCGGTGGAAAAGTGGAGCGAGCGAGCTGGAGGCAGTTATCCTAGTTACGATTTATAAGGCAGATCTCAGCTGATGTAACATTACAGTAATATTCTTTCTCTCAAGGACGGATGGAAAAACACATAATGTGACAAATGATATTCCATCTCTTCTTATGAAAAACTCAAGTTCTCATAATAGCAAACAATTGAACACAAATGACTTCTTTCATATAAATTGTTCTTTTGTGCCGTCTCATATCATGCACTGTGATGAAACATCAGGATGCAGATCTGTAGGAGCGCTTATGCCTAGTTGATCCAATTCGTTTGGAATTCATCAATAAAACGCTATCACATTACCCAGCATGCACTCCAAAACGCTCATTTGTAAAAGAAATCAACAAACACACACACACACAGACACAGACAGAGACACACACACACACACACACACACACACACACACACACACACACACACACTCATCAATTAAACTAATGTAGTGTTTGTGTCTGCGCACACATTCAGGTTGTGTTCACTAATCGAGACAGAAGGACAGTGTGTAGGATGTAAGCCGACACGCTCTGAGATCGTTGGTTCTGCAGAGCTCATTCTCACCATTGTGTGGGATGTGCGTTACAGGTGAGTGTGTGTCCATTCCCCACACCAGCAGGGCCCTATGAATGTTTTTTTATTAAATTTTTCCCAAATTCAGTTTTATTTTCGACCAAATCCTCTGTTTTACGTTTAAATTTTTCTGGATTCCGTTTTAATTGTTAAGTAAAATTTTAGTAATCAAAAAGCATGTCTAGTCAATTAAAATGATGACACTTATACAACCGAACAACAATATTAAAACAATATTACAACATTTAAATATTTAGGGCCCTACAAAATCAGTTTTATTTTCCCTCATTCCCCATTAATTTTTTTCTGGAAATTGTATAAATCAAAAAACATGCATAATCATTTGAAATAATGAAACTTATTCAATTGAACGAAAAAAAAATAAAACATTTCCCCAAATTCTATGTTTTTTCTTTTCATTTTTCTGGGTGCATTTTTATGGATAAATAAAATTGTATTAAATAAAAAAAGCATGTATAAGCATGGTGCGGCACAACAGATGGTGCGGCACAAGGTGATGTTTACTGTTTAAAGTGTGAAATATGTCTTAAATAATGTTTAAAGTCCTATTGTTTTTATTACTTTGAGAAATACATTCTACTATATATTTCTGTCATAATTCCTTCAAGTGAGACCGAACTTTTATTTGGCTGGGTTATCGTGAACACCTTTGAGTTCCAGTGTGTATCTGACAATATTTTTATCAAATGAAATGGTGAAATGCTGGTGAATTGACTCTCAGGGAAACTCTGGAGATGAAGTTCATGCGTTCATGTCCTCATATAGTGAGATGGAGGACAATGAAAAAAAACACAATCGTCACACGTGTATGAGCATGTGAGTTAGACCAAACAAAGACGCTCAACATGCAGACTTAAGATTTTTAATAGTAGTCTTTTTGCACTTTAATATTCACAGAGACAAGTCTATATCGCCATTTGATTAAGTGTGCAGGCCTACTTTTGATTTATATATCCAAAATTCTGCAACATTCCAAGTTATTCCGTGATTCTGTCCATATTCTGAAATCATAGGCCATATTCTGAAAACAGGTCACGACCCCGGCACCACCCTGGGCACCAGACCAAAATAGGCAACGGTTCAATAATGCAGATGTGAGTCCATTTACCGTACAGCTCAAATCTCCATTTGAGAAAATCAAGTCCATCCAGTTTAGCATCCAGCCAAATTGATTAAAGATCACTACCAGTCCAAAAGGGAAGGCCAAGCTCCAAACTTTTGACTTTTACGGTAACAACTCCTTATTAGCCGTCTGGAGAGTGCGTTTTTTGTGCTTCCTTCTTGTTTTCATTTAACTTAATCAATTTTAGCCAATGAGACGACTGACTGAAAGCACTTGAAAGACTTCAGAATTGAGACAAACTCAAAAAGCTGCCAAGCAGCAGATATATAATAGAGGACCAGGTCAGATTGAGTTGAAGACATATTAGCACACAATAGAGCCAAGATGGCAGAAATAGGAGAGGTTAATTACTATCTAGCTACAGTGTCACAAAAATTGAACCTTATGTGCCAAGAGACTGGCTCACATCTTCACATTAGCAACACTGCAGAAGCAGCGGGCAGAGAGAGACTGACCGCATGACTCACAGGTCGATCTCCATTCACACCAGCTCACTGTAGACAGACGAATGAATGACGACTACAGGATGGTTTCTAAACTTAACTTCAGCTCCATTTTCATTTCTCTGACAGAACATCTGACGGTGTTGACTAAAACAACTATATTTCATTCAGGACGGCGTAGTGTTGGCAGCCTTGTGATGTTTTCCCTAAAGACTATTTTTTTTAGACTTATTTTTTAAGTCAATACACAGTCCTGCGCTAGTGAAAAAGAAGTGCACTTAACTGTATTGAATTTGCATATGTAATGTACACTTCGTATCTTAGAAATGTATTTAAAAAGACTGTACTTGCAGATAATGTAATATTGTGAAATAAAAGGCCACTTAAGTGCACTTAAAGAGAGTACGCTTTCATGTTAACACTTAAGTACACTTTTAAGTGCACTATTTAACAATGTCAAATTAAAAGTTTTAATTTAAAGTGCATTTTAAAATAATATGTTTTAATAATATTTTGTCGTGCTTTAAAAGAAACACACTTCTTTTGATGTGGGGACTATACCATACTAAAGCACACGTAAAGTAACTTTAAATGTAATATCAAATAACACTAACGTTAAACTTAAGATATTTTAAATGTACTAAATTGCATCTTTATCATTGCAAATGTGTAAGTACAATTAGGCCTATGTTTAAATATATGGCATACAAGTTTCAATAGAATGCAGTTCTTTTAGCAAAGAAAACCACTGATCCCTGAAAATCCTCCAAAATCAACTGTGAGAGAAGAGTCTGTGAAGATATTAGGGGAGATAGATGTCTCAACTTAGAAAAGATAAGATAAAAGTAAACATCATGGACCCAAACAAGATTTGTAGCTTGAATCAAACTGGACCAGATCCTGCAATTTATCTACTTTTTTGTTTTATTCGTTAAAGCTCCAGAAGCCTTGATATGAACAAGCTAATTATTTAGGTGGAATTAAGGTGCCCTGACAAGAAAAGTAAATCTCTTTTTGTAATAAATTCATGACCCAAAACTTCCTTTCTTGCATCCCTCATGTGAAATGTCTCTTTTTTTTCCGGAGGCAAAGAAGCATGCTTGATACTGCTATAAGATTGATGCTAAGAAACTCAATTGAATCTGTTAGGCATATAGATCTCTACTCAGAGAGACAAACTGCAAATTACTCAAAGTTTTACTGATACAAACCTCAGGATTACCATTTGGATAATTGAGTAATTTAACAAGTAGAGCACTATGGGCAGATTAAAAGAATCCAAGAAAGCACTTTTGATCAGCTATCAGAGATACACAAGTTGCTAAACATGAGTAGAATTGAGAAAATCATTTTGCTGTGCAACTTTGATCAACCAAACACCCCTTCCAGCTGTTTTTAATGAACTGAACAGTTATCTATAGATGCACAGAGAGAGAGAAAAGGATCAAGCTGTCAATATTAGAAACTCCTTGTACTGTAGCTATTCCCACTGGATTAATCCGGGAAAACTGGAAGATGAGAGCTGTGTAAGGAAAGGAATGTGTCTCTTTTTTGGACTTTTACTAATAAGCTGTCACCTACTGCAGGCACTTTAAGGGCTGACTGAAGATTAACATGAAACACTTGCATGTGTCCAGGCAACAAATAATTTACAAAGCAATGATTCGGATGCTTTCTCAAGGCTCTGGCATGCTGACAGAACGCTTTTCAATAAACGGATTCTCCATAGACACGCAGGCCTGGGACGCCTGTCTTCACAATAACTGCATGCATGAATACATTTACAATTAGAAAACCTGCTTTAATTGAATTTCTAACACATAGTATGAATATCCCCTCTGCATTCTCTTTAACTGGCAAGAGGACCAACGTGAAAAAGAAGCCATGCTTAATAGTATTTGTAGTGTTCTTCAAATCTGAATAGTATACTGTTTTTTTTAAACTGCACTTGCAGATAATGTTGATATAATACAATCATATTAAGTGTACTTAAAGGTGATAGTTTCTTAACACACTTAAAGGGATAGTTTACACAAAAATGAAAATTCTGTCAGTAATTACTCACCCACATGTCGTTCCAAACCCCGTAAGACTTTCTTTCATCTGTGAAAAACAAATGAAGATCTTTTAGATGAAATCAGAGAGCTTTCTGTCCCTCCATTGACAAACTGAAAAACTGACACTTCTAAAAGTTCATAAAGATATATATATATATATATATATATATATATATATATAATACTGTACAATATAAATGGATTAAATTTAGTAGAGAATTGGAACCAGAAATAGTATTCTCATTTCAAAATACAGCCCTTGCGGCCATGTAATATGAAGACTCAAATAGAGGTGACAGCTTAAAGTAGCTTGCAGCAGAGAGAATGAGTGAATGGAGAATTTAAAAAGACTGCTGTAATGTGTCTGAAATGTAATGTAGACATCATAAATCAGCCGCGCCATCAGCTGATGCGTGACTGGCATTGTATTCCTGATTTTACATATCACAACATTGTTAAGGTAATTTTTAAGTAAGGAAACTTTTGTACAATTTCAGTTTGCATTTAAGTATATTATTTTAATGTTTTTGAACACTAAATGTCATGTTTAATGCAATTAAAAGGATATGTATTCAAATTTAAATTGATATTAAATGCAATTAGCTGAACTTTAGACTACTTTTTGACCTTATTATATATTTATATGTAATCCCATAAGTCTATTGTCTTTGAAATTTGGTTAAGTGTACTGATGAATGTACGGACAAGCATTTATGGTAAACTAAAAGAGATTTTAATGTAATTACATCTGCTTTCGTATGTAAGTAACCCTTAAAAAAAATTTACTTATTTAAAGAACAACACAACATTATTAATATCATAAAGATTTAAAATGTAATTTAAAGAAACACTTTATTTTGCAGTGCCCTTGTTACACATGAAATTTGAAGTTAAAATAGTAACTATAAATTATGTGAAATATATGCAACTAACCCTAAACCCAACCCTAATCTTAATCCTAACTCTATAGTAAGTACATGTAGTTAAATAATATTACTTAATTTTTAAATGTACAATTACACTGTAACAAGGGCACATTAAATGTGTAACCAAAATGTTTAATATGACATTAATACAAGCTATAAGTACACTTTTTAAAAGTGTACTTAACTGTTAAGAAACAGTCATGAAAGTGAAACTCTCTTTAAGTGAGGATCTAAGTTTTTTCGTTAGTATTCTATTATCTGCAAGTTTTTGAAGATTTTAAGTACACTCTAAAAAATGATGTGTTGGATTTACTTAAAATATATATGCACCATTTTTGCATCATACTTTTTAAGTAATCCCAACTTGGAATAATTTTACTTAAAATTAACAAGAAAACCTTTGTTATATGTACTTAAATATTTGAGTCCACACAACATTCTTTACTTAAAAATATATGCATCACGTTACATATATTTTTAAGTAAAGAATGTAACGTGATCTCAAATATTTAAGTACATATAACAAAGGTTTACTTGTTAATTTTATGTAAAATTATTCCAAGTTGGGATTACTTAAAAAGTATGATGCAAAAATGGTGCATATATATTTTAAGTAAATCCAACACAGTAAAGGCCATGTGAGATTAAAACAAATCTTAGTTCTGTTAACTTAACATTTAAGCTCACTTATACAGTATATAAAAATAAGACAATTAAACGAGTTACCAACCATTTTTACTTATTTTAGATCTTCAGCTATTGGTCTGATTACTGCACTGCTCCAGTACATTCAGTGTCTTAAAATAAATTAAACATGCAAATCACACACAATATAGCATTTAACTTTATCATTTTTTTATACATTTTTTTGCCAAAGGCTTGAAAGCCTGAAACCACACTTGAAATGTAACAAAATGTGGTAAATCGACAAATGGAAAATCACTTTTAACAGGTCACTTTTTCACCTTTGCAATACTTCTCAAAAGATTTACATTTTTCCAACATTTACTCTTGGAACATACAAAAAACCTCTTAAAGGACAATTCCGGTGAAAAATGAACCTAGGGGTAATTAACACATGGTTACCGAGTTGATCGTTCTCTGGGATGCGTTTTTCATGATAATCGAATGTAAAGAGTTTTATCTCTAAAAACAGATTAGCTTATAACGCTAGTATATGGGGCATAGAATAAGCAAAAGTAAATCGCTAGTTATTAATACCACTAACAAGGTTCAAAATAGCCTCACACTAACACCGTAGCATAATGAGGGTCCCTACATGCAAACCGAAGCATTGAGAACTGTGTAAGTGTACAGACAGTTTAATAAGAAGATACTTTATAAAGACAGTACATTACGTGTATACAGGCAGGAGCCATCTGGGAAAACAGTCTTGACTAGTCGGGCCACGAACGCCGTGCTAAGTGAGATGAACTGTGACTTGGAATCTCATATGGTCCATTGTTTCCAGAAGAAACTATTTTAATAAATAGATATAATTCATGCATTTCCATGTAATTAGTTTCACAAACCTAATTCCTATCGACCAGCTCACTTAGCACGGTGTTCGTGACTCAGCTAGTCGAGTTTTCCAAGATGGCTCCTGCCTGTATACGCCATAGACATAATAAATACATAGACACCCTATTGGCCGCTGGAGCGTCGTCAACGGCACCGCCATATTGCGGATGGCAACTTTCCCATATCTCTCATACCGGGAATTGAGAAAAATGCCTTTTTCGTGTGCTGCTTGAGGCTGAGAAAGGCCGCGAAATTTAAAAATACTGCTGTTATTGTGTCATGAAATTTAGTTTTAATAGGTTTTCAGTCTACAGTGTAGTTGTTTAAAGTTCAAATCTGTGGTTTATTTATAAAGATAGCGCCTATTTAAAATTTTTATCTGACGTTTTCGGAGTTGTGAAATCCAGGAGATCACTGCAAGATCAGCGGGCGCTCAGCGCTCATGAACCCCGCCTGGAACAGCCGTACCTCGGCTAGTACTTCTGACGTGTGCCGCTGGCTCGGATGTCTCTAGTCTAAGTGGTTAAAAATGAGATATAATTCGTCTTATCTAACGGGCTATCTTTGGTCTCATTAATCTATAATTTGTTCCCTGGCAAATCGTTTTGGCTGAGGGCAAAGTGAAGTTTCATGACTTTATATTTAGGCTATTTTAACGTTGTATCCTGCTTTACCCTATGTTTGACTGAATCGTTTACTTTATTTCTTGTCTTGTAGCCTCTTATACCTTTTAGGCTACTTGTACTGTTATAGCCTAATGGCTATTACTGATCAATAAAACTGAAATTTAACAAAAAGAGTTAAATATAAGTCACAATGTAACTTATTTTTTATTGTCTATATTCTGTAATTTATATTTCTATTGCTATTATTATAGTATTGTACATGAACTATATGCTATTATCAATATTTTTATTGTATTATTGTACTTATGATATTATATAACTATAGCCTACTATTCATTACTATTTTATTAGCTGTATACTGTTTGTTTATTTTATTGACTAAACTATTTACTATTACTTCTCACTTTATCTTATATTTACAATTTGCATTGCACTTTGTACCATAACATATGTATTACCATAAAGGATCCATCAGTTATATTTGTTATTGCTAAAATGGGTCAATCACAGAAAATGCTTTTTCTACAATAAGAAAACTTTATTTCAGCCAGATACATGACAAGCCTGAGCTTTGACAATTCCTTATTAAAAAATATTGTATATGTCTATAAAATTTGCTTGTCATCTATCATATTATATGAAATAAAGTTTTCTTATTGTGGAAAAATCATTTTCTGTGATTGACCCATTTTAGCAATAACAAAGATAACTGATGGATCCTTTATGGTAATACATATGCTATACAACTACAGTGCAATGCAAATAGTAAATAAGATAAAGTGAGGTAATAGTAAATAGTTTAGTCAATAAAATAAACAAACAAACAGTATACAGCAAGTAAAATAGTAATGAATAGTATTATAGTTATATAATATCATAAGTACAATAATACAATCATAAAAATATTGATAATAGCATAGGCTATAGTTCATGTACAATACTATAATAATAGCAATATAAATATCAATTACATAAGACAATAAAAAATAAGTTAAATAGTGACTTAAATTTAACTCTTTTTTGTAAAATGTCAGTTTTATTGATCAGTAATAGCCATTATAACAGTATAAGTAGCCTTAAAGGGTATAAGAAGCTACAAGACAAGAAATAAAGTAAACGATTCAATCAAACACACAGCAGGACACAATGTTAAAATAGCCTAAATATAAAGTTATGAAACTTCACTTTGCCCTCAGCCAAAACGATTTGCCAGGGAACAAATTATAGATTAATGAGACCAAAGATCGCCCGTTAGATAAGACGAATTATATCTCATGTTTAACCACTAGACTTGAGACATCCGAGCCAGCGGCACACGTCAGAAGCACGAGCCGAGGTACGGCTGTTCCAGGCGGGGTACATGAGCGCTGAGCGCCCGCTGGTCTTGCGGTGATCTCCTGGATTTCACTCCGAACTCCGAAAACGTCAGATACAGTTTTTAAATAGGCGCTATCTTTATAAATAAACCACAGATTTGAGCTTTAAACAACTACATTGTCGACTGAAAATTATTAAAACTACAATTTCGTGACACAATAACAGTAGTATTTTTAAATTTCGCGGCCTTTCTCCTCTGACCGTTACTAATTATATCATGACCAAATACAACCAGAAACAAATGTTCAGTCTTGCTTGTCGAGGCCTGTGTTCTGAAGTTCAGTTTAAAATTTAATTTCTTGACCAAAAATGCAATAAACGATCGAGTGTACCTTAAGTTAAAAAAAGTTAAGTTTACCTCTTTTCAGCGTCTTCACATATGTGCTTCACAAAATGGCTCAAATTTTTGGCTGGAAAGGCATCACGGGAAATTGCATATCACGTGGCTCGTATAGTTACTTAAAATGTTATGCTCCATTTACTTAATTTTGAAGCAATTATTATAGTAGTTGACATGACTTATGTTTTTTCATTTTATTTATGCATACATTTAAGTTCACCTATTAACTTATATTTTTGTGTTACACACACTGTATATGTTAAGTAGAGGTTGAAAAGTTACGAATACTTAATTTTTTGTGTTTAATCTAATTACTTTTATAAGTAATGGTTGTTCAGCCAACGAATCGTTTTTTAGAGTGTACATTACAAGTGCAGATTGTGTAGCCCATCTTGTGTTCTTGTGTTTTTGAAGCACCCAAGCGTTTTTGAGCTTATATTGAATTTTACAGTAACATGCAAACAATGTGTGACAACGGGGTATGTGGTATCAATCAATTTTTTTAAGGTCAGACAATGGGATTCATGACTTGAACGATTCCACAATCCCGATTCCAATTAAAGAATGTTTTGGCATAAGAATAAGATGCTTTATAACAAAATAGATAAATAAAGGTTTCAATTTCCAATAAATAATAATAGCTGAACACAAACATGTGTCCATTTTCAGTTACTTAATAGAAGCAAAATCGATTTTCCACTAATTGGAAAATGGAGCATTTGAAACTTTTGACTAAATCAAAGTGGAATGTGCCATGAACCGCTATAGCCAAGATATTACAAGCATGGCAAACATTAAATCTGTTTCCCAGTATGGAAAAAGCATGTTTTTTCCCATCAACAGTGAAGTAGGCCATTCTAGAGCGCAGTAAAAGTACAGGAATCGGGATGCAGCCACTCATCTCGTCCATTTGACGCACACACACGCATTACTGCACTTCTAATGTATGGAGATTGGCGTCTGGGTGACTCAAAGGGTGATGTATGAGAGACGTCTCTGCCGCGCTCACGGCTTAGAGCTCCAAATCGATGTGTTAGCGCCCATGTCACACATACGTAGCATTTAACACCAAGTTTAACAATCTTTAGTGGCTGCCAAGAGCTCACCAGCCACTGACCTCGACTCACAGCGGGTGATGAATAACTCGCCGGCAGTCAGTCACATCCGAGATACACACAGATGCCTGCTGCTGTCCGATACAACCCAACGCACATGTGTCTATTAGTGGAAAAATCGGAAAAATATCACGCTTATGCAAAAGATTCACCATTAAATGGCTTGCTTTTGAACTCTGTAACTTGAGGTGAATATGCTTGAAAGTATTTCTATAAAAAGGTATATTAGACTTACAGATACTGTATATGCTCCGTTCAAGTTGAGGGCACATTAATAATTGTAACCTCATTTTCTTCCTATTATGTAAATGATCGACAGGATATAGGATGGAGATAAAAAAAAACTCAAGTTAGCCATTTTAACTGAATTACATTTCTTATTAAAGCCGTATGGGATGAAGTCAATCATATATATATATATTAGTATGTAACAGCTCAGAATGTTTAGATTGATCATGTTATTTATAATAGATTAAATCACATATATTTTTAACATTATATCTCTTTGAAAAGTTTTTTTCTTTTTTTGTGTTATTCTCTAGTCTGATTTGGTCACAATATAAAAGTTCTTGTGTGTATGAAATTTATACTGTAGAATAACTTTTAAAGCAGTGCAAATGAAGGCTGAGCCCAAACAGAATCACAGAGGAGAAGATCAAGCCGACGTTCGCTATAAATGTTTATTTTAAAGAATGGATCAAAGATAGATTTTAAACTAATGTTCCGTTTACCTACAGATGTTGTTATTCATTCAAAAGTGTCTCTCTGGGATTAGCAGTTTATTATAATAGGCCTGTGTGTTTCCCATATCAACTTGTTTGTCTGGCTTGCTGTGTGTTTACATTTCAATTAGAGAAGGGGGAAAAAAAATATGAAGAAACACCTGGAATATTTCTCAGTAAAATTGCCAGTTTAGGCTCAAGTACAGCGCCAGGGGAAATGACTAAAGTGACAGCATCACCTAAAAGTAGTGAAACGATTTTTGAATAAATTCACATTGTGTTCATTTAATTGAATTATGAACAAAGAAATTTAACTAACTATTATGATGGTCTTTTTATAAATCAGAATATATAAATATATTACACACACCACACACACACATACACAAACTGCCCGGCCAAAAAAAAAGTCACTGTTTGGATTCAAATAGCTGTTTAAGATTCTATAATTGGATCATTATATATTGTAAAAATATATATTTCATTTGGATTGTATAAATTCTAAATGAACTAAAATATGTCCTAATAGGTCAACTTACTGTAACAAAAGCAAATAAAAGAACTTAATAAAAACGTTTAATTTAAAAATGGTCGAAATTTAATCATGAATCATTGCCATTTGGCATAACAAGAAATAAAGTTTAAATCAATTAATATATAAACATATAAAAGCCTGCTATAATCATAACACTGGCTAAACAGGAACATGAGTAAAATGCCAGTGATTTAATAAAAGAAAAATAGAACACGGGAATAAATCAAAATGGAATGTGGCGTCGTTATTCTTCTACAGAACAGTGACATAAACATTTGAATCAGGCAGCGTTAAAAAAGCTAGTGAATGTATTCCCACTTCCCAGCATAGCACACACTAAATCTGTAATGCCCTTCAATGAAGACCCACCAGATTTTTTGAGTTCTGACTATGTCTTATAGCATCTGCCCATGAGCCCCAAACGCACCGACCCAGAGCGCTTCAGTGCCTCTTTCCAGTTGGACGGGGCAATTTAAAAGGTTCCCCTGAGTTTTGGGCCTAAATAAAAACAGCAGGCTCAGGTTATTGGGGCTGAATGTTTCTTGTTTTCAGAGGAGCGTGACAGAAAACATTACCGGTCAGTGTTACGTCTACATGACAGGTTTGCCAGGTCGACTAACAAAAGCGTATTTATAGGTGATAAATTACAGCGACCTGTTTTAAATATGAACCATAGGTAGTTTGTGTACTCAGATCCTCAAACCAGGGGTTAAAAACGATCTGTTTGAAATTTTGTTTTCTTGTCATGTCAAAAGTTGTTTTTTTCACAATCAGCAATATACTGCAGGATAAAATTGTACACATCAAAGTGTTTTTTTTTTAAATAGCTTTAATTTCCTTTCGTTTCCATCGTAACGATTTTCAGTCACAGTATATTCACCTCTCAGATCATATATTATCATTATTTTCAGTTGCAATTCAGCATGCAACTTATACAGTACTTTCTGATGGATGAACATTCTAACAACAAAGTCAGATTTTTTATGAATAATACAATTCTAAATTTCTTCAGTATAATGATCAATAAAAAGCTTGAAGGGATGAATGGAGTCAATATGTTAAGCAGTTCAAGGTGATTTAATTACAGAAATTTCTGGCAAAAAAAAAAAAAATATGAGGAATTTTAATGAAGTATTGCCTTGCAAACACTGTAATGACGGCTAGGAAGACAGACAGATCCAGTCCTGCATGCCGATTAGTCAAAGAATGTGTGAAGATAGGATGATAAAGATGTTCCGTTCATGCTTGAGTACACTGATTAAGAAAATAAGCCACAAAGCAGAATCTGTAGGGACCAGGACACACACACACACACACACACACACACACAACGTTCTCTTTGCTTCGGCTGCTAGATCGATTCACTGGCCCATTCAGTCCTCCATGAACATTGCATTGTCTGTTTATTCATTGTGTTTTTCATTGTCGATTTTAGAACACGATTCCAAGCAGAATTATCATGAGCCAGAAAATCCTTAGTGTCATTATAAGCAAACTCCCTCCATACAATATTGCGGAAAAATTCCAGAATCAGCACATCCTTTACCAATTTTTCCATTGTATACCTTATGTTGTATTCCTTATTCATTGAGTTGTACAGGATGAAAGTGTATTGAACCTTTAGACAAAACATCTAAAAAATATATTTAAAGGGGTCATGACATGGTTTTTTGTTTTGTTTTATAATGTTCCCTTAGGTGCAATTATAGTATTACTATAGTTTTTTGTACAAAAAAACTTTAAAAATGTAGTGATTTATGACCTAGTCTGTTTTTGAGGTGTTTCCCCTTTAAGAGTTCAGTGTTAACGCCCACTGTAAATTATTAATGTTAATCATTTTGTATCACATGTAGACTACACAATGCTCCACCACGTGAAACTTCGGTCCTCCGATCTTTTACCATCGTCTCAATTCTCAATTGATTTTGATTCATATGCGCGGGGGAGAGAGAGAGAGAGAGAGAGAGAGAGAGAGAGAGAGAGAGAGCAAGACAGTTTGAAGGCGCGCGCGCGCGGCCGGGGCTCTCTCTCTCTCTCTCTCTCTCTCTCTCCTCGTTCTTTCAGTAACATGCGCCCTGTCACACTCATCTGATCACTCACCGTTCAAATAAAGCTTTGGCGGGCTGCATATGCTGCAAATAAACTGCATCTGACTGCTTTCCCTGACGTCTGGATCGTTCGGCAGCGGATTCCTACACTCAAACAGGAACAGCACATCTGCGTGGCATCACAGTCATCTTGTAAACAGACCCACTCGCTGCACGACAACGCATGCGATGATGCAAAATGAGGTGTAGTTGTCTTGCGTGGAGGCGGTCATATGCAAACGACTGGTACATCACTTCGTATCGTGACGTCAGTAAGTTCAAAGGATCTAGAACGAGCTGTATTTAGAGCTTGATTAAATAAATGCTTCGTTTATAATGGGGAGGACGTCTTAAGCTATGAAACTTGCAGGAAGTTTTAATAGTACATAGATCTCTTATATACCAAAAGATCAAGGCAAATTTGGTTTCTCATGTCATGACCCCTTTAAAAAAAGTGTGCATATGTGTTTTTGTTGAGCATCATATAGCACAATATAGTGCTCATACTTGAGGAGGGAAAGAAATACCTCAATTTTATTCAGAGGCCTAAACAAAAATATGCAATATGGGACATATTTATCTGGCCAAAAACTAAGATGCAATTCTGAGCTTAAGCTTAATGTAAATCAATGAGATAACAGTATAACAGACACTTATGCATAAAATGCATATAAATATCAATAATGTCAGAGTAAGATAAATTGAAATTTGAAACTCATATTTTAACGTGTTTTAACATATTTTATGGATAATCAAGTAAGTCAGTCAGCGTCAGTCCAGTAAGTGTTCATCTTGAAATAACAATATAATTTAAAGATATTCTTACGTTTACATGATAAAAATCAGCAAAGATTTCACATCAAAAAGACATGGGGAAGGTGGAAGTTTTCACAATTATTCTAAAAGGCCTTTTACTTGCTAAACAATAAAACTGTCAATCAGTTTTGATCATATTGGTACTTTAGAGGCCTTAGAATTTTGCGTTTCAAATGATACAATAGGCTTTATAGGATTAATATTATTTTATAACTCCTGTTTTGAGTGTTCATCCACATGATGAGATTAGATTTAGTCTAAATGTGGTGAATTATAAAATTATATGGAAACATTCAGGCTACTGGAGTCGCTAATAAGGTGTGCACACATTTATCTTTTTTTTTTTTATGAAAACTAATGTGTGTAGTAAATGGTGTGCACGCTTTTCAAAACCTATTTTCTTTGTCTACAGAACGTTCATGCATCAGTCACCGAATCCTTCAGTATGTCAAACCAAACTCGTAATGCACCAGTCATTCCCTCTGCGAATTGTAGGTGTGTGTTGAAATATGATTATGGTAATGACACTTTCCTGTGAAGCGTTCAATGATTACACACACATACACACTGCAGTTCCACATAAAAGCCAACAGAGGGGAAAATTGTATGGGCTGATGTCACCGCAGATCCAATGAGGACAAAACAGTATTGGCATGTACAATCAGACTTCTTTTTGTACCCGTCATGCTCCAAACAACCCACAAACACACACATCTGCAGTCAAGGACGGTCGCATTTTGTCCGAACAATCGGCCGAGAATCGAAATAAGTGTGTGGCAGCACTGAAGGACCAAGACCCTACAAAAAACCTTGAAGCCAAACCACGTATGATTTTTCCCTTCCCTCCGGCTCTTTCAAACTCTTGTTATGATGAAAGAACATCACCGGCAGAGAGTCACTTAAAAACGTTCATCGAAAAGGCTTTGATGGGCAGGAGAGACTGAATAATACAACTGTGGAGAAAAGGAATGCCACGGGGGGAAAAAAACTCAAGAGCAGAAGTGAATTGGCTGATCGTATTTCGACGTTCCCTTCAATCTGCTCCTGATGTGGAAGTCGACCCTCAGTCTGCCGTTCCCATGTTTGTGTGTGTGTTTCCAATAAACTCCAGGGGGTTCTGGTGAATGTATGGACTGATGTTCGGGCAGACGGAGTTTGACAGGTGTGTGTGGACCCCTCAAGAGGGCCGAGGGGGTCAAGGGGGGTGGGGGGGGGTGCGTAACAATGCATGCATTCAGCGCTGCAGGGGAACGTGACTTAAACATAGTTATCAAGCCCAGAAACACTGAAAGAATTAGAAGGTCAGTGTGTGAGAGTTGGAGTTTGAGCTCGTTTGGATGCTAATAGGTAATTTAAGATCTCCATTATGCCGATGACTGCAGGCAAACACTAACGCAAACAAATTAGATGAAATTCTCTTCTTTTTTTTTTCAGCCTTTTTACAATATTCAATATGCACTAGTACTAGTTTGGAGTCGGTAAGATGTTTTAATGTTTTTGAAACATGTATTGTAATAGATTGTAAAATGTAATTTATTCCTGTGATGTAAAGCTACATATTTAGTATCAGTGTCACATGATCCTTCAGAATTGATTCTAATATGCTGATTTTCTGCTCTTCTTATTATTATCAATGTTGAAAACGGTTGTGCTGTTGTCTTTACTGTCACTTTTGATAAACTGAATGCATTCTTGCTGAATAAAATGTTTAATTCCTTTTTTTTTTTTTTACTTACTTTAAACGTTTGAACAAGAGGATATTTACACTTTATTTTAAGGTGTCCTTGTTACAGTGTGATTATATATTTAAGTACAGAGTAATATTAAGTAACTAAATGTAATTACTATAGGGATAGGGTAGGATTAGGATTAGGGTTGAGGGTTAGTTTTATGTAATTATGCATAATTTACTGTTATTACTACGGTAAGTACATGTAACAAGGACACCGTAGAATAAAGTGTTACCGGATATTACTATATGTTCATCTATGTATTCACGTAACCATCATTTTAAGCAAACAGCCAAGTGATAGCACACGTACATAACAGAGATGTATATTTGATGTGCGTGTTTACATCTGGAAGATGTATTTTTTAGAGTGTTTGCTCATCTGCAATACGTCTATAGGACGTTTCCTGTCAGATGTCAAATAGACGTTTAGAAAATGTCTTTAAGATGTTAATGATTTTAATGTTTGAAAAACTGACATCTTAAAAGACATCTATCAGATAGATGTTAGTAAACAGCAGATGCTTTCCAGATGAAGTAATCTTTAACAGATATCTTGCAGAAATACGTGTGCTATATGATCAAGTCCGATTTTTCGCTAAATAAACACATTATGATTGTATAATGCATTAATATAACATCAAATAAATATTTAACTATACGTTTTTGTTTACATTTTTAATATATTAAAAGTTCACATTTTGGGAGTGTCCGCACATTCAAAATTCAAGAAATTGTATGATTCACAGATATGAACGACTAATTCACAGATATGAACTGAACATACTGTATCAACACTAAAAGGGGAATTTTGCTACTGAACACATAAATATTGGCTCAATCAATAGTGTGAGTTTAAAGTAGGATTGTCTTTTTTAGTGTTTTAGAAACCTGTGCGAAAACAATCATTATTTGTGCATTTCTGTTTGGTGACCCTAGTCAATCAATTAACAAGGATTACAGAGATAAAATGTTTTTAAAAAGTAGGGTAATAAAGATAAAACATGTTTTATTTGGCTGCTGATATGATCTGATGCGAGTGAAAATTATTTTAAAAATGTTTAACAGATACTGTTTATTAAATGTGGGAAACTTTTTTAATGAGAAGAAAGTTATTGAGTGCACATTCATGGGCCACATTTAAAGTTGATTAAAACAGAAATATATAGAGTGTTAAGTAACATTATATTTCCATTAAAATGTCACAAATATAATTGGATCTCACCCAGCGATACATCCCACTAAGCGAGCAAGACTTATCAAGTGCTGGGCGATTCACACAAACAAGCTTAAAAACAAAGATGGCACAAAACATCTCTCGCTCGTGTCTCATTTCCACTCAGGCGCCAAAAGCCCATCTGAAGAAGCTTTTAGAAAGCGCCGGACACAACACGCAAACAGTAGAAGAGTAGCCAGCCGTAAAATTGGACAGCCATCCCACCCATCCAAGCGAAAGGCTCAAAGCGGTGAAGAGAGAGAAGGATGACAGACGAGTAGGGATGAAACAACCTGAGAGTAATGGAAGACGGCTGAATGTAGATTGACGCAGATCAGATGAGCCGCAGATCTGAGGAAGGTGAAATTGCTAACAAACTTTCTGTTGGAATACATCAGCCGGAGACAAAGCGAATCAATTATCAACATAAAAGAAATGTTTGAAAAAAGGGGGGGGGGAAAGAGGAATAAATACTAATTAAATTATTGCACTACCCACGCTCTTCGCCGGCTGCCAAAAAACACTTGAAAAATAATACCAAAAATTCTGGGGAAAATATGGATCCAATCATTTGTGACTGAAACTCACTCTATCAGATCTGCGAGAACTTTGATCTCCAGCAACAGAGCAAAAATTTTAAAAAAGCAATGTGATTATTGATTTCAGAGGTTGAACTTTTCTGTATGGCCTCGTTTTAATGGGAGGCACCGTTATTGGACATGACGAGCCCTTTCAACTAAGATTTGGGTCAAGCTGTGTTTTATCAACACTTCATCTCCCGTCAGAGCAGCGCTGAATATCAAGCACCGAGATCTGGACTTGGTTTCGGGAGTCATGCTGGGACGAATGAAGAACAGGCTCACCGAAGTCAGGGGTCTGATCGGATAAGAATGTGACTCAATCAGGTCCTGCTCTCCAAAAGGTTGATCGGCCGTGACGGACGAGCAAACTTGTATTTGTCCTGACCACAAACAAACGGACATTTCCACAGCACATTAGAGTAGGGTAATTCATCAGTGGGAAGATTTAATTTGGCTTTTAATAAAACATGTCTGTCTATGCAATAGAAAGGCGAATTCTTTATAAAACAGTTCTACGCGACTAGAAGAAATGAGGGAAAACGTATGTGATGTTACCTTTTGCCTTGACACCAATATTGCATAATCCAACACAAACACATGGCAATTCATATCTATTGTACATTTTCACGATTTCACATCAAACAAATTCATACAAATCACCACCTCATGAAATAGTTACAATTTACTGTGAGATCAGGTTCTATCTGAAATAGGCATTCATGGCTTTTTGTTTTGGTTTACTTTGTGTTTCTCATGTGTTTGTTGTTGTTATTAACAACAACAAACACAAATATTGGGTGAAATAATTTTTAAAGTTCTATTTTTCTGCATTGTCCGTCTGTTTCGCAATGACTTCTGGTATTGCCTTCTCTGTGAAAGATACATGCAATACTTGGTTTCTGCAAAATAAAAATCTATGGTAACGCAGGTATGACATCACTGATAGGCGATAGTAAGCTAGATCGATATTAGAATATCATATTGATAAATGCAGGATGGCTTCTGTTGCTAAATAGCCATTCATTTTAAATTATCATTCCAAATGGTAACACTTTATAATAACTGCACACTATTAATCATTAGTTAAGCATTAGTAAACAGTTAATTCATCATTTATAAAGCATTAATAGACATTAATAAGCAGTTTAAAAATACAGCTATAAATGCTTTATTCTTGATTTAAAAGCATATATATAATGTGTTTAATAATTGTATTTTCATACTTTATTCATGATCAATTTATCATTTCTAAATTATGTATTGCATTATTTATAAAACATTTATTTAAGAGGTGTCAGTGGTTCATAAGGTTACTTAGAAAGTGTAAGTAAATGATTAATAAACTATTTAAATGTACATTCATACGTCTTATTATTCAGACATATTGTAATAGTTACTTAATGTGTTAATAAATGCTTTATTACCATGTATTTATACTGTAATTCAGGGTTAATTCGGGTAGTTATAAAGCATTTAGTAGTGGTCAGTTAACTATTTCTGTGAGCTCATCTAAAGTGAGGACTATTCATGCTTTGTAAAGCATTTACAAAGGAGATTTGTGTTGTTTCACTGTGTTGTGTTTGTTTCATTTTTCTGTTTTGAAGATAAATGAGCCTTTAAATCTCATTTATAAATGTTTTACAAGGCATGAATAGTCCTCACTTTAGATGAGCTCACAAATATAGTTAACTGACCACTACTAAATGCTTTATAACTACCTGATTTTACTCCATTTACTTAAACTTTCTAAGTGATCTTACGAATCACTGACAACTCTTAAATAACTGGTTTGTAAATAATCCAATTCTTAATTTAGAAATTATTAATTGATCATTAACAAAATATGAAAACACAATTATTAAACACATTATAGATATGCTTGTAAATCAGGAAAAAAAACATTTATAACGATTTATAAACTGCTTATTAATGTCTATTAATGCTTTATAAATTATGAATGAACTGTTTACTTATGCTTAACTAATGATTAATAGCGTGCAGTTATTATAAAGTGTTACCAGATTTTTTTCTCTGAGGCATGGTAAAAACATGGTACTCGCAGAAAATCAAGAAAACAAGCAATTCAAACAATAAGACTAACAGTGTTAAACTAGCTATATAACAATGATTTGTTTTCGGTCTATAAATGTATCCAAACAGTTGTTCCTTTGTCTAATAAAACATAATATATTAAAGCATCTCTGGTGTTTCCATGGTTTCTGCTAAATAAATCCGGAAAATCGAGGGTCACTGATAGGCGACGCAAAGACACGGTCCGTGTTAAAATAGCTAATTTCTCTGGATTTAAACATTCTTGGAAACATCTGGGAATAATTAGTACACAAGTCAACAAAATATATAACACTGTTCTAGTGGTTTTTGAATATTTTTATCCAAAAATCTTACATATTGTGCCTTTAAATGAGCAACGTTTCTTACAATCAACTTTCCTCAGGGTCACAAAACACACAAAAGAGAAATGATAAGGAAACATTTTTAGAAAATCCCAATGTACGGTTGCTCTCTTGGAGCCACACACACACACACACACACACACACACACGCACACAGGGTACTACAGAACACTTAAATTAGATCCTCAGATCCTTCATCGATGCATCTCAGTTAAACCTGCACCGTATGGAATGCAGCAGGCTGAGCCTGCGCTGAGGATTTCAATAGACGTCCACTGTCAGGATAAACAAGAGAAAGAGGAAAATGTCAAAAACAATAAAACTTTATCTACAACCTGCCATCCGGCATTGTGTTCGATAAGAATCGCTGTCTCTCGCCGTCCACTGAGTGCTGTGTGCTTTCTCTGTTTGTGCTCTTGGACGAAACAGCAGCTGAATAACAATCATCCTGCTGTTTTCCAAGGCCGAATCAGCCTCCTGGCTCTTACAGCGTCCAGCCTGTGAAATTAGGAGCAAACACAGACTCCTCTTCTCACTTCCATCCGCCCATCACTCTAACTCATTCTCGACCAGTCGCTTCTCTAGTCGCTAAAAGGGTCAGAACTCTTTTGCTGTCAAACTGAAGGATGCCGCATAACATTTTTCCGTTGTGCAGATGTGTGGGGAGAGAGAAAAAAAGTGATTGGGAGCGAATGTATGAAAGGTTATTCATCTCGGACGTATGGCTAGATTGTACGAGAGGGCGTTTAAATGACACCCTTGCTTTCAGAGACTCTTGTTTTGCTGTTTGAATGTTGTATGAGCTAGTCTATTGTGATCTAAAGGGGTTTCAAGGCAGATGGTTGTCAGGAAACGGCACCGGGATCCAACACGTGTGCCAGGGGAACCGGCGGGCACGGGCGGGAGGTCTTCATCCTCCTCCTCATCTTCACAGGAGACAGTGTGAAGGCGGACGTGTTTCCTTGACATCACTCATCGCTATGGAAACAGATACTTTTCTGCCTTGGGGATTGGCGACTCCCGTCAATCACGAACAAGTAACCACGGGAACACCCAGGTGCACTGACGGATCACCTGAAGAATGTGGCAGGAAAACTAGGGATATTTAAATCTTCCCCTTACTTACCCTCAGACTCCAGTCTTTAGTGTTACATGATCCTTCAGAAATCATTCTAAGACACTGAAGAAATATTTCTTCTTATTATCAATGTTGAAAACAGTTTTGCTGCTTCATATTTTTGTGGAAACTGTGATACATTTTATTTTTCAGGATTTTTCAACGCTATCTCACGACCAATTCATACAAATTCGTACTGGTAAGTAAAAGTTGGTGAATTCGTAAGAATTTGTCGTGAGATAACGTTGAATAATCCTGGGCGGGGTCAGGGGTAGGTCATTCGTATGAATTCATACAAATTGGGCAACTCGTAAAATATGTACGATTTAGCAAAAAATATACGAATTCCACGAGTGAGGTCGTGTGAATCCTTATGAATTAGCCACCTCGTAAAATCCGTAATAATTGACGTGAGATCGGGTTGGGATCATTTGATGAAAAGTAGGTTTTTTTTACGCCAAAGTCTGAATTGTTTTATACATTTGGATGCAATTTACAATGTCATGATACTGGAAATCCATAAACTGCACAAATGAAGTGTTGTATGCGGTGAATGATATTGAAGGCATTACAAATATGTGTGTGCATTGAAATGAAAACTGTGAAATGATAAATTCTCAATCTCAAAATCAATCACTCAAAAAAAGAAAAGCACACCTTTCCTCAAGAGGCAAGATTCCAGGTATCGTTCAAGTCTGTAGCACAAACAGGACTCTGGAAGAACTAGAGGCTTGTTCAAATACTAATAAAGATGCTAATCTTAGCAAACACCACTAATTAACAGATCACAAAAAAATAAACAGTCTGGACATTCTTCCTCATATAAAGGAGTCTTTGAAAAGGAGCAGTCATAATGCAAAATGGGCTGCTTGACTAATAAAGGATTACTGATTTCAACCATTCCTTTTTGTCTTTGACGTTTTGTTTCTCTTTGAATAAGCACGTTGCACTAAAAGCGTGTTCTGCCATTACAGCTTGATAATAGCATTAAAGAAACGAGTGCTCGCTTTCCAGTAGGATACCATTTGGGCTTTCAGATTTCCGACAGCATGCTTCATTGCCGCGTGGCAGCTTGATACACACATGCAGGGCAATTGAGATCAATGCTTTGAAAGCACTCCTGCTCAGTTTGGTTCTTTAGTTTAGCCGCAATTAAAAGTGCTTTTTTCCATCCAAAACTTCAGTCAGTGTTTCAGGGGGCTCAGAGATGCGACTAAACAAAAGCCAAGCGTCTGTCTGCTGACCTGCCTGCGCCCTGACTCTCTCTCTGATTAAACGGCTGGATGGGTTATTGACCATTGCCGAATGCCGAATCGACGGCCTCTTTGCCATGCTGCAAAGATCTTATACAGCGGCGTGTGTCCGTCGCAGGCCAGGAGGGAGTGAGCACTTACAGAAATAGACTTTTATTGAACATATTGATCTTCAACATCAACATCTTGTAGAATAATTTTTCTATATTTGAAAATGTAAAGAGTTCAAAGCTTTTACCCAGTGTTAACAGACCATTCTCAGAACTTTGTCTAATGTTCTAGCAAGGTTCTCTCAAAGTTGTGAACAAACGTTCTTCCGGTAACATTAATAGGGGATATTCAATAAATGGGGATATTCAAATTAATTAACCAATCATTAATAACATTGATCAGCCCTTCCAAACTTGGATGTCTTTTTTATTTTATTGTTTTCCACTAATAAACAAACATTGTTATGTTGTTTTGATTGATACTGTGAAGCTGCTTTGATACAATCTGTATTGTGAAAAGCGCTATATAAATATACTTGACTTGACTTAATAGAACATTCATTCAAAAGTTAAGTGGGAAAATGGGAAGCCTCAGGTGCTGCTTGACACGCTGTCTCCTCGTGGAAAGGTGAAGTAGGCTTTTTTTCTCCTTGCTCATCTTTCCGTGATTTCTTGAAAAAGCTTATAATTGATCTTTGAGCATCTGCTATGTCACCACATGTTAATGAACTCTCACACGCAAAGAAAATGACACTGTAGGTTGCGCACAACACGTTAACCAAACCAGTCAAATTGAAAACAGAAAAGACAAAGGTGGACTAGCCCTACCAAATCTACTGGAATATTTTTACGCAGCACAAATTAGACCATGTATATGTCTGTGTAACCCTAGCTACATATCGAAATGGAAAGATATAGAGCTTGCAAACCAGAGTTTACCTATACAGTCCCTTTTAGGTGATAAAGAAAAATTGTTGGCATCAAAAAAGAATCTAGATCAAATATCAGTCACTACACTTGAGGTATGGTTTAAATTAATTGAGCAGTATAACCTAAAAAATCAGATAAAATTGTTAAGATGGGTGGCATTTGATCAAAATTTTAAACCAGGGCTCCTTGATGTAGGATTCAGGAGATGGTTAACTAAAGGTTTGACTGCTTTATGCACCTTTGTTACACGTGGAAAATTTAAAAGTTTTGCTGAATTAAAAGAAAATTATGGTTTGGAAAAAAATGATTTTTATCGGTACTTACAAATACGGGACTATTTTGAAAGGGAGTTTAAAAAAATGGGTAGTACGGAGCCGAATACACTGGTAGAGTTGATAGTTGATTCCTATACAAAGAATAATCCCAGAATAATCTCTTCTCTCTATCGGGCCATGATGGAGAATAGAAAAAACACATCTAGCTATATTAAGCAGAAATGGGAAAGAGAATTAGAGGAAGAAATTCCAAATGAAGAATGGTATTTTGCTTGCAAGACACAACATACGATTACCTATTCACAGAGATGGAAAGAGTTTGCATGGAAAAATTTAGTGCGTTATTTCATTACCCCTAAAATTAAGAGTAAACAATTATCTACACCACAATTATGCTGGAGGATATGTGGGCATACTGATGTTGATCATCTTCATGTATTCTGGAGTTGCCCAAAAATCTTACCTTTCTGGAACATGGTTTTGATGGAGATCCAAAAGATTTTAGGTTATAAAATACCAAGAAATTTCAATACATTGTATCTGGGAAATAACACACACTCAGTGTTGAGAGGAGATATATATCTTGTTAATATATTAAGTGTAGCATGTAAGAAGAGTATTACAAGGCATTGGTATAAACCGGACACCCCCTTTCTTGGAGAATGGATAGAAATTGTCAAAGAAATATTTAATATGGAAGAAATTACTTTTATTTGGAGACTTAAAAGGGACTTATTTCTAAAATATTGGAAGAAATGGATTGAGTACTGCAATGAAAATAATCAATGATTATATGTAAAACTATACTTGCTCCAGAACTGAATGTATACTCCCTGTTCTATTGTTTGCTTCTTTTTTCTTTTCTTTCTTCCTCCCCTGTCTTTCTAAATGTTGAAATCTTGAAAAATGATCAATAAAAACACAGTAAAAAAAAAAAGAAAAAAAAAAAAGAAAAAAAAGAAAACAGACATAGCATTTTACCGGACAGCATTGGTCAATCTATCAATTAGAGTACACAGTATACAGCGCTGCTTCAAGTCAAACACATAGCTCTCAGAAAATTACGAGTTAAGTTCTACAAGCACATGAAGGCTTTTTAAGGTTCAGAATCATGACAGTAATTATGACATGACGTGAACGCACCTTTATTTCTGCCTTTCCCTAAAAGCGCCACCTACTGTCAGAGAGTGACTGTGCATTTCATTCAGCCTCTTAATCTCCAAAAATGTAAATGGTTGATGGAAAAGAAGCATCACTTAAGAGCGCTTTTTACATTCCACTGCCCTGCTTTTCCATTGTTCCATGTAAACACGCTAGACGGACATGTTTGACTGTTGCACTAGCGACTCGAGTCTTTTGCAGCGTTATGCGAATGATGCAACATTCAATTTAAACAAAGTTTCACTTTTTAAAAATGTCTCTAGTCCAGACCTTGTGTTTTTTTTATATATATATTTTTTTTTTATTGTCATTTGTTTAAACAGCAAAAATGCATTTTGTGTGTATCGGCCCCAAAAAAATGCATTCCAAAAATCCAAATTTGTAATAGCAAATAATCGCGTGCATGTTCATTACTTCAATACATCATATTACTGAAAACCGGCACTCCTTCACATCCTATTTCTAATCATCAGCTTTCTACGTTGGCCCTTCTACTCTAAAAAAAAGAGTGCATGTAAGTTGTGGATGCTACCTGAATCCAAACAGCAGCACCAATTAATCGTCCTCAAAAGCAATCAGAGCTTGAAACAGCCAGCTGCGCGCCTCCAAACACAAGACACACACACACTCAGATGCTCACAAGAACGAAACTCTTGAATGACCTTTCATCACAACAGCACTCACACATTTCTTCTTCTGCCGGTAGTGCACCGGCAGCATTGTTCCATCAGCACATGGAAACAAAGCACATTTGAGCAGGGAAGCATTTTAGCGTGGCCGAAGCTTTCCTGCAATCTCAGAGGGGGGCGGCTCAAAACCTTTCCTTTATAAACCCTGACAAACACACGGAAATCACTCAGCACAATCTAGAGCCATTACCGGCGCTAATCGCTAATTAAATACGTATTACAGAGGCACAGATGAAAGGAAAGGTAACATTTCATAACTGCCAAACGACAGACGGGCTGAATGAACCCGAGTCTCAGCGGGGATCCCAACGAGGGCCCACATTCACATTGTATCAGACTCTTAATAAAGGGCGGGCACATGGTAGTCATAGTGTGAAGCTGTCAGCACACTTTCCTGTTCCCGTGTACACAATAGGTTGGGGAAGGCACTCAATTTTTCAATATTTATGTAAAGTAAATTATTATAATTTTAACTGTACTGTGTTCTTCAATATTACAATGAAAGTGAATAAAATAAACCTAAATTGCAGCGTCATCATTACACCATACGTTTCATTACAAATAGGCTATATTTAAATACATGGCATACAAGTTTAAAGTATATTTTAGTTTACCATGGTGGCTAATTTGTCTTAGCCCCAGTGATGGGTAGGTTTAGGGGCCGGGTCAGGGGTAGGTCATTCGTACGAATTCATACGAATTAGGCAACTCGTAAAATATGTACAATTTAGCAAAAATCTTATGAATTTGTACGAGTGCGGTCGAATTGATTCGTATGAATTAGCCACCTCTTAAAATACGTACGGATTGACGTGAGATCGGGATGCAACAACCATATTTCAAAGACAATAGAAATAATTACGAAGTTATTACAGCAAAACGTACAGCTATTGCATTTAATATAAATTTAAGATATAATACATTTTAATTTAATTGCAATTAATTCTTAGTCAGAAAACATTCAGTTTGCACTTATGTATACTTAAGTATAGCCTACTACTTCCGTAACAAGTACTCTTTTTAAAAGTATGCTACAGTAGTATATTTTTTTTCAAGGTTTGGATTCCTCCTTCAGTGTCAGGATACATTATGTTCTTAATCTTAATCGAATTATGCCCTTTTATAGTTGGTGTGGCAAGATTAGCACTAAATATTATTTGTCGCACTCACATCCCGCGTGACCCAAGGCACGTGGTTTGGAGAATGGACGGATGTTATTTGTCGTGTGCCTCTCGTTCAGCAGATGTCTGTGTATCAGTGGCAGATTCATGCAGATCTGAACATCCAAGGAGGTCTATAATACCTGGAAAAAGCTTAAGAAACCAGATGGTGTAAGTCTACCTGCAGGGAATAACGGGACATGCAAGGATGTACTTAAACTCCCTCTTATATTTTTGATAGGCCTACTCATTTCTTCCGAGAAAATAAAAGCACAGTTCCTGGGGGCGTGGCAACAGAACAACGATGTATGATGGGATGGTGAGAATGTTTAAAAGACAGGCAGAGAAGTGCGTGGCATTTAGTCAAGAGGAGGCGACTGATGTGACTGCGCGTGTCCTACTGCGCTGCATCTGTCTGGTGCCAGATCAACCTGTGACTTTTCTAATCTGCCTCTCGACTCCTCCAACAATTCCCACTATCATTCACACAAGCTGCTCTTTACATGTCTTCATCACACACACACACACAGTCACCATTCAGACTGTAATATTTAAAAGTGAAGTGTGCATTTTCTAAGTTTAAAATCGTATTATGCAGAGACAGTTATTAGTATTCCATTTGTAGGTCGATTGCCTCTGAAAACACATTGTGGCTTATCAGAACAGTGCTGTCTTTGTATAAACATACAACATGACCAGCCTGACACAGCAACACAGGCTCGACCAATCGGGTGAGTTGGAGGCGTGTCTATATGTTTGTCTGTCCAATGAATCACGGAAGGGGTGTTTGGGAGGCCTGTTTGGAAACAATCCTTTTTCAATTCCATTCAGTGATGTTAGTGGTGCAGAAATTACTGCAATTCAAGAAGTTTTTTTATATAACTATTATATATTATATAACAAAGGATAATTCACATGCCTCAACAAGAAGGAACAAGAAAAATAAATGAATAATAATATGAATAAAATTACATTTATATTAAAATTAAAATAAATAAATAAAATTAAAATAAAAAGACGAGAGGGTACATAAGCGTCAGTTTACAAATAGACATACATTGTACAACAATTCCATAGGATAATACAATGCAATTTATATACAAAAAATATACTTTACCGGTCAGCACCATTCATTATCATTTATATATATTTTTTTATTATGTAAAAATGTTATCGCTTTATGCTTTATGCTTTACTATTTTGACATTTTGACATCACATCTACATACATTTTAATCTCCTTTTCAAGCACCATACAAAAGGGTTTGCCTTTTGTAAACTTGCATTTATGAATGTGAAATTTACATAGATTTAAAATAAAATGTATAAGAAAAAAATCCTTTAAAGAGCGATCATTGATATAATAACCCAAAATCACATGTTTGTAAGATAAAGAGAATGTTTTACAAATTTTATCAGCAATGAAAATCTCCACATTATTCCAAAAATACTGTGTATTGGCAAGACCAAAACAAATGAGAAATTGTTTCAGTGGAGAACTCACAGAAAGAACATTTTAAATCAATATCAATTTTACATTTTTTGTAGGAATACCTTTGTAGGATAAACTCTATGAATTAATTTATATGATATTTCCCTTAACCTTTTTTGTAAGGAGGAATTTTTGAGGTAATGACCAAACTTGAGTCTAATTTACATTATTAAATAAACTGTTCCAGTAGAAAATAACATAAGGCATATAAATAATCTCTCTTAAAGGAGAACTCCGGCGCAAAATGAACCTTTGGTCTAATTACACATTGTTACCTAGTCAACCGTTATCTGAGATTTGTTTTCATGATTGTCGAATGTAAATAGTTTTATCTCTAAAAACAGTTTAGACTATAACGCTAGTATAACGTTAGTAAATAGGGCATAGAGTAATGCCAAATAAAAATCGCTTGTTAATACCACTAACAAGGCTCAAAATAGCCCCACACTAACACGGTAGCATAATAAGGGTCCCTACCTTCAAACCGAAGCATTGAGAACTTTGTCAGTGTCCAGACAGTTTAATAAGAAGATATTTTTTACATACAGTCAGCTTCGCGAATACAGGCAGAAGCCATCTTTGAAAAACAGTCTCTACCAGTCGATCTACGAACGCCGATCCAAGTGCGCTGGTGAGATGTGATTAAATTATTTTTATTTATTTATTTTCTCTGTTGCGTTCAGTGCTTCTCTTATGCGCTCAGTGCTTTCTTCCGGAAACAACGGACCATATGAGATTCTACACAGTTCAGCGCACTTGGATCGGCGTTCGTAGATCGACTGGTAGAGACTGTTTTTCAAAGATGGCTTCTGCCTGTATTCGCGAAGCTGACTGTATGTATAAAATATCTTCTTATTAAACTGTCTGGACACTGACAAAGTTCTCAATGCTTCGGTTTGAAGGTAGGGACCCTTATTATGCTACCGTGTTAGTGTGGGGCTATTTTGAGCCTTGTTAGTGGTATTAACAAGCGATTTTTATTTGTCATTACTCTATGCCCTATATACTAGCGTTATACTAGCGTTATAGTCTAAACTGTTTTTAGAGATAAAACTATTTACATTCGATAATCATGAAAACAAAATCTCAGATAACGGTTGACTAGGTAACAATGTGTAATTAGACCAAAGGTTCGTTTTGCGCCGGAGTTCTCCTTTAAAACAAGCATCTAATTTTATAATTGTTAGGCATTAACCCAGAGAAACAGATATTGCCGACAGAGGTATGTCAGAGGACAGACAGAGAGTGTGGATGTACACTCACCGGCCACTTTATTAGGTACCCCATGCTAGTAATGGGTTGGACCCCCTTTTGCCTTCAGAACTGCCTCAATTCTTCGTGGCATAGATTCAACAAGGTGCTGGAAGCATTCCTCAGGGAGTTTGGTCCATATTGACATGATGGCATCACACAGTTGCCGCAGATTTGTCGGCTGCACATCCATGATGCGAATCTCCCGTTCCACCATATCCCAAAGATGCTCTATTGGATTGAGATCTGGTGACTGTGGAGGCCATTTGAGTACAGCGAACTCATTGTCATGTTCAAGAAACCAGTCTGAGATGATTCCAGCTTTATGACATGGCGCATTATCCTGCTGAAAGTAGCCATCAGAAGTTGGGTACATTGTGGTCATAAAGGGATGGACATGGTCAGCAACAATACTCAGGTAGGCTGTGGCGTTGCAACGATGCTCAATTGGTACCAAGGGGCCCAAAGAGTGCCAAGAAAATATTCCCCACACCATGACACCACCACCACCAGCCTGAACCGTTGATACAAGGCAGGATGGATCCATGCTTTCATGTTGTAGACGCCAAATTCTGACCCTACCATCCGAATGTCGCAGCAGAAATCGAGACTCATCAGACCAGGCAACGTTTTTCCAATCTTCTATTGTCCAATTTCGATGAGCTTGTGCAAATTGTAGCCTCAGTTTCCTGTTCTTAGCTGAAAGGAGTGGCACCCGGTGTGGTCTTCTGCTGCTGTAGCCCATCTGCCTCAAAGTTCGACGTACTGTGCGTTCAGAGATGCTCTTCTGCCCACCTTGGTTGTAACGGGTGGTTATTTGAGTCACTGTTGCCCTTCTATCAGCTTGAACCAGTCTGGCCATTCTCCTCTGACCTCTGGCATCAACAAGGCATTTCCGCCCACAGAACTGCCGCTCACTGGATGTTTTTTCTTTTTCGGACCATTCTCTGTAAACCCTAGAGATGGTTGTGCGTGAAAATCCCAGTAGATTAGCAGTTTCTGAAATACTCAGACCAGCCCTTCTGGCACCAACAATCATGCCACGTTCAAAGTCACTCAAATCACCTTTCTTCCCCATACTGATGCTCGGTTTGAACTGCAGGAGATTGTCTTGACCATGTCTACATGCCTAAATGCACTGAGTTGTCGCCATGTGATTGGCTGCTTAGAAATTAAGTGTTAAGGAGCAGTTGGACAGGTGTACCTAATAAAGTGGCCGGTGAGTGTATATACACTGCTTTTGAACACTTTTGAACCTGCAGGTATTGCCTTAGTAAGCACCTTCAATTCTTTTAATGTAATAGGTATTTTGTATCTTGAGATAAAGTCTGCAAATGTAAATAAATTCTCTTCATTATTAAATTACTGATTCACTAATAACAACCCATTACTAAACCAATGAAAAAATAATGACTAATTTCTATTCAAAATATTGGCATTATTCCAAATAAGAAAACTATGAGAAGTTATGTTTATAAATAAGACTCCAGGTAGCAAGTACTTGTTGGTGAAGTTTAGACAGTTTGATTGGTAGTTTTCCAATTTTATAATTATATTTATCAGAGATCGATTGAGCGGCAAAAATTGGAAGGGCAATTCAAGAAGGTTGATTAGGCCTGGGTGAGTCGATGATGAAAGAAAGATCAAAATATGTAAAGTTTTTTAACGTGTAATCTTGTATTCATGTCGACATGCCCATCATAGATGATATACATTCAAGTCATTGTACTTACAAATTACATTATGATAATATAAGTATTTTTTAATCACTTAATATTGAGACAAAAAAATTCAGCACTATTTTAGTTTAGTATGTCTGTGGCGGAAGCATTTGTTTTCCCAGCATTGTCCTTAAAGTAAATGACATCTATAATTGGCTGACTGATCCACACACACTCAAACACACACACACACACACACACATGCACACAGTCACACACACACACACACACACACACACACACACACACAGAGAGAGAAGACAATCATTAGACTTCCTGAATGATCTCAAACTTTTCCCTACTCATATATTGTAAAAGACAGCAGTGTATATCTCCAAAAGGGGCCATGTCGCAGCACAGGGGCAGCAATTAAGCCATGTGTGAAGATAACATATGTGGGTGTTTATGCTGACTTGAGCTGAACTCCACAGCGATGCAGATGGAGACGTGTTGGCGATTAGTGAGTGATTGAAGGTGAAAGCAGCATCTGAAAACATAGCGGAGGAGAACAGACTCCCACATGAACGTGTGACCACAGCTTGAGTCTCGGCCCACCTGTTTCTGTGTCTGCAACATGATAAATGTTGGTAATATGATACTAGCGACCTCAGCAAGCCGCTCTGCCGTCTTAGAGGGTAATGTCTCGATGGCAGCCCTTGTGTTGCAATATGCTGCTATGAAGGAGTAGGTCGAGAGTGAGTTTTGTAAAGGTTATAGCATAAAGAAAGCAGAACGGCTCGTTAGAACCATCTAGACACCTAAATGATAAATAACTTCAGAGGATCGGCTCTTTAAAAGAGGCAATTGGAGTCAGGTTCTTCAGTTAATGAGATAAAAATTGTGAGTTTAGCCAGACTTGCCCTACTGGAAGAACAGAATTGCATTGGTCTCAATTGGGTCACAATGAACCCGTTTCTATTTTCACTGAACATAAAACTTTTATTGCAAATCTTAATGGCCTGAAAAGGCTTACAAAGACTTTTGGGTCCAGCAATCTGAAGCAGATTACCGTAAACAATTAAAACAATTGAAATTCAACAACACTGTTACTCTACCTTAGAGTCGCCATCCAACAAAAAACACTCCAAGAACAAGACAAATATAATTTCAATAGGTCACAAATAACTAAGAATGGGCAATGTGGCCAAATCTGATATCGCGATATCACAATGCAGTGGTTTTTGCTGGAAATAAGGTTTTTGAAAAATATTCAATATTTAAAATTCTAATATAAGTTAAGTCTAATATATAGAGTGCTTTAAGTTCTCTTTCTCATCTTATTGAATTTGACCGATATAAAATGTTACGTGAATGTTTAAACTGGCAGGGCTTGGTGAACTTTCGTGACGAAGCAACACTGCAATGGTCATGTTAGCTTAACAGCGACAAAAAAAAAATTGTCAAATTTTAAATGGTTTATCGTCCAAGAACCCAAGCAAAATATTTAAGGATCAATACATCTTACTTGCTTGACTAATATTAGTGTTCATGAGTCCACCGTTAGACAAACACAAGAAGAATGGAGTGCATGACAAGATAACAAAGTCACTGCAGAACTAAAACTCTCAAAGAAGAACTTAAGCTCTCAGAAAGTGGGTCCTATAATAAATCAACATTGAAGACAGCAGTTCATTCAAGGAAGCCCACCAGAATCACAAAGTTAAAGAGTGACGTAATGAGGACTGGGTCAAAATTCCTCCAGGCCGATGAGCAGGCCTAGTCCACATTTGGTTGTAGTTACTGCTGCCCGAGGGTCACACTCACACATACTGAAGTCAAACGTTCACATATTTTACCAACTCAGATATTCAATATTGTGTCATTTGGCTTAATAAATAAGTGCAAACTGTGCAATGTCAGCAGTTATCTGTTTGATTAGGATCTCTTGATCCAAGATCTGATCTCAGTAGGTTAAAAGGCAAAAATATACAGAACATAATTTGATACACAAATCTTTACTGATTTTTAAAAAGTAAACTACCTTTATATTGTGAGAAATATTTCAATATGAACACTTACTGGACTGAAGCAACTTGATTATTTACTTGAATATCCATACTTTTTTAAAGAAAAATCATGTTCAAATATGAGTACCAAATTTGATCAATTAGACTTTTAATGAACGTTTGTTCATCTATCAATCATTGTCTTGCATTGCATTAACTACAGAGCTTTGATCATTAATATTATAGACAGATAGAGTGACAACTGATAGCCTATTTAGATGCATTTTATGTAAGAAGCCTGTTATTTGCCTACTGCTAAAGATCTCATTGATTTACAATAATAGCAGAATTTCATGTTACTTTTTGGCCATATAGGCCTAAATATCAGCATCTACACCAAATTGTATATTTTTGCTCAGTTTGGGCCTATGAATAAAATAAAGTATTTGAGCATGAGCTCCATATTCTCAATACATGAAAATATAAGTGGCCTAAAAGCATATATGTAGCCTAGCTGCAATCAAAAATGATACTGTTCAAAATGTAGGCTAGCCTACAATTTAAGAAATAAAAAAATCTGACTATTATTTCATATGTCGGGTTATTTCACATGTTTTGTGAAAAAGCTCAAATTAGAAAATGCAACAACCTAATGCGGCTGCCGATAAATTAAGCAAATAAAGTCCTTTCTTTGTCCTGGAATGGTGAAAATGCAGCGCTTGCAGCAGCGTTGCTCTGTCGGTAAACGGGCCACGCTTGGCAGAGCTGCCCACAGCGGTCCTTTATTCGGCGGGGCTGTTCAGATCTGCCTGCTCATTATTAGCCTGTCTTGAGTTGGGGCCTCGGCATTGACATCATGACTGATTACTTTCTGTTACCGCAGGCATCCCGTGAGGACGGCACCTCGCCGGGGAGCTCTGAGACTGCCACGCTCTGACCCCGTCGCCGCGGTACCCCGACACACATCGCCACGGTAACCTGACAGCTCGAGTGATGTTTGGGGCGACCGAGCACTCAGGCTAGCTATGACAGCTTCTCTCCTGCGTGATTTCGCTGGGCCCCGGTGAGTGATGGGTTTATTTCGTGCCTCTCATCTAACACGTTGGGGAACGCGGCGAATTTACAACCGTTAAATCTTTGACAACTAAACTCCCGAAGACAAATGGAGCTCTGGACACTACGGACCTGTTCTCAGAGTTCATCCGACTGTTACGGAAACTAGAGGAATGGATGTTCAGGCCACGGTGAAAATATATTAAAGTAAAAACAAAACAAAAAAATTCGGTACCGAAAAAAGTATTTTTATAAAAATGTTTTATTCATTAATGTAAGTGCTGTCAATTAACATTAAACATAAAAGTTTGTAAATATGTAGCCTACTGTGTATGTACATACGTGTGGGGTGTGTCTATACTGTAGCCTATATATTTGTGCTGAGAAGCGACTGATCGCATCCAAAATAATAGTTTGTGTTTACGTAGGCTAATGTGTGTGTGCTGTGTATAATTTTTTTATTTTTATTTTTTATTTAACACAATTATTTTGTATAGCCTTTATAAAATACACACACACACACACACACACACACACACACATATATATATATATATATATATATATATAGGAAATATTTACATGTATGTACTGCATATATATATTTATACATATTTTATATATAAATAACACATTTTTCTTAAATATATGCATGCATGTGTGTATTTAATATATAGCTACAAAATAATTATACACAGAGCGTACACACACACATATATTATGTAAACACAAACTTTTATTTTGGATGCGATTAATTGTTTCCCAGTCCCATACACTATATAAACTATATACACAAATACACATCAACATATCTGAAAATATATAAATATGTAGGCCTATATATAAACAGTTATTAATTGTGATTAAATCAATTTGATAGCACTTGTTAATACACTGTAAAAAATGATTTTGTGGTGAAGTAAATACTATTGAAAAAAAACAATGCAATTTACATGAAAACGTTAGTTCAGGCAAGAATTAAAAAAACTAAGTAAATTCCATGTCAGTACTTAATTCAAGCGAGTAGAAATGAAAGCGTAAACATCAACTTGATAAAATTAAGTAAAAATTACTCAACTTTTCTGATACTGGGGTTCCCATCATGCACTGGACCTTGAATAATTAATGAGGTTGATTTTTCACTGGTTTCCAGCTGTATTTACACTGTTTTATCATTGCTTTTGTTGTTAGGATTATAGTAACTTGCCATTTTGTGACATTTTGAGTACATTTTCTGCTCAAAATGACACATTCAAACACAAAAACGATCCATCAAATGTTACCGTCATTGTGTATTTTCTACCAAGTATTGAGGTCTTTGCATTCACATGATGTTAAACATCTGACATGATGCAGTATAAATTACTTAGAAGTTCTAAGTAAAGCACATACTGGTATAATTCAATATTATTGTTTGAGTGAAATGTAATGCAAAGGAAATTTCAACTAAATTGATATTACTCAACCAAGTTGAGCCAAGTTAAAATTTCTTATTTTCTTTGTTACTTTCACTTGACTAGGTTAAGCAAAGTTTACTTAATTCCATATTCCAAGTAAATTTAACTTAAATATTTCTAATTAAAGCTACTGATAAATATGTTTAGGTTTTTACTTGGCAAATCGTTGTAAATTTACTAGCATTTTCTGAGTGGAAAAAGTTGCCTATAGCTTTTTTCAAGCAAATCCTACTCCAATTTTTTTTCAGTGTATGAATTGAAATAACTGCCAAAGCAACACAAATTTTAACTGAAATAAACATTATAGAAATAAAATGTTTAATTCATAATTGATTATTAATACATTTTACATCCAAAAGGTTGTTGACATTTTTTTTAAATGGGGGAAAAAACACAACAAAAATAAAATGCAAACAGAAAACTATTTCAAAACATATAAAAAATACAAATATAAACAATTTAAAAAACAACTATAATATCATCATAAGGTCACCCCTAACTCAACCCAGCCTTGATTGTCCTTGTGTTCTTCAGCATGACCTCTGCTTGTAATGCGACGGGTGGCTTCATCTGTGGAGTGCTCAAGGAGGCCCTGCGTCGCTAACAACATCCAACCCTGTGCTCTCTGACAGGCGCGATCCTCCCCGTCAGCATTTCCCAACTCGGGCTTTGAGACAGTCAATTAGGTTCAAGGTGAGAGAGACGCATGTCATCGTTTAAAGCGCTCTGCTCCGCTGGGGCGCGCATCAATCTTTGCCTCATTGGCCGGATGACGGGAGCGGGATCAAACGGGAACCGTTATTGGCCGGAGGTTGACAGGAGGGATTTTGTGCAGGAGATTATTGGCTGGCAGCACTGGCGTTGCGGAGATCATTGGCCGCATCAATCCGGTGATGGATCGTATTCAAATGCACCTTCGTCTCGCTCTGAGGGTTTTTATTCTGATACCTCAGCCCTCCTCAGAGACCGCGGTCGGATCGGCAGGACGTGACTCGTGCTTCCTTCCTTAATTCCAGCTTCAAGCTATCGATCGGATGGAAATCAATTGAGCCGAAAGCCACAAACCCGCAGGGGGAGGAGACCTGAGAGAAACGCAGCCAGGCAAACGGGGGCTCAGAATAAATCCCTCAACAAAAGAGGTGGAGACCGATACAACTCTTTACTGCATGAGGAGAGCGTTCTGCAAATTAAAAACCGAGCGGGAATAAATCCCGGCTTCATTAAGTGCTCAGCTCACATAAGGGCCCTCCAGAACTTGAAGCAGTGAGTGTGGAGTAAGGTGATGCTTTATGGATCCGTGCTTTGTTAAAATGAGGACTCAATGAGTCTGAGAGATAAAAGGAAATGACGCCGTTTCTCTTTCCTGCCCGGCTGCTCTTATCAAGAAGAGTTTCCACACTGAATACCTGGGGTGTTCATTGATATCCGTTCATTTAGAACGATATTCCACTTTTTTTCTGTCTCGCCAGTCTCTTGTAGCTTTATCAAATTGACACTAAAGACATGTTACAAAAGATTTCTGTTTCAAATAAATGCTGTTCTTTTGAACTTTATATTCATCAAAGAATCCTGAAAAACATGTACCCTATCATGTGACACTGAAGACTGGAGTAAAGATGCTGAAAATTCAGCTTTGACATCAAAGGAGTAAATTATATTTTACAATATATTACAATACAAAACAGTTATTTTAAATTATAATAATATTTCACAAGGTTACTGTATTTTTGATCAAATAAATGCAGCCTTGGTGAACATGAGACCTAGCTCTTTCAATAACTTAAATTTTTTCCGACCCCAAACATGAACATTAGTAAGAAAGTACTTTTTTTTTTTTTTTTAATGACCATCAGTCACTAGTTTAATTTGTCTAGTGATGGGTAGTTTTAGGGGATTGGGTTAGTGTAAGGGGATAGAATATAAAGTTTGTACAGTATAAAAGTCATTATGTCACTAATTCCCCATAAAACATCTGTGTGTGTGCAATGTGAGGCTGAGATTAATGACTGTAAAACAAAAAATGCAATAAACAGTAACAATTAAAATAGCCACTTGTCATGCTCTCTGCAAAATATATTATGCATCATTTCCTGGGAGTGCGGTTTAGCTTTCTGGTTCAGAAAGACAAGTATGCCTAAAAGCAGTGTGGTTTGTTGCACTTATAAAAATCTGAATCATATTTTTTGGCTGTTAATTGACTAAAATAAGATGACTTACAGATTTTATTACAAGTAAAATAAGTGCATTCAGACTAATTGGATTGAGCAAAGGCCCAATATATGACCTGCTGCTGACTAACTATGAGACTGAATTGAAGGCAATATCAATATATATTGAGTGAACTGCTCCCACAGCTGAAATATGATATAATATGTTGATCATTTAGAACTACACCTACCAATAAAAACTCAAAACGCCCAGTTACGCTAAGGAAAAAACATGTGAAAACATGCTGGAGAAAAGCACAAAAAAACAAAAAAAAGTTAAACTACAGACAAGATTCTGCTTGTGCTTATTTTTAAAGGTTGTATCAGTCATTTCAGGCCCAAAAAAGGCAGAAACATAAATGATCACATTCACCCGCCCCTGTCGGTGATTGGTTGAAACACTGTTTGTTTTGGTTTTGAGTGGTGGTTGTACCCATTTGTTTTGTGTGCAGATTTCAGAGCCTAGGCTGCATACAGAGACGGGGTTTTTGGACGGCATGCTTATGGGGTGGGCAGCTAGCGGATCGTTAGGAAAGATTAGGTGAATGTGATCATTTATGTTTCGGCCTTTTTTGGGCCTCAAATGACTGATACAACCTTTAAGGCTTCTGTGCATGAATTTTACATGCAACAAATTATAATTGTGTGGTATTTTAAACAGTGTGGCATTAATCTGTATGTTCTTTACATACTTAAAGTGACATTTTAAGGTCACATCCCCTTAGAACAGATGTTTGGAATATGTGAAATGGAAGCCATTGCTTTATAGGATCTGACCAGCAATTACAGTAAAGAAGACGCGCACGTGTGTGTGCATGTGTGTAAACACACGTGCATCAGTATTCCACTGAGGTTGTGCTCCTATATAACGTATTCAGGGCGGAACAGGCATTCCAAATGCACCATAAATTAAGTTCTCAAAGACCTGTGACCTACATGTGCCGTCTTGTTACCAGCGCTAACCTCTCCAAACGCCAGAAAAACAGCAATGCAGAATGCAAAGATAAACCCTGACGATAGCCGCATCTGTCCAGGCTGAAATTACAGAGACACTAAACAAGAGTTTCTGAGGATAAGAATGGAGAACATAGACGATTTAGCACTGCCGCAAGATGGATTTGTCGATTAATGCACAGACTCACTGATAGATGCACTTTGATTTACTGAACACAGTTGTTTCTTGGAGGTCAACATGCATTAGATAGATACTTGACAGAAGAAGATCAGCAGTCACACAACAAACAGACAGCATCTCGCAGATGGAACAGTTCACCGAAAAATTTAAATTCTGTCATTATTTATACAAACACATATGCTGTTTTGAATGAAAACAAGAAAAGGAAAAAAACACACAGCTTGAGATAATACTATCTTTTTCTTACTCTTTCTTACTTTCACTGTATACGATGAAATATATTTAAGATTAAATGTATGTATAAAATATCATCTCAACACATTTATAAGGCCACACAGAGTTTGCAACTTGCAAGTGGTTTCAGTACATTTTTTCATAAATTTGGAATACATTTTAGTATGACAGCTATAAGTGAATCATGATTTGTTCATGAATACAAAGATTTCATGCACAAATAAGTTAATGAACTAGTGATGCACCAAAATGGAAATTTTGGCAAATACCGATAACCGATCATTTTTTATATTAGAAAGCCGATAACCGATATATTGGCCGATAAATCTAAATCCAAATTTTTTGATAATTTTTGAGAGCCTTATTACAAAAACAAAAGTCTTTTTTAAGTGATTCCAATCATATTTCAAGCAATCCAAAACCATCATGCTGAACAGTGCGCATCTGTAGTGTCTCAGCTGTGAACATGAACAATTAAATGACAAAAATTAGCATTTATCGGTCAATACCGATATGGTGGCAGATATATCATTCATCCCTAAACGAGACCCATTTTTGGAATACTCAAAGGTAGGAATTTCTTATGTGCACTTGAATGCAGCATTAATTACATGTATCAACAGGACTATAAAGACAAGAGTGTCAAGAAAGTCACTCTAGCATAGCAGTTTTACAAAAAATGTGCCTTATTGTTTTAAAGAACCCAGTGAGCCAGAGGCGATGAAGAGAGGAAAAAAAACCTTGCAGAACAATTTATAACGCATCTGTCATTAAGGATGTGCAAGTGCATGTTTGGTTCAGGTTCATTATATGGGGACAAAAGGTCCGCAGAAAGTGTAGAATCAATCACCAGTGACATGCAAGTCTTGTCATGATTTCACACACAAAAGCAGAAATACTTCCATGACATAAAGCCTTTTCTGCATCTCTTTCTGAAGTCCTTTAACACTAAGGATTATCAGTAAATCCTCCATATGGTGGCCCAGCTGAAAGATCCCAGCGGGCAGAGGCTCTGCTTGATTTTTGATTTGATAATCCTCTTCATTATAGACAGGAGAGATGTCTAACCATGAGGAACAAAGAAGGGGTTATAGAGGTCAAAAGACAGAAGAATTCATTCAAGGGTATCAGAAAGCACAACCCTGCATCCAAAATCTAAAAAAGTTCAGAAAATGTTATACCATTACCTGTTATTATAAAAATATAATAAATAAAAAAGTTAATAATACCAATATTTTTATTATTAAAAAATAATTTTCCATTAAACCCTGGTTTCACAGACAGGGCTTAAAGGTGGGGTATGTGATTTGCAAAACGGCCGGCAGATTTTGAAAATACACAACTCAAATGGTCCTACCTTCTTTCCTCCAACGCTGGCCCTGATTCGCGTGAGGGGGAAGGGGAGGGTACGACCGTTTGATTGACGGACTTACTGTCCAATGATTCTAGGTGGTCTTGGAAATGATTGGCTGGAGTTTTTCGAGTCCTGCCCGTTCCACAGATGATTAAATTGCTTAATTTTCATTTCAGTGCTTCTAACTCAGTGGCTGTAAGTGGGTTATGAATAGGATTTCAAGTGATTTTGAAAAAATGGACAAAAAAGAGAATCACATACCCCACCTTTAAGTGAAAAGGGCTTAAGTGCCTTGAAAAGAGCAGCATTATTTAATGAATTGACGTAATTTCCACTGAAACAGAAAGACAGGGCGGGACATATCAAACAGCTCCTCCCCTTTTTTGAAATAGCCAATAGCGATTTGTTTATATTACAGCTCGGCCAGAGCCGTTGAGCTCGGTAAAGCCGCAGTTATCTCCTAATCTCTATCCGTTTCTCCTCTTAATCTCCTCCATATCGCTTTAAAATATAGCATTATGTACAGAATTCAAATACAAAGTTCTGTCATGAATCTCTAGATGGCGCAGGCTAATAGGTCATTTAACTTTTACTCGCACAGCACAGCTCACAGATTGGTTCCTGCTGTATCAGTAGCCAATGAGCTTGCTTGCTCAACCTTCAAATACATGGGTAGCATTTGCCTTAGCAGTGCAGCGCGCTTTCAGAAACCCTCCACCTTCCCCAGCTCAATGCAGGGCCGTTTGAAGGAATTTGGGGGCCCCAAGCAAAATAGACATGGAGCAACCCCCCCCCCCCCCCCCCCCCCCCCCCGCATAAAAAACTGTGCATTACATTTTTTTTTTACAGTGACATAAGCTATGAAAAAATCATGTTCCTCTGCCTTTTTCAGGTTAAATAATGTTCATAGATGGGTAAGGTTACAAATTATTTATTAAGTAAAAAGACTGGTTGCTACGGTTAAATGACAATTAACTAAATATTAAATAACTAACAATTTACCATCTATTAATGATGTTTATTATAAAGTGTTACCGAAAACTTAAAGATATGTTAGAATTTCGATATTTTGATATTAGAAGGGAAGAGATGCTGCTTTCACTACCAATGCTTAAAAACATCCCAAGCTAATGTTTGATGCACAGAATTTATTGTGTGGTTTTCCTAACCCCCATTGGAAAATAGATTATCACGGTGGAAAAGTTAGTATAGCATGCTATGCCACTTTCATCAAAACCTATTACAAAGCTATAGCAATGTCATGTCATTAAATAAGATAAACGGATCTGCGTCTTCCTTAAACCGTTAAAAAACATATTACAGTATGTAACGTTAACCATATTCCGTCCGTTCGAAAAAAAATTTGCACTAACTGTTCGTTACAAGCAGCATTTGCCGTCAGGAAGGTATAAACATATTTTTGCTAGCCTAACGTTACCTGCTGCAAAATTACACCATTTGTACAAGACAAGTAGAACTATTTTTATGCAGTGTAAGTTATCACTTTACCACTATCTGGTATTTTCCTTATCCTCCTCTTCCTTTCTCTTCTTTCTTTTCTGGCTTCCTGAAGCAAATTCTGCTTCATGATGACTGCCGAGGAGGTTTGTATTTGCCGGCAGCAGAGATCGCGTGGTTGGCTGGCTGCTGTCAGCGACTACTGAGGGGGCCCCCTTGAGGGGGATTCCGATAACAGTGTCATTGCACTTTACTGCATTGACTATCAAAGGGGCGCTCACAGTTTGTCGTTGCATTTTATTCTTAAACAGTCGTTGTCTTGGGGCCCTAGTCCAGCTCGGGGCCCCAAGCAATTGCTTGGTTTGCCTGTCCTGTTCCGACGGGCCTGGCTCAATGGGTATAGATCTGCTACGTGTAATTCATGTACGCTATATTGTATAACAGCAGCATGTCTTACTTGCTCACAGCAGCGTGTCCTGTATGCATTGGCATTAGCAAGTCCCGTACTAACCCACTCGGTGTTATCTTGTCTCTGGACCGGAGCAGACTTTGTTCGTGCTGTGGTGATTTGCATGACACTAACTTGAAACCAGACTTCATTCGCACCAAAGAAAAGCATATTTACACTGTTTCCTATTCCTAATCGTTTCCTATCCCCTATGGTGCACTATGTGCCATTCACCATGTAGAAAATAGTAAATGTGTGAACAAGTGACCGATTTCAGCCACAGCTTCAGCATCTATTTATAATGTAGAGGGCAGGACGCTTCAAATGCTAGAGAGCATTTTATTGGACAGAATATCTGAAGAGAAGCTGAAGTGCAGAGTGATGTCATCACAATTATTGATCCATATTGGCAAAAGTGAGAGACTGTAAGTTTTGAGTGCTTATATCTTATAAATGCAAATTTTGTCATTGTTTTGGAGCACACAAGCTTATAGATAACAGTAAGGCTAACATATTCATACTAAAAGCCAAAAAAACTTTGAACAATTTTTATTTCATGGGGACTTTAAACCAGGATTAGGCCTTCATTAAATTAGGACATTTAAGTAGCTTTTATAAAGGTGCCTTTTAAAAAACTACTGGTGTGCATCTTGAGACAAAACAATGGCACTGACATGTTTTAAGATATGTCAGTGCAAGTTGCTTTCAGTTGAAACAACATGCTTAAGCCTTGTCTGTGAAACAGGATATCTTGTTTTATTGAAGTTCCCATCTTTGACTTTTGGGATTGCACTTCAGGTGTCCAATCACATATCAGGGGTGTGGCTAGAAGCCTATCTGGACACACCCCTAATTACACACCCTATCCCTACATTCTGATGAAAACAGGAAGAAACAAATGACACGGGTGTGACTCAGACAAGTTTTTGCAGCTTTCCTATTTAAGTTCTCTCGTTTTGTCTGAAGCTCTTAAAGGCTCAAACTGACACTCTTTCTTTCTCTGCGTTTTATTCAGAGTTCAGCGTAGCGTGCTGAGAGAAACAGTTGATGTCTCGAATGCTTCACTTAAACCCTGAATAAAAGGCATCTGAAATCTTCTTCCTGATCTCATGTGACAGTGTGACTGCAGAATAATGCAACCCTGAAAACACTCATAGTGTTGACTCCCCTTGACTCCATAATGACACACATATCTTAACTTGACCCTAATTTACTCAAGAGTTTGGAGCAGACTGGAGCCATCAAATCATAAAACACCATTTTTATTTTAAAAGCAATGTTAATGGTTCCTCCAATTTCTGAAAAGCAAATGTGTCAATATTACATCAAAACTGACCCTAGATGCTTTCTTAAAGGGGTCATATGGGCGTAACTTTTATTCTCGCTGTATTATTGTTCCCGCAATAATACAAATGCCGCAGTACAAGGCAGGCTGTGCACAAAGGCTGATTCTAAAAAGTTGGACAATTCCATCTTTGCAAGTATAGTCTGGAGTTTTCATATTTTAAGAATTTGCTACTGACTATTCAAACATGAGTTTTGACCAACGCTTGTCGTTTCTACGATCACAAATGCAGACATGGTTTCAACGCGGGGCATAGAGGAGCAACTATAATGTACAGTATGTGTAAAATAATGACATTTTTTTTACCTAAAACCGCATAAACACATTGCATTAACCCCCTGGGGTTGGTGGTCGAGCAATATTTTTCATTGCATTGCACCAAATACACAAAATAATGTTCATTTTAGAACCGTCATATGACCCCTTTAATACACATTATTTAAAACATTGTTTTCGATTTCATTCTAAAAGTGAGTGCACACAAACGTTTTCAGATTTGAATATAATGTGCATCTGCTATAATTTATGCTTTATGCTATACATGTGTTATAATTTACCAGTTAGTCTAAAGTTATGTGTAAATGCACAATGTCACCTCCAGAAATATTCCAGAAATGTGAAACTAATGTGTTTATTGGTATTATAAACTATAAGAAAAAAAAGTTATTTTCAGTATAAACTGTTACTACATTACATGTTACATTACAAAATACATTGAGAAGCTTCTTGTACGAAAAAAGCATGCTCCGTTTATAATTCAATATCTAATGTTTTTGTCAAGTGGGCTTACAGGGAACTACTTTATTGACCCCCATTGTTTCTAATAAGCTCATCTGTCCTATGAACCCCATAAAAAAGGCATTAACTGAATTCATTGTGCTCAAAACGCATAATTTTAATGCATAAACTTTACCCACTTACATTAGTTTCATTGTAGGGATAAATGGGCCGAACAAAAACAATTATAGAGGCTGTACTTGGAACACAACTGGGCTAAAATGGTTTTATATGTAAGGAATAATTGATGACGGGGCATTGAATTATTAGAAAAATAATGCACCCCGAGGTGGTAATGCGGCCACGACACAAAGCAGATGGTGCACTCAATCCACTCCCTAGCTCCCTAGGTCGTAAATCACTATATAGTGTACACAAATTCGGGAACTAGTAAGGAATCTGGCTCACTACACACAGATGACACTACTGTATTTCCATCACTTCCATCACAACATCACTTCTGGTATTTCTAAACAACACCTGAACTGATATCTTTCAGACAATATTTTTTCAATCTTATTTAAAGTACACTGTCTATCGATGTATTTTTATGCTGAAATATAATTAAATAATGGTTTAAAAAAAAGGTTTGTTTTTTCAAAACATCTTTCAACAAACGTCATTATGTGTGGTGAGTTGGCTTGCGTGATTTATGTTTCGATCTTTAGAAGTTCCAGTAAGGGAACATAGTGAGCATCGATGCTCCCTGGTTTTCACGTTGCATTGTAGGACTTTTTAGGGTGCGAATGTTTCAGTGCCCTGGAAGGATGTTGTGATTGTGTTGTGATCAGTGCCCTGACTACTGAACTAGGAGCTGATTGAGACGCACCCAGAGTTTATGGGAAAATAATTGGACACCTTAGAACATTGGTCAGCCAATAATACACACACACACACACACACACATACACTCACACACACAATTTTCATAAAATTAAGTCCTTGTTATTTTCTACAAAATCTGTCTTTCAAGGCACTAAAATGTTGTTGTCAGCATCTCAATATAGCCAATAAGACACGTCAGAAAAGATACATATTCTTCTGCTACATCTCTGTTTCCCAACATCTGTGTTTCTCTGTTCTCTGGCTGTGAATGAAGCAGGACACAGATCTAATAGAGCAGCACTGCAGTGGCTTTACCCTCTCACACATACACTGGCCCCTACGGACTTACCAATGTCACCTAACAGACAATTCCGACGCACAAACCCCACAGGGCTCAAATATGACACTGCGGATAGAGAAACAAGGAGATAGAGCGAGAGAGAGAGAGAGAGAGAGAGACAGACAGAGAGACGGAGACAGAGATGAATTGTTGTCCTGGAACAGCCAGGTGGTTTCTGTCAGCACTAGTTTAAGCGTGAATGGACATAAAGACCCATTCTCAGTGAAGAATTAGAACAGCTGTACCAAACATACATATTTACTTAACTTAAGTGAGGACACACACTACCAATTAAAAGTTTGGAATAATTAATATTTTTGAAAGTAGTCTCTTATGCTCACATTGAAAATAGTAAGAAATGTTTCCTAAGCATCAGATCAGCATATTAGAATGATTTCTAAAGGATCACTGAAGACTGGAGTAATGATGCTGAAAATTCAGCTTTGACATCACAGGGATAAATTATATGTTAACATGTATAACAATAGAAACAGACATTTTAAATTCTTATATTTTTTCAAAAATATTGATCAAATAAATACAGCCTTGATTAGAGACATTTAGATAAGAGACATTTAAAACAGTTAAAAAAAATCTTAGTTATTCCAAACTTTTGACCGGTAGTGTAATATAGACTTCTATTGTTTTATATAAAATAAATATAAAATAAATTATAATGATTACATATGAAACTTTAAACTAAAAGAAAACATTTATTTTTATAAAAAAAAGAAATCGGTTCAAAATTCATCCTCATGTTCCTCATGGTCCTCATGTTTGTTCGTTTATTTCATAAATCATTGCTATTGTCAACTATTACATCTGTCTGTGGGTTTTGCAAATATTTAACCAATGAAAAGTATTAAAAAGAGCTTGTGACAAAACATCATAACTCCACTGTCGGTAAAACCTCATAAACTCTATCGTGAATGAAGCCGCACACATTTTGGATAATCTCTGCTTGTTTGCAGTGCAAGGGTATTTTGAGGGTTTTTGAAAATGTAGTGTTTTTATTACTCAAGAAACACAAGAACAAGAAACAAATATAAATATATAGCTACATGCACTGTGCTCGACTAATTGGGACTAGTCACAGCGCTTCCATATATATGTGTGTGTGTGTGTGTATAAAGGCTAATGTTTTCTGAATTCGAGGAGCAGAGAAGAGTGTCTCAGTCTAGAATTTGTCGTCAAGTCATAGGCAATAAAATAACTTTTTCCTCAATAACATGAGAATTTGGCCAAATGACAAAAAAAGGAGTGACTCCTACAAAAATTGTGGGACTCCATTTGGTTAAATGTTCAAGTGCAAGTGTATGATTGCTCTAGTTGCCAATTGCCGCTCGCATCAAATTCAAGGCACAGATGTTTGCCCTCAGAACAACCACTGGCTCTGCACCACTATACCTAAACTCATTTCTTCAGACCTATGTGCCCTCCAGAAGCTTGCGTTCTGCAAGTGATTGGCGCCTTGTGGTGCCAACTCAAAGAGGCACAAAATCCCTTTTTAAAGACCTTTACCCTGAGTCTGATCCAAACTGGTGGAATGACCTTCCTAACTCAACCTGAGCTGCTGAGTCTTTAGCCATTATCAAGAAATGGCTGAAGACGCATCTTTTTCGTCAACACTTTACCCATTAATACTAACACTTACTATTCTATATATCTATACAAAAAACACCTTTCTACGTGCACTGTGCTAGACTAACTGGGATTAGTCACAGCACTTCCATATTGTTCCCCTATTGTTGGTTTCCCCTATTATATAAAGCCACAATATAAACTTTTGACAACAAAAAGTATTTCCTGAAAGGTAACGTTGTACAAGGTGTCTGTCCGACAATGACAACATTCTGGTTGATGTTACACTCAGGGATGCAGGAGTTAAGTGTTCACACCACCAAAACCAAGATAAACACACACTGTGTGATGACCTGTTCTCCTTTACTGCAACACAATTTTGGGAACAAGTGCAATTTCAATAGACAAATGGAGACTTGGAAGGGATAATGATCCACACACACACACACACACACACACACACACAGCTGCAGGTGTTTTGGCAACGCCCAGTGAAGTAATTGTATTTCTGGCTTGGGCAAGAGATTGATTTAGTTAATTAAACAGAATGTATGTGGAGACATTTAGCTGCTGTCCCTGCTAACAAATGGCTATGCTAAACACAGAGCAACTGACAATGTCCAAATACCTCACACTGGACACAAGAAATACACAAAGTTAGTCAAGCACATACTAGCTACAGTCTTTACCACACTACATAATTCCTTTAACCTCAAGCTTTTTAACCCTGGGTTAAGAAAAATTTCACACTTCATTCATAAAACCAACATATGGTGGTTCCAATGGTATGAAGTGAAACAATGCGGTAGAATAGCAAATATCTTAACAACAAACCAAATACAGAGCGTCAAATAAGAGTGTCCAAGATAAAGAAAAGTTTTAGAAAAACTTTCATACTATTTTCAAGATAAATGTCATGAGGTGTAAACATAAAGTGTAAAATTAGCACAAAGGCTCACCAGATCTTAAATATTTTTTTTCATTAAGATAGATTGTTTTTTTCTTAATACATGTTTTATTATAATAGAATTACAATAGAGAGAGATTTAGAGAGAGCACATCTTGTCAGTGTATGTATAAGTTGCACATACAATGTATTCGTTTTTTTAAATAATCGATCTGGACAAAATAATTTCATTAACCCTGTCATCCATTATCTTGTATGCAAATGCATTTCAGCATTTGCTTCCTATTGGCTGTCATACTAAAAATGCGTGAATAAGAAATCTGGACTTTGGTCATTTAAAATTGCATGGCTACATTAACAATAATATTCTCTTATAAAAGCAATAACTTGACAATCTCAAGTCTTCAAGTTAGTCTTGGCCAAAATGAAGGAAACAGCATACGACAGCCAAAACTTCACACCAAGTTCTCTAAGAAATCCATAGCCTAGAGAAACATGGGCCATCTATGTTTATAAATCTCAGAGATAAGTTGCTCTATCAGTCAGAGGAAAAGGGAGTCTCAGCTAGCACAGTGACCTTGATCTGAATGCAAACTACATCTTATCACTCCTAAACCTGCCCAAACACCCTTACAAATAGTTCCAGGCAGCAAGAAACAAAACAAAGTGGCCCTGTGAAGCGAATCGCTCTGCAGTTCACATCACCGCTATCCAGAGCCATTATTTAAAAGAGATAAAGACTTTCTGATTTAACTGTATATGTCATGAGGAATAATGAGTGGGATTCCCACCCTTCAGCCGGTTGGTTTGGTATATCAAGAGCAAGTCTTCATGAAGGGAAAATAAAATAATGTACTTCCTGCAGGCAACAGTTCACTTCACTTTAACTGGTCAAAGCGTTGCAGAGATAGCCTAACTTTTTTTTTTTAGGCGATAATGTCGAACTCTGTTGTGAAATAGTTGTGAAAATCAAAATCCATCTAATAAATTTAGTAAATCTTGGGCTGATGCAAGCCAGTTTTGGCAATCCATCCAACCAAGACTGATTGGAAATAGGTGACTCTGGCTAGATTTCTGCAAATCCTGAAATATTTTGCTCCAGGTATTTCACTGCACTTTTCACTCGTCCACATGGTGCAATAAGCAATATAATTTTTTCTCCATTGCAAATGCGGATTTTTTTTAAACAGTGAAAACGTGCCTGTGGGTACTTTTTAGCTTTTAGCTTGTTTCTATGAGTTTTGAGCTGTTTTATCATGACTCGTGTTTCACGGCACTCATACTCGAGCGCTTCACATCATAAGTGAAATGCTGTACCAGGTGAGCTACAGAGCAAGTGTACTACAATAATCTGCCCATCATTTTAGCTGCAAAACTGCAGTTAATTGCATGCATACACTTAAAAAAATGCTACTTTAACGCAATTCAATTATGGACAGTGGTTCCAAACAACCAACTTAGTTTTTATTAACATTAAAGGTTTGTTTTTAATCTAAGCACAATCCTTGTGTTGTGACAACCCAACTGACTGAGGAATAATCTATGTAAAATAGTTATGTCTGTCCAACAAACTCAATTCAATCACTTCACTGTAAGTTAAACTGGTTACGTTTTCTGAACATTTTGGTCTAGTAAAAACTCTCCAAATATTTTTCACTGAAGCAACATACGGTTTTAGAGTTTTGCAAAAAGCTAGATAGAGGCACGTATTTGCAGCTGAAAATATCAGGAAAAAATTTGCAAAAAAAAGGCAGCCTGAAATAGAAGCAGCGACAAATTAGCAGCCAATAAAATTGCTTCGAATGGAAACAGTCAACATTACTTTAACGAATAGCAGGCCTCTGTGTCACCCAGGCTGTGAATTAACCACCCAGTTATAAATTTCCTTCATTAGGGAACAAAGCACACGGTGGCCAATGGGAAGACGAAGCCCCTAAGGGGCCTGATGGAGATGCACAAATTCATTTCAGATGCTCAGAGAAATCTGGCAGAAAATCACAACACATAGAGAGAGAAAAAGCCAGATGCAGCAAGCATTTTTAGGGCACCAGTTCAGCTGACAGGAAGACAAAACGAGAAAAGCAATATCTCACCTGCTCTTCAGAGGAGTAAATAGCAGATAGTTCTTTCAAAGGAAACCCTCAACTCCCATTGCATCTGAGGTGACAATCTAACAGAGCTATTGGATCACTATAATAAACCGCTTTCAACATCTCAACCCGCACCTGCACCAGCACAAATGTACACATAACCACAACGACACAAAAATGAAGACTGCATCATGTCTGGGATCTCTCAATCTGTCTGTTTTTTGTCAAAGGATGACACATCCAAAGAGCTGGATGGCATTGCCTTTTGATAATATTTAAAGGAACACACTGACTTTTTGGGACTTTAGCTTCTTCACCGTATCCTCCAGAGTTAGATAAGTCCATACATACCCTTTTCATCTCTGTGCGTGCTGTAACACTGTCTGACTAGCCTGACTAATTTCTACTAGCCTGGAGCCATTTACTTCCAGTCTTTGTGCTAAGCTAGGCTAGCGGTGGGTCGTCCAGGGGCGGAGTGGCAGTCGGGAGAGTCTGGGCTTTTCCCGGTGGGCCGGTAGTGTTTCGAGGCCTCGAGGGCCGGTCTGATAATAGTTATACATTGCAAGTTCTTAGCAACAACATTCGGCGGCCTGGTGTGCGGCCGCTGCCCACTGGTCAAACTGTGCAGCCTCGCTCAACCCGTAAATAGGGACTTTAAGCAACAGCCTCTGGTAGAATGGCAACGCCATTCTGGCGTTCTATTGCGCATACGCGATATTAACTGCTACTTCGCGACGTTCTACTACTGTAACCGTCTATTACGGGAGAACACCTGATTTGCCGTAGTCGTTACTACGTAAAAGATTAAGAAAGTTAATGTTATGTTTTATGGTATGTGGCATTGTAATTGTTTATGTATACCATTAAATGGCCAAAGCAACCCTCTCCTGCTTTTTAAAATCACTTTCTTTATTTGTATTTTGTCAAATGACTAAATTATTCCCTACGCCGTACTCTTTTTTTTTCTCTCATCAAAACTGAACATGTTCATCAGTGGTTACAGTCTATATCAAGCAGGGACACGTTTGGTTTGAGTGCATTTTATTTTGTGATTTCACCGGAACAAACAGAGAGTCTCTGCAACTGCGATAGACTGAAGCGCGCGTCCGAGTGAAAGACTGTGTGCGAGCCACAATAGAACAACTGTATCCATGACAGCAGCGGCAACGAGCGCTCAGCTGGATTTCAAAAGCGACAGATTTAAGCGCTAGATCCCTTATTTAGCGAACTAAATGAATGATCTGCTAGTTTACTGGAGATGTTTTATTTATTTGTATTAGGTACATCCGTGCCTCAATGTTTCAAAAAGTGGTGGGGGACAATATCGATCGTGAGAAAAAATTTATATTTTTAATTATTTTATTTTTTTATAATTTTGCAAGGGTTCTATGGCATTAGTATATATTTTTACCAAACCCCCCACCCCGGGCCGGTGGTCTACGAAATTTCCCGGTAGATTTTTTGGTCCCACTCCGCCCCTGGGTGCGTCAGACAGAGTTACAGAACGCACGGAGATGAAAAGGGTATGTATGGACTTATCGAACTCTGGAGGATACGGTGAAGAAGCTAAAGTCCCAAAAAGTCGGACTGTTCCTTTAATTTATCTAGATTTTTTGGAACTACCATTTTTGTCAAGAATTTTCCAGGTTTTTAATTCAAAAGGTAAAAGCAATAAAACAGTCCAGTTGCAAACAATTTCTGAGTCTCATTCATGAAACACGAGGAGAACTAATTAGAAATTTTGTGAGTTTTAGTCAAATGTGCTCATGAAGTGGTAAAAAATTGATTGGTTATTATTCTTACATGGGCTGAAATGAAGTGTGACATTGCAAAGCATTTTTATCTGCCGTTTTCCTCTCATTAATTTGTTGAATTAAGCAGCATTGCGATTAAAAACTGTGGAGACTGTGAATCAGAATCAGGTCAAACGCTGAAAAGAGAAAAGCCTCATTTGAAAGTGATTACAGCTGATAACATTGAGGATGTGAACAGTTCATCACATTCACTATGGTACTTCACATTCTTTAGTTACAATCACATTACAATGACCAGAATCAAAATGTTTAGTTATAAACATTCATAATTCAGAGCAGACTCTCAAGATGTATTTACTTTTTTCCGCTTAGTGTCACTATTGTAACCAAACACTTAAAATTAAGGATGACAAAATTGTTAAACTGCACTGGCCTCTGTAAAGTTTAACCCTTATATACACATGTATGTATAAATATCTTACAGTAAGTGCAGACTCTGGCAAACACACAGTATTTATGTAATCTCTCACACTAGTGGTGCATGTAAGGCTCATTTGGATGCACTGTTGCAATCATTTTCATATGTGTTTGGTAACACTTTACAATAAGATTTCATTAGTTAACATTAGTTAAAAGGGATGGTTCACTCAAACAATCTGTCATCATTAACTCACACACAAGTTGCTCCAAACCTGTATAAATGTCTTCCTTCTGCTGAACCAACGCTATCTCACGACCAGTTCGTATGAATTCATACGAGTGATAAAAAGGGTGGCTAATTCGTATGACCTCACTCGTATGAATTCCTGAGCTAACATGAACTAACAGTTAGCTGCTGTATTGTAATAATTAAAAAAGATGAACAAATACTGTAACAAATGTATTGCTCACTATTAATTAATGTTAGTTAATGCATTAACTAATGTTAACTAATGGGACCTTATTGTAAAGTGTTACCTTTAAGTCTTTATTTAAAAAAGCCTAATACTCTTTTTTATAGTATTTAAGTATTTTAACGCATTTGCAATGCTAATCATGCTGTTATTTTTCACTTTTTTAGTGTGAATTTTCAAAAATGTAGATTAATCTTCGATTAATCGTCATAGTGATAGTCCATTTCATTGATAGCATAGGCCTACCAAATGTAATGCAATTTTGCTACTAATATTTATCGTTTTTGTAAATGTGATACATGAATTGTGCTATTCATAATGTCATTTAATTCTACATCGTCAGCAAAATCATCATCGTGAATGCATCATGAATATTTGATATATCGCTCAGCCATAGGTCACACTAATGGCAGATCACACATTGCAATTCAACCCTGTGACCCAATAGTTATTGATTAATGTGTTTCGTTGATTTAATTTGAGACCAGTTGGGGTCAAAGGATCCTCTGTAATCAATCAACCCTCTGAGGAGCTGCCAGGAATGCAAGAAAAATGAAGTGGAAGGTTCCATGCGGGGGTTCATCAGCGAGGTGAGGGAGACATGAACGGGGTGGCTGAACTAATCTTATTTAGACCAAGCGAAGAGCATGCACACAGGAAGCCACTCAGGAGTGCGTTTCCAAAGCCCTCGGCCCGTATCGGGTGAATCCAGTCAGTATGTTGACCGCCCGTGCTCCAATTCCTGACTTAATGAGAAAACATGTTTTCAGTTAAGTAAAGTACTGCTGGTTTGTATTAAAATGACTAATGTGGTCAGTGTGAAGGCCGTAAACAGCAGATATTAGAGCAGACATCTATTCGTCGTAGAGATGAGGTCAACGGCTGCTCAAGGCAGACACACTCACACACACACACATGCTCGGAGCGAAAAATCCATGAGGACAGGTTACGCTGTAAGCAAAGCTCAGGTTGACAAGCAGTGAGACCCAACGCACTACATGTCTCCGATCTTCAGGGATGACATCAACATTCAGGATGCCAGACAGAGAGACAGTTCTGTTAGTGCACACAAGCATGTTTACTTAGCTACATGAGAACTAAAAAGATAACTAAGCGTGTCTTTGTCTGGTGCTTTAAATGCTTGAGCTCCTTACAGCAGGATGGATTCTGATAGGCTGTCAATGTTTTTATTGTTCATCAGCAATAAAAATCGTTCTAAAAGTGATGATACCAATGATACCGTTTCTCTGTAACAATATTGTTTCTCTGTGCCGTTATCGTTATAGCACTGGTGTGAACTCTGTTATTCTTTAATATTGAGGAATATTTTAGGACTATATCTTTATCTTTATCTTTATCTTTATCTTTATCGCTATTGTTATCGTTCTCGGTGTGAACGGGCCTTTGCTGTGTGCCGTTATCATTAAAGCTGTGGTGTAGACTTTCCCATTCTCGTACAATAAGAAGTATAATAGTTATCGTTAATTAACTACATAACTATGTCCACACCAAAACATGATAACGTTTTTTTTTTTATTGTCTGCCACTTTAAATGCTCGAGCGTTAGTAGGCTGGATTCTGATTGGCTGTCTTTTTTTTTTTCATCATCAGCTTAAAAAACGTTCTGAAAGTGATTTCACCGATATTGTTTCTATGTCGTTCTCATTATCGTGTGGACTTCTCTATTCTATTTCTCTACTTCTATTCTCTATTCTATTCTCGTAGAATTATAACGTTAATTACAACTTTATATTTCTCATTATAGTTATGCCCTATCATCCTCTATGCGAACGTGCCTTTATACTTAACAACAACAACAAAAACATGATTACTTTTTTATTGCTTTAGAATTCAAACCGAGAGCAAGTCATCTTCCCTGCCTGGCAACTCTGTTTCTGTGGCAAAGCGATGAGCCAGTATCTGATAACCCATACTGCTTTTTTAACCATCTGAGGTCCGGTATCCAAATCGGACACAGTTTGAAGGTTTGTTCAGTCTGGTTCTCTGAAGAGCAAGAACGTTCCGCTGAGAGCAAAGTTACTACATGAATGCTTCAGGCATCAATGCAGAACACATTCGCCCATTCAATCTCCCTCGTCTTCCAGTAGAATGTCAAGCAGTAGCTCTCCAAGGAAAGCAAGCATTCAGGTGAGACTAACAGAGAGAGTTCCTAATGTCCCTTCAGAGGCTCCTGGAAAAGGCCAGCTCCATTATGCCTGAAGTATGGACATATATGCAGTTTCCTTCCAACAACAGAAAATCTACTGAAACTAATATAGCGCAATGAACCCGAGAGGAACAAAATCAGTTTTAAACGACATTTTCTCCAGACTGCGTCAATTTGCATGGTTCACCTTTGCGCAGCTGAGCGCTTCAGAGAAAGCGTCTGTATTACAATTATCTTCATCCAATAAATTATAAAAGAAGTTATTTTAAACCTTTATTACGTGCTGAATTTATAAACATAGTAATTCATCACCGATGCAACGTATGCGCAGGAGGGTATAAAAGGTGAGAGCAACGGGGCCACATGAACTTATAATGAAGCATTGCGGTAAAAGTACTTAAAAAACTCCAAGGGTCTCAATCTGACATGATGTTTAATAGGGAATTAAAAACACAAACTGATATGTTGGGTAACCAACATTTTGAGTAGCCTGCAAACCATGAGCTACTCAAAGATAGTATTATAGATAGTACTCGCCTACATGAGTAGCCTATTTTTTATAAGAATGATGATATGAATTGGGAAAGGACAGGGACTTGGAAACACACATAGAGGTGAAGCATCTTAATAACCAGCGGGTGCATGGTACGCCTGCAAACATTCACCCGAAAACGACTATCCAAACAACACACTTTTATATAAAACAACAGGATAGCAGTTTCGTCGTGAAATTCAATAGGTGATAAAGGATAAATTTCCAGGGCACACTAAAATCAGGTTGAACTTACCCGCGTCTCCGCGAAGCTTCTTGGTGATGGAGGGTCTTTTTGCGCACCGGGCGCACAGTCCGCACACGCGTCTCCGGACACAATCAGTCTCTTTTATGCGATGAAAATCTTCCTTGCGCGCAGAAATCAATGATGATACTCTGTTTCTCCAACGCTGATACCCTCGATTCCTTTCTATCCTGTAAGGTTAACTCCAAACTGACGCTCTCAGGGTCATCAATGTCCCAATATCCAATTGTTTTACAGGAGCTTCTGAAAAGGAATAAAAAGGCTCCTTGTTTGGATCCCCATCATCAGTCTGAGTGCCACCTCGGCACACCGTGTCCCCATATCGCCCTTCTCCAAAGGAAATCAAATCTCGGGCAGCGGTAAATAAGTGTGTACATCCAAAGTTCTCCAGCTGTATGTTAAAGCAGTGTGCTGGTGTCCAGGTGCAGCTCCGGTATAATGCGCCGATCTGAGCGCGGTGACAGTCCGATCTCAAGCGCACACACCAAGAGAAATGCGGGTTGAAAGAGGGTTGCCAGATATTTGCGCGAAATTATTCATACAGTGGGATACAGCGGACAAAGTTAATCTCTGATTACAGCGGACAAATTTAATCTCTCTTCAATTGTTCATTCAAAGTGTGAAAATTACCAGAGATGTATTAGGTATGAAACGAAATAAATTTTCCTTTTGTGTCTGGCGGTCTAATAATGTGTCTGAATTCTGAGTTTGGAATCGGTCCTTGTGGGATCAAACAAGAATCTTAAATAAGAAAAGTTCTATCAAAACTAAAATGAGTGAATTATGTGTTTCACACAGGATTTCTGTTGGATTCCTTTGGAGTATCATTCTTTAGCATCGCTTTATGTTTTTAGATAGGCTATACTTTTTTTATCAGCATTATCAGCATTTTTTTTTTTTAGCTAAATGGACCATCATTATGTCCATTTTCTTTTCAACACGCACTTGTACGAATAGCAGTTTCTCTCCCAAGAAGAGTCAAATGACGATTACATTCACTCGCCAATCTGGCAACCCTGTGCCGAGAAGCAAGGTGGATAGACTCAAATGAAAAGTCTAGAGCTCCCCCTAGCAGTGTACAAATGCAATACTCACAATACTTCTCTCTCAGTTGCACTGAAAAGCTTTTCACACAACAGAACGTGTTATTAGCTTACGGTATTTTAAAGAGTGCATCATCTTACTGGCCTGCTGACTCTCAAATGAGCTTTTACACCAGCAAACATGCCTCAATCTTTAATCCTCATTATTACGGCTCGCATTCATAAAAGAGCCAGCTGAGATCTGAGATTACCTGCAGGGTACATTCAATGTTTTGTTCAGACACAGAGGGGAAATGTGCAACCTGTTTTTTACAACCTGGTTTCTTTCTTTCACAGTATGAGAACACATATTAATTTATTATGGTCATAAACAAAAGATGGTGTTTTCGATAAAGCACGAAATGAAAGCATTCATTGGCTATTTTCTCCTTCTTTCTTTCTTTCTTTCTTTCTTTCTTTCTTTTTGAAGAAGCCGGTATTCTGCTTGGCCTTGTAAACGTTTTACAATAGGCTATTTTGAAAGTGAGATTCAGTATCAAGCCAGCTTTACGCTTGCTCAGATATGTTCGCTATTGTTGCAGCATTCCTTTCTCAATTCGTTTTGACGTTTGCATCACATAACCAGCTCCATATGTTTGGCTTTTCATATGTAGGCTATATGCTAGGCCTACTAGCTCATCTGGTTTGCACGTTCACACCAAGAATGATAATAGGCCTATTTCAGTGAAAAATAAAATTTCTGAGGTTGCCTTTTTATCTCAAGTAACACGATTGCTTTTTGTTTGGCTGAGTGTAGGGTTTATAAACGCCTGTATCGCGTTTATAAACCCTACACTCAGCCACTACATTAACCTTTCCACTTACCTGGCATTTCATTTCTGAACTGCCGCGATACATACAACAACCAATGTGATAAAATGCCGACAGTTTTGGGTAAAATGTAACGTGCTTTTAGCGCAACCCGCTGGACACTCCACCTTTTTTGGTAAAAAAAAAAAAAAAAACGAAACGTGCAAGAAAGCAAAATAACGAGTGAGATTTGCTGAATGTGAATGCATTTTGTATCAAAGCACCTGCATCACTTACTGGAGCTGTGTGAAGAATTTAACACATTCAGGTCTGAATCTTTTCCAACTGAGCAAAATATTTTTTAACTACTTGATATTTGGTCTTCTTCAAATGTAGAAATGATGCCTTAAAAGAAAACCTTTTTGCAATCTCATTTTTTCATTTCAAAACTGGTTTCAAAGTGTAAGTTTTTGAAAACGATCCCGCTGTCCTCTCGGTGTAAAAAAAAAAAAATAATAATTTGTAGGCCACTTGCTGGTTGTTTTGATTAATATATGATTGTGTGCATCAAGGCATGTGTGTGGAGGATGTCAGTGTGTGTGTGTGTGTGTGTATGTGTGCTCGTGTTTATATTACGTTGTGGGGACCAAATGTCCCCACAAGTATAGTAAAACCTGAAATCACCTACATTGTGGGGACCAGCCAGCGGTCCCCACGAGGAGAACAGCGTATAAATCACACTAAGTAATGTTTTTTGAAAATGTAAAAATGCAGAATGTCTCCTGTGATGGGTAGGTTTAGGGACAGGGGCAGTGTAAGGGGACAGAATATATAGTTTGTACAGTATAAAAACCAGTGTGTGTGTGTGTGTGTGTGTGTTCATTCATTTCACATCTAGGCCTACTGTGGCTGTTTCTCATTAAAACCAAAGAAAAATTGATTGACAGTTTATGGTCACTTTGAAGACATAAATAAAACCATATTAATAATATTTAATTAACATTAATGTTCATAGGACATTTTTAAAAATGCCTATGTTCTTCAACTCTGAAAGATCTTAAAAATAACTTATCACTTAATATTATTAAGTTTATAATGGATGCGATTTGATGAGGTTACCATGAACATAAATCTGCATATAAAAGTTAAAAAGGGGACTTTCTCTCTCTGTTAGCCATGCCTGTCTTTTGTGAGGCTACAGTTTGACGTGATGTCCAAATGAATAGCACCAGATAAGGTTTCACACTTAAAACCTCAGTTTCCCAAAGCTATCAGTGTTGTGTCTCAGCTCTCAGCACTAAACTGACATGACAGAGAGTCATCTTTCTCTGCTGCATGCTGGGAATGTTTTAATTGAGTGTGTTGTATGCTGAGTGATTGGTGTACACAGTTGTTTATGCAGACAGACATGCTTCGCCTCGCACGGTTGTAAGAGCTTAGCATGCCATTTGTCCATATTCACAAATGTGAATCAGAGATAGTATATATATAGTTTAACTTTATAGTGGTGAAACATTTTGTTATAAATTTTAAGCATCGTGGATTATCAAAGTAAGGAATTTTCAAGGAAATGCATGTTTTGATGTGTTGAAATTGTTGCCCTTATATTATGAAGAAGTATAATGAATATTGTTCAAATACAAATCTTTTGTAGATTTATTCAGTTAATATGCTTTTAAGGGCTTCACAATATTTATTTTGCTGGCCTGAATAGCTAGCATTATTAAAGGGGTCATATAATGGTACATGCACTTTTACAAGTTGATTGTACTGAAATGTGTGTTGGCAGTGCCTGTACACAAACATCATATAATGATAAAAATCCATCCAGTGGTTTTGTTTTAATCTCCTTATATGTTTTCCCCTGCCTCAAATCAAGCCGTTCGAGCCTGTGACGTCACAAGCTCGCACGCCCCTCCCACGATTGTTGATTGACAGCAGCGTTTCAACACAGACCCGCCCTCGCTCGTGATCGAGGCAGCGAGCGAGCTGTCAATCATAGTCCGCGTTGATACTGGAGCACTGTCTATGAGCAGAATGGAGTCTAAGCGAAGTGGTGTTCTGTTCTTGGGTGCAATAAGGAACACAGCAGTCATTTTAATGTTCCTAAATCCGAACTGCTGAAGACAGAGGCTGAGTTTGTTTTCGAAGTGAATATTCCCCACGATCAACGTCACTGCTTTCATGTTTGCGCGAATCACTTCACACACCAGACTGCTTTATAAACGAGGGTCAGTATAAAGCTGGTTTTGGAAGCTGCTCCTGAAAAAAGAATCGCTACCAACTATTCGTGTCCCTGCAGCTGCTCCAGAAGAACTGAAGTGAGTGTACGTTTTATTAACCTTTATATTAATATTTATATTAATCTTTGCACATCGCTAGCTGCACGCTTCACGATGAATACAGCTATGTTTACACTCAGGGTACATTACGGCATGTTTTCTATGTACGACGTTCTCAATATAATTCATAATCCCACGTTTATAATGAACAACGCGTTATGGTTATTGTGTTATTATGTTATAAACGGTGTAGGCACAGAACAGAGGGGCGGGGGGAGCAAAGCTCATTATCATTTAAAGTCATATGCACTGAAACGGCGTGCTGAAAACAGAGCTGTTTTTGACCAGGTAAAATAAGTGTTTTCTTACAATACTAATGAGAATTTTTAATTAAAGTATATTACAAACTTTTAATTTAGACCCTAAATAATCATATTAGCTTGTACAAAAATGGCATTATATGACCCCTTTAAAAAAAAATTACTCTATAGCTGACATTGGAATATTTAGGAATAAAAACTGGTTGAACAACTATTGATTTAATAACTTTTTGTCTCAAATATATTGTCACGTCCGGTTGCCCTCTAAAGACTCTTATTTTGTTAGTCTTATACTCTGAGTTTGCTTGCCCAATTTCATTTTGGGTTATTTCCTGTTTACATTGGTTACCTTGGTTTCTAAGTATGTTCTCATCTATTTCCTTGGTTATTCATTTTTGTTCACCTGTGTCTAATTTTGAGCCTCGTTTCTAGCCGTGTGTGTCAGTTCAGTCTTTAGGTGTGTTTGACATCTGCTGCGGCTGGATGTAAACGATCAGCAAGAGTTGCCGCGTGCAGGCAGGGATTAGCAGCAAAAGGAGACGTGAAGTCGGACACTTTCTGGTTCCTGTAGTGACCGCTCACATGGTTTGCATACTTTATCACAGCTGAAGTGAAATAAATGCAATATTTGTCAAATACACAAGTTTCAGATACATTTCCATGTAATACTTTATGCTTAATACAGCATCTGTTTACAAGAATAAGTTCAACATAAGCCTATACTATTTTAATAATGTAGTGGGGTTTTTTAATCAGTTTTATTTTGATAAACATGACACAATATAACATTGCGAGTACATGAAAAGAGATTTTACTGTTATAAAAAATTAATTTGTGAACATTAGTGGAACTGAAGGTGTTCGAACAAACACGAAACACGTGACCGTTGTCATGCGGTGAATCCGGCCAATTGTGGAACAGCAGTGTCGTCATCAGAGCTCGCAGCTGCTCTTGAGAAGCTGCTCTGGCTGAGTTCTCCATCTACTTTCGAATCGCTCTCGCTCTACTTTGATGGCATACATCACAGTCACGTGGCGTCGGCGCTGTATCAAGTCGGACAAAATTTCTAACCACCATGCACTGCTTCAAGTCAGCCACCGATCGGTCTGCGCAGAGCTGCATGAAGTCAAACAAGCCTTTTGTCAGATGTTGTCAAATTGCACCTTTAAGCTGTTTTGGGTTTTCCCTTTGGATTAGGCTATTGTTCTTCTAGTCTTCCTGCATTTTCTTCCTAGTTTGAAATGAAAGCTGCAATTAGATCCTCACCTCATCTCTCTTTCTCCATGATCACGTCACAGTACTGTAATGGGTTTTTGTTGTTATTTAATGTTTTGGGATGGGAAAAATGCAAAAGCCCCGTTGTATTGTTGTTAATGTGAAAGCTCATTCATGATTTATGCCTCTCTGTGTTTTAAATGCAAAGGTTAAGGACATAAACGATTCTCCACATAAACAAATATAAGCACTATTCAGATTACTGACTGAATAGTGAATACACAAAAGAAATAACAGTCGAAAATATGGAAAATAAAGAAAGGCCTAAGTGTCAGAAACTGAGCAGAGATGCAGGACCCAATTTGAATGCAGATGGTGAACCAGCATGTGAGGTGAGTGAAAATAAAGATCCTGAATACATAAATGAAGTGAATGAATCGACTTAAGTGGTGCGAGTGAGAAAAGGGATCATTTCTGGGAGTGTTTCAATGGTTAAAAACGTACTCGGTTACTATCATAACCTCTGTTCCCTGAGAGCTAGGGAACGGGTATTGCATAGCTATACGCAGTGGGGAAACTCCTTTTCCTCAAAATTCTGAAGCTTAAAATGTAAAACGCATTTTGCAGCTGCACAGCTAGCACAGTCAGTGTCTGGCTCACTGGCCCACAAACTTAAACTTCTATAACTTTTTTTTCCACTTTCTTAAACTTTTTTTTTCAATCTTCCGAGTGTATTTAAATAACAAAACTTAAGTCTGTGCTCCAAAGCATTCACTATAAATAATTTGGCACCATAAAATCCCCTAAAAATACAAAATATTAAATAAAAAACATTATCAAACTAAATTATAGAACATTCATTTTAATTGAAAAAAAAGTTGTTTTTGAACCCCATGCGAGCAGTGTTAAGTTAAAAGTTTTATTTGTCACATTTATACCACCAATGCACTTGCTGACAATGACAATGCTGCTGCATTTAGCTGTATATCATAACTGCTAATTCTCTAGCTAGCACATATGGCCTGTATATGATACATACTGCCATCACATGTTATCGGAAAATTACAACTTCCCACTTCTAAAGTCGCAATTGCGAGTTTGTCACATTCAAGTGCTTTGTTGTTGGAAAGAACATTCACAAAAATGGCTAAATGTATACAAAATAAGGTTGCCTATGGATCCTGACTTAAATATTAATTGCTGTCAACCATACATTCTACTGTATAGTTTTACCATGCTATCTAAAATAATCATATTTGTAAATATGCATTACTTTAATGACAAGACAAGGCGATGTAGCTGTTGTGGAAAAAACTAATAAAGAATAGCAGTCACAGCAGCAATCGTTCTACACTCTGCATGTTTAAAGTTTATGGCACGCCCAACTAAGTTTCCCAAGAAATATGAATTGAGATGGTGTTCATGTCCAATTTTCAACTTGGAAACTTGTATTTATGATCATTCCAGGAAGGCAGCATTAGTAGTGTTTCCCAAAAGCATTGTCAGCCCAAGTTGATCGTGAAGACCACTGCCACCAATTTTCTCTACAGTGAACTTAGCTCACAGTGCTTTTAGGAAATGCAGCCCCAGGCTTTTTGTCAGATACTCTACCAAGGGTACACTAATCACTCTATTTGTCAAGGTTTGAGTTGTACCATAGATTTTTGCATATGCTTGCCCTCTCTAATGACCATTGATACTGAATGTATACTGAACAAAATTATAAATGCAACCAGGGGCGTGTCTGGGGAGGCTGGGGGAGGCAGTGCCTCCCCTAGGATAAACCCTGCCTCCCCTGAGAAATTATCTGATCGATGATAAATTAAAATTTAAACTGGCTTGTTTTGTGCATATTTTTCCATCGCTAGCAGATTGGGTCTGACCCAACAAAAATCCAGTTTGGCGCTGTTTTACAGCGCTTCAGGCGTACACGCGCAAAAAAAGTGCATCATGACAGAACAGAACGCCAATGAAATGTTTACCCGCCTCCTCGGGACCACAACACACCCTGCCGGAGCTCAGCTCCGTCTCCTTCAGCACCAAATATAGGCTATAGCCTACATTTTGTTGAGTGTGTTTGATATAGGCCTAATGAAAGTTGTGAAATAATTGGCTAATATTAACTCTAATTTGGTGCTGCAATGATTCGCCCATCGCGACGACAACTGAACTGACCTTCTCATCTGAGCTTCTTCAGCCTCAAACACCCGCTCTCAATGTCAACATGTTTGAGTCCAATCAAAGCAAGCGGGATTTATGTTCACAGGAGCGCGAATCCCAACGAGACGCTTCACTTCAGTTATAATGATCATAGAGTGCTAGATAAAATCTAATCTAAACAGCTGTTTTTCGATAGAAGTTTTAAATGACCGACAGAAATAATCAGTTTGATCAAAGACAGTGAATTGGCTACTATAAGCTTAATTTAACACAAACACCCTATTAAATATATTGCCATTATTATTCTATAAATATATTTGTAACGTTACCTCGAATGTGTTCAACTTTTCCCTGTTTGTATCACTCCGCTTGTCTGTGTTTGCGCAACTTGCATCATTAAGCCAGAAGGCGGCGACAAGTGACTGTCTTTATGAGCGAGCAATTGAACCATTGGTTAAATGAACAGATTAGTCCAAAATATTGATTAATTTAGGAAAGAAAAAGTAGCTGAAACTGATATTTGATGCTAATTGCTCATATGCCTCTGACACAGAATGATTGCATTGGCATTTGTTTGAAATGTAACATTATGCAAAATAATCAAATCATTTCTTATTCAAGGCCATTCCCGTTTCGAATATGTGATTGTGTATTGTCAACAATAAGCATAAACATTCTGCATTTCTATTTTATAGTGTGGATCATTAATTGCAATATTTACACTGATTCTCATGTTTAAGAATCTGTTATCTGATAAAATACTATGCTACTGCCCACTGACATGCTTTAAAAGCTACTGTTGTCCATTTTTTTGGCCTTCAAAACACCTTAAAATGCACATGTCGAGATCAAGAAAATCAAAAAATTTTCGGGGGGCAAAGTTGACCTGGTTTAACTAACTATTATGAGATAGCCCTATAGTCTAATAGGGGACCTGTGCCTATCTATGGGGTCCTGTCTTAGAAAAAGATCTGCCCTAAAACAGATTGTGTGTAGTACAGTGGTGGAAAGAGTACTGACAAATTGTACTTAAGTAAAAGTATTGCTACTTAAGTAATAATTTACTTAAGTACAAGTAGAAGTACTGAAATAAAATATGACTCAAGTAAGAGTAAATAAGTAGCTTGCTTAAAAACTACTCAAGTAACTACGTTACAAAGTACTTTAGTATTTTTCTATTTTTACCCAAAATGGGGAGATGATAGCGAAATGGAGCACTAAACACTCTCATGTCATCTGTTTCATTCATACTGGAAGCCCAGTACTGATGCATAGAAGCCTATTAAACTTTTGACATTTCAGGAGATGCCTTATATGGATATAATAACATGCAAATAGTGATGTTTTAACTGATGAAACATGAAGACAAACACATTATAGCTATAATATATCTGTGTTCATCAAACTATCTCAGGTATTTTCAAAAGAATGATGTATGTCTTTAAAGGGATAGTTCACTCAAAAATGAAAATTAGCCCATGATTTACTCTCCCTCAAGTCATCCTAGAATATGACTTTCTTCTTTCAGTCGAATACAATCAGAGTTATATTAAAAAATGGCCTGGCTCTTCCAAACTTTATAATGGCAGTGAATGACTGGAGAAAATTTGAAGCCCAAAAAAGTGCATCCATCCATGATAAAAGTGCTCCACATATAGACTACGTTTACAAGCTGTCAATATTCGTGTTATGGTCGGGTTAAGGACACTATTCGGGTTTCTGAAACATTTTGAATAACCCGTTTACATGGGTGAGCACTGAGCAGAGAGAGCTACTCCTGTATACATGGAATTTGTAATCGATTGGCAATATCCCGACGTAAACGGCGACGCACGGTTAGCATCTGGACGTACGGACAACCTTAAAGCTGCCGTCGGCAACTTTTTTTTGATCATATTCAGCGAATTCGACACTATATTCTGACAGAACAACATAAATAAAGTGGTTTTAGAAAAAAACCCGAGCTTCTAACTCCACCTGGAGCGTGTTATTTGTTTTGCAAAGATCCACCGCTCCCGGTTCATTGTGTCCAATCAGCGCAGGGGGGTGTGAGATATGACTGTCAATCACAAGTCGTGCATGCACTCGTCAATCACATGCGTGTGCCTGAAGTTCGCGCAGTAGCGAATAGTGATGGCGCAATAACTAGCACGAACTCGGTGGGAGGGTATTCGTTGATAGTGGGGGAGGGGCATGAGAGTTGTAAACATTCAACATTTTTCCTAAGTCCACTCAATCAGCCAGAGTTGCCGACGGCAGCTTTAAGACGCAATATGCGTCAGTTCCGATTCTTCTTCCTGTATCCAAAGACAACAACAACAGCAGCAGCACGCGGATAATGGATAGTTCGGGGCAGATAGCGATTGCCTTTGAAATAGATCGAAATTAATTTCCTCCTCGCTCCAAAAGTATGGTGCTGTGCTGCGTCTCGCCATGTTTACCTCTACTTCTTGTTTACTTCCGGTATACTGCACGCGGGTTTTTGTATGCGCCAGACGGAAGTTCCTCTACTCAAAAGACCAAGATTCCTTGCGAATAGAACATGCGCAGAACACAAATCAATGTTCCTTTTGATGGGGATATGCCGATACGCGTTTACATGACCAAATATTCGGGTTAGAAAAGGGGTACCCCAGGTATAATATTCGGGTTTTTAAAAACCGGTATATGAGCATATTCGGGTTATTGCCGGTGTTTACATGGCCGTGCGCGACCGGGTTATTGCTAATATTCCGGTTTTGAACGGGTTATTGGCTGCATGTAAACGTATACCTATATGTATACGCTATATGCTTAGTCATAGACTAGCCTAATAGCTTTCTCTGTTATCAAGAGCAATTTTTTATCACTCATTTTGAAAAGTAAGTCCAGGTAAGATCATTTGATTTGAATCATTTCATAATTGAAAGCAAAGAAGGTTAAGTGAGAGGTCCGGTATAAAAAAAGGTGAGATTTGTGAATAAAACAGTTTAATAAAAAATTAAGTGGGGTATGGTTAACATGTTAAATTAAATTATCTTTTTTTCGTTGTACCGAAAATGTGCTGGGAGCCCACTGTTGCTATAGAAACGAACTACACTTTTACATGCATCTGATTGACAGATAAATCATGCGATCTTATTTCAATGTTTTTTCTGCTTTGTACTAAGTTTGCTTCGTATATTTAGTTTTACTGTATTGTTACCTAATTGTTACCAAGCTTTACCATTAATTGAATTGTGTGCATGTATTTTAGACACTTACATTGTTCTTGCTCCGTCTATAACTGCATCCATGTTATGAGCTGAGCTTTTTTATTTACTTCAGCCTTTAACTGCTCGGTGCTCTGGTATTATCAATGGGATGACCCATTTCAGTAGTTGCCATAATTAAATATGAGCAGAATACTCACTTGTTACATTCACTGAAATATTGAAACGTTAGCGCTACTGATTCAAAACACGAGCGCCAGTGAATTAATGTCAAAGCGCGGTTTGAACGCCCCGCCCCCCAGCCGAACTGGAAGTTTTGATTGGTTTTGCACCCGAGTCAGACCTGTCTGTTATTGGCTGAACTGCTTCAGATATGTCTGTTATTGGCTGAAGCGCAGGGCTCCACCGCAGTAGTTTGAAAAGCGTCTGTCAAATGACAGCTTACCCTGTTGCTCTGTCGGCACCTTTGTCAAAGTACTTTGTACTTTTTATAAAAAATAAATGTAGAGAAGTTGAATACTTTATTTTTATTTTACTCAAGTAAGAGTAAAAGTACCACAATTTAATTATACTCAAGAAAGTAGAAAAAATCGAAAAATCTACTCAAGTACTGTAACGAAAGTATTTGTAATTAGTTACTTTCCACCACTGGTGTAGTATAGCTTAATTATGCGCTGATTTTTTTCAATTGTTTATGTTGTCCCCCCCAAACAAGCCAAATGCCCCCCCAACCATGACATCCTGGTAACCCCTCTGAATGCAACACTTTTGTTTTTGCCCCCCATTTTCATGAGCTGAACTCAAATATCTAAGACTTTTTTTTATGTACATAAAAGGTCTACCTCTCTCAAATATTGTTCACAAATCTGTTTAAATCTGTGTTAATGAGCACTTCTTCTTTGCCGAGATAATCCATCCACCTCACAGGTGTGGCATATCAAGATGCTGATTAAACAGTGGGATTATTACACAGGTGGGCACAGGTGAGTCCGAAAACCAGTCAGTATCTAGTGTGACCACCATTTCCCTCACGCAGTGCAACACATCTCCTTCGCATAGAGTTGATCAGGTTGTTGATTGTGGCCTGTGGAATGTTGGTCCACTTCTCTTTAATGGCTGTGCGAAGTTGCTGGATATTGCCAGGACCAGGAACACGCTGTTGTATACGCCAATCCAGAGCATCCCAAACATTCTCAATGGGTGACTTGACCGGTGAGTATGCTGGCCATGCAAGAACTGGGATGTTTTCAGCTTCCAGGAATTGTGTACAGATCCTTGCAACATGGGGCCGTGCATTATGAGGTGATGGTCGTGGATGAATGGCACAACAATGGCCCTCAGGATCTCAGTGCATTCAAAATACCATCAAAAAAATGTTGTCCATAACATACGCCTGCCCATACCATAACCCGACCGACACCATGGGCCACTCGATCCACAATGTTGACATCAGCAAACCACTCACCCACATGACGCCATACACACTGTCTGCCATCTGCCCTGTACAGTGTAAAGCGGGATTCATCCGTTTAGAGAACACCTCTTTTAAGTGCCAGACGCCATTGAATGTGAGCATTTTCCCACTCAAGTCAGTTAGGTCGAGACCCCGACGAGGACGACGAGCATGCAGATAAGCTTCCCTGAGACAGTTTCTGACAGTTTGTGCAGAAATTCTTTGGTTATGCAAACCGATTGTTGCAGCAGCTGTCTGGGTGGCTGGTCTCAGACGATCTTGGAGGTGAAGATGCTGGATGTGGAGGTCCTGGGCTGGTGTGGTTACACGTGGTCTGCGGTTGTGAGGTCGGTTGGATGTACTGCCAAATTCTCTGAAACGCCTTTGGAAACGGCTTATGGTAGAGAAATTAACATTTAATTTACGGGCAACAGCTCAGGTGGACATTACTGCAGTCAGCATGCCAATTGCACACTCCCTCAAAACTTGCAACATCTGTGGCATTGTGCTGTGTGATAAAACTGCACATTTTAGAGTGGCCTTTTATTGTGGCCAGCCTAAGGCACACCTGTGCAATAATCATACTGTCTAATCAGCATCTTGATATGCCACACCTGTGAGGTGGATGGAATATCTCGGCAAAGAAGAAGTGCTCACTAACACAGATTTAGACAGATTTGAGAACAATATTTGAGAGAAATATGCCTTTTGTGTACATAGAAAAAGTCTTAGATCTTTCAGCTCATGAAAAATGGGGGCAAAAACAAATGTGTTGCTTTTATAATTTTGTCTATAATCAGACACATGGTTTTCAATTGAAGGGGTCATGACATACATTTCCTTGCTGTTCACTTTTAATGTCAAGGGTAGTTTTTTTGCTCAAAAAGTATTTGTTATATATTGTATATATTGCATGAGCCCTTTAAATTATGGTTTAAAAGTCCATCTGCCAAAAAAATTTTCAAACTCCCCCTAGACTGTTCCTTGGATTTTCACCAAATTTGGCTCTGATTCATTGTTAATCATTAATAATAATAAAAGACCACCCTTGAGAGAGAGAGAGGGAGAGAGAGAGAGAGGGAGAGAGGGAGAGAGGGAGAGAGAGAGAGAGAGGCACCCTTTATCACTGCAACACATTTGACGTACAAAACTCTACCATTGACCGCACTAAACCATATGAATTTGTTGACGGCACTATTTACTGCTCAAAAGCAATTTGATTACATTGTAAGTATTTCTGATTTTAGCTTCTATTCTAAAATATTTTAGAAATGTTTAAAGGAGTTCATTACCTTAGCAGACATGCATGGCTCAACTTCTTTTGTATTTGATTCAGAGCATTAACTTGGCAAGTGCACTGAAGAGTAATCATGGCCTTTAGGCATTCGGCCCATTAGAGCAAACTTGCTGGAGACTTCTGCTCCAATTTATGCGCTAAGAAGTCATAAGTCTTAGTTTACACTGCACACAAATCAGATTTGGTATTCAGTCTTTAATTTGTCCTTTTGGAAAAGATGAGATCTGATGGAACTGTATAGACAGTGCAGGCAACGTCCAGTTTATCTACGTCATTTAGTAATAATATAAATGTCAGCACAATGCCAAAATACTTTATCTTACAGTAGCTTACAGAAGCTGCCAGTGTGGTTTTACAATTTAGGAGCCCAAGACTGGTTGCCCACTGAAGCTAAGCAGGGCTGAGCCTGGTCAGTACCTGGATGGGAGACCTCCTGGGAAAACCAGGTTGCTGCTGGAAGAGATGTTAGTGAGGCCAGCAGGGGGTGCTCACCCTGTGGTCTGTATGGGTCCTAACGCCCCAGTATAGTGGCAGGGACACTATACTGTCAAAAACCACTGTCCTTCGGATGAGACATTAAACCTAGGCCCTGACTCTCTTTGGTCATTAAAAATCCCAGGATGTCTTTCGAAAGAGTAGGGGTGTAACCCCGGCATCCTGGCCAAATTTGCCCCTTGGCCTCTGTCCATCATGGCCTCCTAATCATCCCCATATACTGATTGGCTTCATCACTCTGTCTCTTCTCCACCAGTAAGCTGGTGTGTGGTGGGCGTTCTGGTGCAATATGGCTGCCGTCGCATCATCCAGGTGAATGCTGCACATTGTTGTTGGTTGAGGAGATTCCCTCATGTAAAGCGATTTGAGTACCCAGAAAAGCGCTATATAAATGTAATTAATTATTATAATTTATTATTATTATTACAAATGGCTCAGGGGAAATGATAGGGGGAAAAAACAAATACACTGTCAATAAATGAAATCATTAGCAAAGAAATGCAGAAAACCACACAACATGAACCAAACAAACTCACCATTAGCCATGTGACAAACTCAAGTGAAGTCACATTTATTTGCATAGCACTTTATACAATACATATTGTTTCAAAGCAGCTCCACAGAATCAGTGTTGCAAAATGTAACAATTATGAAATGACTTCAATTTTAGCTGTAAACCCATCTAACAAGGAACATTGTAAGATCTTTTGCTAACATTCATCTCTCAAAGTTATGAACAAAGGTTCTTCCAGTAACGTTAAAATGTGCGTTCAAAGTTATCATGTTCTCAAAAAAACAATATCTTAACATCATTCATGAAACGTTTTCTCCTGAAATATTTTAGTTCGAAGTTCGTCTAAAGTTTATAAAATGTTCTACTTGTTTTCAGAATGTTCTGAGAACATTCAAATGTAAAATTCCCCTAATGTTTGCAAAAAGATGATGTTTGAAGTTACGTTACGGAATGACTAAAGTAATGAAATCTCGCCTGAGAGCCCAATGACCTTCGAGTGTAAACTAAACGAGCCAATGCACATTGGAGTTCGAGATTTGCAACTCACGCTGTGTCTGGGCTTAAAGCATGCTGAGGTGGCTTTTGTGGATGAGTCATCTACCCACTGCGGGATGATGACCATCTCAGGGTGCTTTCACATCTGTAGTTCGGTTCATTTGGTCCGGACCAAGGGAGAAAAATTATACTTTGTAGCATTTTCAGGCGTTTTGGTTCCTTTTCATACCACACTGATTGCTCTGGTCCGAATCAGCTGATGAAACGAACCAAAATGCAGTCACGTGACAACATCCACATCACTCGTTGGCCAGATGGGTCTTGAACGTATTTTCATAACTGCACATCGATTGTCAGAATTAACGTGCGGGAAAATTCCAACAGAACTCCCGGAAATAAACACCGCTTTTTACTATGGAGAGACGACTGCGTGGGCTGTTTGTATCCCTGGTCATAGTTTATTATATAGTTTTCTACACCACTTTAGGCAAACAATAACATTTGAGAATGAAGCGAGGATGCGGCTTGAAAATAATGTTTTATCCAATGCACGCGGCGAGTCACTTCAGGTGGAGGCGACGCGTGCATTAATGTTGCTAAACAGTGACATAATGCACAGCATGGCGGACTACGGCGGCTGGTTTAGTTTAAAAATGCGCAGTTCTTTGGCAGTTGGGTCTGTTCGGGGTCGGATCACGTTCTCACCACAAACGAACCGCTCCAGAGTTCGTTTGAAAGCGTACCGAGACCACCTCTTGGAGGAGGTCTCGGTACGCTTGTTTGGTCCGCTTTTGGTGCGCACCCGAGTGCGATTGCTGCATTCACACCTGCCCAAACGAACCGCACCAAAGCTGAAAACGAACTCTAGTGCGATTCAACCGAACTAAATGAGGTAGGTGTGAAAGCACCCTCAGTGTTGCGGTCAAGACTCGACTACCTCAAATGAGGTGGAGTCTCCTCACCTATACCCCAATCTAGTTCCTCTTCCAACAATCTGAAGAGGGCTACTTCTGTGAATAGCCAGGGTGACCTGAGGGTTACAGTCGGGGCTTACCTGCCGAGCCAATCTCTGTGGGCCTCACTCCTCTAGGACAGGGGTTTTCAAAGTAGGGGCCGCCAGGGAATATTTATATTATTATGAGTATTGTTATGAAATAGCAAATTTGGCAGGTCAAACTCAATGAAAAATAGAAATCTGCCTAGAAAATTGTAATCGGTGCATCTCTATAATCTTTCTGATAGGCTGGTATCAAACACCATCACATAATGTGATGTTCACCTAGAGGTTTTATTTATTTATTTCTACATTTGCCGTAGTATTGTCGATGGGTTCAATAACACATCCTGCAAAAGGGGCCCTTGGCCAGAACCTAGTGGTATTTGGAGGGCCTTGTCATGGAAAAGTTTGGGAACCCCTGCTCTAGCACACCGCAAGCTGTGGAGCTTCCGGGTGATATTGCTGGTCCTTCTCATGAGGGACCAAGCGTTTCATTCCAGGCTCTGCCGAAGGATCGGATATTGATTGCTGCAACGGGGGGTGAGCTAGAGTCCTCTGGGGATGAAGACTTGGCTCTATTGCCATCTCTACCCATGCTGACTCCCCCCTAATTAGGCTGAAGCTACCTCAGAGACCTTCCACATGTAGCACTACCCTAATGGCCAGTCCATATGTGTATTCTCCACATGTTACCACCCTGGATGTGGCCTCCACACACTAAAGGCACACTATCCCAGTGTTATCCAGCTAGTCCTATTGTACAGAGCAAGCGGAACAACAGTAATTTACCTTCTCTGCATAAGCCCTGTCTCATCTTCCGCCCTAGGAGGTGTGGGGGAAGTAGGTGGCTTATGTGGGGCACTGGAAGGGGCAGCAATAGTTGCTTTTTGGTAGGGATCCCATCACGTCAGTCATTCCAACGTATTGTCGAACGTGACTGACTAAAAGGGAAAAACTAGGTTACGTATGTAACGTTACGTCCCGTCGCCACAATTGCTGTATCACTGCTGAGTGGCCGGATCACCGGCTCAGCTCCTCTGTGAAAACCTTAAAGTGCAGTACATCCAATTATAGCCACACTGCGGCGCGGAGCGCGATATGCAAATATTGCACGCCACTGTGCATTGGCTCGTTTAGTTCACACTCGAAGGTGATTGGGCTCTAAGGTGAGATCCCATTATATCAGTCAACTCCGACGTAACGTCTCCGTTCCTTCTTTCAGGAACCTAGACATTCTCTTAATGTTCATATAACCAAGAAAAACTGGACATTTTGAACATTCAGAGAACATTTAGAAATAATGTTTTCATCGCTTAATGGGAATCTTAGCAAAACATTATTAGTTATTTTGTTAGCTCGACAGAAGACAGTTGTCATTATTATATAATCATTATTCAGCTCAGCTTCAATACCACTGTCGATGTTGCAGTGTACATCAATTTTGACACATATTCAGTTAAGCTACAAACCAGCTCTACAGAAGGAAATCGTGTCATTATTCGGCTCAAGTCAGACCGTACTAGACTCAAAGCAAACTATTTTTTTACAATGTCCTGGCTGGATTGTTCTTCCTTCAAATGTACAAAGGCTCATTCACCCCATGACTCGCTGCCGGAATCAGGGTGCCATCAATGTTGCCAATCATCCTAGGAATGTTGGCAGTGTAATGAAGTATTGTTCTGCCAAGTGGATTTCTTGAGGCGTTTTGGGGAACGCTTAAGATTCATAAGCCATAACAGGAAAGGTGATACTGCTGTCCCAGCCTTGCTGATTGAAGACTTGCTGAGCTCCAGACCATTACCAAACAACTCCATATAAAAACCAGTTCTGTAGCTTCCCTGTAGCCCAAGCAGTAGGCCTACTATAGCATGGCAAAGGCAACGCCATGGTCATGGGTTCAATTCCCAAGGAAAGCCTGAACTGAAAGGATTGTAAAACTAAGATTTGTAAAATGCCACTGTTTTTGAGGTTCTCGTTGCATGTGGCCCTCTGAAGTTGTGGTTTCATGTTCTGTAGCATTTGAAGGATCTTTGTCTATTGGGATTGTATCACAATGAATTGAATACAATTGAATAGAGCAGGGATTTCCAAACTTTTTGTTAGCCTACTCTTTTGACATTGAATATTTTTTTGAAAGTTTCTGTTGCAATAATTTAAAAACACATTCACATGTTCAAAAAAAAGAATAATATTTGATCATTCTAAAAAATAAAATGCAGAAAAAAATTTATATTTTACATTATTATGATTTCAATTATTATTAGCTTTTATCACCCCACGAACCACCAGGCATCCGCAAACCCCCTTTTTGGGAAACCCTGGGAGAGTGAAGCGGTCATTGATGTACACAACCTGACTTCTGGGTCTTCTTCTGTGCTCAAGCTGTAGGTGTCTGTGTAAAGCTGCCATTGCTGAGCACTTTGAAACACACAGATAGTGTTTTATAGGCAAGTCATTAGTAAACCTGCTACGGAAGCAACTGAGTGATGAATGGAAACAATTTGCTGTCTAATAATCAGGAATCGAAATGAGCTAGCTATACATGAGTGATTCATCATTTTTTTGTGGCAGTAATAAAGCACAGTTTAACTGGATTGTTTCTCATATTGTAATTGGATTCTTAATAGGTTTTTAATTGTAATATAGCCTTTTGTCATGCTGCTTAATTTTTTTTTCCCTATTTTAATACTTTGCCTTGAGACAAGAGAATGGCCAAAGCTTTCTCTTCATCTGCAGTCAGAGGAGGAACAGCATTTGCACCACCAGCTGTCTTAGTTGTCTCTCTTTTACAGGCTGGGGCCTTCTGTTTTGTGACACTTGCAAAGTCCCTTCACCTTCTCAGTGTTCTAAACGTATCCATGGCCAGCTGTTTTTTTTTTACCTCCTCCAAAAACACTTTAAGTTTAGTCTTTGAAAATTGTGGTTTCTGTGCTATTTTTTACACGACGTTACATTGTGTTTCTTTAGTACAACTTGTATTGTAAAGTTGTAATAAAGAAACCCTGCTGAAAAATCCATCATAAACCAGCATGGATTTCGCGCTGGTCCAGGCTGGTTTTTACTGGTTAGTGTTGGTATAGTGCTGGTCCAGGCTGGTTTATGCTGGTATAGTACTGGTCTAGCTAGTGAACCAGCATATTTATGCTGTTCTCAAGCAAAACAGCTGGTGAAGCTGGTTTACCAGCATGGTCTGGCAGGGTTGAATGTGAGTAGTCCAGCTCTCTGTATGCTGTTACAAGTGTGTGTTGTGTTATCCTGCCCACAGAAATGACTGGGCCCCTGAAAAGGTCCAGTGAATGGGCCCTCCCCAAATCTGCTAGGCTACTCATATCATGCGTGTGCTCTCTCTCTCTCTCACACACACACACACACACACACACACACACACACACACACACACATTTAACTGAGATTGATTTACTAAGTGATGGGGGCTACATAGGTACACACACACACACACACTAAGGTTAACAAACGATCTGCACTGTAAACCCGAATAAGTTTGCAAAACTCAAAACAAGTAAAGAGGTGGTTGAATATGATTTCACTTAACTTTAGTTAGTGTGTAATGTTGCAAACAACATCTGTAAAGTTACAAATGAAGCATGAACACATGTCATGTTACAGTGCACCCCACAAACATCGAACACAAGCCTTCGAAAAAAGTTGTTTTACCACCCCTTTAAGGCAATCGATTGCCTCAAGTTATGAAATTCAAAGTTTGAACATCTGAACACAAAGAACGATCAAATGCACATCGACGGATCTACTTCTGTCTGTTCTCTATAATATGTATATTTCTGCAAGCACGTTTAAACTGATTAACTGTGTCTAGGGCAGGCAAATGCATGTTTTCAAGACGAGTTCCCACGCCACTGCGCAATACACACAAACAACCGCGTGATGGCGGGTTCATAAACTGTGAACAATGGTAGCTTATTTAATGTATAAATTAATATGTCCAAAAAACGGGTGATGTCATAATTTGTAGTAGGCCTAGTGCTATCGTGGCGTAATAATCTGTTTGGTTGTAAAATGTATTACCTGAATGAAATGAAATCGATTGTATCGTCTTGGGGAATCATTAATTCACAGAAGATATTTAACTAATAAAGATCTTAATCGCTGACGCTGGGAAACAATGATGCATTTGAAGATTTGCTCTCACTTGACTGTACTGTAGGTCCACGGCCACTTCATCCAACGCTTGTGATGTTCTTAAATCTTCCTGTTAGACGACTTCGAGCCGAGTGTGAATTGAAAGCGCTTCAGATGATTCAGTGCGTGCAGGGAACTGAACAGATCATTCAAACTAATTTGCGAAACGATTTAGACAGATCTGCCAACTTGTTTGATGAAGTATTTGAACAGAATCAACTCAAAAGAGTGATTCATTTGTGAATTGAGCGTCGCTCATGCCCAGAAAAAAACAGCGCGCATATTGGGTCTAAACTAAAGCCCTTGCCAGCTCCCTCTTCTTCTTTCTTTGCTGGCACCCTGATTTAGCACTGGCATACCAACTAAATGTACTACAATATTAAGCTAATAATTATTTTGTTTATGTCACTTTGCTGCTGACCGCAAACTGGCGCGATCGAAGCACTGGCGTTTTTGACGTTACGTTAAAATAAAATAGCCTACTCAGACCATTCAGGAGAGGGGTGTTTCATTATGACACAGGCTACATTTTACTCAAGCAGCATTGAATAAAATGCATTTTTTTTTCTCACTTTTTGAATAATTAATGGTGCTTTTTTGGTTCAAAATAAAATATGGTAACCTGCTTAGGAAGAACATAATTATTGCTGGACTGTATGGGCCCCCCCCCTAGCGGCTGGGCCCCAGAAAACGTTCCCCTTTATCCCCCCTTATGGACGGCCCTGCCTGCCTGTACCTGTTACCAAAAGTTATTGTAAGTAAAAGTCATTCTAGAGACCCCTCAAGCCACTCCTATTCAGCCTGCTGAGCCTGATCTTCCCTGCAGCCCTGCCGAACCTGAGCTTCCCTGCAGCCCTGCCGAACCTGAGCTTCCCTGCAGCCCTGCCGAGCCTGAGCTTCCCTGCAGCCCTGCCGAGCCTGAGCTTCCCTGCAGCCCTGCCGAGCCTGAGCTTCCCTGCAGCCCTGCCGAGCCTGAGCTTCCCTGCAGCCCTGCCGAGCCTGAGCTTCCCTGCAGCCCTGCCGAGCCTGAGCTTCCCTGCAGCCCTGCCGAGCCTGAGCTTCCCTGCAGCCCTGCCGAGCCTGAGCTTCCCTGCAGCCCTGCCGAGCCTGAGCTTCCCTGCAGCCCTGCCGAGCCAGAGCTTCACGTCACGCCTGCCGAGCCAGAGCTTCACGTCACGCCTGCCGAGCCAGAGCCTTCTCTGCTGGTCCCGTCCAGTCCTCCCGAGCCTTCTCCGCTGGTCCCGTCCAGCCCTCCCGAGCCTTCTCCGCTGGTCCCGTCCAGCCCAGAGCCTGTCCCAGAGACTGTTCACGTCCCGCCAGTCCCAGAGACTGTTCACGTCCCGCCTGTCCCAGAGACTGTTCACGTCCCGCATGTCCCAGAGCCTGTGATTCCGCCCAAGAAAATTTTGGGGGGGGGATATGGGTCCTCTCCGCCATGGCCACCCGAACGGGCGTCTCCGCCATGGCCACCCGAAGGGGCGTCTCCGCCGTGGCCGCCCGAGGGGGCGTCTCCGCCGTGGCCACCCGAAGGGTCCTCTCCGCCATGGCCCCCTGACCAGCCTGCTCCACCATGGCCACCCGAAGGGGCGTCTCCGCCATGGCCACCCGAAGGGGCGTCTCCGCCATGGCCACCCGAGGGTCCGACTGCTCCGCCATGGCCGCACCCACTGCCTGCTCCGCCCTGGAGGCTTCCCGTCTGGTGTGGCCACGTCCTCGTCAGCCTCCAGGGCGCCCGCCCCCCCACCCCTATTGAAGTTATACGGCGCGAGGACGTGCCTTTTTGGAGGGGGCGTTATGTTACAAGTGTGTGTTGTGTTATCCTGCCTGTACCTGTTACCAAAAGTTATTGTAAGTAAAAGTCATTTATATTGGAACCTTTGTGCCTCACCTTCTTCTTCTGCCAACACCACCTGTAACATATGCAAGCAGTGTTTTGGGGACAAGCAATGTTTTTGCTTGCATATTTTTATATTCAACACATTAATGATGTAAAGAACAATGTAAAAAAAATATATATATATAAATGTTAAAATATATGATTTATTGAATTATATGATTATAACTTTGTAATTTATCTTGCTTCCTATGTTGAAAGAGCTAAAACTTTTAATTGTTTTAGTTATGATTACATTATTAATCAATGTCAGCGGTAAACTGTTAAAGCGTTACAAAGCATCAATGGTCTCCCGTTTCAAAATATATGTACACAAATCAGTTAAAGGCTAACGTTACGTCGAGAAATGTGTTTAATTAAAATATTCAAAATAATACCTGGTTTATTGACTTTTATTGTAACTTGTTTGGATAAAATTATAGAAAGGGTGGGTCCTGCACCCTGATATTTGTGAACTTGGCTTTTACCCACTTATAATAATATGATTGTATTTGTAAACAGCATTAGTTAAGGCATAAGGTAACAATAATATTAATCTTTGTTATTTTAGTAATAAATGTTAACTATATTTAATGTGCTGTATAAACGTGGACAGATCAATGAAGAAGATTAATGTAAATGCTGAAAAACTCCATTCGAATTTAATACAAATATTTTATTGTGTGATTTCCCCCCATACCCCACCCCCTTTGTAATTTTAATCTGTAAAGGTGTAACTTGCATAAAACTAACATTTCTTGAAGCCCAGTGTCCATTCTCACATCTGCAGCTGTCATTTTCCTGCAGGGGGAAAAAATTTCCCTGTTTTGTTTTTATCCACAAATGATGTTCCCACTGGCCAAATTTTGGAAGATCATTCATACTCCCTGAGACAGGATAGCGCTGATTTGCCTAAAAATGTTCCACCACCCATGGATGAAGAGGAGGAAATGGCTACACAATTTATGGCTGACAAAGATGATGAACCATCTCCGGCTGATCAACAATTAAAGAAGAGCTGCAGTCTGAACGAAGAAAAAGAATCCAGCTTGAGATTGAGTTAGAGCATTCCATAGCAGAGATTCAGTTTCTCAAAGACAAACTCCAAGGACAAACGAGTAACTGTCATGACAGGTATTCAGCCTCTCAGATGAGTGAAAGTGTGATTCGGATGGAGACAGGATTGCCAGATAGAGATACTTTCAGTGCTGTGTGTGAATATGTTGCTCGGTTTGAGGATTCCATTACGTACTTTGCTGGATGGAGACCCAAAGAAATCATCCTTGAGGACCAGATTTTCATGACCTTGATGAAAATTCACCACAACTATACACACTTACACTTGGCTGCACTCTCACTGTAGTACAAGGACTGTAAGTAATGTAAGTAATGTATGAATAACATGCATAGAGGTTTTTCACAAGGTCCTTTTAAGGATATAATGAGTACTGTTCCCAGCCGGGAGAAAAAACAGACCTGCATGCCGTCTTCATTTCTACCTTTCCAAAATTGCAGAATGATATTGGATTGCACTGACATCAAAATTGCTATTCCCAAACAAATGGATACACAGAAAGAGACCTATTCTGCATACCGTGGCATGCACTCCTTCAAAGTATGCATTGGGGTGGCACCAAATGCTGTGATTACATACTGCAGCAAACTTTACCCAGGATCTGTAAGTGATAAAGGAGATAGTACTTGATTCTGGTGTTTTGAACCATTTTAAACCTGGAGACCTGATTTTGGCTGACAAGGGATTCCTAATCCACAACATTCTGCCAGAAAGGAGTCACAGTAAACATTCCCCCATTCCTCAGTCACGGCCAACTGACACACAGTGAAGCACATGCTACAAAGCTGATTGCACAGAACAGAATTCATGTAGAGAGGGCAAATGGCCATTTAAAAGATTTTAAAATTCTGAGATTTATTCCATCTCACTTGCGGCACTTTGCAGATAAACTGGTTCAGGTATGCGGTGCACTAGTGAACCTCTAAATAAAAGAAGTGGCAACAGAATGACGTAGCAACTCCGATCATCACTCGTCGCACACTACGCTCCTCCCACCTGGACACTATTTACCTTTTCCGGCTACAACTGAGTTCCCACGGGACTTCAGCGCGAGACTACAGCTTGCCGTCTAAAACACTATTTAGGTGATGTAAAGACTAAGGGGCGGATCTAATCCGTGGGGAATTTTGCATATCATAGTTAATAATTGGTAATTAACCATTATTCATACAATTTTGGATTAGATCAGTCTTACATTAAATTTAATCTCCCTCTAAGGGAGGATCTGTCCTTTTACCTGCATGCATACGTGTATCCTTGCATTTCAACTACAAGTTGATTGCATAGATCACGTTTTACAGACAGGTAAAATTTAATTAGCTCAATTGTCAGATTAATATTGGGGGAATCCCACATATCATCTTACTTCATAGGATTTCAGGAAACGCAATTCTCTGGCCAGAAGAACTGGGTTTTCTGCCCTATAAACACATACTCTTTAAAGTATCTTTAATTTATAAAGCTGTAGCTTGATCTAGTCATTTCAGAGACCTGGAGTATGAGCAGACACAGTAAAATCAATCAAAATGAATATAATGGATTTAATAAAGGCATGTCTACTTATATATTTACTACGGTACAGGAATATATATATATTTACAAACAAAAAGGACATAAACAACACAATAAGACATCAATGAACGAGAAAGTGTGTGAGATATAGAGATATGGATAAATTACACGCGTGAGAGCGGGTAAGAGAGAGAGAAATAGGGTTACGTTCACCTAGACAGTCAACTTTCCTGAAACAACACGAAAACACATTCTTAATGCTCTGAAAACAGGGTAACCCAAATTTACTTGCATGTGGAAGGGTTCTCTCATGTGTTGCTGCGTTCCTTGAGCGGCCTGCATGGTCTAGCCGCGTTTTGGACGGCAGATCTTTTGTTCTCCGTGCGCGTGCGGCCCGCATGGTTTAGCTGCGTGCGTGAGCTGAGTCCTTGGTTCCGTGGAGTCACGTGATGCGGCGCGAGTCTTTGAACAGCGGTCGGAAGACTTTTAGGTCACGTTACTAACGGAAATAGTTCGGCTCAGGTCATTTCACTTCGTGGAAGTGAAACAAGTTGAATACAGAAAACAGATTTTAGGCTAGAAAGTAAAGAAAAGATCCAGGATATGATCTGATCCCCTGAGGGGACCTCCGCGTGAATTACATGTTTCTGACGTGCTGGAAAGTTCGAGAGAGACTTGGGCGGAGCCGCGCTCCTACATTTATCACCTTGTAGAATTCCATCCCCTTCCTGTTCACTGGGCCAATCGGGGAATGGATGTTGCACGCGGGAACCCTCGGTTTATTGTCCTTTGTTTGGGAGAACATACCCCTCGTGGTACAGGGGTGTGTTCAAGGAGGGTGTATAGTTTAACAGTTTGAATCTTCACTGGCGGTAAAACCTATTAAAAATACACTTTACTTTATATCTCTGTGCATATTCAGATAGCCCGTTCCATGAGCATTTTAGAGGTGTCAAACACATCAAATGAAAGTCAAAGGAAAAATACAGAGGTATTTAAAATGCATAAAGAAGGTATTTCTAATGTCTATTTATGCCGTGGCCAAACAAAGATATTTCACTGTGACATGGGGAAAAACACATACATTTAACAAAATATATTTAATGGTTTTTATGTCTTTACACAACAGAAATGTCCGTCTCTTTGTTCAGAGACATTCTGCGACATTCCGATGGGTTATAAAGTCTCGTAACAGGAGCTTCCCTCGTGTGTTGGGGGAGGGAAGGGCTCGTGTGTGTGTGTGTGTAAAATTCAGTCTTTCGGTGCCTGAAGGTTTTGGGACTTTAGCACGGATATTTTTATTTATTCAGATTCACTCTTAGCCCAGTCCCTACAGTGAATTTAAACAATGGCTAAGTTGCTAAACGCATCTTGTTCACATGTAAGGCCCCTGTTCATGTTGGACTGACATTTTAATTGCATTTTGTGTCTGTGAAGAGGCACAAAAACGCTCTTTATGTATGTGCCCCCATAGCTGCCGTTTTAGCTGAGTGGGAGCTCTGGGCATTCGCTGTCGCAGCTCCGTGTCGCAGCTCCGTTTTTTTTCTATAGACAGTACTCACAAAGGTATAACGATCAAGATTAACTTAAAAATTGCCCGGAGTTCTCCTTTAACTGTGCAAAAGGTTGCGAGTTCAATTCCCAGAGAACACGCTATGTATAGCCTTAATGCACTGTAAGTTGCCTGTCTGACAAAAACCAAAAATTAAATGTTAAACTATTGTATACTACTTGTTTACTATTGTAACTACACTCCAGTCAGCTCACAGTAATGTGAATGTGAGATAAAATTTACTACACTGGCTCTCACATTGGGGCTTGTGGATTACCAGGTAAAGAAATATAGAAAAGGTTAACAAAATGAGTATGTATGGTTTATTTAGGGAACATATACACTGTAAAAAAATGAATATGGGTGTAAGTTGGATTACTAGAACTATTTGAGTCTATTTAATTTGTGTTTCTGCTTTCCTAATCGTAATTGATTATTGTACACTCATTCAACTTTAACGCATTGAAATTCATAGACACTTAAATATCTCACTTTTTTACCCAAAGTATAATTTCCCTTTAAGGACCCCCGCGTCAGACGTTTTTTTCTGACGTCATGATGCACGAGCGAGCCAGTCTTGAACTCAAGGGGGTAATCTACCAGTCAGAAACGTCCCGGGTTACGTATGTAACCCTAGTTCCCTGAAGGAACGAGACCCTGCGTGAAAACGCTGCGGGAACGCTTCTAGCGTTGTGCGTCTTGAAGCTTAGTATGGAATCAGCCAACGGCGAGACGGAACGTCACGAGTGACGTCATCGACCAGGAAACTATAAAGCACACCCATGAACACAATGGCGACAGCTTCTGGAAAAGTCTGAAGCAAGTCGATCAAGGGAATTCCGGGAGTATGGCAACGACACGCAGCGTCTCGTTCCTTCAGGGAACTAGGGTTACCTACGTAACCCGGGACGTTCCCTATCAGGAACGTCGAGCTGCGTGAAAACGCTGCGGGAACGCTAATACCTACGTCGCCATAAGAGCAAGTGACTGACTGTGTGAATCAAGGATTAAATTCAGCCGAAAGCACCTGCGCCCCAGGGGTGGTGCTAAGGTCCAGGTCATAAAACCTGACGAAAGTATGCGGTGAGGACCAGCCTGCCGCATAACAAACGTCATGAAGAGAAACTCCTGACAATAAGGCTTTGGAAGCCGCCATACTCCTGGTAGAGTGAGCTCGGACAGCTAAAGGTGAAGGCTGACCAGCCGACTCATAGGCAAATGAGATGGCCTCGACCACCCACTTGCTCATCCTCTGCTTAGACACTGGAGACCCCTTCTTAGGTGGTCCAAAACAAACGAACAACTGTTCTGATTTCCTCCACAGGGCAGCTCTGTGGACATAAGCATCTAGAGCCCGAACAGGGCAGAGCAGATTGAGTTTTTCCTGATCAGACGATGTAAAGCAGAAGGCCTGCAGAACTATAGGTCTGGCCACATAGGTAGGAACCTTAGGGACATAACCTGGCCTGGGGTGGAGAAAGGCCTTCACCATCCCAGGCGAAAATTCCAAACACGAAGGAGCAACCGAGAGAGCCTGAATATCTCCGATTCTCTTAAGAGAAGAAATGGCAAGGAGAAAAAAAGTCCTTAAAGTAACAAACTTTTCAGAAACTTCTTCAATAGGCTCAAAAGGAGCTAGGGAAAGACCTTCTAGAACGATGGCCAAGTCCCATGCTGGCACCCTTGTGCGGACTACAGGCCTCAGCCTCAAAGTACCACGAAGAAAGCGAGTTATAAACGGGTGTCTCCCCAAAGAGACTCCACTGAAAGGGACATGGTAAGCAGCAAGTGCCGCCACATACACCTTTAGTGTGGAGGGGGATAACCCTGAGGAGAAACGCTCCTGCAGGAACTCCAGCACTGCACCCACTGGGCAGTTAACTGGGTCTAACAGGTGTTCTCCACACCAAGAAGTGAAGAGCCTCCACTTCAAGGCGTATAACTTCCTCGTGGAAGGAGCTCTGGGGTGAAGGACGGTCTCAACAACCTCGGTTGAGAGACCAGCACCTACGAGCTGGGCCCCCTCAGAGGCCAAGCCCATAGCTTCCACAACTCTGGGCGGGGGTGATGAATCAACCCGCTCGCCTGAGAGAGAAGGTCCCTCCTGATCGGAATCTCCAGAGGAGAGCCGTCTAGGGGAGAAATTAGGTCCGCAAACCATACTCGGGCCGGCCAGTACGGGGCTACCAATAGTAGACTGACCCCGTCCCGGCGAACCCTCTCCAGAACTCCTGGGAGCAGAGCAATCGGGGGAAAGGCGTACAGACGTGACCTCGGCCACGGCTGTACCATAGCGTCCAACCCCGCGGGGCTGGATGACTGAGAGAGAACCACAGTGGACAATGTGATGTCTCCCTGGACGCAAATAGGTCTACCTCGGCACGACCGTACTGCATCCGAAGGAGCTCCACCACCTCGGGGTGGAGTCTCCATTCCCCGGGCCTCGGCCCCTGCCTCGACAGGATGTCCGCTCCCTGATTTAAATACCCCGGGAGATAAATCGCACTCAAAGAGAGGAGCTTCCCCTGGGACCATAGAAGGATCTGGCGAGCCAGATTGTATAACGGGCGAGAGCGCAGACCCCCCTGATGGTTATGTAAGAGACCACTGATGTGTTGTCAGACCAGACAAGAACATGATGACCTCTCAGGTCTGGTAGGAAGTTTTTCAGAGCCTGAAACACTGCCAACATCTCTAGACAATTTATATGCCATAATCGATGATGGTCCTGCCACAGACCCTGGGCTGAGCGACCACTCATGATCGCCCCCCAACCTGTGAGGGAAGCATCTGTCGTTAGCGTTACACGACGACAAAGAGCTCCCAGCACAGGTCCCTGGGACAGAAACCAAGGATCCCTCCACATGACCAGAGCCCGGAGGCAACGCCATGTAACTTTGATCATGCGGAGGGGGTTTCCCCTCAGGGAGAACCCCTTGGTTCTGAGCCACCACTGTAATAGTCTCGTGTACAGCAGGCTGCAAGGTATAACCTTAGACGCTGCTGCCATGAGACCCAGCAATTTCTGGAACTGCTTTACAGTAAGCAACTGGCCTAGCTTTACTCGTTTTACAGCTGAGAGAATCGAAGTGATGCGGGCAGGCGACAGGCGAGCCCGCATTGCTACTGAATCCCATAATACCCCCAGAAAAGATGTCTTCTGTGATGGAAATAGAACACTCTTCTTGGCATTCAGCCTCAACCCCAATCTTTTTTTTTTTTTTTTAATATACGAATGCCCTGGAGTCGCAGCGGAACTAGTGCTGCGTCCATGCACTTCGTGAACGTGCGGGGAGATAGAGCTAGACCGAACGGAAGAACACGATATTGGTACGCTTCGCCCCCGAAAGCGAACCTCAGGAACTTCCTGTGTTGCGGAAGGATGGAAATGTGGAAGTATGCGTCCTTCAGATCTATCGTGACAAACCAGTCCTCGGATCTGATTTGTGACACGATTTGCTTTAGCGTGAGCGTCTTGAACTTGAGCTTGGCTACAGCACGATTTAACAGGCGCAGATCTAAAATTGGACGCAACCCCCCATCCTTCTTTGGAACGATGAAATATCGGCTGTAATAACCTGACTCCTTGCTGGGAGGAACCCGTTCTATAGCCTCCTTTTGAAGGAGTGTTTTCACCTCTTGTTCCATTACCAGAGCCTGCTCGGGGCCCACCACGGTGGGCAGGACCCCGTTGAATCGAGGAGGAGGAGATCTGAACTGAATGGCATAACCCCTCTCTATCGACTGCAGAACCCACTGAGATACTTTTGGAAGACTTTTCCACTCTGCCAGAAATTCTACTAAGGGTACCAGCCTCTCGAGGCTGGCCTCTGGAATATTTTGAGCAGCAGACACAGCGCCCTGTAACGGCGCACCGGCAGGAAACAACTGGTTTGACTGCTCTAAACCCCTCCTCAGAGGGGGCAAGCGTCCCTCGGGAAGCGCTCGCTGGGCCCGTCTACGCCCCGACACGAAGGCGGGGTTGGCAGAAGGGACCCCTGAGGGTACCGGGAAAGAATGGGCACCGTCTGATGCGGTGAACACCTTTCTCTCACGGTAGGGACCACCCTCAGCATCCTGACGCCAGTGGCGTCAAGACTTCTTAGACGAAGCCTTCTTGGCCACAGGGACGTGCAGAGAGTTCCTCAAGGGCAGGGGCTCAAATGTAAAAAAGGGGCATGCATATATATATTTATGCATTTTATATATATATATATATATAAGCTTGGAAACATTACTATTTTTAATGTTTTAGAAAGAAGTATCTTATTGAAAAATTGATCAAGGCTACATTTTGTAGTTCATTTTTTTTAAGAAAAAAAAACAGTAATATTGTGAAATATTCCTAAAATCTAAAATAATGGTTTTCTATTTTAATAGACATAGTAACCTATAACCTTTGATACTTTTTTTAGGATTCTGAGTTTAAAAGTTACAAAAAGAACAGCATTTATCTCTAATAGAAATATGTTGAACCAATATCCACTATAGCCTACTGTTCAAAAGTTTGGGGTCAGTAATTTTCTTTCTTTCTTTTATTCAGCAAGGATAGTAAAGACTTACAAAATAATTTCTATTTGAATTAAATGCTGTTCTTTTTAACTTTTTATTAATAAAAAAAACATTGAGCACCACAACTGTTTCCAACATTGATGATAATAAATCAGCATATTAGAATGATTTCTGAAGGAACATGTGAAACTGAAGTTAGGGTTAGTAATGATGCTGAAAATTCAGCTTTGCATCAGAGATAAGTGATATTTTTTTTAAGTAGGCCTATTTTAAAATAGAAAACCATTATTTTAAATTTTAATAATTGTTTTCTGTATTTTCAATCAAATAAATGCAGGCTTGAAGCGCATAAGAGGCTTCTTTAAAAAACATAAAAAAATTGTAATGTGTCAATTTTTGACCGGTTTTGTACTATTATCAAAAATCACCATTTCACGTGTTTGTTGTCAGCCAACACTTCACATCATAGGCCTGTAGGTGGCTCCTGGGCTTCATTCATTTGAATCAACTAAGTTATGATAGTTTTCAAATGGTAAACGGTGTATCAATATAATTTACATATGCTAAATACATGACTTGAATACTACTTACGATTAAAGCGACTTTTGGTGCTGGATTTGTGCAGTGCTTTGTAGTCAATAAACATCCATTGTTTCAATGACGCAGATCCAGATCGCTTCATAAATGTAAATTCGATTGTAATTTTTAAACGATTTCTGAATGACTAGAAAATTGCCGCTCCACTTCACATTGTCCAATGAAATTTGAACTTTTTGTGCCAGATGACGATTGGTCGGTGTATTACAAACAGTCATCAATGAATTATGTAATATTTTAAAATATGTAATATGTGGATTTAAAAAATAATACACTACCTTTGATTATTGGAAGAAAAAAAAAGAAGTTTAAAAATGGTTTGGTTAATTTTTTCCTGCCGGCGTCGAGCCTAGATAACTTTACTCACTGAAAGAACCATATATTTTGGCTCGAGCGCATCAGTTCGGTTCCTCATCAGACTGCGGAATACCTACGTTGTCGTTTACACTAGTGCATTTTCGTGTTAAAACGCATAACTTTTGCTACGGTTGCGCGCGCCTGCCGTCCTCCGCAGTTTTAGACCCTCGAAACCGTAGTAGACTGACCTCTTCAGTCGAGTCCGAAGCAAGACACGCAAGTGACGCAACCCATAGCAACGAGTCATGGCAACGGCACCTCAGACTGACAGAAACGTAAAAATAAACGTGAATTTAGGCTATTTTAGTTTTGTACACATTGTCATGTTAATTATAATTAAATGCATTTTGTTTTATTGAAAACAATATTATCATTATTTGTTTGAGAGGGGCACTTTTGATTAATTTTGAAAAAGGGCAGGGGCTCGAGCACCCAAAGCCCCCCCCTCTGCACGTGCCTGCTTGGCCATAATGACTGTCCTCAGATCAGCCTTATGGCCAGAAGACCTCGGTTGAGAGTGTCACGCTCGGTCCCACTGCAGGGGGAGCACGAGACGCGATACTCTGTAGAGGGGCGAGCGTCCCTCGGGAAGCGCTCGCTGGGCCCGTCTACGCCCCAACGCGAAGGCGGGGTTGGCAGAAGAGACCCCTGAGGGCACCGTGAGAGAATGAGCACCGTCAGATGCAGTGAACACCTTTCTCTCACGGTGGGGACCACCCTCAGCACCCTGACACCGGTGGCGTCAGAACTACTTTTTAGATGAAGCCACTTGGCTATAATGACTGTCCTCAGATCAGTTTAACCCCCGAAAACTTCATCTGAGAGTGTCTCTGAGAGCTCTTATTTTATTGCGCCCATGCGAGGAGCTTATCGACAGCCAGGACTGACCCGCCCATCAGTCCCTGTCTTTAAACGCCGGTGCCTTAAAAGACGAATTCGTTTCAGCGGAGAGATGGCAGTACTGCGTCTCTCCAGTTTTTCTAGGCATCGCCTCATAACCGTAAATAGCTTCAGCAATATTACAATATTTTTTGTAGAGATCTGAGGGCTAAAAAATACAGTATGAAATCGTTTTCTTCCAAGACTTTCGACACCTCGGTGTGGAGATCCGGAAAAAACGGCAGGCACCGTCGTGGAGGTTGCACTCGGGAAGGCAAACATAGTTTATACAATATTTTTATATAAAAAACTCCTGCCAAACTGCTGACCACTCAATGTTTAATTTTTCTACAGCATGAGTAAGCACCTCCATAAGCTCCTCATTTATTTCTGTTCAAGGGAATGAGTCCTCATTATCCCCTTATTTTATAATGATTTATATAATATTATTATTATATTTTTAATACCAACAACATTCAGCTCCTCAGAACTGGATAGTTGCAATATTAATGCCACAGCCTGGGCAGAAGAAACCGCAGAGCGTGCTTCCAACCCAAACTGAGGCACTGAATCTAACAGTTAAAGGCTGAGATAGGGCGAGGCCCGTCTCAAACCCCGCTGTCAGATTCACCCGCGATCCCCACGACACGCGCCGCCGCGCTGCCTCGACAGACGCGGGACCCGAGCCGCGGGGAGCGCGAGCCGAACCACTCTCCTCAAAGAGTGATCGGCTGGAGCAGAGCGTTCTTATTGGAAAACGCTCGCAATGCACACAATCAGCCCCCTCGAGAGCTGACCGGGCATGCTGTACTCCCAAACAAACAACACACAGATCGTGTAAATCCCCACCCGTGAAATAACGAGTACAGGGGGGAACACACTTTCTGTAATGCTGCTCGCTTAGATATGTGAATATATATATAGCCTTTTTTTTTTTTTTTTTTTTGAAAAACTCCTGCCTAGCAATCACTAAAGACAGACAAAAACACTGGGACAGATTCACACACAAATCGCTTGCTGAAGACAACAGAAGCTGTCGCCATTGTGTTCACGGGTGTGCTTTATAGTTTCCTGGTCGATGACGTCACTCGTGACGTTCCGTCTCGCCGTTGGCTGATTCCATACTAAGCTTCAAGACGCACAACGCTAGAAGCGTTCCCGCAGCGTTTTCACGCAGCTCGACGTTCCTGATAGGGAACTGAAGTCTCCCCGGGGGCTGCCATTGGCTAACAAGCCTTCACCTGCTGTTAGCATCCCATTGACTCCCATTCATTTTGGCGTCACTTTGACAGCGAGGGTTAGGGTTAGGGTTAGGGTTAGAAGAAGTTTTTGTAAAAGTAGGCTAATGATTGCGTCATAATATGCGACTCCGTGTCGCACAGTAGAGAAATTACCGTGTAGACAGAAGTAGAAGCTTGCGCGCAATCGGCGGGACGTGGAGGCATAAAGTCAAGGGAGAAGCCCATAGAGAGTTGTAAAGTTGCTCCTGCTGCTAGCTCATGGACAGCTAATACTCACGATCTCCGGCTCTGCAAGATTCGGAAGGGAATGATTCAGATTCCTCTTGGCACAGCTACTAGAAGACGTACAATTGTCAGTCAGGTTGCTCACATGACATCTACGTCATCAAGCTCAGTTTGAGCCTTTGCAGTGCGCTTGGCAATCAGGAAGTGAGTGCTTCTAATTGACTTCACTTTGCTCCGTTGAAGTCTATGGGGTCGCTGTGTCCATTTCTTTTACTGTCTATGCTTGAACTTCTGCTCAACCGCCATTTTCTTTTTCTCCCTGGACTCGGATGAAAAAGGTAGGTTGGAAGTTTGTTTTAATTAATAAACTCGAAAATGCAACTTATGGATGTGTGTTTTAGTTGTTTATATATGAATGAATGCTGTTTGTGAACATGAATACTAACGAAATCGTAATTAACCTAAATTTTGAACGTGTTGCTATAGGCCTAACGTACAACGTTACTGAATTTGTTCTATGTTTACAAGATGTTGTATTTACTCGTTTGTTTTATAAAAATGTGCTCAGTTTGGATCTTGGTTGGGAGTAGCCTATGTGTATAAAATAATTGTAAAAATGATGCCTCCTTAACCGTCTGTGCCGCACGAGATATTGGAAATGCTTTGGGTGGGAAGTGCTCGGGGAGCGGGACAAAATGCTCGAATTTGAATTCCTGCAGTATAATATTGAGTTTGCTTTTAAAGTAATGTTTGTCTGTTCTTTTATTTGTCTTTGAAACGTCAGCTCTGATTTATTCATCGACGTTTTTCCGCCCAAAATGATGATGAAAGTCTGTGATGAAAGTAATTTGGGTGCATCTCAATCGGTCTCAATCAGCTCCCTAGTTCAGTAAACAGGGCACTGATCAAGGAGTCAGCCCATTGACTGATTCCCTGATAAGTGCCCTAGCAGACTACTGAACTAGGGAGCTGATTGAGATGCACCCATTCTGCTTAACGCTAGCTTAATTTGCCTAGCTCGAGGTGTTACATCCAGGAGAAAATGTCAGGGTTTTCTTTAGTAGAACATTATTAATGATATACAAGTTATATATATATATATATATACAGTGGTTAAATTGGGCCGGGGCTCTCCGGGGCTCAGCCCCGGCACATAAGCCTGCTCGTTTGCAGTCAGTTGCCTACTGGAAATTATGTCACATACAATTTGATGAAAGTGATGCTTTTGAAAACATATTTCTGACAATAAATGAAATGGCATGTCTATTTTGTCTCGGCGGAGCTGAGATGAGAAAAATCGGAACACGGCCGTATTTTTGTTCAGCTGCTTAATCTCGTTGTCAGTCGACCATGATCGCGCACCGCTCGCGCATGCGCATCTGACACGGATAAATGTACGCAGCAATAATGAATGTTCCTGGGAGACCGTGGTTGCGCGGGATGTGGATGTTCCAGAAATGTAAAAAAAAAGTGCCCTGGCCTTGAATGACAAGGTAAGGAAAATAAGACTAAATCAAAATTAAATAACCAGAACTAGGTTGACCATGTGATTTTTCTCAGGAGATGTTTTGAGCATTTTACTTCAGATACCGGATTATCAGCAAACTGCCAAGAGAATTGCTAATTTAACGTTAGCTGGCTACTTAAAATAAACTAGCAATCTATTCAGTCAGCATATTTGTATTTGATCTGTGTGAATTACAGAAATATAAGACTTGCTAGACCTAAGTTACTTTTAGCTACCAAGCTCTGTGGTTAATGAAAATTAAATCAAGCATTTATTCTCCAACTTTCAGAGATAAATTGAAATGAGTGGAGCATATTCACCCAAGAAGAGGAAACTGACTTACTTCTTCAAAAGGTGGGGTGATATTCCAGACATGTTTAGCATGACTAGCTCTGTAACATGTTGGCAGTAGAGATGGGACAGTATGAAAATGACCAAAATTATCAGTGTTCGGTATTATTGCGGTATTTTTAAAAGTGTGTTCAATATGTTCAGAAAGCACTGACAGCCTGTCAGTGACAGGCCTACACAAGCTGAAATAGTTTCAAAAAGTGTAACAGTGCTTAATATATTACAAAAATATAGGCAATATGCTTGTAAAAACTATTGAAAACGGTCTGAAACACTGAAAGAACTTGAACCAGAGATGTCTGGCTGAGATCCAGGAAGATTTATTTACAACTCCAACGTGAAGTCAACTATGAAGTTGTATTTGACGTTACATGTGAAGTTGGATGTGGTTCTAAAATATAAACAAATAATAATGCACAATAATAAGCATCTGACTTACTATGAAAATTATTTACCAGTACTAAATATTATAGCCACCAGCATACAAGAAACAATACTAAGAATTACATTAATTTCTCTGTAATAATTAACATAATTTTTACCGTTACACCGGCAATCATCTCATCCCTAGTTGGCAGCAGACTTTACAGTGATGTACTCAGCAGACTTACCAGATGATGACCAGTCCGCAGTTTTCGCCATCTCTGTTCGAAATCTGCAATTGCAGTTATTCGCGGAATTATCAACTTTACGTGGGTTGTGTAATGAGGCAACCACTGGAGCCAGAAATCAAAACTTTGCCTTTTTATGTGTGTGTGTGTGTGTGTGTTGTCGTAGTAAAGAGAGAGAATGGGAGAAGGAAGTTTGTATGAGGTGGACCTGGTCACCACAGACCCAAATCTTCTCAGCTGTTGCTACTGTCATATGCTGCACTGTCTCTCCATGTGGCACATTATGTTTGGCACATTGTATGGGTCACTATATCATAACAATGTATTACAACGTGTAATCAAGTGATGACTGATTAGCAGTAATGTAAATGCTAAATGTCCTAATACCTGTTGCAAAGTAAATGCTCTTAACCTTGCAGTTTTTCACATATCATGTAATACTCAATTTCTCCATTTCTTTGCACAAAACTCTCCAGAAAGTGCTATTTAATGGTTTATTTTTCAAAAAAAAATTACCGGGGGGGCATGCCCCCGGACCCCCCTAGGGAGAGCACCCCCACATAATAAATCCCAATTTAACCCCTGTATATATATATATATAAACTTTTTTGTTGTTGTTGTTGTTGTTGTTGAAATGGTAGTATTTTCACAACTAACGTTAATTAATTATTGACCTGTAGCAAACCATTTTCTTCTACTAGGTTAAATACTACAACATTTTTCTCCCCTTAGGACCGAACGCTTTTTTAATGTTTGACCACTGAGGAGGATACTTTGCTATAGGCCTAACGTTACATGGTAAGTAATTTCTATCAAACTAATTTATTATATAATTGAATTAATACTGTTGGGTATGTTTGAGTAAATTCCATCTATTGTTGTCTACTGTTATTGACTTGCATTTTATCCTCATTATGAACTTTCCAACTAAAATGTGCATTAACTCACCCTTATGACATCCCGAATGCATGTGCCTTTTTTGATTTTTAGAAAAATATCTCTATTGTAAGTCCATACAGTGTAAACCAATTTTGAAGCTCAAAATTATTATATGACATGACATGTATTGTGAATGTAAAAGGTAACTTTTTTTAATTTCAGATCAATGCAGAGTTGGCTGTTCCAATGGAAGACACACTCCTTGTCCAGTTAGATGTGTACACGAGTCAATTAATTAGAGTAAAATAAATTTTAGATCAGGTAAGTCTTTGTTTTACATTAATAACAACTACACAATATTATTTTAATCACAGTATGTTTAACAGTAACATTTAATTGTCAAATACTTGTTTTATACTGGCTCTGTTAACACCTGGTATTAGCATGTGTCTTGTGTGATACAATCACAGTTTGTCAACCAAGACATTTATCACATGTGTCTCAAATGCATCTCCTGTGATCACTTGGGGTTGAATTCAGTTTATGAGAGGATCTCTGATTTCATGAATACAGTTCTCCTCATAAGTTTACCATTTATAAAAAACAAAAAGAGATTTTTCCTCAAGCCAAAGAATGAACAAAATGTACATAAATTATCCTTTTCAAAATATGCATTGTTTTTTATTATTGTGTGTTGCTTCCTCCAGCATATACAGTGCTTCATGTCAGTCTGTCACTGCAAGTTGATATCTTACTCAAGATGTTCTGTGAATTATTTAGCTCATACTGATCTTTATAAAAAAAAAAAAAGAAGACTGATCTCTACAGCGGTGAGTTAAATAAAATCTATATAGGTAATGCTTTTGATTGATGATAATTCCACTTCATTACTTAACCAAAATATTGAAAGAGAATAGTTTCACCACTTAAAACATTACAACATCCTGAGTATTAATCCTTTTATAGCTGAATTATGGAATCCAACACTGTCTTTATAAAAACAAGAATACGTATTAAAAAATGGATAATGACAACAAATTAATTATCAATATTTGTATCATTTATTGTGCAATTAGCCTATGTTTTGGTTTATTCATATATAATTTAATAATTTATTCAACTTACCCCAGATGACCCCATACACATTGACATGTCTCAACCCTAACCTGAGGGATGTTACGCTAGACACTTTTTTGACAAGATCTTTTTTATTTTAAATTTCAGTTGATATAGGCTATAGCATAGAAATTTGAAATTGTCATCACTACACAATCAAAATGGACAATTTAAAAGTTATAGTTCACTCATAAAATAAAAAAATGCTGTTAATTTACTCAATCTACATCCAAGATGTAGGTGACTTTTTTCTTCAGTAGAACAGTAAAGATGTTTTTTTTCAGCTGAAACTGTGGTCCATGGTGATTCATATAATGCAAGTCAAAAAGAGTTAAAAAAAACAAAAAAAACATACAGGCATAACAAACTTAATACCTGTGAGTCCTGACGATTCATTGAGGTTTTATGAATGGAAATGATCGGTCTATGCAAGAAACTGAACATTATTTACAACATTATTACCTGTAATCAACAACCTCAGCAAACGGTCCTGAGTGTGTTCATGGCAATGTTGCATGTTAATAATGTTCAGTTCCCTTTCAGTCGAGAACGTCAGACGTAGTCGACGTCGACTGAAATGGGATCACGTCTAGGGAGCCAATCCTCTTCGATTACTATTGAACAGGCCAATGGAATTGGCGTGCGTGACTCGCATCACACACTCCGCCCCCGCCGAGCGGGCACAAATACGGAAGTGGATGCACGCACCAGTTGCCTTTCGCTTCAGAGCCGATCGTTTGATTTCTCTGAAGATTGCTGTTGTTTACAACGAGCGAGTGTGTCTGTTCTTCTGGAAGACTCTCCCAGTGCTGGTGGTTTCTACAGCGCGAGTGCAGCGGTGATCGCGAGCTTTGAGCTCTCAACTGCTGTTTTAACAGCAACAAATTTCTGTTTGTTTATGTTTGTTGACGGTTGGTTAGAGGGCTTAAAAGTGAGTGCTTCACTGTTTCAGTTCTCTGTTCAGTGTTGCCGCGGTCATTCCCCTGTGTGCTCCGGCACTGGTGATGGGTCCTATTTCCTGAAAGAGCAACACGGGTGCGTTTGCGTCTTTTTCAAGATGTCATTCCACCCGTGCGTTTCTGGATGCGGTCGTTCCCGGTTCCTCTATGACGGTCACAATTGTTGTATCACGTGTTTGGTCTTACAGCACGTTGAGGCAAGTTTTTGTGGATGGTTTATGTTCCCATTGCGGGAATATGACTGTCGCGGTGTTGAAATCGAGACTCGCCTTCGTCCGCGAAGCGCGAGTCCCCATTACCGCGCCCCGCCCTACGGGTGCCGCGTGGGATGGGTGATAGGAGGATAGTGTTGGATGTCTCGCCCGGATTACCATTCCCTGTGGGCTCCTCACTCCTCCCTTCCACTGCAGCCGTTGGAGTCCCCTGTGGAGCGTGCTGATCCATCTGTAATGGGTGGTTCAGTCGCTTTATCCGGGGCTCCCCACAGAGGACAGGAAGCCGATTGCAGCATCGGAGGGTGAGCTGGCCTCTGGAGATGATGACTCGGCTGCGTTGTCTCCCTCTGGGAGCTTGACGTTGCCCGAGCTGGATCCAGAATTGTCAGCTGTGCTGAAACGGGCCGCCAAGGCTGCCAGGCTCGAGTGGAACTCTAAAGAAGAGAACCACCGTGTCCTGTTCAGTCTCGGTTGGATGATTGGTATCTCGGGGCGGGCCGTGCTGGTTTTCAGCACGCCGCCCCAGTACCCTTCTTTTCCGAAGTGCATGAAGAACTTACTAGGTCGTGGACGGCACCTTTTACTGCCGAAAACTGACTGAGTGGTTCTTCCCCCTCGCTACCCTTGACGGAGGGGCGGTGAAGGGTTATGAGGTTATCCCTCCGGTGGGGCGGTCTGTCGTGACACAGGTGCACCTGTGCCCGGCAGCCGCTGCTTTTGGGGGGGTTCCTCGTCTCCCCCCTAAGGCCTGTGAGTTTCGTCCGTTCTTAAGGGCAGGACTTACAGAGTCTGTGGGCAAGCCGCCTCCTCTTTGTGTGTCATGACGTTGCTACAGGTCTATCAGGCCAGGGCGCTCATGGACATGCACAAGGGTGGACCAGACCGTGCGCTCATAGGTGAGCTCCGCACTGCATCCGACCTCGCCCTCCGGGGCATGGGTGTCGTGGCGTGCGCGGTCTGGCGATGTCCACATTAGTGGTTCAGGAGCGCCATTGTTGGCTCAGCCTGGTTGATATGGCGGATGCGGACAAGGTTCGGTTCCTGGTCTCCCCAGTTTCCCAGGTTGGCCTGGTCGGTGACGCGACAGAGAACTGCACCCAACAGTTCTCTGCTGCCTAAGCGCAGATGGAGGTCTTCCGGCACATCCTGCACCGGCGGCCCGCTGCTGCCTTCACCCGCCGCCGGTGGCAGTTCCTCCGTCTGCTCGTCGCCGAGGGCGTTCCCCGGTCGTGACTCTCGCTGGGCCTCCGCAGCAGCCTTCACCTAGGCCTCAGCATGGAGCCGACCGCAGCGGGGACACCCAGCCCGCTCCAGGCGCTGCCAAGCCAGGTGGCAAGCGACAGCGTAAGCTTTCTGAGCAGGCCGCTCAGGGTTGAAGGAAGGTGCTCTTGAAGTTGGTCACTCCCTCCCCCCGGGTGAGGCCGGGTGGAGTCTTTGTTGGTGCGTGTGTCTGTTCCGCCGCTTGTTCCCAAAAAAGAGCGGAGCAAGCGGTACCCACACTACAAAGAAAGAGCAAATTCCTTTGTTCCTGGGTCCCAAGAGGGTAAGTCTGGCGGTGTGTGACCTGTTTAACCTCGCACCCCTCAGCCCCCTCTTGTTCGCCAGCACGGCCTCTGGGTGCGGTTCGAGGACCCGGTCATCTGCCTTCTCTCGCATCCCTGGCCGTCTCATGGAGACAGGTAAGTGTCGTGCACCACACTCAGACGCTACTTTGGGCCGCCTTCGGGCCTTTCGAACCGGGTCCTGTCTTCCACCTTGCTGCCCCACCTCGGGTATGTCTGTGGTCCCTGGCCCGGTTTGTGGAAGCCAAAAAATGTTTCCCAAACCGGTCCAGGTGGATCAGACTCGGCTGGCGATTCTTTTCGCTATAGGCTTCCGCCCAAGCTCAGTGATCTTTTGTCACACCTAAGTGTTGAGCACTGCTCCTGTCTTGTGTGCGCCATCGCTGTCTGGCGAAGGACACGATGTAGCCATTCCTCCAGCCGATATGAAGGCTGGCTTCTTGAGCCTGTACCTCATTGTACCCTTGAGGGGTGGGTTCATGACTATCTTGGTCCTGTGTTAATTGAACGGGCCTCCGTTTAATTTTTTCACAGAGATGCATTTCCAAATGCTCCGTCCCCAAGATTAGTCTGCAGCTTTTGACCTGAGAGACATGTACTTCAGATCTGTATCCTTCCGCACCACAGGCCATCCTGTGTTCGTGCGTCCGAAGGGTGTGAAGTGTCAGTACAAGTCCTACCCTTCAAGTGCTCATAGCCAGTTGGGTCCTCAGGTCAACTGGAAAAGAGTGTACTCGTCCACAGACTGAGTATCTCTTTTCTAGTTTGGAGATGGATTCGGCCACCGCATCTCTGAGAAAAGACGAGTATGTGGATGGTTAGTGCTCTTTAGAGGCTCCTGGGGTATGGTAGTTGCAGCCAGTCGGCTTCCTCCATATAATACCGCTTCAGCACTGACTTCATGGCCGAGTCCCGAGGTGACCGTGGCAGAGCTGCACGCTCCGTGTGAAAACACCCTGTCCTGCTGCCAAACCCTCAACTAACAGCTGGGCCTTTTGAACGAGTGTCCATCCTTGCCGGCTGAGGGGCCACGTACAAAGGGCATGCAGTAACGGAGGTCTGGGCGGCCCTCCGACTGCATTGGCATTCATTGTCTACATTGCGACTGTTGCGCTACGTTTCCCTTGCATGTTACAAGCCCGTCACCTCCTCCTTGGAGTCTGAAGCTTCTGAGGTCGCTTCATTCCACTATTTCTTCCGGCTGCTCAACCGTGCCGCCAACGAGCCTCACGACAGCCTATGGCCAGGGAGAGTGGAGACTCCATCCCCAGGCGGTCCAGCTGGGCAGGGACCACTTCGGGGACGCACAGTTACATCTGTTGCCTTTCCGGATTCGTTCCTTTGCCAGTTGAATTTTTTCTGTCCGAGTGGACATCCCTTGGACAGACACTGGCTCTCAGCTGCCACCGGGGCCCCGCAGAAATGCGTTCCCCAGTGAGCCTTCTTAAGGCTATGCGATTCATTGTTGCTTGTGCCCTTTTAAGTCAGTGACTTTTATCACACTCAGGTGTTGAGCAGGGATGCTCCTGAGCTCAGTGAATTTCATCACACTCAGGTGTTGAGCAGAAATGCTCCTGAAGCTCAGTGATATTCTTCACACCTAGTGTTGAGTAAGGCTCCTGTCTGGTGCGTGCAGGTCGCTTGCACGTACTGTGCTAGGTCAGGAGTGGAGCAGGTCTTGATAGTTGCCCCTTATTGGCCCAACCAGACCTATTCTCCCCTCGACAGCCCTTCCTGACTTCCCCTAAAAACATTCTCAGGGACGGGGTATGATGGCACCCGCGTTCGGACCTCTGGAGGATTTCAGGTCGGTCCTAAAATTGGACGCGGTGGTTCAGGTAGCTACCACAGGATTATGTGGTAGTCACCATCACTTCTGCGGTAGCATTCCCTGTACAGGAAGTTATGCTTACGCCAATTAGAAGTCGAACCTATTCGTTGAGTGAGTCTTCTCTCCGTGAGGAGAACCTGAAAGCGTTCGGTCATTCAGTGCTCTCTTTCCTGCAAGATAGGTTGGAGTTGGGCTGTTCCCTCCACCCTCAAAATGGTGTTGCCTCTATTTTTTGACGCACATTATGATGCAGTAGCATGGGAAGCACGTCCTGATCGTCATGTTCCTGAGGGGGGCAAGGGAAATGAATCCCCTTGCACCCCTCTTTATCCTCTTGGGCCTTTTCTCTGGTGCTACTGCACTGCAGAGTCTGCCCCTGAACCACTGTAGGCAGTGAGTTAAAAATTCTGTTTTAAGAAACAGTTCTCCTGCTCGCCTAGTTTCTACTAGAGGGTAGGGACTTGCTCGCTTTCGGTCAACGAGTTGTGCCTGGAATTTGGGCCGGCTAACTCTTACAAGTTGAGACCCCGGCCTGGATATGTGCCCAAGGTTCCTACCTCTCCCTAAAGTTGGGACCAGGTAGTGAGCCTGCAAGCGCTGCCTGGAGGAGGCAGACCCAGCCCTGGCTTCTCTGTCCGTCCGCTTCATTGCGGTTGAACGTGCACAGAGTTTAAGCTTAGTACCTCAGACCAGCTCTTGTCTGTTAGGAAATCAGCAGGAAGGGAAGGCTGTTTCCAAGCGAGGTTGGCCCACTAAATTAGTGGTTGCCTTCATCTTGGGGAGAATTCCAAGATGCACGTGTCCACTTAGGTGGTGAGCTCCTCCTGAAGTGAAAAAAGTGTGTGTGTGCTCCTGCCTAGGCGTTGACATAGAGTGCTTCGCTGACAGATGTGTTAGAGTTGGGGGCTGGACGACACCTGTAGTCGAACCGCTGCTTCTCGAGGCTCCCTTCTTATGAAGCCAGTTACCGTGAGCCCGGTTCGAAGTGTCGGCTTGCTGCGCCATTCCCCTCCTTGGACTGGATACGTGCGCAATTCTTGCTCCAGTAGAGTTCTCCTTAGCTGAACCCTGTCGAGTTCCTCCATACCCTTCGGCTACGGACGTGGCGTAACGTCCGAAGCTAGGCCTATCACTCGTATGCACTGGTGGAACTTGTGTTAGGCTGGGTCCATATGTTGTGATCCCTACGGCGATCCCATATGTGTATTCTTCCACGGTACGGCTCCCTCAGCGAGCCCGTGTCTTCCCGTGGCAGAGTTTGCTCTGCCGTCACTGTTTGGTGAGTACTCCCCCCTGTCATAGGCTGGAGCCACCTCAGTGACATTCCATATGTTGTACTGCATGGTCATCCACCCAGTTCATATGTGTATTTCCACATGTTACCTCCTTGAGCAGGATGTGGTTTCCGCAGCGTCCCTTCCTTCCATGTATAGGGAACGCTTTCCCAGTGATCCTGCAGGAACAGCAGTGACTTCCTGGCCTGAGCGCCTGTCCCGTCTCGTTAAATCGGGGGGATCAGGTGGCTCTGTCTAGGCACTGGAAGGTGGCAGCACTAGTGGCGTTTTCAAGGGGGGATCCCATTTCAGTCGACGTCGACTACGTCTGACGTTCTCGACTGAAAGGGAACGTCCTGGTTGCGTATGCAACCCACCGTTCCCTGAAGGAGGGAACGGAGGACGTAGTCCCTTTGCCACTTCTGCTGGACCACCGCTGACTCCGCGGGCCGATCGGCTCCTCAGCGAAAAAAGCAACTGGTGCGTGCATCCACTTCCGTATTTGTGCCCGCTCGGCGGGGGCGGAGTGTGTGATGCGAGTCACGCACGCCAATTCCATTGGCCTGTTCAATAATAATCGAAGAGGATTGCCCTAGACGTGATCCCATTTCAGTCGACGTCGACTACGTCCTCCGTTCCCTCCTTCAGGGAACGGTGGGTTGCATACGCAACCAGGACGTTTCTTGCACAGACTGATCATTTCAGTTAATAAGATCTCAATGTATTGTCCGGACCCACGGGTATTAATTATAATTTTTTGTCTGGAAGGTTTTTTTTTTTTGACTCTCAAAGTGACGGTTGCCATTGACATTATATGAATCACAGAGGACTATGGTTTCATCTAAAAAAACTGCTATACTGAAGAAAAAAATCTTGGATGGCCTGTAAATGAACAGCAAATTAGAATTTTGGGTGAACTATTCCTTTAATCAAGAATTATTAAATATATTAGGGTGTAAAGCTAATAAATGATTTGTTGATGCATGTTTTATTTTCAGACTAAATTTTCACACTAAATTTTAAATGCAACCAATGACTGACTCAGATGATTTTCTTAAAGGATTACTGCACTTTAGAATTAATTAATTTCTAGATAATTTACTCACCCCCATGTCATCCAAGATGTTTATGTCTTTGTTACTTTTAGTAATTTATTTGTAACTTAATTTTTTTTTACAATTAAGGTTTTTGAGGGAAATATTCCTGGGTAGTGGATTTTAACAGGTTAAAGGTCCAAATTGCAGTTTCAGTACAGCTTCAAATGGCTCTACACGATCCCAGACGGGGAATAAGGGTCTTATCTAGTGAAACAATCGGTCATTTTCTTTACAAAAAAAAACTTTAACCACAAAGGCTCGTATCCAACGGTAGGAAAAATGTATACATTTAAGTTGGAATGCAGTGAAATTAAGTTAGACAACTGTAAATAATAGAATTGAATGAACTCAAATAATATAAGTGTGATTGACCTAGTGAAATCAAGTTGATAAAACATCATAATTTGAGTTGAGAAAACTTAATTTTTCTAGGTGTTACCATTTGAAGTAATTTTTGTTGATCCAACTGTTCACTTTTTACAGTGTATGGTTTAATTATAATATATTATAATAAGCATTTGTTGATGCTATTGGACAATTATCTTTAAATTCAACATATTTAATTATATACAACTATTATATTAAATGTATGGAATTTAACTGTGTTTGCTTGTTCAGAGATTATTTGTATAGTTATCTTAAATACATAGAAAACTATTATAACTCCTCTATCTCTCCCTAGTTTAACTTACCGAGACTCGATAAACATTGTCCCTCATGCTGGCCTTTACAATACCGTCAAGTAAACCTGCATCTAAGCTGCACTGTTCTACATGTCCAGATTTATAGTGGTTCTCTCCTCGATCTATGGTTTTTCAATATCGTCTAAGAAAAAGGACATAAGATTGGAAATTGATACGGTCATAGCTAACGTTAGTGCTTCTGAGATGGTAAAATCGTGGGTTTTTTCTGGCGAATTAGCAAATGGTATGCAAACATACAATCAAACATAATACAGTGAAAGATAATCTTTAAAGTTTATTTGGGGCACAATGATCAGGCATAATAATCTTAATCACAAAGAAAATAATATTAAGGTTTATATAAACTAACAAAATAATAAACGAATAAATAAAACGTCCCGGGTTACGTATGTAACCCTAGTTCCCCGAAGGGACGGACGCTGTGTGTAATCGCAGTGGGAACGCCCCCCAATGTAGCGCGTCTGAATACATGAATGAAATCAGTCAATGGAGAGAATGAGCGTACGGCGAGTGACGTCATCGACCAGGAAGCTATAAATATCCCCTGAATACACAAGCCGCCAGCTTCTAAAGTTACTGAAGCAAGCGATCAAAGGGGATGCCGAGAGTATGGCAGGACACGCAGCGTCCGTCCCTTTGGGGAACTAGGGTTACATACGTAACCCGGGACGTTCCCCTTCAGGGACTACCGCTGCGTGTAATCGCATTGGGAACGCAATACCCACATCCCCATACGACCAAATCCCCGTCGTGTGTCATTCGGAGACACAAACCGACGAGAGAACCTGAGCCCCGGGAGTGGAGCTAAGGTCAAGGGAATAAAACCTGACGAAAGTGTGCGGTGAGGACCAGCCTGCCGCATCACAAACGTCCTGAAGAGAAGCTCCTGAAAGAAGAGCTGTAGAGGCAGCCATACTCCTAGTGGAATGAGCCCTTACAGCCAAAGGTGAAGGCTGATGGGCCGAACCATAAGCGAGCGAGATGGCCTCGACCACCCACTTGCTCATCCTTTGCTTAGATGCAGGACACCCTTTCCTGAATGACCCAAAACAAACGAACAGTTGTTCCGATTTCCTCCACAGGGCAGCTCTGTGGACATACACATCTAAAGCCCTAACGGGGCACAGCAAATTAAGTTTCTCCTGGTCTGACGTCATAAAAGGCGGAGGACAGAAAGCCTGCAGAACTATAGGTCTATCAAAAGTAGTTGGTACCTTAGGAACATAACCTGGTCTCGGACAGAGAAAGGCCTTAACCATACCAGGCGCAAATTCCAGGCACGAGGGAGCCACCGAAAGTGCTTGAATATCTCCAATTCTTTTTAGAGATGAGATAGCGAGAAGAAGGATGGTCTTTAGAGTAAGAAACTTTTCCGAAACTTCCTCAATGGGCTCGAAAGGAGCTAGGGAGAGACCCTCTAAGACGATGGCCAGGTCCCAAGCTGGTACCCTCGTGCGAACTGCAGGCCTCAGCCTCAAGGTGCCACGAAGGAAGCGAGATATAAGTGGGTGTCTCCCGAGGGAACCTCCACTTGAAGGAGCGTGGTAAGCAGCTAAGGCCGCCACATACACCTTCAGTGTAGAGTGGGATAACCCTGTGGAGAGACGGTCCTGCAGGAAATCCAGCACTGTACCAACCGGGCAGTTAACTGGGTCCTGCTGGCGCTCTCCATACCAAGAGGTGAAAAGTTTCCACCTCGCGGCATATAACTTCCTCGTGGAAGGAGCTCTGGATTGGAGGATGGTCTCAACGACCTCAGTCGAGAGACCAGAATCTATGAGCTGGGCCCCCTCAGAGGCCAAGCCCACAGCCTCCATAGTTCTGGGCGGGGGTGAAGGATCGACCCACTCGCCTGAGAAAGTAGCATCATGAAGTACCGAAAATGTTCCCATAGGAGCTCCACCACCTCGGGGTGAAGACTCCACTCCCCGGGCCTCGGCCCCTGCCTCGACAGGATGTCTGCCCCCTGATTCAAATACCCTGGGAGATAAATCGATCTGAGAGAGAGAGTTTTCCCTTGGGACCATAGAAGGATCTGACGTGCCAGTTTGTAAAGCGGGCGAGAACGCAGACCCCCCTAATGGTTGATATAAGAGACCACCGATGTGTTGTCTGTCCGGACAAGAACATGGTGGCCCCTTAGGTCTGGGAGGAAATGTTTCAGGGCCTGAAACACTGCCAACATCTCTAGACAATTTATGTGCCATAGACGGTGATGGTCCCCCCACAGACCCTGAGCTGGGCGACCACTCATGATCGCCCCCCAACCCGTGAGAGAGGCATCTGTCGTTAGCATCACGCGACGACAAGGAGCCCCCAACACAGGACCTTGGGACAGAAACCAAGGATCTTTCCACATGATCAGGGCGCGATGACACCGTCGCGAACTCACGATCCTGCGAAGCAGATTTCCCCTCGGGGAGAACCCCTTGGTTCTGAGCCACCACTGTAACGGTCTCATGTGCAAGAGGCCAAAAGGTATCACGTTGGACGCAGCTGCCATGAGACCTAACATCCTCTGGAACTGTTTTACAGTGAGTGACTGGCCTAGCTTGACCTGTTCTACTGCGGCGAGAATCGAAGCAATACGAGCAGGTGACAATTGTGCCTGCATCGTCGTCGAATCCCACACTACACCGAGAAAAGTGGTTCTCTGTAATGGAGAAAGGACACTCTTCTTGGCGTTGAGCCTCAACCCCAAACTCTTGATGTGAGCAAGAACGACATCTCGATGCCGAACCGCCTGATGTTCCGATTGAGCTAGAATTAACCAATCGTCTATATAGTTCAGAATACGGATGCCCTGCAGCCTCAGCGGGGCTATGGCTGCATCCATACACTTCGTGAACGTGCGGGGTGATAATGCTAGGCCGAACGGAAGAACCCGATATTGGTATGCTTCGCCCCCGAAAGCGAACCTCAGGAACTTCCTGTGTTAAGGGAGGATAGATACATGAAAGTAAGCGTCCTTTAGATCTATCGTGACAAACCAGTCCTCGGATCTGATTTGTGACACGATCTGTTTGAGAGTGAGCATCTTGAACTTGAGCTTGCCTACAGTGCGATTTAAAAGACGCAGATCTAAAATGGGACGCAACCCTCCATCTTTTTTCGGAACGATGAAGTACCGGCTGTAGTATCCTAACTCCCTGCTGGGTGGAGGAACTCGTTCTATAGCTCCCTTTAGTAGCAGAGTTTTTACCTCCTGTTCTAATATCAGAGCCTGCTCGGGGCCCACCAGTGTAGGCAGAACCCCTCTGAAACGAGGTGGACGCGCTCTGAACTGAATAGCGTACCCGTTCTTTATAATATTCAGGACCCACTGAGAAACATTGGGAAGCATTTCCCATTCCGCCAGGAACTCTACTAAGGGAACCAGCCTCTCGAGGCTGGCCTCTGGATGAACATCCCGAGTATCAGACACAGCGCCCTGTAACATACTGGCAGGAAACAACTGGTCTGAGCACTCCACAACCCTCCTCGGAGGGGGCGAGCGTCCCTCGGGAAAGCACTCGCCGAGTCTCTCTACGCCCTGTATAGGCAGGGTTAGTAGAACAGACCCCTGACGGCATCGAGAAAGACAGGGCACCATGTTTTTGTGTGGTGAACTCAAGTCTTTCCCGATGGGGACCACCCTCAGAGTCCTGACGTTCAGCACGTCAGGATTTTTTCGACGTGGCCTTCCTGGCCACAATGACTGTCCTCAGATCAGCCCTGCCCCGAGAAGGCCGCGCCGGAGAGCGCCCCGCCTCGTCCCTCCAGTTTCTCTGCACGCGACACTCTGCTTCTGCTGCGCTCTACTAGAAAAGGAACTCGGCGGCTGGGACTGCCCTTTTCGTTCAGCAGCCCCAGCGACACGTACTTTGAGGGGAATAAATTTATGAAAAACAGCCGCCTGTTTTTTCTCTTCCTGGAACCTCTCAGTGACAGAAATAAGAGCGTCACCGAAGAGACCCGCAGGCGAAACTGGAGCATTTAAAAGAAGAGATTTATCTTTTTCCTTCATAAAAGTTTGACTCAACCATAAATGTCTTTCGGTGGCCACCATGGCTGCCATAGACCAGAGCATATGAGCGGAGTGGAGCGGTGAGAATATCCGCTCCTCGCTCACGGAACTGTTCACCCCTCCGCTCCCCCGCTCAAAGCCACATCAGGCCGCTCCGCTCATTATCGCTCAGCGCTCAACGCAGTTTGCTTCGCGCTCCACTCAAATCTCCCCCCGCTCGCTTCAAAAAAGGTAAAAAATCTGCATGTATTTCACTTTTAGCTTAGACCACAGCCTTACCTCCCAAAGAACTAAAGAGCACCAACAACATTTTCCAAATATAAATGTTTTATTTCAAATTAAAAATTAGGCCTAGCCTAAAGAAGGAATAAATAGCCTACAAAAAAGTCCTGTAAACTTAAAACGAATAAATAATCTCCTAATAATATAATAAAAATTATATAAACAAAGATATAGATAGAAGTTTTAAAAGTAAATCAACTATTAGGCCAGAATTTTGATAACTGAACTTTCGCGCAACGGGCACAATTTATATTGGCTTATATCCATTGTAGCTACACAGATCCTGAGGTAAAATTAAACTAATAAATGGGCCTAATAATATAAATAAAAATTATATAAAAAAAATATATAGAAAACGTTTTAAAGTATAACCTAAATTAACTATTAGGCCAACATTTTGATAACTGAAATGTTGCAGCGCGCATTAAAATTTAAATAGGCTTATATCAATTGTACAAAACAACTGCTGTAAAATAAACGAATCAATGCCTAATTATATAAATAAAAATATACAGGCTATAGACCTAAAACAAAGTTTTAAAAGTAAATTAACTATTAGGCCAAAATTCTTATAACTGAACTTTTGCGCAGTGCGCACGTGGATTACAATTTAAATTGGCTTATGTTGTCAAACTAAAAAACTAAATAAAAAAAATGAATTGCTTTCCTTATCTACAGTTCTTTTGAGTTCACCTTAAAGAACACAAGTTTGGACAATGTCAGTCTGAGGCTTCAGGTGGTTTCTTTACAGCAGGCCAGCAGCGGAGAAAACCCTCTCTGCGCTCGCAGACACACTTGGGCGCTGAACACAATGCAAGCTACTTTACCCAGGCGGGGGAAAAGACTTAGTTTTATATTAATAGTTTTGACTGAAAATAATCTACTGTGTATGATGGATTCTGGGTCAGGTTTGACTGAGCATGCTTCAGACACGAGGTGTGAGCGCTGAGCGAAATTGGAGCGGGAATTAGAGCGACGCTCCATCCTTTTAAAAATGCCGCTCTGCGCTCTGTCCAAGATACGCCCGCTCGCGCTCCCCGCTCGCTCCCGCTCCACTCCGCTCACATGCTCTGCCATAGACCGACCAATAGATTTAGCCGTCTCCCTGGTGGCCCGAAGAGTGAGATCAGCGGTCTGCCTCAGCTCATTGATCATATCAGCAGAAATTCCCTCCCCCCTCACAAGCGTCTTTAAGCAGGTCGGCTTGATAAGCCTGCAAAATGGCCATAGTGTGCATACATGCAGCCGCCTGACCAGCCGCCGAGTAAGCCTTCCCTATGAGCGCAGATGTATTTTTTAAAGGTCTGGATGGAAGAGTCGGTGCTTTAAGTGAGGATGACGAAGCAGGAGAGAGATAGCTAGCGAGCGTCTCCTCCGCCTTCGGCATCGTCACATACCCAGCAGATTTAGCACTAACGATGTTACCATAAGCATTAGACTGGTTAGTGTAAATTCTGCTAGAAACAGGTCTAACCAAGGTTTTTGAAACCTCAGCGTGGAGATCTGGGAAAAATGGTAGGCACCGACGAGCGGGCTGATGTCGTGCAGACAGAAATCTATCGTCTAGTTTGCTTTTACTTCTAGACTCCTGCCTATCAGCTGGCCACTCGATGCTGAGCTTTTCAACAGCCCGAGATAAAACATCCATCAGCCCTTCCTCATTAGCAGTATATTATGACAAACTCGTTTCTTCTGATGCAACACTATCGACATCCAGCTCCTCGGAACTGGATAATCTCAATTCAACATCATCATGTGCCTCCACCCGGGCAGAAGTAACCGCCGCAGCGCGTGCTTCCAGAGCCGGATGAGAGGCACTGGATCCCGCCGTAGATGGCTGAGATAGGGCGGAGCCCGTCTCAACGTCGCCGGTGAGATACATCTGCGAACCCCAAGACAAGCGCCGCCGCTCTGCCTCAACAGAAGCGGGACCCGAGCCTTGGGGAGCTCGCAGCATACCGCTCTCGCCACGAGCGCAGAGATCTAATAGGAAAACGCTCGCAATGCACACAATCAACCCCCTCGAGAGCCAACTGGGCATGCTGCATTCCTAAACAAGCAACACATAACTCGTGTGAATCCCCACCCGTGATGTATCGAGTACAGGGGGAGCACACTTTCTATACTGCTCGCTCATATTGGTTTTTTTATATATAAATATATATATATATAGTGATAAACTCCTGACTAGAACAGACAAACACAATCGAAAGATTCCAAACACACACAGAGCGCTTGCTGAAGTAAAGAAGCTGGCGGCTTGTGTATTCAGGGGATATTTATAGCTTCCTGGTCGATGACGTCACTCGCCGTACGCTCATTCTCTCCATTGACTGATTTCATTCATGTATTCAGACGCGCTACGCTGGGGGGCGTTCCCACTGCGATTACACGCAGCGGTAGTCCCTGAAGGGGAACATTAATTATTTTTTTTTTAATCTCAGAGAGGCACGCATAAACAAAATTAGTTTCTAACATTTTTTGAAAAAAACGAATGGGCAATATTTCTCATGAAAAAGTGGATACGTGTTCATACACAGCGCAGATCATAATGAGCGCGTGTTTTTTAAATAAAGTTTGAGGAAGCTTGATGAAGCTCCACCTCCAACATCCTCAAACGGAATATAGCCTACTAGCCGAAACACCTTCTTTATGTGTACAGACGTGACGTAATGACGCAAAGACATGCTCGAATTTCCCACGGAAATCCACCAGTACCACTGGAATTAAAAACAGTTTACCGTTTTGAATTGAGCTACGGCAAGCAGAGAGTTTTGAACACTGGCTAGTTACAGTGAAGAAAATAAGTATTTGAACACCCTGCTATTTTCAAGTTCTCCCACTTAGAAATCATGGAGGGGTCTGAAATTGTCATCGTAGGTGCATCTCCACTGTGAGAGACATAATCTAAAAAAAAAATCCAGAAATCACAATGTATGATTTTTTAACTATTTATTTGTAAGATACAGCTGCAAATAAGTATTTGAACACCTGAGAAAATCAATGTTAATATTTGGTACAGGAACCTTTGTTTGCAATTACAGAGGTCAAACGTTTCCTGTAGTTTTTCACCGGGTTTGCACACACTGCAGAAGGGATTTTGGCCCACTCCTCCACACAGATCTTCTCTAGGTCAGTCAGGTTTCTGGGCTGTCGCTGAGAAACACGGAGTTTGAGCTCCCTCCAAAGATTATCTATTGGGTTTAGGTCTGGAGACTGGCTAGGCCACGCCAGAACCTTGATATGCTTCTTACAGAGCCACTCCTTGGTTATCCTGGCTGTGTGCTTCGGGTCATTGTCATGTTGGAAGACCCAGCCTCAACCCATCTTCAATGCTCTAACTGAGGGAAGGAGGTTGTTCCCCAAAATCTCACAATACATGGCCCCGGTCATCCTCTCCCCTTAATACAGTGCAGTCGCCCTGTCCCATGTGCAAAAAAACACCCCCAAAGCATGATGCTACCACCCCCATGCTTCACAGTAGGGATGGTGTTCTTGGGATGCTACTCATCATTCTTCTTCCTCCAAACACGGTTAGTGGAATTATGACCAAAAAGTTCTATTTTGGTCTCATCTAACCACATGACTTTCTCCCATGACTCCTCTGGATCATCCAAATGGTCATTGGCAAACTTAAGACAGGCCTTGAAATGTGCTGGTTTAAGCAGGGGAACCTTCCGTGCCATGCATGATTTTAAGCCATGACGTCTTAGTGTATTACCAACAGTAACCTTGGAAACGGTGGTCCCAGCTCTTTTCAGGTCATTGACCAGCTCCTCTCGTGTAGTTCTGGGCTGATTTCTCACCTTTCTTATGATCATTGAGACCCCACGAGGTGAGATCTTGCATGGAGCCCCAGTCCGAGGGAGATTGACAGACATGTTTAGCTTCTTCCATTTTCTAATGATTGCTCCAACAGTGGACCTTTTTTCACCAAGCTGCTTGGCAATTTCCCCGTAGCCCTTTCCAGCCTTGTGGAGGTGTACAATTTTGTCTCTAGTGTCTTTGGACAGCTCTTTGGTCTTGGCCATGTTAGTAGTTGGATTCTTACTGATTGTATGGGGTGGACAGGTGTCTTTATGCAGCTAACGACCTCAAACAGGAGCATCTAATTTAGGATAATAAATGGAGTGAAGGTGGACATTTTAAATGCAGACTAACAGGTCTTTGAGGGTCAGAATTCTAGCTGATAGACAGGTGTTCAAATACTTATTTGCAGCTGTATCTTACAAATAAATAGTTAAAAAATCATGTATTGTGATTTCTTGATTTTTTTTTTTAGATTATGTCTCTCACAGTGGACATGCACCTACGACGACAATTTCAGACCCCTCCATGATTTCTAAGTGGGAGAAACTTAGAAATTTGCAAAATAGCAGGGTGTTCAAATACTTATTTTCTTCACTGTATATCCCATAACTTAGTGTTTCTTGCTAAAACATCTGTATTACCATTACTTTTAGGGATCTGAATAACTCATAACTCATCAGTAGTGCAGCCAGAAACTTAGTGGCTTAAGAGAGCATCTTTCTTTTACAGTTTACTTCCCCAGTTTCATTATAAGATCTTTTGTCAGTTTGATCAAAGTCATTGTTTGAATCATCCCTGCATGGACTCGTGATGTAGAGGTTGAGGAATAGCTCCTTTGTGGAAAAATCACTTGTCTTTGTTTGCATTAGTAAAAAAAAAAAAGAGCCTCAACTTTAGTCTGACTGGAGATATCAGCAAACTCAGTTTACATTTCTTATATCACCTCAAACAATGTCAATATTTTACTCTTACTGAAAGCTCCATTGTAAATTACAGACCTTTGTCAAGCGGTAATTTATCTGATCTCACTTGCTTTTGGATTTCCAGAAAGCTGCAATGCCTGTGAGACCTCACCATAAAGCTGTAGAAGTTGTTTAAATGATAAAAACACTTAATGTGGCCACACAACTGATGGACTGTCAAAACTGAATCCACAGCACATCTCAGGGTCAAGCCTGGGTGCTTGCAAGACATCCGAAATCTTGTGTGAGAACCCTGCAGCGGTCATGTCCTCTTTCTGCCTGAACCCAACAAGCAACTTCCAGAAGCTCACTCTGAATTTCAGGGCTAATGCACTTCCATTTTTAGGTAAGGCATTAAAACGAACCTCTTTGAGCCTCTGGTGTCATAGCCTTGAAATTTTGAAAGGAATATTGGAATTTTGAAAGGGACATTTGGAATTTGAAGGGGGAATTTGCCATTTTTGAAGGAGTCATTTAGAATTTAATAGGGGTTTATTAACCCTATTATTTGGCTTTATTTATTTAATATGGTACATGTACAAAGGTTGTTGAAGTCTGTTTGTTAGTGTTACCTTTAGTTGGGCCCTTGGCCATTGACTGGTTGAATTAATTATCTTTCAGCAATTGTTGAAAGTGCATGCTATCACTATTTTCAACAATTTGTCATGCTCCTTATTGCATCTTTTACTATTACGTGAACTTTTTGGAATCAGTGACTGACAGCTGGATTTTGACACAATGTAAACTCTCAAATAAGTACAAGTCTTTACAAGTTTTGAACGTTAAGTTGTTATTAACTGTCCCATTGAAAGAGCTCTTCTCATAATCCCTGATAACTTATGATTATACTTTTATTTAGCATTTTATTGGTTTTCATATCTCTAAATGTTTTGTTATGCAATGTACACAAGCTCTTTTTAATAAAACTGCAGCGGATCTAATCTATTAAACAGTGGCAAAGTAAACAAGCTTTTAGATATTTTAAAGGTTGTATCAGTCATTTCAGGCCCAAAAAAGGCAGAAACATAAATGATCACATTCATCTAATCTTTCCTAACGATCCGCAAGCTGCCCGCCCCATAAGCATGCCGTCCAAAAACTGCGTCTCTGTAGGCAGCCTAGGCTCTGAAATCTGCACACAAAAACAAATGGGACAACCACCACTCAAAACCAAAATAAACAGTGTTCCAACCAATCACCGACAGGGTGTTGTGAGGTTTTGCGCTCGTGCACGGCTGGATGCGAAGTCGGAGCAAAACCCGCCCCTGTCGGTGATTGGTTGGAACACTGTTTATTTTGGTTTTGAGTGGTGGTGTACCCATTTGTTTTTGTGTGCACTGCAGATCTAGATCTAGATTCATCTAGATAGAATATGCACCATTAAAGTTTCGTCGTGGCCACATTAAGGCAGTAAATACGGTGTTTACATGGAAATCATCGTTGTGTGAGCTTACCTTACGGCACGAACCCAGAGTCTCCGCCGGGTAACATCGGACGGAAAACGGTAAAACGAGCATCTTTCATTCGACGACTTGTGGTTGCATCTCGGGACAAAACAAAACACCATTGTCGAACTACAGTCTCTCCACAGAAAAGAACTGGTAATCGGTTACCTTAATATCACAGAATTCTGTGTACAACAATATTTGGAAAAACTACAATTTGAAAAGACTAAATATATAACGTTATGTATATTAACTGAAAGGTAAACTTCTAAGAACGTGAGACTGAAACGCGGGCTAGTGAGAGATTTCCTGTTTGTCATGATGACGTCTAAAGTCCCCTCCAAAGGATGTAGTCCCTTTTGGCAACTTGTTAGCAATCACCGTTTTTAAGACACAATAAAGTTTAAAAAACCACAAGCAGGTTATAACTGGTGTGTTTTATGTCATAGATCAAAACGTGAAAATATTTAAAGGCTTTGTTAACCACAAACCTTATTTCAGGCAATTTAGCAAAAACCCATTCAAAAAACCCATAGACTTTAGGGCGAGGGAACCGGAAGTGCTAAAATGCTAACTTCCGCGTTTTGGCCTACAAAGTGACGTCATAACTTCGGCATTCTATATCCAGAAGCTCCACGTACAGTGCTTCACGTCCGTAACACGCCTCTCTGGAACAACGTCACACTAACCCATCATTTCACCAACAAATGGAAGTTTTATCAGAAAACTAATCAGAAAGAAATCACTGGAAACAGCGTGCATTGCAAAACAAACATGATAAAAGTGACCGTTTGCTGGCATTTTTGTTTTTTACTTCAATATTTAAAACCCAAGCATCGATGTTTTACCACAGGTTTACAATAAAAAGGGATACATTGATCATGAATTATGTCAAAATTGCACATTAGTCACACAGAAATAAATTACTGTTAGGTTTCACAAAAGAAAGAGGACACACTTCTTCAGTAGCCTATAGCGTCTGTTTCTGTTTATTTGGTTACAGGACATTATATGGAAGCAGATTATTATAAGCAGTCCCTGGAGTCTCTCAGTCAAGGAAGCAGAATTCTAATTCACGCAAAAAACATCATTCACACATTCGTAGACAATTTCACATGCATGAAACCTAATTCACGTAGGCTACACAAAAATAAAATTCACGTGCGTGGGAAAAAATTTATTATCCACAAAAAGCTATTCACATGCACAAAATAAAATTATATATTCATAAAATCTATTTCACAAATCCAAAACACAATTCGTAGATATGTACTGTACACAAAAACCTTTGAATGTTTAAAATTTATGAGTTTATCCTTGAATGTGAATGTGCAAATCATCATTCACGTGTGAATCGCCTTGGATGTGTGTGTTTTTGAGACTTTCCTGGCAGCGCTCTCCTCCAACACAAATCACTCTTTAGCCAATCAGATTTAAGCTTATCAATCGACCAATCAGTATCATGCGAGGGCGGGCCTACCAGCATGTTACGTCATCAGCTTTCAACCACAGTTCATGGCTGAGCAGAGGTATGTGCAGTTGATCGGTTAATTTCTGTGTTAAAGAAGTTCGAGATTAGTTGACGCAATAGTTTATTAACTGCTATTTAGCCCACATGTGAACAAACATTTATTTTTAGTATTGATGGATTTTCATGTCCTGTCTACCACACATTCAAATGATGATAATGTAGCCTATGTAATGACGTGCATAGGAGACACCTGTTTCTTATGAGAGGTTCTCTCGTATTGCGTAAGAAGCTTACACTACAGGGTAAAGTTCATCTTTCTCGAGATATGAAGCCAAAATATTATCCTTAATTTTGTATTCAATGTCAACCCAGTGTTGCAGCTAGCAGACCTAGAGCGGGCTATCTAGCACGCTCATTGGCTGCCCGGCGGCAACTGCAGCAGCCTACCACTGAGCTTCACGTGACGTCTCGTCCAATGGGGGCGCTTTGTGCCCACTACGTGTCACAGCCCGCGAAAGAGGGTGTGGCTTAGTGCATATAAGGACGTCTCAGAGGCTGCTTCCCTGATTTTTCATCTCTTCAGCGAACTCTTCGCATCGCTGTATCCTGAGAGATGCCGCCGCCGTTGAAACCAGCGGCACAGCAAGCAGAGGAAAGCGCCTGAGGAAGCTGGCCGTCTTCGCCGCCATCCATGCCTGCTACACTATCCGGCATCTATATCCTTTCAAAAGCACTCTGTGTGTGTTTGCCGCCGCGACACACACTCCTAAAAGAGCAGCGAGGCATTTTTCTCAAAATGCCTCGCACTTCCTGTGGCTCGTGCCGAGCCTCGCTCAGCCTCGCACTTCCTGTGGTTCGTGCCGAGCCTCACTCAGCGCCGGAGACCGCCATGTGATCTGCGCTCTCTGCCTGGGACCGGAACACGCAGCATGGCTGCGTTCACTGCGAGGAACTCTCGATGTCGACCCTGCGGGCTCGACTCGACATGTTCAACGCAGAAGCTGTCACTCCACCCTCTGTTGCGCCGCGCAAGAAGAAGCGCCGTGCACAGAGGATGCCGGAGCCCGACACGGATGTCAGATGCTCGCCGGAGCCCCTCCCTCAAACCTCAAACCTCCTTCCTGACACGCAGATGCCGGCTGCAGACCTCACTGCCGTCGCTTCAGGGGACGAGGCGGAAGGACTCTCCGCAGGGGACAGCTGCTCTATCCTGGCCTCTGACAGCGAGGATTGGTCGGACTCTCGTCCGGAGATTAGCAGAGCTTATGCGCCTCCTTTCAAAGGCCATTCTCCCCCTAGCTGTACATATAAAAGCATGGGAAGTGATTCCAGGGGTGTTAGGATGGGTGCTGAGCAAAATAAAGCAAGGCTATTCACTACAATTTGCTCGCCGCCCCCTGCGTTTTTGGGCTCGGACCGAGACGAAAGTGAGTACGGAAGTAGCGCATCTACTCCATGCAGAAATAGCCAAGTTGCTGTGCAAGGGGGCCATAGAAACAGTACCGCCTTCTCTGAGCGAGTCAGGCTTTTACAGAATGACTCAGAGCTGCATCTCAGCTCTGTAGCCCTGGTTAGCGGCCGACTGGTACCAGCGGGGAGTGATGATGGACACCGTCTCGTACCGGAAGGTCATATCGACAGATGCCTCAAACTCAGGTTGGGGCACGCTCTTCGAGGGCACACCGGCTTTTGGCCTTTGGTCAGTCCAAGAGCAGCGCCTTCATATAAACTGTCTGGAAATGCTAGCGGTCGAGAACGCATTAAAACGCTTTCTCCCGTTCATACGGGGTCACCACGTCTTAGTCCGTTCGGACAACATGTCCGTGGTATCCTACGTGAACCGTCAGGGCGGTGTCAGATCCAGGAACCTCTGCGATCTGACAGAACGCCTCCTTGTTTGGTCTCAGCACTGTCTGCGGTCTCTGAGAGCTGCGCATGTGCCAGGCCATCTGAACGACGGACCAGACAGCCTGTCCAGGGACAACGTTCCTCCCGGGGAATGGTCCCTGCACCCCAAGACAGTCCAGTTGCTATGGCGCCTCTTCGGCAGAGCGGAAGTAGACCTTTTCGCGTAGAAAGACAATGCTCATTGCCTGATGTTCTTCTCAAAGAACGAGGACGCGCTGGCCCAAATCTGGCCCAGCCACCCACTATATGCTTTCCCTCCTGTCTCAATGTTGCCACAGGTAATCAAGAGAATCAGGGAAATGCACCACTCAGTGCTCCTCGTAGCCCCACGATGGGAGAACCAAGTCTGGTTCCCGGAGCTGACGCAGCTGGCACGTACATGAGAGATCTCGGTGAGGAGAGATCTCCTCTCTCAAGCCCGCGGCTCAATCTGGCATCCCCATCCGCTGGTCTCTGCACATATGGTTGATCAACGGATACCTGTTGTCCTGCCAGAAAGCGTCATGAACACGATTGCGCAGTCTAGAGCTCCTTCTACGAGAAGGCTCTACGCATCTAAATGGTCGGTGTTCTCCAAATGGTGCGCAGACAGGGGTCTGGACCCACAAACGTGTGCGGTCTCGCGGGTCCTCGGCTTCCTTCAAGAGCTGCTGGACAAGGGCAGGTCCCCCTCCACGCTCAAAGTTTATGTGGCGGCAGTTGCAGCGTTCGCTGAGCCAATGCACGGCCAGTCATTGGGAAAGAATGAGCTTGTCATCCGCTTCCTTAGGCGAGCTAGGAGGATGAATCCCCTGCGCCCCCCCTCGGTTCCTATTTGGGATCTTTCTTTGGTGCTAGAGGCCCTGAAAGCACGCCCTTTTGAACCATTAGACTCTGTGGAGCTAAAGTACCTCTCGCTCAAAACCGTTTTTCTCACAGCTTTGTCATCAGTCAAACGTGTGGGGGATCTGTCAGCACGGCGTGTCTCGAGTTTGGGCCAAATGACTCCAAAGTCCCGAAGGTGATTGGCACTCCCTTCAGAGCGCAGGTCATTTCACTGTCAGCGCTGCCAGTTTCTGACAGCGAGAGTGATGTTAATCTCCTCTGCCCTGTCAGAGCGCTGAGAGTTTACATTACACGCTCCGCCCCTTTCAGGTGCTCAGAGCAGCTGTTTGTTTAATTTGGAGGGCGCACCAAGGGTCTCGCCGCCTCGAAACAGACTCTGTCCAGATGGATAGTGGACGCTATCGCAGCCGCTTATGTTTCCCACCTATCTGATTTCTCAGGGTTTCCCCTGGATTATGATGTGGATGCTTGGCGCGCACGCCATTGACAAGGGGTTCCCGTAGCTTAAGCTTCTTACGCAATACGAGAGAACCTCTCGTAAGAGAACGTACTTGGTTACCTAACGTAACCTCGGTTCTCTCTACAAGAGGGAACGAGTATTGCGTAACCTGCCGTGCTGGCGCCACGAGCGACTTTCGCTTCAGTCGATAAAAACCAGGGAAGCAGCCTTTGAGCCGTCCTTATATACGCTAAGCCACACCCCCTTTCGCGGGCTGTGACGCGTAGTGGGCATGAAGCGCCCCCATTAGACGAGACGTCACGCGAAGCTCAGTGGTAGGCTGCTGCAGTTGCCGCAGGGCAGCCAATGAGCGCGCTAGATAGCCCGCTCTAGGTCTGCTAACTGCTACACTGCGTTGACAATGAATACAAAATTAAGGATAATTTTTTGGCTTCATATCTCGAGAAAGATGAACTTAACCCCGTAGCGTAAGCTTCTTACGCAATACTCGTTCCCTCTTCTAGAGAGAACCGAGGTTACATTAGGTAACCGAGTACGTTTTGTTTTAAGCTGCATATATTATGTAGTTTTATCGTTTCAGATTTCCGAGACAGATGATGTATAAAGTTGCAGACAACCAATATGTGATCTTACAATTCCTACTGTAATTCTTTTAAAACAGTCATGTTGCAAGCCATTCATTTAGAAAATTCAAGAGGTTGCTATGCATGCATTATTAAATGTTCTTGTCAGAATAAAAAGATTCAAAGACATAGTTACATTTGATGTACACGTTTTATTAATTTGAATGTTTCTAAATTATATATAAAATTACTTGATCACGATTAATGTTCCTGTTATATATATGAAGATCATGAACTGACAATCTTAAGTATGAAGCACAGCATTCAGTACAGAGAAATATACGTCTCTTCCAGAGTTGTGAGACCCAGTCAGAGTTTTATTTGCTTTTAAAGTATATAAGTGCAATACATCAAGTGAAAAGTTGACAAATGAATTGTGTTCAATCCAGTCATCAGTAGACCTCTCTGTTAGGACATATATCAGATTTTGGTCTGATATTTAAAATAGTAAAAACCTATAGTACAAGAGGTGCAGACAGAGGATGTGGGAGATTAAGTTATGGTATTTGAATAGAGTTTACTGAGTAATCTTAGTTGCATTATCTCAATTGCCTAGTAAAACAGGCAAATCTGATTTTATGCTGATCAGACAAAGGTATACTTATCATAGAGAGGCAAAGTAAAATTAATAGTTCACAACATTGTCCTGTGACACTAAAAACCTTGAGATGACAATACAGCACAAAACATAAGGAAATTAATGTTGAATATATTGGTACCACTTTTAAATTATGAACAATAAGGTTCATAATTTAACATTAGTGTAACTAACCATGAGCAATATATTTGTTGCTGTGTTTGTTCATCTTTGTCAACGTTAGTTAAAAATATAGCTGTCCATTGTTAGTTCACAGTGCATTAACTAATGTTAACAAGACTTTAATGAAGTAATAGTAAATGTTGAAATTAACATTAACAAAAAATAAGGTAACACTTTATTTCGATAGTCCACTTTAGACATTCTACTAACTATAAGTAACTGTTCAACTACATGTCAACTAACTGACATTAGAGTATTAGTAGACTGTCAGCTTAATATCTGCTAACACTTTATTTTGTTGGTCCCCCAACAGACATTCAACTGACTATAAGTAACTTGGCAAGTCAACTTATTCTCCTAACCCGAACCCTAACACCTAACCATAACCTAACAGTCTACTGACAGTCTACTATAATATACTAATACTCTAATGAGAGTTAGTTAACATGTAGTTGAAAAGTTACTTAAAATTAGTAGAACGTCTAAAGTGACTATCGAAATAAAGTGTAACCAAAAAGGGTAAATGCTGTATACATGCAGTTCATTGTGTAACGAATCAGCTCTTGGTATATTAATAATCAATAATAACTTGTTATGATTAATTATGAATATTTGGGTCAGTTAATTCGATTAACTTGATGTCGCTGAATTTTTATTCTAAGAAAAAGGTACCTTCCATGGCCACAAAAGAATAATTATTTCTTAGCTTGTATAGCGCTTTGAGCATGTAACCAGATCAAAATCGTAAAGGGACTCGGTATTGCAAGCAAATCAGAACCAAATACATATTATGTACAAGTTTTATAAACTTAATCATAAACATAAATAAACTAAACAAACGTACATACATAAATAGGTGAAAGGGTGAGTGATAGAAGGACATTGGAAGCAGGGAAATGGAAACTATGGGGAAGATCCATGTAACTATGAAAAGAACCATCAGCTTATCTATTTTCATAGTACCTCATTTAAATTGATACCTTGCATTTGTTTTGTAGTAAGGACAATTCTTGGAGTTGTTGAAAATTGAAGTCGTTGATGGTTCCGTGAGTGGCAGATGTGGAAGTGGGTTGAAAGTTCTCTCTCTCTCCATGAGCACATGGCTGGAGTGTAGATTGGGGCCTGCAAGGCCACGCAGAGCATCCAGGAGGAGGGGGAAGTAGGAAGAGTTGAAGTCGCAATTGACTTCTTCTGCGTTGAATGAAGGAATTGTGCCAAACTCCTGATGTTTTCCTTGGTTCTTTGTGAGAGAGTCTCCGCTCTCTTACAAGAGTGCATGGCTGGTTGGGTTAAGGCCTAGGGCCCTCTGCCCTACTAAGGCAATGCTTCCAACAAATCTCAGCTCGAAGGAGCAGAAGTAACAGCCAAAAACGAAAGAAAAAGGGCCTGGGGCTTGTGTGACTGCCATTTAAAGCCTGAGAAACGTCCAACCCCTAAGGGTTGACTCAACCAATAAGAAAGGTGAAATGTCCCAAGCAGGAGAAATTGATTTATGGGTCTTTGTCCCAAGCGTTGTTCCTTTGCTCATGTGGGGCTGGATTAGTTTCTGATGAAGGAACTATGAAATACTCTTGTAATACCATAATGTTGCACAGCTATAAACATATCATATACACAATCATTTCAATCTTCAAATTACCAGTTTATAAAGACCAAACGTGGTATAAGTAAGGTTACATTGACCGTTGGTTCTATTTTAAAGTACACAGTATACTGTATATAAAATGATAATAATAATAATAGTTTCACAATACACTATTCAAGTAGAAAAGATAATATAAAAGATAATAAAGAAACAACATGAATTAACATGTTTGTGACTGCTGTCCAGATGTCATGCCAAAGGTGAGTAATCCTGAAAAATGCAGGGAAACAACAAGTGTTTAATAATTTAACAACATACACAAATGGCAAATAAACAATGGGTGCTCATTAGAATAGGTCTATCTATATTAGAGAAGAACAATCTCGATGGGTATTGACACCAGATGATTGTTTTGCAATCATTAGCGTGATTGTTGTAACGTTAGCTGAGAGCTGTCTGTACCTGCAGCTAAAATATAACAAAACAAGCATCACTCCTCTTCATTTTTGACACGATATGGGACATCTGATTACCACAGCACTTGATTACATCAGTTAATAATTCATAACTATTGCTTCAACTAATCTCAAACTTCTTTAACTTCAGTAAACACAGAAATGAACTGATCAACTGCACAAAGAATGATCATTTCTACAAATATATGCCACCAAAAATACGACCTGAGGAGCTTTAGCACTCTCTTGACTCCCAGTAGGCTACAGATATTTTCAGTCAGAGAAACAGAGGAAGCTCCTAAAAAAAAAGTTGCTTTCTTTTTATGATAGTCCGGTATAAAGAGAAGAGACGTAAGCTATCTGACAGATTAAATAAAAACATGATTGTGATAGCCTTTATGATTGGTCTGATTTCTTCAAACATTTCACCATGTTTTTTGACTATGCGTATCTTCAAGTGTTTCCTATGGTAATGGTTAGCGCGCAAAGTCTTTTGCATTGTGTATAAATATTTCTTCCTTAAACGGTGATAAGAATCCACATCGGATCACAAACAGAAGGCATTCAAAATCACACAGAATCATCCGGCGCTGTCATCTCCAGACTCAGGTAAACCCCGCCTCTTTTTGTAACCACTCCTCTAGCCCGAGCTAGGCTGATTTGGCCCAAGGTATTCGAAGAGCCAGAAATCCTGACCGTTGGCCCCATAGACATACTAAATACATAGACGCCCTATTGGCCGCTGGAGCGTACGTCAACAGCACCGCCATATTGCGGAGGGCAACTTTCCCATACCTCTCATTACGGGAATTGAGAAAAATGCCTGCTTCGTGTGCAGCTTGGGGTTGTACAAATCGCCGCACAATTGAAAACAGGTCTTGGGGAAAGACTGACATTTTTTTTCTGGTTGTATTTGGTCATTATATACACTCACCGGCCACTTTATTAGGTACACCTGTCCAACTGCTCCTTAACACTTAATTTCTAAGCAGCCAATCACATGGCGGCAACTCAGTGCATTTAGGCATGTAGACATGGTCAAGACAATCTCCTGCAGTTCAAACCGAGCATCAGTATGGGGAAGAAAGGTGATTTGAGTGACTTTGAACGTGGCATGATTGTTGGTGCCAGAAGGGCTGGTATGAGTATTTCAGAAACTGCTAATCTACTGGGATTTTCACGCACAACCATCTCTAGGGTTTACAGAGAATGGTCCGAAAAAGAAAAAACATCCAGTGAGCGGCAGTTCTGTGGGCGGAAATGCCTTGTTGATGCCAGAGGTCAGAGGAGAATGGCCAGACTGGTTCGAGCTGATAGAAGGGCAACAGTGACTCAAATAACCACCCGTTACAACCAAGGTGGGCAGAAGAGCATCTCTGAACGCACAGTACGTCGAACTTTGAGGCAGATGGGCTACAGCAGCAGAAGACCACACCGGGTGCCACTCCTTTCAGCTAAGAACAGGAAACTGAGGCTACAATTTGCACAAGCTCATCGAAATTGGACAATAGAAGATTGGAAAAACGTTGCCTGGTCTGATGAGTCTCGATTTCTGCTGCGACATTCGGATGGTAGGGTCAGAATTTGGCGTCTACAACATGAAAGCATGGATCCATCCTGCCTTGTATCAACGGTTCAGGCTGGTGGTGGTGGTGTCATGGTGTGGGGAATATTTTCTTGGCACTCTTTGGGCCCCTTGGTACCAATTGAGACCACAATGTACCCAACTTCTGATGGCTACTTTCAGCAGGATAATGCGCCATGTCATAAAGCTGGAATCATCTCAGACTGGTTTCTTGAACATGACAATGAGTTCGCTGTACTCAAATGGCCTCCACAGTCACCAGATCTCAATCCAATAGAGCATCTTTGGGATGTGGTGGAACGGGAGATTCGCATCATGGATGTGCAGCCGACAAATCTGCGGCAACTGTGTGATGCCATCATGTCAATATGGACCAAACTCCCTGAGGAATGCTTCCAGCACCTTGTTGAATCTATGCCACGAAGAATTGAGGCAGTTCTGAAGGCAAAAGGGGGTCCAACCCGTTACTAGCATGGGGTACCTAATAAAGTGGCCGGTGAGTGTAATTAGTAATAGTAACGTACACCACGTACAAACCACTGAAATCGGTTGATAAATGTAAATGTTATTATTGTTTTTATCCAGGAAAACCGCAGCTCACCCGTTTACTTGCATTTGTTTACAGCGCAGTCTTGCCCTCAGCAAAATGGCGGATGCGTTGACATATCGCAGCAAGGTTCCAAAGCGGCCAATAGGGTGTCTATGTATTTACTATGTCTATGGTCTGCCCCGTGTAGTGTCTGTACAGTGACTCAGCCATCATAACATGCAAAAACTTTTTAGCCCCTGACTCTTGTACCATAACTCGCCAGTATGGCACCAGAGAGTCTGATTTAAATTGTCCATTGACACCTTTATGGCATGCAAATGTTTACAGAAACATCAATAAACTAGAATTCGTTGAGCTTCAAAAAGATCTTATCTCTACAAACACCCCCTTTCTGCGAAGAAAGGAATGCCAGGTGGCCGAAGAAAAGCTCACTCCAAGACGCACACAAACAGACATTCCTTTATTGAAATCTATAATTTGAGTTATTCTGGAAAGAATACGACATATTCCTGTATACATACTGCCACTTGGTCATATTATCCGTAAACATGGTGTCAACTTCCACTGCTACGTTGATGATATTCAACTTTATATCAGCACAAACCCCTCATCCCAGCTCCCACCCATGCAACTTGTCAACTGTCTACAGGAACTCAAATCATGGATGACCACAAACCTACTCAAACTTAACAGTAATAAGTCAGAACTCATGGTGGTGGCCTCTGCACCATTGCTCAGGAAAGTTGGAGACTTGGCCCTGGTTGTAGATGGCTGCTCCATTTCCCCATCTCCAGAGGTGCGCAACCTGGGCGTCATCCTGGACTTTATCTTTCCGGTCCCACATCAACAACATCACCAAGACTGCCTTCTTCCACCTCAGAAACATCTCAAGACTCCGGCCTTCACTCACAGATTCAGCAACTGAGACACTCATCCATGCCTTTATCACATCCCGTCTGGATTACTGCAATGGTGTCCTGTCTGGACTGCCCACCAAGGCCCTTAGCAGACTCCAGTATGTCCAGAACTCTGCTGCCAGGGTTCTAACCCACACAGCCCTGGTAGCATATCACTCCCATCATCCAACAGCTCCACTGGTTGCCAGTCAAGTCACGCATCACCTATAAGATCCTCCTGCTCACTTACAAATCTCTCCATGGACTCTCACCAAAATACCTCACAGGCCTCCTCCATCCCTACACTCAGTCACGTTCCCTGCGCTCCTCTGACAAGGACCTGCTGGACACCCCCCGCACCAGGTTGCGGACTTTTGGGGACAGGGCTTTCTCTGCAAATGCTCCAACACTCTGGAACAGTCTACCACTCCACGTCCGCACTGCCCCATCCCTGCCCATGTTCAAAATACACCTTAAAACATTTATTTTCATGAAGTCTCTTGACCCCTAAACCACTATAATAGTGTAGATAAACTCTAAGTGCTTATATAAAGAGTCTAAGAGTATATATCCACCTTTATACTATTCCAAACATAAAGTTCTTGGTACCAAATTGAACCTCTCTGTCAACCCTAGCTAAATATATATATTAGTTTATGATAAAATGTATTTTACTATGTTTTACCATCTTTGGAGTGGGACTGACCACATTTCTGTCACTGCCATAAAACATGCAAATTAGGCAGTCAGGATGAGACAAAGACACTTTCCCGCTCAAGGTTTGCTGAAACGATTATTGGCCAGTTCGCTCCAAATAGGTGTGGACTGGGTCTTCCTTAAGAGAACCGAACTCCAGTTTATCTGTGCTTAGTTTTTCCTTCGACTGGGTCTTCACTTCGTCTCCAGCTTTCCTTTTGTTTGTCTTCTTTAGTCTTTGTTTTTATTTTTAGATAATTGTCCTTGTTCATCCCCACCGACAAGTGAAATGTACTTAGCCTGAATTATTTCTTTGGTAACTTCACTTTCAAGGGACGCTTAAACTTGCTGTGAATCCGTTTGCCCCGGAAGAACCAAAGAGGACACTAAGCTCCGAAGGACCGGCGCCCACACACGCCTCCTAGTATTTTATTTCCTATCAAGATCTAAATGCTGTAACGGTTGTTTGCCCCCATTTAGGGTGATTTTGATTCCTTGTTGTTCCTCTCTTAAGGTTCCTCTGTCTGTCCTCTGATCAAATCTCTCCCTCATTCTCTCTCTTTCTTTATGCTTTCACTTTCATGTTCTTTATCATTTATCGTGTTGTATATACATTTATTCTGTGTAACTGTAGTCACCGATATGCGTAGTTTTCCTTAATTAAATACACTATATTCATTTATTGACTCTGTCTGTTTGCACATATTATGGGCTTTTTTGACCCATTTTACCTATAAAAGAAAACCTGCTTAATAATTATGCACACCTGAATATAAGGCATTTTTCATTTCCAGACTACCACATTATTTACTATTAAACGAGCCAATGGAATTGGTGTGCGTGACTCGCATCACACACTCCGCCCCTGCTGCGTGGGTATAAATATGGAAGTTCCCCTTATTAGCCGAACCCTGTCGAGTTCCTCCATACCCTTCGGCTACAGATGTGGCGGAACGTACGAAGCCAGGCTTATCACTCGTATGCACTGGTGGAACCTGTGTTAGGCTGGGTCCATATGTTGTGATCCCTACGGTGATCCCGTATGTGTATTCTTCCCAAAAATTCGAGGCAACATAATTTTGAGGGTGGAGGACACAACCCTCACTCCAACCCATCTTGCAGGAAAGAGAGCACTGAAATGACTCAACGCTTTCAGGATCTCCTCACGAAGAGAAGACTTACTCAACAAATAGGTTCCACTTCTATTTGGCGTAAGCCAACTTCCTTTTAAGGGGGTGCTCTCGCAGAAGTGATGGTGACTACCACATATAATTTTTCCTGCGGTAGCTACCTGAACCTCTGCATCCAAATTTAGGACCGGCCTGAAATCCTCCAGAGGTCTGAACACGCGTGCCATCATGCCCCGTCCCTGAAAATGTTTTCAGGGGAAGTCAGGAAGGGCTGTCGAGGGGTGAACTAGAGCTTCAGGAGCATCTCTGCTCAACACCTGAGTGTGATGGAATTCACTGAGCTCCAGGAGCATCCCTGCTCAACACTTGAGTGTGATAAATATCACTGAACTTGAGAGGGCACTAAGTGACAATGAATCGCATATCCGCTTTAGACGGCTCACCTCTTTGGGTGAAACAGCTGGCCCATCTATTACAGATGGACCAGCATGCTCCACGGGGGACTCCACTGGCTGCGGTGGAAGGGAGTAGTGAGGAGCGAGGGAATGGGCGAGACATCCAACACTATACTCCTATCACCCATCCCACGCGGCACCCGAGGGCGGGGCGTGGTAAGGTGGACTCACGTTTCGCGGACGAAGGTGAGTCTCGATCTCAACACCGCGACAGTCATATTCTCGCAATGGGAACATAAACTGTCCATAAAAGCTGCTTCAGCGTGCATGCAACAGGATGCAACAATTGTGACCGTCAGAGAGGAACAGGGAACGACCGCATCCAGAAACGCATGGGTGGAATGACATCTTGAAAAAGACGCAAACGCACCCGTGTTGCTCTTTCAGGAAATAGGACCTATCACCAGTGCCGGAGCACACAGGGGAATGACCACGTCAACACATGACCACAAACAGTGAAGCACTCACTTTTAAGCCCTCTAACCAGCCGTCAACAAACACAAACATCAGTAGTTGAGAGATCAAAGATCGCGATCACCGCTTTACTCGCGCTGTAGAAACCACCAGCACTGGGAGAGTCTTCCAGAAGAACACAGACACACTCTCTCGTTGTAAACAACAGCACTCTTCAGAGACCTCAAACGATCGGCTCCGAAGCGAAAGGCAACTAGTGTGCGCATCCACTTACGTATTTATACCCGCGCCGCGGGGGGTGGAGTGTGTGATGCGAGTCACGCACACCAATTCCATTGGCTCGTTCAATAGTAATTGAAGATGATTGGCTGCCTAGCGTGATCCTCATTCAGTCGACGTCGACTATGTCTGACGTTCTCGACTAAAAGGGAACCAATTCACTTTTTGTCCATTAGTCATGTTTTAATTTTGTTAAATTAGGAAAGTGACAATGAATCGCATATCCGCTTTAGACGGCTCACCTCTTTGGGTGAAACGGCTGGCCCATCTATTCCCATCTAATATAATTACTGCACAAATGCACAAAATTACCATAATTTTAGAATGTGTTTTTAACAGTTTTGAAAGCAGTGTGTTAGCATTTGAAAATTGTGTTGTATAATGCAAATGTGGTGTTTTGTAGGTGGAGTATAAATGGCAAAATAGTTTTTGGAAGATAATTAAATGGTGATTAAATGGATTTTATGCCAAAGCAATGAAAAATGATCGACAATTTAGCCCACATAGTAATGGGTCCTCGACTCTCGAAAATGGTGCCTTTAGGGCTACAACAACAGCTGGTCACTGGGGCAGAACCCTTAAAAGGATGTCTTGTACCTTATTCACAACTAAATACATTAAGGGTACTTATTAGTACTCTAAGGTAGTCTACTAATATGAACCCTTTAGGGTAAGTCGTCCCTGTAAGGTTACTGCTCCAGTGACAATTTTTGCACATTTCTTTCTGACAGTGGAGTAATTACTAAAAAGTAATTAAAATATGGTAGTTAATTACAGATTGTTTGTTTTTTCACACATTTCTCAATACTGACTGAGAACATATTTTTAAAACTCTTCAACTGAATCTCTACCAACATTTATACCAGCACAACAGTTAATCTTAAATGACCTACAAACATCAAAACACTTCTCAGAATCAATGTATTCCTCTGAAAAACTTGCAAACTGTCTGGACACAGTCTCTGTAATAATTTGTTACATTTATATAGGGATTTTCGAGGTACTCAAAGCGCTTTACTTATAGAAGGGAGAATCTCCTCAACCACCACCAATGTACAGCATCCACCTGGATGGCAGCCATATTGAGCCAGAACGCCCAACACACACCAGTTTATTGGGGAGAGGAGACAGTGATAGGGCTGCACAATATTGGTAAAAAAATACCATTGCGATATTTTTTTTTTTCTGCAGTGTATATTGCAATATAAAAATAATTTCACCAGATGACTTGAATAGCTCTATTTGGAAAGAATTAATCATTCTAGAATGACTGTGGTTTTGTCATAGAGTAAATCCGCATACTAATATTAATAGAATGTTAACTAATGTAGTTAATTAGAGTTTAATAAATGGAACCTTATTGTAAAGTGTTTCCGATTTGTTGTCTCTTGAGTTCAGTGTTGGACAGATCAGTTGTTAACCATTCATTAAAGTGAATCGGTTCAAAGGAGTCATTAGTTTGCGAATCGGACGTGTCATTAACGGACCACGGCACACGTTGTGTGATTATCCCGGCAGTTAGGACATCGCACAAGATTAACACAGAAAACATTTCATCACTGGATAGATGATTTTTTTTCTGTTTATTGAAAGTGTGGTTTATGTCATCTGAATGTGTGGAACGCTTTTCAGAGAAGGTAGGACAACGTTATTTTAGCACAATTCACAACCAGCAGTAGTTCTGAAAAAATAAAAACTTTTACCATTGTGTATTCTCAAAGATATTCAGTCAACTCAATTCATTAATATGCGTGAGGGAGGGAGAGAGAGAGCAAAACAGTTTGAAGACGGTGAGAGAGAGTGCGCGCTGGGGCTTTCACTCTCTCTGCTCGTTCTCTCAGTTAAACAAGCGCAGCAGTCAGTCATCTACATCACTCATCTACACTCACCGGTCAAATAAGGCTTTGGCGGGACAAAAATATGCTTTAGTAAGGCTGACAGAAAACAGCGCGTAAGTCTTCCAGCCTTTTTGCGCTTGATGTTGAAACTGACAAGACTTGCAAATTGATAAACTCTCACTCTATGATGGTTAAACTTTGCAATAAATCCACGAATCACAAGTGTTAAGGGCCGGGGAGCTGCTGGCCCGTAGCCTACTGATCATGAATCACGGATCAACTACGATCCCTAAACTTGTCATCGCACATCATGCGATGTGACTATCGTGGATGTGCACATCGCGATATCGATGCTAAAACGATACATTGTGCAGCCCTAGACAGTGATGAAGCCAATCAGTATATAGGGATGATTAGGAGGCCCTGATGGACAGAGGTCAATAGGCAAATTTGGCCAGGATGCCGGGGTTAAACCCCTACTCTTTTCCGAAGGACATCCTGGAATTTGTAATGACCACAGAGAGTAAGGACCTCAGTTTAACGTCTAATCTGAAGGACGGTGCTCTTTGACAGTATAGTGTCTCCATCACTGTTAGGACCCACACAGACCACAGGGTGAGCACCTCCTCTAGCAGCAACCTAGTTTTCCCAGGAGGTCTCCCACCCATACACTGGCCAGGCTCAATCCTGCTTAGCTTCAGTGGGCAACCAGTCTTGGGCTACAGGGTGATATGGCTGCTAACTGGTAGGATGCAGCCTTTCTTTTGAGAAACATCAGTCAAAGACTGTGAGTGAGGTGTGTGCTTAAATGTGGTGCTTGATTAGCGTGCTGATTGGTTACAGGTTCAGGTGCTCAGAACTCCAGGGATTGGGATTGTGAGGAAGTGACGGTGGAGCTTGGTGACTCTGTGACATTAATAAGGTAAGCTTAAAGGTGCCCTAGAATTTAAAATTGAATTTATCTTGGCATAGTTAAATAACAAGAGTTCAGCATGACATACAGTGAGTCTGAAACACCATTGTTTTCTCCTTATTATTTAAATCTCGTTTTTGAAAAACACCCCTGAAAAATACGCAAACCTCCACATAACACTGACTGTGACGCAAGAGTCAGGATCATATGTACGCCTCCAAAAATTTCAAAACAACACATTCACGCGCTACACAGGTCGCTGTTTTTTGTTCTTGATTCAACATGAAAAACCTATCATTGTAAAATGATACGGTTACATTATAATAATTTACATGTTTTTACCATGTTAAAAATAAAATTGTGACTGCTGAAGTTATGAGTTAACATGTAAAGTTAATGCTATATGTTAGTTAACGTTTAGGTGGAAGTTCTAGCATTGACGTGACAGTTAATTTCTTACTGAAAATAAACTTACCTCTCAGAAGCGTCTATTTCCAAACTTAAAACAACTGGTTGTTCCTCAAAATCCTCAGAAACAGGCTAAAAAATGTACGGTTTAATGCCTAATCTCTCTATTGTCACACTGGACATCAGGGACCTGTTTGCTGTCACCTGTGAGCTACTGTACTGAGCCTGCAGTGAAACAGCCAATCAGAGCAGAACTCCTCATTACTATTCATGACCTATCCAAATAAGGTAAAAACAGACCATTTCATTCTAGGGACAATTTCTTTAAAAGCATCTAGAGTTGAGCTAGAGAGATATTTGGAGGAAACGCATACAGATAAAAAAAGGCATGAGCATATGTCAATTCCATCAGACATACCACCTATCAACCCACCAGAATACCAAATGGAGGTCTGTGCACCTAAGTGGAAAGAGGTAGAGCAGGCTGTGAAAAAGGCAAGGGCTTCATCATCTCCAGGGCCTAATGGAGTTCCATACAGAGTGTACATGAGTGCTTCAGGAGTTCTGCGAATTCTGTGGAAATTGTTAAAAGCAGTGATGGGAATAACGGCGTTATAAGTACTAAATAATACTTACGGCATTACTTTTTCCAGTAACGAGTAATCTAATTGATTACTCTTCTCATCTTAATAACGCCGTTACCGTTACTGCCAAAAAATGCGACGCGTTACTATAACTGATTAAGCTGTTTTTTTTTCATCAGACCAACTAGATCTCTGAGCGAGTCAGCGAGAGGCAAATACTTGTTTTACTGTTCTTCCTTGGTTAGTGGGCAGAGCACGAGACAAGCGCATAAATGCTGACGATTGGCTGAGGTAGAGTAAAATGTCATTGTAAGCCAATCAGAGGTACAGTTGGGCGGGTGTTCGAAAGCACGCATAGTAGTGATGGGCGATCGGCTCTTTTGACTCAGCTCACTGAAAAGAGCCGGGTCTTTTGGCTCACAAATGGCTCTTTAAATGACTTTGACTATAATATTTCAATTTTTATTACATAATTATTTAATTTCTATAGGCTAAATTTGTAAAAATAGAGTCGGCTCTTCAGATATGCGAGCCAGCTCCCGATGTTCACCTAAAAGAGCCGGCTCTTAGAGTCGATCCATCATCACTAATGCTCATTCGCGAACGACCCATCATCACTAACGGCCAACGCTCATGAATTGCGAACGACCCATCATAACGCATAGTCGGACAGGACAGGACACACAAGGAACAACACAAGCCAGTCAGTCAACGAGAGACAGGTATGGCGACGAGCCCAAATAATCCAAAAGTAGCCTTCTCTAATTGGAAGTATAGACATTACTTTTTCCTTCAAGAAATTAAAGGAACGAATCTGATTGGAGGCTAGTCTCACTTTGTCCCACAGCAAAACATTTTTTTTAGATGTGTGTACAATGTTTCATGTTTCTGTTAATAATGTATTGTATTAAGTGTCCATTTCATTATAATATTCAGATTTATCATAAATAATTGAACATGCACATGTATTTTAAGTTCCGTTAAAGAGGGGTAGAGGTGGGGTCACATTTGAGCATTTAAAATTTAATTTTACTTGAAAGTAACGCAATAGTTACTTTCTTAAGTAACTAGTTACTTTTAAAATTTGTAACTGAGTAACTAATTTAGTTACTTTTTGGAAGAAGTAACTAGTAACTGTAACTAATTACTTTTTAAAAGTAACTTGCCCAACACTGGTTAAAAGTGGCATGGGAAAAACAGGTTGTACCTAGAGCATGGCGCAGAGCAGGTGGAGTCTTTCTACCTAAAGAAAAAGATGCTATAAGCATCAGTCAGTTTCGTCCTATTTCACTATTAAATGTTGAAGGTAAGATTTTCTTCAGCATTATTGCCCAGAGATTGTCCACCTACCTATTAAAGAATGGCTTCATTGACACTTCAGTTCAAAAAGCGGGCATTCCAGGGTTCTCAGGATGCTTAGAACACATCAATGTTATCTGGCAACGAATTCAGTCAGCTAAAAAGGAGAGGAAGGAGCTCCATGTGACATTCCTGGATTTGGCTAATGCATATGGTTCAGTGCCACATGAGCTTCTTTGGGCAGCATTTGATTTTTTCAGAGTACCAATGTCAATAACAAATTTAGTGAAAGCCTATTTTGGAGATTTGCAATTTAGTTTCTCAACTCCAAAATTCAGCACTGCATGGCAATGCTTAGAGGTTGGAATAATGGCAGGATGCACCATTTCTCCACTGGCTTTTACCATGGCAATGGAAGTAATCATTAGGGCATCAAGATGGGTAGTAGGAGGAGAGTGCTTGGCTTCTGGGATGCGACTACCACCAATCAGAGCATACATGGATGACATGACAACCATGACTACAACAGTAGCCTGCACTAATCGGTTATTGGGGAAGTTAACAGATAATATTGAATGGGCACGAATGCAATTTAAGCCCTCTAAATAGAGGAGCATCTCGATAGTTAAAGGAAAGGTAGTAAATAAAACATTCTTCATTAATGGTGAGGCAATACCAACAGTTTCTGAGAAGCCAGTGAAGAGTCTTGGGAGATGGTACGATGGAGATCTAAAGGACACAGTTCGAGTGGGAGAAGTTAGACGACAAGCAGTGGAAGGGTTGAAGAGCATAAACAGCTGTGCTCTACCAGGCAAACTAAAACTCTGGTGCTTTCAGTTTGGTCTACTGCCGAGGTTGCTGTGGCCACTGACTGTGTACGAGGTTTCTTTGACAACAGTGGATAAGCTGGAAGCATTAATAAGTTCATACATCAGGAAATGGTTGGGAGTTCCACGCTGCTTCAGCAGAGTGGGACTTTATAGTAAAGGAATATTGCAGCTGCCAGTCTCTGCTTTAACCGAGGAGTTTAAGTGTGCCAAGGTCAGACTGGAAATGACATTAATAGAGTCACGTGACAAATGTGTAAGGGAGGCAGCCCCTGTGTTAAAAACTGGTAGAAAGTGGTCAGCAAAGAAATCTGTAGTAGAGGCAAAGGCTGACCTTCAAATAGGGGATATCGTGGGACAGGTACAGCATGGAAGAGGGGGTTTTGGGCTCAGTTTAGCTCCTCCTAAATGGCACAAGGCAGGCCCAGCTCAAAGGAGGAAGCTGGTAGTCAACGAGGTGTGAAAGCAGGAGGAGAGGATGAGGTGTATAAAGGCCATTTCCCAGGCCAAGCAGGGAGAGTGGATGAGATGGGAGAGTGTGGAACAACGCAAGATGGGCTGGCAAGACCTTTGGTCAATGGAAGAGAGTAGGATCAGTTTCCTTATTAGGTCAACATATGATGTTCTCCCATCACCGCAGAACCTAAACCTCTGGGTAGGAGAGGATCCCTCTTGTCCTTTGTGTTCATCACCTGCCACATTAAGGCACATTTTGACAGGATGTAAGGTGGCTCTTAGCCAAGATCGGTTTACTTGGCGCCATGACCAAGTACTGCGATGTTTGGCTTTAGCATTGGAAGGCAAGCGTAGTATGACCAATAAGTTGCCGCCTGTTCTAGCAAAACATTACACGCAGAAGACAATATTCCTCCGCCCAGGCGAGCAACCACCAAGAAAAGGAGTTAACACCAATTCTCGCCCAGGACAACTGGAAGCTGCTAGGGACTGGAAGATGCTGGCTGATCTTGATCAACGGCTTATTTTTCCACCTGAGATTGCCACCATTAACCTACGACCACACATTGTTTTGTGGTCTGGATCAGCACGCGTTGTTCAACTGAAGCAGAACAGCGAGGATGGAGAGTCCAGGTTTATCCAGTGGAAGTGGGTTGTCGAGGTTTTGTGGCACAAAATCCGAGACGTCGGATTCAGCGGCCAAGAGTTGCGTCGCACAGTAAAGAACTTATCTGAAGCAGCAGAAAGGAGCAGCAACTGGCTGTGGTTGAGACGGAAAGATTCTAGCTGGCTGTGTACAGGCCGCCACGCTACGGTTTCGTAGAATTCTTGAAAAACTTGAAGAGTCTGTTGGTTTATTTGTATAGGTTGTATAGTATTTACAGTCATTATGTTCCTGTGTATATTGCTTGAATGACGGGTGGTTGGGCAGATATTGTGTTTTGCGGTAGGTGGTATGCCATACGGAACCGTTGCCACTGAAACTGCTTTAACGCACCAGTGGGGCTCGACAGCCTTAGTCAAGGCAAGTCAACCCAAACGGGTTGGCGCGTATGGTTGGGTTGCGGAGAGATTGTGAGATTGTGGTTAGGTTTCAGCAGCAGGAGGGATGTAGAGGTCAGTAAGCTGGGCTGAGTTGAGTGGGGGATGGAGGGGGGTGACTCTGGGACGCCAGAGTCACTGTCGAGCCCTCTTGAGGTGTCGTGGGCTAGTCGACGAAACACTGAGGACGGAAGGTGCACACTTGAAGACCCTAGAGATGTCCCCTTCTCGGCTCAATCCAGACGATTGTCGTGCTGGTCCACTAGGGAGACCACACTGTAGTTGCAGCCGTCGTGTGTGCTAACGCGCCAAGTACACTGCAGCCGTTAACGCCGGACAGAAGGGGAGTCACACCCTCATATGGAAAGAAGCGTAAATGTATGGAGAAGCATAGTTTACTGTAAAGCTACGTCTTAGTGTTGCTTATCTTGGCGAAAGCCGAGTACAAATCAGCATGAAGTTTTAACATCTACTCTCGTGTAATGGAAATCTTAATCTAGAGTTGAAAATGAACCTGTAAGACTAATCTGGACATTTAAATGACCTTAAATAAGCCACATGCCCTCTATGTAGATATCAGAGACAAAATTTAAATATTATTTCAACACATTCTAGGGGACCTTTAATTATGATTTTTTTACATATACCAAACTAATATCATGATACAAAGAACAATGACACTTCACCAAGTTTAATGTGATGTAATTCTTTAAAACCCTATTTGCATTTATGATTGTGCATTATTTTCTTACATTATTCACACTATAATATTGAAATTTTTATGAAGATTAGATACAGCCTATTCTCTGCTGTTTTAACGGGATTGGGATTATTTTTCAATATGGGTGACTTGAGGCATATTGAAGAGTTGACTTGTGTGATTAAGGTCTGCTTCATTTAGCATTCTTGTTAAGCTTTGATTCACTCTTCTTATGATGACTATGGGGAAACAGCAGAATTGTTTTAGAATGGCTGATTTCAAACAGGATTTCAGTATTGGGACAAGTTGCTGGAGAGTCGTGACTCCATTCACCCAGAACAAATTATGAAAGTGGTTCACTGGGAGACAATATGAAGGTGTGAGAGTCTGTGGCATCATATGGGGTTAGGTATGTTTTTAAAAAACTGTAATTGACCACTTAGTATGTATGAGCTTCTTTCTTCTGTTGAACACAAAATAAGATATTTTAAAGAATGTTGGTAATCAAAATGTTTAGCCATTGACTTACTATGATAATACTAAAATACTATAACATTAAAATACTATGAAAGTCAATGATTACCATCAAATGTCTGGTTACCAACATTCTTTTAAATTATTTTTTTGTGTGTGTTCAACAGAAGAAATAAATTCTTACTGGTTTGGGACAACATAAGGATGAGTAAATGATGACAAATTTTTCATGTTGGGTGAACTATCCCTTTAAGTGTGCTTTAAGAGAGAACACACTACACAAGGTATAGTAAAATTAACCCTAAATTAAAATGAAGTCATCATTTACTCACCCTGATGTTGTTCTAATGTAATATGCCATTCTTACTTTTTCAGACCACAAAAGCAGAAATGTAAAAAAAAAAAAATCCTGCTCAATCTCGTCTATAATCGCAGTTCCCCTTCAGGGACTACCGCTGCGTGTAATCGCAGTGGGAACGCCCCCCAGCGTCTGAATATATGAATGAAATCAGTCAATGGAGAGAATGAGCGTACGGCGAGTGACGTCATCGACCAGGAAGCTATAAATACCCCCTGAGCACACAAGCCGCCAGCTTTTTTACTTCAGCTTTTTTACATGTGTGTCTGGAATCTTTCGATTGTGTTTGTCTGTTTTAGTCAGGAGTTTATCACTATATATATATATATTATATATATTAAAAAACCAATATGAGCGAGCAGTATAGCTATGTGTGGCTTGTTTGGGAGTGCAGCATGCCCAGTCGGCTCTCGAGGGAGTCGATTATCAGCATTGCGAGCGTTTCCCTTGAGAACTCTGCGCTCGCGGCGATCGCTCTTCGAGGAGAGTGGTTTGCTGCGAGCTCCCCGAGGCTCGGGTCCCGCTTCTGTTGAGGCAGAGCGGCGGCGCGTGTCTTGGGGCTCGCAGACGGATCTCACTGGCGACGTTGAGACGGGCTCCGCCCTATCTCAGCTATCTCCAGCGAGATCTAGCGCCTCTCACCCGGCTCCGGAAGCACGCGCTGCGGTGGTTACTTCTGCCCGGGTGGAGGCACATATGATGTTGAATTAAGATTATCCAGTTCTGAGGGGCTGGATGTCGTGAGTTTTCAACTAGTAAAAAATTGTCACATTATACTGCAAATGAAGAAGGTTTGATGGTGATAGACAGGAGTCTAGTGATAAAAGTAAACTAGATGATAGTTTTCTGTCTTCATTACCTCAACCTTCTCGCCGGTGCTTACCGTTCTTCCCAGATCTTCATGCTGAGGTTTCAAAGACCTGGGTTAGACCGGTTTCAAGCAGAATAAAAGTACACAATCATTCCAATGCTTATGGTAACATTGTTGGTGCTAATCTGCTGGTTATGTGATGCCGAAGGTGGAGGAGACGCTTGCAGCTATCTCTCTCCAGCTTCATCGCCTAAAAAATATATATATATAAAGAAAAAAAAAAGAAAAAAAGTAAGGCACCGGCTCTGCCCTCTAAAACCACTAAAGAATACTTCTGTGTTAGTGGGGAAGGTTTACTCGGCGGCGGGTCATTATGCAGCTGACCTGCTTAAAGATGCGTGTAAAGGGGGGGAATTTTCTGTTGAAATGATTAATGAGCTCAGGCAGTCTGCTGATCTCACTCTCCTGGTCTATGGCAGCTATGGTGGCCACAGAGAGACACTTGTGGCTGAGTCAGACCTCTATGAAGGATAAAGATAAGACTCTCCCTTTAAATGCTTTTCAGAAATTTATGCCCCTTATATTGCGTGTCGCTGGGGCTGTTGAGCTAGCAAAAAGGGCAGTCCCAGTCGCCGAGTACCTCATAGAGAGCGCAGCAAAAACGAAGTATCGCGTCTCGTGCCCCCCCCCCGCAGAGAAACTGGAGGGACGAGGCGGGGCGCTCTCCGGCGCGACCTTCTCGCGGTAGGGCTGATCTGAGGACAGTCATTATCGCCAAGAAGGCCGCGTCGAAAAAATCCTGACGTGCTGAACGTCAGGACTCTGAGGGTGGTCCCCATCGTAAAAGACTTGAGTTCACTGCACAAGAACACGGTGCCCTGTCTTTCCCGATGCCCTCAGGGGTCTGCTCTACTAACCCTGCCTTTACAGGGCGTAGAGAGACTCGGCGAGTGATTTCCCGAGGGACGCTCGCCCCCTCCGAGGAGGGTCGTGGAGTGCCCAGACCAGCTGTTCCCTGCCAGTGTGTTACAGGGCGCTGCGTCTGTCACTCGGGATGTTCATCCAGAGGCCAGCCTCGAGAGGCTGGTTCCCTTAGTAGAGTTCCTGGCGGAATGGAAAATTCTCCCCAATGTTTCTCAGTGGGTCCTGAATACTATATAGAACGGGTCTTTCTGAGGTTTCGCTTTCGGGGGCGAAGCGTACCAATATCGAGTTCTTCCGTTCGGCCTCTGTCACCCCGAACATTCACGAAGTGTATGGATGCTGCTATAGCCCCGTTAGGCTGCAGGGCATCCGTATTCTGTATTATATAGACGATTGGTTAATTCTAGCTTAATGGGCTGAGGCTCAACGCCAATAAGAGTGTTCTTTCTCCATTACAGAGAACCACTTTTCTAGGTGTAGTGTGGGATTCGACGACGATGCAGGCACTATTGTCACCTGCTCGTATTGCTTCGATTCTTGCCACAGTAGATCAGGTCAAGCTAGGCCAGTCATCCACTGTAAAACAGTTCCAGAGACTGGTAGGTCTCATGGTACCTGCGTCCAACATGATACCTTTTGGCCTCTTGCACATGAGACCGTTACAGTGGTAGCTCAGAACCAAGGGATTCTCCCTGAGGGGAAATCCCCTTCGCATGATCGTGAGCTCGCGACAGTGTCATCGCGCCCTGATCATGTGGAAAGATCCTTGTTTTCTGTCCCAAGGCCCTGTGTTAGGAGCTCCTTGTCGTCGCTTTATGCTAACGACAGATGCCTCTCTCACGGGTTGGGGGGGCTATCATGAATGGTCGCCCGGCCCAGGGTCCGTGGGAGGACCACCATCGTCTGTGGCACATAAACTGCCTAGAGATGTTGGCGGTGTTTCAGGCTCTGAAACACTTCCTCCCAGACCTAAAGGGGCCACCATGTTCTTGAGGAAAAATTATCTATCTCAATCAGAACTACAGGCGGTTCGGCATCGAGATGTCGTTCTGGCCCACATCCAGAGACTGGGACTGAGGCTCAACGCCAAGAAGAGTGTTCTTTCTCCATTACAGAGAACCACTTTTCTAGGTGTAGTGTGGGATTCGACGACGGTGCAGGCACGATTGTCACCTGCTCGTATTGCTTCGATTCTTGCCACGGTAGATCAGGTCAAGCTAGGCCAGTCATCCACTGTAAAACAGTTCCAGAGACTGTTAGGTCTCATGGCACCTGCGTCCAACGTGATACCTTTTGGCCTCTTGCACATGAGACCGTTACAGTGGTGGCTCAGAACCAAGGGATTCTCCCCGAGGGGAAATCCGCTTCGCATGATCGTGAGTTCGCGACGGGTTCATCGCGCCCTGATCATGTGGAAAGATCCTTGGTTTCTGTCCCAAGGCCCTGTGTTAAGAGCTCCTTGTCGTCGCGTTATGCTAACGACAGATGCCTCTTTCACGGGTTGGGGGGCGATCATGAATGGTCGCCCGGTTCAGGGTCCGTGGAGGACCATCATCGTCTGTGGCACATAAACTGCCTAGAGATGTTGGCAGTGTTTCAAGCTCTGAAATTTCAAGCTCTGAAACACTTCCTCCCAGACCTAAGGGGCCACCATGTTCTTGTCCGGACAGACAACACATTGGTGGTCTCTTATATCAACCATCAGGGGGTTCTGCGTTCTCGCCCACTTTACAACTGGCACGTCAGATCCTTCTATGGTCCCAGGGGAAAATTCTTTCTCTGAGAGCTATTTATCTCCCGGGGTATTTTAATCAGGGAGCAGACATCCTGTCGAGGCAGGGGCCGAGGCCCGGGGAATGGATTTTCACCCCGAGGTGGTGGAACTCCTATGGAAACATTTCGGTCGTGCCGAGGTAGACCTATTTGCTTCTCGAGAAACATCACAATGCCCGCTGTGGTTCTCTCTCAGCCATCCAGCCCCGCTGGGGTTGGATGCGATGGTACATCTGTGGCCGAGGTCACGTCTGTACGCATTTCCCCCGATCGCTCTGCTCCCGGGAGTTCTGGACGAGTATGGTTTGCGGACTTAGTGTCTCTCCTCGACGGCTCTCCTCTAGAGATACCGATCAGGAGAGATCTACTCTCTCAGGCGAGTGGGTCGATCCTTCACCCCCGTCCAGAACTATGGAGGCTGTGGGCTTGGCCTCTGAGGGGGCCCAGCTCATAGATTCTGGTCTCTCGACTGAGGTCGTTGAGACCATCCTCCAATCCAGAGCTCCCTCCACGAGGAAGTTATATGCCGCGAGGTGGAAACTTTTCACCTCGTGGTGTGGAGAGCGCCAGCAGGACCCAGTTAACTGCCCGGTTGGTACAGTGCTGGATTTCCTGCAGGACCGTCTCTCCACAGGGTTATCCCACTCTACACTGAAGGTGTATGTGGCGGCCTTAGCTGCTTACCACGCTCCTTCAAGTGGAGGTTCCCTCGGGAGACACCCACTTATATCTCGCTTCCTTCGTGGCACCTTGAGGCTGAGGCCTGCAGTTCGCACGAGGGTACCAGCTTGGGACCTGGCCATCGTCTTAGAAGGTCTCTCCCTAGCTCCTTTCGAGCCCTTTGAGGAAGTTTCGGTAAAGTTTCTTACTCTAAAGACTATCCTTCTTCTCGCTATCTCATCTCTAAAAAGAATTGGAGATATTCAAGCACTTTCGGTGGCTCCCTCGTGCCTGGAATTTGCGCCTGGTATGGTTAAGGCCTTTCTCTGTCCGAGACCAGGTTATGTTCCTAAGGTACCAACTACTTTTGATAGACCTATAGTTCTGCAGGCTTTCTGTCCTCCGCCTTTTTTGACGTCAGACCAGGAGAAACTTAATTTGCTGTGCCCAGTTAGGGCTTTAGATGCTTATGTCCACAGAGCTGCCCTGTGGAGGAAATCGGAACAACTGTTCGTTTGCTTTGGGTCACCTAGGAAAGGGTGTCCTGCATCTAAGCAAAGGATGAGCAAGTGGGTGGTCGAGGCCATCTCGCTCGCTTATGGTTCGGCCCATCAGCCTTCACCTTTGGCTGTAAGGGCTCATTCCACTAGGAGTATGGCTGCCTCTACAGCTCTTCTTTCAGGAGCTTCTCTTCAGGACGTTTGTGATGCGGCAGGCTGGTCCTCACCGCACACTTTCGTCAGGTTTTATTCCCTTGACCTTAGCTCCACTCCCGGGGCTCAGGTTCTCTCGTCGGTTTGTGCCTCCTAATGACACACGACGGGGATTTGGTCGTATGGGGATGTGGGTATTGCGTTCCCACTGCGATTACACGCACATTGGTCCCTGAAGGGGAACGTCCCGGGTTACGTATATAACCCTAGTTCCCCGAAGGGACGGACGCTGCGTGTCCTGCCATACTCTCGGCATCCCCTTGGGTTGCTTGCTTCAGTAACTTTAAGCTGGCGGCTTGTGTGCTCAGGGGGTATTTATAGCTTCCTGGTCGATGACGTCACTCGCCGTACGCTCATTCTCTCCATTGACTGATTTCATTCATATATTCAGACGCGCTACGCTGGGGGGCGTTCCCACTGCGATTACACGCAGCGTCCGTCCCTTCGGGGAACTAGGGTTACATACGTAACCCGGGACGTTAACAGCGACCAGCATCAAGCTTTTAAAAAAGGATGCAAACCTACATAATGTCACCATTATGTTCAGTTTAGCTTAAAGGGGTCATAACCTGAGAATTAAAAATGTCCTTGATCTTTTGACAGTTAAAAGGTTGTTATACTATAAAAAATATCCTGTGAATTTCAAAACTCAAAACTTCCTTGTTATTCCAAAAACAGCTTTCTATGAAACCAAGGCTAGAAACCGACAGGATCTGAAAAGTGGGGACTTATGACGTCATAGGGCAGCGCAGCAAAAGAACGCCTATGCAGAAGAATATGGCCCAATCCCAAATGGCACACTTCATGTGCACTTTCGGTCTTGTGGACTTACAATGGCTGCCGCGTGCGCGTGTCCGTCAAGTCCGTGAGACCGCAGTGTGTCCCATTTGTCATTTTTAGATCTCAGAAGGGTGCTCGCGAGCGCCCCCTCTGCGGTCGATTTGCGCCCTTGATGCGCACTTTTGCAGAGCCCGCGCTGATGCGGACTCCACAGCAGACTTTACGTCGCGTTACGTCACCGCTGTACTCTGTAAGTATCTTACGCTGTAAGATTTCGAGGCGTTACGTCGCGAAAGTGCGGACTCAGAGGAAGACCGTGAGTGCTTAGGGTTCCATTTGGGACAGGGCCTAAGAATCTACATCTACATCACTGCGTCTTTGGCGCCGCCCACTGGCACATTAGTGAATGGTTACATGAAAACGAAAAAAGACTGACACAGGATCAATACCATTACCTTCCAAAGGATCCTAATGCCAGGAAAGTGGTGTTGTTGTTTTTTTCAACAATCTGAATGTCTCTGCAGTGTATTATTTGTTTGTATTCGGTACATTTCACTGTGGATTATGTGGTAAATCAGTCGCAATTTCGACACAGGCTTTGCAAACACACTTTTACAGTATGGATCTACCAGCAATGCCACAAACATGTAAGTAACCATGTTTATTTGAATGCCTGATCAGTGATTTCTGATAATCAATCTATTGAGCTATTTATTCAAGTTTAGACAGATTATCTTTCTCTCAAAATCATTCAATACTGTTTATGCATCAACTTCACATTGTTTCTCAAGAACTTGATATCAAACTCTGCAATTTTGAAAATTTAATAAAAAAAAATAAAATAAAAAAAAACTTCACATTGTTTCTCTTATTAGGATGAAATTAATCTTATTTAAACTGTGATTAAATTATACAGAAAGCGATCAAAGAACGCTCCTTTTCCAATCGCCCAAGCTGTCAATCACACAGCGTTAATTTATCTGGACACAGATCCCAAAACTCATTATTAAATCAATGATGCTGTTACTGTATTTACATTGTGTTTGCATTATTTGGTGAAAGCATTCGTGAGAGTGCAGAAATTGCATTGCAATGATGAGATCACTTCATCAGGTGATCAACAGACTGTCATCTGCTCAATGATCATCACTGCAACCTTTCATGTGATGGGAACAAATCTAAATATAATGCTATAATGATAATCAACACTTTTCACAATTCCTTAATCTCGATAGCTGTTGTAGTGAAAACATTGTAAAAAATTTCGAGAGAGTTACACATGTAATACTAGCTATTTCTTATGTAAACATGTCAGCCAATCACAGCAGTGTCCTAACAAAAACTGTAAGACTTTCGTTCAACTTCAGAAATTAAGATACTTTTAATGAAATCTGAGAGATTTCTGTCCCACCATAGACACAACTACCACTTTGACGCTTCAAAAAGTTTATAAAGAGATCGTAAAACTAATCCTTATGAATCGAGCGGTTTAGAGACACGATCCCTTTATATGATGAACAGGTTGAATTTAGGCTTTTATTCACATGTTCGCTTGACTTGTGAGGACCAATGAGGTTCCCTTTCAGTCGAGAACGTCAGACGTAGTTGACGTCGACTTAATGGGGATCACGCTAGGGAGCCAATCGTCTTCGATTACTATTGAACGAGCCAATGGAATTGGCGTGCGTGACTCGCATCACACACTCCGCCCCCGCAGCGCGGGTATAAATACGGAAGTGGATGCACACACTAGTTGCCTTTCGCTTCGGAGCCGATCGTTTGATGTCTCCGAAGATTGCTGTTGTTTACAACGAGCGTGTCGGTGTTCTTCTGGAAGACTCCCAGTGCTGGTGGTATTTACAGTGCGAGTACAGCGGTGATCGCAAGCTTTTGAGCTCTCAACTGCTGTTTTTACTGCAACAAATTTCTGTTTGTTTGTGTTTGTTGGCGGCTGGTTAGAGGGCTTAAAAGTGAGTGCTTCACTGTTTCAGTTTGCGGTCATTCCCCTGTGTGCTCCAGCACTGGTGATGGGTCCTTTTTCCTGAAAGAGTAACACGGGTGCGTTTGCGTCTTTTTTTCAAGATGTCATTCCACCCGTGCGTTTCTGGATGTGGTCGTTCCCTGTTCCTCTAAGACGGTCACAATTGTTGTATCACGTGTTTGGGCTTACAGTTTTGGGAAACTGTAGCAGCAGTTTCAGCAGTTTTTGTGGATGGTTTATGTTCCCATTGCGGGAATATGACTGTCGCGGTGTTGAGATCGAGACTCGCCTTCGTCTACGAAGCGCAGGGTCCGAAATTAACACCCGCCAAGCACCAAATGCAGGTAGATTTTCAGTTTGGCGAGTAAATCTCAAAAGGCTATTACTGGCGGGTAAATGTTCATACCAAAATAGTAATGTAATAAAATGTTTATTACAATTGCATTTTGTAATGTTATAAAATATCTGGCATGATGGCTTGGAGTTGTTGTGTTTGCCAGTCACTAATCTGGGGACGAGGTTAGCTAGCCACAGAACGTCTCTAGAGCTCCAAATCTTGTGGGAGTCGAGGCACTGTCTCGGGGGCCGTAAGGTAAACGGTGCCGCAAGACTTGGAGCAGAGACGGTCTGTTGCTAGCTAGTACTGCACAAAACTTTGTACGGGGTATACTGTAAGTTACATCGCCTAGGTGCAACCGGTCTGCAGCTAGCTGCCGCTTATTAGCTGTTATGTTGCGACATTTACTAGGAGTGAGCCAAACTTTGAAACGAAAACCCACAGACGAAAAGGGGGACGAATTACATAAAAAAATGTGAGAAATGTTTTGTGAGAAATGGAGGTTTGGAGATAACAGAGTTTCAAGAGGCTGGCTACAATATGATTCTGTCGTGATGAGTTGTTCTGTGTGTCACCAGTATGCTAAAGATAAAAACAGAAACAACTCATTTGTCATCGGAAATAAAACGATGAAACTTTGTGACCATGAACACAGCAAGTGTCACATTTCCTGCGTGTCTGTGTCCCTGGATCAATCGGAGTCTTTACTCTTGAAAACTTCTGTGACAGCGCTAATGGCAATGTCATAGCAGACCAGCACAAAGATTAAGCTACTGTTTAGGACTGTACATGCCATTGGCAAGAAGAGCAGGCCACTTTCTGACTTCGAGTGGATGTGCGAGTAAGTGAAAATGTTTTTCCACCTGTAGCTACACCTTTAGCACCTGTAGCTATCCTTACTAGCATGCATACTGTAAACATTCTTTAAAGCTACAGTCCGCAGTTTTTCCTCTTTGTCACCATCTCTGTTCGAAATCTGCAATTGCAGTTATTTGCGGAATTATCAACTTTACGTGGGTTGTAAATCGGCATGAAACAGCGCGGATGAACACAGTGTTTTGAGGCGAGTGCTGCTGTCAGTCACCGTGCTGTGTGGATACTGTCATTCAGAATCACAGATTCACTTTTTGAAAGTTTGACCGACATAAGAATTTTCACCGGAAAATATCTTCTGAACAAGTAAGTAACATCCATTTTTGTTCTGATCAACTAAGGGGGAAAAAGCATTCGACATGACAAGCGATCGTTAGATTTAATCAACGCAATTTACAGGAACCGTGCAAATTATAGCCTACTTTGTTCTCAAATTGTTCATGTTAACAACATCAGGATTGCGTGACTAACGTTGCATTTAATGTGTTTTATTACCTGTGTAGTTCAGAATTCATATTCTCCATAATAGCTAAACGAGAAAGGCACAACAAGGAAACTCCATAACTGTGTGAATTAAGAAAACAGTGGTACTGTGATTGAACTATTGAAATGGCAAAGACATGCTCGAATTTCCCGCGGAAACCCACCAGTACCACTGGAATTAAAATCATTATTACAAGCTAACCGTTTTGAATCTAGCTATGGCAAGCAGATAGATTTGAACACTGGCTGAAGATGTTTTTTTTTAAATAATTATTTTGGATTATTTTTAACTTAAAAAAATTACGGACAGCAGCTTTAACATGATTGTAATTATTATTGAATTAATTTGGATGCTTGATTTTTGCAGTTTGGATGAACAAAAGGATTTGCTGTGGGGTCAACATACAGAAATGAGAAGCAGGCCAAAGAGTTTATGCATTATATTGCAGAGGTGGAAAGAATCAACATCAGAGAAAATCTAAAAAACACAAAATTTCTTGCCCTCTTATCAGACGGCTCCACAGACAGGTCTGTGAAAAAGGAGGAGTTTGTGTGTGTCAGATTCTGTCACAAGGGCAAGATCGAGTCTAAGTTTGTTTGAATTAATGCAGTGGAGAAGGCAGATGCCACACATATAAGTAAAGCCATCAGCACCATCATGGAGGGAGTGTGTGATTTGTGGGAGAGCAATTTGGTCGCTCTGGGAACTGATGGAGCTGTTATGACTGGAGCCAAGAGTGGTGTGGTCAGCCGGCTGAAGGGGGACAGGGCCTACATTATTGGCATCCACTGTATGGCACACACCGCCTTGAACTGGTCTTTTCTGATGCCATCCGTTCCAATGTGATGTTTCAGAAAATAGAAGACCTCGTCAGTGGGCTCTACACATTCTACCACACCAGTTCACTGAACAGGGCAAACCTCTTAAACAGCTTCCAGGCTCTTAGGCACACACCACTGGTGCCCACCAGAATTGGCGGGACCTGATGGGTAGGACACTGTCACAGTTTTCAGATACAAACCCAAGCGCAGACAGTATTCTATAAACAGTTTTACTGACAAACAGAAAACAAACCCACGAGGGGGTAAACGAACATAGACAAGGCTAAATAAACACTAATAAGACTAGACTATGACTAGATGCTGAACATACAGCAATACTGACAATAAACTTGACAATACACTAGATTGGATTTACTCACAGACAGGATACAAAATGAACAAGCAACGAGTAACAACCACAAGGAGATTATATAAGGGAGAAAATCACAAGGGCACAGGTGACACTGATGAAACCAAAATTACTGAACGAGGAGAACAAGGGGGCGTGGTAAAGACACAAGACAACGCAAACACGCAGCCCAAACAGCAGGCCATGTGTTCGCAACCAAAACATGAGTCTGTCATGATCCTGCCTCAGAACTAGAATAAAACAATAGTTCATAGGTGGAGGTCCAGAGTGGATAGGTGGGGAAAAAAAAGTCTTAGACTCACTGGACGTGGGCGAGGGCTGAGGACAAGGAAACCGGACAGGTCTGGGTGGAGGCACATAAGGAACAGTCTTGGGGAGGACAGACCGGGGTGAAACGGGATAAAGCAGGAGCTGCAGCTGGCAGCGGAGACGTAACAGGAACCAAGACTGGGGGCGCTGCAGCCAGCAACGGAACTGAGATGGGGTGCAGCAGGCGACTGGAACAGAGACAAAAGGCATTGCGGCTGGCCTTGAAGCTGGAACAGGACTGGACTCCTTAGCTGGAACAGGGCTGGACTTGGTCACTTTCCCCATTAACCTTAGCGTGGACAGGAATGGACTTCTTAGCTGGGACAGGGCTGGACTCGGTCACTCTCCCATCAACCTCAGCATGGACAGGAATAGACTTCTTAGCAAGGACAGCGCTGGACTCGGTCACTCTCCCATCAACCTCCGCATGGACAGGAATAACTGCAGCGGGCTGGAGAGCCAACACGGACCAAGGAGGGGACTGAGACTGAGGACAAGAAGCTCTCTTCCTCCTCTTCCTCCTTGGCCGCGGGGCAGAAGCCTTAGCCGGCTTGTGATCGGTAAGGTGATCACCGCAGGGGCCGTTGCGGAAACTGGAGGGACCGCCACAGGCAAAGCCGACTCAGTAGAAGTGGCCTCCGATGCAGAGTCCCACAAAACCCGTCTTTCTCGCTTTCCACAGAGGCTTACAGCTATGGCAAGTGCTTCAGGAGTCGAGGTGGAGAGAATATGGTCCCCAAGTGTTGCGACGGCTAGAACGCGACCCTCCAGGATCACTGGTAGTGAGAAAGATGGCAATGTCCTAGTGGGACCCTGCAGCGACTTCTGACACACATGGTCCACCACTTCACGGAACGGGCGTCGGATCAGCCCCTCCCGTTCAGTCAAAGGAGGAGGAACATTGAGACCCGCGATGAAGTAGGAATTGAGGAGGATCTCCAGCATGAATCTCCTCCAGGGCCTGGGCATATCTCTCCAGGGACTTCTCTCCCTGGGGAGGAAATGGAGCCTTACCCCTCTTCATATCGGCGGTAGTCAGCTGCCACCATTGTTCATGGTCATCTAACTGGCGTCTGGCGGGATGAGACATACTGTCTGCTGGATTCAAAACTGTCTTGTTCGTTCGGTCACGGTTTTCAGATACGAACCCAAGCGCAGACAGTATTCTATAAACAGTTTTATTGACAAACAGAAAACAAACCCACGAGGGGGTAAACGAACATAGACAAGGCTAAATAAACACTAAGAAGACTAGACTATGACTAGATGCTGAACATACAGCAATACTGACAATAAACTTGACAATAGACTAGATTGGATTTACTCACAGACAGGATACAAAATGAACAAGCAACGAGTAACAACCACAAGGAGATTATATAAGGGAGAAAATCACAAGGGCACAGGTGACACTGATGAAACCAAAATTACTGAACGAGGAGAACAAGGGGGTGTGGTAAAGACACAAGACAACGCAAACACGCAGCCCAAACAGCAGGCCATGTGTTCGCAACCAAAACATGAGTCTGTCATGATCCTGCCTCAGAACTAGAATAAAACAATAGTTCATAGGTGGAGGTCCAGAGTGGATAGGTGGGGAAAAAAAAGTCTTAGACTCACTGGACGTGGGCGAGGGCTGAGGACAAGGAAACCGGACAGGTCTGGGTGGAGGCACATAAGGAACAGTCTTGGGGAGGACAGACCGGGGTGAAACGGGATAAAGCAGGAGCTGCAGCTGGCAGCGGAGACGTAACAGGAACCAAGACTGGGGGCGCTGCAGCCAGCAACGGAACTGAGATGGGGTGCAGCAGGCAACTGGACCAGAGACAAAAGGCATTGCGGCTGGCCTTGAAGCTGGAACAGGACTGGACTCCTTAGCTGGAACAGGGCTGGACTTGGTCACTTTCCCCATTAACCTTAGCGTGGACAGGAATGGACTTCTTAGCTGGGACAGGGCTGGACTCGGTCACTCTCCCATCAACCTCAGCATGGACAGGAATAGACTTCTTAGCAAGGACAGCGCTGGACTCGGTCACTCTCACATCAACCTCCGCATGGACAGGAATAGCTGCAGCGGGCTGGAGAGCCAACACGGACCAAGGAGGGGACTGAGACTGAGGACAAGAAGCTCTCTTCCTCCTCTTCCTCCTGGCCGCGAGGCAGAAGCCTTAGCCGGCTTGTGATCGGTAAGGTGATCACCGCAGGGGCCGTTGCGGAAACTGGAGGGACCGCCACAGGCAAAGCCGACTCAGTAGAAGTGGCCTCCGATGCAGAGTCCCACAAAACCCGTCTTTCTCGCTTTCCACAGAGGCTTACAGCTACGGCAGGTGCTTCAGGAGTCGAGGTGGAGAGAATATGGTCCCCAAGTGTTGCGACGGCTAGAACGCGACCCTCCAGGATCACTGGTAGTGAGAAAGATGGCAATGTCCTAGTGGGACCCTGCAGCGACTCCTGACACACATGGTCCACCACTTCACGGAACTGGCGTCGGATCAGCCCCTCCCGTTCAGTCAAAGGAGGAGGAACATTGAGACCCGCGATGAAGTAGGAATTGAGGAGGATCTCCAGCATGAATCTCCTCCAGGGCCTGGGCATATCTCTCCAGGGACTTCTCTCCCTGGGGAGGAAATGGAGCCTTACCCCTCTTCATATCGGCGGTAGTCAACTGCCACCATTGTTCATGGTCATCTAACTGGCGTCTGGCAGGATGAGACACTGTCTGCTAGATTCAAAACTGTCTTGTTCGTTCGGTCACGGTTTTCAGATACAAACCCAAGCACAGACAGTATTCTATATACAGTTTTATTGACAAACAGAAAACAAAAACCCACGAGGGGGCAAACGAACATAGACAAGGCTAAATAAACACTAAGAAGACTAGACTATGACTAGATGCTGAACTTGACAATAAACATACAGCAATACTGACTGAATAATACTAGTGATGTGACATTTGAAGCGAGGCGTCGGAGCTTGTGTCGAGAAAAAAGGGGCGTGCCAGATGAAGCCGCGATTCGAGGCTTGTGTTGTTAACGTGAAAATCACGTGACTAATGCAGTGGTGGAATGTAACGAAGTAAAAATACTTCGTTACTTTACTTAAGTAAATTTTTCACGTATCTGTACTTTACTTAAGTAGAATCAATAGTGCATACTTTTTACTTTTACTTCGTTACTTTTTGCAGCAATTATTATACTTTCTACTCCACTACATTTCTACAATGTTTCGTTACATTTTCGTTACATTTTCTGATCAGTTTTCCCCCTGCCAAAACAGGGATTGAAAAAAATCTCCATGTTTTCGGTGCTGACGCGTTCATGAAACATGTAACGGTGGCGCTGCCAATAAAGCACCTAAAAGCTGTCACAAAGAACCGGCAAAAGTAATGATTATGAATATGTAAAATATAACAAGGAGACATTTTAATTGTTTATTAATAAACAAGTGTTTCCTGCTGTGTCAGTGTCAGCAGCAAAGATGAAGTTGACGATGCTGACGCGCGATCTTTGCAGTGAACTCGCCAGAGATAAATGCACATTTCATACGGATTACATGCAGAGAACAGTCTGTTTTCTTTCTGTTTGAATTGTTCTGTTTAAAAGTAGACATTTCAGGCTATCTATACACGTCTCAGGTCTGTGAGGCAACTACAGACCTGAGTTTCGGTTTATTTCTCCAGTTCACGCGCTGGCGCCTCCGTGACCTGATTATCTATTTTCTGCTATTTACTTATTTATTAAATCCAGGCAATTGGTTGATGAAACATTGATTAAAATTAAGATACAATTAATACAAAACGAAATTTATTTTAAAGAAGGGCTTTCTATTTGAGTTCTCTGTAAACGTTTTAAAGCAGTATTTTAGTGGCGCTTTCAGAGCGCTCACGTAATGGAGAACTGACACGTCTGTAACATTGTTTTTTCCTCATAAAATATTCATTTTATTTTTTGTGTTCACATTTATGTTCTGTGGAGAGCCAACCCTTCTTCATCCGATGTGTATATTAGCCTACTTTTGGTGTGCGCAGTGAAATTCACAGAATTACAAAAAAATATTTTGCCACCTAAAAGTTAGAGATGTTTTTGTGTTACGTCCCTTATGGACCTCCCTCATATTAAATATAAAACGCATGTGTCTGTAGACTGATATTTTTCTAATGTCTGGACTTCTTTATTAAGGGAATATGGATATATAAGTTTCAATTGGTATTAAATGCATTTTCTGAGAACTTATATTTCAAGTTTTTTGAAACTGGGATTGCCCAATTTTAACGAATTTATCCTAAACTAGTTTTGTGGTGTAGGTCTACGTATTGTATAATGTTAACTTCAAATAAGGGGTGTGTCGTCTGCCTTCACACCGCGACACAGGTTCGTGGATCTGAGTGTCGCGATTTCGGTTTCATATTGCATATTGTTACAGCCCTAATTAGGCCTATTAGAATATAGACATTAAGATAATAAATTGTTATGCAAGTACTTTTACTTTTAATACTTAAAGTACATTTAAAATCAGGTACTTTTTACTTTTTACTTAAGTAGGGTTTTCATTGTGGTACTTTTACTTTTACTAAAGTAAATATGTCTCTGGTTATTTGTACTTTTACTTAAGTACTGAGATTCAGTACTTCCTCCACCACTGGACTAATGACAAACGAGGCCTCGGTTTGTGTGAATACGTCATCGGTTCGGTCTGAGTGTCGGCGAAACTCGCGCCACCTTGTGGGTGTTGTCAGTATAGAAGCAGATAGTGTCAGAGAGTCAGAGTTTTAGAGAACTCTCATTGTCGTTATTGTGTCATATATGTGTTAGGGCTGTATATTATTACAATATATCAGGTTAGAATAGGTTGTATTTTGTTATTTTTAATTATTAGCTATATTATAGTCTTGTTATATTAATTAGATTATTTGGATTGTTTTGGATGTTTGGATCTGGACTGAACTGCTTTTTTGATTCGGATTGCCCTTTTGGACTTGTTTGATTTTTGTAACTCTCTCTTTTTCCTGGTAATGGAGCCAGTTAGACAGAGGAAATCCTCTCCTGCCTGTGCCCAACAGAAGTGTCAGTATCCTCATGTATACCAGCTGGCACTGGCTCCCCTGCATCCTCTGTTCCTTGTGTAAGGATATTTTCCAAGGCTGGAGAGTTTTTTTCCAAGAAGAATCGTCTGAACCCCAACCCCAAAATTCTGTTTCTCAATAAAAATCTATTGTAATCCTTCCTTCACCCACCCTAAACCTCAATGTTGCAGTTTGCTCCTCATATCCCCAGTCCCATAAGCACAACACTGCACTAAAACTAGTAATAGCTAGTTCACTGCACAAACCCCCCAGAAACAACCCTTCACTTCTCACACCCCTATGTGCAGTTTACTTTATTATACTCCCTCCACCAGAAGCACTGCATTCAACACAGTGTCACTTTTGTTGTTCATACTGTCACTATCAAAGCAATTTATGAATAATTAATGAACTGTGTGTGTGACAGTTGTCTCTGCACAAGTAAATTCAGACAGAGAAAGAAACATTTTATTTTATACCCAGGCAATGGACAAATGTCTGCTCAGGTCTTTTTGTTATTGCAAATGAAAGGTTACATACAGTAACAGGGATAAATAAAAAAATAAAAAAATAAAAAAACAAACAAAACAGAATGGGCATGTGTGTGTGGGTACCTGACATCATGCTCAGGTTATTGGTTCAGAATTAATTAATTTGTCTGCTATTTCTTTGCACAGTAGCTAGGTGTCACTAGTGAGCAATGCTGAATGAAGCTTCGAGTAATGAACCTTTGGGTGAAGCAATGGGCTATGAGGTCTCAGTGGTTCAGGAAGCCTCATTTTGCCATCACTAAATAATACTGACTTGACTTGACTTGACTTGACTTGACTTGACTTGACTTGACTTGACACTAGATTGGATTTACTCACAGACAGGATACAAAACGAACAAGCAACGAGTAACAACCACAAGGAGATTATATAAGGGAGAAAATCACAAGGGCACAGGTGACACTGATGAAACAATAATGACTGAACGAGGATAACAAGGGGGCGTGGTAAAGACAAGACAACAAACACGCAGCCCAAACAACAGGCCATGTGTTCGCAACCAAAACATGAGTCTGTCATGATCCTGCCTCAGAACCAGAATAAAACAAGGATAGAGGACAGAATCATGACAGACACCTATTGCGTGCACTGGATCACTTCCTGCGAGGTTGCCAGGGGCTTGTCCAGCACCTGGAACATGTATTGGTCTAGATTGCTACTGTATATTGTGTACTCCAAAAGTCATCATCAATATGTAATGTCAATTGCCATGTAAATAACAAGAAGTAATATTACAATTGATCAATGCTTTATACACTAATAAAACATGTCATCATTCTTTTTTAACAGCAAGTAATTGTCTATTTGTATGTCTTTGTTCTTTATCCATTTTAGATTCAATCTGCTGATGCCCAAAATGTCAGAGTTGTCCAGCAAGCTAAGGCCAGGAAACACTATAGTACTGTGAGGGAGGCTGTTGTTATCTGCTTCTGTGGCTTCCTGCATGACACACTAACCCATCTGAGCAAGCTGTCTGCCTGTCTGCAGAGGTCCACAATCACCATAGCAGAAGCCCACAGCTCCTTGTACTCAACACAGGCAGTACTTAAAGGGATACTTCAGGATTTAGCATTAAGCTATGTATTAGTAGAAAACCTGTAGTATTTTCGAATTACCGTGCTTTCCACCCTCATATCCCCCTGATACGAGAGATTCATGCAGGGTGCGATTTGCCGGGGGGGATGCGTGGGATTTCCCTCTTTCTGGTCAATGTATCCCTGCCTCTGCTTAATTATTTTTACCCCCCCCCCCCCCCCCCCCCCCCCCCTCAAAGTGATCAGTGCTACTGCACAAGTGGCGAGACGGATCACAAAACTTATCACGGATCCGTGGTTTGAGTAAAATTGAGTTAAAGTCAATTTTATTTTAAAATGCGCTACTTTGGCTGGCTCTGATAAAGCTGCCGCAGCCTCTCTGTAATCACCACTCTGCTCAATGTCCTGCCCACGGCGCTCTCTGATTGGTTACAACTCACGAGTAATAGCCTATCAACACTTGCGAGACGAAAGGGAGGCAGCATTGTGACACTTCTATATTAGGGCTGAGAAAAGTACACTACTTTAGTAATACTTTATTTTACAAATGTGAAGGTGAATGAAATATTGTAAAATAAGTAAAGGTATGATTTGAGTGGTTTCAGGCCCTAGTTGAAGTTCTGTCTTTTGTATGTGGGACTTTTATTTTGATAGGAGAGCACCTTGTGAGAGGAAGGCCTTCTTTGGTAGAAAAGGCCAAGCCAGTGGGTGGAGGAGAAAGGCATGTTTTTGAACCAAACATATGGGTGTTTATTAGCCTTCTCCTGGGGAGTCATTTATGGATTAATTACCCATCGAGGCTTAAGAGAAGTCTTGGGTTTTTTGGTATTTTGACCAGTGCATCATATTTGGAAGATTATTATCGTTTTTCTGGACATTTATGATTCCTTTCTGGGGCGCAAGGACTAAGGATTCACTCATCCGGACGATAGCCGCTTTCCGACCAGAGGGACTTTTGCAGTTCCTAGAACCTACCGTTCCTATAACCCTTTTTTTCGCGTGTTCCGACCGGACTAAGTTGGGGATTTTTTAGTTCCTCAGAACGAAGTTCCTATAACTCTTTCAGTACCTAGTCTAGAGCGAGGACTTTTTTAGTTCCCTTTCCCTAGGTCTACGTTGATTGGTTTAACTTATAAGTCACGCCCACTGTCAACACATTTTCTTCACTGTCTGTTGCACTTTGCCTATAACTCATAACTTAAGACAAACATAACGCATTCAACCAGCTAATTGCTAATGCTAGCTAAACGTACCCGTCGTTTTGTTTGCCTCCTGCGCTCTGCTCTTCTATCTTCTTCCATCATGTTACTTAAGATCATATTACGCTGGAGCCTTCGTCTTCTGTGTTTCTCTGTACAGAACTCAAGCATTATCTTTAAACGCCGCCATTCGTACTCCGTTAATAAGGTCCCGGCAAGGCAGAACAGGAACATTGCGATAGCCGCCTCCGTGCTGGTTTGTTGTTGTGTGGCGCCGCCGCCGTGCTTACGTCACTCCCTTACCCCTCCTACCAGTTCCTATGGCCACTTGGCCAGTGCGAATGCAAGCAGCAAAACCGAGTTTGGGGGAGAGTAGTTCTTAGAACTGTTTAGAAGTGGACAGTTCCTATAACTAAGTTCCTGTAACTACTTGGTCGGAAAGCGGCTAATGCTTATCACACATGGACTATTTGAACAAGGACTCTGGGATAAGTGTTATTTTTCCTGATTTGACTGCTGTGTTATCAATATACTTGGTTGGTTAATCGGCTTATGTCTATCTTTGTCTGATTTCAAGTATTGATACAGTTTTTTCCTTTATTCATTCATGCCTTGTGAGTGCCCTGAACTTTTAAGTGACTACTGGTTTATTTAAGTTGTTGTAGGCCAAGTTTGTTACAGCATATTCAGCTTATTACTGAAGTGGGAATAAACATCACAATCTGATTATCTGTTTCTATGATGACAAGCAGAGTTAGTGTCCCAGTCACACCACTGAGAATGGCCGAAGTTACACATACGGTGTTTCACTCAATTGAGGCTAAAGCAAAGTTTTTTTGATTACTCACTCACTCTTGAGCGTCTGGCGCGAGTGATTTCAATGTTAAGTCAACAGATGCGTTTACGCGCGTCCTGAGGTCCTACGGCACGAATGAGGCGAATTGACTAACACAGATAATGCATCTGTCTTTTCTATAATTTCACTGTAGCTCAGCATCGCGATGTAACGTTAACGTTATTACTTTAACAGCAGCAGTAAAACTCTTTCTACTGTAATGGTTTAACTTTTGCAATCAATCCGTGGTTCAAGAGAGGCTGATATATTTCCTTGATTCCTTCATTTAATTCTTGCATGTTTTTTCATTGTACATGATCACAGTTCATATGTGTGGGGAAAGATAAGCTATTAGAGTAAAAACATTGCGTTAGGCTACTTCATGAATTGTAAAGATTTTACAATTCCTGCAAATGCAGTGATGAAGTTCATGTTCTCATGATTTATTTTTATGAATAAAAATGTTTCAAAACATCCCCCCCTCTGTTTTTGTCACAAATCGCACCCTGCATTCATGTATTTTTTTTGTCTGGAATCGTCATTTTGCGTCATCTGAGGATTTTTTGGCCAGAGGCTAAAGACTACAGCCAGTAGTAGGGGCTGTCCCACATGTTCTCAACCCGCCCATAGAGGGTGGGATCTCACTCAGAGAATTGTCAAATAGTGTCAGCAATCTTTTATTTGGAAGCTAAGCTAGCAGGCTCTTGTTCTGTGGAGAAAGCTGAGTAGTAGGGGTTACGGGTTACCATCCTCTTTTTCCCGCACATGTCCGCCCTCGAGATCGTCCAAAATATCCGGGATTCAGCTTGCTTTCTGCAGTCTCCATTCATTGTTTACATTTGGGGAATCTGAATGTAGTGTTTACATGAATGCTAAACAAGTGATCGGTTGATGTGCATTTTAACATTGCTAAGAAAATTCCCGCTCCTCCGTGAGAGATACGTGACCGGTGCGTCTCACAGGTGTCGCTCATCAGTAATCACGCCACCGGCCTCGCGCCGTTCTCCCGCGGCCCTCAGTCTCGTCCTGCTCGCCACAATTAACATAATGAATGGAGACCGTAGAACGCAAAAGCCGAATCCCAGACACACTTTTGGCGATCTCGTAATCCTGGGCAGACTCATCACAGAGACTCACTAGTAGCCTAGACTTCTTGTTTAACTACTGCAATCTGTTACTGGTAGGCGTGGCCTCGTAGAGCAGCGAAGCAATTGCATTCTGGGAGTTGTTGTCTTTCATCCATATGAGCCAAAAATACATTTTCTGGCATTTCTCAGTCTAGAAAGCTCCAAATTCAAAAATAATTTCACATTTCTACTACATAAATGACCCATTTTAAATACACATTCATCTTTCCAGAGCTGAAGTATCCCTGTAAGAAGTACAAAACCAAGTATGTTAATTTAAGCTGCAATTAGAAATACTTAAAGAGAATTAAGAGAGGGAGAATGTGAAATAGTATGTTGCAAAGAATGGTCAAATTAACCTTTTATCATCAGAAAAGGGCCCATGATGAAGGCCACAATGGCCAACAGCTATGAGGAAATTTTACTGACCAGAGGTGACAGCAAGTTGTCTCACGGGACAAAATGCTTGACAGCCTAGTGGAGAGTATGACTGACAGGTTCCAGGATGTTATGACCCTATGGTTTGTATTCTGCCATCTCTCTGTTTTGTCAGTCTCTGTGTATCTGTCTAGGAACGTCCTCTGATTGGTTCCTGCAGGATGATTGGAATGTCGTCTGATTGGTTCCTGCATGATGATTGCTGCTCGATCCTGATTGGTGCAGCGTGTTTTAAAAAGACCTGTCATCACTTCCTCTAGAGAGAGAGAAAGGAAGGAGTGGGTTTTGTGTTTGAGCTGGGAGAATCTGTTAACAGTATTTGAGAATCTGTTAAGAGTATCTGAGAATCTGTTAAGAGTATTTGAGTCTGTTGAGAGTATTTGAATGTTAAGAGTTTTGAGACTGTGAGTACCGTTTTGTTTGTTTGTTTGGTTTGAAAGCTGTTTTTGTACCTAAATATCTTGTCCCTGTTGGCTTGTTTGACCCTTTGCCTGTTTACTGATACTGATTTGGACTGCCCTTTTCAGTTTGTTTGCCCGATTGTACATATTGTAAATACAGATTTATTTTTGGGAAAGTAGGGAGCTTGACGCCATGATTTTCTTTATTGTAAACTGTTTCATCTCTGTTTTTGGTTAGGGAGACAGGTTTACTGATTGTATTTCATTTTCTTTTCTTTTGGGTTAAGGTTTAGGAAAGAGGTACATTTAAGGTTGTTTTGTTTGTTATTTTGGCTTTGTCATCTCCTGAATCACATGTCCCAACTTAAGAAAATAAATAACTTTCTGTTCTAATACCTTGCACCTTGTTGACTCTTTCATGTTGCCCCTTTTCCCCTAGACGGGGTGTAACACAGGATGCCAGTGTAGGGGTCCTGTGTGCAACCAAGCTGGTTAGCTTACCAACTGGCCAGAGTCAGGAGATGCAGCAGCAGGTTACTTTATGTTTTGTATTACAGGGCAGTTAGGTTCAGGTTCATGATCATATTTTTATAGTTTGAGATGTAAAACTGTGTGATGCTTGTTGTAATGTTGTATAACATTATTCTAGATTTTGGTGACACTGAACTGGAAACCTTGGTGGACCACTTCAAGGCCTGTCCTGGAGGCCTCTGGCATCCATGTTGAAAGATCAGAGGTGACAGCAAGTCGTCTCAGGTCCCTTCCAGCGGCCCACTGCTGCCTTCACCCCGCCGCTGGTGGCAGTTCCTCCGCCTGCTCGTCGCCGATGGCGTTATCCTGTCGCCGGTCTCGCTGGGTCTCCACAGCAGCCTCCACCTAGGCCGCAGCATGGAGCCGGCCGCGGTAGGAACGCCCAGCCCGTTCCAGGCGGCCAAGCCAGATGGCATGCGACAGAGGAGGGTGCTCTTGGTGTTGGTCACTCCCTCCCCTGGGTGAGGGCCAGGTGGAGTCTTTGTTGGTGTATGTGTCTGTTGCACCATTTCCAAAAAAGAGCGGCACAAGTGGTACCCACACTTCAAAGAAAAAGCAAATTACTCTGTTCCTGGGTCCCAAGAGGACAAGTCTGGCGGTGTGTGACCCTTTAAAGCCTTGCACCCCTCAGCCCCCTCTTGTCCGCTGTTACGACCCGCTAGTATCAGGCCGCAACACAAAAGAGGATTCAAACAGCACGTTACAATCAAAAGTTTTATTAGATTAAACATACAATCAGAAACAAAAATAAACAGAAGTCTAGGGATAAGGGAAAACAACAGGTTAACAAACAATAATATCTTGACGCTACATGTGTAAGACAAATACCCGGAGGAGCCACCCTGAGGAGAGTTTCTCCAAAGAGTGCCCTCTCTTAAGAAGGCACAGTACTCTTTTATACTCTTAGTCAATTAACAATTAGTATGGGGAAAACCAATCAGGAACTCCCACAGCCTGGACCAATCGGATCAGGAGACTCAGGGACGTCACATCCGCCTTCGGGCCTTCCAAGCCGGATCCCTGTCCTCCACCTTGCTGCCCCATCTCGGGTACGTCTGTGGTCCCTGGCCCGGTTTGTGGAAGCATTAAAACACTTCCCAAACCGGTCCAGATGGCAAACTATTCCATCAGACTCTGCTTGTGATTCCCTTTCACTATAGACCCCTTTTGCGCCAACGTCATAGTTACGTCATGGCGCTAGCTGGAGGCAAAACAAAGGGAAAACTGGAGGCGGCCAATACAAACCGGCACAAATTCGGCTACATAATAAGGAGCTTAAATTGTTATTATTAGTATTAAATGTCCTCTTGTTGTGTTGTTGGGAGCAAGAATCGATGAAAAATGAATATGCTGTATCTGGAATTTTTATTTCTAGAAATTATTCACATCATTAAAATTGCACCGTAATGTCACTCTACTTTCACTCTCGTAATTGTTGTCTTCTTGGCACTGGCTAGGCAGAACTACGGATCATACCACACATGTCTTGTACATGACCATTCATCACATCTAAAGATTTATATGCCCTCAGTTTCTCTTTACGCTCTGTTTCTCTATCAGGTGTAGAAGTCAGGCCACTCAACCGGAGGGAGCGTTAGCGTTAATCCTGTCAGATCGTCCTATTGACTGAGCGTGTAACGTTACGGGTCAGCCAATCTGGTTCCGTCCGTTAAAATTAACTTTTGCAAATAACAATCGCAGTCCTGGACAGTGAGTGACCTTGCACGGTTAGATAAAATCTGATTTTCTCCCGTCATTGTTAAAAAACAAGCTAAAAAAACTTGCGAACTAGCATTACTGAAGGGTAACTAGCATTACCCTTTTTCGGAAGCCTCCGTTCAATTTGTTACACAGAGATGCATTTCCAAATGCTCCAATCCCCAAGATTGGTCTGCAGCTTTCGACCTGAGAGACATGTACTTCAGATCTCTATCCTTCCGCACCACAGGCCATCCTGTGTTTGTGCGTCCGAGGGGTGTGAAGTATCAGTACAAAGTCCTACCCTTCAAGTGCTCATAGCCAGTTTGGTCCTCAGGTCAACTGGGAATGAGTAAACTCGACCACAGACTGAGGAACTCTTTTCTAGTTTGGAGATGGATTCGACCATCGCATCTCTAAGACGAGTGTGTGGATGGTTAGTGCTCTTCAGAGGCTCCTGGGGCATATGGTAGACGCAGCCTCTTGGCTTCCTCCGTATGAATACCGCTTCAGCACTGACTTCACGGCAGAGTCCAGAGGTGACCGTGGCAGAGCGGCACGCTCCGTGTGAAAGTACCCTGGCCTGCTGCCAAACCCTCAGTCCGTAACAGACCTCTCAAGTCCGTGATTTTTATCACACTCAGGTGTTGAGCAGGGATGCTCCTGGAGCTCAGTGAATTCCATCACACTCAGGTGTTGAGCAGAAATGCTCCTCAAGCTCAGTGATATTCTTCACGCCTAGTGTTGAGCAAGGCTCCTGTCTGGTGCACGAATGTCGCTTGCACGTACTGTGCTAGGTCAGGAGTGGAGCAGGTCTTGAAAGTTGCCCCTTATTGGCCCAACCAGACCTAGTTCTCCCCTCGACAGCCCTTCCTGACTTCCCATGAAAACATTCTCAGGGACGGGGCATGATGGCACCCGCGTTCGGACCCCTGGAGGATTTCAGGCTGGTCCTAAATTTGGACGTGGTGGTTCAGGTAGCTACTGCAGGAATGTGGTAGTCACCATCACTTCTGCGAGAGCACCCCCTGAATAGGAAGTTGTGCTTACGCCAAATAGAAGTGGAACCTATCCGTTGAGTGAGTCTTCTCTCCGTGAGGAGATCCTTAAATTGTTCGGTCATTTCAGTGCTCTCTTTCCTGCAAAATGAGTTGGAGTGAGGGCTGTGTCCTCCACCCTCAAAATATGTTGCCTCTATTTTTGATGCAAATCATGATGCGGTAGCATGGGAATCACATCCTGATCGTCATTTTCCTGAGGCGAGCAAGGGAAATGAATCCCCCTTGTGCCCCTCTTTATCCTCTTGGGCCTTATCTCTGGTGCTACTGCACTCAGAGACCGCCCCTCAGCCACTGCAGGCAGTGAGTTAAAAATTCAAAGAAACAGTTCTCCTGCTTGCCTGGTTTCTACTAGAGGGTAGGGACTTGCTCGCTTTCGGTCAATGAGTTGTGCCTGGAATTCAGGCTGGCTAACTCTCACAAGTTGAGACCCCGGCCTGGATATGTGCCCAAGGTTCCTACCTCTCCCTAAAGGTGAGACCAGGTAGTGAGCCTGCAAGCTCTGCCCCAGAGGAGGCGGACACAGCCCTGGCTTCTCTGTCTGTTCGTTATTGCGGTTTTATGTGCACATAGCTAAACCCTCTGGGGTCTGAGGTGTTTTCTGGGTCCTGGAGTTGTTCTGACATGCTCTGACATTTGTGCTTATTTCTGATACTTGCAAATTTTTCATGGCTAAAGTCTGATTACACTGTATTCAGCACAAACTCTGCTACAGTAATATGTCAGCAGCTTGTATGAATAGTTTTTAGTTTTGAGATAATGACGTTTATGCGTGGTTTGTAAAAAATAAATAAATAAAAAAATTGTCTCTGTAATAAGGTCATGAAACCCATGCTAATTATTTCTTCAAGACTTTTGAAAATTGTATCACGTGGCCTTGAATATTTGCTTCTAAACTATGTGAAAATCATCCTGACTACTCATTCAGATAAGACAATATATTGATTTTAAATTTGTAAGACATATTTTGTGTAAGAAAGCTTTATGCGAAGAGGGCATAAACCACCCATTAATATATAGTTTTTCACACCTGAGAAAGGCAAAGACCCTCCCCTAATGGCCCTATAAGGTGCTATCAGGTACTATCATTATGAGGAGCCTTGCACAAAGAATGAGGAGAGACTTAAAAAAGAATGGCTTTTAGATTGTTTGGATTAACACAACATAATCCAAAGATACACAACAAATGACAAAAAAGCACATTAGTCAACACACTGATCTAAAGACAGAGACTTGGACAGTCACACACCTTTGTGCCATTCCTAAAACATAGTAGGATACATACCTGTCATCTCCAAGGTGTTTGGAATTTTTCACTTTACCATGTTCATATACAGAGGCTCATGTGAATGTTTAAGTCAGCAGGACTCATCCAGTGGCATCTGGTCCATGTAAAAAAAAGTTTTTGTTTGTTTGTTTTTTAAACACCTGTGAACATGCTGATATCAAGAGAAACTGCTTCATAATATTATATTTAATCACATTAATCAGTAATTATATTTTTTGTCAAGGTGTGTAATGGCACTGTGAATATATTTATGAAACATCAAATGACAAAAAATTTAACATAAATCTAAAATTTCACTGCTGGGATTTAAAAGTGCCTGTAGTTGCAGAAACACCCATATATATATATATATATATATATATATATATATACATACATATATGAATAACACCAAGTTTGTTGTGCCTTGTAGGCATATGTGTAGGGCTGCATAAAATACAATAGCCTAGATACCAGGCAGCCTATAAATCATTAAAAAGGAAGACTTCAGTAAGACACTAGAGAAAAATATATGGATTATCACATATTACTTCAAACTTTTCCATTCGTTATGACGTTATGAAATGAGATTGGAGTAAAAACATGAAGCCTAATGTTTGGTGCGTTTTGCTTTTCGAAAGCACAGCGCAATCTCATGTCATAACGTACATTTTAGTCTCATAATCAAATCGTGTTCTTCTAACTAGGTAAATAAGTAAATCCAAGGTAAACAGCACAGCACAAACACAGGTCCAAACTCGATGAAAAGTAGAGCAGTACTGAAGTCTTTGTTTTGAGGTGAGGAGGGCGTTAACAGTTTCGCGTTCCTCCACGTGGATCATTAGCATGTGAACAGCTCGAGCATGCGTGGGCGTGGTCACATTAGCGCTAATGAGCTCAGGGTGGAGAAACTGCACATGTCGTTGCTTTCATACAGATTACTTAAACAGAGAAGATTTGTTTTTGATATGATTTACCTCATTTAAAAATGGAGACTTCAAGCTTTGTAAAGACATATGTTTCATGTCACAGTGACAAGTATTCACTGAGTTACAGATAATTTCCTGTCGCGTTTCAGAATAAACTTCACATTGACAGAGACGAGAGAATGCGCATCATGTTTATTTTCTTTATTTTACGAAAAACACAACATTTTGTTTTTATTATGCGTGTACACAAATAAAAGAAGACATTTAACAGTTTTTAATGATGTGTAACACTAATATGTAAGATCAAAATCAACAGAGTATTTTGAGTTTGTTTTGCACTGATAAGAAAAAAAGCGAGCAGATCACGCCGGCGTGATTGCCGACCCCAGAGGGTTAAGCTTGGGACCTCAGACCAGCTCTTGTTTGTTAAGGAAATCAGCGGAAAAGAAAAGGCTGTTTCATAGTGAGGTTGGCCTTCTAAATTAGTGGTTGCCTTCATCTTGGTGAAAATTCCGAGATGCACGTGTCCACTTAGGTGGCTCCTCTGAATTGAGTGTGTGCTCCTGCTTAGGCGTTGACATAGAGTGATTCACTGACAGATATTCTAGAGTTGGGGGCTGGGCAACACCTGTAGTCGAACCGCTACTTCGAAGTGGCGGCTTGCTGCGCCATATCCCTCCTATGGACTGGATATGTGCACAATTCTTGCTCCAGTAGAGCTCTCCTTATTAACTGAACCCTGTCGAGTTCCTCCATACCCTTCGGCTCGGACGTGGCGGAAGTTCCGAAGCCAGGCCTATCACGTGTATGCACTGGTGGAACCTGTGTTAGGCTGGGTCCATATGTTGTGATCCCTACGGCAATCCCATATGTGTATTCTTCCGTCGCGCTCTTTAAGATCACTAAATTCGAGGCTTCTGGTCATTCCTAGGATATCTAAGTCCACTAAAGGAGGGAGGGCGTTCTCACATTTAGCTCCTAAACTCTGGAATAGCCTTCCTGATATTGTTCGAGGCTCAGACTCGCTGTCCCAGTTTAAAACTAGATTAAAGACGCATCTCTTTAACCAAGCATTCACATAATGCTTACCTTTTATACTACTGCCGAATCAGATCGAATGCATTAATATTATGAACATCAGCTATGCTAATTATTTCTCATCTGCCTTTCTGCTGTTATCTCGGGACGCAAGTCCCGAGGTAAATAGCGTTCGTCAGCTCCAGTTTGTATCCAGCCTCTCACGGAGTCTTCAGATGCCCCAACACCTATGGAGAGATGACTCGACGCCTGTGGAGAGACGACTCAACGCCGGCGATATGTTATGCCCTAAATTAATACATGATTAACTAACTGTATTTTTCTATGTACATTTCTAATGCACTTTCTGTAAAGCTGCTTTGAAACAATGTGTATTGTGAAAAGCGCTATACAAATCAATTTGAATTGACTTGAATTGAATTCCATGGTACGGCTCCCTGCGGCGAGCCCGTGTCTTCCCTTGGCAGAGCCTGCTCTGCCGTCACTGTCTGGTTGAGTCTCCCCCTGTCATAGGCTGGAGAGACCACAGTGACCTTCCATATGTTGTACTGCCTGGTCATCCACCCAGTTCATATGTGTATTTACACATGTTACCTCCTTGGGCAGGATGTGGCTTCCGCAGCGTCCCTTCCTTCCATGTACAGGGAACGCTTTCCCAGTGATCCTGCAGGAACAGCAGTGACTTCCCTGGCCTAGCTCTGTCCCGTTCCCTTAAATCGGGGGGATCAGGTGGCTCTGTCTAGGCTCTGGAAGGTGGCAGCACTAGTGGCTACGTCTGACCTTTTTCGACTGAAAAGGAACGTCCTGGTTGCGTATGCAACCCACCGTTCCCTGAAGGAGGGAACGGAGGACGTAGTCCCCTCACCACTACTGCTGGACCACCGCTGACTCCGGGGGTCGATTTGCTCCTCAGCGAAAAAGCAACTAGTGCGTCCATCCATTTCCGTATTTATACTTGCGCTGTGGGGGTGGAGTGTGTGATGCGAGTCACGCACGCCAATTCCATTGGCGTACAACAATAGTAATCGAAGACGATTGGCTCCCTAGCGTGATCTCCATTCAGTCGTCGTCGACTACGTCCTCCGTTCCCTCCTTCAGGCAGTTACAACTAACTGCTCAATTCATATGGATTAGTTTTATGATCTCTTTATGAAATTTTTTAGCGTCAAAGTGGTAGTTGAGTGGACTGTCAATGGAATGAAAGATATCTCTCAGATCATTAAAATATCTTAATTTGTGTTCCGAAGATGAACGAAAGTATTATATATAAATTAATTCATATATAAATTAAATGAGGGTGAATAAATGATGACAGAATTTTCATTTTTGGGTGAACTAGCCCTTTAAAATAAATGTAAACTATAAGTAACATGCAATTAAGTGTCCATTCAGTTCTGAGTTAAGTATATTCTTTTAAAGTATATTTGTGTAATAAGTACTTTTTTTTTCTTTCCTTTTTTAAGAATGCTAAAGTGTACCTCTTTTTCACAAGTGGTGGATGGAAAATGTTTTATCTATTTCCACAGAGGCAACTGATCATCCTGCTCTAAAGCTGAAATAATGGGTGGGAATGTAAATGTCTCTGATGGAAATGAATGGCCATCTTGCAGTAATAACACCTCAGAATTTTCCATTGTGTGGTCCAACTCCCGCTATCCCAATACATCTCCAGTTAAAGACAAAGCTTTTCCGTTTAATCTAAAACATCCTGATTATATGACAACCAGCGCTGCTTGGGTGTTGGAGTCATATAAAATCCTAATTACATTGCTTGCAAGGCCAAGAATTTACAGTTAGCATCAGGGATTCATATAAGTCATTGGAAGGGGCTTAATGAGGGATGTTTGCTGCCACGTATCGCATTTTTGGCAGAAACTATTCACATCACTCTCCAAGCCAAGCCGGTGGAAATGGCCCCTAAAACAATCTACAGTCGCTTTTATCCTCAGATGACCTGAAATGCGAGGCAAATGAGCCAATACAGTTTCTGTTTTAGTGTTCGGTACCACCAACAGTTCCTGGATACAGAGCCGAACTGTTCCTTCCAATGTAGATGCTCATCTAGAAGCTGTTTATACCCTGGCAAATAGAGTGCTGCAGGAATGATGTATTTTTGTAGGGTAAAACCTGGAAATTAGTTAGCAATTTAGCACAGATTCCATTGTCTTGAAGCTAATGTTTTTTTTTTTTTTGGTTATAATGTATAAGGTTCACAGAAATAATGTCTGTGGTTCACACAAGCTCAAGGTATTTTCATGTTTTATTCTGCAACATAAATCAGTAAAACCCCCTTGTAAATTTTTTTAAAGCTTGTCTTGAAAAAGTCAGTTGCTAAAATGTGTCTAAATGGGACTATGGAGAGGTTATTGGGAACATTAAACGTCATCACACTGAACAAGTAAACTTATTGTATTTCCAATGAGTCTGGGTGTCAGAGACACGTAGCTTGTTTCATTTATAGTCTGTGTGTGGCTTTCAGAGGCACCGCAGAGGTCCTAAAAGAAAGCCCTAAAGGAGACTTTCATCACCCTGTGATACATTTAACTTTGAGTTCCATCAGTGGCATTGTCACTTAATTTGATTTGATCAAAATGTCACAACTGCTACAGAGAACAGACGCTAATCCTGTTAAACAATGAGTGCAGGGGACATTTCCATCTCTCATTCTTCTGCAGGTGTCCCAGAGATAAATCCAGCAAACCTCCTTTTGGGGACATCCACATTTGTACAAATGGTATAAAAATTATTGAAAGCTTTTTGACAGTTTTACAAATGCAGAGAGTTTTTTTGGATTAGGGTGTTGGTTAGGGTTATAACTATAAACAAACATAACTATATAAACAAACAAAAGAAGTCAATTGAATGTCTTTACTATTGATAATGTGACGATGGGCCCTATTTTAACGATCTGAAACGCAAGTATCAAGCGCGAAGCGCAAGTAACTTTGTGGGCGGGTCTTGGGCGCTGTTGCTATTTTACCGGCGGGATAAATGACTCTTGCGCCCGACGCAAGTTTAAAAGGGGTTGGTCTGAAGTAGCTTCATTATTCCTAGGTGTGGTTTGGGCGTAACGTGAAATAAACCAATCAAAGCGTCATATCACATTCCCTTTAAGAGCATGATGAACGAGGTGCGCTTGTTCCATGGCGCAATACTATTATAACGGCCCATTTACCAGGCGCGCTTCAGAATCGGTTCACATTCACAGATCGATGTTCTCGCCAGGGCCGTAAAAGAAAGAGAAGTGACATCGGGGATGGGACAAACCCACCCAAATTAGCTTCGGTTATACATGCATATAATAATTTGGGTAAATATGTAAGCGTTATGCCTATTTTTCCCATCGTCATGCACAACAATGATTTCCCTCGTGTTTTCATATTTTTCCTTATAATAATGTATCATTTGCAAAAAGCAAAATGCATCTGTGTAGATGAGAGAATCGTCTACAGTGTATGTGCGTTGTTCACACTCTATGACCAAGCATGTGCGCTTAAAATAGCATCTGAATGTACGCTCAACGCGCCACTGACTTTAGACTAGTTTTTTTCTGGTCAGTGGCGCAATTGTTTTCTGGAACTGCAAAACAGCACCAGGGATTGTTTGCGCCGGAACACGCCTCCTTTTTTGCGCCGACCCGCCCAGGTAGCGCAAGTTCATTCTCTAGTTTGCCGGCGTGCGTCTGGGGAGGGAAAAGTCCGCTCTGCGCGGCTGCAAAACACGAATGATACATGCGTCAGTGTACAAAGTCATTTGCGCCGGGTGTAAGATAGGGCCCAATGTGTTTCTAAGACACAAAATGTATTGTAAGGCCCGCCCAATCGGCCCAACGATGGTTTCCAATATAGCGGGTAAGTGAGTATTGAGCATTCTGTCCTTTCAGTGTGGCAAAGTAATTGAATTCCAATTAAACTTTTATATGACTCCATTTTATTGTGATTTAGGTTGGAATACCAGTTGGTTATTGACTATAATATATATATAATTGTATAATAGTTTATCTAGACACTTGATTATTCTATTGAACTCTTTTCACTCATTCATTCGGTTACCAATGTCGCTCAGAGTCTCGCGCTGGCCGTTTGACCCAGGATCCCACGATCACAAACTCGCCAGTCTTGGTCACTGGACAGAGGTACCTTAGATGCCTTAGATGGCCGTTTTCATTCTTGCTCTATGTAAAGGTACTTTATTTAGTCCCCATAGATCTGTATACACTTGAATTAAAGTAACACTATCTCTAGTCAGAGGTCAAGGCCACTACTACAAATATAGGCCGACCAATATTAATTATCTGATAGATATCTCAAAACTCTTAAATATTTTATTACCTTTTGGTTTACTTCTGTGGTGAGACCTTTGTACCAGTCGTATTAAGAAATTTAAAATGCAACAAAACATGTATAGTGTTGTATCATAATGGTTATCATTAAATCATTGGGTTAATTTCAGATGGTTTCAGCATGTGGAGAAAAGAGATGGGGAGGGGGTGAATGGAAAGAAATGTAAATCAAGACAATACTAAGGTGATTGGCTCAGTGTGATTGTGTCTCAGGTGTGGGTGCTAATTTAGCAAGAGAGAGTTAAAAAAAATTAATTTCCAGAAAAGTCCTTTGTTTTCTCAGTGAGTAGCCATTTTTGAGTCTAGACAGTTTGACTTCCAGTCTTACAATATAAACGTTCAAAACACTCCAAGATTTTTTCTGAGCACATACAGTATAGCTTGATTTTTGTAGATAATGTGGCAGAAATAATTTAATCATGATCTCATAATTTTTCATAGTTGCATTTTGTCACGAAATGCTCTGAGACAAGGTTGAGGATCCAAATGCAGTTTTATTGAAAGGGTAATCCACAATCGTAATCCAAATCCAGACAAGGGACATACACTAACAAACAATCACAACAAGGCAGGGAACACAGGCAAAAGAGTAATCCACAGAACAGGCAAGAAATCCAAAACCAAGAGACACGAAACCAGGAGAATGCTCGAAATTGCAGAGTAACACTAAACAAGACTTTACAGATAATGAATGAGAAAACCAGGCTTATATGGGGTGAGCTAAACAAGATAATGAGACACAGGTGAATGTGATAATCAGTGAGTTATGTGGGCCAATCCCAATTCTACCCCTTACCCCTTCACTTTCCCCTTCCCCTCCGATTTGCGCATGTACGTGAAGGGGTAGGGCTGTCCCAATTCTCTTTTGGTTGGAGGGGGAGGGCTAGGGGGAAGGGCCAGATAGCCCTTCAAACGAAGATTTTTCGGGACCACACTTCAAACGAAGGGGTATGAGAAGTGTCACTGCATACACCGGCTACAGACGCAAAATGGCTGTCCAAGCGAAAAAGGAGACCCATGTAAGTATTTTTGGCTTTAATAAGTATTTTAACGACAAATAATGATTTGCTTTATGTTACATTCAATATTGTGTTCATATTTACGGTCAGTTTCTTCACAGAAACGTTTGTAAAAAAAAACGCTAAAATCACTAGTAGTACAGCCATTTTTAGTTAAGCCCAAATAAAAAATCCTGATTAAAACATTTTAGTTGAATGAACTATAAAACTAGTTGAGCAAACATACTTTTTTAAGTTGGAGTCAAGTTTGGACCAACTAAAACATTTTAGTTGAATGAACTAAAACTAGTTGAGCAAACATACTTTTTTAAGTTGGAGTCAAGTTTAGGCCAACTAAAAAATAATAATTGAAGCAACACTTTGAAGAGAGAAATTGAGTGAACGTAAAAATTCTGTGGAACTAGTTACTAAATAATAATTAGTTGAGACAACTTTAAATTTTTTACAGTGTATAGTTTGCTAACGATAGTCCCACAACATATTTTCATGTCTGACAACTGGTGAATGTAATTGCTGAAGGGAATTGGCTTATAATTTACCTTACATCTGCTATGAACGCATTGTTTTCTTTTGGTTATATGTGAACACGACAGCATCTTGTTGGCATCTTGGAAGTTGTGATAAACATCGGCGCATCTCCTGTGACGTAGGCGCTAACGACGACTTAATGACGTCTAACGGAGGCGTAGTGGTGTCCCATTTCTTAGGGGAATATTTTCACCCCTACGCCTTGCCACTCTGTTTCAAGGGTCAAGGGGAAGGCGAAGGGTTAGGGGTAGGGGAAGGCGAAGGCGAAGGGGTAAGGGGTAGAATTGGGATTGGTGCCCAGCTGGTGACCGTTACACATTCACTATTTACCCTTTTCCACCAAGGCAGTGCTGGTGCCTGTTCGGAGCCGGTGCCTACTCGCGAACCAGATCTTTGTGTTTCGACAGCCAAAATACCGGTTCTCGGCCAGGAAAATTGGTTCCAAAGCGTTCACCAACTCTTTGCTGGACTAGAACCGTTTTTTTACCACGTCATGCTTACGTCGGGGGCTGGGGTTATTGTCGAACTTCTTCTCAAACGTAACCTCCGTCTATAGTAATCCAGACGAGCAGCACAAATATGTTCTAAACGTCTTCTTCTGACCCCAATATAGGATCGCAAAGCCAGGAGAAACATTTGAAGAAAGACGATGTAGTCCGCCATTGTAATTGTTATGCTTCAAGTTGGTGAAAGACGTATGGCAACGTACACAGTGACGTAACAACATCGTTTGCTGGGCTCTCTAGTCAGTGGAAAAACAAACAGGTTCTGAGAAGGTTCGCAAGTTGAACCAACTTTGAACCAGCACCAGTTCCGAACCAGTTCTTTTTTGGTGGAAAAGGGGTATATGATGCATTCAGTTCCTATTAAGTCAAACAAAAAGAATGACACTGGTAGCAGAGTATATGTGCATATAAATATGGAAAAGAGCTTGTTTCACTCACAAAATATGCAGATTTTTTATTCCATAAACAGAAACACAACACTCAAATACAAACACACAATTTAATGCACATCTGAAATAACTCAGTAATAGAACAATTTTTCCAACACTTTATGGATGTAATCTTACATGTATAAAGTTGTTTTTGCCTCTGGCCTCCTGTCCACTGCTGTGATGTTAGTACAGTTTGTAGAAATCAAACAGAACATAACTAATCATGTAAAATAGAGTAAAGGTGTTAAGCGTGTTAATTCCAAACATAGCCAAGGAATCATTGCTGATCAGGATGAAGTCTGAGAGCTTGTCTGAAGTCTGAGAACTTGTGGTGCAGCATGGTCATTCATGCAGTTAGCGAGCAGCAATTCCGAAAAAAAAAAGTTGTGCAGGTCACATCGGCTAAATGCTCATTGCAGGAAGTGGGGTCAACAGTAAAAAAAAAAATCTAAATCCATTTAAACCTGTCACTAGTTGCATAAACTCCATAGACTGTCTTAGTGTCACAGTCGGTGGCTTTAATGAAGGGCAAGACGAAGGAGATACTCCAAATACATTTTTAATCCAAGAATCAAAATAATAACCAGGGGCCAGTTGTTCAAAAGCAATCTGATCGTATTTCGGCTATCGGATTGGATCAAATCTTTAAAATGGGTTGTTCAAAAGAAAAAAAGGATTCTGAAATCAGATTAAATAAAAATATCCAATCTTAGTTTTTATCTGGATCAAATCATCAGTTTGAGTTGTTCAGAACTTTTTAGTAAGATAGGGAGAACTTTGATCCAAAGAAAATATATATTTTTTAATTATTCTTACACAAGATTACACAGATCCCAGCAGAGGGGTGGATTTCAGGAAGAAGAAAAAAAAACGTTAAAACTGGTCAAAAATACATTTGTATCATGTAATATACAGACATATTTTTATTTTACTCTTGATTAGTTTAAAGGTGGGGTATGTGAGTCTCTTTTTTGTCCATTTTTTCAAAATCACTTGAAATCCTATTCATAACCCACTTACAGCCACTGAGTTAGAAGCACTGAAATGAAAATTAATCAATTTAATCATCTGTGGAACAGGCAGGACTCGACAAACTCCAGCCAATCATTTCCAGGACCACCTAGAATCATTGGACAAGAATCAAGTCCGTCAATCAAACGGTTGTACCATACCCCCATCCCCCTCGTGCGAATCAGGGCCAGCGTTGGAGGAAAGAAGGTAGGACCATTTGAGTTGTGTATTTTCAAAATCTGCCGGCCGTTTTGCAAATCCCATACCCCACCTTTAACTGTTAAAGATAAAAGTAGACATAAGGCTACCTTTTTAAGCCTAGTAAACCTACAGTAAAGGAAAAAAATAGATTTTGGTGCCATAAAATAATCCCCAAACAGCTATCAAACAAAAATATTATATTTAATTTAAAGTGTTTTTTTATTTTTTTTTATCACTGTTTGTAAACTACATTGGCACAATCATAAGAGATGAACCAGTCCTTTGTGAGCAAATGCAATGTTTCTCTGAGAGAATGCAAAAGCATTGAAATACCCTTTATATCTAAGTATCTGTGACGGAAAGACATAGTCGTGATGCAGCGCATATCGTTCTTTCTCAGGGAACCGGGTTACATACGAAGAGTTCAGATGCAAAAGCCTCTAAGTGCCATCTGAAATTTTCTTCTGATCATTTTTATCAAGCTTGTATATTTAAGTTCAGTAATTTCACTTAAATGACAGTGAAAATTACCTATTAATTTTAATTTAAGTGAAATTACTGACCTTAAATATACGAGGTTGATAAAAATGATCATTCTAGAAGAAAAATTCAGATGGCACTTAGAGGCTTTTGCATCTGAACTCTTCATACATAACCTGGGACGTCTGCTTTACAAAGCCTTGTCTGTACGTTGTGGTTGTTGCAAGTTTGAAGGTAAAACAACAACAACCATAAAGACCATCAGATTATTTAAAGGTTTTAAATGTGTTTAAAGGTCCACTGAAGTGCCTTGGAACGTGCAGCTTTGTATGATGCGTTGACGTAATTTCCACTGAAACAGGAAGCTAAGGCAGGACATATTGAATGGTTCCTCCTCCTTTTCAAATGGCCAATAGCATTTAGTTTACCTCACAGACTGCAAATCGTACTTGACAGCACCATGGAAGCAAATTCAAGAGATGTGAATAAATTCTAGCCATCTCATTCCTAAACAACGTACAATTGGAAATCTGTAACAAGGTGTGGGAGGGAGGGAAGATATGTGTACAATCACAGTTTTCGGAAAAAAATTATATTACGATGTCCAGAAATGAATTTCAATAGTACTTTGGGTTTAATTTACCATTTAATGAGATGTACTAAATATGTTGTTAGTGCCGAGAATTTTCACGTGAATAAACCCGTGAAAATATTTTTGCTAAGCGTGTCGGAGGTTCTGGGTTCTAATCCACACTTTGTATAGTTTTTTTTTTCCTCATCAAAACCGAATATGTTTATCAGTGGTTGTATAAGCAGGGACACATTTGTGTGTGTTTTGTTTTGTAATTTCAAACAAGTTTCACGTTAAGTGGTTTTTAATTCTCTGTTTTTATTTTAAACTGATGTATTAAATAAAGTTGTGCTTCTTAAAAATAGAGGGTGAGAGTAAGGGTGGGTGGAACTGAAACCGGGAGGGTTTAGGGAACAGCCATTGGTACCATTTTGCACTTGCATGAGGTTGAGGTTTTAAATGAATTTGAAGTGCCACTATCTGTAATTGATTCTGGGGTTTGTCACCAATGAAGTGAGTGAATTCACGTAGTGCTCTGTGTAGTTCTACGGCTTTCCAAGTTGTGTTTAGCTTGTCCTTGTAGTCCCCTCTGTTAATAAAACGACATGTTTTGATTAAAGTTGTGGTGGTGTGTTGTCTTCTGGTGCCAGACCATACTGGCTTAAATAATTAAAGGTGGCAGCAGCCTATTAAGGAAAACATTTTACAATATTTGTACTAAAAGCTAAAAAAGTTCAATGTTGATTTCAGGGGGCCTTTAAGCTGCTGTTTTACATAACAAACACTGTAGTGTAATAGAAATTCGAGACTGGAAGTTTGGGTCTGGGACATGTAGCTAATAAGAATTCCCTGGAATTTAGCCTAAAATGGGACTATTTTACCAATAACACTAGGACAATATCAATACCAAACATGAACACCGAACATTAAGGCCTTATGACATAAACATAAAGTGAACTTTTGTTGACCTGAGTAATTGAAGAGGAGGAGAGAGCGACAGGCATGCAATTTTTGCCCAGTGGAATGTGAAAGCATTAGGTTGGTCTTTTCCTGTTAGTGTTCTGCTGTTGGCATGATAACATTTCCATGTGACAACTATAGCACCGGTTTCACAATTTTGAATATATTCACTTATGTAATAGAAATATTCCCAAACCAACATTTAGTAGGTTCTCAATATGGAATCCTGTTTCCACCACGGAATAAAAAGTAGCCTAATTGCTACTGACTTTTCAAAGAATTCTGACTTCTCCACATCGCCATTCCTAATTCATATTTCGCAATTCGCACTTTATTTCTCGCAATTGTGACGTCCCCCCTCACAATTCCGAGAAATAAACTCGCAATTGCGATTTCAAAAGGACTAATGGAGGCGAGGTAAAAAAATAAATAACCGAAACTTCCATTCTTACATATTCTAGTGCAATTTTCTTCTGATGTTTGTGAGGGTTTGTTTCAGGGGTTCCGTGGTCTTGGCAGCCACAGAGCGGCGCAGGAGTGAGAGTGTGTGTGTGTGTGTGTGTGTGTGCGTGCGTGCGTGTGTGCGTGCGTGCGCGGGGCGGCTCCAGTTTCAAACACAGCGCCCATCTTTAACACAACACAACCGGACAGACTCCGTCCCGTAGCGAGATACCGCTGCTCTTGTAAGTTATGCTCTTAAAAACTCATTATTCTCCGTGAATGGTTGTGAATACCGCTGCTGTCTTTGATTTAATCATGTTGGGGATAGGCTACATTGTAAAACTAACGCTCTAGTGTTAGAATGAAACAATGTCGCTCGCGCATCATCTATCCTTATATTAAAGCCGCCCGTATATCGTTGTCTTAATGCCGTTTACCGCACTTAGTTTGCTCTGTTTTGTAAACTTTTCTCGTAGTTCGTCACGCCAGCAGCCTGTTGCTTCATCGGTGCACTGTACGAAAAGCGGATTTTATTCCCAACAGGCCAGAGGACACAAAGAGATCAGCGCGATCTGCGAGTAACGGGACATACTGCAATGTCCCAAAGCAGGCACTTTTATGTACCAAGGGTGGATTTTTGCTATAGGTGCACAATAAAGCTATTATTACTTTCAAAAACTACTTTTGAAATGACTTGGCTTTTATTGTTTTACCCTTGTCCTAGATCCAGATTAGCATTCTTAAAACATGGAAATAAAATAAGTATTACATTTTGAAAAAGACTAAACAATGAGCTAAATTAACAAAGTATTTAAATGATTACACTTTTTCAGATCTATTTTTACACAAACTACACCTCACCCTTGAATTGTGCCATCATTTCCAGGACCAGCAACAATTTGCCCCTACATTTAGTGTACTTGGTTACCATGGAGACAACTGTTTAAGTGACAAACATGAGATGAAATGTAAAACATGTAGAAAATGAGCATTGTTGGTTAGTGTTATAAACAATGAATAAGCAATTTTAGCGAATTCTGCAACAAACAAAAAAAAAACAATCATACTATGTATCATGTAACAAGTAAAGTGTTTCCAATGGGAGTTTTCTTTAAAGTCCAGGGCCAAAAAAAACCCCACAAAATTAACCAAAATGTTTCGAACAGCTGCTGTGAGAACACCGTGTCTTATGCAGATAACATGCCAAATATGTGTAACTTCAAATTGTGATATCTCATTCATTGCTTTATCTCTCTGTAATTGCAGGGTAGTAAATACTACTTTTTTAAACTAATTTAGCTTTGATCTGTTTTTGAATTTCTTCAGAAATGGCACATGCATCAGTTTGAAATGGCTGGTCCTGGCTGCATGTTGTCTCCTACTATGTGTAGGAGGGAAAAGACTTGATCTCCTTCAGCTTCTTGTTGTAGATGTTGCCGTCACCGTTAATTAAAACTGTTGGGAAGCGTCACATAAGAGGTTAATCCTCACGTAAGAGCATTAGTCCATATGAAGACAGCAGCGAGGCTAAATAGAGGGCGGATATTTGCTATGCTGTTGTTGTGTGTGTTGATGCTATGCTTATGCAGTGGTTTTCACATGTTTTTGTTTTTTTAAATATCTATTTAATTGTGATGGTTTTATGCACTTGGCAATAATACAAAGGGTGAAACAAATAGTTGTAAACAGTGTTTATCTTTGTTGCAAATGAACTTGTATTTAACAGAGTCTGCGTTGTTTTTTTTAATTTTTTTTACAGTGTTAGGTTGGTAAGATTTTAATGCTTTTGAAAGAAGTCTCTTATACTCAGCAAGGCTGCATTTATTTGATCAGAAACACAGTAAAACAGTGATATTTTATTTCAATTGAAAATAAATGTTTTCTGTTTGAATATAATTGCAAAATGTAATCATTACTTCAGTATTCAGTGTCACATGATCCTTCAGAATCCTTCTTGCTGCTCAAGAAACAGTAATTATTCTCAATGTCAAAAACATTTGTGATGCTTCATATTTTTGTGGAAACTATTTTTGATTAATAGAAAGTTCTAAAGGAAAGCATTTATTTGAAACAAAAATCTTTTGTGACAATGTAAAAGTATTTACTGTGATTGCTGCTACCATATCAGAAACAGCCTAAGCATCAAGATAGCAGCGCCTCGTCAACACAAAATGCTACAGACACTGTCCAGACTGCTGATAGGGAAAGTATTTTTTATCACTGGCCAACCACTTAGGGCCTGCTGATGGCAAATAACGCATGTTGGGCTGTTTTACCTCAGCATTGGTAAATCTTGTCTACCTCCCATTGTAGTCAGTGTTGATAAAAACTCACATTAGTGTGTGCTTAAACCCACAATGCAGCTATTCACTCTAGTCATGTCGCTTACAAGCGTCTCTAAGGAAACCAGACCCAGCCTCTGTGTCCCATCGTCATGGGAACCACGAGGTGGTCAGATGAAAGCTTGTCTGCCTGCGAGTCACCTGACCTGTCTGAGATTTAAGACTAGTGCTGTAATATGCAGTTTCTATATGAACTGGTACACTGTTCATTTACGACAAAAGGGAGAACTAAATCTGTTTGCATTAGGTTTTTCGTTTTGAGAATTAAATTATTTTATTCCTGTAAAGCCTGACATCATGAAACAAAAATAAGAAAAATCAAAATTTTTGAAATGGAATAGTTTATTAAACCTTTAGACAAAATACAAAGGAAAATCATAATAAAGTGTTATGTTTTGTATCATATTTGATACGTTAGGCTTTTATGGCTCATATAGTATGATATAGTGAGAATATAAAAACACCTACATTTTATTCAGAGGCCCAAAAGGAGCAAAAATGTGTACATTTGGTGTAGATGCTGATATTTATTCTATATGGACAAAAGGTAAGATGAAATTCTGATAGCTTGTAATGTAGGCTAAATCAGTGAGATCTTCATAACAGTATAACAGACTACTTACAAAAAAATTATATACTTATCAGTTGTCACTCTTTATCTGCTAATAATATGTCTTAGTAAGATGCCATTTAAATGCTTAGTTTTATGATCTAAGCTCTGTAGTAGTTTAAAAAAAATGCAGTGCAATACAATTATGATTGAGAGATGAACAAATAAAAGTTTCTCAAAAGCCTGATGGATCATATTTGATACTTTATTTTTTCACACAAAAAAATGGTGTATGGATAATCAAGTAAGCCTAAGTTCTTTAGTCCTTTAAATGTTAATCTTGTAATATTACTAACAATAAGTTATTCTTACGTTTACTTTATAAAAATCAGGAGGCCTAAATATTTCACAGCAAAAAGACGTTTTACAATTATACTAAAAGGCCTTTTACTTACTAAAAATGTATGAACTGTCAATCAGGCAACAGCATGATAGTGTGCAACAGGTTTTTCAGCAAAGTTCATGTTGATAATTTAGATGCCTTAGAAATGTATGTATCACATATGATGTAGTAGTAGATGCAATAAATTAATAGATACAGAAAAAACATGAGTGTTGTAAGTCAAGTGCACTTGGAGCTAAATGTGAATTTTTGTTGATTTCAGGCATAACTTGAAACCCAGGTAATGAGGGAAGACATTAGAGAGAGGAACGAAGGCACAAGATGATCGAAACAATGGGTAAGGTCATTTATTTTTGGTCATAACATTTCTGTGGAAATATGGCCTCTGATGTCTTATTGTACTGTGCAGGATTGTGGGTAATTGGTTGTGAACAGGAGGGCATTTGTGCTCCTCTGTAGAATGAGATGGCGTGACACATCAGTCTCAGCAACAGCAACAGTCTCTCTGGGTTTCTGAAACTCAAACTGCGTATTGCATTTAAAATCCCTGTAATTGCAGGTACATTTTTATTTGTGGTAGAAAAGTTTAGTAGTATTACACTAAAAGATACACAAATGGGAATCTTAACCATTCTTGTTGTGCGAAGTGCAGTAAGATTGAGAAAATGTCAAGCAGCCTCTCAAGAAAACCAGAGTCATATTTAACCCCAAAATCAAATGAAAAATAAATAAATATGTGGGAGGCTGCATTTCCTTTAAGCAAAATAAAATTTAAATTATTATTATTATTAAATAAAAATAATACTACTCTGCAGTGACCTGAACAAGTTTGCATGTTTGTAAGATTTTTGTTCTCTTTCAAACATTTGTCACACTATGGGAAACATGCCTGGCGTGACCAATCCTGGAAGAACCAATTAGACAACAGTGATGCGGGAGTCCTGCCTCCCTACTATACATTGTTGCTAGCATTCCCCAATTAATTTTCGTTCTCTTTCCCGTGAAGATCCTATTTGGAATGTCCTATCATTTGCAGAACCTCGCAAGGGGTGGCCTCTAAACTATTCAAGGACCAGCTATTATCTTAGGTATGTCGCCAAACGCGGCTGCTTTTCTGAGGAAAAATTCACTGTTAAAGTGAATATCTTTCTTTCTGCTGTTTTTCTATTTCTTGTGGTGGGGACCAGGAAATCAAGTTCTCACTTTCTTTCTCAAGCAGTTACAGCTCCTTTTTCTCAGTTACACCGCTAATAAGACCCTTAATCGAGAGGCATGTTGTGGTGATCTGGTTAATAGCCTGGTGTTCCCATCTCTGTTATGGCGACTGTGAGCACATCCATATTTCTTGCCTCTCACCCTGATGCAGAGTGTTTGGGAGTTAGACACACACAGGATGCGCTTGCTAATCCCTTCATTTCCCGTTAAGGGTTTTAGAACGCAGAGGACGAGTCGCAGTCACGACTAAAGGGACCCAAGTTTTTCAGCACCTCCCGTGGATATAGATGAGGTTGCTCCTTAGCTCTGGTGAGAGCTGATGGATGAGATCTCTCCTAAACTTCATCCCCCTCTTTTCATCAGACTCCTTGGCGGGGGACAAAGAGGAGGAGGAGGAAGATGATGAGATGATGATTGCTCGTCTCTTGGAAGAGGATTTTGAATAGGTCTGGGCAATATGGCCAAAAATATTTTTATATCAGTCGATATCGATAATTAGCACGATAAATGTCAAATCTTTATTTCTTTCAAGTTTAAAAGGCAGATTTTTGCTCCCAAGTGAAAGTTGTAGAAACCAGAGCGTTAATTGTGGTTTTAAACTACTCTTTACTGTCAGAACATATCATGAGAAACACTTGCCAGACAGGTGAAAATTTCACAAATCTGAGGTAGAACATTCAAACATTTGTCATTTTTCCTTAACAAAATAAATATCTTTATTGGAAAATGAATGTCTTAGTTTCTGCATGTGCTAATGGGGGATATTGTTTCAAGTCTTGAAACAGGTTTGTGTTGCCTAACTTTGATGGCAAGATGACGGCATCTTCAGCACAGTTTGCAGTGCAGGCTTACATGTTTTGTCTCAAAACACATATTTGACAATGAGTTGACGGTAATATTATCGGTAGAGTTAGATGCAGATTTACTATGTTAAATTTATGTTCATTAACAAAAACAGTAACATCTGTTAAAAAAAAAGTAACGACCTTATTTTTATTTGGTAAAATGTAATATTCTGACTGTTTGAGTTTTATTCAAATTAACCATTGGTCATCCACCATCATGCATTTAGATCATGATAACCACAGATAAAACCAAGCATAGCCTACAGCACCTCACTATCATAGAAAATGTAGGCTAACTTTATGGTTTCTATGGTATTTGTATGAAAAACAGTAGCCTAAATAATTAAATACTGTAATTAAATTCCATTAGTCCTTTAATATATTGTCTACATTAATAATATAATACAATTCAATATGTATATTTCACATTTCATGGTGTAGTTAATATACTAGGGCTACGCTTACGTTACAGTAAATCCATGGTAAATGATGGGAATTTGTAGACGGAAACCTTCTGACTGTATTGTTGCGCACAGTGTTTCTCCTGTTCATCAGCACTGTTTCATCTGCCTTTAAACTGGTTTAAATCACTGAGACATTAGTGTTCTTCGGTGAATTCAAGCGCTTCTCACTGGATCTCGTGACCGAGACCGATCAGAGTAAACGCATCTGCTCTAGTGAGCTCGCGCTGCTGTTTGGACTTTGAGCCGAGCGGATAAATGGTCAGTGTGGCACGAGTTTTGTTCCGCTTTTGGTGCAAAAACATTATCGAACATTTATCGAACTCTTGATATCCTTTTATCAAGAAAAATAATAAAGCGATAATTATCGTTTTCTCGGACAGCCCTAATTTGGAAGAAGATGAAGAGAATGCTATCTCCCCTCCTCATCTTTCTTCTTGACCTGGCAGTGCCATAGATGAGTCCCCCTCCCTCATTCCAGGGGAATTGAACCTTATTGAAATGCATAAGAGAGCAGCTTCTAAACTCTCTATCAACTGGCCAGGAAGAAGCAAGAAGGCCAGGACATGTAAAGGGAGTTATATGATGGGAAGAGGCTGTCATGATGCACTTCCCCAGTCAAGCAACTGATTCCAGCCGTCCCAGCATGCATTTCAGAGATGTAACATTTCTGGGACAAGCCATTCTTACATAGGGTGCCTGTAAAAATTATCTAGGCTGGAAATTCATAATATGGAGGAATTGGGGATGTCCAAACTCCCATCTACCAACCTTCAAACCCTGTGCCTCCTATGTTGTTTCACCCGACAGAACCCACTCTGGATGCGGAACCTCAACAATCACCTCAGAATGTACAAGATCAAAATGCTGACTTTAAGGCTGTTATCTCACTTTATTCGTCCCAAAACCTTAGAAGGATGCATATTTTCACATAAGCATCTACCAAGCACACAGAAAATTGCTCAAGTTTGCCTATCAAGGCACAGCCTATGAATATTTGATGTTTCCTTTTGGGCTCTCATTAGCCCCGAGATTGTACAGCAAATGTGTCTAAGCAGCTCTGACACTGCTGAGAATAGTGGGTCTCGAAGATCTTCTCCTCTGTGCTCTGTCACAGCAGCAGGCAGAAGATTGATACACATGTGCTTGTCTCATTTATAAAACTTATAAACTCGTTAAAAATAAACGAGATGAAAATCTGCATGGTGCCCACACAAGAGATACTCAACCTAGGTCTCAGACTGAACTCAGACCTGTATCAAGCGTTTCAGTCAGAGGAGCGCATCAGGTCAATTCGCGACTGTTAATCCATTTTTCAGAAGGGCAAGAAGGTCCCATTCAAACTATGTTTACGTCTTTTGGGACTGATGGCCTCTACTGCCTCGGTTATTCCTCTGGGACTGTTGTGAGTGAGAGAGTTTCAGCACTAGACAGCAGCGCAGCATTTGTGTCCAAAACACCACCTCAACCACAAAGTGATAGTATCATCACTCGGCATGCATGCTCTGCGTCACTGGAAAGATTGTGCGTTTATCGAATCAGGGACTCCACTAGGGGCAGTCTCTGAGAAAGGTTGTGATGATGGATACGTTGCTCACAGGTTGGGGTGCAGTGTGTGAGGGCAATAGCAAAAAGAATTGACCCATCTCGCTACAGACGGCACACATAAACTTCCTAGAACAGTTAACAGTGTTTCTGGCATTGAAACATTTTGTACAGTTCCTAAGGAACCACCACATTTTGAGCAGATCAGATACACATTCTCCTCAGCTTCACAGTCTGGCATCAAAACGGGAATAATGAATATGGGGGCGAATCTCCTGCCAAGAGGGAATCCTCTGTATGGTAAAGGGACTCTCCTCCCTCAGATAGTGAGCCAATTGTGGAAGCTGCCATTTATCCTTTCACCTCGCACCGAAACACTCACTGCCCTCTATTATTTCTCTCTGGCTAGAGTAGGTACGCTATGGGAGTGGATGCTCTAGCGCACCCATGGCCAAACTCACTATTTTCTGTGTTTCCTCCACTGAGTCTGATCGTACAGCACTAAAAGAGGGAGGACCAAGGGAGGTTAAACTTGAATGTTAGGGTTTTGCCTTCAAGGGTGATTGAGACTATTCAGAATGTGAAAGCGGCTTCAACGCATTTTGCATATAATCGAATATTAAATGTGTTAGAGCGGCAAGGCACACGTAGACACAGTATTCCTTTTCTCTGTCCTCTGGTGTGTGTTCTCTGCAGGATCTTTAGATAAGGGCAGAGCCTTTTACACTTTTAAGGTTTATCTTGCCACATTTTCTGCGTGCCATGTGGGGATTGACAGGAATACCATAGGTAACTCCCACTCGTATGAAGATTTATGAGGCTTATTTTACTACAGGCTGCTTTATTATTGGCTTTCAATCACAAAACGGGATAGTGAACTTCACGCTTTGTCGATTCATAAACCCTGTATGCAGTTTGATATGGATTACTCAAGAGTAACTAATCCAGCGTTTGTGCCTAAAGTGCGTGAGTCATCGATCTGTTTAAATAAAAGAGAATAGATAGATTCAGAGAATAGTTACAAGCTTCGTGTTTGTTACATACATCATTGAGTTGGTTGACATGCCTGCTTCGGACAGTATTTCTGCAATACAAGAGTTGTCTATATCCCATAGTGAGATACCAAACAAATGGTTGAAAAAGAAGTTTAGGTTACTTGCGTAACCCCGGTTCTCTGAACACAGAAGTGAGGTATCACACCACACTTCTCTCCTTGCAGTTGCAAGGAGAAGAGATATGCTGAGAATGAAGTGGGGACTACTAGCAGCGATATATTTTAGGGATCGCATCACTGTTGTGATTAGTCTGTCTACTGACAAATGTGGTGTAATTGGTGCATCTAGGATTGGTCACACCCGAGGGGTTTCCCATAGTGAGATACCACACTTCTGTTATCAGAGAACTGGGGTTTGGTAATGGTGCTTTTCCACTGCATGGTATGGCTCGGCACAGCTCGGCTCGCTTTGCTTTTCCAATGCGTGGTACGATTTGGCTCAATGCGGCTCGGCTCGGCTCGCTTTACTTTTCCAATGCGTGGTACGATTCGGCTCAACGCGACTCGGCTCGCTTTGGCTTGGTTTGCTTTTTCACTACAGTTTAGTACCGCTTAAAAGTGGGTAGGATTATAGACTGCTCATTAAAGTTGCTGAACTTGTTCATTCCAAAAATCTGCTCCTCGGCTACCAACGAAAGAAACGTCGGCACCTTGTCTACTGACCAGTCTATTATTTTTTTTAAATAGTTAATTTTTGTAAAAATTTTCAAGCAAGTAATTTAATAAAAATTGTGTGGACAAATAATACTGTGGTGGCTGTTACTGACTATTTAAATCTAGCGCTTTTGGTGTCTTGTGTTGCAAATCCAATGACGTTGGTAGTGACAATTCTCTCTGACCAATCAGTGATCTGTAGTGTTTTTGCGTCACATTTTCGTATCGGTATGGTACACTTGGAACCTCAACAGAGATCGAAGTGTAGTATGGCACACTTGGAACCTCAACAGAGATTCGCATTGCCGAAGCGAGCCGTACCATGCAGTGATACGCTCCACTATTCTTCAGATGTGCTCGTAAAGTCAAACTATTGTATATCGATATAAACTGTTTTGCCTCATCTTATTTTGTTTATTAAAAATAAATTGTAAAAATTCAATATACTGCCCAGCCCTAGCGGAAAGAAAAATAAAGTTGAACGAATGTTTCACTCTGTGTGAAAGTTTTCTTGGACCTGCTGGTGGTTGTGGGATTGTTTACAGTCAGTGGTTTCTGAAGAGGTACAGAACTCCACATACTCCACACACACTGGTTTAGTCACACTCCGTGAGAATGGAAATGACCTCGACTAGTTCACACAAACCTGGAGGCTAGAATGGGTCTCTAATGCCCTCAGCAGGAGCGCAATGCCTGAGTCCCAATAGCAGGATTCTGGGGCTTATCCAGGCGTTAGCCAGGCATGGCTGCACAAACCAGTCACACACAACAACTCAGTCCCCTCATACTGCATTTGCATACAAACACACTGCATACCTCTCTGACAGTTCATAAATAAAGGTAGGTATTAGGGGTGCAACGGTACAGATATCCCACGGTACGGTCCGTACCTCGGTTTTTGGGCCACGGTCTCGGTTCAGTTTCGGTACATGTTTTGTGCAGAAAGAGACTGCTATTTCATCCCAAAAATAAGTTTTATTTTTCATATGAGCATAAACAGAATGTCACAGTAGGAAGAACATCAATGTGTATGGAATAAATGAACACTCTAGTCTGTACTGAACAACACTAAGTAATACAACCTCTTCAACTACCACTTATGAAATACAAAATGTAAACAAACACACTTTAGAATATTCAAGTGGATCCCAATTCCAAACCTTGATAACTGGTATATGAAGTGATCAATGTGAAAGAAAAAGTGCACTTTTACCTTTAAACAAACAAATTAGCTTGTGGTTTAAATAAAAAAAAGCAGAGCAAAATAATATAATAAAAAAAAATATTATCGGGGTGTCATTGGTTGTTGCGTTAAATCTTACCCAGATACAATAGTGCTATTTTCTGATTGGCTAACAACACCAGACGAATCCAGACGCGCTTGATTCCTGCCGGTTCCACAGTGAGAGCGGCGCGGCCAGAGTTTTGGGCGCTGCTGCGGCATATTAAATATATTACAAATAGTTTTTCAGCGTGAGAAATACAATGTGTGGCGGGAGAGCGTGACAAAAGACCGAAATGAGTGACTGTCACGCTCAATGCGTGACACTTGAGAGCCCTGTTAGTAATAAGAGCCAGTGAGTGACAGAAGTTTGCGTGTGGGTGCACAACAGTGATTGATTGGACACATTAACTTGCGGGGGCGGGCTTTCGTCTCTGGACAGGCAAACGCAGCTGAAGGCGTGTAAAGCAAAAACTAAAAGGATCAGCGCGAACTCAAAGGCAAAACCGAAGTCCCGCGGGACACGAGGGTAGATTGTCCCGTGCAGGGCTGACCGAACGGTCCGGGATTTTACCGTGTACCGTTGCATCCCTAGTAGGTATGCTTTTTTAAAATGGTTAATTTGTACCTTTTTGCTTTCATTTGATCTGACAGTTGAGAACCACTTGTGAATTTGAATGTGCACTCTTAAAAAGTATATTTTTAAAAACTGTTCTTGCGGATAATATAATATTAATGAAGTAAAAGGCCACTTAAGTGCATTTAAACCACTTTCATGTTTGTTCCTTAACACACTTAAGTACACTTTTAAAAAGTGCACTTTGTATCAATGTGAAATTAAAAGTTTTACTAATGTTCTCATTAATTTACGGAGAACGAAATAAATAGACTCGTTAAATAAATAGACTCGTACAGAGCTTTCAGCGTATATCCCTATCCTAGAGAGTGTTAAGTGCTACTAAGTGCTAATGTTGTTTTCTGTCTAGATATGTAATAGACATTTTGAAAAAGAAAACCTCAAAAAGACAGAAACTCACCTGTTCACCGGCAATTTTCCTGAACTGTAGGCAAAGGCAAGCACACGTTTCCAAATCAGTGCTTCTCCCGGTAGACTAGCGCTAAATTAATCCCCTAGCTTAGCGCCATCTACTGTTTTAGAAGAGGTAGTTGCTCAACTGCATTTGTGAGAAGATCTGCCTGGACACATTTGTGAGAAAATCGAGCCGAGAGATCTCATAAAAAGCCAAGTGTCTCACAATCATAACAGACGGATATGCATTTGAATGCACTAGATTTGGTATTTGTTCAAAGGTTACATGCAATTTGTTGGATGGTTTGTATTTATTTGTGAAATATTATCTAGGCTCATTTATTTATATTCATATTTGTAAAACACAATATATATTTGCTACTCCACTGCATTTTCGCTCAAAAAACCTTTGTACTTGCACATTGAGTCGAGTTTTCCTTTGCAAAGCAGATCGAGTTTGTTTGCAAAATGCTGGATTTGTTTGTTTAATTATGGCACAAAATTGACATCATACTATATGCCCTATCAGTCTTGGTTGTAGAAAATAAAGTTTTAGTACTTGGAGTTACCACAGTTACAGTGGGGTCCACAAATATCGGTACGCTTGGTAAATTTGAGCAAAAGTTTAAATTTGTGTTTGCAGTTTCTCCTCTTAGTCTTTCATTCAAAATATTCACAAAAATCTAACCTTTAATTAAAGTCAAAATGGTTGGAATCAAACAATTTTCCCCTGAAATATATGTATTCCACAATTATTGGCACCCCTTCATTTAGTACTTAGTGCAACTTCGCTTTGCCAAGATAACAGCTCTGGATCTTCTCCTATAATGCGTAATAAGGTTGATAAACATCAAAGAGATCTGAGACAGTTCCTTTATGCTTTATACAGAATCTCTCCAGATCCTTCAGATTCAGAGTCCATGCTTTTGGACTCTTTTCTTCAGCTCATCCCACAGGTTTTTTAATGGGGTTTGGGTCAGGGGACTGCTATGTCCATGGCAAAAACTTCATTCTGTGGCCAGTAAACTATTCCCAGTCAACACGTGAGATTGTGCGATGATCGCAGTGACATCACACCATTATCATACTGTGATACTCACAGTGTTAGCAATATGTAAGCTCGATGTGAATTCAAAATGTTGAGCAGTGAGTGACATCACACCATTCTCATACTGTGATACTCACAGTGTGAGCAATACGTGAAATTGTGAATTCAAAACGTTGAGCAGGTTTAGAGGAGGCAGTTCAAATGTCGGTCACTGGGGGGATTATACTTCCTGTGTCTCAATACTGGAAAAAAATGGAAATACTGCAGAATTTGTTAGCAAACCGTTTTCTGCTGTACAGTTATGTTCTGGACTCAGCATGGAATTGTTACACTGGAGAAATGTTGAGTGGTCTCTTTAATTGCTATTCACATACTCTAAAATGATATTATAATTCCAATATGCACTGACCAGAATCTGAATGTATCCATCAAATAAAAATATTTGTGTTAAATGCCAATACCATGCTGAAAAGAATACAAAATTAATAAACTGAGTGATTCCAATAGGGTCCCTGAGCCCTAACAAAGAAATATAATAGGACCTTCTGCATTATGAAATTTTTCTTGCACTTAACTAACAGAATGATAGTTTAACAGAATGATATCCTCAGAATCACAACCTGTAAGTATGAATAATTATTGATGTATATATTTTCTACCGGTTGAAATATTGATCTGAGTTGAAATATTTTATTAGCTCTTTAAACGCAAAGCTTCCGCGGAGAGAGAAGTTGCTAGCGCGAAAAGTCCAAACTAGACGGACATTCAAGAGATATGGTTTACAGTCATAATACTTATTACACAGCATTTCACCACATAAATAATTATGGGGATATAATTGATTAATATTATACATAAATAAATATATTGATTTCAGATTAAACTGTTTTAAAATCTTACCTGTTTATATTTTATAATCCAACAGTATACAAAACAATAGTAACTAAATGGCAGCACCTGCGTTTGTATGAAACAAGAGAGAGCGAGTCCACGATACTGGATGGCATAATTAAAAAATCTGTATACAAAATATTGATTTGACTGAGTTTTAATATTCTATTAGCTCACCAAATGCAAAACTTCCACGAAGAAAAAACATTCCTAGCAGGCGTATAGCACTGCTGACTTCAGTAACCCGGATGAGCCTCCGTTATCTGCTTTGAGTGGTTGTTATCTGGGAACTTACCGCTGGATGGCGCTATTGACCAATCAGAATCAAGTATTCCACAGAGCTGTGTAATAAATTAGAAATATACACATTGGTTTGTTGATGAACATACTCTTGTTAAGGCGGCTGGTGAGGAATTACAGTTGCAACATCTTATAATGTACCTCAAAATGATGAGTGTATCATTGAGAAACGTCCTGCTCAAGTCGTCCTTGCGATGGAGGTTTGGGTTGAGCAACTAGTTCTTCCAATGTTTCATCATCGGACTCGCGCTCAGATTGATGTGGTAAAATCGACGTAATCTTAACTGTCTTTCATTGTGTACAATCCCTGAGCTTTAGGAAGCCTCCAGATGGAGCTGAAGTTCAGTTATTGTAATGGGCGTTTAGCTTCCACCACACGCTGTAAGCGGTAGACCAATCACAACAGACTGGCCCATCTGGCCAATCAGAGCAGAGTAAGCTCATGGAAAGGAGGGATTTAGAGAGACATGGAATCATGGAAAATGTGGTGATGTGCAATGTACACTCACCTAAAGGATTATTATGAACACCTGTTCAATTTCTAATCAACCAATCACATGGCAGTTGCTTCAATGCATTTAGGGGTGTGGTCCTGGTCAAGACAATCTCCTGAACTCCAAATTGAATGTCAGAATGGGAAAGAAAGGTGATTTAAGCAATTTTGAGCGTGGCATGGTTGTTGGTGCCTGCAGCCAGATGGGCCGGTCTGAGTATTTCACAATCTGCTCAGTTACTGGGATTTTCACGCACAACCATTTCTAGGGTTTACAAAGAATGGGGTGAAAAGGGAAAAACATCCAGTATGCGGCAGTCCTGTGGGTGAAAATTACTTGTTGATGCTAGAGGTCAGAGGAGAATGGGCTGACTGATTCAAGCTGATAGAAGAGCAACTTTGACTGAAATAACCACTCGTTACAACCGAGGTATGCAGCAAAGCATTTGTGAAGCCACAACATGCACAACCTTGAGGCGGATGGGCTACAACAGCAGAAGACCCCACCAGGTACCACTCATCTCCACTACAAATAGGAAAAAGAGGCTACAATTTGCAAGAGCTCACCAAAATTGGACAGTTGCAGACTGGAAAAATGTTGCCTGGTCTGATGAGTCTCGATTTCTGTTGAGACATTCAGATATTTTCTTGGCACCGTTTAGGCCCCTTAGTGCCAATTGGGCATCTTTTAAACGCCACAGCCTTAGGACTGGGGCAGTATGGATTTTTTCTTACCGCGGTTGAAAAGCAAGAAATTCCCGCGGTATTGCGGTAAACCGCTATTAGCACCATCCCGTGAAAAACTGCGCCCCCCTCCCCCCCGCACGCGTGCGCGTGCAAAATACATCCCGCGTGCACACAAGCGCACACACAAAAGGCTAGCCTTGTTTATACTCGACGCGTCCGCATGAGCGCGAGTCTCCGCTAACTCCGCACGTAGCTCCCCAGAAGGACGAGGCGTTTATACTTGACGCGCTCGCCGTTGTGCTATTCTGTGAAGACGTCGTGTGCTATTCTGTGAAGACGTTCTGTGAAGAATAACGTGAGAAGAAGAAAGGTCCACACGTGACAATGTTTATTTTAGTACATCACCACCAATAACACTACAAAAAGAATTGAGTAAAATCCAGTAAACCCTGAGATTATTACCTCAGTGATATTAGAAGAAAATATGTGGATATAAAAACATGTAGGCCTATGTATTTCATACAACTCAATTAACGATCTCTTAAATATTTCTTATTTCACTAAACAATTAGGTTTCATGGACATTTTATAAAACATGGAACTTTATTTTGATTAAAATGGCTTATGTCTGCTATAGGCTCATTTTGTAAATGTAAGAAACTAATTTAAGACGCACAAACTGGGTGCCGGTGCAGTGAGACATACATGCTTGCTCAGCCAGATTTGGCTCGAAGTTGTTCATCTTCGGATGCGGGGCCGTGCGCGATGTTACAAAGAGTCTTGCGCACCCAACGCGCGCGACCGCCCACACAGCAATGACGTAATTTTTGCCTCGCGCACCTTCGCGCTCGTGCGGACGCGTCGAGTATAAACAAGGCTTTAGGCAAGTGAACTTAATAAGGAACATGTTTATTCAACATTTATTATTTCACATTTAGAACAGGAACATTTAGAACAGAAATGGAATGATGTCTAGACAAAACGTGCACATGTGCAGGCACTTTTTTTTTTTTTGGCGGTGATGACGGTGATGAGCTCAGACCCGCGGTAGGGGTCACGTGACCGCGGTATTGCGGTAATGCGGTAACCGTCCCAGCCCTACACAGCCTACCTGAGCATTGTTTCTGACCATGTCCAATGTCCATCCCTTTATGGCCACCATGTACCCATCCTCTGATGGCTACTTCCAGCAGGATAATGCACCATGTCACAAAGCTCGAATTATTTCAAATTGGTTTCTTGAACATGACAATGAGTTCACTGTACTAAAATGGCCCCCACAGTCACCAGATCTCAACCCAATAGAGCATCTTTGGGATGTGGTGGAACGGGAGCTTCGTGCCCTGGATGTGCATCCCACAAATCTCCATCAACTGCAAGATGCTATCCTATCAATATGGGCCAACATTTCTAAAGAATGCTTTCAGCACCTTGTTGAATCAATGCCACGTAGAATTAAGGTAGTTCTGAAGGCGAAAGCGGGTCAAACACACTATTAGTATGGTGTTCCTAATAATCCTTTAGGAGAGTGTATATTATGAGAAAATTAAACCTGTTGTTGGAGATCTTCAAAAAAAAGGACGATCCTTTAAAATAGCACTTTCCTAATTTTAGGATCACAAAGAACAATTTGGCACTGCAAAATGTCTTGTAATCCTCAGAGGCATCTCGGTTTGTTACTTAAGTAATTCTGTGTTTCCGTCTCTCATATTTGCTACTACATGACATTCCTGAAATGGTGGACGGGGCTAAAGAGGCAATGATGTAGAAGTAGGCATTCTACTTATCTTCTTCAGCAGAGGCGGTCTTCCGTCACACTATTGTTATGTTGCTGTTTCGGTTTCATTTTCAAGGACTTTTAGTTATCATTCATTTCCTGTTTTTTTCCTGTTCTCATTTAGTTGTCACGGTAATTAATTGTTAATTGATTAGTGCACACTTGTTTTGTATTGAGTTCTATATCTTGTATATAAGGCCTTTAATTCTTTCAGTTCCTTGTCTTATGTTATTTGTGTTGGCTCACAATATTTAGTTTAGGTTATTTCTTGTTTTGGATTTCATTCTTTAGTTTGATTTGATAAAGTTTTTAGCTGCCAATACATTCGCTATGACTCTAGCCTCCTCATCTTCATCATAAATGTGACATACCTCTTATATGTCAAGAGATCAAGGAAAATTTGATTTCTCAATTCATGACCCCTTTAAGGCAGCAATGTTCAAGTGTTTTTTACAGCTTTCCACTGAGAATTTCTTCAGTGTATTATTTTCTTCTCTGTTGCTCTTGTTCTGTGAGAGGAGGAATGTTTACTATAGCGTTTGTACGCACGAGGCATCAGTCTGTATGATTAGAAGATAAAGCACCTCCTCACGGTAATCAAATCCTCCACAGAAAAAACTCCATGGCGCTCTGGAGATGAATGTGTTCGAAGATACTCTCCTCTCAATTATTTAAATATTCCCTGAATATTTAAGCGGATAATGTACCTGTGAGATAAAGAAAGTGAATTATATAAAACATTTCTACTGCAGCTCATCATTGCCGGAGACTGATGAATCTGTCGCCATTTCTGACACAATTATCAAACTTCAGTGAATAAACAAAAATGAAAGGCTGTCAAACCTTGAAGAGCTTATGTTTGTGTTTGTTTGTGTGTGTGTGGCAGATACCCAGCATTGTCTGCAGGCGGTGGAGAGGTTACAGTCTCGATTGAAAGAAAAGGGAGCAGATGTTCCTGCTGAGGAGAAGCTGAATCTTCTGAAAGCGGTCCTGCAGAGTCCTCTATTTCACCAGATCCTCGCCCTGCAGAAATCAGTGCAACACCTGAAGGAGCATGTAAGAAAAAACACACAACGCTGGAAAAAACTCCTTTCATTTTAGACAAACACCAAAAACATTTCAAACAGAGGGATGGATTTTAGATTTGGATTTTTTTAAACCCAACCCAAACCTTAAAATACATATCTGGAAACATAAAACTGATATTTCCTAACATCGTGCTAAAGCAAAATATATAAAATTCAAATATCTTAAAACAAATGTTTTTGTAAACCGTATATAGTGAAGTATGCAAAAAGCATTATACTGCCTTATGTCTGAGGTCATTTCAGACATGTGGTCACAGTTAATCTTAGGATTTGTGTCTAAGTTGATTATGGAATGATATGTTTTGACACAGTCTGCTTTGAATCTTTGCTGCCCTGATCTGAGATGATTGAGATCACATGATTATTCAAATCACAAACAATGCAAACACTGGAAAATATTCACAGCTTAATTAGTCAGGGGTAAAATGCTTTATTAGTTAGGCATATTTCAAGGTTTTCGAGCTCTGTGTGGACAGAGTTTTGCACTGGCAGCCGTTCTGTCTAAAGTATGCAAGTTATGCTGGGGAGGCTGGAACAGAGGAATGGAGATTATCAAATCCCCACCGGCATTCCCTCTCGCTCAGTTCAGTCACATACTTATGAACCGCAGAGCGTAACATTGTTAACAGCCTTTGTGGAAAAAGAAAAATCTAATGTCAGTTTAAAAGTAAAACCCCTAGAATAGAGCTGGTTACCCTTGTGGAAAAGAAGTGTGCTTATTTGTATTAAACTTGACCTTGTAGTGTACTTAAAATCTTAAAAGTATATATATATTTTTAAAACTGTACATAATATATACATAAACTATTAGTGAAATAGGACACTTAAGTGCACTTAAAGAGAGTACAGTTTCTTAACACACTTAAAGGGGACATATCATGCTAAATCTACTTTTTTTAGCCCTTAAATGCCTTTTGCTGTATATTCGGAGTGTTTATAAGTACAGAAAAGTTGAAATTAGTCTCTTCAGGAACTTCGTTGATATCTTTATATTCTGTTTTGGTCACATTTTTCAACCGGTTTAGATTTTTCTGTAATCTATGACGTTTTTTGAACTATTACGTCACAGTATTTGCAGCGGAACTGCCAAATAAGGACATCGACTTCCGGCCAAACACTTCGAGCAATCCGCCATTTTTATTTCTCGCTGCAATTTTGTAGTCCAAGTTCAAGAAGCAGAAGTTCCGAGAGGGTACGTCAAAATGTTCGGTTGTTGGATGTAGTAACCCACATGCTTCTTTACACCGTCTCCCAGCATCAGAACCTCTTCGAAGTGCCTGGTTGAGTTTTATTTTTCACGGAAATGTACCCACATCTTTCGGTAAAGTCATTTTTGTGTGCGCGAAGCACTTCAAGGATAACTAACGTTACTTCAGCAACCTCCGCCAGTATAAAGAAGGATTTGCCGATAGACTATTGCTGCGTCCCAATTCGCATACTATCCGTCCTAAATAGTATTCGAAAGTAGAATTAGTACGTCCCAAATCGTAGTATGTTGAAATGAGTGTTCCAAAGATACCCGGATGGTCTACTATATCCGGTCAGAATCCGAAGTGTAGATCGATGCGCACTCTAACGGCTGATATTGCCCACAACCCATCGCGCGTTGGACGAGGATTCGATTAGAACTACAAACACGAGTGAAAAGTGTTGAAAAACTACAGACATGGAGGACGCGCGAGTCCTGCGGTTATGTAGAGAGGTTTAGATAAAGGGGTTTGAGTGATTAATTACCCGTATCTAACCTGACGAAAATTTATTTATTCAATGTTGTCTACATTATATTGCATCTGCATCAGCATTGTGAACTTTTGTAAAGATACGTTTAACCATTAACTTTTAAATGCATCATTACATTCAAATTGCAAACACATGAGGAGAGTCTCCGCATGAAAGACCCGCGACAGGCCGATGAAAGAGCTATTACACTTCTCTCAGAAACGGTAGGAAATTAAATTAGATTGAATGGAGGATTTTAACTGTGACAAGATCATTGACAGGGCAGTTTACGGTGACGGCGCACGCGGCAGAGCTGTCCGTTAAAGATGACGGAGTAGTATGTCCCAAAGCTTGCCTACTCTTTTGCTACACACTCAAAAGTATGTACTTTTTCTTCACAAAAAGAGTACATACTTTTAGGGCGTAGTATAAGTAGGCGAATCGGGACGCAGCCTTCGTCTGATTGAGGGGTCAGTTCCTTCTATCTTTGGAGACGACGAACAGAGTACTTCGGTAAGCTGTAAATAACGTAAGTTAGTGTGCTTGTTTTAACAAGAGAAATAATCGACTATTCTTTAATTGTTTATAATATAACTTATATTTTGTTTTGTGAGCAGTATTGTAGTAGTGGGCATGGATGGAGATGTTACTGTAAATACAGTAATACACCATTGCGATACATCCATACGAAGACGTTGTTCTGCAGGTTCGTCGTCTTTATTTTCATCTCGCTCCGACTCTGGCTCGAACATGTAAGGCTTGATGGACAAGTCTTCCGTTGTTGACATTTTGTTAATAACGTGTGGAATAAAAAGTTTTTGTGCCGCTAGATAATCGTATCTCTGCTATCAAACTACAAAAATGTCCGAACGGGGTGGAGTTGAACCGAGTGTCACCTCTGCAGCCTGGATTTAAAGAGACCGCACAAAACGAGTTGCTCTCAGACGCACATCGGAAAAGGGGTAGAAAAGGGGCCTGTGGAGCTATAATAATGAGGAATTCAGACCCAAGCATTGCAGTTCCGCTTTATATAGACCACAAATTTATGATTTATATGTAAAAAGGAACGATTTAAAAGCATGATATGTACCCTTTAAGTTAAAAGTCTACTTAAGCCTAAAATGTATTTTATATCACTCTTAGTAAGGATAGTATAATCACTGTATTTTAAGTGCATAAATATGTAAATGTTTTTGTAATATACTTAGCATAAAAATAAATGCATTTCAAATTAATTTAGGTACGTTTAGTTTAATTTTGGTACGTTTCAATAGGGACATTTTAATTCATTGTTTTAATAATTTTGTGTCGTGCTTAAAAGAAGTACACTTATTTTGATGTGTTGACTAACATACTGAAGTACATGTAATATACTTGATTATAAGTTTATTTGATATTACATTTGAAGTTAATATTTTAAATGCTTGTCAGTACATTCGGCCATACCATATTTCAAAGACAACAGAATAATGAAATTGCATTTAAAGATGTACTTAAATCCAATAAAAAAAATAAAAAATTGCATTAAATTGTAAATAATATGCAGTTTGTCTGAAACAAGTGCATATTGAATGTAATGAAGTATATTGGTTTAAAGTGTATTCTTTATGCAATAAATACTCTCTTTTATTTAAGTATGCTGAAGTGTACCTACTTTTTAACAAGGGATACGTACACGAGAAGAAGATTTTTACATTTTCAAAAGATAAGTGGTAGCCATGGGGGAGGGGGGAGGGATTTGTTACTTAGGCAAAAGTAACCACAATAAAGCAAACACCTTTAATAACCTGAGACGAATTAATTTTGGTCTGTTGGTGTCTCTCCACACTAAACTGCAAGGGTGTTTATGCCAACTGGTGGGTCTGGCTTTGTCTGTGTTGCTATGGTTACCACAAAGCAGGAACGACCGAGAGAGAGACATGAGTTCATGTGTGAAGTGGAGCAGAAGTAATTTCTGAAATGTGGACGAGCCAAACTAGAGACCTAATCCTCTTACACAGGAAGACTAACAAATACACGCTCTCTCAGAGCTGACATAGTTTGGTGTGCGTTCAAAGCTTGTGCATGATCAGCAACCGAGCCGAGACTCTACAGCGCTTAATCTGAAGGGCCTCTGGGAGACGTTTATGAACATTAATGTTTACTGCAGCAGACTGAAGTGGGCCCATTTATGCACAGAAGAGCTGTATAAAACCTGCCAAAAGTGTCACCGTGGCTCTCTCGACATAGTCTGTTAAAGGAACTGTTTACCTTATTAAATTTCTGTCATCGTTTTTTCTGACTTTCTTTCTATTGCACAATTTAATAGAAGATATCATTGGAATCCAACAAAACATTAAACCCTATTTCCTTATGAAAAAATAAGTTTATTGTATTCAATGTCCACTTGTAGTGTAATTCAAGTCTTAAAAATCATTTTCTCTTTTTTTAAACTGTACTTTCAGATAACATAATAAAAAATAAATAAAAAAGCCACTTAAGTGTACTTAAAGGGACAGTTAACCCAAAAATGACAATTCTGTCATAATTTACTCACCCTCGAGTTGTTCCAAACCTGTATAGAGTTTCTTTCTTCTGCTGAACACAAAAAAAAGATTTTTTGAACAATGTCGGTAACCAAACATTTGATGGACCCATATTTTTTTCTCTCCATACTATGGAAGCCAATGGGGCCCATCAACTGTTTGATTACCCATATTCTTTCAAATATATATATATATATATATTGCTTTTTATAATAATGTCAAATTAAAAGTTTTAGCTTAAAGTACATTTTAAAACATGTTTTAATAATCTAGCTTGCTTTAAGACAGTACACTTATTTTGATGTGCTCACACTTAAGCACATGTACTTTATTATAACTTGAAATGTAGTGTGTTCTATTCTATATTTCATTTAAAGTTAATATATGTTCAATGAAAATGGTATTAAAGTATATTTTATTTGACCATAAATGCTTGTCAGTACATTCAGCAGAACACTTTAACCATATTTCAAGTAGCTATGAATAATACATATAAAGATATCAAGCGTTGCGTTAGTTCTGGCAGGTTACGTCAGTCAAGCTCGCATCAGATGATTCTCAGCTGATCCACGTCCACCTATAGGAATACGACGCCTAGCACAGCATCCTATATTAAGGCCCATTCAGTATTATCACGTTGCTCAGGAGCAACCCCCAGCTCCTCCTCTCGTCCAGGGCTCAGGACTTGGTCTTCTGATATTCCTCTTCGAATCAGACTCATTTTTCTTGAATTATGTTGTACATTAAATTATTGAAAATGAATATCTGCAATACATTTATGTTGGTTCTGTTCTGTTTACCCTAAGGGGGTCATCACAGCTCTCCTTTCTATTATCCATGCTAGGCTGCATGGATGGAAAGGGAGTTGTTGCCCAGAACAGAACCACACCACCAATCCAAACTGTAGGCTAACTGTCAATCTCTAAAATTCAGCTAATTGCCTTCGATGTACAATTTAAACTAAAATACATTTTTATTTAATTGCAATTAACAAGCAATTACATTCAGTTCACTTAAGCATATTCTTTTATTATAATCTTTATCTGTTTTATTTCCATATGTACAATTATTAGAAGTATGCTAAAATATACTTCTTTTTTTTTTTACAAGGGATTGACTTTCATTGTATGACAAAAACAATTTCAGAACAATTTCTTTAATAGATCGGTAACTTGTGATGTGGAAAAGACACACAGACACTCATATAACAGCAAGGACAGAGTTGTAAATCACTAGAGTGCAGATCTGTGAAACCAAGCTGGAAAGACACTGGTTTAATAAGCAATTAATTTCAAACAAACAACAAATGTTTTAAGGAAATGACTTCACACATTGCGATGTGAAGTGCATGTTATTTTTCTCACAGAGAGATGCTTTTTTGGGGCACGTTTTGTCTGGGTAATTGATGTGAAATGGTTTGTACTTCATCAGGAATGTGCTCTCGAGTCGGGGAGGGAAATAAAAAGTTAATTAAGCAGCTCCTGAATGTAATGAAAAACATGTGTGCACAGATGGCTGGGAGGACAAATTATCACCAGAAATTATCAAAACAAATGAGTTTTCCGTGCTCTTTCAGAGCCATTTATATTTTTAGATGCTCTGTAAAAGAAGTACAGCTAAATACTTGGAACACACAAATGAGGAGTAATTTACACTTCCACTGTTTTTCTGTTAATCTTTCTCTCGTAGACTCCATATATTAACTCAGATCTCAAGAGCAGCCATGAAGGTTTCTCAGTGCAGCTCAATGGACAGCCTTCGTCTGAAGAGTACAAACACATCATCCGTTCCATGGCTCAGGTAACACATATATTGGTTTTTATTTCTAAAGAGCATTTCGAACTCTAATATCACATTGATATAAGAGATATAAGATATGCTAAGTTGTCCTTTGGAAATAAAGCAATAAGAGACCACACAGTTAGTCATTTACTTTCTGAGAGCATACAAACAGTGTGATTATATGGCTGTGATGTTGTGTGTGTAGGGTCGGTACGTGACTAACATCGACCTACAGAAGCCGGTATCAGGAGGTTTGGGCTTCAGTGTTGTTGGATTGTGTAGTGAGAACCGCGGAGAACTCGGCATCTTCATTCAGGAGATTCAAGCTGGAAGTGTGGCATACAGGTCAGAATATGTACACACACTCACACATCCTGTCAGATGATCAGTGATTTGTGCACGCAACAGTTCTTGTTCGTTCCCATTTTAAAAATAAAGATTACTCCTATTTTGTAGATCTGTTGCAATTTTCATTTCTTCCCTCCTAATCACAAATGTGTCACCAGTTCATATCATGTCAGCATTTTCCAGCTAAAAGTCACTGCAAAAGCTAGTTTGCTGACATGTTAGTGCTTTTTAGCAATTTGGTGTGTCTTTGTGAGAGAAAGAATTTCTGCCTGCTCAATATGTGTCAGATAGAAAACACATTATACTGCAAAAACAGTGTTAGATGATTATTCTTTGGTCAGTGATTAGTTCACCATTCTCATTGTCATTTATTGTCATTTTGTCAACCCTTTGTGAAAAAGAGGAACACTTTAGCACACTTTTAAAAAGATTAGTTATTATGGAAATAATATACTATAAAAGAATACTTGAAAAATTAACTGAATGTAATGTTTTCAGAGACATTTCTGCATGTTAATTTTACTTGTGCTTTAGAACGTTAGTTAGTCAACACATCAAAATAAGTGTACTGTTTTTTATTAACTAACAAACACTATCTAAAAAATGAGTAATACATTTGTTAGAGTATTTATTAATCTTTGTTAACATTAGTTAATAAAAATACAACTGACATGCTGCTGTGAGCAAGTAAGACATGCTGCTGCTGCACATATAACATACATGAAATAACCCCCGTAGCAGATCTATACAGGTGGAGCTGGGGAAGGTGGAGGGTTTCTGAAAGTGCGCTGCAGACTGCTAATAGCAAACAATGCCAAGTATTTGAAGGTTGAGCAGCAAGCTCATTGGCCGCTGATACCACAGCAACCAATCAGCTGAGCTATGTAGATAACGAAGTGGTCGCTAACCAATTGAGTTAAGGACCTATCAGCCTGTTACATCTTGAGTTTCATGACAGAACTTTGTATTAAAACAATAAAAATGTACTTTTAAAATACAACATTTAATTGGACATTACTACAGCGCACTTTTTGCCCTGTAAACATTATTATTTTTATTATCTGCAACAACAAAAAAAAACTTTTAAAGTGTTATGAAACCCCCCTGTTTTAGCACGGGTCATTTACACCTGAGATTTGAAAAAGACTAAAAATAGTATACTAAAAAAAGTATAACCCTATGACACCAAACTCATAATAATATTATCATTAGAGATGACTAACAACTATCATGAACAAATCAAATACATTCTGATAAATTATTATTAGAAATATCAATAAATCAGCATTATAACTTTGCAGAGCTATTGGTCTATGAAAAATTAGGAAGATGGTCTATAATAATATTTTACGTTTACGAGCACTACAATCTCTGAGCAATTGACGCACATCAGTTTAAAGGAACACTCCGACTTTTTGGGACTTTAGCCTATTCACCTTATCCCCCAGAGTTAGATAAGTCCATACATACCTTTTTCATCTCCGTGCGTGCTATAAGTCTGTTTGACGCACCCACCGCTAGCCTAGCTTAGCACAAAGACTGGATGTAAATGGTTGCAGCTAGCATACTAATCCAAAAAAGTGACAAAATAATGCAAACATTTTCCTATTTACATGTTGTGATTTGTATAGTCACAGAGTGTACAAAAAACAAAGTCATATGAGACACAGACATATTTTAAACGTATAAATACTGGGAACTATATTCTCTGAAGGCGAAGCACTGCTACTTGGGCGGAGTGATTAGTGCAACACTCTGAACGAACTCTCTGCTCCTCACCACAGCGCGTCTCAGGTGCTGCGGTTATCACTCCGCCCAAGTAGCAGTGCTTCGCCTTCAGAGAATATAGTTCCCAGTATTTATACGTTTAAAATATGTCTGTGTCTCATATGACTTTGTTTTTTGTACACTCTGTGACTATACAAATCACAACATGTAAATAGGAAAATGTTTGCATTATTTTGTCACTTTTTTGGATTAGTATGCTAGCTGCAACCATTTACATCCAGTCTTTGTGCTAAGCTAGGCTAGCGGTGGGTGCGTCAAACAGACTTATAGCACGCACGGAGATGAAAAAGGTATGTATGGACTTATCTAACTCTGGGGGATAAGGTGAATAGGCTAAAGTCCCAAAAAGTCGGAGTGTTCCTTTAACACAGATGGAATAAAGGCATAGTTACTTTTTTGCAGAATACAGAATACATCTGTATCAGTGTCTTTATTTGCGCATATGTATTTCATTTGAAGAAGAAATTATGAAATATGTGCACATACACTGCTGGTTCATGTTTGGAAAACTAAAGTATATTAAATATGTCCATGAAATACTCTTGCTCTGTACAAGCACACATTCAGTAAAATTAAGCATGCTGCTTTTTCACAAGGGATTAGTTGACTTACAGGAATGTTGGATTTAAAGGGATAGTCCCCCCCCCCCCCCCCCCCCCACACACACACACACCCCCACCCCCCCAAAAAAAAATCCTGTCATCATGTACTCACCCCTTATGTTGTTATAAACTCATGATTTTCTTTTTGAGGAGCACAAAAGATGTTTAAAGGATGTTTCAGTTGTTTTTGTTTACAGTAACAGTCAATGTGTTACAACAGTTTCAAGCTCCAAAAAGGAGATAAGTAGTGTAAAATTAATCCATACATCTTGATTGAATTTCTTTACTTTTACACAAGTGTTATGTCCTTATTTAAGCTTGAAACTTTCACATTCTTTGCTCTGTAGTGATGGTGAGCTTTGGCTGTTAAGTGTATGTTCTCTACTTTACCCTAGCGATGGAAAACTGAAGGAGGGAGATCAGATATTGGCAATTAATTGTCAGCCATTGGATCAGACTGTCAGTCATCAGCAGGCCATCGTGCTTCTTCAGCGAGCATCAGACTGTGTGAACCTCACTGTTGCCCGTGGGCCCGTACCACAGCTTTCCAGCCCAGTCGTGTCCAGAACCCCCAGTGCTGCTAGCACACTTTCAGCACACTCCAGTGCGGTGAGACAAACACACACACACACACACACACACACACACACACACACACACACACACACACACACACACACACATAAATAAACCTCACTCCTGGTTTCTTTGGAGTGTTAGTTTCAGAACCTGATGCATTTTTCCCTTTAGTTTGGTTCATTTAGGAATATATGAACACATATGAAGCTCGAATCCGTGCCTAAAAAATAGTTCCAAGATTGTCTGAACAAGGTGGTCTCGGCCAGATTGAAAATGAACTCTGGAGTGGTTTGCTTGTGGTGAGAAAGCAATCTGACCCAAAGGACCAACACACTAAGCTGTATCATAATTTATAAAAGGAAATTGATTGCAGTGTATTATTCTATTCAAGGGAAATATACTACTTTTTTTGGAAGGTTACACCACTAAAATGACAACAACATTGTTGAAAGTGATATTAAAGTTATATTTCATGTCTTCCAAGTTCCAACTGCCAAGTGACGGCTAAGCATGTGAATTTTCCTGCTGTGCATAGTGGGGAGTGAGACATACATAATAGAGATGTGACAGATACGACCCCCTACTGCTTTCCTTTTGGGATTGCAGATTGTGTAGTTTGTTTGAGCTTCAAGTTATCAACGTCTGTGAACTGGTCAAAGCACTCAAAGTTGTTAATACTTTAGTTAAAAAAAAAAAAAAGGTTGGTATATAAACATTTTCTAAATCGAGTTGAGATTGTGGTGGCTCACCCAGCACAGTGTTTTTGCCTTCTTAAGATGAATCACTTGTATTCCTCTTTTGTAAGTCGCTTTAGATAAAATGATCTGTCTTTGGATAAAAGCAAGTCTTTCCAAAAAACATTTCAGTTGACAAAAACAAAAAGTTGTGAGTTGTGAAAATGAAGTGATCTAGGAACAGTGCTTGCAATTGTAAAGACTATAAGTTGATCCCTCTCAGTCTTGTTTTCATCCTTGTTAAATTCAATATGGCGTTTAACCTAAACAAGGTCTATAGCTTCTGGTTTTCTATAGCTTGAGTTAACAGTACCTGGAAGTTTTGTTTTAGAGTGTCAGATCAAAACATTTTATATGAATATGGCGGCACAGTGTTGATGGATCACCTGTTTCCTGAGTGGTAGCACAAATATTTTTTACTATCGATTCCACTCATTCTAAAAATTTTAAAAAGAAATTGACTATTGGGGCAGGGTCTATGGTGTAAATTTTGCAATTCAGAATACATTAAATAGCACCATCAACTAGTGTGGATGCACGGGGATCACTACTTGCAAAACAACGGCTGTCACATTGAGTGACAGAGGTGATCTCTGGTGCCTATGTGATACTTGATAGTCCTCAATCATGTTCACTGGTCTGTCATTCCATCAGGAGTGTAACTGTGTCACAAGCCACTCCTAAAGTAGTCTCTGTCACAGACGTCTTTGCAGCAGCAATGTGGTCATCTGCCTTGATTTGGGTGAGTTGCCTTCAGGGCACTATTGATATTGGTGATCCACTGATTTAGTCAATCAGGAATCAGGAATTAGAACTTGAGTTACAAATACAACAGTAAATATGTCGAATGACTAGCAGTTAATGTTCACTTGAACAACTAGCATTATTCATGAGAAGTTTTCCAAAGAGGGGAACAGAGGGCGTTCTCTTTAGGGTGACTACATCACATATCTTTTGTTGGTATTGTATTTTAAGCCCTGTTACGTGAGGCTGTAACATCCACATTTTTTGTGGCACTCTTGTTACGGTCTTATCTCACATTTTTTGGAAACAAATAAAACTGGTATGAATACAAAAATGATGAACTTGCCACATGCATTTTAAACTACATTTGTTTATCATCAAGATGGGCAACCTTATTTGTCTTTGACCACCTTGCGTGTTCATTTATCTCTTTTTATGTGCTTTTTAGACCCATTGGACTCACGTGGAGACAATTGAGCTGGTGAACGATGGAACTGGTTTGGGCTTTGGGATTGTTGGCGGTAAAACCACAGGTGTTATCGTCAAAACCATCCTACCTGGAGGCATCGCTGACCAGGTAAACACTCAGTGGAAATCAGATCATCCATGTTTTGTTTTTTTCTGTTCCTGGGTGACTTTTTCAGTTCATGTCGACTTTTTTATGCAATATTACAACCTGGGGTGTTTTTGTCTGTCTGTTCCTCTTAATATGTCTCTTTCTCTGACCTTTTATCCTCTCCTCAACCTCAACATAAATTAAATAATTGTCTAATAACCTGTGAGGATTCTTGTTAATTTAACCCAAGAATGAAAACAGTGAAGTTTGTCATAAAATCTGTTTATGAAAAATAAACAAGTTTACTGTCTCTCTCATTGCTTCTAGGATGGTCGCTTACGAAGTGGGGATCACGTTTTGCGAATCGGTGATACGGATTTGTTTGGTCTAAGCAGCGAGCAGGTTGCTCAAGTTTTGAAACAATGTGGCAACAGAGTTCGACTCCTCATCAGTCGTGGGACGGCAGACGATGCTCCGCCCGCTCCTGTCTCCTTGCCAACTGTCACTGAGCAACAGGTACACCGCCGTTCATGTACAGATCAGTCTGAGCAACATGTAAAACACTGAGCTGTTTAAGTGTGGTAACTCACCTAGATGTATATGTTATTGCTCAGTGGTTGCTCTTTCATGACTCATGAGACTAACTCAGAAGTGCTAACTTATGTCATTAGAAGAAATTGAAACAAATAGAACAACTGACATTATGTACAGTGAGAACAAAAGAGAATATCAGTGTGGATAGCACAACTAAGACACTGCAGCCTTGGGTGAATTTATTAAGAAATATCGCATGTGTTTCTTATTTTTTCCTTTAACTACTAATACAAAATAGTTCAAACAAAAATGTTTAAGAATATTATTATAATTGGTAATAAAATGTATCAAATTGAAATTAAGAGGTTTCTTTTTCATTCTGTTCTCACTGCAATGTTTTCTGCTTTCAGGGTTTTGAGGAAGAGGAACAGGGCGCTTTTGATGTTAGCTTAACGAAGAATGCTCAGGGATTGGGCATCACCATCGCTGGATATGTTGGGGACAAAACCTCAGGTGAACTTTAAATCATACACCAAAATATATTACCAAAGAGAACTGAAGTGCATACTGAACAAACTGATGAATATTGTATTTAGTAGGCACTGTAACTTTTGCTCTTGCCCAGATCCTAAGTCTCAAACTTCAGCTTGTAAGTGTTTGGGCTATTGACGTGAATGATACCTTGAATGCAGCTTGTTAAATATTCATGAAGTGTTATGATTTGCTGTATATAGATGTGACAGTCCCTTGTGTAAAATAAGTCCTCTTTAGCTCAGTGGTTCCCAAACCTTTTGTAGAGAAAAGTATTTTCATGCACTCAATGATTCTCAAACATGACCTTGCTTGCAAAATCCTATAGGATTTACTTGAAACATTTTAATTAATACAGTACTACAAGTACAGTACTACTTCTCAACATCAACAGGCTTCTCTTTGTGTTCGTGATGTGAATTCTCTAAGTGGCGTTTTAAGTAGTTCGGCTTCATAGTGTCAGAAGCTAATATTTTGAGGCATGCAACACACTGTGACCTCTCTTCATTATCCACCATTGTACTGGTGAATGCGTGGGCGAGATATGCCTCATCATATTTTCTTGTCTTGAGGCTATCTACGCTGGATGCCACAAAAGCGAACGTTTCAAATCCATTTGTCCTTTGTGTCAGCACTGGAGTGCATCAAAAACAGGGATTTGTCAAGTCACGCCGCATCAAGTGTAGACAGCATCACTGACTATAATGGGTTATATTAGCTTTTGTCGCTTTGCGCCGCTTGCGTCTGGTGTAGACACATTATTTTGGTAGTTGTAATGTTTGAAGTAGATTCATCTTCTGCTTTACTTTTACCTGGCACTGGCAGTCCTTTCACATACTTGTCCATGCTTAGTGCAGAATCATGCATCATTTATTTATATTTTTATAAGGCATCCCTCAGTTTGGGAACCACTGCTTTAGCTCACAGTTTATTTAGCAAATGAATACAGAATTAATCAAACTTTAAAAGAATATTCTTAAGTGTAAACTAGCGGTGTTGAACGGTTTCTTAAACACCTCTGATTGGCCATTGTGTTTACGCGCTCCGACTTGGTACCAAAGTCGGTACTTCTTGACAACTCTACTGTAAACTGAATGTAATGTTCTCGAGTGCTTAATTGCATGTTAATATCAATCAAATTAATGTACTGACAAACATTTATGGTAAATACAAATTCACTTCAATGTAATTTCTATTAGTGGTATTCTAAGGCATGATAGGGATTTTTTTTCTTTTTGACTGTGGGACTTCAAAAAGAAAAACACAGCACTAAAAACACAGCGTGTCCATTTTCTATCTTCATTAAATTACGGTCTCTGTTTAACAGTCATATCATACGTTATTACTAATATGTTATAACTGTAAAACAAAGAAAGTGAATGGTATATGAAAAAGTATTATAGCGTTTGCTTTTATATTAGTAAAAATAAATATTATATACTATATTAAAAGCTCTTATATTGCTTTTATAAGATTTGAAGGACACTAAAGTCAGGTGCTCATATAAGCTTTGAATGCTCTGCATACCCACGCCTTTTGAGAGAATGAGTTTGAGGACTCGCTAATGAATTAAAAATATAAATTACTATAAATTCCTTGTCATTTAAGGTGTAACATAAAGCTTACATAATAAAATGTTGGAAATTTAACTGTCTGTCATTTATTTATTTGCCAAACGATTATAATTTTCTTTAAATCTGTGCCAGTTACAGTGGGTTTCGGGTAAGCGGATCCATAACAGCTTCGGCGCCTATGCTTTGTTGTTATGCATCGTTACCATTGTTCTGCGTTCTCATTGGTTTGCTGGCATGTGGAGGACTTCATGCTCAGGTAAAGCTGTCCGCGAATCGCTCCCCAAAGTGGAAAAATGTGCTGTTGCTATAAGAAAGTCATAACTGAAACTATTTTCATAGTATTTCTAGTGGTGCACGATATATCGGCCGCCGATATAAAATCGGCCGATATGGTAAATTTTTTACACATCGGTATCGTTCCGATGTGAAAATAGGGCCGATGTGAACAGGCCGATAATCGTTCCTGTGTATTTGACGTGTGTGTAGGCTTAGATGTGAGTGTGGTGGCGGGGATGTTTGTTTTTGCACGAGCGCATACATTACACGTCACATAATGTGCTGAAGCAGGTGCTGGAGGCGGCAAAAAAAGTCAAAGTCAGTTTGACTTTGCCTTTGGTGAGGGAGCAACGATGTCGTCTGTCTGGTCGTTCTTCAGAGTGTCTGAAGGAGGATCCTCGCTATGTATGCAATGATTGTGAGGGGGAGTTTGTGTCAAATTGTTCAATACAACCAATTTGATCACCCACTTTTAAAACAAGCATCCCGAAACCTACAAAGAATACGAGAAACTAGCTAATGCTAACAAGCAGCGACCAAGAATTCCCTGGCTCGCATACAGGTAGGCCTGGCTATGTTTTTGGACATATGCAAATTAAATTAAAGTCAGGGAAAAGGGGAAAGTTGTGTTAAGTTACGTATGATGGCTGGCTTGCATGTCAGCTGCAATAGCCTAACGCCTAGCACTACATATCTCTAGCGGTAGGCTAAATATAACTGTGTATCAGGCAGAATGTAGTTATAATAGGTTGTAATAGGAATTGTAAAGAACAGCAGTCGTCTTGTCAAACATTCCAGTTTGGCTCAATTCATATATTTGGTGATTAGAAATTAACCCTCTGGGGTTGGCAAACACGCCAGCAAAGCTGCAAAATTACTCTGTCATTTTTGGTCATACAGACTTAAGAAATATAAAAAAATAAACTGTTAAATGTCTACTTTTTTATGTGTCCACTTACAATCGAAATAAAACATTGTGCTTTTGTAAAATAAAGAAAATAAACAGGGTGTTCTTTCTGCCTCTCCGTCTCAGTGAACTTTTTTTCTGGAGCACGTCTCTAAACTTAAACTGTACTTTGATGTCATAAACCAATCGGTCTGTGCAGCGCCGGTTCAAGTCGATCAAGCAGTGTGATTGAGATCCATATGTCACGTTAGCGTCGTCGGTGAAAGCATGGAGCGCAAGTTCATGAAGCCTGGGAATGATGTCCTACCCACGTGCGTCATTTCCTGGACAGCCACTTTTCTAAATCCCGTTTGTGTAAATTTTCTGTCAGCAATGTATGACAAGTAGTGCTGTCAATGTTAACGCATGCGATCAATTTTTGTCCAGCTTTAACGTGTTAAAATATTTAACGGAATTAACGCAGCATCCGTTCTTTCTGTCATCCTTTAGCTAGAATTATATGATCACGCTCTTTATACTTTTAAACCGTTCATGCATGACAAGACAAAAGAGAACGCGCTGTCAGTGAATGTCCTCCTGACACACGACACGAACACCACGCACAGAAAGACGCTCGCCAGTATCACACAGACAGCACGCCAGTATTGAGTTCTCTTTTGTGCTTGAGCGAACAATAACACACACATTTATGCCAAAATGTCCGTTTTGTCGAGTATCCTCAACAGGAACAGTCTTAAATGAGTTAAATAAAATCTTAAATGAAAGTAAATAGTAGTGAGAGAACGATATGCGTGAGATCCTGTCAGCAGCGGCAGATCTTAAAGTGACAGCAGCCTCTGTTCTCCTTAATTCTCTGTCAGTAAAGTTAACCAAAGAACAGAGTTATTCAATTTCTGTTTATTGCATACCTGTTAGACAGGAAATTAACAGGTAAATATGACATTTATTATGGGTTTAAGTGCCCCAGACAGCGATCGCGGAGCAGCATGTTGATTTAGAACGACAACTTTTGTTGAATTTAGGCGAAATCTACACACGCAAATAGACAAAGTGTAGTAAAATAAAGACCTAAATGTGTATTTTGGACTTTTCTTCACCACAAGTCTGCAAGAAGACATGTTATTGAAGACAAATAGCCCAAAATATCAAAATTGACCAGTGAAAAAAACCCCGATGTTTTTGCCTGCCGGAAAAGGAAATGTTACCAAACATGGAAAAGGTCAGATTTTAATGATTTGTTGATTGATTTTACTTTAAATCTCATTTTATTTTTTAAGAATACTTTTACTTTTTTATTTATTATACTTATATTTAAAATTGTAGTTAGTATTTTACTATTTGTTATATTATCCTATAAGTTAGAGCTGCACAATTAATCAATGAAAGATTGCGATCTCGATTCAAACACTGACAGGATCTTATTCCTAAATATCAGAGATTCGGCTGTCTATTAAAACTTTCTTTGACAAGTACGATCACAGAAAACATTCAGATCTGCTTTGGCACTGCCACTGACCCAGAGAGAGCAGTTGTCATGCATAGGTATGAAACAAGTTCACAAGCAGTCTTTTCATCCACACAGTGTTGTTATTTCTGTATTACAAACATTGAAAATTATACAAGTTTATAGTTCCGATCTAAATACTACGGTCGTAGTGAATAGAATACAGTAAAGCACCTTTCGAAAGTAACTTGACCCTTCAAATAAAGATTGTTTCGATTGCATTGTTACACCAGTAGGTGGTGACAAGTGAATGTTTTGTCATTGAATCATTCATTCAAAAAATTCGTTCAAAAACAATGCATGCGTCTCATTTCAAAGGCACTCAGCATACCCAGTTAAAGAAGTCACCTCTCGCCACTGCTACCAGTGCACATTCAAAACAATTAAGCACTCTTCTTTTTCACAATGGGTTTCATTCAGCTTTTACTTTCAGTGTAAGTTACAGTGATATTTTGTGTTTCCCAGTCTATTAAAAAGAGATTTTATTATGTAAAGCCTGCATGTGGAGAAAATATCCCTCCTGACTCCTCATTTCAAGTATACTAACGTTTCTGTCCCTGACAGTGACAGGCTTGATATTTACTGTTTCTCTTTCTTACTCTGGGCAAATTTCAGCTCAAATGCGTATTCTCATTCTAGCGTGCTTCATTTTAGGCAGCGTTTAACCTTTGCTGACTGTAATTTCCTGTTGCAGAGCCCTCTGGGATATTTGTGAAGAGCATTTCGAGGGACAGCGCGGTGGAGCAAGATGGGCGAATTCATGTTGGAGATCAGATCATAGCTGTGAGTTATTTATTTCCAACAGAATGTGTCATATAAAACTCTTGTATACACATGTTTTGTGTTGGAGCGCTTATCAACGTAAAAAGGTTTTAATGCTTACAGGTGACAGTGCTTCTGTGTGTGTGAATGTGTTCTTGTGTGTATTGGGGTTGGCGACATAGCGGTTTGAGATATTTTATTTTTAGTCATTAATCATTTGCATAAAGTTACACTTTTCTCATTTATTGAAAATGAATTAATTCCCATCAGTTTGTTAATGAAAATCCCTCCCATATATATTGATCTGTGTGACTTGGACTGTCAAGGGTTGTAAATTATCTCAACATGAGATTGAAATGTATTAAAATCTAAACTTGTGTGTGTGTGTGTGTGTGTGTGTGTGTATGCAGGTAGATGGTGTGAATATCCAGGATTACACCAACCAGCAAGCTGTGGAGATTCTGAGACACACTGGTCAGACAGTAAACCTGAAACTCGTCCGACGCGGCTTTAAACCAGAGGACGCATGCCCGTCAATCATACCTGTCACTGGGGAGACTACTCCCAGCTCATCAAGAAACTCAACAATGGAGCGAACAAATACCAAGCACGGTACCACATGCCCAATAACTGTTGTCCTTTTGAATGAGTGTTTGAATTAAGCTGCTTATATTGGTCGTTCACATCTGTTTAAACACTCCACAAATGCAGTTTTCTTTCCTTGGAGCAGGACATTGGTCTTTTTTAAGTAGCTAATATTAAGGTTTCACAATTAAAATGAAATAAAATCTACACCACGATATGGCTTAGTGCAAAAGGCTGCAATTTAATTAAATTAATTTATAGACTGTATGAGATGTGTGCTTTAAAGGGGACCTATTATGCAAAATACATTTTTATATGGTGTTTGAACACCGATTTGTGTCTACAGTGTGTGTAAACAACCAGTTTTTTTTAATAATCCCCATAAATAGTTAACAATCTCTCCAAACTCGTGGTTTCAGATTTCCCCCTATTACGTAAGAATAGGGAAGCCCTGCCCATGATCGGTGACAATCTGCCCTATTAGTATAGATACTGACCCGAGTGAGCCGCAGCGCTACGCCCTTTCTGTTTACTCGCTGTAGCAGGTGGGGATTTACAATGTCTGTGCCAAAAAATATAATGTACTGTTGTTGGATATACCAACAAACATAAGAGTCTCCATAGACTCACAGGATCTGAGTCACTGAGGACACCGTGGTTGAAGTTGTTTCTCGAAGGATGGATCAGTTTGTGATCCAGCTTACAGTCTCTGGATCGATAGGCTACTGGTCACGGCAGTAATGAAAGGGAGAGCGTGCACTTTATTACAGTTCATAGGAGTTCTTTTACAGATATAAAGTTGACCAGTTTATTAAGCACCCCCGAAAAGGTCTGTAAATATTTGTTTACTGTTAGTTGTAACAAGTGTTTCTGTGTAATTCGCTGTGTATATTGATGATAATGCAAGGGAGAGAGAGAGAGAGAGTTTATGGATAAGACTTTAATGTGCACTTCTTGTACTGTTTATTCAGCTCTTACAGTGGTTTTCTGGAGTGACAACAGACACTTCATGTTTTGTGTGACGTGCGGTAAAGTTTTGGCCATCATTCAGATGGGGTCCGCTACAGCAGACTTGTAGTGGATAAAAGGAAGATGACATAAATGTAATAAAACTATACCTGTTCTATCTCCATGCAGCATATATTCTCTGACTCTGTTGGCATTATTGTCCGACTCTGGTTCAAACTGAATGCCGCTACTGAGAGTTTCTGACATTTTCAGGGCGTCCTGACAGCGGATCACAAGGTCTTGAAGCTCCAGATGGATGATGGATGCTTCGGCTGAGCAGTCCTCTCATTCAAGTGTCCCGTTCGTGGAACTGCTTGAGGTTGTTACTCATGCTGTGGCCAATTTGAGTCTGGAGTGGCCCGATAAAAAGAAAGACAAATCGATATTTAACATCTGGCCGAGAGCAACCTACCCAACTCCATCTCCTGTTCTTCCCACCAAGGTGTCTCGGTCTTGGTGGAAACCGTACTCAGCTGGTGTACTTGCTTAGGCCACCTCAACATACTCTATGGTGGCCAGTATGCACGAGCACGGGTACGGGCGATTCCTTACCAACCAAGTCTTTTAGGGTAACATCTGCCCTTTTGGGTAAGGCTTACGAAGCAGCAGGTCAGGCCTACCAGGCAAATATTTGGACTTTGGTGAGGGAGTAGCCCCTGAGGCAGTTAAAGGACTAAGGAGAGCCAAAGATTTTGCCCTCCATGCGACCAAACAGACAGCAGCAGGCTCCGGCCTCCTCCGCTCCCTCACAGATGGCAGCTGCCCCTCCATTTCATCTGTCCCCCCGGCAACTCACTCCAGCCCACCGCCTTGAGCATCCATCAGGGTTCCTATGCAGTTTGGAAAAGTATGGAATTTGATTTGAGTAATTTCCAGGTCTGGAAAAGTATGGAAAAAATAAATCAGAGTATGGAAAAATATTGATGTTTCCAGACTATTGTACCTATTTCGTTTTCTAAATATAAAATTAATAATTTCTAAATGTATATAATATGCAATCGTCTTTTTCATGGCGTTTGGATTAGGCTGCCAGCGAGCGCTGCCTAAAGATCGTTTTTACACTTGATCTGCCGGAGTCTAGGTCTGCACTGATTGGTTGTTACGTTGTTAGGCAGCAGTTGCCATCACAGCGCCCCTACCTCAAACAGAGTTTGAGTAAACATCTGACTAAACGTTATCCTTGATTATTAGCCTACATTGGAGTGTGGACTTCACGGTAAACAAAATGGGAAAATGCAAGTTTTCCGAGGGCTTTTTAACATGATAGCATACACATTTTGACTCAGAGTGTAACATACTTGTCGGTGCTGATAGCATTGTGGGTAAGTGCGTTGCCATGTTGCGCCGTTGTGCTTCAGGAGACCCGAGTTCGTGTCCTGGCTTGTGGACTCTTCCCGATCTTCCTGTCTAGCTACTTTCCTATCCTAATAAAAGGCAAAAACGCCAATAATAAATCTTTAGAAATGTAACATACTTGTTAGCAGTTGAATTTTACAATTTATCAGAACAAGTTAAAGGCACACTATGCAGGAATTTTGCACTTTGGTAACGAGCACTTTGGTCACTTGATTTCAAAAACACATTTCAGATCGCCTCTTATTTAACAAACGAACAAAATTAATGCTCCACTAGAGTTAACTGGAGATGTTTTATTTGTTTGTATTGGTACATCCGTGCCGCGAGATGCTTCAATGGGGACATATCACACCCGCAAATTACTCCTATGCTCGTGTCTGTCTACTCGCCCGGTCAGTCTGCCGTTTCCTCTTTCTCTGTTCCTCCGACAATGCTTTCCTAGCTTTCTGCTTCTTATATTCCGGCTCAGCCATGGCGATAGTGTCACAAACTCCATCCCTCCCTACCTTGTTCCTGGATGGGGGCGTGTATGTGTGCAGTGCTGTAAAGCAATTCATTACATCGCGAGAGCTGATATCACGCGATACTTCCTGACGCTGAGGCTGGCGGCCCGCCGGACCAAAGTTGCAAGTGAGGTTTTTCCGCTCACAGGACCACCATTCAACCAGATAGAAGTCATATAACCATTCCAATAACTCCGAAGCTGTTCAGTTCAGCTAAAAAACCTGCATTGTTCCCCTTTAAATATGGTCGGAAAAATCTGTAGTGAGGTCTGGAAATTTGAGTCTGGAAAAGTATGGAATTTTGAAATGGAAATTGTGTAGGAACCCTGATCCATGGCAGCAGACTCTGCTCAGCCATGCTCGATGGCACCGTGGATTCCCCTCAGTGGTGAGGACTCCATGACAACGTGTTCCTACTTCCTCCCGGGATTCAACAATAATGTAATGTGGTTAGTTGTTATGGAAAGAAGGAGGCGGGAACCAGCAGACATTTTACATACTTTAATAATCATGAAATAAAACAAACAGAAAATGAAAGTAAAAGCGGCAGCCCCTCACGGATGACTGCAGCACACACACAAACATAACCTAAATGTCCAGGCCTGGTCCTCTCTCATCCTTCACTGTCGTCGCTCCTCCTTTTATGCTTCCGTAGCTCCTCTGTGAGAGATACAAGGCCAGCTCAGTGCTCAGGTAACGCTCATTATCAATCACAGCACCGGCCTCGTGCCGATCTCTCAAGGCTCTCTACCCCGTCCTGTTTGCCACAAAGTCATTAAAAGTAGTTTATATTAAAGTGAATATAAACTTAGGGGCAGACATCCTGTTAAGGCAGGGGCTGAGGCATGGGGAATGGCGACTCCATTCACAAGTAGTGGAGTCCATGTGCCAGAAGTACGGACGAGCGAAAGTGGACTTGTTCGCCTCAGAGAAGACGAGCCGCTGTCCCCTCTGGTTCGCCCTCACTCCTCAAGCTCCTCTGTGGCTTGATGCCTTTCCTTGGATATCTCTGCTCCCCGTGGTTCTAGTAAGGGGATTGCCAGGACCGAGTCCACCTTCTCTAGTTGCTCCATTCTGGCCAGCCCGAGGATGGTTCTCAAACCTGTTTTCTCTCCTAGATGACATTCCACAGGAAATTCCGATTCGGAGAGATCTTCCTTCTCAAGTTCAAGGGACAATCTCCCAACCTAAAGCAGGAGATCTGGAAACTTTGGGTCTACCCTGAGGTACAAGCTCATATATTCTGGTCGCTCAACCAAGGTTGTTGAGACTGTTCTGAGTTCTAGAGCTCCTTCCAACAGGAAGCTGTATGCCTTAAAATGGATCATGGTGTGAGCAGCGCCACTTCAACCCAGTTGACTGCCGTGTTGATTCAGAGCTGTAGTTCTTTCAAGAATGCCTTTAATGAGTTTGACCCCAGCTACTTTAAAGGTCTATGTGGCAGCCATTTCAGATTGCCACATACCTTTAGATGGAGCTTCTGTTGGAGGACATCCTCTGGTGTCTTGGTTCTTGCACAGTGCCACATGGTAGCTGCGGGTTGCGAGTTCCTTCCTGGGACCTAGCATTGATCCCGGGAACATTAGCAGAAGCACCATTTCAGCCATTGGAGTCGGTCTCTGAGAAAATGCTGACCCTTAAGGTGGCTCTCTTATCAACATCCGTAAGCGAGTTGCACCAGGTGTGCTTGAGATAGAACACATAAAATATCTGAACTGGCTAGGTTTGTTGAGTGTCATGTTTGACTGCATGTTAGAAATATGGCTAAGTCAAAAGAATGGTCCAGTTAAGAGAAGGAACAGGGTCACAAACAATCCTGTTCCTCCTGTCCACAAACAGAACAGTTCCTGTATCCTGTTCCTTGTTCACAACAAAGAACAGGATTCAAAATATAGCGAAGGCACTAGGGATGGGCATTCGATTAAATTTTCTTAGTCGATCGTCGGGAGAATTAACGATCGACTATCGATTAATCATTAATATTTTTATATTAAAATTTATTATTTATTTAAAATTTTATAAATTAAAAATGCAATGAAAATACAAAAATACAGCGTGTTTTTCCTCGATTAGATCTTTATTACAAGATGATCAACTTGTGGCAGTTAAACTGGACGTTCGGTTAGGCTAAATTTGAAGATATAACGTTACAGTATGCGCTGCGGGAACCTGCAGCTGCGAGTTGGCGTTCTTAAACAGAAACCCTCGTTTGTTCCAAAATAATAAAAAAATCATGTTAAACAATAACTTAACCAAAAACATCATAATACTTAGATCTGACAGGTTTTGTCAAAATGTAACTCAAAACTATCCAAGGCACGGAGTCGAGAAAGGGTGAGAGAGATTAGCCTACCTAACAATCAATTAGGCTAGGCTACTGAAAGCCTCATAAAAAATAACTCACATACAACTTCTACACCAGTCTACTGATTTTTGTTGAGAAAGATAAGCATGTTGATGACATCAGTCTACTGATTTTTGTTGAGAAAGATAAGCATGTTGATGACATGATCTGGGGTCAGACACGACCGCAACCGTGACCGTCAATTGTTTACACTTTCCCCTGGCTCTTCAGCGCGAGTCTCCGCAGACTGCGCGCGCACCTCTCCAAACGGACGAGGCGTTTATAGTCGACGTGCTCGCCTGTGAAACACCGAATTCCGCATTTTTGCCGCGCTCACCTTCGCGCTCGTGCGGACGCGTCGAGTGTAAACAAGGCTTCAGTCCAGCCGCTGAAAACACCGCTCTGATGAGGGGACTGACATTGCCGGGATGCACAGGTACCTCCGCGCTAACATGACCAGCCCGGGGAACACGTCACTTTCCACTCACACTACGCAATGCAGCAGCATTAGTTGAATGATAATCGATAACAACTGAACGTGATCGACGAAATTCTTAATGATCAATAATCGATCGTCGATTAATCATGCCCATCCCTAGAAGGCACTAAATGTTCCTAGAGACACCATTGGAAGGATAGTTGTCAAGTTCAAAGTTAATGGAACAGTGGTTACACTACCTGGACGGGGCCGAAAAAGGAAGATACGGTTGCAACCAGATTTCTGATAAGGCAAGTTCAGAAAAACCCTCGAGTGACTGCAAAAGACCTGCAGCAAGACTTGGTGGCAACAGTCACTGAGGTTTCAGCTTGCACAGTAAGGCCGTGTGTCCACCAAAGCATTTTTTCACGCGGCTGTCGTGTTTTTTCAATTGTTTTCAATGGGAGTGCCGCGTTTTTTAAATGCCATGAGCGTAACGAGGCGCTGGCCGTTTTTTTCACGCTTGAAGTGCTGAGCGCCCGGCGTTTTTTACTGGTAGCCGAGAGTTGAAGAATGTTCAACTTTGGGTAAAACACAGCGCTCATCACTGTCACTTTTTACCCAGCCGTCCAATCACACTGGGGCGGGACAAATACCACACCGACCAACTGTCACAACATTCTTTCTGTGCAACGACATCAGCCAGCAGAGCTAACCGAACAAAATGGATGAAAAATTTTTTTTTAGTATGAAAAAAATTATCAGCAAAATCAGTTACAAGTAAACTGTGCTGTGGATATTCTGTATTATAGCAACAAAACTTCTCAACTGAAAAAACGCTGCGCTGCCAAAACGCTCTCAGCCGCCCAAAGCTAGGCGTTTTCAGCTGGCTAAAAACGCTTTGGTGGACACACAGCCTTAGGCGCATACTAAAAGCATTCCAGAACTCAAAGACGTACACCACTTCTGACCTAAAAGCACAAGGAAAGTCAGCCTAAATTTGCACAAAATCATATAAATACAGTGGTGTGAAAAAGTGTTTGCCCCTTGGTAAATATGAACAAAGATGGCTGTAAAAAATAAATCTGCATTGTTAATCCTTTTGATATTTTATTTTAAAAATTAGCAAAAATCTAACCTTTCATTGAAGTAAAATAATTGAAAGTTGGGGGGAAAATCACATTATGAAATAAATGTTTTTCTCCAAAACACGTTGGGAACAATTATTTGCCCCCTTTTATTAAATACTTTTTGCAACCTCCTTTTTCCAAGATAACAGCTCTGAGTCTTCTCCTATAATGCCTGATGAGTTTGGAGAACACCTGACAAGAGATCAGAGACCATTCCTCCATACAGAATCTCTCCAGATCCTTCAGATTCCCAGATCCATGTTGATGCTTCTTCTCTTCAGTTCAGCCCACTCATTTTCTATAGGGTTCAGGTCAGGGACTGGGCTGGCCATTGCAGATGCTTGGTTTTGTGCTCAGTGACACATTTTTGTTTTGATTTTGATGCTTGTTTTTGGATCACTGTCCTGTTGGAAGATCCAACCACGGCCCATTATAAGATTTCTAGCAGAGGCTGTCAGGTTTAGATTTTTTATCTATTGGTATTTGAACGAATCCATGATGCCATATATCTGAACAAGATGTCCAGGACCTCTGGCAGAAAATTAGGCCCACAACATTAAAGATACAGCAGAGTATTTCATTCTACACATGGGGTACTTTTTTATCCCTGTGTGCACCAAACCCATATTAAGTGTTTGCTGCCAAAAAGCTCTTTTTTTTGTTTTGAAAACGTTTGAAAAGTAACTGACACTACTGGAACTTCAAACGGGACGGGTTCTATGGTCAGATGAAACAAAAAAAATAGCTTTTTTGGCAGCAAACACTTAAGATGGGTTTGGTGCACACAGGGATAAAAAAGTACCCCATGTGTAGAATATGAAAATATAATTTTTATTTATTTCCTATAGAAAATGAGTGGGCTGAACTGAAGAGAAGAAGCATCAACATGGATCTGGGAATCTGAAGGATCTGGAGAGATTCTGTATGGAGGAATGGTCTCTGATCTCTTGTCAGGTGTTCTCCAAACTCATCAGGCATTATAGGAGAAGACTCAGAGCTGTTATCTTGGAAAAAGGAGGTTGCAAAAAGTATTTAATAAAAGGGGGCAAATAATTGTTCCCAACGTGTTTTGGAGAAAAACATTTATTTCATAATGTGATTTTCCCCCCAACTTTCAATTATTTTACTTCAATGAAAGGTTAGATTTTTGCTAATTTTTAAAATAAAATATCAAAAGGATTAACAATGCAGATTTATTTTTTACAGCCATCTTTGTTCATATTTACCAAGGGGCAAACACTTTTTCACACCACTGTAAGCCACAGAAGTTTTGGGATTCTGTTCTGCGGAGCGATGAAACAAAACTGGAACTTTTCTGCCCTATGGATCAGCTGTATGTCTAGAGGAAGAAGAATGAAGTATATGCTGAAAAGAACACTCTGTCTACAGTTAAGCATGGTGGTGGCTTGTGATGCTTTGAGTCTGCTTTGCATCCTCTGGCACTGGAAACCTGCAGTGTGTGAAAGGCAAATCAGGAAATCCTAGGAGAAAACATCATGCCGTCAGTGAGGAAGCTGAAGTTTGGGCATCATTGAACCTTCACTGAAACAGGACATTGATCCCAAGCATTCCTCAAATTCCACCAAGGCTTGGTTGCAGAAGAAGTCCTGGAAGATTCACACAGTCACCTGATTTGAACCCCATAGAAAATCTTGAAGCACGGATTTGAAGCACGCAAACCCAAGAATATTACTGAACTGGAGGCCATTGCTCATGAGGAATGGGCTAAGATTCTTAAGAAACGGGTGTAATAACTTTGGCAATCTGCTCGAATGAAGATTCAGAAGAGTCAGATCTTAAAAATCTCAGCTGTAATTTCTTCTAATTCATTCATCACACTGGAAATGCAAGGTATACTGTATCTGTGAACACGTACAATATTCCTTACAGTGTGCTCTGTTGTGTTCTGGATGTTGGTGCAAATCCAGGGATCATAAAATGCGGCAAACCCTTTCCTGATAAATACATAAATATGGAGAGAAGACTTGAAGATATTACAACAAAAATGTAAAGCCAGAACTGAGATCTAACTTTAACCCAATGAGAAAGAGAAAGAAAGTTTTGTTGATCCTCTTTGTGTGTGCAAACCCCGCAACCGCTGCACCATATTTAGAGTAAAAATCCTCACTCATCCTTTCATCACAATCCTAAGAAGCCTGTTATTATATAAAGAGAGTTCAAACCAACAGGGTCACACATCACTGATGCCTCTGTGCTTTTGTCGTGTGTGTGTGTGTGTGTGTGTGTGTGTGTGTGTGTGTGTGTGTGTGTGTGTGTGTGTGTGTGTGTGTAGATGAGTTTCTCACACCAGAGGAAGATGCCAAACCTCAGTCTGTCACGGTTCAACCCATCAGAACTCCAGAAAGACGTGACGGTGAGAGACTTTTGCCATTTTGCGACTGATATCAGTGAATTGACATGCAGAGATTGGCAGATAATGTTGTCATGTCTCTCTCAGGTCCTGTTAAGCTGAGCTTGGAGGAGGAACACACACTTATGCAGAAGTGGCAGAATGAGCTCAGCGTCTGCAGTGAAGTCATTGTGAGTAACTCCTTTATGCCTGATTTTTTTTTATTAGAATGACTTTTTGTCACCGAGTATGATTTAAAAGAAAGAAAAATAATACCTTTGCACATTTTTATTGTATCCCTTTAATTTCCTTTTCATAGTTAATAATGTTGTCCTATGTTATTAACTAATACTGTTAATAACAGAATAGTTATTATCTAATTTAATTTGTAGCTATTTTAATTAATTTGGTATGTATGTGTTTAGTTTGTCATTTATTTATAACAGATAATTGCTGTTCCCAATACTTCTGTCACAGAATAGGTTTTTTATTATTATGTAAATGAGAAGTGACAGGAACACATGGCATGTGCAGTTCAATGAATCTTAGATTTAGATTCATATTAGATGTGCTTAACCAGTAGGCACTTGTGAAATGTAATTAATAATTGAATTATCTTTTTTATAATTCAAAGTTAATTTTCTTCCAGTTATCTTGTTGTGTTAGCTAACTTGTTATAACGTCTATGCAGAAAAGTGAATAATGGCATTACCATCACACATAAAAAAGTGAAGAATAGTTTGAAAACATTTAATTTAACATATGACTTCAGAGTGCCCATTATTGCCCCTATATTTACCATTGTGAAAAAAGTACACTTTAGTATACTTTTTTTTTTAAAGAGCTCTTATTGTGGAAATAATATATTTGCAAACTGTAAACTGAATGTAGTGTTCAGACTGAATGTAATGTTCTCGAACACACTTAATCTGATATTTATTACCACTAACATCAAAATCTGTTTGTATATTTGGAGTGAAGCAGGGTTTTTTAAAGTAGACTACACCTGTGGCTCATGCTGGAGTAAATGAGGGCTTTTTTAAGGTTTGTAATGTTTTGTAACGATTCAGTCATTCTGTGTTACTGTATGTTCAGGTGGCTCAAGTAGAGAAGTTTAGTGAGAACAGCGGTTTAGGGATCAGTCTGGATGCGTGTTCTGGCCATCACTTCCTTAGCTCTGTACTTCCTGAAGGACCTGTCGGACGATCTGGAAAGATCTGTAGTGGAGACGAACTGCTAGAGGTAAAACCAGCACACAACAGGGTCACCACCATAAGAAACAACTGTGTAAAACATACCACCAATATGTGTACATTTTTTAAATTATTATTGGAATTTGGCCCAATTTTGATTACGTGTGTGTGTCATATGTCTTCATAATCAAATTAGCCAAACTAGATTAAGTTGAGATTTCCATTTCTAGAAATCCGAACAAGACAATAGGCTTATGCCTGTATTAACTGTATTATCCTGTGTACAGGAATATTCCAATAGCTACGAGTCATGTTTGGAATAAGGCCTTAACCAGAATTTGGACCTTAGTCAGAAATATACAGTACCGTTCAAAAGTTTGGAGTCGTTTGTAATGTTTTCTAAAATAAATATTTTCTGCTCACCAATGCTGCATTTATTTGATCAAAAGTACAATAAAAATAGTAATATTATGAAATATAGTTACAATTTAAAATAACTATTTTATTGTAATATATACAGTACTGTGCAAAAGTTTTAGGCAGGTAAGATTTTTTTAAGTTTTTAAAAGAAGTCTCTTCTGCTCACCAAGGCTGCAATTATTTAAAAAAAAAAAAAAAAAAAACAGTAATATTGTGAAATATTATTACAATTTAAAACAGCAGTTTTCTATGTGAATACAGTAAAGTGTAATTTATTCCTGTGATCAAAGCTGAATTTATCATCATCATTACTCCAGTCTTCAGTGTCACATGATCCTTCAGAAATCATTCTAATATGATGATTTGATGCTCAAAAAACATTCATTATTATTTTCAATGTTGAAAACAGTTGTGTACAAATTTTTTTTCAAAATTCTTTGATGAATAGAAAGTTCAAAAGAACAGCGTTTATTTAAAATAGAATATTTTCTAACATTATAAATGTCTTTACTGTAACTTTTGATCAGTTTAACTCATCCTTGATGAATAAAAGTATTGATTTATTATATTTCTTTCCCCCAAAAATAAAATTTAAATTTTTACTGACCCCAAACTTTTGAAGGGTAGAGTTTAATGTTACAAAAGCTTTAGATTTCAGATAAATGCTGTTCTTTTTTAGTTTCTATTCATCATAGCATCATGAAATAAAAATGTAAAAACTGTTTTCAACACTGATAATAATCATAAATGTTTCTTGAGCATCAAATCATCATATTAGAATGATTTTTGAAGGGTCATGTGACATTGAAGACTGGAGTAATGATGATGATAAATTCAGCTTTGATAACAGGAATAAATTACACTTCACTGTATATTCACATAGAAAACCGCTGTTTTAAATTGTAATAATATTTCACAATATTACTGGGTTTTTTGTATTTTTTATCAAATAATTGCAGCCTTGGTGAGCAGAAGAGACTTCTTTTAAAAACTTAAAAAAATCTTACCTGCCTAAAACTTTTGCACAGTACTGTATATTTATTTTAAAATGTAATTTATTTCTGTGATGCAAAGTTGAATTTTCAGCATCATTACTCTACTGAGGAGAGACCTGATTGTACATGATTGTAAAGCGCTTTTGGTGTACAGTAGTACATATGAAAAACGCTATATAAATGCCTCATTCATTCATTCATTCTATTCTTCACTGTCACACGATCCTTCTGAAATCATTCTAATATGCTGGTTTGATGCTAAAGAAACATTTATTATTATTATTGAAAACAGTTGTGCTGCTTGATGAAGTATAATTTTTTTGTAACATTAGGTTTTTACTGTCACTTTTGATCAATTGAATGCATCCTTACTGAATAAAAGTATTAATTTCCATTAAAAAAAAAAATATTCAAACATATATATATTTTATTTTTTTGGTTTTTGCTTCAATTGCAGATTCTTAATCTTTTTGCATTTGGTCCCCTCAATGTTGAATATAAAAAAAACTAAAAACAAACATAAATACACAAGTTGACACCAATAATAATGTTTTTACTCTTCATTATTCTCTAAATATTCATACATTGTGCGTGTGTTTGTTCAGGTGAATGGCATTCCTCTCAGAGGAGAGAATCACAAAGAGGTTGTTGACATACTGAAAGAACTTCCTGTATCTGTGACCATGGTCTGCTGTAGACCCGCCCCTATAATGACTGACAGCCAAACTGACCAACCACAGCCAGAGGATGTGGCCACAGATTCCATAGTTCAGGTACATTAAATCTTTCATTAAATGTCAAATCCTGTTTAGATTTAATATGTAAGATTACATACATAAAGGATAATGCACAATCACTTCAACATTATTGCAAAACAGTGTGTTTGTGGTCTTTTCTTTCCACCAAGAAAACAAAATTAAAATTAAACAGATATAAGTGCAAATTATGTTAATGATGTTTTTAATTACCTGGTTTCATATTATCATACATGGACCATATGAAGTATTTAGGTACTTACAGACTTTTTGTAGTTTGTCCTAAATATATATATATACTGTATATAATTTTTTTTTAAAATAATGATTATTCAAATTGTTGTTAATCAAATCACAAACAAAATTATTGAATTGTGAATCGAATTAATCTTCTGTTAACCCAAATCTGTTTTATAATTGTTCTTTTATATTGATAAAGTTATTGTCTTCCACGAGCCGGAGTAGTTCAGTCAGACTTTCCTTTGTTGGGATTATATCAGATTACACGTTATAATCTCTGTACATCTCAAGTCGCTCTCAGAGGATAGACTTTCATGCCCAAATGCATGACACAGTTTAGCTATCAATAAAAGGTGTGGGTTTTTGCATCCACCCAGTTACATGAGGTAGATTACTATTATGTTTTATACTTCTGAACAATTATTAGGGATTTAATGTTCACCTTGTTTGTGTAGGTGCAGGATGATTTTGAAGATTTCCTGAACTCTGGCAAATCAGAGGACAGCCTGAAAGATCATGTGACTGAAGAGCCCACCGGAACGCCGTTAGCTATGTGGGAAACGGAGATTCAGGACATTGAACTAGAGAAGGGGGAGAGTGGGTTGGGCTTCAGCATTCTGGATTACCAGGTGAGAAAGTTGGAGGACCTTCCAAAATTTAGATCATCATGAGAAAGGAAGGATCTCAATTCCAATTTCACAAGTCAAACATAAAGCAGTAACTCATGAGTTTGATATTAATTTATGAGTCTTTTTTACTGATCCATTGAAAGAGCTGGCTCATGAAAGGCATCTGTTTGTGTATCAGATATTAAGTATGTTTTAAAAACGCACTTGCAGATAATATAATATTAATGAAATTAAAGGCCACTTAAGTGCATTTCAAGAGAGCACACTTTTCTCAACACACATAAGTAGGCCTACACTTTTGAAATGTGTGCTTTGTAATAATGTCAAATTAAACATTTTACTTTAAAGTGCATTTTAATCTATTTTAACAAACTTTTGTGCTTTAAATAAGTACACTTATTTTGATGTGTTGACTATCATACTAAAGCGCATGTAAAGCACTTGATTATAATTTCAACTGTAGTGTGTTAAGCGATTACATTTAAGGTTAATATATTTTACTAAATTGCAACTTCATCATTACAAATGTGTAACTACAAATATATTTAAATACATGCCATGCAAGTTTCAATAGAAATTATTTTAAAGTAGGGTGTTATCCCTAGTTTAATCCACCTAAAATAGGGTGTTGTGAGTACACAGCCCTAGCTTAACCTTTACACACAAACAAGCAGACAACCAACTCTCACTTCACACAAACAATCGGCTCTCTTTCACACACATGCAAAGCTGTATCGCCTGCGTGCTACTGTGGTGAATTTATTAAATTATTAAAAACAATAGAAGTAATTATGAAATTATATTTAAAGATTAAGTTCCACTTAAAGCTGCCGTCGGCAACTCTGGCAGATTGAGTGGACTTAGGAACATTTTTGAATGTTTACAACTCTCATACCCCTCCCCCACTATCAACGAATACCCTCGCACCGAGCTCGTGCTCGTCAGTGCGCCATCACTCTTCGCTACTGCGCGAACTTTAGGCACACGCAATGTGATTGACGTGTGCGTGCACGACTTGTGATTGACATTCATATCTCACACCCCCCTGCGCTGATTGGACACAATGAAACGGGAGCAGTGGATTTTTGCAAAACAAATAACACGCTCCAGGTGGAGTTAGAAGCTCGGGTTTTTTTCTAAAACCACTTTATTTATGTTGTTCTGTCGGAATATAGTGTCGAATTCGCTCATTATGATAAAAAAAAGTTGCCGACGGCAGCTTTAATGGGTCAAAAACACTCTGCTTCTCTGCTAATTGCATTTAATACAAATTCAAATTATATAATTTATTTTATTTAATTGAAATTAACATGTCCGAAAACATTAAATTCAGTTCGCTCTTAAATATATTATTTTAAAGTATAATATTTCCGTAATAAGTACTCTATTTAAAAGTATGCTAAAATGTACTTCTTTTTCACAAGGGTTGTTTATTTTAAATATGACTATATTTAAATTTATAATATAAAATGTTAATATTAAATTTGGGCTACATTATTTATTTTTCCTTGATGCTTCTATTCAGTAGAAAAATAGTTAACTCAAAAATAAATGTCCTTACTCACCCTGTTGTTGTTCCGACTAAAATTGTCTTTGTTTAGCAGAATGTCCGACATTAACTGAAATACAGTGAAATTGAATAGGGAAGTATCCTATCAAGCTCCAAAAATGAAATAAAAGTACAAAAATGATTAAAAGTAAAGTAGAAGATTAAAATAAAGTATGCCAACAGACCTATGCACTGGTTAGTATAACTAGATATATGAGAGGTAGGAATGACACGAGGGTCAGAAATGAATTATCTCTTTAAAGAACTATTAACAAAAGTGAATTTCAAGAAAATCATGTGCTTCCAAAAATATTAAAGCAAAAACTGAAACATCAATTCCCATTCTAATTATATGCATCATTGTGCAGGTCTAATATAATTATAGTGTTAATGTTATACTCTCTGTGTATTCGTGTGTGTTCATATGTGTGCAGGACCCAATGGACTCGCTTAAGACGGTGATTGTGATTAGGTCGTTAGTTCCCGACGGTGTAGCCGAGCGAGACGGACGCTTGTTGCCGGGAGACCGTCTCATGTACGTCAACAATATCAACCTGGAGAGCGCCACTTTGGAGGAGGCAGTGCAGGCTCTGAAGGGAGCAAACATGGGTGATGTCCACATCGGGGTGGCCAAACCACTGCCCGTAAGAAATACCTGACTCTACTTTCTAAAGCAGCTTTTTCCTCTGTACAATTTTCTGTGTTATTGAAACCTGTGGTTGCAGTAACGGGATTCCTTTGCAGAATCTTTTGAATATTTCATGAAACAGGTCTGCCATCTTTTAAAGCCTCAGGAAATGAAATCTTCTTAGAGGAGCGTGTCTGTATCTTTGTGAAGAGCTCTCAGGGGCTGTAGTTTATCTTAAACTCTTCAACTTTCCAAGGCTGTTATCTCGGCTCCATTATTCTGGGATTGTGTGCACATTTTGGCATCTTTCCTTTTTTTCCTCTCCTGAGGCCTTGAGGTTCGGGGCATACGTTTGGAAAGTGTATGGTGGGTTGTCAAGTACACTGTGGGTCATCTGATGGAGTCTTTTTTACTGTTGATTTAATCTCATGAGAGGCCTTTAGACTGCATGAGTGCGTCGAAACCCTTTTGTTCTGCTCTCACAAGTGCGATTGGGTAACATCACCTCTTAATATGGTTCAAATGACTCACTTCCAAGAACTGCAATGAAACAGAGATAGCATTTCTTCCTCTTGCCTTTGGAAAAACAGCGTACAATCAAAGCTGTGACGTGATCATAAATATCAATGATGTTAAAATGTCTAATCAAACAATTGAGCTCGCTTACCAACCTTGCACTACTAACATGCAAAATGACAGTGATTTCTAACCAAATCAAATCAAATTCAGTCTTTTATTCTGATCTTGGTCTGGGTGTTATGTGCCGTGCAAAAGAATCTGCTATAACACAGTAGATAAATCTGCATGGCATCAGTATGCGGGGACGCTTTACATTTTTGCAAAAAGCATCGTATATACAAAGAATAATATGAAAATACAAAGTAGACATTTTTGTTAATGTTTATAAATTTCAACATGTATGTCAAGCTCTAAAACAAATATATAAAAGAATTGTCATAGTATTGTTTAAGTCCTCTGAAACCATAGTATATCAAAAAGAGATGTATGAAATTTCTAAACACACAACATGTTTACATACACACACACATATACATTTACATTCTACCGTGTTCGGGTATTTTTTCAGATTTTTTTTTAAAGAAGTCCTTTATGCTCACCAAGGCTGCATTTATTTGATCAAAAATACAGTAACTGTTTTCTATTGTAACATATTGTAAAATGCTATTTATTCTTGTGATGAAAAGCTGAATTTTCAGCATCATTACTCCAGTCTTGAGTGTCTCACGATCCTTCAGAAATCATTCAAATATGCTGATTTGCTGTTGTGCTGGTTCATATTTTTTGTTTCTTTGATAAATAGAAAGTTCAAAAGAACAGCATTTATTTGAAAGCGAAATCTTTTGTAACATTATAAATGTGTTTACTGTCAGTTTTGATTAATTTAATGCATCCTTGCTAATTAAAAGTAATAATTTCTTACCCCAAATGGTAGTGTTTGTGTATATATATATATATATATATAAATGTACATGCATATCGGAATTATTCAGTTACCATGATATACCAGATTCTGGTCATAACGCCCAACCTTAGTGTGGTATAAACATGATCATTGAGTGAATGGTCACATGTCTAGAAAGGTGACACTTCCCTGTCTTTACAGACTGAGGATGAGGATGGCTCTTCCTCCTTTATCTTCTCGGCTCTAGTCCTGACGGAGGGCTGTGATGATGATGAGGAGGAAGTTGTGTTTCGCGCTGAGCCTGCCGTGGTCAGTGCTTATAAAACACAACAACAAAAAAATTTTTCAAAGCATGTTATTAGTGCAACGTTCTTGTGGGAGCAATATGTCAGTGTTTATAGGACGCAGACACCTCTTTTTAGATGAGTAACATTTATTATTAACTTTTAGCAAGATATGCACATGGCAGCATTGAAAACTCATTCAAATTCAGAAAGAATATTGTCAAGTCCATGGGTGTCATCCCAAACGATTTGAACTCATTCATTCATATCATTCTCTGATGCTATTATAATTTGTATCTACATAACAACCCTTCCAGATCGACTCCAGTGATTTAGACCTGTCTGACGAAAAGGCGTTTGAGCGTAATTTTCTCGAGGAGGAGGACGAGCTGCTGCAGTCTATGATCGCTGAGCATGGCAGCTTCTGCAGCACTGATCTGACCTATCAGATGACCAGACAGGCCTCTACACCTAAGGTATTCAGCAACCAATCAGATTCAGACATGCACATTTCATATCCAATCAGATTAGATTTTGGGTTTACAATGAATAATAAAATACAAACTTTAAAGTATTTAGTAAACATACTAAGACACCTTTGGTATTGTTTTATCAATAATTTGCATAATGCAGCTGTTTCAAAACTGCCTTTGTGAAAAAAGTACATATTAGCAGATTTTTAAAAAGACGAATTTAGAATGTCATTTCTGTTGAAACTTGTGGTGACACTTTATTTTAGTGACATTGTTACAAGTTACATGTAGTTACTATAATTACTAATTACTTTAAATTGTGCATACTTGCATGCAACTTACCCTAATCCTAACCCTAACCCTATAGTAAGTACATATAGTTAATTTTGAGTACTCTGTTACAATTACACTGTAACACGTACACCTTATAATAAAGTGTAACCCAAATGTCACGTAAATATATATTATCTTGTAATGTAATATCAAAAACACACTGCAGTTAAAATTATTAAAGACAAACGTCTATTAAAAGATTATTAAAACAGTTTTTTTAAATGATGTCAGGGTTTCACTTCGGTCTAGTTTATTCTTGGTTTTGTGACAGAGCCCTGAGGCCACTGTATTGTCGGAGCAATACATGTTCGGAGCGTGGTGTTCAAATTCTGGCTCTTATGTCTAGTTTGGTTTTCGGTTCCGTGCCGGGGTTCGGACACTCACGCTCCATGTCCTGTCTCTTGTGTGAGCGTATGTTTTGTGAGCACTTGGTTTATGTTTTTATTGGCCAAGCTCTCTTGTGTTGTTGTGTTCTGTGAAGCTTGAGGCTTGTGTTTTCATCAGCCTTTAATGTTATGTTTTGTCTTGAGCTGTGTAGCACACGGCTTGTGTTTTCATTGGCTGCATGCTTTCATGTCGTCATGTTGCGTGTGAACGCATGACTTATGAGAGTTCACATTAGCTGCATGTTCGTGTCTTGTTTTATTTGAGCACATGGCTTGTGATTGTGTTCACTGGCTATTTGCTTGTGTTTTTGTCATGTTTTGGTGTAAGCACATGGTTTGTCATGTATGTTTCCTTGTGCCATGTGCTCTTCTGTCTATTGTCTTGACAATAGACATCGTGTTACCTGTTTATAGAAGATAAACCATAACCATACTAAGCGCAAATGTTAATGAGAACTGACTAAAGAGAACAGAAACACAGGCATATAAATCCTTAGGGTACGTTTACACAACAACGAAATGCTTAAAACGGAGAAGTTTTTCCTTTGAGTTTTGCGCATACAGACGACACCATTGTCAAACCGAACCCCATTCACACGGATCCGCAAAAAACAACTAAAACTGTATTCTGCTGCTTGGCCATTAGATGGCTGTAACGAATTAACTCTATGAAATATTAATAATCACTAATAACTGGTTATAATTGATTATGAATATTTGGATCAGTTAATATAATTAACTTAATGAAATTAATATTGCAATAAACCCACCTGTTCGTCCTGTGAACACTCAGCGTTAATTGTTTATTAATTCTAAGAAATATTCATTTCCGGGGAAGGGAAATACCTTTCTTATTGTACAGTATTAAGAGCCTGTAGTCAAAATCTAAATCGTAACATAGACTTTGTTTGTAAATTGATACTTGCATAGCTTTTGCGGTGGGAACAATTCTTGAAGTTGTTGAAAATTGAAGTCGTTGATGGTTCCGTGACTGTCAAATGTCGAAGTTGCAATCGTTTTCTTCTCCGTTGGATGAAGAAGATATGATTGAACTTCCATGGTTAGTTCATCTCTGTTCTGGTTGAAGGTTTTCTCTCTCTCTCCATGAGCACATGGCTGAGCACATGCAGATTGTGACCTGCCGGCCCTGAAGACAACCACGGAGTGAGTAAGTCGGAAGAGTAGATGGCTGCCCATTCAGTAATGGAAAAGTTGCAGTTTTCCTCTGAGTTGGATTGAAGAAAATACAGTCTGACTCTGTTGGGAGAGTGCATAGCAGGGTGTGGTCACAGCCTACCGGGGGTCCCCACAGACAACAACGCGAAGGAGCAGCAGTGAAGGCCAGAAGCAAGGGAGGGAAGGGCTTGTGTAGATGCAATTTAAAGCCTGAAAAATATCCCACCTCTCAGGGTTGGCTCGACCAATAAGAAAGGTGGAATTTCCAAGCGGGAGAATTTGATTTATGGATCTTTGTTTCAAGCGTGCTCACTTGCATGTGCAGTGAATTACGTAGAACGTGAACGTAGTCGATTATCGAGTTCGCGCGCGCGGCCAGGCTGTATGAGATCCCATTCTCCCAACTCGATAATTGACTACTTTGGACTTCGACCGAAAACAGGAAGTAAATACAGGTATGTGAGCTGGCTGAATTAACATCACTTTTATTAATATCTTTCACATCTACTGCAGTCAGATTGACCGTGTTCACTCTTAATAACACCACTCACATGGCTGTGCACTTGTAATGACATATCAAGGATGTTAAGAGGCTAAAAGCAGGTTTAAAACTTGCCCCATTGAAGTCAACAGGGTGCAAATTTTAAAAAGAAAATAACACGGTGTAGGGAACGCCGATTTTTGTCGTTGTTCTCTGTACTGACAGCACTCCAAATTTACCAAAAAATTTGCTCAATGTTAAAATTGACCGGAGTTCTCCTTTAAGTGGCAATTTATTTAAATAATATTATATTATCTGCATGTACTGTTTTTGAAAAAATATACATTTTTCACCTTACATAATAGAAGTTCCACAATTGTTTCTAAATTTACCACCCCTGCTAATAGCATATAAATAGAATTCTAAAAAAATGTGTACCTATATTTCGTGTCACTTTTGACCCTGTGGCATTTAAAAGCCATTCAAGTATGCTTGGAGATATATCGTATATGCTTTCACATTGTGATGTGGAAGGAAAAATCTTTCCAATTTATATTTTTCCCAGATACATTTCTGATGGTAAATTACCCCGATACCTCCTTGCATGTCATTTGCTTAACAGCTCCATTCACTCCCACTGTAAAAGAAAACTCTCTCCAGACCAGCATGCCACAGGCCCAACAGCTCTCTGTTCTGTAATTTGCGACTTTATTGTTTCGAGTCCCATCAGTTGTGCTTTATCTGCGTTTTTATGGCTCCTGCTTTGGGATGTCTCTGCTCAGATTCATAGCTGAGTGATTCAGTCCCTCTTGAATCATTCTGCGCGAGCGAACTCAATTACAGCTGTATGAATCATGGCTACATTCAGAAACACTCTCCCCTGGCTCTCACCAATGATTGCTCTCTGGCATTATTGCACTTCAGCAGGTCATTAACACCACTGTTTATCAGGAGATTAGCTGCCTCTGATTTGACTCTAATTGTGCATATAAATCAACTGATAATTTGTATAAGGAAAACTACAGATATTTGTCTTACCAGGGTTTTTCTTGAACAAAATCTTTCATGGATTATCTATACACAGTGCTGGGTAGTAATATTGATTACATTATTTTCTTGAAATACCACCGGAGGTCAATAATAAAATGAAGTCAATAATAATAATAAATAATAATAAAATGAAGTTCACGATTCTCTGTCGTTAATGGTCACATGACGCAGCAAAAAAACGAACTTTTTTTAGTAAATGTTTTTGATTTTATTTTTAAATTATTGATTTTAATTTTTATGATTTAATGACTTAATAGCTTTTCATTAACCCCACAAACCCCTGCATTTCCATCATGAACCCTGGTCTTGGAAACCCTGACGTAATATAAAATTTTATAAACATGTTGTTGATTGCAAAAAATGTACCGGTAATATATTTTCATTCTCTTTGTATTTTTATATCAATACTGTAAAGGATAATCCTATTCAGATTGATGTGATAAATGAGTTGGGTCAAGAGTAATCAAAAAGTAGTCAGAATACATTACCTAAAATGAGTAATTACTAACGACAATTTTTGTCATATAATTTAAAATCAGTAACTGACTACAATTTGTAAGTAATCTACCAGCACTGTTCCCGATAATCCTAAATCACGATATGGCTTTGTGTGCTTATCAAATCATAAAGACTGTGATTTAATTAAATAAGTATATGCACTGCGTGTTTTAGACTGAAGGCTTTGTTCTTTTACTCATGATCTGGTGTTTGCAGCATCACAAGTAGATTTCCCCCAAATCGTGCTGCCCTACTACTGCCATCAAACCTTTGAACCCACTCAAATAAATACTGGAAAAGTCACCAGACCTACCCCGACATTGTGGTGGCGAGTTTTGAAAGTCAAGTCAAGCACCACTCATTATTGCTAATCTAGTATTGCCATTCTGTTCCCATCCTTCTTGCCTCCCCACAAGACCCTTACAATCCTTCAGTCTTTGATGTTGTATTTGATGAGGATTCTAACCTTTTGTCCTCACAGGAAGAGGATTTCATTCTAGCTAAAGCCACGGATGAGACCCAGCAGCTAAACATCACTGCGGGGAGCACTTTTGAGAGGACCATCACTGTGGTCAAGGGCAACTCCAGTCTAGGTATGAGAATGGGAATGTGTAGTCCATTGTGAAATAGAAGTACACCAGCATTTTTTTATTTTTTTTAAGAGTACTTATTACAGATTTCAAATTTATTTTCAAGATTTGAAGTACACTAAAAGTTCACACTCAATAGTGTAAAAGTAAAATTAGGCGTACTTCTTTTTCTCAAGGGCTGTTATGTTGTGATTGAATGGAAGTAAATATATGTCCCCAGTTTCAGACTCTTTTGAAATGGCAAACAACACAGTTACAGTTATTAGCTATTAGCTTATTAGTAAAGAAGCTCCACTGTACACTGTAAATAGTGTAGCAATGAACAAAGCACCACTCACACAGAGTTGCTTTCTACTGTAATTGGTCAACACAGTGATTTTGTGTCAATATTCAACAAACTCGAACCTAATGCAACATTTTTTCAGACATCATGCGAAATTCAATATAGCATGGAGTTTTTTTGAGATGCCTACATTTCACCCGCAAACTTTAGCTGTGCAAAGGTCAAATACAAGCTGACAATAGGAAGTTTTCTCCAGCCACTGATCTACAATGAGCATTTCGCTTTTCACTAATTATTAAGATTTGGATTTGGCTGTGGGATCGTACACCAGCAGTTAGGGACAGCTTTATCCCAGAGCAGCAATCCGAAGCAGTCTGTTTTGCCAAAATACACTATTAGGTTATTAAAATTTAATCTGAAGGAACTCTCGCATTCATTTGGGGGTGCTTACCATCCCTTTAGAACCGGACTCGTTTTTTAATGTCACGGGTGTTAATGCTCTCGGTTTCTTGATCTGGGAAGTTCCTGTTCCTACATTCCTGGCAGAGGATTTTTTTTTACCATGTTGACTTAAAGGTTGTATCAGTCATTTCAGGCCCAAAAAAGGCCGAAACCTGTTTGGACGGCATGCTTATGGGGCGGGCAGCTAGCGGATCGTTAGGAAAGATTAGGTGAATGTGAACATTTATGTTTCTGCCTTTTTTGGGCCTGAAATGACTGATACAACCTTTAACTCTAAAGGTGATGATACACAGGGCAACTTTTTGAGCAATGTTGCTGGGCAACCTTGCCGAGCGATTGTTGCTTTGGCACTTTCCCAGTGAAAATGGGCAATACATTTCTATCTGGATGATCTAGATCAGTTGTGGGCCCTGTGTCTCATCTGGTTGCCCGTTGACGGCAACATTGCCCAAAAAGTTGCCTTGTGTATCATCACCTTAAGTGTTAACTACATGTTGCTTAAATGAGACCAAGATAACCATGCAATACCCTCATAAGCATAAATATTTAAGCGCTCAAATATCGGGCAAAATGGTTAATTTTAAATACACTTTAACTACAATGCTGCATCTGTAGGCAGCTCAATGGGTTTTGGAGCAGAGCATCTATGTGTAAGGGGTTCATAATTCCCACTAAAATGTCTGCCTTTGCATTAGAAAGTGATACTTTTATTATGTTTATTTTATTTTAAATAAGTTTTGCTTTGTGTTTCATCATTGTCTGCCTTTAGCCCTATTCGCACGGGATTAGTACTATCTGGGGACCTCGTGTGATTTTTAAATTACCCCCCCACATCTGAATTTCGTGTGGCGCATTCGCACGGGATAGCCGAAGCCTGTGATTATCCTCAAATTTACTGACTTATCTCCCGGATATGACGGCGAGGCTATTGTTTGGAAATGTCTTGCCGTTATTATTGGTCTATCTGTATGATATCATGAACAGAAGAATGTTCTTTACCGCATGCTGCTATATGTCATTCATTCATCTCCATCTAATCATTATTTTTGCTTTTGCTCTTCTGATGATTTTCAGCTTTCTCTTTCAGAAAATTGTATAGCTGTATGGTGTATAGCGATATGACCCAGCACCCAAAATACTATCAAAACACTCCAGCGCAGCCTCATTCTTCGCGAAAAATGGATAAAAAGGCGCACATGAAACAAAAACCTTAAAAAAATTATATTCGATCCGCCAAATCACAGAGATGCCGATTCGCACGGGACTAATATTATCACTGGACATCGGTGTTCAGCGAAATATGGTAGGTCGTTTGCGGGGGAATTTTTACTTTACAAATTACAGACATGGCCGATTCGCACGGGATTAAGATCACAGACAACCTCCGCAATTATTACAAATGACTAGAGGTCCCCATATAGTACTAATCCCGTGCGAATAGGGCTATAGTCACTCATTTCTTGGCACTGACACTAATTATTTTCAGCTGTTCACTCATTATCATCATCATCATTATCACTTGTATGTTTGGTTCTGTTTCAGTTCAGTGTCCGGTGTTATCAGTTATCAGTGTTGTATGTTACTCTGTTCTTGGGGATTAACCTGTGGATTTATTAAATATTGCCTTTTTGCATATATCTTTATCTTTGTGTGTTTATACAACCACCCACGTGACAATAATACTATACTTACTACTAGCCTACTATAATAAAATAATACTAAAATATTTATGTATTATAGTTACTACTACTATAATACTAAAATTCAAATAGGGCATGTGACCTATTTATTTAATCCATCTTAGAGCAAATTTTATTCTCGCGTGTGTTTCAGGAATGACCGTGTGTGCGCTGAAGGATGGAGCAGGTATGCTGATCCGCAGCATCATTCACGGTGGCTCCATCAGCCGGGATGGACGACTCGGGGTCGGAGATCTTATTCTGGCCATCAACGGAGAACTGACAGGAAATCTGACCAATGCGCAGGCGCGAGCCATGCTGCGCAGACACTCTCTGATCGGACCAGACATGGGGTGAGATGTTCAAACTAACCCTGATTCAGGCATTCAAGTTTAGCTTCTGTTCAACTTCTCTGGCACAAATCAACCTCTCTCTATTTGCGTTTCTTGACACATAGCTAATTATCCCTTCAGAAAGGGTTTGTGTTTTACATCATCGAGAAAGAGGATTTCATTTGTCTTTTTGAAAAAAAATAAACCATGGTGCTAATAATTCTTTGATTCAAATAATCTCATGAATTATAAAATATACTGATTAATCATTTTTAAAAAAAATCACATTTATCAATATTTGCTGAGGAAAGCCACCAAATGAATATGTGTAATATTGTGTTTGCTGTTAAAAGTGACTTTAAAAGGCAGTATATTGTTTATTTCCATATCACTGAACATACACTACTGCTCAAAAGTTTGAGATGCGTAAAATTTTACTAGAATAAATTACTGATTGAAAAAATTTATCAAAAGTGACAGTAAAGACATGTATGTTACAAATGATTCATATTTCAAATAAAAGCAGCACTTTTAAACTTTTTTTATCCATCAAAGAATCTTGACAAAAACTCTTTTCAACATTGATAGTAAAAAGAATGTTTGAACAGTAGTGTAAAGGCCTGTTCACACCAAGAACGATAACTATAAAGATAACGATAAAGATATAGTTCTAAAAAATGTTCACAATATTAAAGAATAGCAGAGTTCACGCCAGTGCTATAACGACACAGAGAAACAATATCGTTGGAATCACTTTCAGAACGATTTTATCCAGCTGATGAACGGCCAATCAGAATCCATCCTGCTGTAATGAGCTTGAGCATTTAAAGCGACAGACAAGCACACGCTTATAATAAACAGAACGATATCGTCCGCTGGTGTGGACGCTTATATAATTATCTTTACAGTTATTGTTCTTGGTGTGAACGGGCCTTAAGTCTATCAGGTCTAGTCTGTTACACACACGATTAAGAATGACAGAGGGACGACAGAATAAACTTCAGCGCCACATGAGAACTTGCCACACATGCAGACTGCTCATCTTGCTGCTCTTTCTGTGTCTGGTAACACGGTTTGAGACGGCACGTCAGCTGTGTTACATTCTGATGGTAATTCAATTTTGAATCGCATGGAAAAATTTGTTATAATGAAGTTTATGTATGGTCAGGGGTTATGGTTGATTGCTTTTTATGAGTACGGCCAATTTAATAGAGCCATTAACTTCACCAGACCTTCAGAATTTACACTTACAATAAAAGGTTAAACAAACATTCATAAAACATTACTCACAAACCAGCACAGGCTTATCAGTGCCCAATGGTGATCCAGAACCCTTGTGAAAAAGAAGTACACTTTAGCATACTTTGAAAGAATATACTTAAGTGCAAACTGAATTTTAATGTTTTCAAACACTTAATTGAACGTTAATTGCAATTATATGAAAATTAATTATAAGTACATTTATATTAAATGCAATTGGCTGAAATTTAGGGTCCTTTTTATGTAAGTGCCTCTTTATGTAATTTCATAATTCTGTTATTTTTTGAAAATGTGTAATATTGGTAAAGTGTACTACTGTATGTACTGACAAGCATTTATGGTAAACTAAAATACATCTTAATTTAATTTCTATTAAAACTTGTATGTCACATATTCAATACATGTTTATTATTATAATATAAGGGTTTGTAAGTACATATTTGTAATGATGAAACTGCAATTTATTACATTTAGAATATATTAACTTTAAATGTGATTGACAATAAAAATTCTAATCAAGTACTTCAGCATGTTAGTCAACACATCAAAATAAGTGTACTTCTTTAAAGCACGACAAAGGATAATTAAAACAATGATTTGAAATACTTTAAAATATATATATTTTAATTTGACATTATTACAGTGCACTTTTTAAAAGTGTAATTAAGTGTGTTAAGAAACATAGACATGAAAGTGTACACTCTTTAATATGTACACTTAAGTGGCCTTTTATTTAATTAATATTATCAGCAGTTGCAGTTTTTTTAAATCATGCTTTTTAGATTTTGAAGTACACTAAAAATGCTCTCTAAAATACACTTAAGTGCACTTCTTTTTGACGAGGGAACCCAATGCAGAACTCGTTTCGCAGCAGAGAGCTTGTACAACTAGTAAGTTGCTTTATTTTGCATCCTGATGGCAGCCGCATCTGTGTCGGCTGCCGTCCGTAAACTGCTCTTCACGTTTCCAGATCCACAGGTGCTGCAGGGGAAGAGCACAGTCCCATCTCTGTGTGAGTACTCCCTTCATCTGGGCTTGATTTACACTGTCTGTCCTCACTCCCTGCTTGCATTCGTTTCGTTCTGCATTTTGGGCTGTCGCTACAGAGGTTTATCTAAAAAGTCTGATTGTTCCTCCTTCCATTCTGTTGTAATCACACTCAAGCTTAACGACTGACAACAGCATTAAAGGGATAGTTCTTTAATAATAGACCTTCATGTCTTTCCAAACCTGTATGACGTTCTTCTGCTGAGTGCAGATGATCATTACTGGGTCATTTCTGTTATGCAGTACCTTTTTTTTTTTTTTTATGTTACATTATATTTAAAATTATATTATATTTAGTGTATAGTTTTTTTTAAACTTTTTTTAGTATTTGTAATTGCCATTATGAAATGACACTGAGAAGAGAAGACGACCCACTTCATCTACTTTAATGTACATGATGGAAATAAAAATGTTAAAATAATAATAATAATACTATCATCAAATTCACAAATTCAAAGTCCTCCTGCTTACAATTTAGTAAGGATCAATAATATAATAATCATTGAAATATTATATTTATTATGCTTAGATAAAGGATTTTACACATAAAAAGTGACAGTAAAGGCATTTATAATGTTACAATTTATGGTCTATTACAAATAAATGCTGTTTTTTTAGCTTTCTATTCATCAAGGAATCCTGAAGTGGAACAAGGTTTCCACGAAAATATGAAATAACTATTTTCAACATTGATAAAAAATATGGAACATTTCTTGAGCAGCAAATCAGCGTGTTAGAATGATTTCTGAAGGATCATGTGACACTGAACACATATTTCTTAATATATTGACAGTTAGTTCAGCACCTGTGAACATGGCAACATTTATTCACACCAAAGTATCAAAATGATTTACAGTTCACCTCTTTAACTAAAAGCTGAAGTGTGTAAGGTCTACACAACTAGCATCACTAAACTGAAGTTCAAAAATAGTGATTGCCATCACAGTTGTTACACTTTTCAAGGAAGTCAACCTCGAAAGAAAGTTCATGGCTTTCTTATAGTTTTATCTTCACAATAAGCTGAGCTAGGAGAATAATTCATGTTTTACTGATATTTTAACAAGTGTATGAAGACTAAATTTGATACAGACATAATTGTACTGTATAATGGATTTGACCCTACTAATGTTAAAGGATTAGTTCACCTCAAAATTAAAATTTCCTGATAATTTACTCACCCCAATGCCATCCAAGATGTTCACGTCTTTCTTTCTTCAGTAGAAAAGAATCAAAGCCAAGATTTTAACTCTTTTTAACCCTTTAACTCTTTCCCCGGCTTTCTGTGTTTTCACATGATGTTTTATTAACAAGGTTCGGGAGGAGCAGGTGCAGATAATTAACCCAATCAGCACGAGTGGAGTTCAATCTGTAATCAACTCAGGATAGGATAAATAACTAACCGTTGTTCCTTGACAGTTTATCAGCATCCCTCCTCCACCCCAATCTCCTCACTTTAGTTCCATCTCCTCACTTTAGTTCCATCTACTCTTACCAACGGGGGGAGTACTCTGGGTTCGGGCAGAAATTCCGAGCTCGGAGCCCTCCACCCGGACAGCACGCCAAGTACGCATAACCTTATCCATAATAATTATATGTAGATGTGAACTCATGAACTTTCATACGGTAAGGGGCGCTATCACGCATCTTCTAAAAAAGTTAAGAATCTCCAGATCAACACAGAGATAAAAAAGGAGCAGAAACAAACGATTAAAGCATTGCTTATGCACTTTGTAATCTTTTTTTTAAACACGATTTTCTCTGCTTTTTGTTCGAAATGTTGCTTTTTTTTTCTTTCTTTTTTTTAAAGAAACTTATAAAAAAGAATGCATGAAGCTAGAATTAATACTTTCACTTTTAGTATATTGCATGTTCAGATATTCATACAACAAAATATTCTGGGGGCCATGCAATTTTTGGGAAAATTATCAGAAACACTTCTGGTGGCTGGCAACTTAAAAAAATCTGATGGGGAAAGAGTTAACTACTCACATTTTAGTCAAACTCAAGAATGCTACATCTGTAACAAGCAGTGTTAGAGCAGGTCGTAGTTTCCTTGGTAACATGCATACTTGTTCTCAAGAGGCTCTTTTTCCATCGTTAACATTCCAGGCCTTCATTTCTTCCTAACATCATGTGCATTGTGTTGTTCATCTTCGACTAACATCTCTCTCTCTCTCATGGTAATGATTTGATTTCCAGCCATCGATTCTCGTTCATTAATGAAGCATTTCAATGAACGTGGAGATAATGAATATTTGATTCACATCGATGTGCCATGGTTCCTAATGTCTTGATCTCTCTGCCTGCATGCATGAATTGTTCAAAACAAGGTTTGATTTACCTACATTAGATCTGTCATCTTCACTTACAATGGACTGATGAAGCAAATAAACTATTTCTGTTTTTACTCCTGATCAGAAACACACACACACACACACACACACACACGTACACACACGCACAAACACCACAAAATTATAGGCTTGCTGTTGATTCTGATTTGATTTAGTTTTCATTTTTGGACGTAATACAAAAATAAAATAAAAAGTCTTGCTGTGGCACATTCATTTAACAAATAAAACACTGGCTGTTGTTGACAATCACAACAAAAGAAATGAATAGTTTTATTCAGCAAGAATGCATTAAATTGATCAAAAGTGAGTGAGTTTTCATATAATGTTACACAATTTATATTTCAAACAAATCACAGTTTTACAGTGAACTAATGAAGGAAATATATATATATATATATATATATATAAATGATCTAAAGTTAAATGATCAGTCTTGCTGTTAACAGAGTCTGATTTTATTTTATTTTATTGGATAATGCAAAAGAAAATTGTTTTGCTATTACACATTCATTTACTAACCAATAAAACAGTGGCTGTTGTTGACAATCACATTGCATGATTTAATTATGAGTTCACCTTGGGCAGAGATAGGCAGAAAACATCGCACATTACACATAATTCTGATAAACCACAAGGCAATAAATTCAATTTAGGCTCAATTGAAACCATTTATTGCAGAAGGTTGCATAATGCTGTTGATTGAGCTCAGGGCATTTCTTTAAAGTTTTATTCCAGTAGTATTGATGACAGGTCTGATGAGTGAAATATTATCACAAGCTTATGAGTCATGTGATTGTGTGTGCAGAATCACGTATGTACCTGCAGAATATTTAGAGGAATACCGGGCAAGCCAGCAGCTCCAGAGTGATGATCTCACTGATGGCAAAAACACTCAACAGTATGTATACCTCACTCACACACTTTCTCCTGTCAGCTTCATTGACTCATGGTAAAATGCCATAAAATGGACAAAAATGTAGAGTTATGTGTTTGTGTGTTTAGTCAGACAGTCTCAGATCTTCCAGAAAGAGAAGATGGAGAGGGACAGGAGAGTGAACGACAGACAGCAGCATCCAACAACTGGAATCTACCAAGGAGGTAAGTACAAATATAAAAGTTACACTAACATTGTTGGTATTATTATTATTATTCCTTAAAACCATGTGGAGCAAAATATGATGCATTCATTACAGAGGGTGTGAACATCAATCTGACCATATATATATATATATATTCACTTGTCATATATAGCACCAAATATTTAACTAAATTTAAAATTCTTTGGATTTTTTAATTGCCATGTCATTTCAATCTCATCCTCCATCTTTCATCAGATCTTCCCCAAATTTTGGCCTGATTATCTTGCAACCCAGCTGGTGAAATATATCAAAAGATTTTTCATATGCCAAATGATTTAACTGTAACACAGCAACAAAGTTGACCGTGAAAATGTTCATTAGTTGTGGGACTTAATATTGGCAAAACTTTGTCCGACTCACGAAATATTGGCTCAGTATTGGATCAAATATTGGATTTTAAAATGCCAGAATGAAGTTATTAAACATAAACTTTACATTTCATCACTGGTTCTGTGGTTAAAGTTCTTGGCCTGCAATCAAAGAGTCAGATCCCACATGCCACTAAATTTAGTTTTTTAACAAAACTTGGAAATTATGCAAAGAAAACACACAGAAGGTGGCTTTATAACAGTAAGAAATGTGAAAATGCACTTGACTGTATTGAATGGATGTGTTATAGTGCAAAAACAGTACTATAAATATTGTTAAAAAGAGATCAATTATTGTTTTACAATATATATGTGAAACTCATGTTCTTTTTAACTTGGCTTGTTGTATCATCTACAGACCTTGAATTTTAATTTTTCAAATTAATTGTACAACTAATCAGCTAGGGCAACTGTGGAAAGCAAATGTCATGCAAATGTATTTATTAGAATGTTTGGAAATTGCCATTACTCTTTGTTAATTGAATGTTATGTGTGTGTGTGTTTGTTCAGAGTGGAGTTGCACAGGGAAGCAGGGAAATCTCTGGGCATCAGTATTGTTGGTGGTCGGGGCATGGGCAGTCGCCTTAGCAACGGGGAAGTGATGCGGGGTATCTTTATTAAACACATCTTGGAGGACAGTCCAGCAGGACGCAATGGCACACTAAAGACAGGAGACAGGATTGTAGAGGTACACATACACTCGTTTATTTTTCTAAATGCGGAAATTGTTTCTATATACTGGAATCCTATATCTCCTGTTTCTATATACTGGTAGTTATAAATACTGCAATTTAACCATAACCTTCAGAAAATGTTCTGCATTTTTACAATAAAAAAAATACTGATACTTCGAGAAAAGGCCAATGAGAATTGGTGAATGGAATTTGCATGCACCACTCCCCCGGACATACGGGTATGAAAGGAGATGGCATGCATTCCCCTCATTCAGATTTCTTCTTTGGAGCAGAGTGGTTGTGTTTATCACATGCTCATTCCATTCACCTCTGCCAAGAAGGAAGCTGTCGAAGCTGATGTTGACGGCGCATTCAGTGTTCTCTCTTATCCCTACACACAGATAAATGCTGAGAGCTCCCCTGGGTGCTTCAGTGAAAGTGCAGTTTCCTCTAAAAGAGCAATCACAGATGGAGAGTCTCTTTTCAAAGATGCATTTCTGCCTGGTTGTTTTTGGATGTGGTCAATATCTGTTGTCCTCGGCTGGCCACAATCTCTGCCTCGTGTTCGGGTCATACCCATGCTGAGAAAGCGTTCGTGGATGGTTCATGTCCTCATTGTGAGAACATGACCATGGCAATGTTGCAGTCGCGATCTGGAGAAGTCAGAGAAGGAGTGCCTTTCTAGTCAGAGAAGGAGTAACTTCTGCCACTCCCCTATCCTGGTCCTCCCGCAATGCACAAGGCTGCGATGGCAAATGATGAGGGCAATATGAGGGCAACAATGTGAGCGTTTCCACCAGGTCAATCCCCAGGGGAATTCACAGATAAGTTAGGTCTCTAGCCTGAATGACGATCACCGCTGGTGCAATCACCGCTGGTGATCGTCCACTTAAGTCTTCCGTGTCCAATCAAGGGGCGAGATGTGGAGCTTCCAGAGGTCTAGGCATGGGTGCCAAAGAAGGTCCTTCCTAAGGGGGATTCACCAGGGAGGGGCTGTCGCAAGCAGCATAAGCTCGGATAACAAAGTCTGGGTTGTCCAGTACGGTGCAACCAGCAGGACCGTTTCTCCATCATCCCTAACTTTGCACAACGCCTGTGCAATCAGGCTCACTGGGGGAAACGCTTATTTACACAGGACCTTGGGCCAGTTGTGTGGTAGTGCGTCAGTGCCAAGGGGGGCCTCGGTCACAGAATATCACAGCGGGCAGTGTGAGGATTCTTGAGAAGCGAACATGTCTACCCGTGCTTTGGAGAATCGACTCCAGATCAGCTAGACCACCTGGGGATGGAGTCTCCATTCTCCCACTGTCACTTGTTGCTACTGGGATGTGAGTGGCCCACAGTGTCTTCAGAGTGAGTTATAAGTTGAAAGTATGCGTCCTTCTGGTCTATTGCTGCAAACCAATCGTGTTGGCAAATGCTTGTCAAAATGAGCTTCTGCATTAACATCTTAAACGGGAGCTTGTCCAGGGCCCGAATTAAAAATCGCAGGTCTAAGATTGGTCGTAACCCAACACCTTTCTTCAGTATGATGAAGTGAGGGCTGTTCAATCCCTTCATCTCAGCTGGAGGGACAGGCTGTATTGCATATTTTGCATCTGCTTAAAGTACTACTTAAAGTAGTCTTGCTGGGCCTACAGAGAGCTCATTTGAAGCCCCTGGAGTCAGTCGGGCTATGTGTCCTCTTTTTGAAGATGGTCCTCCTGACTTCCATTAACAGGGTTTGGGACCTTCAGGTGTTCTCTGTCCGCTAAACGTGCCTAGGGATCAGTCAGGTATACTCTGACGTGATCCTGAGATCCCGGCCGGGCTACGTTTCCACCACCCCTTTTAGGCACCTAATGGTGAACTTGTAAGCGCTGCCTCAGGATGAGGCAGACCCAACCTTGTCGTCGCTGTGTCCAGTATGTGCTTTGCATGTTTACTTGAACCCTATACAGCGCTTCAGACCCTCTAAGCAGCTCTTTGTCTGTTTCGAGGGACAGCAGAATGGTAAGGCTGTTTTCAAACAGAGTGCCCACTGGATAGCAGGCCCAAGGCGTGCTGTGCCCCTTAGGAGTGTGAGCACACTCCATAACAAGTGCATTCTCCTGGGCTCTAGTTAACGGCACCTCGACACCCAATTCCTTTGCGAGATTTTACAATCTCCGGTTTGAGACAGTTTTATCCCGTGTGTTAGGTACGAACAGGTAAGCAACGGGTAAGTGGCCAGGTGTTCCATTTGCACACAGTTTTTTTCCCCTCCCTGAGGTGATAACAAGCTAATTTTTGTCCATGTAATTTCCCTGGGCCGGCAAACCCCTGACGTGTTTTATCCTTGAGCACCCTGTAGTAGTCGAATTCGGTGGAAGAATTCAACGCAAAGCCCAGTACTCGTGATGTATGCCCTTTCAGGTCAGCCCATGTACAGCCCATGATTTCCTGGTGGTAATCCCATATGATGTATTTTCTATGGTATTGAAATGGTAATGGTATGGCATGGTCATAGAGATTCTATGGTAAACCTTTGTCTTCCCCACCAGCCACTGTGTTGTAGACCTTTTCAGGTAGGATCTACTGCAGAGACTTGTGAGGTACTTCCCAGTTGACAAGTGCATGTGTTGTATTCTCCACATGTTAAACTTCCTTCGGGCTGGATGTGGCTTCTGTAGTGTTCTTTTTTCTGCAGAGAGAAATATATTTCTTCCCCAGCAATATCTTTTGATCTGCACAGCTTTAAGGTTTAAAGAAAGAAAAAACCCTTTATGAGTACTGTCCTTTCTGTCCCCTTGTGATACAAAGGACTACACGGCTTAGATGGGGTGTTGGGAAGGTTACGAAGTTTTGAGTGTACTTGTTACCCGGCACACAGTAGCTTGCTGACATCTGCAACACTAAAACCTTGTATCACGGTTCAGCTTTTTGTGGCATTTTCCATAGGGACCCCTAGTGTCAGTACATCGATACAACATTTGGACACCATTAGGTCACTTGATGGAGTTTTTCGGTTCCTTGCCACTGTTGCCTTTGGCTTGCTCAGTTGGGGATATTCACATTAATTAACCAATCATTAATACCATTGATCAGCTCTACCAAACGTGGATGTTTTTCCACTAAGAAACGAACATTGTTATGTTGTTTTGATTGATACTGTGAAGCTGCTTTGATGCGATCTATATTGTGAAAAGCGCTATATAAATATACTTGACTTGACTTGACTTCGAAGTGACTGACAGATAGGAAACACTCTCGGCTCCTCAGCACAAACCTGAATGAGATGCTTTTTATACCCGTATGTGTGGGGGAGTGGCACATGCAAATTCAACTTGCCAATTCTCATTGGCCTTTTCTCAAAGTATCAGAGATGTTTGGGGCTCGCAAGTGTGACCTCTAGTGTCAGTACATCGACACAACTTCTTGTTCCCTCCATCAGGGAATGGCGGTTACAATAATAACCAAGATGTTTCCTTTATTATCAGAGAAGCTGTCTCCACTGAAAGTGGCCATTGCACAGTGTTCTGCTTGGTACTTTTAAAAATGTAATGTGGTAAGCCTGCTTAGGCAAACAGGGTGGCGTCTTTTGGTGGGTTTTGGACAGAGCTCCACACCTGCTCCTGTATACCAGTAATGACTCAGTAAAGAGCTGTGTGTGTGTGTGTGTCTGTGTGTCTGTGTGTCTGTGTCTGTGTCTGTGTCTGTGTGTGTGTGTGTGACAGGTGGGAGGAGTAGATCTGCGTGATGCCAGTCATGAGCAGGCAGTGGAGGCCATCCGTAACGCTGCAAACCCAGTGGTGTTCCTAGTCCAGAGCATCATTCACAAAGACAAAGTCAGTATCACTCCTTTTATTTATGCTGCTTAACAAGTGTGCGTGTTTATAACAGTTATATGAGTTGCATACTAACTATGGCTGGGCAGTATAGCTTAAATCTTGATGGGTGTTGTGACAATACTAAAGTCTAGTTGTTATAAATATTAGTGAAATTTCTAAAACTGATATTCCATAACAAATATATCATCAGCATTTATTTAGAAAGTTAGATGTTCATATACATTTTACAAATTAAATTAAAACAATGACTGTTTACATTCTGTTGATAACCTCAAAATTGTTCTGCCTGATATGTGTTAATGAATGTCTGCATGCCAAGAATATTCTAAATGCAGTAAAAATGTTCCACACATCAAACATACAAAATTATCCACAAAAAAAATGTTTTATTTAAATGCATCAATATAACTATGTACCTTTGTGAAAAAGTACACAGAATACTTATTATGGAAAATATACTTAGATATAATATACTGCAATTAAATGAAAATGTATTATAGTTTAAATTTATATTAAATGCAATTAGCTGAACTTTAGAATATCTTTTACTTTAGATAACTTTAGAATATCTTTTACTTTAGATAACTTTAGAATATCTTTTACTTTAGATAACTTTAGAACTTTTACATATGTATATCAACTTTAAATGTAATATCGAATAACACTAAAATTATAATTAGGGCTGTCAAATGATTAATCGCGATTAATCGCATCCAAAATAAAAGTTTGTGTTTACATAATAAATGTGTACTGTGTATGATTATTTTATATATATAAATACATACACATGCTTGTATATATTTAAGAAATATTTGCATGTATATACTATATATAGATTTATATATAATTTATATTATATATAAATATAAATATTTTATATATAAATAACACATTTTTCATAAATATATAAATGCACGTGTGTGTACTTATATATACAAAATAATTTTACACAGTACAAACACATTTATTATGTAAACACAAACTTTTATTTTGGATGCGATTAATCGTGATTAATCATTTGACAGCCCTAATTATAATCAATACTTTACATGTGCTTTAGTATGTTAGTCAACACATCAAAATAAGTGCACTTCTTTAAAGCAATGATTCAATACAAGTGCACTTTTCTTTTTCACAAGGGTAGTAATAAACAGTGATATTTACCTACATATATTAATACAAACATTTTAGTACAACAAAATTATTTAATGTTTTAAGTCAATTAATTTAAACAGTTTAGATTAATAGAAATTAATCAAGCTTAACAACTTGGACACCAGTTTGGTTACTGAAAAAATGCTCTCTTAATGCTACTCACAATAATCATGAAACTAGTCCAACGAGTCTTTCTCTTTGAGAAACCTAATGACCAAATAAGAAGCATATTAAAATCTTTGCAATGTACAGTGTTGCTTAATATTAGATATTATCAGCAGAATCATTGTGAGTACATTGTGAATTTCTTATATATCACCCAGCACAAATATTAACAAACCGCTTTCATCACCATTTCGTGCTCAGAGATATACTCGACTACTTTGCATCTGTCTCTCACCTTCCACCTCATTTATATGTCTGTCTGCTCTTGATCCTCACAACATCTGTCTGTCTCTCAGTCTGACTCTCTGTATAGTTTTGATTCACCTCCTGTCATAGAGAAATATGGGGCGACTTTAAAATGCTTCCCAATGCCAAAGTGTCAGGTAATTTCTGTTCGGCCCTCAGCCGACAGTCTTATCTCTGCTTCCAGCATTTCATCTTTCCATTGGCATCCGCTTAGCCTTAAAATTTGCCACTAAATCAACTTTAAACACATTTACAAGGGAACACAATCAAATGTGATTAAATAAGTAACGCTCCTGTTATGTCTCTCCAAAGCTCCTTTTTCAATAACGCCACATTTAGTTTACATATTGGATTTTTTAATGATCTGTCTCCCAGGATTAAATGTGTTTAGGCTGATATACTAGCTTGCTAACATCTGTGTTGTGCTTCTAGAAGCCTCCTGTAGCTCTCCTACAGCTGAACCGCTCAGAGCAAACTCTCCATCCTTATCCTGAACCCTGCTTTACATACAAACCGCTACAGGTTAGACTGAGACGTCCTGTATGTGTGTCTGATGTGTTTTATGTTTATCAAATGGCACATTTGCCATCGTTATAAGCATGTTGATGCAATTTTGTGGCTTTTAGTTCAACTATATGCTAGCGTTCTTTGTGAAAACCAAATATTGATGGCATTTTTGTGCAATAAAATAGAATGAAAACGTCCCTTGTGAAAAAGAAGTGCACTTAATTGTATTGAATTTGCATTTGTAGTGTACTTCAAATCTATATTGTTTTCATAATTACCTACAGATAATATAATTATAATAATAATAATAATGAATAAAAGGCCACTTAAGTGTACTAAAAAGAGAGTACACTTTCATGTATTTTTCTTTACACACTTAAGTACACTTTTAAAAAGTCAAATTAATAATTAATAATAATAATTAATAATAATGTCAAATTAAAAGTTTTACTTTATAAATCATTGTTTTAATCATCTTTTGTAATGCTTTAAAGTATCTTAACACTTATGTTGATGCATTGACTAACATTCTAAAGCATTAAATGTGTTTTGTTTGATATTACATTTGTATTTAATATATTTTAAATGTTCTAAATTGCAGCTTTATCGGTGCAAATTCAAATAGTTTCAATAGAAAGTTCAAATGGAAATGCATGGCATTAAAGCATATTTTAGTAATTTCAGTACATTTGGCAATACGGCTTTGGCTTTAACCATATTAAGTAATATAAGTAATTATGAATTTACATATATAAAAAGTCTGTTTTTGCAGTTAAATGCACTCAAAAAAGCAGTTAAGTGTCCGAAACCATTCCATTCATAGATTAATTTTGCACTTAAGTACTCTTTTTAAAAGTATGCTAAAGTATGCATACTTCTTTTTCAGAAGGGGTTCCATGATCTGACTCAAAACAACAATCTGCAAAAGATCCAAAAACTGAATCATTTTATCACCCCATACATATTTTAATGTGTTTTAATAATGTTGAACTCATCTCAGTAACATCCCCAAGCTCTGGTCTATTTCTAACTGGCCACTGCCTTGTATCAAGGCACCTTTAAAGTTTGGCTCCCTGTGGCCTGTCCTTCTCTTCATCAGGCCTTTATAAACTCTCTGTGTCCAGATGTGCGTTAATGATCCATGCCTCATTCCCGCCCAGCAGATGTCTCTCTGCAGATGGCTCTTAAAACTAGCTTTGTTTCAATGGTACTGAACAACAAGTACAAAACACGAGGGGGAATCCACAGCTGGCCCACAGCCATATGGACAGACATTCATTACCGTGGAGGACTTTAGTTTGGATCGTCTAGACCAATAGAGAGCTCTGTAAATGACATTAGAGTTTAATGGTATTGTTGAGGTCATGAAGAGAGGTTTTTGTGGGACTTCTTTAGCTGTGTTTGACGAGGGCTGTTCTTTCATTTTTAATAACGGCAGACATCTGCGCTGGATGCAGTGGAAGAAGTTTCAGCCTTCAACTTGAAGACCAGCAGTGAGAAGGTGAGTACAAACCAGAGTGAAAGCGCTGTTTTATTAAACTGTGGTACTGTGTGAATTAATCACAGACATGACTCCATTACTTCTCTGGATTTTAAATAGTTCGCCAAAAACATTTTTGTCTTTGTTTTCTCATTGTCAGGTCGTTCCTAAACCTGTATGATTGTCTTCAGTGTAACAAAAATGTGTTACTGTCTTTTATTACCACAACAGATGATAGAGACCATGGCTGTTAAGATAAAAAAAAAAATGAAAAAAACATCAATAAAGCACTATAAAAAGACCTAGTCTTTTGAATTCAAGATAGCTTTAAATGAGAAACAACAGACCGATTCACTGATAGTTTTATTTACTGTACTATTATAGTATTGATTATTGAAATTACTTTTATTTTATATTTTATTTGATTATTGAAATTAACTAAAGTGATTTTTAATTAGTTTACAATGACACAACATTGACTGATAATCTTTTCCTTCTGTTAGCTGTTAACTCTCAAGAACTTCTGGAACCAGTCTGAAAAATTAACTCTGATTCGTGAATTAATCTTAGGTATATACATATGTAAATACTGTATATATATGTAAGACTTGGAACGCCATGAAGAGTGAGAAAATAGATCGAATTTTCATTTTGAACTCCTCATCAGAAGCACAGTGTTCACTAAAAGCCTGTCAGTTTAAGTCCTGATTATTTCACAGACAACTGCAAGAAAATGGAATATGAAGTTGTGCTTGAGGCAAGGTTTCTTAATCACACAAAACCCAGAAATACCACAGAGTTTTACAATTGTGATTTTCAGGCTTGAAAAATCATGGAAATGTCTATATATGATTTCTGGAATGGAAAATGGAAATATTTTTCTAGTTATGCATTTCAGAACAGGTCTTTTAAAGATAACTACCTTTGTGATGCATGTTACTGGCTAAAAACAGTTTCCTATGGTACAATAAGGGAGTGGTCTTTTTTGTTAAAGGTGACATATTATGCCCCTTTTCACAAGATGAAGTTTTATGTAACAAAGTTTGGGAGGAGCAAGTTCAGGTAATCAACCAATCAGCACAAGAGGAAGCCGGTATAAATATAGCCTTCCCTCACTTCCCTCACCATAGAAATGTAATATAAATCTATGGTGTTTCCAGAATGTGCCTGTGAAATTTCAGCTCAAAATACCCCCAGATCATTAATTATAGGTTGTCAAATTTGCCCCTTTTTGGGTGTGAGCAAAAACGTGCCGTTTTTGTGTGTGTCGCTTTAAATGTGAATGAGCTGCTTCTCCCCGACCCCCGTTCAGAAGAGAGCCGATCCTTTACACGAGCTTCGGATACTCCGGCAATAACAAAACACGCAAATCATCCAAGAATTCAGAAATAACCAGTAGCGGAGTGCAGCCTTACAGAGACACACCTGGACATTTCTGAATGGTTAAGTGGATACATTTATGTAGTTGTTTAGCCTGGCTAACGCCAGACCCAATTCTCGTTGAGACTTGGGTCTGGGAACCACATGTACATTTTCTCGTATTTGAGGCGTGGTTTACGAATGCCCGGCGCCGTTTATTGGGTGCTAAGAATGTCTATCAAATGCGCCTGCCAACATATGTCGTCATCGTCTTGCTGCTCCCTCCCCGTTCTGTGATCCCGTTCTGTGATTGGTTCCCTAAATGAGGCGAAAATCTGGGCCATGGTATCCATACTGCCTTTCAGCGTGAATTGAATCGCGCTGCGGTAAGGCAGTATGGGGAAACCCAGGCTAGTAGTTGTTGTGGAGTTACATTGATTCATCTCATTGACTTGCATACTTTTACACAAGTTGACACAGTTCCCTAAGGTTTTTATAAGACACCGTGACTTTTTTTTGGTCAGATAGCATTCTGTGCTCTTTTGTGCAGCCAACGACAGAACAGTTTGAATGCTTTGCTTGTACTTTTGCCATTGCGTTAGAACTGGTTACACCTTCTGACGTAGGAAGGGGATGTTTTTATAATATTACCGCCCCTTAATCTGCACGTTTTTTGTGCAAAAAAAAAAAAAAAGTTTTGTTATCAGCGAAATCTGATCGGCTTATTTTTTGACGTGCTTGCAGAGAAAGGCTTACCAAAACGAAGTTACTGGGTTGTCACTCTTCATGTTTTCTGGGTTGGTGGATGCACCAGGGACACAATTATAGCGGAAAAAGTCAGATTTTCATGATATGTCCCCTTTAACAATACATACATTTGCACAATAAAATAAATAATTGTTTAAATCGCTTAATTCTAAGGATTGTTTCCTGACATCTAGAGATCCAAAAATGGAAATGCACCCCACCAAACTACAATGATTTTATCTAGTAGCTAATGACAAACAGCTGGAAAAACCATCAGAATTCATTGGTAAAATAAGATTTTTAAGATTTTATTAGTGCAGCCCACTACATCGCAAACAAGACATGTGAACTGATAAAACCCTGGACAGCCAGTCTCAGAAGTTCTGCAGAAGCCAGCCAATGTGATGGGCAATGCAACTCATACGATTTTTGCATGCAGAATGCTTTAGGCGTCTGTGAACGCTGCGCCATCTGAGACTTGAGGTTCAGAATAGCATACTAACAACTTCTTTTACTTTGTCTCCATATAGTATATAGTATGTTCTGTATGCATATAATAGAATGACATGCCAGTATTATTTTGGTACTATTTATATACTACTGTAGTATTAATTAATATTTTGAATTACATTTCTGAAATTCAGATTTTTTTTATTTATTTTTTTATCTCAGCATTATTTCAATTTAAAAAAATACATTTACATTATGGATTGTTTTAAGATTAAGTTAACAACAACAACAACAACACTGTTGTTCTCACATATTTGCCCAAATGTGCAGTTTACAGTAAAGTACATTGTGTGAAATATTATATCCCACAATGCAACATGCTTAGTTTGGCATTCCATTTCCAATGCAACAGATGAATGTGAAATAATTACAGGCATGATTTTTAATTATCATATCTTCTTGACTCGGTAATTTATTTGATTGTACTGAAAAAAGTTTACATAACATTTTACATACATTTTTACATAACATTTTATTCAAATAAAAACATTTCAAAATTGATAACTATTTGCCACAGACATGCAATGTGATAAAATATTCTGACAATTATGTTCCCAATCATTTATCTGCACATAATGCCTACTAATTCAATATTTTTCAAAACTAGAAGGCAGTATGGTGTATATTACTCAATATTCAGTACATACTAAGTTAGTACAAAGACTTAGTAAGTGTATAGTAAGATGGTGCACTCAAGTTACTTATGAATGGGAGAAAGTGGCTGAATAAGTCCCGCCTTCAAAATAAAAGAGCCAATCTGATTGAGAAAGTCATTGCATCTCTGCAGCTGCCATTAGAAGCTCCAGTTGCTATATAAATAGTGTTCTGAGATGTGCACATTCACATTTTCTGGTCGAAAAAGAACATTTACGGGACAGTTTATTTTAGATTTTGTTGTAAAGTTTAGATTCTGATTTGAAATATTTGATGTAATTGTGAGTTTGGCAAGCAGTTTTTGAGATTTCAGGATTCCTTCACTGAAGAAATTTTTTTCCCAAAATAGTTGCCAGAAGGCTTTGCAAATATGGCCGCCAAGTGAACAGACTTTCCTTAAAAGAGACTTTGGCTAGTATTCTATTTCATTGGAGGCAGAAAGACTGTAGGCTCTCAAAGATCAACAGTAAAGATGACCAGCTGAGTTTCAGGCCAGCTGTCACATGCCCTTTTCTCAGCCGACTTAAGAACAGCAGTTGTAGTGTAGATGGTGTTTTATATTGTGCACTGCTGTAGTCTAAATGAGTACTTGACCTCCCTCTTTCCTCTCTCCCTCTCTCTGTCTCTGTCTCACTGGTGCTGGTTATTCTCTGTTTTCTGTAGGCCGTTGACACTCACAGTAGACCTTTCCTTCGTCTATGTTCGACTAATCCTTTCACTCCTACACCGTTTAAGGTTTGTGTTTTGTGTGGGTGTGGGTGTGTATGTGTTTCCTCTCCCATCTATATGCAGTTATGGAACTTATTTCAGAACATTTGCATATAAATCGCCCTAAAACCCTCTTTTTGTTTTTTGTTGTTGTCTTAATTTGTGTTTATATATATATATATATATATTTAAGTAAATAAATATTTATACATATAAAATAAAAAACTTTTTTCCACAATAGTAACATTTTTCCTTATTGTATGATGACTACTAAATATATAAATATGCAGATATTAGCATACTTTTAAAAAAGCTGATTTAATCATAAGGCTGAATTAAAATGAGTTTAAAAGGAATAGTTTTATTTTTTTTAAAAAAGAGTTGTCATACCTAAAAATCTTCATGATTTTCATTATTCTGTGGCATAGAAAAGGAGATGTTTAGCAGATACTGTTCTTTGTCCATACAGTGAAATCACAGGAGTTGTCCAACTCAAAAAAGGACTAAAAAGCATCATGTCACGGTTATGTTTAGTTTAGTTTCTGTCATGTCTGTATTAGTTTTCATTTGTTTCTATGGCTACTCATGGGTTAATCACATTCAGGTGTTCATGATTTAGTGGAGTAGGATGAACATTCTGCTCAACATCTCCTATTTGTTTGTTTGACAGAAGAAAGTCATACAAATTTGGAACAACATTTGAGACGTAGTGTATGTAGTAATAATATTGTTTATAGTGTGATAAGTAACCAATATTTTTTTTTTTTTACTTTTCATTCATTAAACATTAATTTACCACATCCAAAAAATAATTAACACGGCTTTTAAAGAACAGTGGCATGTCTTGGTTTGTTGGTTCTTCATGCTGAGAACAGTTTAATGTGTTGAATGTGATTTGATTACATTGAGCTTCATATTTCATGGGTTTAATGAAGGATGCCAGGATGATGGATGATGTGCTAATTGGATATAAAATATATCAGTTTTTAATGCGTTTTATTTTTGAGTAAAAACCACTATAAAATCTGTGTGGCAGCTGAATCGAGAGGAGGGGAAAATCATCCCGGTGACACCCGTCCTGTCACTGCCGGTCGTTCCACATGTTGGGGAAACAGACTCGGACACTCTGACTGAGATTCCCGACAGACTCGTTCTTCATAACAACGGTCCCGATGATGAAGAGGAGGATGAGTACGGATACAGCTGGAGTGAGTCTCACATACGATATAACACACAGTGTCACCAGAGGGCACTGATCACACTGCACTCATCCAGGACTAGATGTAGAGGGAGACCCTTGTGGAAAAAGAAGTACACTTTTTAGCATACTTTTAAAACGAGTACTTATTACGGAAATAATATACTTTAAAAGAAATTGCTTTTGATGAAGATGTTTATGGCAACTAAATCAAAATTGTTTAAATTTAAATAAAATGCAATTATTTGAACTTTAGAGTACTTTTTGACCCACTTAAGAAGAACTTAAGCTCATTCTTCTATGCAATTTCATAATTCAATTGTATTTGAAACTTGGTTAATGTGTACTGCTGAATGTACTGACAAGCATTTATGCTAAGCTAAAATATATTTTAATGTAACTTCTATTGAAACTTGTGTCATGTATTTAAATATATTTGTAATTTCACATTGGTAATCATGCATTTGTGCAATTTAGTACACTACATTTAGAAAACATTAACTCTTTAAGTAGACTCAAGTGACTTCATTTCATCTGTGCAGTTTTTTTATGTACTTTTGTGTGTACTTGAGAAACCATTCACTTTGTGCAAAACTGCAAGCATGTTATCTGCTTTGAAGAGTTTTAGCATTTTTGTGCATTTGCAAGAGATGTGTGCATGTTTTGTGTGTAGAGTTTCGAGAAATGGAGTCATAGTTTTAGAAATTGTGTTGGCAATTTTAGTGACCTGTAAACCTTTTATGGGGTGGCAATAAGACAGAAATGATCTGCAGCAATAATGTAGTGACACTACAGATTACAGGTATAATTTACAAGTAAAAGCATTAAACTGCAGAACTCAGCACCACTTCAGAAATGCTCTTTGATTCAGTTGCTCTAACGTGTGTGTGTGTGTGTTTGTGTGTGTGTGAGAAGAGAAGGTAACGGAGCGGTACGGTCGTTTACCGGGTCAGCTCCACATGATAGAGTTGGAGAAGGGCCGCACAGGTTTGGGTTTGAGCCTGGCAGGGAACCGGGATCGTTCACGCATGAGTGTGTTTGTGGTGGGCATTGACCCCAACGGGGCCGCCGGGCGAGATGGACACATCGTGGTGGGCGATGAACTGTTGGAGGTGAGTGTATGTAAAACATCAGTTTGACCCATTGTGGAAAAAAAAGTGCACTTTAGCATACTTTTAAAAATAGTACTTATTACAAAAATAATATGCTTATGTGTGAACTGAATGTTATCGCATCGGACACTTAAATGCAATTAAATGAACATGTATTATAGTCTAATTTTATATAAAATACAATTAGCTAAACTTTAGAGTGCTGTTTGACCTACTTAAGTAAGACTTAATTAAAATGCTTTAATGTAATTTCGGTTTACAAATAAGTACTGATTCATTAACTATGTGTACTTACGATAGGGTTAGGGTTTGGTTATGCATATTTTACTGTTATTACTATAGTAAGTACATGTCATAACATGTAACTATGTTACCGTAATTTATGTTAAACTTGTAGGTCATCTACTTAAACATATTTGTAATTACAAATTTGTAATGATAAAGCTGTAATTTACTACATATGTAATATTGAATGATACTACAGTTAAAATTATAATTAATTGTTTTACATGTGCTTTAGTATGTTAGTCAACACTTCAAAATATGTGTAAAAGATTATAAAACATAATGATTTAAAATGTACTTTTAAACGTTTAATTTGAGATTATTGCAGTGTACTTTTTAAAAGTGTACTTAAGTGTGTTAAGAACGTCTCGGTTACGTATGTAACCCTCGTTCCCCGAGTGGGGAACGGAGACGTTCCGTCGGATGACGACGATTGGGGTTTCATCAACTTCGATCAACTTCGAGTATTACAAAACGAGCCAATGGCAAGGGAAATGCCATGGGTCTGCGGAATTTGCATGGCGCATCTCCGCCCCACCTCGTGGGTATAAAAGGAGGACGCCGGCAATATGCAGTTTATGTTTTCCTGCTGAGGAGCCGAGACTGAACTCAGGCGTTTCCCAGCGGTACAGCGGAAAGTGGCAGACAGACGGAACGTCTCCGTTCCCAACTCGGGGAACGAGGGTTACATACGTAACCGAGACGTTCCCCATCATTGTCACTCCGAGTTCCGTCGGATGACGACGATTGGGGTTACCAGTCTAATCACGCCACCTTCGAAGCTGTCTTCCAGTGCCCTGCGTAAATCTGAGATCCCTGTCGTGAGACTAGCACGGACGAAGGACTCCTATTTAGCACAGGAATACCAAGGTACACTGGGAAGCATATCTCATATCTCAGAGGAAATATGCAATTAATGCCAGCCCAGAGGGGGGGACTTAGAGAATACACATATGACCCGGAGGGATGCATATGGAGAACACTGGGGTGTCCAGCCGCAGGTGGAATATTTCAACCCCAGGGGTGGCAAGGTGGCTTGCCAAGGGAAAGACACATGCTCAGAGAGGCTTACAGTGGAAATACACATGTGGGGGTCGCTAAGGAGGGACCATGCACACGGAAGGCACCTAGCCAACGCGCAGGCAATAGACACTGGCGTCGACGTCAGCAGTGCTGGAGGAACTCAGGGCTTACGGGGAAGCTCACCTGAGGAATATCGCACGTATCCAGTCCGTGGAGTGGAATGGCGAGCAAGCGAAGACACCTGAGCGGGTCCGGTACTAGCTGGTTGAAGCGAGTACATGAGAGGACACTGGCTCCACTCGGAGATTGTAGAATCTGGCGAATGTGTTAGGTGTCGCCCAGCCTGCAGCTCTGCAGATGTCTGATAGCGAGGCGCCATGCGCTAGAGCCCAAGAGGATGCCACACTCCGAGTGGAGTGGGCAGTCACGCCAAGGGGGCACGGTCGACCTTGCTGCTGGTATGCCAAAGCAATGGCGTCCACTATCCAGTGAGACAACCTCTGCTTGGAGAGAGCCTTTCCCTTCAGCTTCCCACCATAACAGACAAAGAGCTGGTCTGAGGTCCTGAAACACTGCGTTCTGTCTACATAGGTGCGGAGAGAACGTACTGGACAGAGCAGTGCCAAGGCTGGGTCTGCCTCCTCCAGGGGCAGCGCTTGCAGGTTCACCACCTGGTCCCGGAAGGGAGTGGTAGGAACCTTGGGCACATATCCAGGCCGGGGTCTCAGGATCACGTGAGAGTAAGCCGGCCCAAATTCCAGGCACGCTTCGTCAACGGAGAATGCGTGCAGGTCCCCTACCCTCTTGATGGAGGCCAGTGCTGTCAGGAGCGCTGTCTTCATAGACAGGAACTTAAGCTCCACTGACTGCAAAGGCTCAAAGGGAGCACTCTGCAGGGCAGTTAGAACCACTGCGAGGTCCCAAGAGGGAACGAGAGGAGGGCGAGGAGGATACAGTCTCCTCGCTCCTCTCAGGAACCTGACGATCAGGTCGTGCTTCCCCACAGACTTACCTTCTACCGTATCATGGTGTGCGGCAATAGCGGCAACATATACCTTGAGGGTGGAGGGAGACAGCCTTCGCTCCAACCCAGCTTGAAGGAAGGAAAGCACAACACTGATCGAGCATCTCCGGGGGTCTTCTCGGCGAGAAGAGCACCAGTTAACAAAGAGGTTCCACCTCAACGCATAGGCGTGTCGGGTAGACGACGCTCTAGCGGAAGTGATGGTAGCCACCACCGCTGGTGGTAGGGTACTCCAACCTGCCTCACTGTGCCATAGGGTGCCCCGTCCCTGAGAAAGGAGGTCCTTCCTCAGAGGGATTGGCCAGGGAGGTGCTGTCGCGAGGAGTACGAGTTCGGAGAACCAGGTCCGGGTGGGCCAGTGCGGCGCGACCAGAATGACCTGCTCCTCGTCCTCCCTGACCTTGCGCAAGGTCTGCGCAAGAAGGCTCACTGGGGGGAACGCATATTTGCGACCCCGCGGCCAGCTGTGCGCCAGTGCATCCGTGCCGAGCGTGCCCTCGGTCAGGGAATAAAACAGGGCGCAATGGGTCGAGTCGTGAGAGGCAAACAGATCTATCTGTGCGTCCCCGAACTGGTCCCAATCAGCTGAACCGACTGGGGATGGAGTCGCCATTCTCCCGGGAGGAGCTGAAGCCGTGAGCGCTCGTAGGCTGCACAGTTCAGGGCTCGGGGATATAAAATGGCTCGAAGCGACCTCAGAAGCTTCTGACTCCATAAGAGGAGGTGGCGGGCGAGTTGCGACATACGGCGAGAGCGTAGACCACCTAGATGGTAGATGTACGCTACAGAGGCGGTATAGTCTGATCGGGCTAGTACGTGTTGACCCTAGAGCAGCGCAAGAAAGCGGTGCAGAGCAAGGCGTACTGCCAGCAACTCGAGGCAATTGACATGCCAAAGGCGCTGGGGTCCTGTCCAGGAGCCCGCGACAGCATGTCCATTGCACATGGCACCCCAGCCCGTGGTGGAGGCATCTGTTGAGACAACAACATACCTGGAAACTCGTTCTAAGGGCACACCGGCCCGTAGAAAACTGAGGTTCGACCACGGGGTGAAGGTCTGACGGCAGGTCGGAGTAGCTGGTACTCGGAGCATGCCTTGTTGCCATGCCCACCTCAGGACTCGATCGCGAAGCCAGAGCTGAAGTGGTCTCATATGAAGCAAACCGAGCGGCGTTGCTGCGGCCGGAATGCCATATGCCCCAGGAGCCTCTGAAAGTATTTCAGTGGAACCACACTCTTACCCTCGAATTGTCTTAGGCAAGTCAGCAGTGACTGCGCGCGATAGCTCGTAAGCCGCGCGCACATGGCGACCGAATCCACACTGAGAAAAGAGAACCTCTGCACGAAGCAAGTTTGCTCTTCTCCCAGTTGAGCCGAAGGCCCAAACAGGCTAGGTGCCGGAGCACAAGGTCCCTGTGTTCGCAAACCTGGACTCGAGAGTGAGCTAGGTACAGCCAGTCATCGAGATAGTTCAGGATGCGAACCCCGTGTTGCCGTAGCGGCACAAGGGCTACCTCGACGACCTTCGTAGAGATGCGAGGAGACAGGGCTAACCCGAATGGGAGAACCACGTACTAGTATGCCCGCTCCTGGAAAGTAACCGTAAAAATGGTCTTTGCCGAGGAGAAAAAGGAGACATAAAAGTAGGCGTCCTTCAGGTCGATCGCTGCAACCTAATCCTGTGGCCGCACACATTCGAAAATGCGGTTGGCCATGCGCAGCTTGAACGGAAACGTGTGAAGGAAACTGCTCAAGACGCGCAGGTCCAGGAAAGGTAATAACCCACCGCTCTTCTTGGGTACAATGAAGTAAGGGCTGAGAAGCCAGACTTCATTTCGGCTGGAGGGGTGGTCTCAATCGTGCCCTCGCCAGTAGGGTAACGACCTCCGCACACACGACAGGGGCATAACCACCCTACATGGTAGCGGACTCCCTGGAAGCGGGGAGGAGACCATGCGAACTGAATCGCATAGCCGAGCCTGATGGTTCCAGAGAGCCAACGGGACAGACTGGAAGTTCCAAAACTGAACCAGCGGGGCATGTGAACCACAGACATACCCACGATGGGGCAGCGAGGCGGAATGACCGGCCCAGACGTGGACGGCATAGCGGCCCGGAGTGGGGGCACGGTCATAATCCGCATCCTGACAGAGGAGGCCAGGGAAGGACCAGCGTTCCACGGGGGCCTGGTCTGTCAGGGGTCTGGCGACAGAGGGGGACGAGAGCGGCGAGGCTCGTAAGCGGCGCACACTGCCATCCGCGCCCTCTGGGGCTCAGAGATGGGAAGTCAGTTCTTAGAAAAAGGATTCTCCCCCGGCCCTCCACCGGGGGAAGGAGTGGCCCTGCAACCACATCCCGGAAGAACTGCAATCCATCTGTGAGCCGCCCGTAACGAGAGCGCCGCGTGGCCTGGCGTTCAGCAGGCTGCGGGGCTGGTACGGGCTGAGGCGCCTTCCTGCGACCACCTCCACGGCGCGGCCAGGGTGAAGCTGCTGCTGGGGCCGGGCGGGAGGGGGCGGAGTCACAGGAGGGCGCGTTCGACGGCGAGCGGACTGAGGCGTCTGAGCCGGCGGCCGGGTGGCAGCAGCTGGCCGCGGGGTCAGCCACAGTCCGCTTCTGGGCGGCCGAGAACTGTTGGGCAGAGCTCTCGACCGCGCCGCCGAAAAGGCCAGCCTGGGACATGGGGGAGTTGAGGAAACGGGTTCACTCAGCCTCGCGCACATCAACCAGGTTAAGCCAGAAATGTCTGACCACAACTGTGGACATCACCTGACTCAGGGAGCGTGCGGTCACCTTCGTCGCTCGTAGAGCAAGGTCGGTGGCGGCACACAGCTCTAGTATGAGCCCTGAATCAGCTCTACCCTCGTGCACGATACATGCAGTGAGTCGGCAGCCAGCCCCGCAGCTCTATAGGTGTTTGCCACCGGAGTAGACAAAACCTACAGGCGTTGGGGGGGTGCTTAGGGCCGCCACGCCAGGTGGAGGCGCTGTGGGGTCACAGACGTGTCGCCACAGAACACTCCACAGGGGGAACCCAGTGCACCCTGGGCCGCGGTCTCACGAGGGCAGAGAAGGTGGAAGAGGCCGCTGAGCGGTCATGAAAGTCAAAAGAGACTCCCACGAGCTCATGACCTCTTCATGCACGTCCGGGTAGAAAGGAATTGGGGTCGCCACCCCCAAAACCAATCATCAGCCATGAGTACTCGGGACATGGCAGATGTCCACACAAGCCCGATACTCACGGCAGCCCGGGAAAGCATAGCTGTCAACTCTGGATCAGATTCGAGAGGCTGACGCACCCGGAGGTGGCAGCACAGACGAACCGTCATCTCCAGAGGACTCCAGCTCACCTTGTGATGCGGCGATAGACATGATTTCATCTGCTGGGGGCGCCGGATGAGCTGCTGGAGCCGCCGGCGTCCTACTGGACACGGGCAGTCAGCGAACTTATCCAAACACCGCACGGGTTGCAATGTGTAAGAGGGGGGTGTGGACCGAGGATAAATCGTCGGGTTTTGTTCCACACCATCAGCCTCAGGTCACCCTGGCCACCAGCCAAAGTATTCCCTCACGTGGAGAAAATAGATTGGGGTGTGGATGAGGGGACTCTCGCTCTGTTGAGCTCATTGAGTCTTGACCATAACACTGCGATGGTCACGTTCGTGACCAAACACAACAAACAGCGATCGCGCCCATCAGCTGAATCTATCAGACTATCGCACTCAGAAATACACGGGCAGAGCGTCTTTAAAAAGACGAGCCGCGTGCAATACACGGGCAGAGCGTCTTTAAAAAGACGTGCCGCGTGCAAGCTCTTTTTGTGAATGAAAGCTCTTTTTATGAATGAAAAGCTCGCAGCAGTGCTGAAGCGCCCAGGGAGAAACACACGCGCTGTCGCAGAACACTGCACAGATCAGCAGGCAGGAAAGTGAAACTCGCTGGAATACGCCGTCACACCAACACCGACTGGAAGCTGCTCGTCTAGAAGATTCTCGAAGATAATCAGAGAATAGACTACGGAGTGAAGAGGGCCTCTTGGCTCCGAAGCAAAAACATAAACTGCATATTGCCGGCGTCCTCCTTTTATACCCACGAGGTGGGGCGGAGATGCGCCATGCAAATTCCGCAGACCCATGGCATTTCCCTTGCCATTGGCTCGTTTTGTAATACTCGAAGTTGATAGGCTTCTAAGCGAAACCCCAATCGTCGTCATCCGACGGAACTCGGAGTGACAACGATGGGGAAACATAGTTATCTCTCTTTAAGTACAATTAAATGTCCATTTATTTTTATTAATATTATATTATCTGCAATTCTGCTGATTCATCTTGTCGCCTTTGCAGATAAATGGTCAGGTTCTGTACGGCCGCAGTCATCAAAACGCCTCTGCCATTATTAAAAGCGCCCCCTCAAAAGTCAAGATCATCTTCATCCGGTAGGTCAAAGATTTTATTGTGTAGATCTGAAGGGATTTTGAAGCCTGTTTTCTGCTGACACATGTGGTGTGTTTCAGGAACGGAGATGCTTTGAGTCAGATGGCTGTCGGACCAATGAAGGAGACCGACTCACCAGACACACACACAGAGGTAAACTCACACTCACCTGTAGCTATCTTCATGTTCTTGTACCATATATGATTATTATTATTACATATTAACACAAACCCTAACTCTAAAATACTTTTTCGAATCAGATTTGAATAAAAAAAAGCTTATGTAAGAACTTCCGGGACAATTATATTATAGTTATCCCCAAACTATAGCGAAGGGAACCCACAAAAGCACTTTTAAAAAATTAAGTGAAAAAGTGGTGTGTGTAACTGTTGTGTTTCTGTTCAGCCTTGTTAGTCACATGTCTTTTGTCTTCTGACAGTGTGCTTAATACTATTGAATGTGCGCTTGCAGTGTACTTCAAATCTTAAATGTTTAAAATGTAAAAGATTTATTTTCTAAGTGAATTTTAAATGTTTTCATTTTTGGTCAACCTTTTAACAAGTGCACTTATTTGTATGTGTTGAATAGCATACTAAAGCACATGTGAAGTACTTGATTGTAATTTTAAATGTACTGTTATTTTTTTTTATTTGTTATTACAGGTAAAGTTATTAATATATGTTAAATGTACTAAATTGCAACTTTATTATTACAAATGTGTGATTACAAATAATATATTTAAATATATGATATACAAGTTTCAATAGAAATTACATTAAAGTATATTTTATTTTACCATAAATGCTTGTCAGTACATTCAGCAGTACACTTTAACCATATTCAGACAAATACAATTAATTATGAAATTACATTTCACAATTACATAAGTGGGTCAAAAGCACTCGAAATTTCAGCTAATTGCATTTAAAATTCTAATTACAATACATTTTAATTTAATTGCAATTAACATGCAGTTAACTGTCAGAAAACATTACTTTTCACAAGTGAGGCAAACAGAAACACATTAAACATTACCAAAATATGTAAAAAAAAGGTCATTCATTAGTTTAAGGACTGTTTCTTTTTTATTTATTCATTCATTAATTCCAAAGATAGAACTATCAATTTCCTGCTTTTAATAGCCCTCTAAAAACATATAAATACTATACTATTTTGAAATATTTGCTTTTTAAATGTTTCTCGCAAAAAAATAACATGTATTTTATCAGAATACATAAATAATTTTTCAAATGGCCAGATTTTCATTGAAGCCTTTTGGGCGCATGATGTTGTAGTTATACAATCTTCCAGTAGGGACTAACATCTGATTCTAAATAGCCATGCCCTCAACATTTGGTTAGTTTGTTTGTTCCTTCGGTCATCCACACTGTATGTTTATCCATTCATTTGTTCAGTCATCATCATGTTTAATGTGTGATTTCTTATTTCCGCCCCAGTCGGAGACACCCAGCTCAACGCTAGACATGATCCAACACATAACTCTTCCTGTGGTAAGACGCACACTTCAGTTCTCTTTTGACTCTGTGTTTGTGCAGTTTAGTTCTCTGACCTGGGGATGTTAAGTGTTTTCTTTCTTTGTCTCTTTATCGATCTCACAGATGAAGGAGGATGGAGGGGTGGGTATCGTCCTGAAGGAGGATGACAGCAGGAACGGATGCATCATTCACAGTGTAGATGAGAATGGAGCAGCTGGAAGGGTATGAATTACTATTGCATAGGTGCAAAATTAAAGACAACAGAAACGATGTCCACAACCCATTTTACTTTTTTAATGTGCCATATTTCTGATATTCAACCACAGAACATTTTAGTGTTTGAAATGTTGGGAAAAGTGGTGCCTGTTTGACAGGCTGGTGGGACAAGGATGAAATTATAAGAGGACTTTGTGATGTTAGCTGAAAATGAAAGTCGTGTCAGAGGTGGAGCATTTTATTGCATTTTAATGATTACAAAAATTTACTTTTTGCAAGTAACAAGCACTGATGAATTGTGAACAATAAAATTTGTAAAATTTTGATTTCATGTTGGCTCTAATGCACGTGTGTGCGTGTATCACATAAAGACATGAAGATATACTGTATCCATGAACAATTTTCTTTGAAGCTACTTTGAAACAATGTGTATTACAAAATGCTCTTTATGTGCGTCTTTGCTAGTTTCTGTACTGTATGGCTGTCTCTCAAAACCTAGTGAGCTGCCTACCTAGAGTGTCAAACTTGTGTGTGTTTCAGGACGGTATGATTACTGTGGGACACAGGCTGCTTGCAGTAGATGATGAGATGGTGCATGTTTCTGTGACATCATCAGAGACCGAGCCAATCAGGAGTAAGAGGGAGGGGCCTGGGAGTTATTAAAGGAAAACTTGTTCATGAATAAATCTGAACCTGATCTATGTCATCATGATGATTGCGTGTTGCAGATTCGAGCAGATGTTCCACACCGGGGACCTTGGCGTCTGATCCAGCTACGTGTCCCATCATCCCCGGCTGTGAGACCACTATAGAGATCTCCAAGGGGAGAACAGGACTGGGGCTCAGCATCGTGGGCGGCTGTGACACTTTACTGGTGAATAACCTCACTAACGTTTAAAGTATGTTTTTGTGAGACTTTGTTTCCCAGCGGACTGACATAAACTTGTGCACTATTACACTGGAGATTACCAAAATGTATACAAACTTGTACAGTAAAATTTTAAAGGGGTCATGAACTGCATTTTTGTTATTATTAAAAATTTTACATAAAAAAATTGTTTAAAAAAACTTTAGAAATAAAAGGCCATTTTCTACTTTGATTTTAGTATTTTTGTCTGCTCTGGGACTTCAATGTAAATGTCTACTTTTTTGATTGGCTAACATCTTTGAATATGAAATAAGTATTACGTGTGGAACTCTCTTTTAAACGTTTACTATGTTTTTACTATTACCACTGTTGAGATTAACTAATCATTGTGTGTTGTGGCATTACTGTCGGATCCATATCTTACAGTAAAAGTCTGTTTACAAAGCCTGCGCCGAAATTGCTACTGATTTACCAAAGTATCCACAGTGAAATTTACAGAGCAAATAATGTTCAACTGAGAAATTTACATAGCTGAAAATAAATAATCACTTTCCTGGCATTAGGGACTTTTGGAAGGTAATGTTAATTTTAGTCTCTCCTCATCTCACTAATGCACCAGAGGGTGGGCCAAAGATGCGATCATGGATTTTCTTTTGTAGATGCGGTCTCTCGTCGCACTAATACATGATAATTTGACAGAATCCGAAACAAGTCGTTTTCTGACCTTGGTTTCAATAAAATCTCTTTTTGGACATTTTTTTTTTAATTTTTAAAACTTACAGGATGTTTTATAATACAATGACCTCTTACATTTCAAAAGATCAAGGAACATTTTATTTCTAAATTCATGACCCCTTTGATTTTATTCATAACTAATACAAATCAGCTTTCACCATGAATCTTTAAAATCAAAGTTGGTAAGATACAATCAGGTGTAAATGGCCATAGTCGTGAAATTGTTCTCTCTTAAAGTACATTGTGGTATTTTATTTCATTATTTCTTTCATATATTATCTGTTTTTGTAGTTTAAAAAAAATATATATACTTTAAAGATTTGAAGTACACTACAAGTGCACATTCAATACAATCAAACACTTCTTTTTACAAGGGTTTAGGAACTCATTTATAAGAATATATAAAGACTGAATTTGTCTGTGTTCAGGGAACTATAATAATTCATGAGGTGTACGAGGAGGGAGCCGCCTCTAAAGATGGCCGACTGTGGGCAGGAGATCAGATTCTGGAGGTAAAATCATGACCATCAGACACTCTTCTGACTAGACTAGGCTTGATTTCATGTCAACTTAATTTCAGCCATTCTCTTCCTCTCTCTTGTAACCCACTCTCTCTCTCAACAGGTGAATGGTATAGACCTGCGTGTGGCGACACACGATGAGGCGATCAATGTTTTGCGCCAGACTCCGCAACACGTTCGTCTTTCAGTCTTCAGAGATGAGGGTCAGTATAAGGAAGAAGAACTGTGGGACGCACTGACCATTGAGTTTCAGAAGAAACCAGGCCGTGGTCTTGGACTCAGCATCATCGGGAGAAGGTACTAGAACACTAGTTGAAGGTATAGTTGAACCAGTAAAGTGATTTAAAGGGGTCATGGACTGCATTGTTTTATTGTTTCATGATGGGTGCACTTATAATGTTAGTATGATTTTTACTTCAACAATTGTCTTAATTCAGCAATAAAAGGCATTTTTCTAGCCTGATTTTAGCCTCTGATTTGAACGCTCTGTTTGAAGGGGCGTGTCTGCTGAGAGACTTAAACGCCCACTGCTGTCATTGGCTGACATTTTAACATATGAAGTAGCTAGCATTTCATGTGGAACTCTCTCAAAAACGTTCAGCATATTTTTACTATTACAGCTCTCAATGTTAACTACTCGTGGAAAATTAAAAAATATAGCATTACAATAATATCTATGGCATTATATTTAGATCGTGGTCGCAGGTCGCAGTGATGAGCATAGACGATCACAGACATGCAGTTATCTCGTCACTGAATTCTTTCATTATAACTAACAGTGCAAACACAATGTTAATAAGAGATTAGTGGATTCTAACGGGAGTTTTGGCGCGAGAGATTGACAGCTCCAGCACGCGCTGCTTGATTGACAGCTACAGCTATTGTAAACGGAGCGTTCTTTGATTGCTTTCTATATATAATTCAATCAGTTTAAATAAGATTATTTACACCCTACTAAGAGAAACAATGTGAAGTTGACCGTTTGTGTTTAGTCACTGGTTTGATTTACTGACAGGACAAAGCACATCAGACTGTAGCTGCATGAATCATTACATCAGAAATCACTGGTCACAGATCAGGCATTAGAGTGAATAGGGTTACTTGCATGTTGTGGCATTACTGTAGAGTCCATATAATAAAAGCCTGCAATGCAAAGCTTGTGCCGAGTTTGCGGACGGATTCCAGGACGAGTCGTTCGCTGGGCCTGGTTACATTAAAAGCTGATTTTGGACATACAAGGAAGTTTTCAGGTCTGAAACTTTCAGGATATTCTTATAATATGATGACCTCTTATATGTCAAAACCTCAAGGAAAATTTGATTTCTCAGTTCATGACCCCTTTAAGGTAAATCATTTGGGTGTCCAGCCACATATTTTTGCCCGTTGCACTTTGTCCTGTATTTTAGCAACTTTAGTGCACGAACTAAATGGTTAATTATTTCTTGCATTTTAATTATTTTTCCATGCATGTCAAAAATTACAAATTAGAATGGAAAATAAATTAAGACTGACGTGTGAAACAGACACCTTTTGCATTAATTGTCTGAGAGACATCGGCTGTTGCTGAATTGATATGCGTGTAATGGTGCATGAATATTAAATTAAAACTTCATATCGACAATAAACAAATGTACACAAACATCCTTTTAAATGAAATTTTGACAGTCTACTTTTCAGATTAGCCATATATCTAATATATAATTTCTCTTATGAAAAACAAGTAGGCCTACACTAAATCGTACTTTAAAGAGCACTTATGAAAATAATATACTTAAGTGCAAACTGAATGTAATGTATTTAAAAACTTGATTACTTGTCAATTGCAATTAAATGAAATGAATTACATTTTACATATATACGTATATATAATAAATGTAATTAGCTGAACTTTGTGTTTTTGACCTTCTTAGGACTTGAGTACATATTATGTAAATACATAATTACTTCTATTTTTTTTAAATATGGTTAAAGTGAACTGGCGAATGTACCAATAAGCATTTATGCTAAACTAAAATATAATTTAATATAATTTGTTTAAATTTGAATGGCATGTATTTAGATATTTTTTTGTAATTACACATTTGTCATGATAAAGTTGCAATTTACTACATTAAAATATTTTAAATGTAACATAAAATAAAACACTACAGTTCAAATTATAACCAAGTACTTTACATGTGCTTTAGTAAGTGTACTTCTTTAAAGCACGACAAAAGATTATTAAAACAAGTGTAGTTTAGTTTGTTTAGAAACATTGTCATAAAAGTGTACTCTCTAAGTACACTTAAGTGGCCTTTTATGTATTTATTAAATATTATTATATTATCTGCAAGGAAAAATATGCTTTTAAATAATTTGAAATGCACTACAAGTACATTCACTACAATGAAGCGCACTTCTTTTTTTACAAGGGTCCATAAATGAATATTCAGCTCTGTATCCGCATGTGCTAACAGCGATCGACTGTCTCTGTCTCAGGAACGACGCAGGAGTCTTCGTGTCAGACATCGTGAAGGGTGGAGTCGTGGAGACTGACGGGCGTCTCCTGCAGGGAGATCAGATCCTTTCGGTTAATGGGGAGGACGTTCGTTCAGCCACACAAGAGTATGTGGCCTCGCTGCTCAAGGTGAATGTCAAGATCATTCTGTTAAATGGGTGCCTGTCTTGGGTGCATACCACTTGGTGATCTAATGGGCTGTTAAAGGTTTAATCTTTGTTTTTGTATATACATTTTTATAATTTTTTTGTGTAAACATTATGAACATGATATTTCCAATTAGATTTTATTTTGATATTTTGTTTTCACTTTAATTTTAGTTAGAGGTTTTAGTAATGTTTTGTGTTTTTTGTCATGTGTCTATATAGTTTTAATTGTACTTATTTCAGAGCTTTAAATGAAAACGAGAAATGTTGCATTGGCAACAAGCTTTAAAAAATAAGTTTTAAGTTTAATTTTATTTCAGTTCATTTTGATTGAAGTAACAAAATGCTTCTTATGGTTCACTGCCGTGAAAAGAAGAGGAAGTAATGTGTGATAAGGAGAATATTTAGCAAAGCATTGTAATAAGTCAATAAATACCATTCACCATTTACATTTAAATAAGTTGCCATATATTAAAGGTGCTCTAAGCGATGCCGGGAGTCGTAACTTGTTGTTGACATTCGAATTGTTGTCAAACAAAACGGAGGCTAGCTAGACCCTCCCTCCTCCGCATCTCGTCTCCTCCCCCTCCCTTCCCTTCCTACCTGAATGTCGGACTGGAAGCCCTTCTGCCGGCGGAGTTCTCGCCATCTTTCGAATGCTTTACCGATGTAAATTCGGTACTTCGCGCGTTCTTTATCCTTTTCCCTCTTCTTTGTAAGTTGATCATCGGAACGTCGTCTCTTTGGTCGTGTGTCGGCCATTATTCAAACTTCCCTCTTGATGCTTCTCTCTCCTTCACACACCCCCTTCATGTGCACGCGCACTAACCCCCCAGACCCACCCTCAAATACTTCTTACCAGTGATTGGCTGGAACACTGTTTGTTATGTTTCGTGGAGCGGGTCGCCGCAGTTTGTTTTTGTTGCCGTTTGTGGAGCCTGTGGTGTCTACAGAGACCACGTTTTTTTACAGTGTGTTCAGGGGACAGGCAGCTAGCGGATAGTGAGGAGATGTTTGCTGTATGTGACAAAAAATATTTTGGCCTGACATCACTTAGAGCACCTTTAAATATAATTCTCTTATAAGCTGTGAATCAATAATGACTAGATAGACTCCTGAAAATGTTTAACAATGTCTCCAAAACATTTAATATCATCTAAAAAAGTGAAACCTAACACTTATTAACTAAAAAAAACTACATACTAACGTATTTTATGTGTCTATTTTACAAACATATGTTAAATTGAATTTTCCTCCCCCAGTGATGTCACTTCCTCATGTCATTTAAAGAGGCAGTTGTGATTGATCTAGTGTGAATGTGAAAACTGATATACATTTTACCACACACAAATATTAATCAAAAAAACTGATTTGATTTCCCTCAGAATTGTGCTGGTCCAATCAGATTGGATGTGGGTCGTTTTAAGGCGGGGCCTTTCCACTCGGAGCGCCGTCTGTCTCAGAGCAGTCAGGTCAGACACAAATCCACACACTGCAAAACTGAAGATCTTAGCCCTTCACACACATATTAAACACTCACACTTGTGTTTTTGTTATGCTGCTGCACACCGTGATATCCAACTTACAGCTATGAAGCCATGATCCCCAAAATACATTCTCACATGATTTATTTATTATTTTGAAATTAGTTATCAAACTAATTCAATTTGAGCAGTAAAGCAGCTCTACAGACGACAAATAGTGTAACTTCAGCTCAATTCAGTTCAATTTTGAAGTTTTACTTAAAGGAACACTCCACTTTTTTTGGAAATAGGCTCATTTTCCAACTCCCCTAGAGTTAAACAGTCGAGTTTTAGTTAACTCTAGGGGAGTTGGAAAGTGAGGATATTTCCTAAAAATAAGGTGTTGTTCCTTTAATAACAACACTGGCGTGCACCTGACGGGTGTGTGTAGATCATGCTGCGTTCAAGCCATGTCGTAATTACCGTAAATGAAGTTCCTTATAACACTTTCGAATCGTTCTCGCGGTACTTTGATGTCATATACCGTTCGATCTGCGCTGTGTCAAGTCGAACACACCTTAAGTCTGCAGTGGTCAGGTGGTAGAGCGGCTACGTGGTACAAGTCGTAGCTCTCAAAAAAGTTTACACGTTGTTATTACAAGTTCTACAAGCACATGAAGGCTTAGAACCATTACGGTAATAACGACATGGCGTGACAAACATAAAAGGTGACGAGCTAGTCATGTTGTGCACACTTGGCCTGATATAAAAAAAGTCTCTGTGTTTTCTGTGCAGATAAGCGAGACAGGCAGCGGTAAAGTCACTCCTGCAGCTGTACAGGGTGATGCAGAGAAAACACATGAGTGTAAGAAAAGTTCATCTGCTAAACTACAAATATTCAGCTTCATTCTTGATTTTCAACCATTCCTTTCTTGCTTTGCAGTGCTGGACAAAGACGTCAGGACGGTTGAATTCACAAAGGTCAGTTACAGTGATTCAGGCCTATTCACACAGAGAGCCAATATTTGCCAATAGTCCACCAAGATTTCAAACTATGTTTCTATTGACCGGTTTTGACCAGGGATTTTTCTTTCCGTTGTTTTTCATTTGATGTTTTACAAAAACTTGCTGACCAATAAATTAAGATCTTTTAAGAAATTTTTTTTTTTTAATGTTTAATTTTATTTCAGTTATTGGTTTTAGGGTACATTCACATGACAACGATGTACTAAAAATCTAAAAGTTTTTCCCTTTGCTTCGCACGGATCTGCACAAATAACTAAAAACGCTGTATTATGCTGCTAGGCCAGTAGTTGCCAATGTCACTTTTTAAAGAAACACTATGCGCCTATAGATTGAACGTGTAATACACATGACGCCACTGTTTTTAAAAATGTGTGTTTTTGTAATTTACACGAAAATGACAATGGTATAGTTTTCAAAAACTTGCACTTTGTAACCTGTTTTCAAAAGCTTGCATTTTCAGGCCCCCAAAACGGCATTGTCTTGTAAATGAAAGGCCAAAAAAAAAAGTTTTCCGTTATTAGTTGAAACCTGTGTAGTGTAAACAGCCCATCCGTTTTAAAGTTGTAATAGTTCTTTCTTCCCTATTGTGACGTATATCCGGGTGAAACGGCTTCTGGAACAAGAACAAATGTAGGGCAGGCTTGATTTTGTTTGTGGGGAATTGATTGGATGTTTGTAAGGTTGTGGTTTGCTATTGGTGACAGGTTGTCCCACCCTTGTGCTAGTAAACATCAGAGGAGAGATGTCACTGCAAGAAGGAGCGTAATTTCTTTCGATTAAAGTGCCCCCTCTATGCTTTTTCAAAATTACCTTTCATGCAGTGTATAATATAGCTGTCTGTGAATGATCTTTAAAACTTTGCAGACCTTTTACAGAGTGCACAACAAATAAATTGATTGTCTCCTAAAAGAAAGATTGATTCTGAACTGCCGAAAACCATTTGTCAGTAATTCCAGTCTTCCTTCCTTCCTACGTTTGCAATACATTTGCATAATGTTCAACTATGGTCTTCACTGGCTGCCCGCAAACAACATCTACTTTGACCCGCGCTCCAACACTGTAGATGTAGCTGAGACTGGAAGAGTGTGGTTTGTGTTGTCAACATGTCAAGAAGACTGTTTTCAAAGAAGAAAATCCACTTTGCATGCACTCAAGAGGATGAGGTTGAAAATGGCTGCCATAATTACTGTTCGTATCACTGTGTATCAAGTTCTAAAGAAGCCTCCTGAGCTGAAATTCAGATATGGTAACGGGTGTTTCGTTTCCGACATGTGCTGTAAGCAGTCAATCAGATTCACAACTGACAGGGCCATCTGACCAATCAGAGCAGAGTATAGTCTCGGAATGGAGGGGTTAAGAGAGACCCGATCCTTGATAGACCGTACAAGACACTAAGAAAAGAGGTGATGCTGCAATGTATATTATGAGAAAAGTAAAGTGATTTTTGACTTTGAATGCATGTTAACCTGTTGTAGGAGACCTCCAAAACTAAATTAGGAACTATCAAAATAGCATATATGGGGCACTTTAAAGATTACGAGGGCACATGAATTCAAAATAATTATAATAATGATGTGCATAGATAAATAATTTATTATAAATACTGCTGTATTCCATAACATCAAGAATTATCCATTTTGATTTCATGGTGACTTTAAATAACCCTGCTGTAGGGTGTGTGCTTTTTGAACTTTTGAGGGTTTAGTTTGCTTTCTCTGTGGGATGGTATGTGTGTGTGTGTGTGTGTGTCCCAGGGCCCATCAGACTCTCTGGGCATCAGTATAGCTGGAGGAGTGGGCAGTCCTCTGGGGGACGTGCCTTTATTCGTCGCCATGATGAACCCCAGCGGCCTCGCAGCACAGACACAGAAACTCTTGGTACGTGTGAGTTGAAGATGTTAGATGATTATTAGCATAATTTCTAATGCACTGAAGCAGGTGTGTGTATTTGTGAACCCGTCTCTCATGTTTATTAACTGTGTGTGTTAGATTGGAGACAGGATTGTGTCTATCTGTGGAAACTTAACTGAGGGAATGACTCACAATAAAGCCGTTTCACTGCTGAAGAACACGACTGGCATCATACAACTACAGGTACACAACGACACATCACACACCAGTAGTGCTCGACTCATAATATCTCTTGTGAAAAAGGAGTACACTTACGTAAGCATACTTAAAACATATATATAATTATTAAACAAATATTATTCTTTAAAAGAATATACTTCGGTACAATTAAGGATCAGAAAACATTCAATTTAGTTTGCACTTAAGTGTGTTAAGAAAGTCATGAAAGTACTCACTTAAGTGGCATTTTATTTCATTCATATTATATATAATCTGTAAATGGAGAACTGCACTCTGCAACTCCAGAGTTTTTAAAATATTCTTTTTAAGATTTAAAGTACACTTGAAGTGCACATTCTATACAATTAAGCACACTTCTTTTTCACAAAGGATGCTATTAAATGACAGATTTCCAATGTGATGACTTACCCATATTGTGTGTTCAGCAAACTCTCTGCTTTCCTGGGCAATAATCATGGAGTAAAACATGTCAATTAGCCCTGTTCTCCACTTTGTTTCATGATATTTACCCAAAGGAGGAAAACATTGAAACATTAAAAAGAATTAAAGTAGTCTGGTAAGTATGTATACATTGGGAATAGCATTTTCTCATATAAGTGTTTATTTGTAGGTAGTTGCTGGTGATACAACAGTAACTGGACCCTCACCAGAGCAGTCAGCAGGACTCACAGCCAGCAGCATTTTCCATGACGACCTGGGGTTCGTACACACACACACACACACACGTTATGTCTCGGTATCTTTGTGTGGACTCTCCAATGATTTTTAAACTTCAGCTTTAAACTAAAGCTGTATTTTCTATCCCCTAAACCTACCCATTGCAAAAAAAATTCTGCATTTTTACATTTTCAAATAAGCATCATTTAGTATGTTTATTTATCCGACGATTTCAAGGACACACGCACACACACAAAATCTCTTCCGGGATGTAAATTGTAATACTCACCATGTGCCAAATGCCACTAAAAATGAGCTTTGGAGAGTAAATGAAATAAATGGTTCATATTAAGAATGATAATCTGACCATTGATGATGACAAAATTATTATATAGACTTAACATTTCTGTGAAAATGTGACTGCAGGTTTGAGCAGGTTTCACAGTGCTGTGAAAATGTATTATTTTTGTAAATGTTTCAGATTTTCAACCAAAATAGATATACGTAGTTATATAGTGAACCTGAGGACGCTATATGCAAAACGCGTTGTTTGCGTTTAGAGAGTAAAGACAATAGTGTGCGGTAGTGTTCGGGTTATTATTGTCATTCAAGTTTGTTCCTGCTATCTACCTGCACCTAACCAGGCTGTGCATGGACCTTGGGTTGAATTAGATTTAGTTATGTTAGATACAGGTTCCTGTAGTTTTGAGTGTTTCACTTCTCCTGAAGAATTCTGGCCCAAATAAGTGAAAGACACCTAAGCTTCAGTGTTAATTTTAAAGGTTGTATCAGTGATTTCAGGCCCAAAAATAAATGTCTAATCTTTCCTAACGATCCGCTAGCTGCCCGCCCCATAAAAAACGTGTCTCTGTATGCAGCCTAGGCTCTGAGATCTGCACACAAAAACAAATGGGTACAACCACCACTCAAAACCAAAACAAAGTGTTCCAACCAATCACCGACAGTGTTGTGAGGTTTTGAGCTCGTGCACGGCTGGACAGAGCAACACCCGCCCCTGTCGGTGATTGGTTGGAACATTGTTTATTTTGGTTTTGAGTGGTGGTTGTCCCATTTGTTTTTGTGTGCAGATTTCAGAGCCTAGGCTGCCTACAGAGACGCGGTTTTTGACAGCCTGCTTATGGGGCGGGCAGCTAGCGGATCGTTAGGAAAGATTAGACATTTATTTTTGGGCCTGAAATCACTGATACAACCTTTAATAACAGACTATCTAATGCTACTACAGCCAAATCTGAATTTTTAAAAAAATATGAAAAAAATTGATGGGCAAATCAACTTTCACAGCGTAGTATATGAGCATGAGTGTGACTCTTGACGCTCTTTGACAAAAAATATTGAAATATTTTTGCTAATTTAAATAAAAATTAAATATATCCAAATTTTAATTCAGTTACATAAAAACGTAGATTGATCTAACTTGAATCGGAAAAGTAAGACTGATTACCTCTTAACTAACTTTTAGTTGGTCAAACTAGTTCTTAAGACATATTCATATTCAACATATGACCATAAACTTTAGTCTCAAATCTATCATCCATGTAACTTTGCTCTTATCTCTGATTGGTCCAGTCCTCCGCAGTGTAAGAGCATTAGTTTGGAGCGAGGGCCTGATGGACTGGGCTTCAGTATTGTGGGTGGATTTGGCAGCCCACATGGTGACCTTCCCATCTACGTCAAAACCGTCTTCAGCAAGGTAACTTTAGTAGATAAAGACCAGATGCCACAATACAGATGCATTGTAGAAGCATGATCTAATGTGTGTGTCTCAGGGAGCCGCGTCAGAGGACGGGCGTCTGAAGCGCGGAGATCAAATCGTCGCTGTTAACGGTCAGAGTTTGGAGGGCGTCACTCACGAAGAGGCCGTCGGTATTCTGAAGAAAACCAAAGGAACTGTCACACTCACTGTGCTGTCATAAACACACATACACACAGCTTGTTTAATACGTTTATATTAGGTCCTTTAGTTGTTTTAAACACTGGAATACACACTTGAGTCTGAATTGTGCCCGCTCATAGCATACTGCTAGTCTGTGGAGAAACCAGCAGACTCCCACAATCTGCCATACTATGCTTGGACTTTACATTGCATTTGTGCTTTAAAATGCAGAAAGTGCTCACAACTGCATGGCCAGATATTATATGCCTGGTTATAATATACTTCTTCGTTTGACAGTTCCTGCTGTTGTGATTGCTAGAAAATGCACACATATCTCTCTTTGTTGTGTTAGAAAACTGGGTACAAATGAACCTCCATTGGTTTCCCTGCAATTTGCCAAAAATGTACACTATGAAAAACACTGAATATGCATGTAAAAAAAAAACTCTATTGTAGCTTGTCAAAGACTAGAAAAATATGAAATGTGAGAGAAATGTATTATTTCCCATCCATTTATTTTCTATTATTTCTTTTGTGTAAAGAAAAGGGTAAAAGTTAAGGGTAATTTGAAAGGGTAATTCAAAATTAGCTGACAAAATTTAAAAAAGAAAAATAATTGTAATGACTACTTGTAGTGGCTATTGCACACTGAGGTGTCTTACATTATTTGTACTACTTAAGGCAGATAAATACTACACTATGTCATGTCCGGAGGTACGTTTACATGACAACAATGTACTAAAAACAGAAAAGTCTTTCCTTTTCGTTTTTGAATAGTTCCACGTACAGACGACAACGTTGTCAAAGCAATCCCCGTTCACACAGGTTCACAAAAATGACTAAACCTGCTGCATTATGCATGCCAGGCCAGTTGTTGGCGATGTAGTTACTTTGTAAAGAAACACTACGCACCTTTAGACTGAACGCATGCGGTCATCGTTTTCAAAAACGGTATTGTCATGTAATTGAACAGCCAAAACACATAAAAAGTTTACCGTTTTAAATTGAAAATGGTGTCGTGTAAACGGACCCTGGTTCTCAAACCCTTGTGAGGGTAACGTGGGATTCTTAGTTAATTTCAACATGCAACAAAACAATTTCAACATGTTTTTAACAGCGAGTCGTTAATTTTGAGTAAACTTTGAGTCTTAAACTTCAAAAGTTCTCATGTTAGTTTGGCAAGCTACGATAAAGTTTTTCTGACTGCTATTTTGTTGAGGTGCATTCAGTGACATTTCTGGAGTTTTGCCTTCACCTGAGATTTTTGCTGTAGAACAAACTACTGTTATATATTTTGGTATATTGTCATTTTGTTCTGAATCTGATACAGTATAATGGCTTTCACTACAAACACATGAATAAAAGTGACCTTCAGCACACAAAAACATTTTTGTTTTGTTTTTTGTCTCCCATTTATCAGATAAAAAAAATGTTCCACTACACTACTTTTTAAAAACAACACAAAAACGGAAGCATGTAAAAACCAAAGTTTAGTTTATAATTCATCAAGTATATCTGTTGTTCAGACTTTTTTCTTCATGAAGTCTGAATTCTACGATGGTCAAACACAATCCCAGAATACTGAAGACAGAGGTGGCTTTTACACTGGGCTCGTTTGCTGCGGTCCGAGCGCGATTGTTGGTCTGGTTTCACCGGTTTCACTCAACTTGATTCTATCGAACCCTGGTGCGTTTGCGTGCATCTTACGTCATCGCAAATGTGCACGCCGCATGATAGAAAACGGAACATGGGTCAATATATTGTGTTTTTTATTAATTCGGTGCTATTATGCGCAGTTGAGTGAACAATACAGGTTTACTGTTAGCCTGGGAAAACCCAGACAACTTCCGGCAAATTTAGATTTGCTCTGAAAGTTAGTCTGGCAAAGAGCTCATTCAAGCCCATTTCCAATCCGCCGAAATCGCGGCACCAATCAGAAACGTTTACACGATGACGACAGCGCTGGGATTTTGAAGCCTACATTACAAAGATGGATGCCGCCGTCGAACATCACTCGTTCGAATCAGCTATTGCGTCTTTAAGCGATTAAAAAATTTCCTTTTCGTTATAACCCGAGCAAAGAACAACACAAAGCCTTCATGTCTAAAAAATATGTTATCGCTGTCTTACCAACTGGATTCGGCAAAAGTCTGATATACCAGTGTGGCGAGCAGGACGATCGAGGGATGTGAGAGAACGGCGTGAGTGAGGCCGGTCTCGCATCTCTCACGGAGGAGCGGAAGCATAAAAGGAGGAGCGACGATGGTGAAGATCGAGAGAGGACAGGCCTGCATTTTATTTGATGTTTTGTTTTACTATGTGTGGCGGCAGTCGACCGTGAGGGACTTTGTATTTGTTTTATTTTGTCATTAAAATGTGTGAATGTTCGCCGGTTTCCGCCTCCTCCTTCCCATAACAACGAGCCCCGTTGGTCAATACTAAACGAATGGGTGGGTCTTAGCCATAGACTGTCTTAGCTAGCGAGAGCCCTCTGCATACGTCATCTCCTTCATCGCTCTGATTGGTTTTAACGTCTATTCAATTGCGCCAAGAGGCATTTGAGGGACGTCCGTTGGTGACGCCCCTTTGGAAATGATTTGTCTATGGAGCTTTGCCAGACCCTTACTCAACTGTTTCAACTGAGAAGGGTCTGGTTTTAACCAGGCTAGTTTACTGTATGTGTTGTCACATAAGCTGGCAAGCTTCTGCTGCTTGCAAACGGACTCTTTTGAGGAGACAGTGGATTTCAAAATTTGTTCCACACGATATGCGCGAATACAATGCAGGCTCAGTGTATCCAAGGAAAATCAACAACACTATCATCCCTTACATGTGTTTTATTTAACTAAATACACCACAATCAGCTAAAACGCATGAGCAGGTCACTTTACTTCCTGAACATATGCGCACCCGAGTCAGTGTTGCTTTCACAGTCACGCGAGCCACGGCACGGTTCGGGAGCAACCGAACTCAGACCACCTCCTCCAGGTAGTCTCGGGTTTGGTTCCCCAGTGCGCACCCGGGTCCCATGACAGCATTCACATTAGCGATTTTTCATGCGAACGGTGCCCCGTTCCGAACTAAACTGCCAGTGTGAAAGCCCCCAAAGACACAGTTTACATTCATTTGCTGGCTGTTCAAACGTGGTTTTCGAGATTAAAGGGCACCTATTATGGCATTTAAAATGTTCCTAATATTGTTTTGGGAGTCCCCAACAACAGTTTTACAAGCATGCGATGACAAAAAACACTTTTGTTGTTTTATAATATGCATTTATTTTTACCTGATTTGCTCAGTGACTCCCATATGAATCATTCAGAGATTCATTTTTCCAAACACCGCCTTTGCGTGATGCTAATCTGCGGTGATTGGTCAGATGACCCGTTGGTTAACACGGGGTCAACAACCAGTCAGTTGGTTAACACGGAGTACAGTGTACAATGCTTTTATCAATTACTATTGTGTTAATGAGAGTGAGAAGTCACGTGCCGATTTGGGCGGGGTCTGAGCTGGTCGGCCATGATGGTAGGATACGCTATCGGTTGCCAGGGGCAACGCATTCAGAACTTCACAGAGGCGCGACTAAACATTCCAGAAATAGCGAAAGAGAGAGACAGCGCAGCTTAGTATTTGTTTACATTTTAGCAATACGCCACAGTTTCTTTGGAAGATATGGAGAAGGAAGAGAAATGAAAGGGGTTCTATCTGGAGAGACTAAATAACAATGCTAGCCAGCTTTATTTAGAGAAACTGCTTGTCAATAAACTGACAGCAGCAACAGCGAGCAAAGCATGATTTCAAAAGCAACACATTTCAGCACAGTTCACCTTTTATTTAACACAAACGAACGAAATGAATACTCTGTTATTCAACTAGAGTTGTTTAATTTGTTATAGATATATGTGTACTGCGAAATGTTTTAAATAGACACTTTTTTTTAATGACGTACGACTCGCATTGACGGGAATGTCCGATCTGTCCGCTTGACTCTAATGACTTAAAGCTTCTGAACTCTTGCATTGTGAAGGCAGTAACGTTAGGCACTGATACCATAAACCAGGTAACGTTAATTGACTAACGTTATGTCAGGGTATGTGAAAGGTGGTAGTGCTTTGGGTCTTTCGTCCATTCTGTAGCAGGTCGTACCATATGTTGTTGATGTCAACTAGTTTCTCTAAATAATGCTGCTTGGTGTTGTTATTTAGTCTCTTCCGATAGAGCCCCTTTCCTTTTGCTTCCCCCTTCTTCATTTATTCCCAAGAAACTGTGCCTTATCACAAAAATGCAAACAAATATCAAGCTGCTCTCTCTCTCTGTCGTTATTTCTCCCGGTCTCACTGTCGAAGTAACCATGACAACGGATAGCGTATCCTGCCAACATGGCGACGCCTTCCCACAATGCAACACGGAGTGAAGCGCGTGACGTCACATTCTCATTCTCAATAATTATAGGCTTGTTTGAGATGCGCCTTGCCTCGCCTGAATTGTATGCGAGAGTAGGCGGCTGCAGTGAGGGGAGGAGTGAAAAAAGCGCAGGCAAGACGGACAGTTCTCTCCTCTCACGGTGGATCAGACACCTGCGAGATCAAAGGTGGAGATCGCGGGATACACGGGATTCACGCTCGTGCAGGTGTTGCTAATAAACTGGATGTAATTTAAGTTCTGTTGCTTTTATATGAAAATGTGTTTGTATTATTTTATTTTCTATAAAAATGACATCACATAACCCATATTGCACTGTCAGAGAGTTTATTCACACATAACGTACGTATACACATAAAACATGACACCAGAGTTTTAAAATATATTTTTTTTAAAGAGAACAATACATCACGGTTGTTTAAACCAATGAGCATTAAGCTGTGTCGTCAGCAAAGTCGTTTCCCATCATGCTTTTGATCAGCGCAGTCGGTGGAGAGCAACTGCGCTCGACTGCAGAATCCGACACGTTCCCCTTTCGCTCGCGAGAGTTTTTTGACATACGTCTGCATGACATCAGAGCAAGGCGGACTGCCCTCGGACACATTTCTAACCGGCATGCATCTCGCGTTGATCACCGGTGATCGGTTCTGCGCAGATTTTGCTCATCTCAAACAAGCCTAATGATTATAGTCAAAATTGTCTCTGTTATAGTGCACCGCTTTGTAGTAAAAAAATTTAAATAAGAGAAGGAATTTACGTTGAGTTATATTAGCGACCACAGCCCAAAGTTCAGTGGTAAAAGCACATTCAGTCTTTGTTTGCGTTAGCACAACGCAAACATATTGATAATGCAGTACTACGAGGTATTGCTCTATTCTTTATGACAACTCCAATAACAACGACAAACACTTCACATATTTCAATACAATTGACATTGAAGACTATAGAAGCTGCGCTGTGCGTACACAACACACAAAATAATTATTGAGCATGCTACATTAAACATAAAAGCAACAGTTACTAATATTAATAATACTTACAGGTTGTGATTCGGAGGAGGAAGCTGATACAAATAAACTTACTGAACCTTCCTTCAATATCAGCCGGCTCGCGAATCCATATTTGATTGCATTTATGTTTGTGAAGCAATCATCTTCAAAATGACGCAGACAAAGCACAAGTTTCAAGCTATACTTCTGTGGTATAGTCAGAGGTGGACAGTAACGAAGTACATTTACTTGAGTACTGTACTTAAGTACACTTTTTGAGTATCTTTACTTGAGTATTATTTTTGCTGGAAACTTTTTACTTTACTTCACTACATTTGAAAGACAAATATCATACTTTTTACTCCACTACATTTCTGTCAAGGTCCTGGAGTAGAAAGTAGTAACGTCAGTCAGTGGATGATTTCTTTCATCACTCTTGTAGGGTCACGTGTTGCGAAGTCCGGCAATTTTTCATAATTTTCTTTAAACACTAATGAACTGGTGGCAAAATGGATAAAGACAGATCCTCGGCGCAGTGCGCGCATCCATGGCAAATAGGTCTTTCTGTTTTGCTGTTTGTTAAAACAGTACTGCTGTTGGGTAGTTATACAGCTATGGTTGTGTAGCTGGCTTTTAAAGCATGTTGTATTTTTATAGACCACTTGATTCAAATGTGCATGAATGGATACACATAGATGTGTACTTCTTTTGTTGGGGTGGTAGGAGTGTTAAATTTAAAAAAAAATATATATATGATTTTGGATGTCTTTTTTGTCAGTTCAGTTGTTTAATTTCTATAGGTTTTATAACATTCTAAGAGCTCTTAATTCCACAGATACTACTACTGGTAGGTGTATTCACTAGGTTGCTTCAGAGGCATGAGGAACTGTAAGTTACTTTTTACTTTTGATACTTAAGTACTTTTAAAAATGAGTACTTCTGTACTTTTACTTAAGTAAAAATCAGTCTTTACAACTTTTACTTGTAACGGAGTAATATTTGACCAGTAGTATCTGTACTTTCACTCAAGTAAGGAAGTTGTGTACTTTGTCCACCTCTGGGTATAGTTGTATATATGAACGGCTATACTTCTGTGGTATAGTTGTATATGAACTGTAACCACTTAGTCTTCAAATGCTCCTCCCTGGGCAGATGAAAAAAGTTCGTTTTTGCGTCGCACTTCAGAACACAACGTCTCGTAGACATGATGTTTGTTTTCAAGTTTTCATTCCCTGGCGTCAAAGAGTGCAATAAGTGGGCGTATCTTATTCAAATAACTTGTCAAGTTGACGTCATTAGACAGAGAAAAAGCATCGTTCGTCTATCGATTCATATCAGCAACTCAGAGTCGACTCTTACTTTTGAGAAACTCTGGCTGTGTCCGAAATCTCCACTCAAACCACTACTCCCTACCTCCAATGTAGGGGGTAGGGAGTAGAGCACTATAGTGAGCTCACCAGCATAATAGAAACACCACTTTCGGACACTACTCGATCGTCTCTCGGCGCCGTTGATTACGTCATTGCTGTCGCCCGTCCGTCTTTTTTACAATCAGCGCAATGCATGATGGTATATAGGGCTTGGGTTAGTGACCATCGGTTGTACACTACTTTTCAAAATACATTCTGGGATACATTGAGTGGACTATATAGGGTATAATAATCATCACTATACATTCGGACAGCACTACAAAATGGCGAGCTCACTATATAGTCCACTATATAGTGAGTAGTGGGAGATTTCTGACACAGCCAATAACTTTGTATACGGTGAACTTTCATATTTAAAACTTTGCAGGATGTTTTCGTTCACTTGATCTATGTTACACACTACATGAAAGGTCATTTTCAAAATTCCATAATAGGTGCCCTTTAAGGTAATGACATTACGATTGTTTGATTCTACTTTGAACTAAGTTGCTTTGAACACTGTAAACGAATCACGTGTTCTTGGAGGAATTAAAATGTAAAGTCATGTAACGAGGTTATTTAATAAAAAGTACTACTAATCAACTAATTACATAATGACCAGAATTTTCAACAAATTAAAGCATTCTGTTTGTAACATTTCAGTTTGTAGATGCGTTGGTTCTATAAAAACACACACCTCTCACATTCAGATGGCACTTCGAACATTCCAGCATTACAGAAAGTGTCACATTTTTACATAGCTTCATATTCCGTATGCATGAGAGTGAATTTACTACATATCAAGATCTTGTTACGTCTGTGTAAGGCAGTGTAGCTGAGTTCACATACAACAGGATATTTGCTTTTAGGTCCAGGTTATTAGTACATAAACATGTACTTAAATATTACAAGACTTTTCTGGTCAGTTTCACTCCTAGTAAAATGTAAGGCAATAACCATGTACACTTTTCTAGAAGTATAAAACTTCTACACAAAGGTCGAACTAGGGTATTTGTATTTGTGGTCGAACTAGGGTATTTAAACATGTTTGATGGTAAGTTTGTAACCCTTTACAGTAAGGTTTCATTTGTTAACATTAACAACATTAAATAACACAAACTAACAATGAACACATCTACTGTATTTATTTGTATTAGTAAATGTTGAGATTTACATTTAACTATTTGTATGAACAGAAGTTAAATCAGTTAACATTAGTTAAATGCACTGTGAACTAACATACACATTTTTACAAAGGTTAATAAATGCTGTAAAAAAAAAAAAATTTGTTATTGTTAGTTCATGTTAGTTAATGCATTTACAAATGAAACCTTATTTTAAAGTGTTACCAATAATTTTGTAAAGACAAATTAAATAATTACTACACTAAAGCCAAAGAGGTGACCTTAAGTCAATACTACCTTGAGAATAATTACTTTGTATTAAGCATTTCATTTTCTACCCACTATTAGTGTATATATATATATATATATATATATATATATATATATATATATTTGTAGTCTTTTAGTTTTACAGTTTTCTCTGAAATATTCTGTGGGTCTCTAAACGCCAGATTGAAAGCTTCTGGTCTAACCAGTGAAAAACAGTGTCAGTTTTATACTCATGTTTCGCCTGCAGGACCATAAAGAAAAAAATTGTTTTGAAAACAATGTTTGCATTAAATACCTGTATATGCATGTTTGAAGTTACATAGATTACGGTACAAACACGAATGCACAGTGGAGTCCAGAAGTTTGAGAAACAACAGTTCACTATTTTAATATTTTTCCCATTATCTGACTGATTTGGGAAGTTGGAGCAAACAAACAACAACACTGCTTTAAAACTGGTTTAACTGCACTATATGCAGGTACATGTATATCCATGTTATGACTTGGGAAAGAGCATGTGTGCTGGAACAGAATCTCAAATCAGTTGTACTTTTTTTGTTGTTGCTAATTTCATTAAAAAGTGCAGCCATATAAATGTTATGCAATAGCCTACAGAGTTTAATTTAGATTACAAATAAGATTTTCAATGTGGTCTCAAACTTTTGGACCCCACTGAATGTGTGTGTGTGTGTGTGTGTGTGTGTGTATGTATATATATATATATATATATATATATATATATATATATATATATATATATATATATATATAAAAAGTATATATATATATATAAATTTTTTTTATTATATATATACACACACGCACATCCCTTGAAGGCTAGTAATCCCTGAATGTAATTCCCTTTAGAACAAAATTCTTAAAAAAATCTTTGTTGTGTAATCCATTAGGTAAAAAAATCAGTTTCTACTAACAACTGCTGATTCAACGGATGATTCTGAGAGAAGAAAGTCCTATATTCCTTTAACATTAGTAACAATAATACTAGTAACTAGGGCTGGGCAATATCTAACCATGAACAATATTTAGTGGGCAGTGTAGTTGTGTCAGTTTGGGCGTGCTCCTGATCATTATTCTGTTTGTTTGTCCTGGTGTCCTGATATTCAATATACAGTATATGTTATTTATGTATTGTTAATTGCACATTTAAAAAGGAAGAATATATATATAACATTTTATTTTTATTTATTGAACAAATCGCTGAATCCGACCTCTTGCAAATTATTCAAATAAAACTAACATTCTGAACTGATTCGCAGAATATATCACCCAGCCCTAGCCAATTACTGGCACTGATTAAATACTATTGTTATCATGCTGATTTTCTTAGAGGAATAATAGAAAAATAATATTTTGACCTGTCCCTTTAAACTGACTGTTCAGTTTGTTCCTTTTAGTACAGCATGCCAAATCTGTAAGTATTTTTTAAGCTGCCTAAAAACCACTGTTTTAAAGTTTTGCTTCCATTTTGAATTTGTCCACTGTGTGTGAAGAGACTGACGCGCAAGCATCAGTGCAGACGCCCTGAGAGCGGATCGGTTTGGGACAGAGAGTGTGGTCGTCAGTCAGACCAGGAGGCGCAGAGGGAACGAGAAAGCTGCTCCCAACGACAGACCCAGAGCCAGAAAAAACGTCATTAACGCGCCGGCCGTCTCCGCATCTTTAGGCTCCACAAGCCTCAGGGAAAGGAGGAAAAAAACGTCAGCACGTGAGATCTCAAGATACAGAAACACCTATGAATAGCTGCGTTTACATGGACCCTGATAATAGCAGCACAGTCGGAATAAAATAAAAAAAGTTTGTGATTTAAACTTTTTCTAATCCATTCGAACATGTGCAATGATGTAGAAATGGCATATTGACATATGATGCACGGAACAACCAGTTTTTGTTGTTGAATATAGTGTCATAAATGACGGTCTTGTCAATAATCAAAAATTCTCCTTCCACTCATCGTCTGTGGTGTCCTGCAGGACAATGTTGTCTCACGAGTGCTTGCTTTAGACTCTTCTGCAGTTCCCTGTTTTGGGTGCTGGAAGGGCTGTTTTTACTAGTGGCGTGACATAAGACACTGAAGCTTCAAACGACTGTATCGAGTACACAGCACAAATCGCTGTGAAGCTCCGTGTTAGAGCACGTATTGTTTTCAGAGAAACGTGATCAATGAAAAAATGAAGCCTCACTTTTTTTTTTTCATATAATTGCTTCACTTTGCGTCAGAATGTTTGAACAGACCACTTCTCTAAAAGGGTTTATGGAAATTCAAGTCCTTTTACGAATAAATATATACTATAATATACTATATATAGTATATTAGAGTATATATATATATATATATATATATATATATATATATACAATAATTAGAGCACCATTTACTTTGCATTAAACAACTCTGAGGGTATGATTATAATTGTTACATTTAATTTGCCACACTTTAATATATGAATTAGCCTATATTATCAGAAAACTGAACATTTAGCATTGCCAGGCATTTATTTGTGCTTCATTGATAAAACAACGGAGCTGATAAATTTGACCTGCCACAAGATGGCATTGATTTCAACTCTATTGATACTATGAAGCTTTTCTCTGATTGTTTAGGGAAAAGATTTGGAGATTTAAGAGGCTTCATTTCTCAATCCCTAGAAAAGCATCACAGCCCAAACCGATTTAAAGCTTGTGACATATAAACACGGACATCCACCCAATCACATTATTTACCATTCATGTAAACACTATGTTCAGATTCATGAAATCATTTTGAGTGTCCATGTACACATAGCTAGTGATTTCTGAAGGATCATGTGACACTGAAGAGTAATGATGCTGAAAATTCAGCTTTGCATCACATGAATAAGTTACAATTAAAAATATATTAAAATGGAAAACAGTTATTTGAAATTGTAATTATATTTCACAATATTAGCCTATTGTATTTTACTGATCCATTTGTACATATTTGGAGTTGATATGCATGTACTCACTGTGGCGCGTATGTCATGGACAGACACACAAAGTATCCGCTTGACCCGGAGAAAAACAGCATTATTGTGGCAAAGATGAAGTCATTTGAGAAAAGCACAGGCAGAGTGTGTCTCTCCTGCACGTTACACATCATGAGCAGCGGCACGAAGACCAGGCGAGACACGACCAGCGCTGGGAAGCAGCGGCTCTCTTTAGAGGGCTGCGGGAGAGACAACAGAGAAGAAACTTTCATGTTTTTGCTATGAAATTATGAAAGAATGCTCCACCAAGCAGAATATTTCACCACAATATAAAACAGATTTTCTTACGGGCTGTGGGAAAATGTCTTAAGCAATGTCAATGTCTTGAACGACCGTTTGATTGACGGACTTTCTGTCCAATGATTCTAGGTGGTCTTGGAAATGATTGGCTGGAGTTTTGAGTCCTGCCCGTTCCACAGATGATTAAATTGCTTAATTTTCATTTCAGTGCTTCTAACTCAGTGGCTGTAAGTGGGTTATGAATAGGATTTCAAGTGATTTTGAAAAAATTTACAAAAAAGAGAATCACATACCCCACCTTTAACTGAATATCATAATACCTCGAGTTGTCATAGACGCGGCGCTGCGCTTCTCGTCCGGTGTGTGACAGCCATGGGCTGAACAATAGTTACCGGTAATATCCATTGAGCATATGAACTTGTTGCCCGAAACACATCAACAAGAAAGAATGAAGGCTACCCTGTAAAACAACTGCAATCATGTGATACAAAATGACCCTATTCATCATCATCATCACCGCCACGATCCTCAACTACAAGTTAATTGGCGAATTCTTCCTCCCAGTCGCTCTCCTCCACTTCTCCCTCTCCGGCCTCTGCAGGGTCCGAAATTAACACCCGCCAAGCGCCAAATGCGGGTAGATTTTCCATTTGGCGAGTAATTCTCAAAAGACTATCCGTGTGGCAGGTGAATGTTCATACCAAAATAGTAATGTAGTAAAATGCGGAGAGTCTTCGCAACGGCGATAGATTGAAGAGCGCGTCCGGGTGAAGACTGTGCGCGAGCCACAAGAGAACTGTATCCATGACACTGATCCCAGCGGCAACGAGCTGGATCTCAAAAACAACAGATTTAAGCGCTAGATCTCTAGATTTAATAGCGAACTATATGAATGCTCTGCTAGTTAACTGGAGATGTTTTATTTTTTTCTATTAGGTACATCCGTTCTAAGACATTAATATATATTTTTTACTAACTGTAGCCAATATTTACTTATATTGCATCATTGTACCCAGCACTTCTGAAAATGCACTTCGAAATGCATCTCTGTCCTCAGCACATTTCAAACCAAACTGACACCCATGAGTAGCCTGGGAAAACCCAGACAACTTCTGGCAAATTTAGATTTGCTCTGAAAGTTAGTCTGGCTAGCGAGAGCCCTCTGCATACGTCATCTCCAACATCGCTCTGATTGGTTTTAACGTCTATTCAATTGCGCCAAGAGGCATTTGAGGGACATCCGTTGGTGACGCCCCTTTGGAAATTATTTGTCTATGGAGCTTTGCCAGACCCTTACTCAGTTTCAACTGAGAAGGGTCTGGTTTTAACCAGGCTAACCCATGAGTGAGCTAACCTTTCAAACGAAAACCCACAAAAAAGAAACCAAGACAAACTTTCTGTCACTCTTGCTCACACACTCAAACAAACAAATGCACAAACAGCAGGGCAGATTGTTCAGAGCTCCAAAAATAACATGATGTGGTCAACATCTGAACAGAGCGCCCTCCACAGGTCAGGTAAATATAGCAGTCCTTCAGTTACTGATCGGATCAGTCAGAGTAAATGGAGTAAAAAAATAGGCAGAGTAAAACTAAATTTAAAAAAATAATTATTGCATACATTTTATTAAATATAGATTTCATTTGTACAGAATTATTTTCATAGGCACCACCACATAGATATTATTTTAATGTGTGTAAACTGTGTTATGTGTGTAAATTGTGTAGTGTGTGTAAATAAAAGTAAAAATGGGAAATAATAGACCAGAAATATAATAACAAAAATGTTTAAATATATATATATATAAATGAATGTATATGTGACAAAAAGGCTGTTTATTATTTTGGCTGGTAAAAAATATGGCAGGTGAGCCAAAAAGTTCATTTCGGCCCCTGGGCCTCCGCTAACTCTGCCTGCCTTACTTGCGCTAACAGCTCCGGGCCAGATGCGCAGGGCTCTCTTGCGTGCGCAATCTGCACTCTATTTGCTCCCGAGAGGGAACGCCTATTAAATGTGTGCACGAGAGAGCATTTGTTTAATAAATACTATGGTGAACACATTGGAATTATCGCAAATGAACACACAAGGTTTTAGAATATTTCAGCGTGATACCATTTACCATTTGGTCATAAAGCTACTTTAGACAAATTGAGATGTTTATCGTGTCTACGCGGTGCATGACTTGTGCCAGGGCTAGCATCGCTAATCACAGCTTACATTAACTTTTACTAGCAGTGATTTTAAATGGATTTCTCCAAATAGCATGACAAACTTTACCTGTCTAGTAGAATCTTCGCGACTGCGGCATCAGTGGGAAGCCCGACCTGTGCTTTTAGTGCACGCCAGCGTGTGAAATATTCACCCAAAATCACTCTGGTCTTGTTTCTATATTCTGCGGCCTTTCTCTTCTTATCATACACTTCGTACACATTTTTTCTCTTTCGACCCTCAGCCATTTTCAAAGGAATGGCTGAAACTGTAATTCATCACACATAATACACCTGAAAGTGCGCATGCGCAGAAAGCAAAAACTACATAGGGACGAGCACGTACGACGGCCTTACGTAAACATATCACCAGAATGATTGACACTTAGGTGGACCAATAGTATAGGCTACCCACCCGGAAAAAGAAAATCCTCCGCTATACCTTTAATTTACTAATTATTTTTGCTTGACAAAATTTAACATACTTACCTATATTTAAGCTGCTTCTGAGACTAAATTTAAACAGTATCTCTACCTAGATCTTTAAAGCTACAACCACCAAACTTGGGTCAGACCATCAGACTCAGATTCTATATCTTTTCAAACTTTAAAAGGATGATCAAAACTAAAAAAAATCTCATAGACTTTAATTGAACGGGTCAAAAACGTACTACAATAACTCTAATAGAGTATTTAAGCTTCATCCACCAAGTATCTATCACTAACAAAGCCTAGCAGCTATCTTAGGACATGCAAGCAACATTCATTGCAAGCAACATGCTAGCAACATGCTAAAACACACTAGCAATGTGTTAAAATATTGCTAGCAACTTGCTAAAACATGCTTGCAACATACTGATTCATACAAATAACATGTTAAAAATGCTCGCAATATGCTAATTCATGCTAGCAATGTAACAAACATGTTATAAAAGTGGAAAATAATGCTAGACACGCAAGCAACATGATACATCATGTTAGGAAGCTTATACAACTTTCAGGCAAGGCTTTAGAAAGTTAAATTTGTTGGGACAAACTTGACAGTTCATTATTAAAACCGAAAGTTGTATCTGTTCATAATATTTATTGGACCCGTTATGGATTTTTTTCCCTACACCTAACTACTCTAGCAATAATACTAGCGTGTCAACTCATTCACGCTCGGCCAAGTTCTACCCTATACCCTAGAGCGTCTACTATATTGTCTCTCACTATACTCTGGCGAGTCTCCAACTACAGCCAAGTCTAATCCTACAGCCAAGTCTAATCCTATCCGGCGAGTCTTCTTGTTCGACTACAGCTGGGTCTAATCCTATCCAGCGAGTCTCCTCTTTCGACTACAGCCGGTACTAATCCTATCCAGCGAGCCTCCTTTTTCGACTACAGCCGGTACTAAACCTATCCAGCGAGTCTCCTCTTTCGACTACAGCCGGTACTAATCCTATCCAGCGAGTCTCCTCTTTCGACTACAGCCAAGTCTAATCCTATCCAGCGAGTCTCCTCTTTCGACTACAGCCGGTACTAATCCTATCCAGCGAGTCTCCTCTTTCGACTACAGCCAAGTCTAATCCTATCCAGCGAATCTCCTCTTTCGACTACAGCCGGTACTAATCCTATCCAGCGAGTCTTCTTGTTCGACTACAGCTGGGTCTAATCCTATCCAGCGAGTCTCCTCTTTCGACTACAGCCGGTACTAATCCTATCCAGCGAGTCTCCTCTTTCGACTACAGCCAAGTCTAATCCTATCCGGCGAGTCTCCTTTTTCGACTACAGCCGGTACTAATCCTATCCAGCGAGTCTCCTCTTTCGACTACAGCCGGTACTAATCCTATCCAGCGAGTCTCCTCTTTCGACTACAGCCGGTACTAATCCTATCCAGCGAGTCTCCTCTTTCGACTACAGCCGGGTCTAATCCTATCCGGTGAGTCTCCTCTTTCGACTACAGCCGGGTCTAATCCTATCCAGCGAGTCTTCTTGTTCGACTACAGCTGGGTCTAATCCTATCCAGCGAGTCTCCTCTTTCGACTACAGCCGGTACTAATCCTATCCAGCGAGTCTCCTCTTTCGACTACAGCCGGTACTAATCCTATCCAGCGAGTCTCCTCTTTCGACTACAGCCGGTACTAATCCTATCCAGCGGGTCTCCTCTTTCGACTACAGCCGGTACTAATCCTATCCAGCGAGTCTCCTCTTTCGACTACAGCCGGGTCTAATCCTATCCGGTGAGTCTCCTCTTTCGACTACAGCCGGGTCTAATCCTATCCGGCGAGTCTCCTTTTTCGACTACAGCCGGGTCTAATCCTATCCGGCGAGTCTCCTTTTTCGACTACAGCCGGTACTAATCCTATCCAGCGAGTCTCCTCTTTCGACTACAGCCAAGTCTAATCCTATCCAGCGAGTCTCCTCTTTCGACTACAGCCGGGTCTAATCCTATCCAGCGAGTCTCCTCTTTCGACTACAGCCGGGTCTAATCCTATCCAGCGAGTCTCCTCTTTCGACTACAGCCGGGTCTAATCCTATCCAGCGAGTCTCCTCTTTCGACTACAGCCGGGTCTAATCCTATCCAGCGAGTCTCCTCTTTCGACTACAGCCGGGTCTAATCCTATCCACCGAGTCTCCTCTTTCGACTACAGCCGGGTCTAATCCTATCCACCGAGTCTCCTCTTTCGACTACAGCCGGGTCTAATCCTATCCACCGAGTCTCCTCTTTCGACTACAGCCGGGTCTAATCCTATCCACCGAGTCTCTTTCGACTACAGCCAAGTCTAATCCTATCCAGCGAGTCTCCTCTTTCGACTACAGCCGGGTCTAATCCTATCCAGCGAGTCTCCTCTTTCGACTACAGCCGGGTCTAATCCTATCCACCGAGTCTCCTCTTTCGACTACAGCCGGGTCTAATCCTATCCAGCGAGTCTCCTCTTTCGACTACAGCAGGGTCTAATCCTATCCAGCGAGTCTCCTTTTTCGACTACAGCCGGTACTAATCCTATCCAGCGAGTCTACTCTTTCGACTACAGCTGACTCAGTCATCTGTCTAGTTTCATTTCCCATATTTGTTATTTATAGCCTACACACAGTCAGGTGTTTGACACACATACATTCATCTAAAGTACAGGATGTCTTAGTACATTGTTTCAGAGATTTAGCATGTTAAATAAGGTCAGATGTTAAAACATGGTTAGCTTAAAGGTTGTATCACTCATTTCAGGCCCAAAAAAGGCTGAAACATAAATTATCACTTTCATCTAATCTTTCCTAACGATCCGCTAGCTGCCCGCCCCATAAGCAGGCCGTCCAAAAACCGCGTCTCTGTATGCAGCCTAGGCTCTGAAATCTGCACACAAAAACAAATGGGTACAACCACCACTCAAAACCAACCAGTCACCGACAGGGGCGGGTGTTGTGAGGTTTTGCGCTCGTGCACGGCTGGATTCGAAGTCGCAGCAAAACCCGCCCCTGTCTGTGATTGGTTGGAACACTGTTTATTTTGGTTTTGAGTGGTGGTTGTCCCATTTGTTTTTGTGTGCAGATTTCAGAGCCTTGGCTGCATACAGAGACGCGGTTTTTGGACGGCCTGCTTATGGGGCGGGCAGCTAGCGGATCGTTAGGAAAGATTAGGTGAATGTGATCATTTATGTTTCTGCCTTTTTTGGGCCTGAAATGACTGATACAACCTTTAATATTCAGTTTAAATTTTCCACCACAGACCTGAGCTTATATGAACTAACAACGAAAAGCTGTACTTTTATTAACTAACATTAAAAAATGTATACCGGTAAATACAGTAACCAATGTATTGCTCATTGTTATTATGCAACTGTTCTAATGCTTGGTGCCAATCCTAGTGGAGGACAAATACATCAAAGTATTTATAGATGTATATCATATTTGTATCAAAGTGACCTGGCCTCCACGTCTCGTCTTTACCCAGATATGGCGCACCGCTCACCATATATTTGGTATCGACGTCAGCAGCGAGCCAGAACTTTATACCAAATTTATCAGGTTTGCTTGCTATATACTGGATGAAGCTGCACTAGAGCAATAAAGGCCTTCGTTCATCCACTGTCATATCCCATGAGCTGTCCTCCTTGACTCTGTGTGCCGCAGCCACAGTGCAGTCCCTGATGTGCTCCAACATACCATCATCAACCAAACACAGAAAAGAGGTGAGGGCATCTTCAATGTTGCGCTTGGCGTGCGCTGTGGGGCCTGGAGCTGCAGTCATGACATTTTGACTGTCGCCTTCCTCTATTTTCACTAGAGATGCACCGATTGACCGGCGCGTGACCGGAACCGGCCGATTTTCACGTGATCGGCCATGACCGGCGATCGGCCGGTCAGTCTGACATATGCCGATTTTATGCCGGTCAAATGCACTCGGGCGCCGCATGATTAACATCGCGCAACATCAGCATCACACGTGCACACGGAACGCACATGTAGGAAACCTCGTGAATTAGGGCCGTTCAGACCGCAAGCGCGTATTTTTTTGTCGGTGTGTATGTTAATCAATGAGTGCATTCACACCGGGAGCGGCAGCAGCGCGTGAGCGTCAAGCAGAAGCGTCGCGTGAGCAGCAGTGAAACGTTTCCGCGGCGAGTCTATTTGCTGCAGCTCACCCTCAATTAAAGTGAAAGCACACTTTTGATGGACAAAATAGCCTAAATATGATTTCACACAAAAAGTGCACAAAATGCACAGAATTTACGTGTTTTATCAAGAACTGGAGTAGGCTATGTCAGAAAAGAAAACGTTAGACTCAAAAATATTTATAGAACATGAACCCATTTAAACTTTAAACCCATTATTCAGTTTGTACAAGTGATTGCAATAGGCCTGTGTGTGTGTTTTGAGAAATATCTTTATACTGCAAGGCTATATTTATATATATAAAAAAAGATTTAGCCTAGGCCTATATATTATTTTATTGCATCACCTGTTATCATACAGATGTTTAGTTTGCTAAATATATATGTAAAAAACATATTGGATATTGGATGTGAAAAGGAAATGGTTCTTCCATAACTCTGCACTTTAGATGTGTGTGAGTTTCCCACACCAGGGGTAATTTATATAGTTCTATTTTATAGCGATTATCTGTTAAAAACATTATGTTCTATGCAAATTGTAAAATGTTCTATTAAAGAAAAGATAGAAAATAAATATTTATGTGTGCTGTGTAAAGTGGTTAGAAAAAATGAAATCGGAATCGGCTAAAATCGGTACCGGCAGGTCAAACTCAATGAAAATCGGAAATCGGAATCGGCCTAGAAAATTGTAATCGGTGCATCTCTAATTTTCACCTGACTGTATAACTGTCCACACTGTCACTGTGCCGTCTTTCGCTGTTTCATGCCGCTCTGCTATAGGTGGATTTAGTGGGACAGCTTCATCCAGTGCCGGGCTGAGTGCTCTTGTGGTTGGCACAGTACGCACAGCTGATGACCCAGGATACTGCACTGTCGCCAAGAAATTATAGCCTAATTAGTTTGTTTTATTTCATGAAATATCTATTTTATCAGGGCTAATATTAGCCTATGGGCTAAGAATATACAGTAGATCGCAATAAATTCACATAAAGATCGCAGCCTAACGTACCTGAAACACTAGCAGATGGAATGACAGCATATGCAGAATTGGAAGTGTCCAGTCTGCTTTTTTTACACCGGGGAATTATCTCTGAATCACTCTCAGAGCCAGTGTCAGATGAACTTTCAAGAGACCAGGAGACATCACTATCGGAACCTGCTTCTCCATTGGACTAAGCCTCATCAAGGCTCTGAAGCATGGCTAAAGCTTCTATGGCAGTCAGTCTTCTTGCTGACATTGGTCTGATATTCTCTTTTCAATATTTCAATTTGGTTTAAGCTCAAAGCTAAAGCTAGATTTCAGCTTTGCAATAGACTAAACAAACAACAAGAGAAATTGTTGCTAGGCAACGGTGATGCATCTTCAAGAGCGGGAAAAAGGAGCAACCGACTCACAGTCTGTAACTGTGCGTTCACACCGCCGGCGGCGAGAGCGTCAAAGTGGCCGGAATTCATTCATTTTCAATGAGAGCCGGCGGCGAGCTCCGGCGAGGGCGGCGCGGCGCGTCTTGGACGGTGAGAGCGGCGAGAAGAAGTTGAAATCAGCTCAACTTTAGGGAAATAAGCTATGACGCGGTTCGGCGGCAACCGAACGGAATGTAGAAGTGCTCCGTTTGAAAGGATTCCAGAGAACGCAGTCAAGTAACTTTGGTTCCGACCAGATTAGTTCCCAAGCAAAATAGAGGAGGGTTGATCATTTGAATTTCATAAGAAGGCGCGCAACACTGTTTATAGGCAAGATATTCGCGCTAGAACGCTTGTTTTTCAGCGGGAATGCAAATTAGAATAACACTTAACCATGAACACAAAAGCCACACCACACAAATGGTTTTTAATTGGTTTATTTCGTTAGCAAACATGTCACTATAATTGTTAAGTTCTTTTCATCTATCAATTTTCTGCAAAAATAACTATCGACATGCTTGTTTGCTTTGCGGCCCCTTTAAATAAAGTTTTAAAAAAGACCAAGCATTCGATCTACGTCAGAGCATCGAGCGTCCACGAATCTTTCCACGGCGTCGCTGACAGGGCGGCGAGAACGAATTTTGCCGCTCTCGCCGGCGGCGGTGTGAACGTACGGTAATGCATACGGTCAGTATGACTGTTATGGCCATTCAAGGTAGAAATACTCTTGTAATTTTAATAAAATAACAATGATAGAATAAAATATAGGGACATTTAGGAAAAGTAAGGGTCCTATTATGTTACATGGGTTTTATTTCAACTAAGTTATTACATTGCAAATTTTTTAAGCAGTCAAAATGACTGCCTTGGGAGTACTAGTGTTAAAGGAAAACACATACTCACATCCAACTGCTAGTGAACAGTTTGTGCCATTTTAATCTGCAGCTCTCTTGGTGTGAATCACTCAAATGTGCACTTGGAGGGACAAAGGGATGGATTAAGGAAATAATGATAAAATAATTCACTCACCCAGTTCAACTTTAATGTGGAAGTTCTTCCCAAAAAGTCCATCACGTTAAAGGCGAGGAAACAAAAAACAGGAATGAAGTATCGTTCTGAGAGAAAGAGGTAGAGAGACAAAACACATCCTTATATGTATGAATTTGTAATAGTGAGACATTGTGCAAGTGTGAAAGGACATTTTATTTAAGTCACCTTTACTTGACTATATAGCGCTTTATGCCATAAAGATTGTTTCAAAGCAGCTTTGTCAATGTCTGAGTCAGTCAATGATCCAAACAGAATTCAATTCTGAAGAGCTGAAAAGCAGCTCTAAAACGACAAGAGTAAACAGTCAGTCTACGTCGACCCGGAGGAGACATGCTCAGTTCACTTAGTTTTGTAGTGGCCATGACATATCAACTCGTAAAAACATAATATGATGTGGCCACAAGATCATGATGTGGCCACAAGATCATTTTGTCAAAGTAACAACATCCTTGTGTTGTGGTCACGAGGACATGAGATCCTATGTTGAGGGAATGACATGCTCTCCTGATATTGATTCAGCAATGAGTTCAGCAATAATTGTTAAAGGTTGTATCAGTGATTTCAGGCCCAACCAGTCACCGACAGGGGCGGGTGTTGTGAGGTTTTGCGCTCGTGCACGGCTGGATTCGAAGTCGCAGCAAAACCCGCTCCTGTCGGTGATTGGTTGAAACACTGTTTATTTGGGTTTTGAGTGGTGGTGTACCTATTTGTTTTTGTGTGCAGATCTCAGAGCCTAGGCTGCATACAGAGACACGTTTTTTTGACAGCATGCTTATGGGGCGGGCAGCTAGCGGATCGTTAGGAAAGATTAGATGAATGTGATCATTTATTTTTGGGCCTGAAATCACTGATACAACCTTTAAGTTGATCAATTATGGAATGAGTTCAATTAATTTAAAGAGCAGCTCAAATATTAAAATAAAAAAAGAATGGATGCGCTTGTAAGACTGGAAAAACTGTAAGAACTGTAAGAGAAGGCTACTCTCTGAGAGAACAAAGGAAATCCACCATTCGAGACGCAAGTCTCACCTCAGAATCATTGTAATCTACATCTCTTTCCCTCAACCCTCACTCTCTCGCTCACATGCTGAGATACCTGAAATTCATCCAAAATCTACATGGTTTTAATGTGGATAATTATCATACAGTATTACACATGTTTGAAATCATTTGAAATGTCTCAGTGTGACGGGTACAAATGTCTCATTTCCAAAAAATTAAACCAAAAGGTAATAAAGTTCTTGCACACAGGGGGGTGTGCCTTCCAAGCAAATGGTCTCCTGCTCCCAAAAGGTGTAACCTCTGAATGCAAATTTCCATTGTTAGGACATGTTTCCATGTGAAATAATTTCTGTCTATATAAATGACAGAAATTACATTAAAATTGCACCAAAAGGATCGGGACAATTAGTACCTCGAATTGGCCCGTGAATGCTGAGAGTCGCAGAGACTCAGCATCACATATTTAATAATGTCATGGTTCACATCTTTTCTCTTTATTCCAGAGAATTTTATGTTTTGTATCTATTATCTTTGAACTGATTATGAAATTCGCATGATACATTTACCTGACATAATAAATTGTAAACATTTGATTTTATTCTAATCGACTCATGTCATTATTTTCAGGAAAGAGTTAAAAGAATAGTTCAAACATTCGCTCACATTTAATGATGCACAGATATCATTAAAACCTTTTCATTTATGGAGTCAGATGAACATACAAGTTAATACATGAGAAAACGTATTTCATTTAATCAAATGACTTTGCCACAAGGAAATACAGTAACGCGCAGAGACCTTCACCCGCTGGCCGGACGCCTCCACTGGGCCGATCGAGCCGTTACAAAACTGGGAAGAGCCAGATTATTATTCAATATGTGTTCAGCTGAAAGAAGTCAGTCATATACAACTATGTCTTGAGGGTGAGTAAATTATGGAATCATTATTGGGTGAACTATTCCTTTAAGTGACCTCAACTAAGCAAGGCAAAAGCAAAAAATAAAATAAAAACCTTGGGAGAAACCTAGCTCAGTCAAGTGACATTTTAAATAAAGCACATCCAAGTTTTAGGCCAGCACACAAAAAAACTAATAGGCTGGGAAGATGAAGAAGGTTTCAATGAAGAAACCTGCGTAGTCTAGACTTAAAAACACTGTTAAAGTACTTTTAATGTTGAATGGCAGAATGTGCAAGGTTTTTCCCCGCACTGAAAACGCTGCTGTTTGCAAGTACTTTGAGCGCTGTTCTTTAAAAATCCACCAGATGGCGGCATTTATCAGGTTTTAAAACGATTATGCAGAATTAAGTAGAAAACGGTCATGAATTTAATTACACCAATAGAGTTCGATCAACCTCTATATTTGACCTTTGCCAGATCACATCTGACACTATCTCAAACATCAGTTAGGTTTTGAAATTGAACGTGCACTTGCTTTGTTAATCATTAGCATAATGATTTTGAGAGGAGAGATGTAGAAATAGTAGCATGTGACTATCAGCATTTGGTCAGACAACACTCTAAACACAACATGCACCTGTATCAACCTGTTATGCAATTGTGTACACAAGCCAACTTCTGCAATGTTTTGCATTAAAGACACTACAAGCTATGCACTGGTCAATTTTAAGAATTTGGGCCATTTGGCTTCCATAACATGACTTCTTTCAAACTACTAAGTTTGTAAGAAAACATCAAATATAAACAGTTATTGTAAGTGTTTATAATCAATTTGCATCTGTCTATGGATTTCAATTACAATATATACCTTTAAAGGCTGCAAGTTTTGAACAGAGTCAGAAATCTCTACCTCAGCAGTGTGTGTGTGTGTGTGTGTGTGTGTTTTCCAGGTAAACCCAACATTATTTGGTCCCCATGAGGGAAACAGCTTGTAAGTCAGACTAAATGTTTGTTTTGTTTTTTTAAATGTAAATGTGCAGAAAGTTTTCTGTGATGGGTAAGTTTACAGGTAGTGTTAGTGTAAGGGGATAGAATATAAAGTTTGCACAGTATAAAAATCATTATGTCTATGGAAGGTCTCCACAAAACATGAAAACACAACATGTGTTTGTGTGTGAGAGCGAGCGAGCAAATGTATTCCATACCCCAGGTTGTTCCTCCATAGACAGTTTTCACATCCACGGTAACAGCTGGAAAAACTGACAGTGTTACGGTGAACGCAAACGTCACAGAGAACGCCATAACCCGAATCTACAGACAGAGAGAGATGATGATGACATTAAGCCACTTAAAAATTCAAAACAGATCAAAAGCTACGAGACATTTTGATACTTTGGTGAAATAAAACGTCACCTTTTTGAAGACCTGCAGGACAGAGCTCTTCTGGGTGGACGTGTTTTCTGTCTGCAGCGGGAGGAAGGCCTGTTTGCAACCCTCCTCTTCACTCACACAGTTGGCAGCTTGGTTAGGATTCCCGTTGACCACAGAGCCTTTAGACGGATTGCTCGTCATCTCACAGCCTTCCACAGTTTCTGGAGGAACAGAATTTTTTTTCAAAAAAAAAATATTCCCTTGTGAAAAAGAAGTTCATTCTATTGAATGTCCATTTTTAATGAATGTCATTAACAATATATTAATAACATAAAAGGCACCTTAAGTGTACTTAAGAGTCTACTTTTGTGACTTGATTTTAGTACAATTTTAAAAAAAGTGCACTGTGTAATAATGTCAAATTAAAAGCTTTATTTTAAAGTGCATAGTAAATCATTGCTTTAATCATTTTTGCTGTGCTTTAAAGAAGTACACTTATTTTGATGTGTTGACTAACATACTAAAGCAAATGCTATTTTAGATGTTAATATTTGTAATTACACATTTGTAATGAAGTTGCAATTTAGTACATGACATTTTAGTTTAATACTAGTCAGTAAATATGCTACCACAGAAACCGAAAATTCTCGGGTCAGCAGCATGTGTCCAAATATCAATCTTAACCGTTCTATTTAATCAGAAACGGTCTTAAAACAGGGCTTTAAGCGTAAAATACCGAACTTGTCCTTAAAGTCTTACTTAAGTGGGTCAGTAAAAGTGCTCTAAAGTTAATTCAATTTAATATACATTTCAAATGCATGTATAATACATTTTAATTTAATTGCAATTAACATGCTATAAAGTACTTGATAACATTACATTCGGTTCACACCTTTATAGGATGTTATTTGTGTAAAACATACTCTTTTTAAAAGTATGCTAAAGTGCATTTATTTTTCCCAAGGGAATTAATATTATTTTAAAGATACTTGCTTTTTATCTATTAATAATGGTGAAATGGCCATCCAATATGTGCATGTTCCACAAAAACTTTATACACCAAGTCTCACCTTTAGGCACAGGCAGCAGCTGGCTCGGCGGCTCAAGCTCGTAGCTCTTGCTTTTGCTGTCCAGGAAAAATCTAGCAAATGCCTGCACACACACACACACACTCCAAAGATCAGTCTCAGAATTAGCTGACTAAAGAACAGCACAGATCTGACAGGACCTAAACACACTCACCAGTTTGGGTAACAGCATGTAACTGATGAGCGTGATGAGGGTCCCGACACACGGAGTGATGAAATAACCCAGAGCTGCCGTTTCACTGTCAGCTTCACCTGTTACACACACACACACACATCCAGTGAACAGATCTATAGAGAATGTGCTATAGTAATTACATGCAAGATGTGGAACAAGGAACACGGTCAAATAAAGTGTTGGCGAATATTGTTTTTTTCCTACTATTATTATATTTTTTTACTATTTTCTTCAATTATATTTTATTCTTCTTTTAATTTACTATTGTGAGTTGTGTGTGTTCTTGTGAGGGACTTTTTTATTTATTTAAAAATGCCTCCACAAATGCACTGTAATGTTGAAATCCAATTGTCTCACCGGGGTTATTATAATTAAATAAAACACCTTTCAGTTACTTGAAAAATTAAATATAATTAAATATAATTAAATATAAAATAAACTAAAATTAGATATAAATTAATAAATACTATACATATAGGCCTATATATATATATATATATATATATATATATATATATATATATATATATACATATACATATATATATATATATATATATATATATTTTTTTTTTTTATAAATTTTTTTTTTTATAACAGAAACATAAAAATGAAAACATTAAAAATATTATTTAAAATTATATTGGCATCTCAATGATATGAAAACAACAATGCGTCTCACTTGCTGTGGCAAAAATCATTGCAAGAGCAGCAAATGTCCCTGCGAGTCCCTGTCCGCTCATAAAGACTGCGCTGTACTTCTGTGGCAACAAACCCACCAAACCGAACAGACTTCCCTGTAACACGGCCCCGAACGCTGCCGAGAGACAGACAGAAGAACAATCAAAGAACACAAACAAATACTCAACTATATAGCAAGAGAGGGTGATGCACATAAAAAAACTAGGGATGCACCAAAAAGAAAATGCTGGGCCGAAACCGAAAATTCTGGATGCACTTAAAAATTATTTATCATTTTAAATTCTTTTTAAATTCTTTTTTTTTTTATTTTTATAATTGTAGTAATATTAGACTTTTAAATGAAATGCAATCACTTTAATGATACTGAATTTAAAAAATACAAGCTAATAAAATAAAATAACCACACTTTTATTGAACGTATAACACAAAAATTTGACAGAAAATATATCAGTATTACATAAAGCTTTATGCATATCAGCATTTATCAGTAGAAATATATATAGCCTAAGTGATGGTGATATGAGGTTTCAAAATCACTAACAATTGATAAACCAGATAGTTGCCATGGTGACGGAGAAGAACCTGTCCTCCTCCATTGGGACCTTCACCAGGGCAGCTGTGAGAATGAAGAAGATGAGGATGAAGACTAAACTGCCTGCTATCCTCATCCTCTCTGAGATCCTGAAACACAAATGATCTGCTATATATTACTGGTTTCAGTAAATGTTTGGTATATTAAACTACACACGTATTTTAACAACATTTCAGCGACTATATATTCTGGCAGAAGAATTTGTGTAATAAAACGTTTTAATTACAAATGTGTCCTTAAACATTATGTAGAAGCCATTTGTTTCTTATAAAACTATTTAACTAGTTGTTAGTGGATGTGATATAAAAAACATCTAACAAAATTCGACAAATAAACTCTTACCACTGATAGAGAAAAGAGTTGAGCAAAGTGAACAGCAGCAAAGGCAGCTGGGAAAGCAGAGTCATCCAGTTATTGAAATAATACTCCGTCCTAGTTGTTATTGTTCCGTTCCTCCATTCAGATGTATTGAGTCTGTTGTTGAAATACTGTAAAAAATAAAATCAAAGATTTTAGAGACACTAAACAATCCTTTCAACACTGAAATAAACAAATGTAACACTATGACCTGACAGATTAAGTGGTCGACCAATATGGATTTTTTTGATGGCCAATGTCGATAACTTAGATATGATAATGAACTAAGATAACAATATATATAAAAGACACACGATATACATAGTAAATAACACATGCATAAACATTTCTGCGCTGAAATTTACATGTATTTTACACAAAAATTAGAATGAATCCTTTGAAAGAGAATCAAGATAAAAAATAAATAAATAAAAAACATAAGTAAACACAGTAACCAACAGAGGACACAGTAATCTGGTAAATCTGAAAATTAGTTATATTCTATTCTTTTAAATGATATATAGATTAACCACAACACAGTAATAACATCACAATTTGCAGGAATATAGGAGAAAACTCTGGAGCAGTGATCAGGCTAATAGGTTTAATCCTGGCTGTTAGCCAACTAGCAAACTAATCACCCTCGTTGGGGAATTCAGATCGAAAAAAGATCAATTTCTAAAGGGGAGATTTCGCTCAGACTAATGAAGTGTCCATTAAAATGCAAACAACTGTGTTGTTCCAGCAGATTTGGCTTAAAGATGTGAAAAACTTCTGTTCGGTGCTGTTTTCCACGTTCCATTACCATAGATGCCGTCATAAAGAAGTTCCATGGCAAAAGTGTTCCCAGGCCAAGGATGAAGAATATGACCGCGACAAGGCCGCCGCTAGACAGAAGAGAAATCATGACAGTAAATGTCTATTTGCAATACATTCATTTTCCCCAATTAAAAAGAATTTGAGAAATGTTAAGATTATTCTTTTTTTCATCTATCATCTATTCATCCATCTTGTTAATTGACTCCTGCCTGTCTGCTCTCAAACTTGAGACCAAATGACAATAAAATAAATTTTTACACTATTTAAGCCTTTTATTTTTATTTTTGAAAAGTAAACTTTGGACAAGTAAAAAAAACAGCCCATGTCAACCCTACCTTCACAAACAAATATTTAAATTATCTCAAGCTGAATTAATTACCACAGTTTTAAAGGGTACCTATCATGGAATTTTGAAAATTACCTTTCATGTAGTGTGTAACATAGATCTAAGTGACCGAAAACATCCTGCAAAGTTTTAAATATGAAAGTTCACCGTATACAAAGTTATTGTCTCTCAAAAGTAAGAGTCGACTCTGAGTCGTTGATATGAATCGTTCGACGAACGATGCATTTTCTCTAACTTTCGTACGTCACTTGTACAAGTTATTTGAATAAGATACGCCCACTCATTGCGCTCGTACTCGTAGAAGCCAGGGAAACTTGAAAACATAATGGCGACGAGACGATGTGTTTTGAAGTGCGACGCAAAAGCGAAATTTTTTCATCTGCCCAGAGACGAGCATTTGAAGAATCAGTGGATACAGTTCATATATACAACTATACCACAGATGTATAACCCGAACCTTGTTCTGTGTTCGCGTCATTTTGAAGATGATTGCTTCACAAACATAAATGCTTTCAAATATGGATTCGCGAGCCGGCTGGTATTGAAGGAAGGCTCAGTACCAAGTCTATTTGGATCAGCTTCCTCCTCCGAATCACAACCTGTAAGTATTATTAATATTACAAATTGTTGCTTTTATGTTTTATGTAGCATGCTCAATAATTATTTTGTGTTGTGAACGCACAGCGCAGCTTCTAGGTCTTCAATGTCAATTGTATTGAAATATGTGAAGTGCAGGGCTCTCAAGTGTCACGCATTGAGCGTGACAGTCACTCATTTCGGTCTTTTGTCACGCTCTCCCGCCACACATTGTATTTCTCACGCTGAAAAACTATTTGTAATATATTTAATATGCCGCAGCGCCCAAAACTCTGGCCGCGCCTGGAACCGGCAGGAATCAAGCGCGTCTCCTCTGGTGTTGTTCGTCTGGTGTTGTTAGCCAATCAGAAAATAGCACTATTGTATCTGGGTAAGATTTATCGCAACAACCAATGACACCCCGTCGGCTCGGTGTCACTCCTTTGGGCTATGGTAGCTAACATATCACCGCAGATTAGCGTCACGCAAAGGCGGGGTTTGGAAAAATGACTCGCTAAACGATTCATATGGGAGTCGGTGAGCAAATCAGGTAAAAATAAATGCATATTATAACACAACAAAAGTGTTTTTTGTCATTTCATGCTTGTAAAACTGTTGTTGGGGACTCCCAGAACAATATTAGGAACATTTTAAATGCCATAATAGGTGCCCTTTAATATCAAGAGAAATAAATGAGAAATGACTTTTGTCCACTTATAACAGTATGACCTCAGGTAATTGTAGAAAGCTATTAGTTTGATTAGAGTCTGTATCTGTCTGTTCTATCTGTATCTGTATCTGTCCGCAGATTTGGAACAAGCTTGAGGAAAACCTTAAATTGGTGCATTCTGTCTCTGTTTTAAAAAAAAATCTTAAGGAAAATTTGCTTCTAACATATACTTCTTGATCATTTTGGAAGTGTTATATTTGTGCTGGGATCGTTTGTTTGTTTGTAGTGCTTGTGTTTTGTTGGTAATTTTTGTTGTTGTTGTTGATATGGAGTGAGTTTGTCTTGAATGTTATATGTTGTATGTAGATATTGGGCCCCCTCTTAAAAGCTTTTATAGCTTCTTTGGGGTTCCCCTTTTTCACACAACAACCTTCCTATTACTATTGTAACTTGTCTTTAAAATGATTATGTGTGTGTGAAATAAAATAAAAAATAAAAAATAAAATAAAAATAAATAAAAATAAAGTTCTGTTGACTCATTTGATTTCTTTCAGTACAATTAAACTGAATCCCTGTGCTTTTTTTCTAAACCATATATCATTGAGGTTCTCTGAGATTGAATCAGTCCTTTAGTTTAAGATAATCTGTGTTGAAGGTGAAAAAAATTAAATCCAAAAGAAACCTACCGGTCTTTAGGGGTGTCCTCTCTTTTATTCATTTTGTCCAATGTACAGTTGGCAGCTGTTCAAAAAACAAAACAAAATCATGAAAACGCAATTCAAGCTTTCCAATCCATTACAAATGGCCTGTTTGTTTGCTACGGCGATTTCATGCAATACACAAAGGTCTGAATGATTCCCGCAGTGCTGGTTCTCTAAACATCCTTTGGTCAGGCCATCCTTAAAAATATTGCCGTAACCCTGACCGACCCAATTATTTATTTCACGAGTTCACATACACAGAGGTAGTAAAGTTGAATGCGTATTTGGCGTGCTGTCAGGGGGGAGGTCTTCAAGCTTGTACCCAGAGTAGGCCTACCCCCTACCACCCCCCCCTGGAGAGAGCAAAACGCAAATGATCTGAGGTGATCCATGCAAACCTGCCAACGCCCAACAACAACTCGATAATCCTGGAAGAATTTACATCAGAAGTGCTGGTTTTGTGCGTTTAATAATAGCGTAGAAAAGAATGAGTAAAATATTCATGAGCATTCTTTAACTTAAAATATTTAGGCAACAACAGCAGTTTATCTACAAAATACTCAGTCCAAAAGAAAGATGTTGTTTTACATGACTGCATTAGCTACAGTTTAAGCAAACAAAACAGTTTAAACTAGACATGACTCAAGTGAACGTACATGGCGTGTCAGATTGGGGAACAGAGAGGAAGAGGTTTACGCTACCATGCACAAAACTAAACCATTGTGTTGTTAGAGGTGGTTTATGTTGCTGTGGCCTGGAGCTATTGGCAATGTGAATGACAGATGACAATATATTGACAAAAAAGAGATTATGATTAGAGAGGTGACGTAAAGAAGCATTTAAAAGAGTAAATGTGTGGTAATAACCCTCGCGGAAAAGAACTGCACAGTTGTATTGAATTAATGTGCATATGCACACTGTTAAATGTATATATTTTTTATTATTTTAGTATATATTTTGTAACTGTACTTGTATGTAATAATATTAAAGAAATAAAAGGCCACTTAAAGGATTAGTTCACTTTAAAAAAAACTTTTGCTGATAATTTACTCACCCCATGTCATCCAAGATGTCCATGACTTTCTTTCTTCAATCGAAAATAAATTAAGGTTTTTGAAGAAAACATTACAGGATTTTTCTCCAACGGACTTCAACGGACCCCAAACGGTTCAAGGTCCAAAAGAGCAAGGCGAGCATTTGTGCTTATAAAACTTGAGCTTTTTAAATTTTAAATTTATTTTTGAAATGACCGACCGTTTCGCTAGATAAGACCCTTATTCATCGTCTGGTGTCGTTTAAAGCCATTTGAAGCTGCACTGAAACTGTCATTTGGACCTTGAACCGTTTGGGGTCCTATAAGTCCATTATATGGAGAAAAAACCTGTAATGTTTTCATCAAAAACCTTCATTTAATTTTCGACTGAAGAAAGAAAGACATCTTGGATGACATGGGGGCTGAGTAAACTATCAGCAAAAGTTTTTTATTTTATTTAAAGTGAACTAATCCTTTAAGGGACAGTTCACAAAAAAACTGTCATCATTTACTCTCCCTCAAGTTTTTCTAAACCTATATGAGTTTCGGTCTTATGATATTTTGAAGGATGTCTGTAACAAAACACTTCCATAGTATGCAAAAAATATAAAAAACTATTGAAGTCAATGGGGACCAAAACTGTTTGGTTACCAACATCCTTCAAAATATATTCTTAAATTTAAAATATATTCAGATAGCGAGCAAACGCCAAACTGATTCCTCTTTCGACGCCCTTGTGCTTGACCGGCCACATACACAAAATTATGTCAAAATGCAAGTATTCTCGTAAACACAGTCGGTTATGTCTAAAGTGAACGTAAACAGTTGTGAAAGAAATCAGATCAGGATATTGGATAGGGGTGAGAATCTCTAGGCACCTCGCGATTCGATTGCAATTCAGAGGGCTGCGATGCAATGATAAAACGATTATGGAGGCATCTTTTTTTCTATACAGATTTTTTTTTCTCACTGTGTGACTATATGGTCTTTTTTAAGACTATTTTTAAAGCAAAGTATTTGTATAATGATCCATAATAAATGTACTGCCAATATATTTTCTTAATTAAAGGCACACTGCGGACTTTGTGACCTAAAGAGTTGACGCATATGAATTATTTTAAATGATTCCTCAGGCCAATATACAGCGCTTGACACTATCAATGCTCCGAGCGGGGCTGCCCTCTTGAAATACCGACTATGTAAGTTTGGAGAAGGCGCCCCCGACAGGGCTTTGGCCAGGACATGTAACCTGGAGAAATGCCTGGAGAACGTATATCACTTTACGACCGTCACGTGACCACAGGCTCTGATATACTCGGCTTTTGCTACTATTTTTCCGCCTGCTCGATCCTGGCCATTGCTGAAGAAAAATGAAAAAAATTAAAACTGCTTTTGAGGAGACAGAAAAGAGAAAACGGGAGAGGGATTGTGCTCGAGGAAAATCGTGCCCCTAGTGGCCAAAAAGTTACACGGTGTGCCTTTAAACAAATGGAAGTAATTTGGCAGTATGTTGCAATAGAGTTTGTAATTCGCCCGAGTTGGGTGGAAGCTTTTAAGGATGTCCTGGTTTCCACATCAGCGCTGTTTGATCTGACGTGTGGTTACAACAGAATTCTGCGCCGAATTCGAATGCTTCAAATTAGATCTCGCTTGCAATGTTATTAATTCTGCAGTGAATTCAAACACTTTCTCACTGGATCGTCCAGCGCAATATAACAGTGTCGTGTGATTCAGATCGGCCCACGAGTAAACCGTGTCTTGAGCTCACGCTGCGCAGAAGCTCAAACGAATTGTGAGGTTTCGTAACTTTCGTTTCACTTTAATAACAGAAGTTGCAGCTCTTAATTGCACAAAGTGGTGTTCGCACGAGTGCGACCTCTTGTCGTCCATTTGGTCGCAGTCTGGAGCCCTACTTGCATAAAGTGTGGCTCTTGTCCTGTTCTTTTTCCCTTCAACTTCATAGAAGCCAAAGTTATGCTAGATTTTAATGCAGAGAGTGCCGGTCGACTTCTCGCTCAACAATCATGCGTCTCTGTTATGTGCACAGCTGCACGCCACAGACTGCCCAGGCACTTTTTGCGTTCCATCAACATTACGTTATCAATTTTTGACATTTGTGATTCGAGTCAGAATCGACCACGTCCGCATCGCGATCCATCTAAGAATCGTTTTTTTCCCCGCATACCTAATATTGGACCCATGCATTCAGTCTTAAAGTGACAGCATCCTATAAATACCTCTGCTGTCTATGTAATTAATGCTAATCAAACAATAATAATAAAAAAGCATCAACAAAGATTAATCAATATAAAATTTCTACAGGGAACATTTTATTTGTTATTCTAAATGCATGCCTAATAATTACATTTCTATGCCTGAATACTATAGTTAGACCTTACTTTGTTTGTAACTGTTTTTATCTATGTAAATTGTGATTAATAGTGTATTTAGTGATTTTGTTTTAATGTATATCATTTCTGTAATATGTAGGCCTAGTACACTTTTAGAAAAATGCTAAAGGTAAGGATTGTTTTATGAAAGGCTTTTTGAGTAAAAGAAAAAAGGATTACCTTCAAATTTACTTTTTTAACAATTTCTTTACATTAGAACGTTTTGGAGGTAAAATCGAACTTTTATTTTTTACTGTATCATATAGTCCAACATTCTACCGACTTTTGACCAGATTGAGATTTTACAGTAGATTATACATTTCACAATGACAAAACCTGTTACGCAGCATTTTTCTAACATTAAGCACACTTGAGTGAGTTAGTACTATTACAGTAACTGGGTTCAACTGGAAACAACAGAGTGCCACCCGACACGTCTGATCACTATCTGCTTCAGTCACGTGAGCATGACTCATATACTGCAAAACCATTCATGAGACAGATCACACAAATGTATTATGTAACACCCTTTTAACTCCTAGATCAGTTTAATAGTAAAAAATAAAAATTAGGGCTGCACTATATTGAAGAAAAGTGCGATATGCGATAACTCATTAAATAATGTTATGAGATATTCAATATGGAATATACGATAATGCTTAAAGTGTGTAAAACTTAAATTATCTTTAAAATATATAAAAAATGATATATACATACGTGTTTCACATTCTTTTTGTGACAAGAAAACATCCTACAACTTCTGAAAGTGAACAACAGTGTTTTACTGTAGCAAGAAGTGTTATTTTAACAGCAGTGTAAACCACTGGGTTTAGGGTTACAGGAAAGCCTAAGTTGGGTCTATTTAACATCAGAAACTGAATAATCAAATGTAAAAATAAAACATTGCTTAGTTTTCACTGAATTAATTAAATATATACTGATGCTTATAAAGCTACAAAAGTTATTTAGCCAAGAGCAGCGAGTGATTTTCTCTTTGTCTTTTCTTCATGACACCAGTTATTGCAAGCCGTTGAGATTTGCATATCGCGATATATACATTTGCAATATTTCTATTTCGATATATTGTACAGCCCTAATAAAAAATTAAAAAAATACCGTCTCTCACAACAACTCTAACCCAAAAAGAGCTCACCTAGCATGTCTGAATGAACAAAAAGAAGAAAGGAAGACTCTACAACTTTGAAAAGAACTGAACAGGTACTTTTAAAATTAAATTAATGAAGAATGGATTTGATCTTAAAAAGTTGTCTTGAATTTTAAAAAGGTTAAAATATTAGAGGATTTAATTGCAGATCCCATATTGAAATAGGCTATTTTAAATGTACTAAAATACAGCTTCATTATTACAAATGTGTTTACAAACATTTAAATACTTGACAGAAGATGTAATAATTGCATTACACTGTATTTTAGCTGCAAGTTTAGCAAGATCATCTAAAAGTTCAGCTAGATCAGCTAAATGCATTTAATAATAATTTAAACTAAAATATATTTTCATTAATTGCAATTAATATGCAGTGTCAGAAAACATTACATTCAGGTTGCACTACATACATTTTATATTATTTTTGTAATAAGTTCTCTTTTTAAAAGTATGCTAGAGTGTAGGCTACTTTATTCAAAAGGAGGAGCTTCAATACATAATGGAAAAAGTACCCTGGAGGGTTTTCTTTTCCATTTAACACAGTAATGCATGGAAACAAAGATTCACTGTGAAAGCCAGGCCATTTATTCCCAACAGCACAGCAGCTCACAAATTATCTTCACAAGAAACAAAGCAAAGATTCACAAACAGTTTATCCAAACCATTACACACACTCAAGAGGGTAACATGAGGGAGTTGACGATGGGAATTGAAATGGCAGATTATGCCAAGAATGCAAACTAATTTAGAACAAACTAGAGCCTCACTGGATTTAAAAGTTGACAGTAAACCAGAGACAGAGTTAAAGAAGGTAATGGGAAGCATGTGTGATACAGCGAATGTTGCAGACAAATCGAAAGAAAATGTTATCATCTATAGCCTATCTGCACTTTCTCAATGTTTAATAAAAGAATGAATAAAAATCTAGTTAAAAATTAGAAAAATAAAAAACATCACATTTTCTGCAATGTTTTTCATGACATAAACATAGGCCTAGGATAGGGCTGCACAATTAATCATATTTTAATCTTTTTTAACAATTAATTAAAAATAATCGTAGCGATATTTTCCCCACTGATCATTTGTCCTGAAAACGTTTTTACGTTTGACATTTCAGTGATAAAACACTGATTATCTGATAACATCGACAAACGTGTAGATTGAAGTTTAGCGATGATCTTATGCTTGAATTAAAGTGTCATACAGCCAGTCTGTTTCTTTAAGAGGCCGCGTGTGCGATTTGTTGCTTCTAAATCTGAGAGCGAACCTTCTCTGTGACGAACTGTAATAAATCCAAACATGATTCTTGATTATATTGTTTGCGATCATGGTTGGTGAATAAATGTGGTCCGTGCAACCTCTGAGCTACAACACAAAGTAAAAATTGGGCATAATTTGAACTTCAATCACATTTTAGCTTTTACCAATTTTCATAATGTAAAGCAGTTTAAAGGTGCCCTAGAATGGTTTTTATTTTCATTGTATAATGTTTTCTGGGTTGCCCTTATAATGTTAGTATTTTAGTTTTTTAGATCAAAAATAGTCATAATTTAGAAATAAAAGGCATTTTTCCTAGCCTGATTTTAGCCTCTGATGTGAACGCTCTGTTTGAAGGGGCGTGTCTGCTGTGTGTAACCGGCCTCTGCTGTGATTGGCTGACAGGCTTGCATATGAAATAGCTACGTATTACATGTGAAACTCTCTCGAATACTTTTACTACAGATATTATACGTTTTTACTATTACAGCTATCGAGATTAACGAATCGTGAGATGTTTTTAAAGTATTTAGATCTATTCCCATCACATAAAATGTTGCTGTGATGAGCATTGAGCAAACAGATGACAGTGTGTTGATCGCGAGAATAAAGATCTTATCATTGCAACGCAGTTTCTGCACTCTCTCTAATGCTTTCACCAATGCAAACACGATGATACAGTATTGAACGATTTTGAGAGAAAGATTACCTGTCTGAACTTGAACAATTACACATCAGAAAGTGTTGCTTGGTAGCTCGATCGATTTATTTTCAGACATCGAGGCCAGCTCTGTATTGGCCCAAGTTGAGGGAACAGTCTCGTCGGTGAAATGTTTTGAAATTTCCAGAGAAAATAAAATGAACCCATTGTTTCTTCAGAGGCTCGGATGAAGGAACTAAATACTTTTCTGTTCATTTGTACATCCAAACACTGATCAACTGCCATGCTTCGGCTGCACAGTTCCGCCTGTCATTGAACATGGGCTGGCATATGCAGATTTTTGGAGTCGTACATATTAATGATCCCGACTGTTGCGTCACAGTCGGTGTTATGTGGAGATTCGCCTATTTTTCAGGGGTGTTTTTCAAAAACGAGATTTAAGTAAGAAGGAGAAAACAGTGGTGTTTGAGACTCACTGTATGTCATGTCCATGTACTGAACTCTTGTTATTTAACTATAACAAAATAAATTCAATTTCACATTCTAGGGCACCTTTAAAACTACACAGCTGTCATCTGTTTGCAGTTTTTGGCCATTTCAAAGATGAATGAATGCCAAAAATAAAAATAAAGATGACAAATATCGTTCTTTGTGGTCTGTCTTTACGAATTTGCATTTGTAAAGTAATCTACTGGATCTTTGGTTTTGGAACTGAATTGCTTTTTGTAAAATATCTAATGTGAAGAAAAATTACAAAGCACTACAAATCACCAAAACCATGCATTACCAGAAGTAATATTAATGATAAGTAGTGTTAAATTTACTCTTATTAATACAATTGTAATCAATAAAAAACAAAAGTTTGAATTGATTTCCCATGTGATGAAGCTATTATAAGTCTACGTGCCAACTATAGTGTAAAGACACAATTTGTGAAATAGATAGTTTTTACAATACCCTTTTGATATCAAATATGGTCAGGATTTCAAAATAAAATTTTAAATGTTTAAATGTAGAGTTTGAATTTTTTTATTTCCACACATGTTCTTGCTCTAGAAATTACAGTGGCTGTAGCATTTCCATCAAAATGTAGAGGCCAAAAATTAAAGACTACTTTATATTAAATATTGTCTGGCCAATATTAAACAAGTATTTGATCATGCTGTATGTGTAACAACAATCAACAACGCCATGCAGCTGGCACACTCTGCAGGCATTTATTATAACGTGTAGCTAATGTAAGGTGATTAGGTTTATATTTTGTATTTTTTACAGTGTGGTTCAATAAAGCCATATTATTAGCTTTTCATACTTTATTTGAACCAATTATTATTGCCTCATTATTATAGCCAGGCCTATATACAGTGAAGAAAATAAGTATTTGAACACCCAGCTATTTTGCAAGTTCTCCCACTTAGAAATCATGGAGGGGTCTGAAATTGTCATCGCAGGTGCATGTCCACTGTGAGAGACATAATCTAAAAAAAAAAAATCCAGAAATCACAATGTATGATTTTTTACCTATTTATTTGTAAGATACAGCTGCAAATAAGTATTTGAACACCTGTCTATCAGCTAGAATTCTGACCCTCAAAGACCTGTTAGTCTGCCTTTAAAATGTCCACCTCCACTCCATTTATAATTCTAAATTAGATGCTCCTGTTTGAGGTCGTTAGCTGCATAAAGACCCCTGTCCACCCCATACAATCAGTAAGAATCCAACTACTAACATGGCCAAGACCAAAGAGCTGTCCAAAGACACTAGAGACAAAATTGTACACCTCCACAAGGCTGGAAAGGGCTACGGGGAAATTGCCAAGCAGCTTGGTGAAAAAAGGTCCACTGTTGGAGCAATCATTTGAAAATGGAAGAAGCTAAACATGACTGTCAATCTCCCTCGGACTGGGGCTCCATGCAAGATCTCACCTCGTGGGTCTCAATGATAATTGCAAACAAAGGCTACTGTACCAAATATTAACATTGATTTTCTCAGGTGTTCAAATACTTATTTGCAGCTGTATCTTACAAATAAATAGTTTAAAAAATCATACATTGTGATTTCTATTTTTTTTTTTAATTTTTTTTGATTATGTCTCTCACAGTGGACATGCACCTACGATGACCATTTCAGACTCCTCCATGATTTCTAAGTGGGAGAACTTGCAAAATAGCAGGGTGTTCAAATACTTATTTTCTTCACTGTATTTTAAGTAATTTTAATGGTTTTATTGTTTACTTGGGTCTATTTGTATAATAATCCAATTACTTGATTTATCATCAAAATAATCACCGGATTACTCGATTACCAAAATACTCTTTAGTGAAGCCCTAATCGTGATTCAACTCAACTTTTATTTATAAAGCACTTTCAAAACCATTAGAATGGACCAAACTGCTGTCCATTAAATAACTCTAAAATACATAGAAACATAAAATAAATTCAAAACATGACACCAAGAAAGTCATACAACCAATCACTTACAGTTCTCAGACCTAATCAAACAGCAAAAGCTTGATAAAATAATTAGCCTAAGTCTTTAAGTCCTTTTTAAAAATATCCATGCTTGACAAGGATTTTAAAGATAGTGGCAACACATTCCAAAGTGCAGACATCTTTATAATTAATTTATTATTATAATTTATAATTATATGATTATAATTTAGCAAAATAATCATGATTATCAGTTTGACCGTTAACGTGCAGCTCCACATAAAGACGACTGATATTGAAATTGAAATATGTTGGTAAATTTAGCTTTTTGTGTATTTAAAAGATTCATCCTTTTCTTTATTATGGAGACTCTTATTTGGCACTGACCCATTTATGTTCTGTCTGATGCTTTATTCCAGTATAAACAAATCTCTCTCGGTCTACAGAAAACCTCCAAATAAATTTAAACATCTCTCGGTCGGCAACATGTCCACCCCTTCTTCAGAAAAGGCTGGTGAATAAATGCTGAGCTTTTGATTGCCTGTATCTATTCTCACCATTTCCTCATTGAAAGGCCTTTTATTTCTTTTTGCTTCAATTGTTTCTTTCAAGGCACCTTCAGTCATAGTAAATAATCTGCTTGCATCATCATTCAAAAGATATGCACATACTGACTAGTAATATCAGCCTATGGACAATATTTGACCATTTTGAAATTATTGCCATTTATCAGAAGTCTCAACAACAACAAAATGCTTCTTAACCTTTTCTTTGTTGAATGGTTAGCTATGTGATTTTAAAGGCAGGGTAATGACATATGATGTCACTCAAACAAAGAAGCATTTTAAGCAAGAACACAACAGCTGGAAAAGACGACGTAACACCTCTGTTTTAATGAGAGAAAAAAATGCCCTAACTTTAAAGCGGCGCTATGCAGTTTTGGCAATTTCTTCGCTGTAGTCACGCTTTCTGCTCGCAGGTTTCTCTATAGAGCTCCCCCTACAGCTTCAGAATAGATATTTGACAACTCTGTCGTAAAACTTGTTGGCGACTCTCCCCCCTCCCATCATCTCCCTCTGGTCATGTGCATTTGTTTTCAAAGCAGCCGGCGAATGCACAGAGCCATGTCCACTGAGGTGTATGATATACAGAAGGCTAGCATATAGCCTAATGTATTTGTGCAGTGCCGTAAAAAGCAATTCGTTATATCACATGACCTGATATCATGCAATACTTCCTGATGCTGAGAATGGTGGCCCGCCGGCCCAAAGTTGCGAGGGTGGTTTTTACGCTCACAGGCACTAGGTGGAAGCGAGACGGCTACAATTCTTTTTATTTTTAATTAATTGAGCAATTCTTCATGTACAAGCAATATGGCAATATTAGTCAATCTTTACATTAGAACACACAGAACAGGTGTATGAAAGAAACACAAATACAACATGAAATCATAATATTAGTAAAATAAATAAATAAAGGGGCTAAGGTTTTTCTTTTAAATCATTGTTTTATGATGGAAAAAAAGACTAATTGCGCATTTCTTTTTTATGACTTTGAGGGCTTTGTATAAGAAACAAATTCACCATGAAATACACAGAACATTGGTTTCACCTTTAGGTACTTAGATTTGTGTACATAAAATGTTCCAAGCATGAGGATATTTTAACCAGGAAGTTATCTTTGTAATTGTTCATTATAAGTCCATATACATAATGCTCCCAATATCATCACAAAACAAACATTTATTTGAGTCAAATCCAAATCTAAGATGTAAATATTCACTTGATGGATATATCCCATTTAAAATGTTTAAATGAATTTCTTTATCTTTGAGAGGTAAAGGGAATTTTAAATATTTGGTATGTAAATGGTATCTTTTGAGAAATTATGTGAAATTGAGACGGCCACCATTCAACCCGAAAAAAGTCACATGTGACGCGCTCTGGCGAAATGAGTCGGAAGTCGCAACGTTTTTTGCTAATTTCATTCAAAAGACATTCAAAAATAATCTCCCAAAGTTTCATAGTCCATATAAATGAGTAAAGGTATTTAAATGACTATTAAAGTTTACAAAGTTTTACTAAATTCGCTGGAAATTATTGCTTTTCTCAACTCCTCTCGTCACCTCTGAGCATTTCCCGGGTATCCCCTGAAACTTTACTATCTCTGCTCTCCAAATATGGTGTTGCACGTTGTTGTATACAACCAATCAAAAAGCTTAGAAATGTACACAAACGCTGATAATTTGTCAATGGGAAGCCCCGTTTCGACTGACCGGCACGCGATCGGTCCAGCCCACAGATCAGTGGTCCATCCAGCCATCCTCAGAATCGCAGTGCTCTGTGTAAACAAGCTAGCAGATCTCCTCAGAAAGATTAAATATTAATTTGAGAAATGTCGCTGTCAAAAGAGAGCAAAGTCGCCAACGCGTTGAACTCACTGGAGGCTTCTAACCTAAGCTCTGCTGCTGGTCAACAAGAGTGCACATACTCCGTGTGCGGTGCGTATGCGGTGCTTTCACATGCTGCGTGCATTTGCAGTGCGCAACTGATCCGCGGCTGTACCACACACACATTTGATTTACTCACTATTTGTATTTCAAATCCAGAAGTTATCAACTTTTATTTAAAAAAAAAGTTGTCACCAGTGCGATTCTCTTTTTACACATATGCTCTGTTAGACGTAGCCTATTCACGTTAAAACACACACACACACACCCTCTCTCTCAAGCAAAAATGTAGCACCTCTGTTCAATCTTTCTGATTTTAGAAAATCTTTGTAAAAGTGCCTTTTAAATTATTTATTCAAAATAAAAACTTTAAAATAATTTGAGCTTCAGCCTGGTTTAATAGCATGTCTTTGGTCAAAAAGCTGTAAAATAAATAGTTTATCTTTTTAAATGCAATGGATTTTTAAAGATATCAACAAAAAACGTCAAAAAAAACTTTAAATGCAATTTACTCAGGCTTTCAATTGGAAAAAGAGGGCAGATAACCATAATTCATCTTTACAACCATTCAAGGTATGACTTTGACTATGATATCATTTGAAAGTTTATGGTCTCCTCTTTCCATTAATACCAAAATCTCAATTTTGAAATTTGGGTTACTGTGACTCATTTTGCTAGCCTGGTTAAAACCAGACCCTTCTCAAAACCAGACCCTTCTCAGTTGAAACTGAATCTAAAACTGAAATCTAAATTTGCCGGAAGTTGTCTGGGTTTTCCCAGGCTATAATTTTGCTGGATCAGGTCACATATAACCATTCCAATGACTCCGAAGCTGTTCAGTTAAGGTAAATTAAGCTTAAAAAAATGTAAAAACTGCATAGTTCCCCTTTAACTCTTTATACGGTTTCTCCCTTCCCTATTCGTTTTATTTTATTTTTATTTGAAATTCAGTGTTTCTTTTTTGCAATTAAAAAAAAAAAAAAAAAGACGCAACGAATCTCGTCCTACATAAGTGTTTGTTAGGCCTATACATATAAGGTGAAATGTATTGCTGAAATCCGGATGATTAATTTACAGAGAAACTTAGGCTACAGACTAACTGATGGGTTTGTGCTTTCGTGTCGTTTGTGAAAGATGTGTTCTCAAACAGCAGTTTGTGTGACGCGTCAAACAAAAGCTTATCTGTTCTCTCCAGTTGGTGCGTGATGTCATAAATTACGTAGAATAAACAATTGTAAATTCAATTTACTCATAGAGAAAAGGGAGTTTGTGAGAAAGTTACCATCACCATGAACGATTTCACAATCAAAAGAGTTCGCATTGCTTTTTTTTTTTTGCCACAGAAAGAAAGGCATCTGCTTAACGTTACCTGTTTAACGATGCGTTTGGTTATTTCATCTGCCCATTTCAGACTTCATAATTTCAACAGAACACTGCGAAGTTCTTATTCATTTCATTAAATCGTGACTCACGTGCAAAAAAAAAGAAAGCATCTTCTTCTTCTTTATGGCGGTTTAATGCATAGATATAGGCCTAATAGACGGCTGGAGCGTACGTCAACGGCGCCGCCATATTGCGGAGGGCAACTTTCCCATACCGCGAAAAATACCTGTTTCGTGTGCTGCTTGGGGCTGTACAAATCGCCAAATTATTCTGAAATTGGTATTACATTGTATTTGCTCTTCTTATTATTATTATTGTTATTATAATATTATACCACTTGCGATTATCAATCTATTATTTATGCTGTTAAATTATTGTATTATTCATAGTCACTATTTTTGTGACTGATTTTTATTATTATTCTTAATAATATATATACTTTTTTATTGTCTATATTCTGTAATTGGCATTTCTTATTCTATTGCTATTATAGTATTATACATAAACGATATGTTATTATCAATATTTTTATGATTGTATTATTGTACTTATGATATTATATAATTATACTATTCTCACTTTATCTTATATGTAGCTACTATTTGCATTGCACTGTTATACCATAAAGGTTCCATCAGTTATCTTTGTTATTGCTAAAATCGGGTAAATCACAGAAAATGCTTTAACCCCACAATAAGAAAACTTTATTTCATTTAATGTGAAAATTAAATTATATCTCAGTATGGAGGACTTCACAATTCTTATCCAAGACTAAAAAGCCAGATACATGACAAGCCTGAGCTTTGACAATTCCTTATAAAAAACTATTTTATAAGTCTAACTATCGAGATTTTAAATAACTAGAGATGAAACTTTTTGTACACCACATACAAACCTCAGAAATCGGTTGATAAATGTAAAAATTTTTTTTGTTTTTATCCATAAAAACCGCAGCTCGCCCCTTTACTTGCATTTGATTACAGTGCAGTCTTGCCCTCAGCAAAATGACGGACGCGTTGACTTATCGCAGCAACGTTCCAAAGCGGCGTCTATACATGCCAATGAAGACCGGATGTGTCCCCGGATGTGTCAATATGATAGTGCCATTGGCTTATGTGCGTCAGATGCATAGACTGTAAAAGAAATGGTCACAGCGACCTCATAGATTTCCAGGTCAGATTCCGTCTCTTAATGTTAATACTGCTACAGGTAATAATTGTCCATGCTGTAGAACGAGCCTATGATTGAATCTAGAAATAAAGCAAAATAACAACGAAAGATGAAAAATAAAAAGCATTAACTCGATCGCGAACGGATTGATTAACCACCTGCTCGAACGATAAATACAGTAGACGACATAGTATTGTTTCAGGAAACACTCGTGACTAGCTGAATTCTTACACGATGCATCTGTAAAAAAAAAATTATTTACATAGTATATATACATTACATATATATACATTTCAAACAATTCTTTATTGTCAATAGACCGAGTCAGAAGTTAATTTAAAGTTGAGAGTGAATGAGGCAGAACGTTTCAAGAGGTGAAGGAAAACAAATGACTGGAATGAGTTAAGAAAATTGTTTTGTTTTTTTCCATTACACATTCATTATGTGGGTTATATCTACACTGCCTTGCATAGGCAAAACAAAGTACACATTTTGTGAAAAGACTAAAATTGACTCTTAGTATTTGGCTTTCCCTCATTTTTTAAATGATGGCTACGCCTACGCCCCTGTATGATAATATTTAAAAAATAAAAATATTAAATAAATAAATAAATAAAAAAGTCTGATGATGGTTAAACTATACAAAAAAGCACATTAAGCCACATTACAGCCTGCACACAAATAGCAAGAGTAATTACATCTAACCATTCATGCACAAACTATTCATTGCGCACTAGCAATGTGTTTGTTTTCCAGTAGATGGCAGAAATATTCCACTACTAATATTCTTTAAGTGAATTCTACATAAAGTGTTGCTATTTAAAATAAACCCGTATATAAATAGCCTCATTACTGATTTCGTCAAATACAAAATGGCAACAACAGAGCAAAACCATTAATAAAAAAGTGATACTGTAGGCCTCACATGCGTTTAAAAAACTGACATTATTATTACAAAATCACACTGTCTGGGGCCTCTGGAAGTCTGGAGAACTCAGAGCAGCTTTGCATAAAGTTTAAGGTAAAAATAACACATAATTAGCGACCATCACTAGTAGGCAGGCTATCTATGCAATTAGATAAACTGTTCATTAATTAGCTACATCACTTTACCTGTCTATAGGCATATCCCATTATTTCCTCGTATCTTCTTCCCGTCATCAGACACTGCAGAAGCTTGCTATCTATGGCATAATGCTAATTTAATGTCATCGTGTGAATTCGGCTATCCGTCACAATCAGGAAACTTTTCACACAGTGTGTGATTGTGAAGCACCTTCAAACGAAAGCAATGATGTCTACATTGGATGCGGCGAGAGGCGACGCGACACAACAAATTCCCAACGATAACTACTTTCGCGTTTTTTTTTTGTTTTTTTTTTTTTAATTGTATGTTCTTAAAAAAACCTGAATGCGTTCTATTTCTGAGTGACGCACTTCAAGCATCGCTGGGAGAAGGACGAATGATGCGGCGGACCGGGATGAGTTGGGGTGCGTCCGAAATCGCGTACTTCCCTACTATATAGTATGCGAAAAACAGTACGCGAGCAGAGTAGTATGTCCGAAATCAGGCGAAAAGTACCCGGATGACCTACTACTTCCGGCGAGATTCTGAAGTGCGCATACGATGGACACTTTACTATCCCATGATGCCACGGGAGAGGAGTTGTTGTCGTTATATTTGAAAATGGCGGAAACCGGAGACGCGGCTGTAACGTTAGCTATGGCCTGTAGAGATAAACACAGACACACATGCATATCTCTATTGATTCATTCATGTTTATTTTTCGATGGTAATATCACAAGCAAATAAATGGCTTTTTCCTTGCCAAAAATCAACATCTGTCATTGTTCATAGGGGTTGTGTGTATGTTTTATGAGGTAACATTTATTAGGTAAGTAAATGTTATTTGAGAAACTCCACAAAAGGCGTGATCTGCGAGCAGCTGACCGACGCCTCCTCTTGATTGTCGGCTCCGGACGACGTAAAAACGCAGATGAAAACAAAGCAGAACTAAAAACAGCGCGAAGTTGGTGCAGTCAGTGGAATGGGCTCTTTAAATTTTCGCACTGTTATGACAGCGCATGTCACGCGACAACAACATGGCGCATGTAGTACGTCCGGATTCATTCATACTACCCGTATTCATACTATATAGAACGTACTTTTTTAACGGTCGCGAAGTAGGCTACGTTCTTATTTAAATGTAGTACCTACTCACATAGTACGCGATTTCGGACGCAGCCTTGGTGTTTTTGAGTTTGTGTTGTTGTTTTGTTTTTGTAATCTGGTAATATTTATAATTAATAGTATTAATTTATTTTTTATTTTTTATCGGCGCCCCTATGGATGAGTGGCGCCCGTAAACAGCAAAAAGCAGGACTGTCCCGTGGAAAACAGGGTGTGTGGTCACGTATGGTTCTCTGATCTCACTATCATTGAGTCTGTCTGATTAGATGAAAAAAAACAAAAACTGAGACAGACTAAATCCACAAGAATTGTGGCAATATCTCCAAGACACTCGGTAGGCCTAATTTGATTGATGGCTATGTCAGTCTCGGACAAAAGTTATAACCGGCATGCACTGCTACAAATCAGACGCCGATCGGTCTACGCAGTGCCGGCCGCATCAAGATGAACACAACTAGGGAAGGATTTGATTTTGTCCATGGGGAATTTAATGGATAGTTGGAAGTTTGTGGCTTGTTATTGCTTGATTTAATTTGAGTGACATGTTGTCCCACCCTCATGCCAGTAAACACGTCAGAAGAGAAGAGAAGAGAAGAAAAGAGAAGTCGCTGCCAGAGGGACGGGAAGTTATTTTGATTAAAGATTATGAGGTACATGGATTAAAAAAATTATGTGCATGGATAAATTATTTGTAATGAACACTGAAATATTGAATAATATATTTTTTAAAACAAGAATTGTCAAATACAACAATCCAGCCCAAAGTTTGTGCAGGATTACATAATCATGTAGAACTAGTGTCCAAACAAAGAACGTCAGAGAAAAACGTACGGTTCCCTATGAGTAGGGAACAGTGGTGAAACTCCTTTCCTCAAAGGGGTCATATAATGCTACATGCACTTTTACAAGTTGATTGTACTGAAATGTGTGTTGGCAGTGCCTGTACACAACCATCATATAATGATACAAATCCATCCAGTGTTTTTGTTTTAATCTCCTTATATGTTTTCCCCTGCCTCAAATTGAGCAGTTCGATCTTGTGACGTCACTAGATCGGACGCCCCTCCCACGATTGATAATTGACAGCAGCGTTTCAATACAGACCCGCCCTGAGCGAGCTGTCATCGTAGTCTGCCATTGTTGATACACTGAAGCAGAATGGTGGTGTTGTTCTGTTCTTGGGTATAATAAGGAACACAGCAATCATTTTAATGTTCCTAAATTCGCTGAAGGCGCAGTGGTTGAGTTTTATTTTTGAAGGGAATATTCCCAACGATCAACTTAAAAGCTATGTTTGCGCTAATCATTTCTCACCAGACTGCTTTATAAATGAGGGTCAGTGTAAATCTGGTTCCCTTTCGAGGCGGTAACTTCAACATTATGTCAGCGTGACGTATATGGGAACTCCTCCCTTCTCCACTTTCACTGAAATCTTATGGGCTAACGCCAGCTGGGGACACCTGGCCAATTGACGCGAAGCATGCAAATACTGACAGGTTCGCGGGCAGTATAAATTGCATTTACCGACCAAGAGCGCCCTGCAGACCTCCAAGAGGAGCTTGTCAGGGTCCTCGGCAAGGCCGTCACGGAGCTGGACCTTGAGTGGAATGCTCCAGACGAGCCTGTGAAGAGCAAGTTGGACTCGTGCTTCTTCTAGTCGAGCCGCCGCCAGGCCGCATCAAGGAGAAGAACCCTGTTCTTCCCGGACGTGCATGAACAGGTGGCAAAGTCGTGGGCTGCACCCCAATCGGCGCGCACCCACTCCGCCACGCAGGCCATGTTCGCGCACATGGACAGGGTGGAAGCCTGTGGGTATGTGCGCATGCCCCCCGTCGAGGAGATCGTTGCCGCGCACCTGTGCCCATCTTCTTCGGCCTTGGGTTCAGACCGCAGCCTGCCTTCCAAGCCGTGCAGGTTCACTGCCCACCAGGCTGATAAGGCCTATGTGTCTGCGGGGGAGGCAGCTTCTGCTCTTCACGCCATGGCAATATTGCAGGTGTTCCAGGCAAAGCTGCTACAATCCCTGGACGGCAGCGAAGCTGATGCAGACGTCACCAGGGATCTGCGCGGCAACCGCGGCAACAGACCTCACGCTGATGGCTACCAAGCGCTCTGCACAAGCCATCGGTCGTTCCATGGGCTTCATGGTCGTCCTTAACAGGCACCTATGACTAACCCTAGCTGACCTGAAGGAATCGGACCGCAAGACGCTCTTAAACGCTCCAGTCACTCCCTCTGGCCTCTTTGGTGACGCCGTGGAGTCAGTCACGGAACTTTTTTCCGAGATGCAAAAGCACGCCAAGGCTATGAGTCACGTGATGCCCCGTCGCTCACTAGACCAGTCATCTGCGAGGTCCCGCTCCTCTTCGGCACATCGACAGGCTCAACGACCGGCCACGGCTAGACAGCCCGCCGTGGCGCCCCGCCCCGAACCGGACGCTCGTTTCAGCCGGAACAAGCAGTGGCCAGGAAGGAAACGTCAGGGTCAGAGAAGGAGCCCGCGCCGAGAGAGAGTCAGCGGGCCATCCTCGGCTACCAAGCCATGTTCCTGACAGTGGAGTCGAGGCTTCACACCGGATCGGTGCAAATGATTTGGGATCGATTCGGGGGGAGGGCGGACGTGGATTTGTTTGCCACAAGCGAGAACACGCACTGTCAGACATTCTTCAGGCTATCTCACTCCCCGCTGACGGGAGATGCTCTGACTTCACGTTGGCCAGAAGCCAGGCCACGTTCCCTCCGGTGAAGATTCTGCCTATGGTGTTGTGCAAAATCAGGGAGGAGAGAGCGTCAGTGATCCTTGTGGCCCCGAACTGGCCGATTCAGGCCTGGTTCACGGACCTGAGAAAGTTAATGGTGGCTCCCCCGTGGAAAATCCCCCTCAGGAAGGACCTGCTGTCTCAGGCGAAAGGCACGATATGGCACCCCACCAAAGAGTCACCAGCCCCGAGCTGTGGAACCTTCATGCGTGGCCGCTGCGGGGACCTTAAATGAGCGGAACACTCTGCATTCACGAGTGCTAAGCACACTCACGGAGGCGTGCGCACCTTTTACCAGGCGCCTCTACGCTCTGAAGTGGGGAGTTTTTGCAAAATGGTGCCAGGACGTCGATGTTGACCCGGGGACCTGTTCCGTGTCGGATGTTTTGCGCTTTCTGCAGCACAGATTGGACAACGGGAGTTTGTCATCAACGCTGAAGGTGTATGTGGCCGCTATTGCTGCTTATCGTCCCCCGGTTGACGGGCAATCGATCGGGAAGCACTCTCTAGTGATCTGTTTTCTCAGGGGAGCAAAGAGATTGTGTCCTTCACGGCCGCCCTCCTAGCTTCGATTGCGGTCAAGGAGCTTACCCTGAAGACAGCCTTGCTTCTCGCTCTCGCCTCGGCGAAGCGCATTGGAGACTTACATGCGTTCTCTGTGAACGGCGATTGCCTCTGTTTCGGTCCTGGCGACTGCAATGTCACTCTCTGGCCGAGACCAGGCTACGTTCCGAAGTCACTCAATACACCATTTAGAGCACAGGTTGTTTCACTTCCCGCTTTATCTGCTGAGCCATCAGCCTCGCATGATGCCAACGTTCAGAGCGCTGTTTGCCCTGTCAGGGCTTTGCGGACGTATGTGGATCGCTCGGCCGCCTTTCATCAGTCGGACCAGGTGTTTGTGTGCTTTGGTGGATGTAATAAGGGACGTGCTGTTTCAAAACAGAGACTTTCTCTCTGGATTGTGAACGCTATTGCATTGGCTTATAAATGCCAGGGGAAAGATTGTCCCCTTAACATCAGAGCTCATTCTACGAGGGCGATTGCTTCCTCTTGGGCCTGGAATAAAGGTATGTCTATTCAGGAATGATGTCTTGCTGCTGGCTGGTCTTCTCAGAACACGTCTCTGGTTACTATCGTAACGGGAGGCGTAACAAACGTAATGTCTCGTTCTCGCCTCTCAGGGAACCGAGGTTACGATAGTAACCGGAGACGTTCTGCTAAGAAGCTGCACCTGAAAAAAGAATCGGTGCCAACTATTCGTGTTCCTGCTGCACCTCCAGAAGAAGTGAGTGTAACATTTTATTAACCTTTAAATATTAATCTTTGCAAATCGCTTGCACGCTTCACAGAGAATACGGCTAATGTTTACACTCAGGGTATATTACGGCATGTTTTCTATGTAACATTACGACGTTCTCAATAATTCTAAATCCCACGTTTATAATGAACAGCGCATTATTAATGTGTTATTAAAAACTGTGTACGCAGGTGTTAAAGTTAACGTGGTAAGTTACACCTGGTTTACTTGTCTGTTACTGTTACTGTTAAAAACTGTTATAACTGCATGAAGATGAATAGTAACACAATATTCAATTCAAGACTATTAATGCTCTAATTTATGTTTTTCAATATTACGCCGGAATAAGTTATGTTATCTGATCATTTATTTTTGCTGCCAGTACATACAAAAATAGATCAAAGTGACATTACGTTAACCAACCATTCAGAAACGTCCTGTTCGAGCCTAAATTGTCGAACTTCTTTTGGGCCGTCATCTTGTTCCGGGTTCGACTCCGGTTCAAATTGGTATGGTTGCACAGATGTGTCCACAGAGACCCCCGCTGCCTTTCTTGTTCCAAAATATACCCTCAACTTTTGTCAATGCAACACTCCACGTGAGCTGTGTCAAAATTATAGAGAGGTTGAAATGTCCCAATGACCAGAGGGGCGGAGTGAGCAAAGCTCATTATCATTTAAAGGCATATGCACTGAAACAGCGTGCTGAAAACAGCTGTTTTTGACCAGGTAAACTTAGTGTTTTCTTACAATACTAATGAGAATTTTTAATAAAAGTATATTACAAAGTTTTCATTTAGACCCTAAAGATTCATATTAACTTGTACAAAAATGGCATTATATGACCCCTTCAAGAAATGTTGAAGCCTATATTTTAAAACGGAGTGCAGCTGCACAGCAAACACAGCAGAGCGTCTAGCTCGCCCTTTAGCTGTGCTGCAGCAACTGCACATCTGATGGCGAATCGCCATACACCAATAAGGTGTCAGGGTTCTGTCACTTCTGTCTGGTTTGGCATCACAAGGTATGGATTTTGAGAATCTGGTTCTAAATTTCAACGCTTCTTGTACTGAAGTATTGAATGAAGTCGCTCCTATTAAAGCAAAAAGCAAAAAAAAAAAAAGAAATAAGCAACCCTGGCAAAATGAAGATATTAGCAGAAAGAATATGGAAATGGGACAAACTGCAAATTTCCTTTCAGCTTTTGCAAGCTAGTCTGTCTTAATATCAGGAAGCTTTTTTTTTTTTTTTTATCAAAGGTGAATTCTTTTTCAAATTTGATTGCAAAAAATTCCCAAGTCCAAAGTCTTTATTTTCCACTCTAAACTCTGTGTTAAATCCACCAATTCTATCCGGTCTAGTTCCGAGTGCTGATCTGTGTGAGGAGTTTTGTAGCTTCTTTATAGATAAGATAATTGGTATTAGGTCCCTGATTTCATCATCTTCACCCAAAAGTTGTTATAAGTACAGATTGCTTCTAGTCTGTCTGCTTTTCAGACTATATCTCACTCTGATTTGCAGGCTGTGATTTCTAAGTTACGGATAATCCACGGCTAGCCATGCATTAAAGGATTTTAATGCACGACGTAGAGGCGAAGAACCACCCGACGCGAAGCGGAGATTTCTAAAATGAAATTAACCACTTGTTCTCTGGATACTATTCCTGCTTTCCTTTTTAAGGTCCCCTAGAATGTGTTGAAATAATATAAAAATTTTGTCTCTGATATCTACATAGAGGGTATGTGGCTTATTTAAGGACATTTAAATGTCCAGATATGGTTTTACAGTTCCATTTTCAACTCTAGAAATTGTCCCTAGAATGAAATGGTCTGTTTTTGCCTTATTTGGAAGGGTCATGAATAGTAATGAGGAGTTCTGCTCTGATTGGCTGTTTCACTGCGGGCTCATTACAGTAGCTCAGAGTGACAGCAAACAGGTCCCTCCCTGATGTCCAGCGTGACAATGGAGAGATTAATGTTAAGGCCTCATTATGCTTCTGCGTCAACTCCATGGCGTAGCTACGCTGTCACTCCTACGGCGTCGTGGCCGTTTTATGGTTCTGCGTCAGGTTGTGTTGCATCGCGTTGAATCTGACCAATCACAGCCCTTGCGGTCTGCATCGCCTCGACGCGTAGTTAAAATTTTTTGGAGGTGCACGTCGAGCTAAGACATAGGGGTCGGAGAGGGGTTTGCGGCGACGCAAAGGGGTCTGCGGGGGTACACCGTCGATTCGACGCAGAAGCATAAAACAGGCTTTGGGCGGTCAACCGTACATTTTTTTGCCTTTTAAGGAACAACCAGTTGTTTTAAGATTGGAAATGGACGCTTCTGAGTGGTAAGTTTATTTTCAGTAAGAACTTAACTGTCACGTCAATGCTAGAACTTCCACCTAAACGTTAACTAGCATAGCATTGACTTTAAACGTTCTCATAACGTCAGCAGTCACAATTTTATTTTTAACATTGTTAAAACATGTAAATTATTATAATGTAACCATATCATTTTACAATAATAGGTTTTCCACGTTCAATCAAGAACAAAAAACAGCGAACTGTGTAGCACGTGAATGTGTTGTTTTGAAATTTTTGGAGGCGTACATGATCCCGATTGTTGCGTCACAGTCAGTGTTATGTGGAGATTCGCCTATTTTTCAGGGGTGTTTTTCAAAAACGAGATTTAAATAAGGAGAAAACAATGGTGTTTCAGACTCACTGTATGTCACGTCCATGTACTGAACTCTTGTTATAACTATGCCAAGATAAATTCAAATTCATTTCAAATTCTAGGGCATAAAGGAGGTATTGGATGTGGTTTCACCTAGTGTACTATCCATTATAAATGCCTCTCTACATAGCAGCATTGTTCCATCCTGTTTAAAAAATTGCTGTGGTCCACCCCTTTCAAAAAAAAAAAAAAAACAAGCCTGTATTCTTCAGACCTTCATAACTACAGGCCCATTTCAAAATTGCCCTTTTTACTGAAAGTCCTGGAAAGTGGTGTTAAATCAACTTACACCGTACTTAATTTTTAAATAACACCTTTTCAGTCCGCTTTCAAACCTAAGCACAGTACTGAATCTGCCCTACTAAGAGTGACAAATGATATTTTGGCATCAGTTGACTCTGGAAATTGTGCAGTCCTTGTTTTGTTGGATTTAAGTGCAGCTTTTGACACCGTGGACCATTGCATTTTGTTAAAAAGACTAAATCATGAGGTCGTCATCTGTGATACTGCCTTACAGTGGTTTGAGTCTTATCTTTCAAATAGGAGTATATCTGTAGAAATCTGAGAATTTTCCTCTTCCTCAGTGCCAATAACCTGCGGGGTGCCACAGGGTTCGATCCTGGGTCCAGTTCTGTTCTCTCTTTACATGCTTCCACTGCGCTTGATCTTTGAGCATCATAAGATCTCCTGTCACATCTATGCAGATGATACCCAACTCTATTTACCATTAGACCCTGGTAGCTATTCTGTTTCTTCCCTGCTAGCATGTTTAAAGGATATTAAAGAATGGATGGATGAAAATTTTCTTCAACTGATAATAAGACAGAGGTTATCCTGTTTGGCTCCAAACCTCAAATGGAAAAATACAGTGCTTTCTTGGGGAATTTTCAGTCAAATAATCACTCTTATGTCAAAAATCTGGGGGTCATTTTTGATTGTGACATGAAGTTTGAAAGACAGATAAATACTGTAGTTAGGGCCAGCTTTTTTCAACTACCCTGTTATGCTGGAATTAGTCAGTCATCACTTTCACGATTACAGATTAAATCGATAATGAAATTCATTGCCAACTTTTTTAATAATCGATTTTTATCGATTAAATCGATTCGTTGTTGCAGCCCTAAAGGAGAGTACCACTGACACCTCGCATGGTGTTCGAGGTGCTCGAGGTCCCTAGCTGTGCACCAGCAGGTGAATACTGACCACTTCAGAGCATAGAGACTTCCTGCTAGACGGAGCTCTAGCCAAAGTGATGGTATTCAAGACCTTTTCTGGGAGGTCCCAGTATACCCGTTGAGGGGCCACACATGGAGGGCCCATAAGTCGGGGCGAGGGTGCCAAATCGTCCCGTTTGCCTGCGTGAGGAGATCCCTCCTCACTGGCACCGGCCAGGGAACAATGTCCATCATCTGCGCCAGCTCCAGTAACCATGCCTGGGTTTTCCAGAGGGGGGCTACTAAGAGGACTGGGCATCCGCTTTCCTTGATCCGTCTAAAGACCTGAGAGATCATAGAGACTGGTGGGAACGCATATAGAGGGCTCCTAAGCCAGGAATGTTCTTTAGCCCTGTTCTTCGAAAAGAACATTGCTCAATGGGTCTTGCTTTTCGAGGCGAAAAGGTCGACCTCTCTGCCTTGCCAGAATACACTCCATATCAGACTAATTGTCTGTGGGTTGAAAAGACCACTCGCCTGGGGGAGTATTGTCTCGAGATAGCATGTCCGCACCCAAATTTTGCACACCCGGGACATGAGCAGCTCTCAGAGAGTGCAGGTTGGCTTGTGCTCAAAGGAGGAGATTTCTGGTCATGGTAATTATATAGGACACCACTGACATGACGTGGTGTCCTCTGAGGTCTGGCAGAAACGCGTTCAGGGCTAACCAAACTGTTCTCGTTTCCAGGCAGTTGATGTAAGCTCTTCTCCGGGGTCAACTAGAGACTGGAGACAGGCTTGCCCTCGCACAGCACCCCCCAACCTTGGTTGGAGGCGTCTGTGAAAATTACCTTCCTCCTGGATGCCTCCTGGAAGTTTTGGGCTTTCCAGGGGACCTTATGCAGTGCTGGTTCACAGCAACATGGAAGCATCCTGACTGCCACGCATGGGCTGGCACACAACGCTTTAGCCATTGCTGAAGAGGGGCGCATATGCAGTAATCCTAGCTGGAGTAATCCTAGCTGGAGTACTGACGATGCTGCGGCCATGAAGCAGAGAAGCCTCTGAAACTTCCTGAGGGGCGTGCGCGCATCTACCCTGAAGGAGGCTATCAGCTGTTGGATAGAGAGAACGCGCTCTGGTGTCTGCTCTGGCAGTCGATAACTGTGCCCAGAAAGGTTACGTTCTGGCTGGGTAACAGTTTGCTCTTGGAGGAGCATGGATCTGTGTGTCAATAATTCATTGAGATAGTTCAGCACACACACTCCCTGTTGCCTCAGGGGAGAAAGCGCTGCGTCCATGCACTTCGTAAATGTATGGGGTGCCAGGGACAGACCGAAAGGTAGGATTGTGTATTGATAAACCTGCCCCTCGAAGGCAAATCTCAAAAATGGCCTGTGATTGGGCGTTATCTGAATATGAAAGTAAGCGTCTTTCAGATCCACCGTAAAAAAAACAATCCCCCGGGCGAACCTGCGAGAGGATTTGTTTGGTAGTTATCATTTTGAATGGCCGTCTTATGAGGGCTTTGTTCAGATGTCTCAGGTCTAAAATGGGGTGTGTGCCGCCGTCCTTTTTTGGTACAAGGAAGTAGCGACTGTAAAACCCGATCGACTCAGCGCGGGGGGGACTAATTCTATTGCCCCTTTTGCTAGCAGATTTTGTACTTCTATGCGAAGCATGTGAGCCACGTTGACTACAATAGGAAAATCTCCAGCCATCTGAGCTAAACAGGGAGCTGGGAGATTTAGATTAGCTCTTTTCGAGGGAGGTCCGGCTAAAGCGAGACTCAGAGCCTCTCTCTTTCCTCCTGTTGCTAGGAGGTCTTCGGAGGCTCAGGGTCCAACACAATGCTGGGTCGGGGAACCTGGTGATGGGGCAGCAGGTAGCGCTTAACTGATCGTGAGCGACGATGGGTATCAGCCGCAGGGTGGGGCTAAGAGACCTGAGGTGCTGGCTGAGGAGGCGCCGTGCTCTTAGGGCGGCTCGAGGCAGAGCTGGAGCTTGTGGGCAAGAAGTGTCCCATAGCTTGAGAAGACTTCTGTACTTTGGTGAATAATCGAGTGAACAGGACCGGAGAAGGAGACTGTGATGGAGAAAGCGAGGCACGCGGGGATGTGGACTGTGTGGGCTCGCTTATTTCCATATGGTCGGGCTGCCTTTGGCTGTGGCGCTTCTTCTTCCGCAGCTGAAATAGTGCGGGGAAAGGAAGAGTGTTGCTATCTTTAAAGAGAGCTAGCCGCATCCGCAGCATTGAGATTGAGACAGCAGCCTGCGGCAGAGAGTGCAGCCTCAGCGTGGGCGGCTCCCAAGCACGTGGCGCACTCTGTGTGCCCGTCCACCTCTTGCATAAGGGATCCGCACGAGGTGCATAAAGAGCGAGGCATTTGTAACAATGCTCGCAAAATTGCTCTTTTAGAACTGAGTGTCGCAGCGGCGATCACACAGTAGCAATGAAAGGATATAGCGTGTTCACCGGATGGCCACAGGAGTACGGCGACAGAAGAGAGGCGGCTTCTAGGTGATTGAAGAAGGCGCTGTCCGCTGTATGCAAGGCTCGCTCTAGCTGTATGGCTTGTTTCCACGGCGAAGGCTTCAGAGGAGGCAGAGACGTTAAAGGGTTAGTTCACCCAAAAATGAAAATTCGGTCAGTAATTACTCACCCTCATGTTGTTCCAACCCCGTAATACTTTCGTTCATCTTCAGAACACGAATTGAGATATTTTTGATTAAATCTGAGAGCTAGATCACTCATCCATAGGCTTCTAAGGGACTGAAACTTGTTCCCCCGAAAAGCTATTAAAGACATTGATAAAACAGTCCAAGTGACTACAGTGGCACAAACTTCAGTTTATTAAGCGACGAGAATACTTTTTCGTATTTCGTATTTCGACGAGAATACTTTCTAAGCAATACGAAGTGACCGGTCTCGAAGGGAGTGATGGACCCTTTTGGCTTTCATTGTATGAACAAGAATAAAAACACATAGTTATTATTCAAATTATCTTTGAAAGAAGATAACAAAGGAAAAAGTCATTCAGATTTAGAATGACATGAGGATGAGTAAATGATGATAGAAACTTCATATTTGGCTGCTTTGACTAAATAGCCTACAGTATGTACCTTATTAATATTTGCGTGTTTTCTTAACATTCTTTTTTAACATTAAGTATTTAACAGAGAAACAATTTTAACACCAGCTTCACTTATTATCTGGCTCTGAAATTCACAGCATGTGTGTGGAAAATAACTCCTGTGTCTTCTAAAGGTTCTAAGTTTGCATCGATGGTTCCTTGATGAAACTTTAATGAAATTTTGTAATGTGTTTACAGGCATATGTCTGTGTGTATGCTTTAAGTCAACCCTATTTCTGAGTATTTTCTCCTTAAAACAGTTTACCACAGTTTACCAAAGACAGTATAAAAAATGCGGTTTGAAATCGCCCCTGTTCTCTACATCACAAACATGTAACCAATCACGTCAACGTGCGGGCATGATTTAGCATATCATTCATTCATTACTGCGATAATCATTTGCTGTGAAGCAGGGGAGTCTCAAGAGAAACCAGGTTATCCTGGTATATTTTTCTGATGATATGACAAATTGGTTACATTTAGCAATATAGCCAGTGAATTATTACAATGTTATGATGAACTACAGTATGCTTTCTCCACTGACGTTTTTAAGTTGTTCAAAGCGTTTCTAAGGATACTGATGTAAGGGGATTTACAGTCAAAGACCCAGAACAAAGATATTTGAAAGAACTGGAGTAAGAATTATAATAAATTAAAGAAAAGATTTACTGAAGATAGTTTGCAGTTTCATCAGCAGAAGTCAGCTTCAAGACTCACACAGGAGTTCGTAGGCCGCCCCGCTTACAGTTACAAAGACCACAGCAATTATCCCATTCACCAGGTCTAATCTACATCCTTGCTTCAGGTTGCAGTTTCTGATTGGCTAAGAACACATATAGTCTAATGAAATTTCCACACATATACAGATAGACTGAAGCATATCTCCATAGATTATGCAGCTGACACTCATGACACTGAAGTTAGGCACGTCATGACCTTTCAGGTCGCAGATTTGGGTTGCTGGGTGCCAACATGTCCAGAAGAACAACTCAGTCAATCTCCAATAACACAGCTTTTCCAAGGTTGGATTTGGATTCTCGTGTCAAAACATCAAGACAACAAGTTATTTCTCTCAAGGATAGCAACACTTTAACAAAGGCTTTAACAAAGAAATGGTCCCTTAAACTATTGGCTTCAATGACCCCTATATGTTTCAACACACGTTGAACACCTTTCTCAAACACAAAACAAGTCCATATTTCATTTCTGGAAGCTGGGCTAAATAAGCATGCACTGTTACTGCATTCAGATATCAAATACAGACATTAAACAATAGGCTACATGAAAAGAATATTTCAGTAATCATACTGGTAACTTCTATAATGAAGTAAAATCTCTAGATAAGTCATTCAACTCATTTGATATTAGAAGGAAAAATATTGATTAATACCTTGATTATAATCACACATTACATATGGAGCAGCAGTGGATTCCAATCCACCTCCTTCACTGAGTTTTAGAAGGCAGCTGTCTGACTCTGAGTTGGCAAATGGGGAACATGGTTTGTGTAACATTAGCAACACATTATTAGCTGTTTGATATAGTCAACCAAAAGGCTAATCACCGTTATGTGTCCAACATAGAGAGAGATACATAAAACGCATTACCATTCTGATACATCGACTTGTAGACAACCTTGTATAATTTCCACTTCCATTGTGCCGCGTTTACTACAGTACTACAGCTAATTTACATATTCATGATTCCAATACTAGCAAGGGTGTACATTCAGTCACATTCAATCTATTTTAAAGCATGAATAAATCGTTTTCACTGGAAAAAAACATTTAAATATTTCATTTTTGTGATCAAAGATGAGTTTTAAGAGATAAAATTATTGACTACAGGGGGACTTTAACATCCATGGAATATTTCCATTCCACAAAAGGTTCTTCATAGTGGAAAAAAGGTTCCTCAGATTATTAAATGTTCTTCACACTAAGAACTAAAAAGGTTATTTTAAGAACTGTTCTCTGAAAGGTTCTAAAGGTTTCAAAATGGTTCTTCTGTGATATAAACGGAAAAGAAAAGAGTGTTTTTAAGAGTGTCAGTGTTTCACTATATGGTCCACTTTCTTATTATTTGTAGATATTAACACTTTTTCTTCGGTTTCTCTTCATAGTATGTTACTGTTTGGCCTTGAAGAGAGGTATTGAATTGGCTGCACCCACCCACTCATATGTATCTCTTAAACACTGAGAGAGAGAGAGAGAGAGAGAGAGAGAGAGAGAGAGAGAGAGAGAGAGAGAGATGGGGGATGGGCGACTTTGAAAACAAGAGGAGGAGAGATGTTGTGAAATACTCGCCTGCTATTGGATTGTCTGCATGATTATTATGTATAAGCAGAAGGACACTGTCATGCATCATCTCTATCAGCGCTGACTCTGCAAAGCTTTTATTTTGCCATTTCTGCTTTATTTTTTATTTTTTTGTCTCCCGTTGTAGATCGTACAGTGAGGATGCAGGTAAACACATGAACAAGGGCAGAGAAATGCAGCATTCATCAAGGCATCATCATTATACACTGGACATAACAGTGAATGGAGAATGCTGGAGCTGCATGTGCTGCTATCATTGAATTCAGTCTAAACTGACTTCAGATACAGCGGCTCGAATGGCAGGCACTGAAATATGAAGAGAGCTTTGACCAGATGTAAACACAATCCCATGCTGCACTGCTCACAGAATGGACTCAAACGGTGATGGCAATGAAGAATGGACGGAGGAGCAATGGGAGAAATGGTATGAGGTTATTTTTCTCTATAATATGCAAAATTTGTTGTGCTAGGATAAAATACTGCTTTGTTAGTGCATGTGTTTTGAAGAGCAGCATATGCAGCACACATATTGTTATTTTTGTTGCATAGCAACATTCATTATGTCAGGGATCTTCTATTATTTTTTATGCCATATGTTTTACAGTATTGAAATGGGATTTTTGACCTTTGCCATTTTTTTATTCATAGATTGAAAATTATATAAATCTGAAAGGACATCATACTATTGTCTTCACCTGCTGTTTTATTTATTTTTTACTTTGCAATGCAGATTTTATTTATTTCAGTGTCAGACTGATGCCGTGACAATATACTTTTATTTTGAAAGGGGCTGAGAATGTGCATGTGCACAGCATGAACTCTTTCATCTCACATAGACACAAGCTGCTTCTGTAATCCCGTTAGTACTGATGAAGATGAAGAGCTGTTAGTACAGTATGGATGTGTGTAGTATTAATACAGCGCAAGCATATATCCACCATGGTGACATTGTCATGTGACCTATAACGTGAGCCACGTCACTGTTCCTGAAAATATTCACCCCTTTTTTCACATTTTATCATTCACTTCACCCTTATGCTAAAATGCTTAAAATAATGTATTTTTGCACTTCAATTTACAATCCAAATCCTATCATGACAAAGAAAAAATTTATACTTTGCACAAAAAAAAATCACATTGGCATTTATTTACACCCTTAACGCAGTATTTAGTTGAAGCACGTGCTTTAGGGGCCTCTTTCTTGCAGAGTTTTGTTCTAACCCGAATTAATCACATGTAATATAGTTCACTTGAAGGAGTGAATGAAAATGACTGAGTGAATTCGGACACTAATTGCACCTGAAGGGCTGCCACTTTTGCATAGTTTCTGCACACTCAAATACTCAAAAAGTGCCTGAACTCAAATTTATCTTTGTCATTTCTTTTAAAACTCATGCATTTAAACATATTTGGAATGACACATTTGTAATGATGAAGCTGCCATTTAGTACATTTAAAAGATATTAATACTGATTTAAAATTTGAATTCTTGTAATTTGACATAATTTGCACTTTTAAAAAGTGCACTTAAGTGTGTTAAGTAACAATCATGAAATTACACTTAAGTGACCTTTTATTTCATTAATATTATATTATATGCAAGTCGTTTTTTTAAATAGACTTTTAAGATTTGAAGTACATTACAAGAGCTATTCAATACAATTAAGCACACTTCTCTTTCACAAGGGTGTATTGTGCAGTACAACAAACTGCCCACTAGTGCTCCTGACAAATAACTTTGGTGGTTCTTTCTATAGGCTGACCCATGACATAGGATTGGATGAATTTGAAGATGAGGACCTGTCTGAAATCACAGAAATGACTGATGAATTTGAATTAAGGGCCAGGCGACACAACTCTGACATCAAGGTGAGAACAGGTCTTGCCTAACGTGTATAATATTAAAGAACAATTTAAAAAAAAACACTGGGAACTACAATGCATCTAGCATTTGTGTACTTTTGTTCTGATTTTGACTTGTACAGTATATTGTTCTTTTGTGTTTTCTGTTGTCATGTGCCCTACACCATTAGACTTGTAGGTGACAGTGATCACTGCCAGGTTTATGTCTGTTAGAAATATAACTTTTTTCAAGTTTCAGTTGTTGTACTTGCCTACACATCCAAATATAATTTTTCAGAGTCAGGCACCACAGAAAGCAAGCTGGTGTTTAATTATTGCAGCGATCGGAGAAAATTATAGACTCACTTAACAGTTTTAACTCAGTTTTAAAGGATAGACTCACTTAACAGCGTAAACTTCTGGCCATTTAGTGAAATAATCCATAGCCGTCAGGACAAACCTGTTACCCCTGTCCGAACATGGAAAAGGACCCATTACATCCACGTGTCCAGACCCCACCATCCCGTGGGCAGCCCTGATAACCCCCTTACACAGTGACCTGGGCACCACCACCTGGCACCTCCCCTCCCCAGTGGCAGGGTCCTTCCACTCCTTCTCTAAAACCCCTTTTTGCAGACGCAGGTCTTTGAATTTTGTCCATAAGTTTTTCGTGGACAAAGAAAGAATGGCCACTTCCTCCCATGGAGGTCACTGCTGTGTTTGGACACACAGGTCCGCATCTTCCTCTTGCAGCTGCCTCTATTGCCTCTGTCCCCACCGCCAAACACGCTGGCGTATCGCTATGCTTACAAACCACAGAAGCCCCACTGGCATCCGGGTTCTCCAGCTCTCTTTCCCTGGCTTCACTTTTATCACAGTACCGACACCTGTTGGCAAAGCATGGCCGACGAGAAAGAGCGTCTGCAGTATGGCCTGACCCTGGATGGTGTACTACTCTCATATTGTATGCCTTGTAAGGCATACCATGTAAGTTTTACTGTACGCTTTACTGTAGTAGGCCACAACTCGCTCTCCCCAACCCCCGCCTGAGAGAGAATCGCCCCCATACCCACGTTGCTGCCGTCCGTGTCCTGAATGAAGGGCAGTGCAAGGTCACGGGGGACCAATACAGGGACTGTGACCAGAGCCTGTTTCAGGGCAGCAAAAGAGTTTTGACACTCCTCAGTCCAAGCGAAGGACTTATCCTTCTTCAGCAGGCGGAAAAGTGGGTCTGTGATGCTGGAAAAACCTCCTGTAATATGAGGCCAACCCCCAAAAACTTTTGAGCTGCTGTGAGGTTGTAGGAGTTGGCCAGTTGCTTACTGCCTGTACCTTCTCTTCCATCGGGCCAATCCCTTGGCCCCCCAGCTTGTGCCCCAAAAACGTCACCTCCCTCCTAAACAAATGACATTTCTCCGGGTGCAGCTTCAAGCCAGACCCGCTTATGCAAACCAGAACATGCCTGAGGGCCTCCAACGAGGTCTGAAATGATCTGCCATATCTGATAACACCCTTTCCATTAACCTGGCAAAAGTGGCTGGTGCATTGTAGAGGCCAAAGCAGAACACAATGAACTGCCATAGCCCCCTGCTCGTACAAAAAGCAGTTATGGTCCACCTATCTATGGTGGACTGGCGACAGTGCAGTCTTATAACTGTCACTGTTGATCCCTTATCCACCAATGATAAACATGGAACCCCCTCCACCAAAAGTGGCACATGGCAAAAATCCCTGACACATTCGTCCCACCACAACCACCGACCCTTTGGCCCACATTCACCCTCCCCCAACAGTCCTTGATCGTTTTCCCCCTGTCCATCTCTTGAGACTCCTGCTGGTGATGACTCATATTGAGGATGAGTGTTGGGGGTCCGCATGGCCCTGATCATGCAGACTCTGTCCCATTTTCCTGGTTACTGGCTAGCTTAGGACACTGACGAACTAAATGTCCAGTCTACCCACAACCCCAACAAATCCTTGGTTGTGTGCAGGGACGTTGATCAGGTTGTAGTGCCACAGCGCACATTAATTCAGTAATCTCAGGAACCCTGGCTGCCCTTTCGCCTAGCCCCTCCCCCACATCAGTAGAATTCACCGACACAGATTTGCGCTGTCTCTCGTCCGGCATGCAAGTTCCCCAAACAATCTCCCTCTCCAAAGCCATCTCCAAGGCATCCTGCAGGGTTTGAGGGTGGGCTAGTTGTGTCTGTCTACAGAGCTCCACGGGGCCTGTATGAATTGGTCTCTCGCAAGCTCCCCTTTAACTGACGGTGGCATGTGGGCATATGCTTGCAGAGTCAAATTTTCAATATCATTTGCCAGGACTCTCAGTTGCTCTCCTGGCTGACTGCGTCTATTACTGAGTTCAGAACACAGGAGCCCTGGCTGCTCAAATTGCCCAAAACGAGCCTTGTGCGATTCAAGAAAGGGTTCCTCTGTTGCGAATTGATCGGAAGCCCATGCAGAAGCGCATAGAGCCTCACGAAACATCCGGGCTGCTTCTGGCTCGAACTGAATCTTTTCCTTAGTTTGCTTGCGCATCGTGTTTCAGGGACAATAACGAGAGCAATCTCGTATACTAACTGGTTTCAAACAGTTCACTTCTGACATCAGTATAGCAATCGGAGAAAATTATAAACTCACTTAACAGTTTTAATGCTCTTTTATTAACGTGAGCACCTGTGTGGCCGATGCCATTGCCTCACACAGTCCAGCGAACCTCAAACTTCTGGAATTCCTTTTTCCCAGCCCCTGCCCACACATAACTGTGCAGGCTCGTTCTTCAGAAGAACAGCCCACGCCTTAAAGCCCCACACAACCAGAACACATAACACATGAAAGAAAATGCATGCATCTAGATCACACCTGATATTGAACATAAACTGTCTTTAGACTTCCTACAATGTGTTATCATTTTTATATTTTTATTCCACATTCCACAAATTATCCTCTTTACCGATCACTAGGTGAATTGTTAACCATATAACTAAAATAAAATAACTGTCAACTATAACAAAGCATTTAAAGTTGATAAGACTATAGTCAGGAAAAGAAAAAAACATGAATTAAATGAAAATGTGCATAAATACATGCATAATGTCAAGATTATGTTTTCTTCATTGTGTTTTGGTTTGGTTCTGTTTCCTTGTCATCCTGTTTCCTAGGGTGTGCCAGTTTGTTCCCTTACTACATTTAGACTGTCAGTTCAAATCAGATTTAGCAAGTTTGAACGGCAAAAAATAAAATTAAATGTGATTTTTACAAATCCAATTCGAGCTACATTCATATGATGACAATGGTCATGTTGTAAATAAGACAACATCTCTATTGCAAAGCCCTCCATGTTGCAGTTACTGTTGTTGTTGTTTTTGGCTTATACCTACAGTACCAATGCAACGCCATTGCCATAGAAACCAATGCAGATATTCCAAAAAACGATAGAGCAACATGACACACAAATCAGATGTGATACACAATAAATGAAACACTAAATCAATATTTTTTTATCAGACTTCCTATCGGATATACAATTAATCGGATTTGGACTGACAATGTGAACGTAGCCTTAGTTACTGATTTTGTTCACCTGTTGTTTAATTAGCATCCTCGTTACTCCCTGTATATTTAAGCCCTTACTATCCTCAGTTTAGTGTTCGGTTTAGTCAATGTTTATGCTAATGTGTAGTTGTGATTCTGATACTCCTGCATGTTGTCCTTGCTTATTAAAATATTAATTTATCTTACATTCCTGCGTGCTGACTAAACATGCATAAATAACAGTTCACCAAAATTGTCTGGTGCAATTTAGACCAATTAAAAAATAAGAGCATTCAGCTCTTCAGAGTGAAGTCATTAACACTTAAAATAATATAAGGGTGGTTATTATACAACACTGGCATGCAATGCACATTTGTTGATTTACCCTGATGGTCAAAAATACTAAAGTAACAAACAACTGTAGCATATTAGCCCAATAGGAAATATGAATGGTGAATTATAACTAGTTATAATTAATAATCAATATTTAGATCAGCTGTAAGAATGAACTTTTTGTTCAGCGCAAAAAAGGAGGCGTGTTCCGGCGCAAACAATCCCTGGTGCTATTTTGCAGTTCCAGAAAACAATTGCGCCACTGACCAGAAAAAACCCAGTCTAAAGTCAGTGGCGCGTTGAGCGTACATTCAGATGCTATTTTAAGCACGCATGCTTGGTCATAACACAGAGTGTGAACAACGCGCATACACTGTAGATGATTCTCTCATCTACACAGATGCATTTTCCTTTTTGCAAATGATACATTATTATAAGGAAAAATATTAAAACACGAGGGAAATCATTGTGGTGTCCATGATGATGGGAAAAATAGCCATAAAGCGTACATATTTACCCAAATTATTATATGCATGTATAACTGAAGCTAATTTGGGTGGGTTTGTCCCATCCCCAATGTCACTTCTCTTTCTTTTACGGCCCTGACGAGAACATCGATCTCCTCGGCTGTGAACCGATTCTGAAGCGCGCCTGGTAAATGCGCCGTTATAATAGTATTGCGCCATGGAACAAGCGCACCTCGTTCATCATACTCTTAAAGGGAATGTGAGATGACGCTGTGATTGGTTTATTTCACGTTACGCCCAAACCACACCTATGAATAATGAAGCTACTTCAGACCAACCCCTTTTAAACTTGCGTCGGGCGCAAGAGTCATTTATCCCGCCGGTAAAATAGCAACAGCGCCCAAGACCCGCCCACAAAGTTCCTTGCGCTTGATACTTGCGTTTCAGATCGTTAAAATAGGGCCCTCAGTGTTAATTGTTTATTAATTCTAAGAAATGTACATTTCCGGGGTATGGGAAATAACTTTCTTGTACAGTACTACTCAGAGCTCCTCATCCTCCCTGAACTTGCACAGTGTCTGTGTGAGCAGAACAACTGGCAGTGGTAGGACTCCTGGGAGGCAAACCTGTGTCTACCTGTGTGTCCCCGAATCAACTCCAGATCAGCTGGACAACCTGGGGATGGAGTTCCATTCTCCCTGAAGCATTAGCTGTTGTGACAGTGTGTCAGCCGCACGATTGAGCTTGCCTGGAATGTGAACGCCGCAAATCAACTTGAGCTGCTACTGACTCCAGAGAAGGAGATGGTGGGTGAGTTGTGACATGTAATGTGAGCGTACCCGCCTTGGTGGTTGATGTATGCAACCATCGCAGTGTTGTCCTTGCGGATCAACACGTGCTTGACATGAAGCAATCGTCGAAACCGGCTCAGAACAGTCTGCCACTGCACTGCAACTCTAGGCAATTGGTTTGCCACTGTAGTAGAGGTCCTGTTCAGGAGCCCGAAGCTGCATGCCCATTACACACAGCGCCTCAGCCCGTTCTGGAGGCATCTGTTGTAACAACAACATTCCTGGACACTTGTTCTAAGGGCACTCTGGCCCATAGAAAGGCAGGGTGTGACCAGAGGCTGAATATTCAGTGTGATGACCACACGGAATGTGCCGCGGCACCATGCCCATCTCAGGACTCCTCCATGAGGCTAGTGCTAAAGTGGTCTCATATGCATGTCTCATATCAGGTCTAGCAGCCTGTGTTCGCATATCAGATCTCAAAAGTGAGCTAGAATGAGCAAGTCATCGAGATAGTTCAAGATGCGAATGCCCACCTCCCTCAGCGGGGTAAGAAATAAGGAAGCAGGGCGTTGCTCACTGCCAGACCAAGCCCTATATGGCCCAGAGACTGAGGAAACTCATCTTTTATTGAAAAAGTGAGTTACAGAAATAAACTCTTTTAACTGAAACTGAAGATTCTCCACCCGGCTCTCCTCCAGGGGAAGGAGGGGTGAAATCACCACCTCCTGGTTAAGAGTAGCTCCCTCCATCTCTGGGCTGCTTGTCTTAAAGCTGCTTTAATGGATGCTTCAAGGGTTTAGCATGGCCTGAGGGATGGGCTTTTTTGCGCTTCCTGCAGGGGCTTAACGGGGCGCCCAGGTTGACATCTCCGGTCGGCCTGAACTGATGCAGACACTGCAGTGGAACGCCCTTGGCAATGAGCAGACAGCGGACCAGCCCACGGTTGCCTGGTGACGCTGGTATAAAGCTGGGGCAGGATATGGAAGCTTTAGCATTAAGTTCTGTCAGGAGGACTTAATTACTACGTCATTATTACCTTCACATTTATTCAATTATGTCCTTATACTCGCTGCATAAAAGATCTGTACTCATCATGTTTGAGTTCGCAGATACTGACGCGACAACTACCTCCACCATCCCCACCACCACCAGGATGGTCCTGTCCATACCCCCCGGGGGCTTGGTTGCGCCCCTGCCTTTGCTCCAGGCAGAAAATGCAGATCCGCTACCCTTGGATAATGAACTACGGACGGGGCCTACGCCAAAGAACTTTATAAATAATTGCTTGCTGGGCTGTGTGGCGGGAGAAAAGAGGATCAGACTCAATGCGTGGTGAAATTACCCCTGAGGGGCCTTTATTGAGTGACAAAAAGGTTGGAGTTAGTGCACAGTGAAAGCGTGACAGCTTGCTGGTGAACTGCAGCCTGGGTTCCTTAAAGATCACTGGAGCCTACAGGAGAAAAGATCCAGAGAAAACGTTAGTCTCGTCTTTGGATATCTCGTCTCCCCATAAGCTTCTTTCTGTTGCGCTTATATCCTCTTCTCCTGATGGCTCTCAGGTGGCTCTCCGCCTCTTGGCAATTGGATCCACTCCGTCTCCATGACAACGCTGATGAGTGCGCTGATTAGCTTGCCCCCCCCCCCCCCCCCCCCCATAGCCACAACGTTGAAACGTTGCTGCCGCCCCATGTAGGCCGAAGGGTAGGACCCGATAATGCCAGTGACCCCCGGGGGTGCTAAATGCTAAATGAAAAGTCTTTTCTCTGGCATTCTTAGACAACGGAACTTGCCAATAACCCTTAGTGAGGTCGAGTGTTGAAATATAGCGCCCTGCCGAGGCGTTCAATCAACTCGTCTACTCGCATGGGGTAGCTATCAAATTGGGACACCTCGTTCAGCTTCCGAAAGTCATTACAGAACCGGTGAGTCCCGTCTTTCTTGGGCACCATAACTATAGGGCTGGACCACGGACTTCGAGATTCCTCAATTACCCCTATATGAAGCATTCGTTGCACTTCCTCCTCTTTAGCCTGCCGGCGAGCTTCTGGTACCCGGTAGGGCCGCTGCCTAATGATGGTTCCAGGAGGGGTGCGAATCTCATGGGATAGGATGTCGGTCCGGCTGGGGGTCTCTGAAAACTCGTCTGAATAGTTGCTTACCAGGGCCTCCAGTTCTTTCTTCTGGACTGCTGATAGTTGTGTCCACAGATCCACCACAATCGGTTCCTTTACGGCAAGTGCTGCCATCTGGTTGGGTGGCTCGACCCACCTCTTCAGCAAGTTAACGTGGTAGATCTATTCGACACGTCGCCGTCCCGGCTGGCGGACTCAATAATTTACCGGCCCCACTCTCTCAGTCACCATATACGGTCCCTGCCAGGATGCAAGAAATTTACAAGCAGCATTCGGGATTAGCAGCAATACTTTGTCACCTGGATGGAACTCACGTGCTTGAGTGGGGCGGTTGTATATTCGTCGTTGGGCCTCAGTAAGATGCTCTTTTACTAGGGGCATCTCTCTGTCTATCCTCTCCTTCATCTCCTGTATATGCTCAATTAGAGTTCAGTGTGGGCATTATTGGCCCTCCCAGGCTTCTTTGGCTACGTCTAACAGCCCTTGTGGTTGCCGTCCAAACAGTAACTCAAAGGGGGTGAATCCAGTAGAGGCCTGGGGAACCTCCCGGACCCCAAACAGCACATACGGAATCAGGAGGTCCCAATCGCGCCCATCTTCGGCTACCACCCGCTTCAGCATTCTCTTAAGGGTTTGATTGAAATGTTCGACCAGTCCATCTGTCGGGGGGTGGTAGACTGAGGTATGTAGCTGTTTAACCTTCAACAGCTTGCACAAGTCCGCCATAAGCCGAGAGACAAATGGAGTACCCTGGTCAGTCAATATTTCCTTGGGGATGCCCACCTGGCTAAACAGAAGGAACAACTCTTTGGCAATGTTCTTGGAGGTGGCTTTCCGGAGTGGAACTGCCTCAGGATACTGGGTGGCATAATCCACTATGACCAAGATGTGTTCATGCCCCTGGGCTGATTTTGGCAATGAACCCACCAGGTCCATCCCGATGCGTTCAAAGGGCACCTCTATAATGGGCAGTGGGATCAGGGGGCTGGGGGGAGGTTTCTGTGGGGAGGTGCGTTGACACACTTTGCAACTTCTGCAGAAACGTCTCACGTCTGCATTTACTCCTGGCCAGTGGAACCGATCCCTGACCTGCTGGAGAGTGTTCTCGGGACCCAGATGCCCTGCCAATGGATGGGAGTGGGCCAGCGTCAGGACCATTTCCGCCTTGGCACACGGCACCACCACCTGATCCCAACATTTCCACCTGATCCAGGCCAGTCGCGACCCAGCAGGAGGGGTACTGGCAGATCATGCACTATCCCCACATCCATCCTCCAGCTTCCGGGGTCTGCGTCAATGGTAACCATACAGGCTGGGACATACCGGGTGTCCCCATGCACACAGGTGATGGGCATTTACAGTTCTACCTCTGCCTTTCGTTGGTACAACATCTGGACGGGCCAGGCTTACAGAACTGCCAGAATCCAATAACGCCTTCACTGGGCGCCCATCAATCCTCACTCTCCTTTCTGGTGCCCCAGAGGGTATAGCACGGTGCAGAATACAACCTGCCAGTCACGCTTGCACTTCTGGTGGGATTGGATCAGTGGGCATTGGCTCATCGCGGGGCCCTGTCATGACTGGTCTGCCTACTGGCCTAGGGGTGCCCTCTAACGGTCGTCTGTCATTCTGCACCCTCCGGGGAAATCCTCCGGCTCTCTTTCCGATGTCCTGCGCTTGGGCCGCCTCCGCTAATTCTACCACTTGCACCAATTCACTCAGTGACTCTGGATTTCGCATCCCCACAGCCTTCCGGTGTACTCGGGGAAGAGACCGAATTAGCTTGTCTACCACCACTTTTTCAGTGACTTGTAATGCAGTGGGTTGGCCAGTGAGAAGCCATAGATGGGCTAACCTGGAAAGTTGGGCTGCCTGTACTCGAACCGAGGAACGAGGGTCGTATGCCCACTCGATGAAACGCTGTCCTGCACACACCGGTGAAAGCCCCACCCGAGCCAATATCTCCTGCTTTAGCGCTGCATAATCTGTAGCCGAAGTGGGGGATAACGAATAGTAGGCACATTGCGCTTCCCCTGTTAGAAAGGGCGCAATAATTCCTGCCCACTCTGTCTCATCCCATCCCTCCCGATCAGCCACTATTTCGATTGTGTGGAGGTAGGCCTCTACGTCATCAAGATCTGTTAATTTGGTGAGCAGTTGGTTAGCTGTGGCACGGGTATTGGGGAGTGGTGTTCGCTGGGCGACCTCGAGGTGGAGCTGATCAACCGCATTTTCCGACCTTTCCTGACGTGTAGCCAGCTCCTCTGTAAACCTTTGCTCGCGTTTTAATCAGATACAGAATGAGAGAGAGAGCTGGACCTGTAGGATGATGAGAGAGGAAAAAAAAACATCTAGGTCTGAATCTGTCCTCAATTCTCTTTTGCCTGCATTCTCCACCAGTTGTGGCGGGAGAAAAGAGGATCAGACTCAATACGTGGTGAAATTACCCCTGAGGGGCCTTTATTGAGTGACAAAAAGGTTGGAGTTAGTGCAAGAGTTCCAAGGTGCAGGAAAGCCGGGTCTTCCTGTGAAAGTGAAAGTGTGACAGCTTGCTGGTGAACTGCAGCCTGGGTTACTTAAAGATCACTGGAGCCTACAGGAGAAAAGATCCAGAGAAAACGTTAGTCTCGTCTTGGGATATCTCGTCTCCCCATAAGCTTCTTTCTGTTGCGCTTATATCCTCTTCTCCTGATGGCTCTCAGGTGGCTCTCATTCCCTGACTCCGCCTCCTGGCAATTGGATCCACTCCGCCTCCATGACAACGCTGATGAGTGCTCGGGGAGCTTGCCACAGCTATCAATAAATTCATGTTTGTTACATCACTATATCTCCCGAGTCTTTCTGGTAGAAATGCTTTATTGCCTCACTCTTTATCTGGACTGTCGAGAATTGTTGGGCAAAGTCATAGACAGTCTCACCAAAGAGGCCAGCCTGGGAGATGGGGGCCTCAAGAAAGCAAACTTTGTTGGCATCCTTCATCTATGCTAGGTACAGCCAGAGATGGTGCTCAAGGACCACCAAGGTGGACATCGTCTGGTCGTAGGTCCGGACTTTGACTTTCGTTGCCCCGAATGCGAGGTTGCCGTGCGCAGTTCCTGCATCAACCCCGGCTCAGAACTACCCTCATGCAACTCTTTGAGAGCTTTTGCCTGATGGACCTGCAGGAGCGGCCTGCCCAGCGGCACTGGAAGCCTTAGCAGTCAGGGCTGATGTCGTCTTACAGACTCTGGACTGGAGGCCGGATGAATTAGGTAGCAGTACTTTGCGGACATAAATGCATCGCAATTGCATGCTCCACCTGAGGAATTTCCATGTAACCCTTGGCAACCTCACCATTGAGGGTAGTGAGAAAGGAGGAAGCTGCAGAGTGGTTTCGGGCAGTAAAAGGTGCCTTCCGTGACTTGTGATGCTCCATGCATCTCCGGGAAGAAAGGCACTGGGGCGGAACGTGGCTGTGAACCGTATGCTGCACCCAGGAACCCATCATCCAACTGCAAGCGCTCCGGACAAGGTGGAGGGTTCCACTTGAGTCCGATGCCCTTAGTGGCCCGGGCAAGCATGGCCGTCAACTCTGAATACGATTTAGCATGAGCATGATGAGCAATCACCCCTGAGGGGGGAAATGAGAGCATGAATCATCCACAAATGCTTTCTCAGCGTGCTCTCTGCAAAGCAAAAACAAGCGAGCTGGCCTTATATACCCTTATATCTGGTAGGAGTGAATCGGTATGCAAATCTCACTGGCCAATATCCATTGGCTTGTTTTGTTACCACTCTAAAATGATTGGGTTCCCAAGTAAGAACATAGAACATGACAGACTGAATGGGAACAGGGAATCACATGACAAAAACAGAAAGTATGACAAATTCCAAAATAAAAGTCAAGTAAAAATGAAAATGAAACAATAACAAACATGACAACATGCAGGTATTTTATTTTTAATTCAAGTGCGATGTAAAAACATATGGACACAAAAAGTGCATTGTATCAAATTATTAATTTAAATGTTGGTGAATAGTAGTTAGAGACACTTAATATAACGTGGGACCCTGATAAAAGTTGTATATTAATGTCTTTGTTGAATGTACACTTTTCATATTTTCACTCCACATGATTTTTTTTCACAGCACTTTTATAATATCATCTCTAAATCAAAATCTGTACAAATCTTGCGAACTTTTGCATATAACTGGAGCTGATAGCATGTGTCTCATTGTAATGCAGTGAGTAAACACCAACATGAATAGTCTTTGTCCAAAACCCCTCCCCCTGTCTCTTGTTCTCGTGGCTTAGCCGGCACCAAAAATGCCAAAGTCTGATGTCATTGCTTGCTCTAATGGTTGGGTCAGTGGCCCTCATCTCCCCTCTTGCTTTTTCATTCACTCTCTTCTCTGATTGACAGTCAATCTTTCCAATCCCCGCAGGAGCATGTGATTCAAGCACCCAATAGTGGCTTGGACAAGGTGGAGGCAGGCGCAGTGGGTCAGATCCAGGCAGAGACACATCCTTTACATCTTACTGATGCTGCCGATAAGAGCCAAAAAGTGGCTTGTCAATACGACAGCAAAGCATCTATGGATTCTGCTGTTCCTTTCACCATGGATACCTACCGTCCTAAAAGACCGACCACTCTCAACTTATTCCCACAGGTGCCCAGGACTCAGGTAATAAACAGTATGTAAAGATCTAACTATAGGTACATTGCAGGTCCATTTTCTCTGAAGAGGCAAGGGATGCAGTGCCTCCCAAACAATTTAGGGAAAAAAAATAATTGACAGTGACAGCATCCAATAGCGACACCAGTTGATAAAGTTTACAGGGGAGGCAGCGTCTTTTTTGAGCTCATCGTGTTTTACTACAGCAAATTGAGCTGATAGAGCGTGGTGTGATAATACACTTTCAAAAAGTCAAGGTGATGCCTGAGTGCATTGCGATATGATTGACTCATTACACTCTCAATGCAATAGCGGTCGCCCGTTAATTTAGTTCAGTTCAGTTCATTTAAAACTGCACCTCTGTGTCTGATCATCATGACATTTTGCAGAATTTACCAAGGATTTGTTCATTAATGATGAGAACTAAACTTTAAAACGTGTGTGTGTGTCCTGGTAAATCCTACATTTTAGGGACAAAAATATCACTGACAATATCCTAAATTCTTGTTCTTGTGGGGAAATGTTTTGGTCTTCATGAGGTAAACAGCTTATAAATCATACTAAGTGATGTTTTTTTGAAAATGTAAAAGTGCAGAATGTTTTCTGTGATGGGTAGGTTTAGGGGTAGAGTTAGTGTAAGGGGATAGAATACAGTTTATACAGTATAAAAATCATGTCTATGCAAAGTCTCCATAAAACATGAAAACACAACTCAACTTTGGGCTTGTTTTTCCATAAATGTCCTCTTTCTAGAATACAGTCATGTGTTTGGGGTTGTTAGTGCTTGGCCCCCATTGAACAAAGTATTACCACTTCATTGTTATTTAGAGGGGTTGATGACGTTCCTTTGTTATTATCTGTTTGAATAAACACTGAGTGAGCTCTCTCACCAGAACACAAGCAGGAATGCTGAAAGAGAAACAGTGTTTGCCTCTGACATTTGCTTATTATGTTTTGTCAGAACCAGTTGATTATTTTTTTAGGAAAATAAGTAGTGAACACAGTTAGAGCAAAAACGGCAAAGTTAAAGTACAGCGTTTGAAATAAATACTGAATAAAGTATAACTCTTGAGAAAAGCTACTTAATTACCCTCTTTAAAAAAAAAAATGTAATTGGCTTTGATGGTTCCATGAAGAGCCTTTAACATTCATGGAAACTTTTCAATCCACAAAATGTTCTTTATAGTAGGGTTGTCACGATGCTACAAACATATCGTACGATAGTACACAAGTATTATCACAATAACGTGCAATATTGTTAAGTCATAATTCAACTCTACAAAATGGACCAAATTTTCATAAATACATAGATGTAAATGAAAACTATCTTGACTAGATTTTCCTCTGAATACTTTATTACTGAGAATGATTAACTGACTGTTACCAATCAAATGAAATCAGTGTAAACAAAATCCATTTTACACTGTAGAAGTGGCACAGAAGCTGCATCTGAAGGTACATTTACAGTAGATGTATTTACACTGACAGTTGGCTGCTCAGAGTTGGCAATTATGCATCTATACTGCAATTACTATTGCATAATGTTATGAATTAATGTTTTAAATATAAAATTCTGGATATAGAAATATGAAATGTTGAAAAAGGGCCTACTTTTAAATAGGAAACTAAACCTGCCAGTATGTGGCAACAAGGCTCAATGATTGAGTCACTTAATCATTCATTCAAACGCCTCATTCAAAATGGCTGATTCATTCAGGAACGAATGACTCATTAAATCATTGATTTGCACGATTTGCTCAAAAACACGGATGCATTCAGAAACAAAAAACAGTTCTGCTTTGTTTAGAACTTTTACTGGCGAAATAAGCAAAAACAACAATATTGACTATGTTGTGTCTTAACTGTCATTTAATAATAACAACTTTTTGCATATTGAACGTGTAAAATCACATTTGCAATCGTGTTGATATTCTGGAAAACAGCACTCTGACATATTGTCCAGGCACACGTACATCATGGAGACGTCTATTTGATGTGCATGTTTACATCTGAAAGACGTATTTTGAGAAAGTGTTTACTCATCTGCAATACGTCTATAGGTTTCCTGTCAGATGTAAAATAGACATTTAGAAAATGTCTTTAAGATGTTTATGATTTAGAATGTATGTAAAACTGACATCTTAAAGACGTCTATCAGATGTTAGTAAAAAAAAAAAAGTAAATCACATCATAAGGACTCAAATGATTGATAGAACTTAGTGCAAAATGCAATAAAGAATGGAATTATTTCATCATCGCAAAAATAATTCTAGAAACAAACCATTACCCTTGTTCCAGAAGTGCTCAAATGAGCGATTTAAATAGAGTAACCTCAGCTCATACAACATTACTTACGGTACTACTGTAAGGCGGGGGCCAGAAAGTCTGGGCTCCCCCTCGAGAGAACAAAAGGCTCAAATTAACATTTGAGCTCCCTCTTGCATATGTAACAGCAACATCCGAGACACACTACAGTTCACACCTTACTCTTACAGTCCCATCATATCATTAAAATACCTGTTCCTGTTCCATTAAAAAGTTCCTGAGGAGGCATTCAAGGGGGCAATGTATCGATATGTACATGTGAATATGGCAAATCCCAGATATTTCGTTTTGATAATCGGAACTGACAAAATTGTGCCGGAGCGATATAGTTTCCTGATCTAAGCGGGTAAAAGATAATCAGAGTTTAAAAGAATAAACAAATATTCGCTAACGTTTAATGATGCATGGATATTATTAAAACCTTTTTTAATGGAATTATTGGAAACCCACATTGGACCAATAGACGAGTTTACACTACCGTGGTACTACCATTTTAAAACTACAGTGGCATTGCCAGTATTTTGATGTTTTATTTTCATGACCCTATTGTAGTATCGGTATACCGTGCAACCCTACTTTATGGTGGAAAAGTTCTTTTGATTTGTAAAGTGGTTCTCTGAGGAACCAAAATGGTTCTCCTATGGCTTTGCTGCAAAATATTTTTTGAAACATAAAACATTTATTTTTAAGAGTGTATTGTAATGAGTATATGTACTATGTTACTTTACACCTCTGCTTTTATTAATGATGGAGAAATTATTTAAAGCTCATGGTCTGTGTGGGGAATGTTAATATGGGTCCGTATGGACAAAAAGAGTGGGCATTATTGTAAGAATTGTAAGAGGTATTGAGAGTGAGAAAGAATCTGAAAAAGAGAGGGAGGTCTTTTGGAGTCCATCAAAAAGACTTGGTTTTAAATGCAAGACATTAACAGAACACTCTTGTATTATTTAACTTCATTCAGGTGTTTTATTTAGCTTTAAGTGTTCATGGTAAAGTACCCAGTGCATCTGGTTATTCCATGCATACAAAAAAATGTGCATGCGTTGAACAGTTTATCATACACTGTATTGCAAGACCATTATGAAAGTATAGCTTGTATGTTGCATCTCATCAACAGGACACTTTAAACAACAACTCATTTGCGAAGAAGTACAGCTGGCAGCAGAAAATCTCTCAGACCTTGCCTCCGCTTAAAGCAGGTGAGTGTAGAGATACTTGTTTACGGTCTAAGCATTTGTTAAAGGGATAGTTCACCCCAAAATGAAAATTCTGTCAGTAATTACTCACCCTCATGTTGTTCCAACCCCGTAAGACTTTCGTTCATCTTCGGCACACGAATTAAGATATTTTGGACTAAATCTAAGAGCTGGATAAGTCCTCCATAGGCTTCTAAGGGACTGAAACTTGTTCCCCGAAAAGTTATTAAAGACATTGTTAAAATAGTCCAAGTGACTACAGTGGCTCAATCTTAAGTTTATCAAGCGACGAGAATACTTTTTGTGCGCAAAAAAACACGAAAATATCGACTTTATTCAACTATTCATTTCCTTCTCGATGGGCCTCAAGTGAGTTCACGTAGTATAACCGCATAGCTCTTTTGATGTGTTGACTAACATACAAAAGCACATGTAAAGTAGGCTACTTGATCATAATTTTAACTATAGTGTGTTATTTGATTTATTTTGATTTACACTATTTGATAGTTAATATATTTTAAATATACCACATTGCAACAACAAATGTGTAATTACAAATATATTTAAATACATTACATAAGTTTCAATAGAAATGTAAATTATGAAATTACATATACTGTAAAGATGTAGGCTACTTAAAGGGTCATGAAACCCCCCTCTTTCAGCTCAAGTCTAGCTCACAATCTTTTTGAAAAATGCAACTTAAATGGGCGTGGACGGCTGTGAGAAGAAGTGAGGGAGTGGGTGTGTCTGGCCTCACTAAAAAGCAGTGATAAAAACGTGAGGAAATGCTAGATTTTTTTTAATGTCATTATAAAATATATAGTTGTTTATATAGATACTATAAATGCATATATTTGAAAATAATTAATTTTCCTCTTAAAAAAACGCTCCGTGCATAACCTAGATCTACGCGCCCACTGAACCCCCATAATAAAGATCGCTCTTTGGAGCTGGAAGACTTCTCATTTTAGACACAGACACACACACATACCTCTGAATTGATAGAAAAGTCCTCGGGACTTGGTACCGCATCACTCGCAAGACGCAAACTGCATTGGTTGTCTTGTCAACAAGGCGAAATCCACCATTCTCCAGTTCTCGAAGCTAATGTTTGCGGCACACACTATAGTTTAGATGTGTCCGTGGTTGATAGCAAACCAACCGCCCAGAGCCAGAGTCTAGCCCTGGAAGCATCGCGGGGAAACATATTCAACCCACTTGGACTTTTGCACAAACAAACACTTGTAGCGTCCCATATTTGTCTCTCTCATCTACTTCGCGATATCACAGTTTGACATGTCATGCAACTTGGAAAGATCCACGTGGTGTCATGAATAATTAAGAGACAGTGTCTTCTCATAGGATATGAAAACTCAGTCTCATTAATAATTATGAGACACCGATGAGTCATCAACGCACTATACTGTGCACTGCCACGTCACAGCCTGTGATGAAGATTTTAAACCCGGAAGACGAAAAAAGCGGAAGAAAACTAAAATTTAACCATTTGAATCATACTATTAAATCTAACAGATGCTAACATTGTCTTCAATGGTGTTCAACACACATACCTCTGTTAAAATCTCAGAAAATTTGGTTTGCGGTTTCATGACCCTTTAAATCCACTTAAAGGTCCCGTTCTATGCCCCTTTTCACAAGATGTAAAATGAGTCTCTGATGTCCCCAGAGTGTGTCTGTGAAGTTTCAGCTCAAAATACCCAACAGATCATTTTTTACAGCATGTTTAAATTGTCTTTTTTGAGGACTCAGAAAAACGCGCTGTTTTAGTGTGTGCCCTTTAAATGCAAATAAGCTCCTGCTGCACGACACAGGGGGCGGAGCTTCAAGAGCTCGCACTCAGACTCTTAGGACAATTTCATCTCATGGAATAATGATAACATCAGCAACTCTCAGTAAAGGTGTTCATTTCGAGTCGGACAATAATGCCTACAGAGTCAGAGGGCTGTATAGAGATGGAACAGGTATAGTTTAGTAGTTTAATTACGGTTATTATAACGTATTTGTCATCTGCTTGTATGTATCCATTATTTATTAATAGCCTACAAGTCTGCTGTGTCAGACCAGGTCCAAATGATGATCAAACATATACTGATGAGTTTAATAAAGTTTATTGTACATCACACAAAAGATGAAGCGTCAGTTTTACTTCAGAAAATCACCGTAAGACCTGAGTAAACACAGTAAGTTATAAGAAGTGCGCGAGTTGAGGGAGCATTCCCGTGGGCGGAGGTTAGTCAGAGAGCTGTTCTACTGACGTCATTAAAAACGGAAGTAGAGCGATGTAGTCCAAACGAGCCGTTCACTGTAGGCGACTTCTGTTAAATAAAATATCTCGCTTGGCATTGAACTTTGAGCTTTATAATTTTACAGATATTATTTATACTCTAACAACAACATTACACACTAACTTAAGTTTGAAACATGGGATCACGAAGAACGGGACCTTTAAGTGAGCAAAATAAAAAAAATTAAAAAAAACACTTCAAGGTTAATATAAATGTAAGGTAGCCTAATATACATTTAAACAGTAATACATTTTAATTCAGTTACATGCAAATAAGTGTCTAAAACATTAGATTTAGTTTCCTCTTAAGTATATTATTTTAAAATATATAATTTCACTAATAAGTTCATTTTGTGAGTAATTTGACAGATTATGAGCTAGCTCATTTTATGCCAAACTTCCCTTGCTCTGTTGTCTCAGTGACAAAGGGGCATCAATGTTTTGCTGCCAACTATGGTCATGTGAATTTGATTTAGTCTAGTCATCTACAAAAACATGTTTGCATTAGCAGTCTCACCAAACAATGGGTCTCACAGGCGTACCTAACTTGTTGGTCCATCTTTCTCTTTCAAGAACAAAACAAGCCATCCATCAGAATGTTTGTAGCCTACACTTTTATTACTGACCTCAAATTATACAATTATTTTTACTAATTAAAGTGCACCGCCATTTGTGTGTGTGTGTGCGTGTGTGTGTGTGTGTGTTCTTGTATATATGGTTTATAAGGACACAAATGTGTATAATGACAAGAAGTGTTCTTGTAAACCCAATGGCTTAAAACATACTGAACTTTTTTTTAATTAACTGTTTAAAAATCATTACACCTATATCAAGTCAAGTCAAGTCAAATATATTTATATAGCGCTTTTTACAATACAGATTGTATCAAAGCAGCTTCACAGTATTAATCAAAACAACATAACAATGTTCGTTTCTTAGTGGAAAAAGCATCCACGTTTGGTAGGGCTGATCAATGGTATTAATGATTGGTTAATTAATTTATTAAACTGAGCAAGCCAAAGGCAACAGTGACAAGGAACCGAAAAACTCCATCAAGTGACCTAATAGTGTACTAAAACTCCATCAGGTGACCCAATGAAAAAAAAAAAAAAAAAACTTGGGAGAACCAAGGCTCAGTCGGGGGCCAGTTCTCCTCTGGCGTTTATGAACTAGAGGCCAGATTTACAGTAACTGTAAGATAAAAAATGTATATGAATGCCTGGCTGAAGAGATGCGTCTTTAGTCTAGTTTTAAACTGGGAGAGCGAGTCTGAGCAACGAACAATATCAGGAAGGCTATTCCAGAGCTTCGGAGCTAAATGTGAAAATGCTCTCCCTCCTTTGGTGGATCTGGATATCCTAGGAATGACCAGAAGCCTCGAATTTAGTGATCTTAAAGAGCGCGATGGATTATAGGGCGATAGAAGATCCGTTAAATAGACTGGAGCTAAGCCATTTAGGGCTTTATAAGTCAGCAGCAATACCTTGTAATTAATACGGAACTTTATAGTTAACCAATGTAGTGATGATAAAATCTGTGTTATATGATCATATTTTCTTGATCTAGTAAGAACTCTAGCGGCTGGACAACAGGATGCAGGACAACCAGCTAATAAAGCATTACAGTAATCTAGTCTCGAGGTCATGAATGCATGAACTAACTTTTCTGCATCAGAGACTGATAGCATATTACGTAGCTTAGCAATGTTTCTAGGTGGAAAAAGGCTGTTTTTGTAACATATGAAAAATGATTTTCAAAAGACAGGTTGCAGTCTAATATAACACCCAGGTCTTTTATTGTAGAGGATAAAGTAACAGGGCATCCTACTATGTTAAAGTTGTGTTGTGAGAGGGTTTGTGGATGGTTTTTAGAACCGATAAGTAGTACCTCTGTCTTGTCTGGATTTAATAAAAGAAAATTACGCGTCATCCAATCTTTTATACCTTTAACACAATCTGTCAATTTGAATAATTTAGCGTATTCATCTGGCCGTGATGAAATATAAATTTGAGTGTCATCAGCACAACAATGGAAACTAATTCCATGTTTCCTTATAATATTACCAAGTGGCAGCATATATATTGAGAATAATTGAGGGCCTAACACAGATCCCTGCGGCACTCCATAGTTTGCTGAAGTTATGATCGATTTTTCTCCATTTAAATAGACAAAATGGTAGCGGTCAGATAAGTATGACCTGAACCAGCTTAATGCTTGTCCTTGAATACCAGTATAATTTTGTAGTCGATCTAGGAGTATTGTGTGATCTATAGTATCGAACGCTGCACTAAGATCAAGTAAAACTAGTATTGAGATACAGCCTTGGTCCGAAGCTAAAAGTAAATCATTTGTGATTCTAACAAGCGCAGTTTCAGTGCTATGATGTGGCCTGAATCCAGACTGAAACTTTTCATAGATGTCATTTTCTTGCAAGAAAGAGCCGAGTTGATTTGAAATAGGTCTGTAATTTGCAAGTTTATTTGGTTTCTTAATAAGAGGTTTTATAACTGCCAGCTTGAACGTTCTTGGAACATGACCTAAAGATAAAGATGAGTTAATAATATTGAGAAGAGGCTCTTCCACCATAGGTAACACTTCTTTCAGTAGTTTAGTTGGTATAGGATCTAATAAACATGTTGTTGTTTTAGATGAAGTGATAAGTTTATTTAACTCTTTTTGTTCTATAGTTGTAAAGCATTGTAATTGTTCTGGCGGGGTGATAATTGAGATTGAATTATAAGGCGCAAGCGAAGATTGAACGTTTACAATTGTGGTTCTGATGCTTTCAATTTTCTCAGTGAAGAAGTTCATGAAATCATTACTACTAAACTGTAACGAGGTATTTTGTTCAGACGACGTCTGTTTATTTGTTAGTCTAGCCACGGTGTTAAATAAAAACCTTGGATTGTTTTGGTTGTTTTCTATTAATTTGCTGAGCTGCTCAGCCCTGGCCGTTTTACGGGCCTTTTTATAACGTGACATACTGTCTTTCCACGCGATTCTAAAGACCTCTAAATTAGTTTTTTTTTTCCATTTACGCTCTAAATTACGGGTTTCTCTCTTTAAAACATACATAGTATTATTGTACCATGGTGCTATACTTTTCTCTCTGACCTTTTTTAATCTAATGGGTGCAACAATATCCAATGTTCTAGAGAGAATGGTGCTCATAGTGCTAGTTAGTTCGTCTAGTTCATCTGTTTGTTTGGGTTCAGGCAGCAGCTGAGACAGATCAGATAAGCTATTTGAGAAATTATCTATGGTGGATGAAAGGATTGTTCTGCCTGGTCGATAACGTGGCGCAGCATGACATATTACAGACGTACGTAATATGCAAGTTACCATGTAATGGTCAGTGACATCATCGCTTTGTGGAATGATATCTATATTGGTTGGATCGGTTCCATATGATATAATTAAATCGAGTGTATGATTAAGACGATGAGTTGGTCCGGGGACGTTTTGCTTGACCCCAAAGGAGTTTAGTAAATCTGTAAATGCAGCCCCTAACGCATAATTTGAATTATCTATGTGTATGTCAAAATCTCCAACAATTAATGCTTTATCGACGTTGACCAATAGATCTGAGAGAAAGTTTGCAAACTCTTTTAGGAAATCAGCGTAAGGCCCTGGAGGTCTATATATACGGTAGCCAAGGCTAGAGATAATAGGGATTTTTTTTCTTACATCTGAGAGCGTAACATTTAGCACAAGTACTTCAAACGAATTAAACCTGTGACATGTTTTCTGAGTAACATTAAGGATATCTCTGTAGATTGTTGCAACACCGCCGCCACGACCAATCAGACGGGGCTCATGCTTATAACAGTATCCTGGCGGAGTAGACTCATTTAGACCGAAATAATCATTTGGTTAAAGCCAGGTTTCAGTAAGGCAAAATACATCGATGTTATTATCTGTGACTGTTTCATTTACAATAACTGCCTTAGGTGTTAGTGATCTAATATTTAGAAGACCTAGCTTTAGAAATTGTTTTTGTTCACTAATAGCGAGATTTTCTGTTTTAATAACAATTAGATTTTTTCTAAAAATCCCACAGTAGATTTATTATTTGATCTCAGTAAACGAGGAATAGACACAGTTTCTATGCAATGTTCTACACTAGTATTAATATCAATTAAATTGGTGCAGCAGAGACTGTGATTTGGATTTTTGGTTACTAGTCAAACGGTGTTTAACATCTTGGAGATGTTATCCGACAGAAGATCTGCTCCGATTCTACTTGGGTGTAAGCCATCAGCGGGGAAGAGCCTAGGTCGCTCCCAGAACAGATCCCAATTATTTACAAAGAGCAGTTTCAGCTCATTGCACCATGACATTAACCATTCATTTAGCGCGAATAATCTACTGAACTTTTCATGCCCTTGTCGGTACGTGGGAAGCGGTCTTTTTGACCGCAATTCTGTTGTTGTTGTTGTTGTTGCCCTTGTTTTCACCACAGAACAAAAAAAAAAGTCTGCAGAATTCCGAGAAACCAAGTCTGAATTGTGAGATAAAAAGTCCCAATTACCTTATTTATTTGTATACTGTGGCAGAAGCAAGCTTCCATAGTATTTGACTCTATTGGTATTGTTATCAATTCACTTTTTTTGTGCTTGATCATTCTGCAACCAGGTGAACTGACGCCATCTCGTGAGCACACGTGTCTAAGCGATGAGGAGAAGCACCAACCAGGCAGCGGTCGGAAAGACTGTGGCACCTCTACTGACAAGCCCAAACACACTCAAGCTCATGCTCCTTCTGCTGTGCTATCTGTCCCGTGTAAAGCCAGAGATGTACACAGAGAACTGGGTCACTGCGAGAGGATCCGTTATCACACGGACGTTCGGCTCGAGCCTACAGAGGAGATCTATCTGACACCAATACAGCGTTGCACCGAGGCTCTGCAGAATGAGAAAGCGCAGGTCACCGCGGTCAGCTCTGACAATGAAGCCCCCCCTCCATACCATGAGCAGGATCTGCAACCCCCTTCCTATTTTTCTTGTGTGGACGCTTTGGCCGCTGACAGTAGCGGTGAAGAAGTAACTGGAGCAGAAGATCTGTGCTATAGAGACTGCGGCGCTGGCGAGGATCATGCCCACCGCGAGAGCTTGTCGGGAACGCTGAAAACTTCCATGAGCAACTCAGACGCAAGTGGACTTTCGTACGATTCGGTCAAATACACACTGGTCGTGGATGAGCACGATCAGCTGGAACTCGTCAGTTTAAGAGAGTGTTATCGTGGCTACAGCGATGACAGTGATTCGGCCACCATCTATGATAATTGTGTTTCCTCTCCATATGAGTCGGCTCATGAGAAAGAGTACGAGGAGGATGAGAATGAAGACAAAGGAAGAAAACAAAGTGGGATCAAAGCTTCAATGTGTCTGTCAGAGGACTCTACCCCTGAGGCCGACATGCCGTTTTCTCGAAAATTTGTTAATGTTTTCATGAATGGCTGCTCACGCTCCTCCAGTAAGTGGAATGCTTTTATATAGGCTAGTTTTTATTTGTACACTATTGGTCAAAATCTTTGAATAATTAAGATGATCAAATTAAAATGCTACAAAAGCATTCTTATTTGAAAGATTTCTAGGGGGGAAAAAAATCATGGTTTCCACAAATATGTTAAGCAAAAAAAAAAAAAAAAAAAGTATAATAATGGGAACCCATTATTAATGCCTGAGCACTAATAATAGGATTAATAATAGGACCAAAAGTAATGAAAAAGAGTAATGATGTAGAAAATTCAACTTGCATCACAGGAATAAATTAATATTTTAAATATATGCAAATAGAAAACAGTTATTTTAAATGGTAATAATATTCCACAATATTACTGTGTTTACTGTATTTTTGATCAAGTAAATGCAACCTTGGTGCGCATAAGAGACTTCTTTCAAAAACAATCTTAATTATTACAAACTTTTGACCAGTAGTGCATATTTTTCTGTTTCAATCAAATCTAGATAAATAAAAAATAACAACAACTCTTTTCTTATCTACATTTGACAAAGTTTTCGGCATGTTTTGCTGATTGAATGATTATGTTAATGTTTAGTCTTGTTTGTAACAAATTAACAGTAGACTTCATTACTCCATGTGGGTCCTATTATTACTCCTATTATTTGTGCTCAGTTATTAATAATGGTTAAAATTGCTACACATTAATTTAATTCTGAATTTTGTACATGCAAGTTGAAAGCCATTTGGTTATGGATAGTAAAACATATCTGCAACATTTATCAAGTTCATGGATAATAATGTCCATGCATGGGTTAATCATTTTGAGACTAAATTCATCCCAGGGAAACTCACAGTGTATAGGAATGACTTGAAAATGTGTTTAAGAATAGACCAGTACGACCATAAGAATGTACTGTATTGATTTTGTGAAAGGGTTTGTATCATAGGCGTTTGCTGATGTCTTCAGGTACAGAATCTTTTGGCTTGTTTTCCTGCATGATTAATGGAGAGGAGAGGGACCAGACGCACAGATCCGTCTACAGGTGAAACACCACTATCAAAACTACCACACATGTGTAACTGTTAAATGCATTTGTATTTATAGATGATCATGCTATAGATCAAAGTCCTGAATGAATGCATGGCCAGTGGATACTGGGTCATTCTCAGAAAATGGCTCCATTTGTGACTCATCTTTTTCAGGAGTGTTTTTTTTTTTAAATATCATATAATTTGAAAGGGCGATGAACTAAATTTTCAAGAATGCGAATTCCTAATTATGAATATTGAATAAAGCTTTGCAAAGTATGAGCAGTCGGTTATGTTTTATGATGTGCATTATTTCAGCCCCATCAGTCTGTTCGTTCACATACAAAACAAAACAAAAATTCTATATTTATTTCCACATTTATATTGGAGGAAATTCTGATCATAAGATAAACTTATCTGTTTAAACCACATATGTTTGTCACTCTTAAATTTCATTTTCAAAAGATAAAACCATTATTTTTAAACATTTAAATTATTCAATAACGCTTCCTTGCAACCAGATTGGTTGATAGGACAAAATAAATATCTAGAAATTATAAATATTTGCACTACACCCTATGCATACACATTTAAATATGCAAACAAGATTAGTATCTAGTTAATTATATCAGTAGTAAGTAAATGGGACACAAACAAGACACACATCTCACCATCTGAGAACTGACTCGCCTCATGGATGTGTTTTTCCCAGGTTTGTCCCTCGTCACGACGATGAGCTGGAGCTGGAGGTCAATGACCCTCTGCTGGTGGAGCTGCAGGATGAGGATTACTGGTATGAGGGATACAACATGAGGACAGGAGAACGGGGGATCTTTCCTGCCTATTACGCCACTGAGGTCTTTAAGGAGCAACAACTTACTTTAAATGGTAAGAGTTGGAGATTAAGATGGCATGTCCTGATTCCATTGTCCATCTGTGAAAAGATTTCACTTCATAAAAGGGCTGGAGTTAAGAGTACAATATCAGTCGAAAGTTTGTGATAATTCATTTTTTCCCCTTCTTTTTGTTACTTTTTTTGGATGAAGTCTCATCTGCTCGCCAAGGCTGCATTTATTTGATCAAAAATACAGTAAAATAGTAATATTGTGAAATATTATTATAATTTAAAAGAACTGTTGCTTATAACATATTTCAACATTCCTGTGTTCCAAAGCTGAATTTTCAGCATCATTACTCCAGTCTTCAGTGTCTTCAGTTTATGCTCAGTTATTAATAGTGGTTAATATTATCATCATCATCATCATCATCACATATTTTGAAAACAGTTTTAAAAAAACCCAGCTTAATATGTTTGTGGAAACTGTGATAATTTTTTTTAGGATTCTTTGATGAATGGAAAGTTCAGAAATATTTTGTTTAGACATTATAAATGTCTTTAATGACACTTTTAAAAAACAAAAAACAAATCAGTTTCCCAAAAAAACAAACAAAAAAAAAAGTTTCTTGAGCAACAAATTGGCATAATAAAATCAAGGATCATGTGACACGGAAGAAAATTTAGCTTTGCATCACAGGAATATTATATTTTAAATTACATCCCAATTGAAAACAATGATATTTCACAATATTATTGTTTTTATTGTATCTTTATTAAATAAATTCAGCCTTTTAAAAACATGAGAGAAACAATCTTAATTGTTACAGACTTTTGACCGGTAGTGTTTGAATCCACTGTGTTTTAATTGCTTAACAATCCTAACTGGGTTTATGGTCTTTATATCTCTGTCCTGTTCTCATTAGCAAAAAGTACTGAATGGATGGAAAAATATACAATGAAATTCCTTGGCTCGGTTCAAGTACTGAATCATAAAGGCAGTGATGTTCTCTGTGCAGCAATGCAAAAGGTTTGTATAAGATTTATATTAAATTTCACTCACTGAAAAACAAATGAAATGATGGAATTAGATGTGTTGAGCATATGGTAAAACATCCTCTAAGCAAGGGGACGTTTACATGACAACAATGTACCTAGAACTGAAAAGTTTTTTAAGACGACAACGTTGTCAAAACGATGTCACATTGTAAAGAAACGAATCGGTTACCTAACGTAACCTCGGTTCTCTCTAGATGAGGGAACGAGTATTGCGTAAGCTAGCTTACGCTACGGGAAAGATTAATCTTTTCTGAGAAATTGAAGCCAAAAAATTATCCTATAATTTTGTATCCATTGTCAACGCAGTTCAGCTGCAGCAGACCATGAGCAGGCTAGCTAGCAGCTCAGTGGTTCGCTCACAGGGAACTGCTTAAGCCTATGAGGAGACGCGAATGAACTCTCGGCCAATGAGAGTGTGACGTGCTCTCATTGCGTCAGAACCCGCCGAGTAGGGCGTGGTCAGAGAGTTTAAATATCGGCGTCATAGGCTGTAAACATAGAATGAAGCGAGAACGCTAGTAGCACAAGCACGGCCAGGAACACAATACTCGTTCCCTCATCTAGAGAGAACCGAGGTTACGTTAGGTAACCGATTCGTTCTCTTACGAGAGGTTCTCTCGTATTGCGTAAGCTAGCTTACGGGAACACCTGGTCAATGCGTGCGTGCTAAGCATCCACTATGAGTCCCAGGGGAGACCCCGGGGAGCCCTTATGAGTGGGAATGAATACATGTACATGTGACAAAGGCCAGCATAGCGGGCCGGTGATTGTGTAGTACTTAAGCACATGATAGAGAGAGACAGAGCGAAACCGGTCTGTGTGGATAACTCCCTAAAGTGCGGCTCAACCAGAAGAGCTGTAACCTACTAGACTGCTAGTACTTTAGCCTGCAAGGCGGGAACCTCCAGATTGTAAAATCTGACAAAGGTGGAGGGGGAAGCCCATCCCGCTGCCACACAAATGTCATGAATGGAAATTCCGCTGGACCATGCCCACGATGAGGCCATGCCTCTAGTGGAATGCGCCCTGATGCCCAGAGGGCATGGCAGGTCTTTTGATGCGTATGCGGCTGCAATAGCATCAACTATCCATCTGGATAGAGTCTGTTTCGAGGCGGCCAAACCTTTGGTGCGCCCACCGAACGAAACAAAAAGCTGCTCAGATCGTCTGACCGGAGCAGTAAGAGTAATGTATAATCTCAGGGCCCTGACCGAACACAGGAGATTAGAGCCAGATTCGCTATCGGATGCAGGCAGAGCCGATAGGGAAATAACTTGTGCCCTGAACGGGGTACCAATCGCTTTCGGGACATAACCATGTCTAGGTTTGAGAACGACTAAGGAGTCATTGGGCCCAAACTCGAGACAGGACGCGCTAGTGGACAGCGCGTGAAGGTCTCCCACACGTTTTACTGACGCGAGCGCGAGCAGAAAAACGGCTTTGAACGAAAGGTATTTGAGGTCCACGGTGTTTGGCGGTTCGAATGGGGGGGCTTTCATAGCTTCGAGAACTATGGAAAGATCCCAGATCGGCACCGAAGGGGGGCGTGGGGGGTTCATCCTTCTAGCTCCCCTGAGGAAGCGGATGACCAAGCCATCTTTGCCCAGTGACTGGCCGCACCAGGGTTCAGCGAACGCTGAGACGGCTGCCACATACACCTTGAGAGTGGACGGGGACCTGCCCTTGTCCAACATCTCTTGGAGAAAAGCTAGCAAGGACGAACCTCGCATGAGCGTGGGTCCACATTTCTGTCGGTGCACCATTTTGAGAATGCTCTAGCCTGCATGATCGTGTTTAACACTCCCTCTGGCAAAGCAACGGGTAGTTGTTGATCACCCACGCATGTAGCGCCCAGCGCTCTGGGTGGGGATGCCAGATCGTGCCGCGAGCTAGGAAGAGGAGATCTGCTCTGACTGGAATGGGCCACGGGGCTGTCTGTGACAGCTGAGTGAGCTCCGGAAACCAAGTCTGACCCTCCCAACGTGGAGCTATGAGGAGCACCGAGTGGCGTGTTTCCCTGATTCTCTGAAGTACCTGTGGTAGTAGAGAAACCGGAGGGAATGCATAAAGTGGGCGGCTGGGCCAGGTCTGGGCTAGCGCGTCCTCGCTCTTTGAGAAAAATATTGGGCAGTGGGTGTTCTCTTCTGAGGCGAAGAGGTCCACCTCTGCTCTGCTGAATATTCGCCACAGTTTTTGGACTGTAAGAGTGTGCAGGGACCATTCCCCGGGGGGAATGGGGTTCCTGGACAGGCTGTCTGGACCGTCGTTCAGATGGCCTGGCACGTGCATCGCTCTGAGCGAGAGCAGGTGACACTGAGACCAAACTAAGATGCGTTCTGTCAGCCGGAAGAGATTCCTGGATCTGACTCCGCCCTGACGGTTTAGATAGGAGACCACGGCTATATTGTCCGAACGGATCAGCACGTGGTGACCGTGAATGCGCGGGAGAAAGCGTGTGAGCGCGTTCTCGACCGCCAACATCTCCAAACAGTTTATGTGGAGGAGGCTCTCTTGAGCTGACCAGGGGCCGAAGGCCGGTGAGCCCTCGTAGAGCGCACCCCAACCCGTGTTGGATGAGTCTGTCGAGATAACTTTTCGGCGAGAAAAGGTCCCCATGGAAACGCCCCGCTGAAACCATTTTGCCACAGTCCATGGCTGCAGAGCTGTGATACAGGTCTGCGTTACTTTAATCAGCTGGCGGCCCGTGGTCCACGCGCGGTGAGACACACGGCTCTTCAACCAGAACTGAAGCGGGCGCATGCGCAGTAACCCCAGCTGGAGCACCGCGGAGGCTGAGGCCATGTAACCCAACGCCTTCTGAAAGGTTTTCAGAGGTGTGAGTCTGTTCATCTGAAAAGATGCGGCGAGACGCTGAACAAGGCGCGCGCGCTGTGTTGACAGACGAGCCGTCATCGTGACCGAGTCTAACTCTATACCCAAGAAGGAGATAGTCTGACTGGGTTGTAGCGCGCTCTTTGTCCAGTTGACAGAGAGGCCCAGAGCTTTCAGATGGTCGAGGAGAACTGTACGATGAGACAGTAGCTCTCTCTGTGATTGTGCCAAAATCAGCCAGTCGTCCAAATAGTTCAGTATTCGCAGCCCCTGACTCCGCAGGGGGGCGAGCGCCGCATCCATGCACTTCGTGAATGTACGGGGCGCTAATGATAGGCCGAACGTGAGGACGGTGTATTGATAAACCTGGCCTTCGAAGGCGAAACGTAAGAATGGCCTGTGAAGGCATCTTTCAGATCTACTGAAATGAACCAGTCCCCCTGGCGCACATGCGCAAGGAGTTTTCTGATAGTGAGCATTTTGAACGGTCTCTTCATGAGAACTTTGTTCAGAAATCTGAGGTCTAAGATTGGTCTGAGGCCGCCGTCTTTCTTGGGAACAAGAAAATAACGGCCGTAAAACCCCGACTCGCTCATAGACAGAGGAACTCTCTCTATAGCCCTTTTGCACAAAAGCTTTGCTATCTCTGAATGGAGCAGCGTCACTGCTTCTGAGTTCACGGTAGTTTCTAGCCACGCTCGAAAACGTGGAGGGCGGCGGTGAAACTGTAAGCTTCCCAGAATAGCTTCCCACGCTTTGAAGTGTAACGCTAGGGGGTGAATGGCTACGTGGTCCCCGTTGCTGCACATAGCGGGCTGCGTGAGCGCGCTCATAGTATTTATGACAGCGGGACTTACACTCAGAGAGGAGTTTTTGGGCCGTGTAACAGAGTGAACAGAGGGAGGACGCGCACACGGGCTTGTGGGCGCTTATGCACCCTGAAACTCGAGCGGGTTGGGACCGCTTTATGAGAGTGGACTCTGTGTGAGACACGGGAACTGAAGTGCTTTTGTGTATGAGTGAACATCGTGTTGTGGGCACATTTTCTACACAAGAGGCTTTTATGCTCTTTTTGCGATTTCTCTGGGTCGCCGTGAAAACGGCGTTTGTGCTCATGCAAGCGGGAAAAGAGACCGGCTTGGTAATGGCGGAATACACTGCTGTAGTAGCCGCGTGAGCGGGGACTAACAGAGGGCAAAACTTTGACGGCGGTCCGGCCGCGGCGGGAGAGCGCTGTCTTTTTCTCAGCTGTGCTAGGCAGACTTCGGTTGATCGGGTTTCAGCGTGATCCTAGGCCGAGGCCCCCGAGGAGGCTGTGCTGAGCTGGGCGCTGGGGTGGGGCTCGTGCAGGAGGCTGGTCACGTGAGCGGCCTGCAGAGGAGCTAGCGCGACGAGGCAGAAAGAGATTCATGGCCTGGGAGGCTTTCTGCACTTCGGAAAATCGGTCGACGATACCCGTGACAGCAGATCCGAAGAGGCCGGATGGAGAGAGCGGGGCGTTGAGAAAGGCGGCGCGCTCAGAATCTCCCATGTCGGTGAGTGTGAGCCACAAATGTCTCTCAGACACACAAATGGCGGCCATGCATTTCCCCAGGGCTTGCGCGGCAGATTTTTTAGCGCGAAGGGCAAGGTCCGTGGCGCTCCTCAAATCCGCGACTGGAGGGGGATTCCCTCCGCTCTCGTCCCATTCACGAAGAACGTCACCCTGTAGTATCTGAAGGACGGACATGGAGTGAAGTGCAGAGGCTGCTTGGCCGGCGGCTGAGTAAGCGCGGGCGTGAAAGCTTGAAGTCGCTCTGCAGGCTTTAGAGGGAAGCACAGGTGATGAGCACCATCTCGCGGAGGGCGGGCACAGATGTGCAGCGACCAGGTCCTCTACAGGGGGAATGGAGAGATAGCCCTTCTCTGCGGCTCCGTCCACAACGTGAAGCGGGGTGGAAGAATCAGAGCGAGTTCTAGCAGAGAGCGGGGCATTCCAGGACTTCGTGAGTTCCGCGTGCAGTTCAGGCAGGAAGGGCGCGGCCCGCTTAGTGGCGGGAGTCGAACGCTGGCGGAAGTAGCTGCCGTCCATACGGTTGGTGGTCTGCTCGGGGGGAGGGGACCACTCGAGCCCGAGGCGTTCGACGGCCTGTGAAAGGAGGCGCATTAATTCCTCCTCAATACCAGCGCGGGTCCCGGTGGATTCTCGGGCCGAGGAGGCGTGAGAACCGGACCATTCCTCACTGTCTGAAGCGAGAAGCGAACATGTCTCCTTGATGTCCGCGGCGTCATCGGAGGCAACAGAGCGGCCACTCGGCGGCAGCTGTATGTCCGGAAGCGGTGGAGACGGAGAGCGGGAGGCGACAGGCTCCGGGGGGATGAACGCTTCAGGCTGGGGTTCCGGCGGCCTCTGAGAGCGGCGTTTCTTCTTCCGCGGCGAAGTCAGAGGCGGCGCGGAAGCATGTTTAGTGGCCTGAAGTCGAGCCCGCAGGGTCGACAACGGCATGTTTTCGCAGAGCTCGCAGCCGCCGCCGTCGGCGAGGGCGAGCTCGACGTGCTCCAATCCGAGGCAGAGAGCGCAGATGACGTGGCGGTCTCCACTCTCGAGGGGAGCGCGGCAAGTACCGCAGGAAATTTTTAGAGACATCTTGAAAAAGACGCTCAGCTCTTTAGGATACAATATAGGAAGCTTTTGTAAAAAAGGATACAAATCCGTCGGATGGCGCTAGCTCGCAGGACGGCTGAAGGTGGCGAAGACGGCCGGCTTCCTCAGTCTCCCAGATGCTCGCTAAAGTTGCCTTTTCAACGACGGCGGCTTCTCTCAAGATCAGCAGATGCGTGTAGCCTCGCTGAAGAGATGAAAAATCAGAGTTACAGCCTATGACGCCGATATTTATACTCTCTGACCACGCCCTACTCGGTGGGTTCTGACGCAATGAGAGCACGTCACACTCTCATTGGCTGAGAGTTCATTCGCGTCTCCTCATAGGCTTAAGCAGTTCCCTGTGAGCGAACCAATGAGCTGCTAGCTAGCCCGCTCATGGTCTGCTGCAGTTGAACTGCGTTGACAATGGATACAAAATTATAGGATAATTTTTTGGCTTCAATTTCTCATAAAAGATGAATCTTTCCCGTAGCGTAAGCTAGCTTACGCAATACGAGAGAACCTCTCGTAAGAGAACATTATGTGCCTAATATAGACTGAACACGTAATTAGCATGACCATTTTCACAGATTCGCGTTTTTGTAGTTTACATGGAGAGGAGGATAACAGTATCATTTTCAAAAACTTACAGTTTGCATTTTTCAGGCCACCAATTAGAATGTAAATAAATAAATCTTCTTTCTCTAAACCGTAAAAGATTTTTATGCGTTTTGGCCTTTCTTTTACACGACAATGACATTTTAAGAGCCTGAAAATAGGTTTCAAAGTGCAAGTTTCTTAAAAAAATACATTTATCATCTCTGTGTGAACGCATTTGTGGGAAAAAACCCCTGTGACGTCATGCGCATGCGTATTACATGTTCAGTCTACAGGCGCGTAGTGTTTCTTTGCGAAGTGATATCGCCAAACTGGTCTGGGATGAAGAATACACTGTTTTTTTGTTGTTGCCGTATTGATCATTTTGACAATGTCGTCTGAACACAAAAAACGCACAAGTTTTTAGTCCATCGTAGTTGTTTAAATGCCCCCTTGCTTCTTCATGATTGATTCCAGATTGCGATGAACAGGAGACTGACTGTACATTACAATCCACCGTCATCCTGCATCCTGGAGATAAACGTGAAGGGACTGAAACTCACAGTGCAGGATGATTTCGACATGGTAAAACCACAAGCAAGAACATTTGTTTTATGGTCGCCTTTCAGTGTATTTTTGTAATTATCTTAACATTCTGCTTTTTAAAGTTCAAGACTTTCCAAGAAAGTGAGTAATACTGTTTATTTGTTGACTGTTTAGTTAATGAAATGCACAGAAACAGTACCCATGGACTCGGCTAGAAAAGCAGAACCAAACAGATTTGAATTTTAAAAATATTCCATACAATTACGTGTAGCTAGAAAAGACATGGGAATATAGAATCATATAGAACTGAAGCCATTTCAGCATGTGTGTAGGATTACAGGTTCGTGGACATGCAATATAATCGTTTTATAAATTTGTTTCCACAGAGTAGCCAATATAGTCACTTTTTCCATTTGAAAAATGTCTCATTCTGTGGCTACCATCCCAGGAACAAGAAGTAAGTCAATCATTTACCTGCATCCTTTTTGTTCTCACTGACAATGGTGATGGTTTTCTTAATATAGTGTATATAAACTACAGTTCAAAAGTGTGGGGTCAGTAAGGTTTTTTTCAAGGATTAAACATTCAATTGATTAAAAGCATCAGTAAAAACATTTGTAACGTGGCAAAAGATTTCTATCTCAAATAAATTCTGATCTTATGAACTTACATTTTATTCAGGATTCTTTGATGAAAAGAGTTTCCACACCAAAAAAAAAAAAAGAATTTGATGTAGCACAACTGTCTTTAACATTGATAATAATCAGAAATACGTCTTTGAGCAGGAAATCAGCTTTTTAGAATGATTTCTGAAGGATCATGTGACACTGAAGACTGGAGTAATGATGCTGAAAATGTAGCTTTGCATCACAGGAATAAATGACATTATACAATATATTCACATAGAAAACAGTTCTTTTAAATTGTAATAATATTTCACTATTTTTACTGTATTTGTGATGCAGCCTCGGTGAGCATAAGAGGTTTCTTTCAAAAAACTACAAATCTTACCGAACTCAAACTTTTGACCAGTAGGTATTTGTTCTGTGTGTTTTATTTACCAGTCAGTCTATTATCATATGGTACGGTATCTCTGCAGATATTTTGGCTTTATAACAAAACATCCCGCTGATGAGAGATTCGCCTGTCACGTCTTTGTGTCTGAGAACTCCACCAAACCCCTTGCAGAGTCTGTGAGGTCAGTTTTATTTTCCTTTCCTTTATGTTCCTTCTTCTACGACTCGATTTGTTTAACAGTCGCAGTGTATTCTCTGTCTTCATTCACAGGAAAGCATTCCACTTGTACTATAAAGAGTTTGTGGAGGTCTCGTGTCCAACAGAAGACATTTACTTGGAATAATCTCTGATTAAAATGAGCTGCACATAAATGTATAAAACAGCTATGCTAAATGAATATATGAGAAATAATAATATGTGTATATAATCAAAGACTAATTTATCGGACCAAACAAGATGAAGAGACTGACGGTTGTAAGGTGATGCACACGACCTGATTTTGAGTTGGAATTCGTCAGACGACGAAAAATTGTACAGTATAAAAGGCTGAAATTATTTTCATGGATGGATGTTGAGGATTTTGGATGCTTTGGATGAGTGTTTCCCAGCTAACAGGGAACGTTCTCAGAACTTTGGCTAATGTTCTGCCAAGGTTCTCTCAAAGTTATGAACAAACGTTCTTTTAGTAACATTAATAGAATCGGTCAAAGTTGTCTGGTCTTTAATAATGTTCTCAAAATGGCCACATAAAAACATTAGCTATAACAATCTTTTTAGTTGGGCCGTCGTCGAACATTTATTTGAAAAGTTACTACCGTTCAGAGAACAGTCAAAAGTAACGTTCCCTTAACGTTAACATAACCAAGATTTTTTTCTGAATGTTCAGAAATAACGTTTTCATAGCTTAATATGAACGTTAGCAAAAGGTTTTTAGAACTTATTTTTGTCAGCTGGGTTTCATCCGTTGCTCTGCTCTTGCTGCTGCGCTGTGGTTCTGTGTTTGCATCAGGCTAAATAGAGAATATTTTTTCATAGCACAAAATACAGATTATACATTCAAAGTATAACAAATCTTCCATTTCAGCTGTTTGTGATGTCTTGATGTCTGCTGCATTTTACAGGTATACCAGCATTATTCCTTCCTAAAATCTGCCTGTAAAGTGGTTCATAATTTGAAATGGAAAAATAGGGCTCCTTACCCACTTGTTACCTAGTTAGTCACCAAATAAAAGGCATATCCATGAACAGTATATGGCAATTTGATCATATTAACAGAAGTCATTAACTTCAGTATTAAATGTTTCAGTATTCTTTTTTGATCATCCACTCAAAAATTCAGTGAAAATAGTTAACAAAATAATAATAAACTACAGTACCACGGGGTTCCCGTTAAAGCTCGAGTACCTGTGAAGGTATTTTGACGTTGTTTGACGAGATTTTTTGGCTTGTCTTCTGTTTGAGGTCGACACATACCCTTTATTTGAAAAAACTCCTAAGGTATTTCTTGTAAAAGCAAGACCTTATTACATTAATATGTACGAATTATGTGCTCATTAAAAACTTGTTCAACAAGACACGCTTGTATATCACTGGTTTTATTTAGATATACCATGAACTACTTCTAAATATATTTAATGAAAACAATACAATTATAAATAAATATATACATTTTTTTTATATTATCCCCTAACTATGTTTCTGTGCAAGCCTGACTGGCTCAAACTTTTTATTTTTTATTATTTAAAAAAAAAACATGGTGGATCTTTATGTTGGGTTAAAGATATTTGTAAAAAAAAAAAAAAAATTAATAAATTAAACAAATACACAGTAGAAAGATGTCAAAAAATATTTACAAAATATTTGTAAAATCCCCAAATATAATTGACAAACAAAAATACTTTTTTTTTTACGACAATAGTGAAACTAATTTCCATCCCTAGGTTTACCGATAAATGACAAAAAGTCCTCAGTGAATAGTGCAAAATTCAATGTGGCATCTACCACATTTTAATAAATCTGTTCACTCTTCAGAAAGCTGATCACTAGTGATCATCGAATACACACGGTAACAGCAGCACTACATAAAACATTTATTGTGACATACAATAGATACAACCATAGACATCTATGGTTATGCTCAAGACAAAATTTGAAAACTTTATTTACATGGTCTTAAGCGTGAAACCTGAACAATCATTCCTGATTCACAGAAATGGCATGTTTTTTCTTGCAAATGCAACGGGTTAAAACAGTCTTGGTAATACATCAATGGTGTTGATCCTAAGTATGGTCTGGGGTTGAATAATGACTGTAAAAAAAGAAGAGAAAAGTTAAATTAATGCACTGGTGAAAATATCAAACAATAGACTAAAAATCTATTTGAGTGAATATTTTGCATTTAAAATCCTGCATACTTCTCTTTTTTTGGAATCGATGCCTCTTCCAGAATCTCATGTGAACCATCGGCCAAGACTCAGTCTTCTCAATGACTGTAGCGTGAACTTGAACTAAATCACAGCTGAGGACCAAAAGAACAGACGTAGACTGAGACAAGTGTAGACCTCTGATGTGATCAAAGTGGTCATTACTTCAGTATTCCTCAGGGTTTCATAGAGGTAGAGATTTAAGAGCTTTTTAAGACCAGGTAATGAAAATCTAAAGGCCAATTCACACCGCACCGACAGGGCAACAGACACTTCGACAAACCTGTATGCATTTCTTTCTTCTGCTGAACACATACAATGTTTTGAAGACCCTATTGACTTCCATAGTATGGGTCAAAGTCTACGGGGTCCATCAACTCTTTGGTTACTGACATTCTTCAAAAATAGATTTTTTATTCAGCAGTAGAAAGAAATTCATACAGGTTTGGAACAACTTGAGGGTGAGTAAATTACATCATTTTCGGGTGAACCGTCCCTTGAAGGGAACACAAGATGTCAAAATGTACAAGTCTATTAGGGCCCTATAATTTCCGCGATCACGGAATCGCGGAATTGGCCAATTAACGCGGAATCTAGTGTTAACGCGGAATTTCGCGGAATTGTACATATTTGGAATGAAATTCTGTTTTTGTGTGGAAGAAGAACGTATGTCTGGGGAAAATGCATACCGGGGGAAGCAAATCTGGCTCTCCACAGCTGCTTTCGTCGGCGAAAAAGTTAAGAAACTCGACGTTAAGCCATCAGTGCCGAGCCGAGCAGTTCGCACGTGACTCGCAAGTGTTTCCCACACATAGACTAATTCTATCTAGAAACAACACCGGCCGCCACATAGGCTATTGCGTTTCGTTCATTTATTTTAACGCATTCAGTTACATTTCCTTTCCCTGCTCTCCCTCCGTTTCTGTCTCTCATGTCTCTCTCTCTCTCTCTCTCACACACACACACACACACACACACACACACATAAACACACACACCCCATCCCCTCCGTGCACACCGCGTCTGTCTATGAGGCGCCGGACTGGACAAAAGCGAAGCGACACAGTGCTAGATAGTGCGCGAGAGAGACCGAGTGTTTCCGAGAGCGCGCTCGATAGTACGCGAGAGAGACCGAGTGTGTCCGAGAGCGCGCTCGACAGAGAAACAGAGAGTGTGACTTATTTAAACTAATATAATTTGTTTTACTGGACAGTTTAAAGCTCATAACCATATTTTGTTGTTATTTGAAACTACTTAGAGTGCAGTGTTATTGCATCATGCAGCATTTGTGCTGAAAAGTAAGAGTAAATGTCATTACCTCAAATTTAAGGTCATTCCTATTTTATTTGTGTACATTTTAATCATTAACAGCACACTATTTTTGACTAAAATAACGACTAAAAATTGAATTCCCCAAAATTAAAACGGAAAAAACGGAATTTGCAAAAATTAAAACGGAAAAAACGGAATTTAGGAAAAAATAAAACGGAATTTGGGAAAAAATAAAACGGATTTTATAGGGCCCTAGTCTATGTAGAAACACAATTAGTCGTATTAGCAAAACTCAATTTCAAAATACAACTTCTGATCTCAATTAAATTCATTTTACAAACAAAACAAACTAACTTCCGATAACACTGCAAAAAATGTGTTCTTGATGTTCTCTTGATGAAATCTTGTCGTTTTCTAGTGCAAATACTAAATTATATAAGAAAAGTCTCGTTTTCTGTGAAATTGATCAAAATTAAGTGAGTTTATGATTAAAGAACAAATATCTGCCTTAAAAATCAACTTAATTCAAAGGAAAAATGAGTTAATTCTCCACTGACTTTATATCTTAATTTTGCATCTCAAGTACACTTAGATCGTTGTATTGGAAAACAGGACAAAAATACTGAGGAAGATATTCATTTCCTTGCAGTGCATGCAACATTAAATGCAATGACTTTATGAATTTAAGAGTTTCTGCAATAATTTATGACCTTTTTAAGGCCTTAATTTGTAGAATGGCGAATTAAAGAGTTTTTAAGAGCCGCAGAAACCCTGTTCCAGGTGTAATACAACATAAGCTCTATTGACAGAATATGGATCGTGCAGTTCATTACCACAGAAAATAATAAATGTAAATAAAAAAAATGAAAACAAAAATGTGTTAGGCAGTTAATGTACAGTGGTGGGAAAAAGTGTCATCAGATCTTCAACCCAAACATGAATGAATAAAAGTGACCCTTCAAGAGAAAAAGAATTATGCTAATAATAAAAGAAATTCACTATCGTTCAAAAGTTTAGGGTCGGTAAGATTTGTTGATGTTTTTGAATAAAGTCTCTTGTGCTCAGCATGGCTGCATTTATTTGATCAAAAATACAGAAAAAAATGATATTACAATTGAATATAACTTTTTTTTTATTGTAATTTATTTTAAAATGTAATTTATCCCTGTGATGCAAAGTTGAATTTTCATCATATAACTCAGTCTTCAGTGTCACATGATGCTGATTTACTGCTTTAAAACATTTCTGATTATCAATGTTGAAAACAGTTGTGTGGCTGTTCAAAAGTTTGGGATCAGTAGCCTTTTCTTTTTTTTTCTTTTTTTTAAATAAATTAATACTTTTATTCAGAAAAGTATTTCTGCAGACATTTTTGTTTTGTTCATAATGCTGTAAACATTTTAAATTTATTAGAAGATGACTGACTGTACAAACTTCCTATTTGTTTTAAACTAGAAATACATTTTATTTTATATCTTACCTAAGAAGTGGCTTTCCAATAAGAGTGAAATCACTTCCTCCAACTAATAATACCTGCAAAAAAGAAGCATTAGCACTATGAAAACATCCGATTACCATAGAAATATTGTGTTCTGTGCTGCATGTAAATTAAAGTTAACAAAAACTAAATTAAGGAAAGAAATACATTTAGGAGGAATGGCATTTTGTCTTCCATAAAATGTGTGGGTTTTGAGAAATGCTAGTAAAAGAATTGTCAAAGTTTGATTTTAGTTTGGATTTTATAGCTATAGGCTACTGTAGATTTAAAGAGGACATATTATACGAAGTCTGGAGTCTTTAGGGACTACTAGAAAAGGTTTTTATCCAAAGAATGTCCAATGGAAGACTAATAATTATCTGTGCATCTCTAGTTCAATAAGCTGCACAGAAATCCATGTAAATCTTATATCTGAATATCTGAATGCAGTGCATGAGCTCGAACCTTTTCCATTCTTATCCTGTCGCCACATGCTGCATCGATGTGGTTTTCGATGAGGATCAGGTCTTCATTGGTCACCTTCCACTGATGGCCAGCAAAATGAACTACAGCAAACAAACGTCCATACTCGCCCTTCTCGATCAGGCCCTTTACCTTTGCTACAACCACTGTGAAAATAAGGTGGAAGAGGAAATGAATGGAAATCACATTCCATCTTAATCACGGTCTCTGAAATTAGTTTTATTCATTAAGGATGCTGTAAATTGATCAAAGGTGACCGACAGTAAAGACATTTATAATGTTTTACAAAAGATTTCTATTTCAAATTAACACTGTTCTTTTGAACAGTCTATTCATTAATGATTCCTGGAAAAAAAATGTATCATGGTGTTAAATGTATTATGGCAAACATATGAATTGAGTGGTATAGTTAGAATTTTCGGTAGAGATACGATCACTTTCTATGATGAACAGATTGAATTTAGGCTTTTATTCACATCTAAACATTCTTCAACTCACACATCAGTCGTGGTAAACACAAGCTCAAGCATGTTTGCTTGACGTGTGAGAACCAATGAGCTTTGTCTCGTGTGTTATTCATGTGCGCTTGAACTTCTGTCTGGTTAATGTTTATATGTGAATTAAAGCCTAAATTCAATCTGTTCCTCATTTAAAGCGATCGAGTCTCTTCAGAACATTTGGAATAAACCACTCAATTCACATGGGTTAGATAGATTTACGATCTTAATGAACTTTTTGAAGCGTAAACGTTCCAGTTTGCGTAGCTGTCGATGGAGGGACAGAAATCTCTCAGATTTCATAAAAATTTTTTAAATAAAAATAAATTAATTTGCGTTCCGAAGATTGAACGAAAGTCTTACGGGTTTGGAACTTAATAGGGTGAGAAATTAATAACAGAAGTTTTTCATTTTAAGTAACTAACCCTTTTACGGACATTTTAAAGTGTTTATTAAGATACATTAAAAGCATCACTGCACTCCTAAATATAAATGAGAAGAATCCATCATTTTGTTAAGTGCATCAACAATCAACAAATTCAACTTTCACAGTTGAGTTCAGACCAGCCCACTTGCCTTGATGCTTTTTCCCCTCTTCTTCAGGATCAAACACTGGTAGCTCAGGCCACGGCGGTCTGGAGAGTGATGTCGGTGGTACATAACTGAAAGCACAATCCACTAGGTTAGGCCTCCTGATGTCACTGTAGTGCACATACTGTACAGCATCATTCAAAACACAACCACGTAACATGGCCGAGTACGAAAGATACATAACATGAATTACACTTGAATAAGATACACGTCAACCTGAAGAATATTATGCTATTTATCAAAATATCTCAAAGAATATTTTCATTTTGTTTGACTTGTTGATTAAGTTGAATAGCCCTGACTTGTGTAATGCAGACTATTTTTTTGTCTGAATTTTTTTTTTTTTTACATTAACAGATAACAGGATCATTTAGAGTGATATGATCATCTTAGAGCAAACAGCAGTGCATAAGTAAAAAATAAACAAAATAAAAAAAATTATATATATATATATCCATTTTAAAGAAATCAATTTGGAAGAAATAGGCTACAGTGGGTACTGAAGGTACATTTGATTCATCATTTTCTGCTGCATCATTTAGAGACCTAAGAAGTTTAGAGACCTAAGAAGACATGCACACTGGAAGATGTTTACCTTTCAGGATAAATGATGGTTGCCGAGCTTTGAAAGCGGGTCAGTGCAGGAACCAAACCACCTGTAAGTTACAGTAACTATTTAGCCAGTTATACAGCGAAAACATTGACACAGGATGTAGATACACACTTTAAGATCATATGCTATATGCACATCTATACTATATGCATTTTTTTTTTTAACTAGAAATGTCTCCTGTTTTCTTCTATGATACCATATTAGCAGGGACGTGCACAGGAATTTTGAGGGGCAGTTGCTCTGACCTGAAAAAAGGGCAACCCCCCACAAAAAAAAAAAAAAAAAACTCACGGGCTATATGAAGGACTGAGAATGGGTCTTTATTAAAATATATATACACAAAGACGTAAAAAACTGAAATACAGCAATCACCTTAACTACTACTAATAATAACACAGAAAAATATGACTTCCCTACATCAATATCCCTATCAATATCCTATCAAGTCACTGATAGGTTTCTCCAAATTTACATACTAAACAACATGCAAAACTTCAAAGGAGAAGCCGCCTATACGCCTTATTCACGCCAGCGCCATCTTTGATTTTTAATGAGAATGAAAGCGAGGCTGTGAGGGATAGACATGCATCTCTTCAATGGGCTGTACTGTTATTGAATGTGTTTTCGTTTTGTTCTGCTCATGAAACACTGGAAAAAATATCTTTCCAAGAAATTTCAGTTGACAAAAAACTCCCGACAATATAAGCTGTGGAAAATTATAAGTAATCTAGGAGCTTTATTCAGCTTTTTACAGCGGATGCCATTGGAAACACGGCAAGTCTATCCCTCACAGCCTCACTTTCATACCTGTCATGGCGCTGGTCTGAATAAGGTCTATTAGGGGCCATTTCAACAAAAATGAAGAAAAGAAAAAAACATTTAATTTGTCTTGCTACACTGCAGCATAATAAAATGGTCTCACACTCCAGTAAAATTTCTGTGAATTGAATTAATCTTGCACTTGTTCATATTTTTTGTATTATGTCTGAATATATTCAGTTGAATTTTGCCCATACAAATTGCCTTATCTGGCCGAGTTTATGTCCAAACTCAATGACTCATATTATGGTCTTATTTATAAAGATTGCAAAATGTCAGAGATGACCGGTTTATGATATACAACTTTGTAAACCGTATACAAAATGTATACGATGCCACCAATACATACAATATGTTAAATGCCACCAAAATACACATGAGAAAAAGAGTTCCTCATATTATTGTTTATTGTTTTTTTAATTATTTTTTAATTATTCTGTATTTTTTTTAAATTTGAAAATAAATAATCTGGATTGAATTGACAGATGGGCGAAAACTCGCTTCTAATAAAATAAATAAATAAACGCTTAGATTTCGGGAAAAAATACAATCCTTTTTTAACCTTTTGGCTTCCCGTACATTCAGTTGTGCTTCTTCCTTGTATTCAGTTCTGATGGTACGTATGGTAACCAACTCGGCAACTACGCATGATTTGTAGTAGGATTGCGTAAAGGGAACACGAATTCGGGTAGGGAAACGGATCGACTGCTTCACCGGTCGCGTGCAGCGCTGCAGACACGGAAACAGACTTTCACTCTCGGTGCCCGAATGGAAGTGAATGAGGCTTTGCTTTTTTTTTATTTATTTTTTATCTAGGCCTACGTGAAATTCTGCATCTATTGGACAATTTATTTATTTATTTATTTCCCCCCTCGGAAGGGCAACGTGAGTCGAGAAGGGCAATGGGCAGTTGCCCGGGCAACCTGAGCAACCCCCCTGTGCACGTCCCTGCATATTAGTGATATTGATACCCTTTTAGTGTAAACATACTGTTATGTACAGTGTACACACACATATGAATCGCATCTGATAATAACACTGCATGCATGGTACCAAGCTTTAAATCTCCTAAAATGAGCTCAAGCCTGCATTTATTTGATCAAAAATATAGAAAACAGTAATATTGTGAAATATTATTACAATAATATATTAAAATAATGGTTTTCTATTTGAATATACTTTAAAACTGAATTAATTTCTATGAACTTCAGAATTTTCATTAGCTATTACTCCAGACTCACATTATCCTTTGGTTATTATTCTAATATACCGATTTGACAGTTGAATATAAACCTTTACTATCACTTTTTTTAAATTCAACTTTGCATCACAGAAATAAATAATATTTTAAAGTATATATATAAAAAACATTTTTTTTAAAATCGTGATATTTGCCAATATCACAGTTTTTCCCCCTCTATTTTTGATCAAATAAATGTAGGCTTGAGACTTAATTCTTCAAATCAATTAAAAATAGTAGGCCTAATGTTTCCAAACTTTTGACCAGTACTATAATGTTACTGAATATATATATATATATATATATATATATATATATACACACACACACACACATATGTATACCTGTGTGTGTATGTATAAGTTATGTGTTTGTGTGTTATCAGATGCAAATCATACTGTTGTACTAATATATTACTGTTGTTGACATGTCTCCATAATAATTCGCTTTTAATAAAAAATACGTTTAAATGTTTTTACTCCCCCAAAAAAAAGTTTAAACTGACAACGAACTGAAGAAACAACAATGCACATGACACATTGCATGGACATTAATAACAACAAAATATTTGTGCTGACAATTGATCTTGATGTATAAAAGCATACAGACGTTTGGTCGTGGCTCGTGATAAATGCGCTCCAGCGGTCCTGAGAAGCCGCAGCATCCCCGCGATATTCCCTCGATTCAAAGTCATCGCCATGGCGAGAAACTGAGTTCCGGAAGCACAATGTGAGGGATGAAAATACATTCCTCCAAAAACATAAGCAGGACACAAAGGTTCCTAGCTACAAAACAAAGAGGAGAGTTTCCGCGAATTCCGCCACCCATAGGACCGGAGTGTGAAGAGCTTGAAGAGACAAACAATCCAGGCTCTTTCAAATAAGCCTAATTTATTAACATACCTTTTGTGCTGTTACCTAAAATAACCCGGCGTGAAATAATGTTTAAATAATGAAAATACTTATTTCAAACGATCTGTATTAATTGAAATATTTCCTTTGCAAAACAGTTTATCCATAGGCTAGCCTAAATATCGCTTCTGGATAGCCTATCTGTATTTTCGTTTTTTTCACAGTTGCTTTCCAAGTATGTGCGCATAACGGTTTAAACATACAGTGCTGAATAATAATAATTTATATGTATTTAGTAGTAACACTTTAACTAATGTTAACTAATGAACCTTATTGTAAACTAATGTATTTACTAACGTTGACAAAGATTATCTGTAACAAATGTATTACTCATGGTTAGTTTATTAAAATCTTGTTAACATTAGTTAATGCACTGTGAACTAACATGAACAAAAAATGAACAGCTGTATTTTTATTAAGTATTAGTAAATGTTGAAATTAACACAGGTCAATAAAGGCTGATTAAGTGCAGTTCATTATTAGTTCATACTAACTAATTTAGTTAACTAATGAACCTTGTAAAGTGCTACCCATTTAATATTAATAATGCTTTACAAGTAGAGAATGAAAACTTCTAAGAGCCAGATCATTTTTGCAGATATGTAGCAAATACGTTGAATGAATCCTTGAATAAGGATAAATATTGTAGTGAAGTTTTTCCTTGTAGAAAAGTTAGAAGCTCAAAACCAGGAGACGGGGGAAGTTTTCCAAGCAGAAGTTCTTTTATTGCTCGTCGCTGTAGTCATACCAACATCGTCTGACTAAGATAATTTTACATTCTTAGTTTATACTTTCCAAAGAGGGTGGGATTACCTAAAGGAGGAGTCATTCTGAACAATGCATGTAAATGATTCATGAGTCAGCTGTTTACCTGAGTTCATCAGGATGACAGTGTCAGGCCTGATGATGGTGATCCAATCAGCCTGATCAGATCACTCTAACATTACCACTATCATAGAGACAAAGGGCCCAGCTGTACTCAGAGAAGTGACCAAAGGTTATAGTCATAGTGTGCACTTTCTCAGTTAAAAATACTGTTAAACCTTTATGTAACATTTAATAAATTTGTTTTCCTTCAATATCATAACTGCAGGGAAGCTTGTTCCGCCACTGAAAAAAAAAAGGTAAATGTGACTTTTATACCACAACTGACTTTATAACTCAAAATTGTAAAAAAAAATAAAAAAAATAGTCAAAACTGCGAGGTAAAAAGTCTCAAATTAGCTTTTTATTTTTAATTCCGTGGCGGAAATAAGCTGCCATATTACACGTAAAAATAGAAAAACATAATTCTATTTAAATGTCAGGTCAAAGTATCAACCAAAATAAATGTTTTATATAGGTGATAAACTGAAACAGCACAGTTCGACACAAGACAGAGGAAACCATTGTTCTGTAATACATCAATATTTTATTTTTGTGACACAGAAACTCCTGAACTTCAACACCTCTGCAGATTCATTTACTCATCAGTGTTACGTTCCATACGCGCAGAGGTAAGACTGGATAAAGTTAACGCAGTCATAAATAATTGTAATAAATATCAAGTAAATGTACAACACATATTTCACTGCATTCAGCTTTTTGTGCGGATGTCTTTTCATAGACTTCACCTATTCCTCTCCAAAAAGACAGCAAGAAAAATGAAGAGACTACCTTTGATAGCAGCAGTTAACCATTTCAAAATTAATATAATAATAATAATAAAAAAAATATATATACACGCACACCCACAAAACCCTATCATAGTGCTGAAATGCAGATATTTTCAATGAAGTACATCTATAGTAGCATCAAGTGTGTTTGTAATGATGGCTATATATTACAGAACTCATAACGCAATTAAATGGTTCACTAGAAATGTTACAACTGATTTCCAAGAAAGAATAGGAAATCCTATAAAGAACATCCAATTTATATTTCAATTTCCAAACAGTATTATCTTTAAAGACACAGAAAAGAGATTTAAAAAAAATTAAAACAGCTTTTTTAAAAAACATTTTCTCTTTGGGAGGGGAGGGGGTAATATATAGACCTTCAAAAAAAAACCTGCCAAACTAAAGCAACTCGACTGTAAATGTTGGGTATCTTCAATAGACATTTTCATGCGCTAGAGTATTGGGTGCAAAATCATCCCTCAAAAGCAATAAAACTAGGTAGACTGCAACAGTGCCATTGGGTAATGTTGTTGGCAAACTAAAAGTATGTAAGAAATGAATGTCGTTTTGGCAAACAAGACCATAAACTTAGCACCACTCCAAACCAAAGAGCATGGCAGGTAGGATCTTGCATTCAGTTTACAGCAATCCGCATCGGAAACCACTTGAAAATGAAAATGGATACAATTCACTGCTCTTTATATTACTATATAGCTTGTTTCTGAACATGACTTACCTCAGATACAGACCTTAACAGCATATGCACCTTTAATAATATAGGCAGATATTTGTGTCATAAAGCAATCTTGCCATTTATAGTTCAGATTCTTAAATATGCTCGACCACATGCTTACTTTTAGTCTCTGGACAGAGCCAGTAGCATCAATATTTCCATGAAATATTTTAATCTTCGGGGGCATAAACCCTTTCAAGCCTCTAAATGGGTTAATCTCACAAAATCTGTCAAGAACATATTCTCGCATAAAGAAAATGGAGCATAATTTAAGACCATTGTTGTTGTTTTGCCATTAAATTCATGAGGATTGATTAATTGCAACACCAAAGTGTCTGGTGCATTGCCTGGTCAATGCTTTTAATTTAAAACAACAACAAAAAACTAATTTGCTTATGGTAACGCGAATTGGAGAAAAGGGAAAAAAAAAGAGAGGGAAATATAAAAAAGGCACAAGGTAAAGACAAAAAATACCAAACAAAAATAAAATGGTAATGAGAATTGAAGGAATAAAACAAAACTTGATTATTGAGAATGGGGAGGAAAATAACAAGTTCATTAGGTTAATGGGAGCACGGGGAGACAATAAAGAAAAAAAAAATACATTATATATATATATATTTATCATACTTTATCACCAATTATTTATTTTTTCATTGTCCCCCATTCTCAATCTAATGATCTTATCTAATCTCATTAGATTAATGAGAATGGGGGACAATGAAAAAATAAAGAAAAACATTCTCAGATGAATGAGAATTGGAGGTTGATGTGGAGTGGGACAAATACAAAAAATAAAATAAAATAAAAAATATCTTCATGCTAATTCTAATTTTGACCTGGATATGTTCTTGACCGTTTTCATGAGATGCACCCAAAATGGTGTTATCGAAAGATGCAAGTATAACTTTGAGCCGCATGTTAAAGACCTTTGCAAGGCTAAAATCAGCATCTCTCTAAATGAATGTGTCAACAATCACTGTCACTAACAGAGAGAAGGCAGTGGTTGAGGCACACAGGGAATGCTAAGATGACAGACTGGTTAAATGAGAGGAAGAAAGAGATTAAATGTTTAAAAAGGGAGAAAAGCCGTTGCAGTGCCACTTCTTTCAAATTTGTTGATGGACAGCATATGTACATCATTTTATAAAAGTGTGGCTTACTCTCTGCCAGCACAAGCTGCTGTCAAACTCACTGCCCTCCACGCGAAAGCGCTAGTCTTTGTAAAGGCAAATTGGTCTGGGCTGTTCAAGTTCCTTCATGACTGTTTGGTTTTCCTTTCTTGAAAAAGAACTAAGGACTGATGTAATCACTTAAGGTTGCGTGGTGACCGTCTCAGACGTGGCCGACGGGGATTCTGAGAAATCACAGCAGGGTTGACTAGCATGTGAAGTTTAACCGCTGAGAGGATCTTCGCGATAGTGAATAGCATAGCGCAACTTCTCCAGCATGACGTCAAGGGAAGAGTACTGGGGCAGCTTGACCATGAACATGCAGGTCTCCACACGAATGTAACGCAAATCCGGCGAGCCTACGACAGATTGAAAAAGCAAACAGTTAAAAAACACTTTTCATACTTTTTTTTGTATTTCATGGGGAAATACTGTGATATTAATCAGGGTGAGGATCAATGGCTTGAGCAAACACTTCCTTTGCGATCACTGCAAAACCTTCAAAAACAGTCTCTCAAAAGTAAGTTTTGTGCAGGGTTAGAAGCATTTCATATTTAAAGGAACACTCCACTTTTTTTTGGAAATACGCTCATTTTCCAACTCCCCTTGAGTTAAACAATGGAGTTTAACCGTTTTCAAATCCATTCTGCCGATCTCCGGGTCTGGCAGTAGCACTTTTAGCATAGATTATTGAATCTGATTAGACCGTTAGCATCTCTCTCAAAAAAAATGACCAAAGAGTTTTGATATTTTTCCTATTTAAACCTCGACTCTTCTGTAGTTACATCGTGTACTAAGACCGACGGAAAATGAAAAGTTGCGATTTTATAGGACAATATGGCTTTGAACTATATTCTCATCCCTGCGTAATAATTAAGGAACTTTGCTGCAGTACCATTGGGTGCTGCAATGATATTACACAGCGCCTGAAACTTAGTGCCAGTCACGTTGGAAGTTATATAGCTGGGGACTATTTTCAGGCACTGCATATAATAACAGACTGAAAAGTGCATGTTGGAAACGAAACTACTTGTAGCAAATCTTAATTTCAGCTCCAGAGGCTTCCTCAGTGCTTCAAACAATGGCGTCTGTTTTTCTGTATCAACTGACCGTTCGCAAAGACCCGCCCCCCTTACTTACTGTCGCTATGTCCGACAAGCTAGGCCGCTCTCACGCCACACCATGTTCTCACGCAGTGAAAAATACATCGCGGAGCAGAGAGGAGACTGACAACACGCTGACAGACCAGATTACTTTTCAGTTACTTTTGATATTAAACATTAAACAAAGTCTCACCTTTAAAATTTGGTCATTTTTTTAAAGAAATTTAAACAATAAATACCGTTTTGTGGCACTTTAATGTGTCGAGACAGATCGCTGTAGAGCATCAGTTAAAGCTGCTCGTGATCCGATCATCTCTTCCTTCTAGTTCATTTATAGCATCAAATAAACATGAATGAACATAAGAAGGAATGTTGTTTTAACCGCGGAAAGGCGTCAGCACATTCCGTTTTTCAAGTTCAAATCCTACCATGTTAATCTACTAACTCTCCTGACTGCTTTGTTGGACAAAATGGCGGATGCCGAAGTATGATTGGTCAGATTTTGGAGAAACCTTTTGTTCATTATGATACCATTTGTGCCCCAAGCCTTTGTTTATTTCTCACACATGACCTCTCTGCAATCCAATTGATGGACATCCGTCACAGCGATGGAAAACCTTAATTCCTTTTTGGGACACTTACCCACAGCCCCATCTGGAGGGGCGATCTTCATGGGATAGGGGGGCACGTGAGCGGTGTCCGGACCGCCATCTTTACAGGGGCAGGTGAAGGGTATACGCTCCTGGTTGCAAGCAAACTTGATGAACTTGCTGAGCTCCTCCTGCGTGAACATCTCGAGTGCGGACCAGAAGAACTCAATGTGCTGGTCAGTCTCCATCAGTCCTACCTGGTACATCGTGTGAGCCTAGATGAACGTGATGAGGAGAATGGGTTTGGTGAGTAAAGTAGTCACAGGTGTTTGTTTATATTACACATAGTTGTTTGTTTGTAGTATACAAATTGGAATTCTGCAGTGAAATATTTCTGTGTAATGAGTGTAAGTTATCATCCCAAATTAGTTTCTATATAGCTGGGTTAGTTTGGTCTCTGCACTCTCTCTCTCTCTCTCTCTCTCTCTCTCTTCTAACATGATTTATGCACAAATCAATATTTCATGTCTAATGTTTATTTGGTGACCATGTAATTTGGATAATGTACCGTCAAATGGCCGCAAAATAAATCCCTTCAGGGTGACAAGACTGGGTTAATTTCCTGATTAGAGGTCGACCGATTCATCGGTTTTGCCGATATATCGCTGCCGATAGCTGATTGGTGGAACTATCGTTATCGGCAAAAATCCACACCGATAGTTTTTCCGGGTTGCGTCCGTTGCTGGAGTGGCTGAGAAGTGTGCGCAGTCATTACACAGTACGAGAGCACTGAAGAGACTGCTGGCATTATACAGAGCGAGCGCGCCCTCTAGAGGACAAACTATCACTGGCTGAGCACGGAGAGCGCTGACACTTCAGATGCGCATTTAATACACAGACAGCAAAATGGTATGAATACAGAACACTAAAGTACATTGCCATATCACTATAAAAGTTATTAATTTGTTGACTAGATGCTGCATCAGCAGAGAAAGAACAGAAGTTTGCCGTCGAGTCTGAGAGGAATAACATTAGTAACGGCTAACTCAAGCGATTAAAGCAATGTGACAAAAACACACGCAGACCTGACCCAAATGTTTTATGTCGCAATTGTTACCATCTATTTGCATTACTTTATATTCAGCTGGTCACTATTATGCATTCATTAGCCAGCGAAGTTGTATATTTAAAGCTAGTGACGTGATTGCTTTCTCAACATTGATATGTTCATGCAGACGAAAGAAACAAACAAATGAGAAACGCAATCGGTTTCAGTTCTTTTTTTATCACTACAATACATATTGTTATTTTGATTAGATCGTCATCAAGTATTCTAAAATTTAAGCAAATAAAGTGAGAGACTGTACATGTGATATAGGTCTACATTTATGTAATTTTAATGCTCTGGCCTTTGCAGATATTTAAATATGGCCATCTTCTTTAAGCATGAATCATATGAAATGGTAACACTTCACAATAAGATTACAATTTTAGCATTAAATATGGTTAATAAATGTTGTAGAAGTATCATTCATTGTTAGTTTTTTTAATTTCAACATTTACTTATACATTTTAAATTAAGGTAATAACAGATAAAATAAATTTTTTAACTCAGTTAATGTACTATGAACAAGAATGATCAAGGTACAATTGTATTGCTCAAATATTCATACATGCAGTAAAAACATATATTGCATAATGCATATAGTTCATAAAAGCTAGCTAATACATCCTAGTTAACAAATGGGACATGCAAAGTGCTACCTATGAAATGTACATAGGCTATGTTTCTAGGTTATAGCTAAAAAAATTAAAAATAAAAATTTGAACATGTGTTCATTAGAAAACATAAATGTTTCAATTATTTTCTGTAGAGTTCGTTCTGTACAACTTCTCATCTTAATATATTCATATTTATATATTTATTTCATTTAGTACGTTTCAGTTCAGCACTGTTTTTCTTGGAGTGTTATGTTTGTTTTTAATCCCAGTATCCATTTAAAAAAATATCGGTTGAATAATCGGTTATCGGCATGTACGGTCAAACCTAAATATCGGTAAAATCCACTATCGGTCGACCTCTATTCATGACAATTACTACTGAATTGTCACAAGGTCTTCTTTAGTTCAAGTCATCGTCTTGTTTTGTTTACTTTGGATTATGCAAATAAACTGCACATGGGTCACATCTCAACTCACCTACAGTGGACTAACGTTACACTTTACATTTACACATCAAATTAAGTGTACTTCTTTAAAGCATCCCAAAAGATTATTAAAACAATGGTTTAAATCTACTTTTACTGTAAACTTTTAAATTTGACAATATACACTTATAAAAATTCAAAAGTGTGTTAAGTAACAGAGTCAAGAAAGTGTAATCTTTTTAAGTGGCCTTTTAATTTGTTAAAGGTGCAAAGCGCAAGTCTCTGAGTTTTTGCAGAACTACGCCCCCTCTGGCGACAAGCGAAACTGCAACCAGAGTGGTGGCACTAGACAAAAATTTTCTTTTCTTTACGTGGAGTTTGCGTTGGGGTTTGGAATGGACTACAAGCCGGTCTCTTTGAATCCATCTTCTACCTTTGACGCACGAGTTGTCTTCGCTGATGCGGAGAATGGCGGCTTAAACACAAACCTGCGAGACATAGCCTGGTGAGCGTGAACGCGTATGACGTCACGCCCAGTCTCAAATTCGAGCCCGAATCCCTCTTATTTATTTTACTGTACAGGATTATAGAGGCAATCTCAGTGAGCAGAGAAGGGCTCATTCAGCCCATCAGGCAGTTCTTTAAGCATGTATAGGATAGAAAAACAGGTATTTTTAACATGAAAAGTTGCGCACTGCACTTTTAATATTATAATATCGGTGAGAACAGCTTATTAAAAACAAAATGAAGATTTGATGTACACTACAAGTGCACATTCACTACAATTAAGCACACTTCTCAAGTCTAAGATAAAGGCAAGAGGGTTAAATAAAAGAAGTAGAGGAGATGAGTTCAGTGGTTCACCTTGAGGAACTCCAGGTTGATGTCGGGCAGGCCGCAGGTGCGCAGCTCCACCTCTGCAGGGCTCAGTAAGGTCAGTAGCTGCAGGGGTATGATGGAGCCCAGACCAGCACGCACAGCCGACATGCACTCCACATTCTGCAGCTCTCGCAGGCGTAACTCGCGCACCGCTCGCACGTACACCTCTTTATTCTCCCAGCTGAACAAACACACATATCGTATACGAATGACATATTTTGCTCGATCTGTTAACTTTCCATCACATTCAAGAAGCATTTAACGTTTCTAGATTAGGGAATCCCTACAATGAAACATCCAGTTTTTGGGTCTAATACAATAGAAATGTAAGCTTCGTGCACAGTATTATATAAATCGGTCAATGGCTCCTACCTGACAGCAATGTCACGACCACCATGGCACAGCTCTACCTCCTCTCCAGTCATAGTGATGTAGGTGAATGTGCAGCAGGGGCGGCTTGGTGAATCAGGACTCTCACCCAAGTGGCTCTGTGACGATACATCAGCACACAGCGCTTCCAGCTCCGCCTCATCCGCCAACTGTGAGGACGAGAGAAGGCAAAGGGTTCAGCGTTTAAGCGGAAGATGAAAACTAAGTACTTATTACGGAAATAATCTTTGAAAGAATAAAGCAAGGTAAAAACTAAATGTATTGTTTTCAGACAATTAACTGCATAATAAGTGCAATTAAATAAACATGTATTATAAGCCCTATCTAGGCGGTAATTGTTTCTCATAGGGCCGTAAGGTATTTTCAACATTTACAGGGGCTAGTCTGTGATTTATATTGCCGTCCGAATTCAGAACGTCAGTGTTTTTCTCCCACCACACGCGTAAAAATTCCCGGCAAACGCCTAGGTCGTGTGGTAATTTAATAGGTGTCTAAATCCACATTTCTTAGTTTACAAGTGGAGATTAATTCATTTTCAAAACAGTACAATAATGGTTGCGCTTTACTGCATTTTGCATGCATTCTAAATATATACACTTTTATTACTGAAATGCTGCGAAGTATTTAGAAAAACAATATTTTATCACCGGTCCACCTCAGCGAAATGAGAAAAAAGCAAGTAAACATTTGAAAAGGGCCAGTACAGCAATACAATTTTAAAATGTATTATATACATTAAAAAATACAAACTAAGCAGCTTTATCTTTACCTCATGTAAATAAGAGGCTGCATTAACTTATTTACGTTAATTTCCGTATTGTTAAAAATGACATCCATCATTTTGAGATAAAATTTGTATTTAAATTAAAACTAACTTTAGTCTAAATGCATATTAAATGCAATTAGTTGAAAATGAAGTGCACTTTTATTTAATTAATATATTATCTGCAAGTAGTTTTTTTAAAACTCCTTTTATTATTTTAAAGGGTATACCTATGGATAAATGCAGAAACTATGATATTGGGATAGTAAAAACTCGCTCCAGAGATGAAAAAAAAAATAAAGCAGCATTTAATTGCTTCATTTAAAAGCAATTAAATGCTATTCATTATATAATATGAATTATAATTTACATTCTCAAACTTCTTAATGTGGCTGTATGTGAGCAGGTCCGCTTCTCGAAAGTCAGATTCTGGGTCCAGTGCCTCACCGACCAGACCCTTCCAGAAGGAGCCGAGCAGATCCAAAGGCAGAGGAACATCTGCCCGGATAGCAATACCAAGCAGCTGGCCAAAGAAATTCAGTAGCTGCTCTTCGGCATAAGTGATGGGGCACGGTGTCAGAATGTACTTCCCCTGAAACACACCCACAACAAAAGTCGAGCTCACATGTACCACAGGATGTAGCACAATCCAACAGTTGGTTTTGAAATCCAACAGATCAAACATGCAAGCAAACCTTATTGCGATTTGCTGCAGCACTGGGGCAAGGGAGGAGCAGTGAGAGCGCTGAACTTTGCAGCTCCTTACAGACTTGCCACAAGAAATGCCTGAATGATCCACCTGAGCAAATATGACATGCGAGAAGCATATAAACTTTTCGTTTTCGTAAATGGAAATAAAACTGAAATAGCTTGAGTTGAAGTAATCAAATTACTAAAACTACACTGAAATGAAATAAAATAGAAATATTAGATAAGACAAAAAAAATAGAAAAGTTGCATTTGCAACTAACTGATTTGAAATAAAATTATGATTATAAACAAACAATAATTGACATAAACCTGAAATAAAATAATATTAGATAAAACTTTAAAAAAAAAAAAAAAAGTACCTTTGCAACTAACTAAAATAAAATAAAAGTTAAATTATTAAAACTACAACTGAATTAAAATAAAGACAGAAATATTTAAAAAATAAAAGCAATAAATGATAAATCACATAATATTATGAAAATAAAAAGGTAATTTAAGATATTGATAAAATACTATATTAGTATATAAATACTGAAATTAAATAAGTTTAAGTACTACAATTATGATTATAAACTAAAACAATAATGGAAATAAAGCTGAAATAAAATAAAATATCAGATGAAAAACAACTTAAATTAAACATTTTAAATTTCCCTTTTCAACTAACTGAAATAAAAGTTACATTAAAGACAAATAGAAATATTTAACAAATAAAAGCAAAAAATGACAAAATCACATAATATTATGAAAATAAAAGGTAATTTAAGATATGAATAAATACTATAATAGTATATAAATACTAAAATAAGACTCTCCAACACTAGTTATGCCCATGTAAGAAACAAACAAAACAAAACAGCAAAACTGTACATCACACAAGGAACGTGTTATGTTGTGCATGAAAGCAGAATGTAACACTGACTGGTGCCATGGACCTCCTCCCCGGTGAAGCGGATGTTGAAAGCATAGGTGGGGTCTCCTCCACTGGCTATGCGGACACACAGCTGAGACGACGGGACACATGACAGCTGGCGTGCAGCCTGGCAGAAGTATGTGTTCTCTGCTGCACGCATCTCACCTGTAATACACAGGTGTAAGTGTGAAGAACTGAGAGCACAAACCATCTTCTGTGTGAGTGATGCTTCGTTCAGTTTACCTCCCACTATCTCCAGTGGATCGAGCGTGATCTCCGGGGCAGCGTGGTCCGCAGTCCGCTGTACTGTTGCGTTCAGCACCCGGTTCATAACAGTCACTTTGGTGTCGTAAAAAATCAGCCCTACAAATGAAATAAAGTGAAAAAAAGAAGCCTTGTGAGAAAGAAGTGCGCTCAATCGTTCAATCGCAATTGTAGTGTACTTCAAATCTTACAAGTACGCAAGTCTAATTCCGGCGGAAGAGTGACCTCTGCCATTGATTATAGTTTATAAAGTTATAATGTTGGATATTTTTCTAAGGAATACGTATCGGTTGGCTTCAGAAGGCCTTTATTAACCCCCTGGAGTCGTATGGATTACTTTTATGATGGATGAATGCAGATGATGTCTTTTTGGAGCTTCAACAGGCTCTATTCACTCCCATTATAAAGCTTGGAAGAGCCAGGATATTTTTTTTAATATAACTCTGATTGTGTTTGGTTGAAAGAAGAAAGTCACATACACCTAGGATGGCTTGAAGGTAATTAAATTATGGGACAACTTTTGACTTTATTTTTGGGTGAACTAAGCCTTTAAGTGAAAACATTACATTCATTTCACACTTAAGTATATGATTTCTGCTATAAGTACTCTTTGGATCTGTGCATTGTCTTAGACATTTGTAGATTTATTAGGCTACTGTCACTTTATGTCATTATGTAATCAAACAACAAAAGAGACAAGTTAAATGATCAAATGTAAAATAACACTGCACTAATCTTTGTTAAAGCTACAAATGTGATTTTTTTTCAGTACCTGAATACTGTTAGACTTAAAAACAAAGCACTGTTTATTTAATTTCTATCTTTGTTCTATTGTATTCATCCATGTAATTCATCTTGTAATTTGTTTATTTTTATGCAGATTCACTCCCCTTCAAAGTCACCCCAATCATTATAGAATGATTCATTCATTCCAAATAGAGCTATTCAAGTCATCTAGTGAATTTTCATATATATATTTTTTCCATTTTACAATATAGAGCAATGTTAGTTTTTCAATATTGTGTTGCCCTAATAACATGGTAATTTGATAATATACTATGGTACTTAACATTTATAAACATGGTTCTCCAAAGGACTTCAAAAGAATACTATGGTACTAGAGCATGTAAAATGCCACTTTGAATGATGCAAACAAATCGGTGAACCGATTTATAGAAATGAATGGAACTCTTTTGCTACCGAGGTGTAAGAAACCACACGAGTTATAAGCGGCATGACACTTCTCTACTGAAGTAGTCTTTGGGAAACTTAAAGGCCAAATAAAAAGCACATGAAAATCATTACATGTATATTCACAATGGTGCTTCACTTCATACTGCCAAGAACATAATATTCATCATAAATATATTGAAAAGAATCAATATAGTAGTGTATTCCTCAGCCAGTTCAAAAACACAGTGGTACTTTTTGGTACTTTTCTATTTAGGTACTAAAGAAACAATCCTGTACAAAAAGGCCTGTGTGAATGTTTATGTGATGACTGACCTTTGGCCTCACACAGAAGGGTTGCTATGCTGTTTTGATAGGTTTGCGTCAGCCTTAACTCCACTAATGGCAGGAAAAAACTCTCCAATGTGCTGTTGAGTGACTGCAGTAAAGCAAACCGCAGTCGCAAACTCTCGACTGGAACACCTGTGTGATCAGAACTACATTCAATGTATATCCGGGCTAAAAGGATCTGCAATTGCATGAAAACATCTCATAATCCAAATCTAACAGCATAACATAATATGGAGATGGACTTGCCTAACAAGCATGCGACTTGGGGATCAACCGCATCCTTGGCGTCGACGTAAACTTCATGTGGATGTAGCCGGGCAGGCGTGATGGCCAGATGTCGGCAGAGACGGTTCACAAACTGGACCAACGCAAAGTCCATCTCGAAGGTCCATTTTCTACTGGCTTTTTGAGCATTACGGGAGTCGATGCATGTGCATCTAAAACAAGAAGTGTTTTTACTTTAGGACACCACTGAGAACTGCAGAGAGTTACATTCATTATTCTAGTCATTTTAAAAGACTATTTCAAGACTCCATCCGTTTATTCAGAAACCATGTAAATGGTCTGCAAAGTTTCTAATATCAAAGTCCAAGATGAATGTCCTTGTCTCCCAAAAGGACAAAAAACAATTCTGAACTGCTTTAAAGAGTCATCGGTAGTTACAGTCTTACTTCCTGCATGAACCTACTTAGGTTTGTAACAAATTTGCACAATGCCAGCTTATTGTCTACATTGGCTGCCCGCGAACAATGTCTACTTTGATCCGCCCTCAAACACTAGTTGTAGCTCAGGCCTAGAAGAGTTTGGTCTGTGTTGTCGACATGTCGAGAAGACGCTGGCATTCACTTTCAAAGAATGAGGACTATGGCTCATTCGCCAGGCTCGCATTGATTTGGTAAAACAGACAGCGTTGTTACTGTTCGTATCACTGTCTATAAAAGCACTGAGGAAGCTCCAGAGCTGAAATTCAGGTATGGTAATGTGCTTATCTTATCTTAAGAAATTACTTAACTTCTTTCTTAAGAAGATTATCATGAATCTGGCCCATTTTCTATAAAAGAGAAGGTACAAACCTTTCAAAGTGCAGGTCATAACCGCATGCCAGGATTGCACGCCAAACACTGCGGATATCCTGCTTGGCTCTGTCTAGAGTAAACTTGTGGAAACCTTCCAGGGTCAAAAACTTCTCTTCTGGCACTACTGGGATAGAGGAAAGGTGAAATGTTAAGATACATGAGAGATAATCAAAGAGCTTAAAATATATTATTTATATATATATAAATTTTTTTTAACAACTTAAGTAGGACTTAAGTACATCTTTATATGATATTTTATAATTACCTCTGTTGTCTTTGAAATATGGTTAAAGTGAACTGCTGAATGTACTGGCAAACATTTATGGTAAACTAAAATATCCTTTAATTTTATTTCTATTGAAACCATTACATATATATTTTAAATTACAAATGGTATAATGATGAAGTTGCAATTTAGCATATTTAAAATAGATTAAGTTAAATAATATTGAATAACACGCAAAAGGAAAATTATAATCAAGTACAGTACATGTGCTTTACATGTTCGTTAGCATGTTAGTCAACACTTCAAATAAGCGTACTTCTTTAAAGCATGACAAAAAATTATTAAAACAATGATTTAAAAGTGCACTTTTAAGTGTCTCTCTTTAAATACAAGTGGCCTTTAATTTCATTAATATTATATTATCTGCAAGTACAGTTAATTAAAAATATACTTTTAAGATTTGAAGCGCACTACAAGTGCACAATCAATACAATTAAGTTATTTTTCCTAAGGTAACCATGCACTAGGTTTATGCTCATTTGTACAGACACAAACTCAGAAACCAAGAATGTTATAGTAGTAACCTTCAAGCTTTTTGGCAGGAGACTTTTCAGGGTCTTTTTCATCAGGCTTGGTCTTCTCTGGAGATTTTGGCTTGAGGACAGTTTTTTTCTCACTTAGCACAGTTCTGGAGAAACAACATTTACTATGTTGTGAGAACCATTAAGAAGTTTAATCATAACTTTATTATGCATTTTATGGTAAGGGATGCTTGCATTAGACAAAACTTTTAAACATTTTACCAAGTTAGTGGAAACTGACTGGATGAGCATAATAATGTTAGTACTCACCTAACACTGTTAAGCATGGACTTCTCTTTGGTCGGGGGTTTGGTGATGGGCCTTTTTGTGCTGACCACTTTGCCTTGGTGCTGCTCTTTGCCTGCCTTGCTGTGCTTGTTCTTGTTGGGCTTTACTGTGCCATATTTACGGAGAATCTGCAGACACAATTACCAAAGTTTTAATAATGTCTACCAGTCAATAATTGTGTCTGTTCAACTGTTTCCTAAAACTAATGTAATAGTATAACACAAAAGTGTGGATTACAAGTGCATCGAACAGACTTTTTAATTATTAATAAATGTGTTTCATGTCTTCATGCATCTTAAAATTTAAAATAAGAAAGTTAACAGTACCTATGTGATACTATATGTGCAGATTACATCTAGGTAAGCCAATTTTCAGTAATCGTAATGACATTAATCAATTATAATTCAAATTTAGCTAAATGCATGTGGAAAGACTAACCATATGCATTTAGCAGACTTTATAATTGTATTAAAAAAAGATATATATATATATATATATATATATATATATATATATGCGTTCATGATAAATTAATAATTTAATATTACTAAATTAATGACTATTCTGAGGACATCACCTGTGTGAGCTGGTCATCAAGCACCTTCTTGGGAGGCCGTACGTGAGTAAAAAACACATGGAGCAGGTTGCCTGGTGTCTGAGAGTTGATCTGCTCTTTGCTGAGATAAATGTCCGATACTTTCACAGGTTTTGTTGGTATGGGGCTCAGCACCTGCTCTGCATATACGCAGCTCTTAAAGATGTCTGTTAGCACATCACGTGCCCCAGGAACCAGTTTGTCTCCTACAAGCACAAAAACTAATAAAACATCTAACAAACTTGATAAAGTTAAAGCAAAAAATTGCAAAAAGTATCACAGAATGAAAGTCTAAAATAACACGATTCTAAGATAAAGAAAGCAACCAACCTCTGATAGATTTATCAAGGAAGTATTCTTCAAGGGCAGAACTCCCTTGAGTGTCAAATAAACTCTGATTTACACTTGAGGCAGTGAGGATCTCCTCATTGGTCATCTCCATTAGCTCCTCCTCCCTTTCAAGATTGGAAAGGCCAATGAGATCACTGCTGTTGAAAAGACTGGCCCGAATCTTCTCAACCTGGGCCCGTGCCCTTACCTGTGCAACAAAAGCAAAAACATTATTGGATATCTAATTTCTTTTTAGAAAGGGTGTAAGCAAGCATAACACATATCTGTCTTAAAGTAACACTATGTAGCTTCAACCTTCATAATATATTTCCAAGACCCTTGTGATGGTACATCGACTTACAATAGGTTAAATGACACGTCTGCCATAGCCTGACGTAGTCTGTATCGCTTTTACTGGCACTATGTAACTTCGGGTGTCGGGTAGTAACCCGAGCACAAAAAGAACTACACAATTCGACTGCTTTACGTCAAGAGTTACAATGGTAATTTTTCGGTTTTTCTTCGTTTCTGATGTCGCAATACATCATACTTTCATGAAATCATGCAACATACTCTACCATGTCTGTGGACATCGTTCATTCCAAAGCCGGTGCTGGATAAACTGCAAGCGTGCGCGTGCGGCATTAGGCTGCGGTAGGCTAAATTATTTACGACAGCGGTAATGGACAATTACGCTTCCAACCAGTAGGGCGACCGCAGAGGAAAAGTTACTTGGTGTTGCTTTAAAAGTGGCCTCAGAATTGTAAGTGCACTAGACTTTTCAAAAGTACCGACTTTGGTAGCAAGTCGGTACTGAAATTTGAAAAATGTAACAAAAAAAATGTGATGATACCAGCATTTCCCTCTAACATTTTAAGCGCTGTTAAACGGATTCTTACACACCTCTGATTGGCCATTGTGTTGACGCGTTCAACATACATGTCTCTGACTGGCCCTTGTGTTGATTTTTAAATTTCAGTACCGACTTGGAACTCTTAAGTCACACAGTACACTGTGCAAATGGAACAGCCCATGAAATAAATTAATTTGAAACATGAACAAATTTAACTCTAACTATGAACAATAGTAATAAAGATGCGGGCAAGCAACACTCATATTATCATTGCTGGTGTTTTATAAGAGCAAATGTCCCACCCACCTCTATGACAGCATAGCCTTTGATCGGTCGTGTCACGCTGGCATGGATGTCTGGCGAGGCAACAGTGTACATGGAGCTCCCATCTGAGACTGACGTTCCACCACTATCCAGCTGCTCCCCAAGGCTGCCGAGACTACCTTGACTCCCTGTGCTACAAAGAGACACATCCAGACTCTCCTGACTGGACACCGTGTGGGGATCCAGGGGTGCTTGTGGCAGGGAAGGTGCTGTTTGAGAGGTCACCAACTCTTGGTTTACCAGCAGTTCCCCAGCAGCCCTCGAGGCTCCCTGTAAAGACCCCTGGCTCGCTGAAGCGGAGGCACTCAATGCTGGTGTTGTACTGTTGCTATTTGGGCTTCCTGCAGTGCAATCTCTCTTTGTATCTTGGGGAATACATGCTAGAGTTTCAGCTTTGGCTTTTTTAGGGTCTTCCTCCTGAACTGGAATAAAGATCTCGTCCTTGAAGAGACCACCGTGCGCATTGCAAGCCCTTCGGATTGCATTGCGAACCACGGATTCCTCCAAGTGAGTTGGGATTCCTGAGAGCACGAGCAATCGGCTGTGAGCAGTGGAGCCGACCAAGGCTTGGCAAGCATCTGCAACGGCATCTCCAGTGACGCCCAGACCTTGTGGGTCTTTGTTAGCAAGATGGCGTAAAATCAAGAGTAATGTCAACCCACGGTGAAACCACAACATATCTTCTGGCTTCCCTCCAGCCATGTTTAGTAAAGCATTATCACATTCAGATGGTCTTGAACCACTTCCGGAACCATGTTTCCCTGAGATGGCAGTTGCTGAAGTAACAGTGACTGCTGCCCGTTCTCGCTTTAGCTTCACTTTTTTGCGCTTCGAAAGCAAACTCGGACTTTGTGGCGTCTGGCCTGGGGAGGATGACGAAGAGGACGAGGAGTCACTACAGTTGGCGGTGCTCGTAGAAGAAGGGGCGCCTACTACCGACGTCCCTGCACCCGTACTGAGTGGCAGAGTCACTTCAGCGACTGCCAGGCACACCTCCATCAGAGCATGGAAGTACGTCGAGAAGCGGCTCCGCTCGGCAGAGAGCGCGATTGCTCCACCGCTACCCGTTGCAGAAGTGCAGGAACCGCCGCTAACTAAACCCCAACTTTGGGTCTCATGGTCATAAAGCTTTCTTAGTTCCGTTTGAAGAACCATAAGAACTGTTAGGCAGGGGTTGAGAAGCAGTGTAATGTGGCTGGACAGGCCCGAAGGGGTCTTGCGCCGCTCAAAAGCATGGATCTTGCGGAGAAGCTCTGCAAGCAGGTGGAAGATCAACTCCTTGATGCACGGAGCAAGATCAGTGGTCCACAAAAGGCCACCTAAACAAAGATAAAGCAAGTGTGACGAACAAGGAATTGCATCAGCAGTTTTAGTTTAGTTTTTACATAAAATAAAAAAAACTGTATAGCTAGGACCCATTTCTCAATACTTGGGTCACTTTTTCAAAACTCTTCACACAGTTCTCCTAACCAGCTTTCAGGTTGACACAGCAGTAAATTTTACATTCAAAATGTCTGAAATAGTATTTTTCCTGGGATCCTCAGAGCAAAATGAACGTTTCTCACCCAGCAACTCCACAACCTGCATAAGCACAGAAGTGGGCACAGTGTCCAGCTCATCCTCAGAGCGGTCAATCGTTTCTCCTACGGTGTAGGTTAGCAGCTGTTCAGCAAAGGCCATAGCCAAGGGAAACTCCAGAGGCAACGAGTGCAATACCAGCACTGCACCAGGAGGGGGAGATACACCTGCTGACAGGACCAAAATATAAATTAAAGTCGGCATTAAAATGAAAATTCACCCTCTATTTTCAAAAGTGTTTCTGATTGAGCTCATCCCAAGGTCAATATGGACGTTCATTAGACGGACACTGCAGCGGTTGAAATATTGCGTCACACTCTGAGGAGTGTAGAAGAATAACTAGTTTTTTAAAAAGTCATTCTTCACACATTGAATATTTTGAAATTTTGGACATACAGTATTAGATCTACACCACTTCACTGAAACTCTGCAATCCTGCATATTTAAAGTTTTTGTTCTTTTAATTCAGCTAAGAGGTCACGCAAGTCAGAGTTCACCAAACATTTGCAGCAAAATTTGCATGAGCTTGCATTTGCATGCATATTAATGGAAGTCAAAGGAATGAAAAGTGTAGTGTAACCACTCCTTTATTGTGCTTTATTGCTCCTTTATTGTGAACAATTAATTTGTATGTTTTAGTTTTTTTTTGTTTTTTTTAATTGAGCTAGTAATTTTTAAATCAAAATGTCATAACTCTTCAGTGAGATGTCAAACTTCTCTCTGGTGCAAACCAATAGCAAAGATCATATAAATACAGAATATATAATTAATTATAACGTGTTTCCAGGTATGTGGTATATAGCATCCCTTGTGAAAAATGAAATAGTTAGCATACTTTTCAAAAAGAGTACTTATTACGGAAATATTATACTTCAAAAGAATATACTTAAAGGTTGTATCAGTCATTTCAGTCCCAAAAAAGGCAGAAACATAAATGATCACATTCACCTAATCTTTCCTAACGATTCCTTTACTTTACATGTATGTAAGTCAACACATCAAAATAAGTGTACTTCTTTAAAGGATGACAAAATGTTAATAAAACATAATGATTTAAAATTTACTTTAGCTTAAAATTAAACTTTTAATATGAAATGCACTTTATAAAAGTGTACTTAAGTGTATTAAAGTGCACTTGTAGTGTATCTTAACTTTTAACCGAAGTATACCCTTTTTTAACAAGGAATACCCTAGGGCCTAGATGCTGATTTAAGTGGCCTCTTTGCTTACTTTTTTACAATAGCAAAGACATTTGTATGTTTATTCAACATACTATCGAATGTTAAGGAGAGTACAACCTTATGAGTAGCTGAAATCCAGTCTTTGCACTGGTTACCAGTGCGCTATAGAATTACTTTTAAGGTTTTATTATTAGTATATAAGTCGTTAAACGGGATGGCTCCATCATACCTAACGGACCTATTGACTGTTCATCAACCACCTAGAGCTCTTAGGTCGGCGAACCTAGGCCTTCTGGCGGCTCCGAGAACAAAACTCAAGACTAGAGGGGACAGAGCTTTCTCTAGTGCCGCTCCTAGACTCTGGAACAGCCTCTCCCCAGAAATCAGAGCTGCACCAACCCTGCTTATTTTTAAAGCGAGATTAAAGACATTTTTATTTGACCTGTCGTATGCAAACTAAATGTTGAAGCAAACCTGTGGTTGTTTTATTGTATTTTACTTGCTCTGTGTACAGCACCTTGGTCAACGGAAGTTGTGTTTATGTGTGCTTTATAAATAAATTGAAATTGAAATTGAAATTGAAATCCCAAAATGTACAGTATGTAAGAATGAAACACATTTTTGACATGCCTAGTTTGACATGCACTTTGTCAGTGGGGATGATGATGCTGGGATACTGGTTGGCTGTGGGTGGAGGGGTGAGTCCTGTGTTAGACGGGGAGGCGTCTAGCGGATAGCACACTGCTTCCATCAGATTCAGCTGGCCGTTTCGTCGCACCTTGTGACCAAGTCCATACACCATTACCCGAGTCCAAGGGGCTTTGTATAGAGAGGAACTAAGAAAAAAATACACACATGAGCATATAGAATATTTAACAGAAAACTGAGATTTTACTTGTTCTTTTGAAAATAAGTAGTTTTAGACTTTTACTATGCAAAGCTTGTTGCTTCGTGCAACTAGACTAATGAAAGTAAGAGGCAAAAACAGGTCAGTCAGAAATATATTATAACTAATGTTATATTATGAATCAATATGAACTCACTCTTTGCGGCAGCTGACTTGGCTCTCTTTGCAAGAGACGAGCACAAAGGCAGCACCGGGGAAGTTCACATCCATGCTGACCTTGGACTCAGTGATGGGAAACTCTTCCAGTGTAAACTGTTCAGGTGCACTCTGAATTTTCAGCAAACATTAAAGAATGTAACTAAAATTGTAACAACCAATAATAATTGAACATGTTTGGTTGCACTTTATTTTACAGTATGTGTACTTGGTGTACTTACCCAAGAAAGTACTGGGTAATATAAGGTATCTACATGTATAATAGATAGGTTCAGGGGGAGGATCAGGGTTAGTACCTAGTTATTACCCAGTTATTGCAATTTAATATAAGAAGCAGTACTTCGTATGTACATGGGGAACAGGAATGTACAATAAAGTGCAATGTTTCTTAACACACTTAAGTACACTTCTAAATCCACTTTGTAATAATGTCAAATTAAAAGGTTAACACTTTTTTAAGGTGTCCTTGTTACAGTGTAATTATATTAATTGAAATTAAGTGAAATTAATTAACAACATGTACTTACTATGGGGTTAGGGTAGGATTAGGGTAAAATAAGGACACTGTAAAATAAAGTGTTACCATTAAAGTTTAACTTAAAAGCACATTTATTCCTATAGCGCTTTATCGTTTCAAAGTAGCTTCACAGTAATAAACAGGAAAATAGCCAAATGTTGTAAAATTCATAAATTATGAAAATTATTATTTTTTTAATGTCAATACATTTTTATTTCAGTTTTGGAGTGAGTTATTTTAGTACATCAAAGTAAATTAAATTTTATTTTGGTTCAGTTAACGTTTATTTTTATTTGACGTAACAAAAATGTATTTAATGGTTTTATTTTGAACTATAATAACCCTGGTTCAATGACGTTGTCTGTTGAAAAGTTAGTGTCATTATCTTATATTAAAGTACATTTTAAATCATTATATTTAAAAAGAATTGGTCAATAACTAATATTAATTTGAATATTGGATACATTTAAATATCTATGGTGGATTTGCTGCCTGATTCAAAATGCATTCAGTAATGTTCTAAATATCTAAATCATAGATGTCTTTCTGATCACAACAAAGAAAATAATATTAAGAGTAAAATATAGTCATTTTCCCTTTAGAAAAGTAAAAGTTCTATTTTTGTTGCAGAATTTTGTTCTCTTATTTATCTCTACTTTCTGCCTATCACTTTTTATCATATACAAATCATGGTTTTCAGAATAATACACTACTATATTGATATAATGGGCACAAATAAGCACTAGTACCTGAAGGAAACAGCAGATCTGTTTGGTGAGTTCGAGAAGGCTGTCTTCGCCCTGGTGCAGAGCCCTGCTGATGGCCACCGTCAGCCATTCACGGATGGACTGTGCGTTTCCCTGATAGAAGAGCTCAGTCGGAGAGCAGCTCTTGCCCTGGAGCTCGTGGAGAACAGACTGAGCCAGCAGAATAGAGTTAGAACTGATTCTGCCATCTACAGAAGCCAAAGAGAAATGAACAAATACACAAGAGTTTAATAAAAAAAAAATTTTCCTAGTATATATTAGGTAACACTTTACAATAAGGTTGCATTAGTTAACATGAGCTAACAATGAAAAACACTTGGTTGATGGTAATTTCAATATTTACGAATACATTATTAAAATCATAAGTTGTATTTATTAATTTTATTTAATGGACCTGACCTGACATGAACTAGCAATGAACAGTTGTTTTTTTTTTTATTCACTTTTGTTAAAAAAGATTAGTATATACAGACCAAATGTATTGTTCAATGTTCAAATATACGGGACCTTATTGTAAAGTGTTACCATGTATTAAAATATAACATTTGGAATTTGGACTAAACAAGTAACATAAGTTGTCAGTGTTAGGGAAAGTTACTCTTAAAAGTAATGTGTTACAATATTGCCTAAAAAATACTTAATGCGATACATTCCTTTTGTGTTACTTTTTCCTCACCTGGCTGAGACTTGATCTCTTCCAGGCCTTGCAGGTTTTTTTTTTTTTAAGTCTTTAACACAATAATGCATTCAACAACAGCCTATATAACATATACCTTCATTTTCTTTTAAAAACAAATTTGCATTATAATTATGTATATTCTGTGCACTTAGAATATTTCCTGACCCCAAGAGCTATGAATGCCATACAAAAGATTTCTTAACATTACAGGTTATATTACCTACTAGGGCTGTCGCGATATTGTGGTACCACGCTACTGACAAGCCAACCGCAGAGGAGTGCAACGTAACCTTCGCAACCGCCATATTCCCGTGTTTTCTTTTTTTGAACTTCGTGCATGTGTATAGAATGTTAAATAAGTTAATAATGATAACAAGACTGTTTATCATGGTGATTTGTACAGAGGTTTCGTGGATTTTGACCTTAAGCCTAAACAGACAGTGAATGAGAGAGATCGACTGAGCGCGTGCGATTACCTGCGTCTGTCTGCGAGGTCAAGTCATATATTTGTGAAAAGGTTGCCATGTCCAAGGAAAGCGAAATATTTGTCGTATCACCCTTTTAACGTTTAAGGGTATTTACCATGAATGGCGTCAGCACTGGTAAAAAAAAAATCAACGAGTCATGCATTGAATCAATGCCATTGGTCTCCATTAAGTGAAGCATCAGCTTCAGCGTTACACATCTCAGATTTCATCAAAAATATCTTAATTTGTGTTCCGAAGAGGAACAACATGAGGGTGAGTAATTACTGACAGAATAAAAATTTTTGGGTGAACTAACCCTATAAAATAATGCGTTTACTCATTAAATAAAAAAGTAATCTGATTACATAACGCACGTTACTTGTAATGCGTTACCCCCAACACTGTAAGTAGTTACTTAAGGAAGTTCAAATCTAAACCTGTGTTCCTCAAAATATTTGTATGACATCACCTGGCAAAGGTGGAGCCAGCAGCTGATTGGACAAGAGCTGCAGGTGCTCAAGTGTGATGTCTCGTACAGCGGGAATGTGGAAGAGACGTGTGAATGTGTGAGGGCTCTTGGGAGCAAAGATGTTGAGCAATGCCATGCGGCAGTACAGACGAGCGAGTGCACTTTCACAACGCAGCAGCTCCCTGAAACACACAAGCACAGAGTACTGAACATTAGCCTTTAGTGTTGCCTTTGAAATATGATGCTTGAAAGGTGAACTGGCATTACCGATGAATCTGGATGTTGCTGCTGTCCAGAGACACCAGGCCATTTGCTGCAGCCCTGCGGGACCCTGCTGGCGGCCTCTCTAGCATCTCAATGGGGTACCAGTACCGGACTAACACACCCTCACTACGGAGATATGTCTCCACCTGGACCAGTTCATTGGCCTGAATACACACAAATGAAGGCATTTCAGCGAAGTTTCAGATTTGTTGCATTTTGAAACAAGTGCATTGAGAAGAGTAATGAATATAAAAATTAATATAACATAGCCTGTCAAAAATATGTATGGGCTATTTTAATTTTACGAACAAAATAATGCAATGCGGGACAAATATTTACATTTATATGTTTAAAATGTGAAATAAAAGTATTTCACATTATTATCCCTCAATCATGGGAGTATTATGCTGATTTCAATAGGGACATCTTTTTTTCTTGGATCCGGATGATTCTCCTTACGTTATAAAGTTTTCAAAGTCAAAATGGGCAAAGAAATAAATATAAATAAATAAATATAAATAAGATTAAGTAGAATACATCAAGGTGCATAGAGTCAATTGTCATGACCATGCAAAAAGTATTTAAATAAGGCTAATTTTCTTTATGCAAAATAAAATATATTTTTTCTCCATATGAAATGGTTGCCTTTTTTTGCTTTTGATTTTGATCCCTTTAAACAGTGTGATGTGGAAACTGAAATTTGACTAATGTGGATACCCACAGAGTCTACATCGAGCACGACACCATGCAAGCCAAAAGTCTTCAGCATGCCCCGGATGGCAAACTTTGGTAAGGCTGTTCCACCTGTGCTGCTACAGGTGTTGTTTCCCTCTGGGCAACGGATGCCCACTGTTAAACCTGTGTGGAAAATGGTTACATTTTTAATCTGTTATAGTAATAATAAAATAGTACAGTCTCATCAATGCAATTCTGACTGGTGCAATTATAAAATTCATATGCATGTGCAGTACACGTATGTATAGAACCAATGTGTGCTTTCCACAATAGACCAAACAAAAGAAAGTGCATAGATCCTAGGACTAGTGTTGGGCGATATGCTCTATTTTCATATCGTCCTATCGTTAGCCTGTGAGATCGTCGATACACAATATTATCGTGAGGGGGCGGGGCTTATTTATTTGATTATATTTATTCATTAATTTGCTTGTTTAATTACTTTGTTTTATATATGAGAATATTTTTCTATTTTGCTAGCTAAGTTGGAGTGTTTGTTAATAGTCTAAATCAGGTTATTTCCCGGTATAGTGAGGTAAAAAAAAAAAAAAACTCCTACTCATTAGTGTATCGGACTCCGATCATTCAAACATGTAAGCGGGAAATTTACGGACGCATATATTATCCTCATGCCGTTACAGATGCCGCATTTTGACTAGGCTATAGCCTTCTTCTGAGATGTAAACACGCTTTTATAATTTCTTGGGTGAAGAAAGTGTTTGCGATATATTTCCTCCTACGACTCTCTGTCTGGATGCATATGGTATAAATTCACAGTAAGGACGCTTTCCTGTCATGCCTATATGCGCACTTCAATAAGCCCAAAGAACGCGGGTCAATGTGTTTTAATGCCGGGAGAAATCAGGGCAATGGCCAAAATCTAGCTGAGTCGATCGGTTTATAGGCTACTTAAATGCGTTTACATGACCACATGCACTGTCAGTTTATTCAGCAGAATCGGGTTAAGAACGTGCATGTAAACGCGCTCACTTATTTCCTGAAAGTGAAAGCAGAAACGGACTTTCGGCATCATCTGCATAACGCCACATTCTCTCAGAGACGACGATGGATATAACAACTATCTTAATTTACTGGCTAAATATTTCTCTTGTGAACCTACATTAATGACAGTGAAAAAATGAGAAGAATATCTTGTTAAACAAGTTGTTTTTAAAGTGTTTTAAGCTGCTTTTGATTTTCACAGACAGATGACTGATATGTGCCGTGTTCGTGAACTAAAGACTGTTATAGGTCTATATAATTTTAGTGATATTATTATTAACATTTTGTAATCTGATGAACAAGCAATGTAATTTTCTTTGAGGAGTTCTCAATCCTCGCGCGTGTCGGTGATGTCGTTATGAATTTAGGCAAGACAAATTAATTGTAGTTCCTTATATTAATTTAATAACAGTATAACCTTATAATAATGATAATACTAATACTAATTATTATTATTTAATACATTAATGGGAAACCGAGCTAAATATCGTATTGATATCGTCAAAGGCAGCAGCCATCGGCGACATGTCTGACTATCGTCGATACACGATACTATCGTCTATCGGCACAACCCTACCTAGGACAAATATTCATGTTAACGTGCGCTTTCACACAGACCTTTGCGGACTTTGTCAATGGTGAACTTATTAGCTTCATCTTTGATGTCCTCGATGGTTGGAAGGTAGAGGTCACGAGGAATACCTCCATTCTCTTCATACAGGAACTCAACAGTCTGACGCGCAATGTCCACCATTCCTGCCAGGAATAACAGCATTATTTATCCTAAACTCATGGAGAAAATCTTGTGAAAAAGAAGTGCACATAATTGTATTGAATATGCAATTGCAGTGTACTTCAAATTTTAAACGCATAAATAAATATCTAGTTCAGTCATCAAGAGGGCGGAGGCTGATAGGTCCTTTACATGCAATCTCCAAGCAATCACATCCTCGCCGCATGGCACAAGCTGATTGGTCTCTGTTGATCCTGCAGCCAATGAGATTGCTTGCTCAAGGTTGCAAGCAATCTCATTGGCTGCTACAGTGATTAAACCTTATGAGGCGACGAGAAGTTTTTTGCACACAAAAATAAAAACTTTATTCAACAACTTATTCAACTTTTGAAACGGTTGTTATTTTTATTTTATTTTATTATTTTTTGCACACAAAAAGTATTCTCGTCGCTTCATAACATTAAAGTTGAACCACTGTAGGCACATGGACTATTTTAACATGTCTTTACTACCTTTCTGGGCCTTGAAAGTGGTAATAATGTTGCAGTCTATAGGGGGGTCAGAAAGCCCCCCATAAATATCTTAATTTGTGTTTCAAAGATGAAGGAAGTTCTTAAAGGTTTGAAATTACATGAGGGTGAGTAATTAATGACAGGATTTTCATTTTTGGGTAAACTAACCCTTTAAACTATAAAACATCTTCATTCAATTGCAATTAATATGCTATTACATGTCCAAAAACATAACATTTATTTCACACTTAAGTATATTCTTTTAAAAGTATATAATTTCTGTAATAAGAACTATTTTAAAAAAAGTATGCTAGTTGCTTCTTTTTCACGAGGAAACGTCTACCCAGCTGGGCATACTGACCACTGATTGAATAAATGAATAGGCTGAGAGGGACTCTTAGCCATTGTAAATAAATAAAAGAGGCATTCACCGAGCTGAAGTGCTCCTTTGATCTGATCCAGACCAGACTTCCTCTCTGCTTCATTCCTGAAACGACGCCGAATGGTTGGAAAAACTTTGGTTTCCCATGCTTTCACTAGCAAGGCGTAGTGATCCTCCTTTACAAAGAGACGGCGAGAAAAAAAACCATACAAGATTTATTTCACTCTATTAGGGGTGTAACTTTCAAATTCCTTTAGCTTAGTTGCCTAGTTATGAGATCTCCATACCCTAGGAATGTCTTCATCATCTTCATCATCACTCTCATCATCAGCAATTAGTGGCGGGTGGGCGTTTGGCCCTGAGACGACCAGATTCTCATAGCTCAGTTCTACCTTGTAGTGACAAGAGGCATCACTATTGTATTCTGTAAATAAAATCAGACCACAAGAACCAAAGTTTAACCAACATGAAGCTGATATTCGTTACAGATTCAGTCAGATAGCAAGTTATATTTAGGCGAGGGAGAGACAACTTTCAAAAGCAATCTAAGCCTCATGCACAGTGCATGAATACAACTTTTCGAGCTGAAAGTATTAATATTAGTTAATGTTGAAGTGGACACTCACGTTGCTGTGCTGTGACGACCGCGGCAATGCGACACGGAGGACCGTGAGAACCAGAATCAGATGCCACACTAGTGCCGGCATCATTGTCGCTGTCGGAGGCCATGGCAAAGGGCAGAGCCTCAAAGTTGGCACTGATCTCCTCTGAGAGGTCCATGCAAAGGTCGGCAGCGTTTCGGTGAGCCTGTCCCTCTGCGTACGCAAACAACCGGCAGCCAAAGTTTGCGTGGATCTTTGTATTCTGAAATTACACAATGACGAATCATCATTAAAAAATGAAATTATTTATAAAACAGGGCGAATAAGGAAACCAGTGTACAATAAAAATACATTTATAACTAACAATTACATAAGCAACAGAAGTTTTTGGATGGTTAAACCATACATAAAAATGTATTTCACCGCATATAATAAAACCAAAGAAAATAAGTATGATTCACAACAATTATAATAATTTTTAGCTTAACGAATGTTTATTTTATGCTGTCGTCCCCTCCTTTTTCATTAGCATTATTAGTATGCTTTCAGCAAAACCTCTTGCAGGGATTTGTTTCCCCTCACAGATGTATCCAGTAAACCTATAAATGGACTGAAACCACTATGAATCATGTTGAACTTTATGTGCACCATTGGTATGCTTTTTATTTATCATTTGTTTGCAAACCTTCTTCTGAATGTGGACTACGGGCCACATCCCTCCAGCCACGTCCTCCAGATAAGGGGCGAGACGTTGACCACAGTAAGTGAAGTAAACCCTCCCTTTAGGAGGCTGACCGGGTGGAGGTGGAGTGCCTTCCAAACGCTCCCACCCTATACCTGCAACATCACCTGTGTCAAAACATACAAGACAAATCATCACTGGGGAAGCTTGAGAAATGTTCATCAAACCAAAAAAAATGTCATTAAACTTTGTGAGTGATGACAAATAGTGGCATTTATAATGTTTTAAAATGGTTGCCTATCAGCGTTGGGGAGTAACTAAACATAGCAACCCTACTAACTTTACATACACTACAGAAAAACAGAGAACCAGCATAGCTTTTTCAGTAACAAGGTCATTTTACCAACAAGCATTGGTCTGTTAACAAAACACTACATTGTTGTTTTTTACAGTACAAATGTTTTTATCTTACTCAGTATTTTTCCTAATTTAAGCTTTAAAAAAAAAAGTTATTTTGCTTCTCAAGTATCTTGCTTTTTTTTCCTCTTGATATTTGCATTGGAAAACAAGCTAAAAATACAGAGTGAGAATCTTTTTTATTTAATTTTTTTGGAGAGTATGTGATATTTTATTGTGCACACAACTTTACAGATAAGGAAGTTGAGTCAATAATCAGTCAATAATAATCATCATGCTCCTGCAGTATTAACACTCAATTTTAGATCGTTAAACACAAATTTTAGTATGAAGTTCGACTGCGTTCAATAATAATCACCCAAGTTCAGGAAAACAAAATGACAATGGGAAAATACAAGTTAAATAAAGAGTAATTAGGGAGCGCAATAGGAGCAAACAGAAAGCATTAGTTATAGGAGTTAGGGAATCGCATGGCCAACTCGCATTCGTGGGGGAAAAAAACAATTGTGAAATATCATATATTATAATCAAATTGACAAAAACTTTGTCTTACATTTTAAACCATTGTGTTTTAATAATATTGTGTTGTGCTTTATAGAAGTGCACTTATTATGACATGTTAACTAACATACTATAGTACTTATTAGTAATTTTATGTAACATGAAATTGAAAAACAATTGCTGAAAAACAATGAAATGACTTTCGAAATTTCAAATTTCTAAATGAAAAACAATTTCTACAAGTTTCAATGGAGTATAAACAGAGTTAAAGTATATTTTAAAGGTTCAGTGTGTAAATATTAGAGCCATCTAGTGCTGAGATTGTGAATTGCAACCAATAGAAGTTACGGTGGCTGACAGGAAAAGATGTCGTTGTCTTGTGAGACAAGAAAAGCAATGAGGTTTCTTTACAAAGGTAAATTAAGAAATTATGTTTACTTAATTATTCAGCAAAACAATATGGTATTGCAAATATTATTGTTACTTCATCATTGTGTCAGTTTTTTTATTCGCTGCCTTTAGCTTACTTCTTTGCACGAAGAACAACATATTGACCGAACACTGAAGGTGATGATACACAGGGCAACTTTTTGAGCAATATTGCTTGGCAATCTTGCCGAGCGATTGTTGCTTGGCCACTTTCTTATTGAAAATGGACAATACATTTCTTTCTGGATAATTTAGATCGGTCGTGGGCCCTTTGTCTCATCTGGTTGCCCATTGACGGCAACATTGCTCAAAAAGTTGCCTTGTGTATCATCACCTTGACTGTGTAGTAGTTTGTCCATTTAGGGCTACTGTAGAAACATGGTGGCGCAAAATGGCTATTTCAATGTATGTAGATAGAAATGGCTCATTCTAAGGTAAAAAACAAACAAAACGGTTCATTATGTAAGGTCTTTATACACCACCGAAAACATAGTTATGTATATTATATTGAATTTCTGTCAACAGATCCTCCTAAATATTGCACAATGCACCTTTAAGTAACAGCAGTACATTTTTAATAATATTTCAAAGACAACAGAAGTAATTATGAAAGGACATAGGATGTACTTACTAAATTCCTAATTAAGTTCAAAAAAGCACTCTACAGTTCAATTTTGAACTACAATACATTTTCATCTAATTGCAATTAACATGCAATTAAGTGTCTGAAAACATTACACTCAGTTCGCACTCACAGTTAAGTAAATTATTTCAGTAATAAGTACTATTTTTACAAGTATGCTAAAAGGTAGGGTAGACAATTTGTTTTATAAACACTTTTTGTCATACTGTTTGAAACTCTTCACATCCTAATAGAAGTGGTCTAAATATTAAAACATGTCATGTATATTCTGTGGAAGTCTCAGGACCAATAAATGTCTAGTCAACATATGTATTTCCATACCTCCGCACACCCTGCTAGCGCAGACATCATACGTCATCAGATGTGCAGAGTTGTAGACTGTAAGCCACGAGAGCCAAAAACAAACAGCAGCCACCTTTTACAGTTCCTTATGCAACTTATGCTGCATTCACACGCCATGTCATTACCGTAATTACGAGATGGCAACCCGTGACGTTCAACCCGTAGCTGGTCACGTCCTCAGACACTGATTTATGCGTTCATCACTATCAATGCCGAAACAAATCTCGAGCAGTCAGGTGGAACAACTAGAGCTCTGTAAGTTGTTTACATTCATTATAATGTTGTGTGCTTTGAGACATGAGGAAATTGAACGGCCTCGCTCGTGACACTTTACAGACTCCGCTATGCTAGAGTTTATGCGTTCATGTGTTTTGGAGGAGCCATGGCTTTGGAGTTTCCCTGTGCTTGAATACATATAAGAACAAATTTGGTATGAAATGAGAGTGAGTAAATGACAGAATTTTCATTTTTGAGTTAATTAATTAACTGAGGTAGTAGCTTGGGAAGCTGCAGTTTCCAAAGTAGCTTCCCCAACACTGTTGCCCATAAAGGCAGTCGGCTTGAACAACACAATGTGCTTGTGGTTAATGTCTGAATGCTCAAATGAATAAAGGCCGCTTGGAAATAGGTCCCGTCTCACCAGGAAGTAGAGCCACGTCTAGTCTCACACTCTTCCACTGCAGCAAACTGGAGCCATTATAGTGTACTGCCCTCCCATTACTGAGCGGGAGAGAAACAACAACAAGGACGACATGTAAAAAGAAAGGGGTTAGGATGGGAAGCAGAGAGGAACAGAAAGAACAGGTTGATAGTCAGTACGAGTGAAAGATCATTGAATGAAAGGATAAAAAGACTGGGTCAGTACTTGTGGAATAGACAGGTGCCGACAGGATTCGTCCAGGCACCGTCTCTCTTCTCGGCCTCCGGGGAAAAACCAAACGACACTATAGGACCGCTATCATCCTCCGAATCTCCAAAAGACACAATCTCTATCTCCCAGTAAAAAGATGGAGCCTGGAAACCAAAAAAAGAGAGAGACAATAAGAAAGAGATCCAGACAACTCTTATTGGCCTTACACTACTGTTCAAACGTTTGTTGTCATGTTTTTTAAAGAAGTCCTTTATGCTCACCAAAGCTGCATTTTTTAAAAAAATTTAAAAAACAGTAAAAACAAGCCTCCACAAAATAGTGACTTGTGAATGTACAACAGCGCGAATTAACAAGGCTAAACCTAGTGCTATTGATGCATGGCAATGTTTTTCTTCCAACATATTGGACTATATAAAGGAATGACTATACTTTTTTTTATTATTAATATTATTTTCTCCTCCTTTCATATTGTTCAATTATTGATGATATGTATGTTGCTCCCCCTTCCCTGTCTGTTTGTTTGAGTGGATGTTATTTTATTTCTAAAGACAATAAAGAGTAAAAACAGTAAAACAATAGTATAATTTAAAATATCTCTATATTTCTCTATTGTAAAACATGATTAAATGTAATGTTTTCAGTTAACAAAACACCAAATTAAATGTTTTCAGCATCATTACTCTAGTCTTCAGTGTCACATGATCCTTCAGAAATCATTCCAATATGCTGCTCAAGAAACATTTCTTACTATTAACAATGTTGAAAACCGTTAATATTTTTGTGGAAACAAAGTGTCATTTTTTCCCCAGGATGAAAAGGAAGTTCAAAAGAACAGCATTTTTTAGAAATATAAATATTTTGTAACATTATCAATGCCTTTACTGTCTTTTCTTTTTTTTTTTTAAGTGCATGTGCCGGTAACAGGCTGTAGTTACCTGAACAGGCACAGGTGAAGTGGCATAGATGAAAGTTCCTCTGGGAAGGCCTCCACCTGCGCTTGGATCTGCCAGAAAGGTCACAGAGGTCAAGTGTGAAGAAAACATGCAGGCCCGAACCGGAGGGAAGACGCGTGACGGACACCATGTGATTTCTTTAGGCTGTGGAGAGAGAGAGAGAGAGAGAGAGAGAGAGAGAGAGAGAGAGAGAGAGAGAGAGAGAGAGAGAGAGAGAGAGAGAGAGAGAGAGAGAGAGAGAGAGAGAGAGAGAGAGAGAGAGAGAGAGAGAGAGAGAGAGAGAGAGAGAGAGAGAGAGAGAGAGAGAGAGAGAGAGAGAGAGAGAGAGAGAGAGAGAGAGAGAGAGAGAGAGAGAGAGAGAGAGAGAGAGAAAGTGTTGTGTTTGCTAAGCAAGATATTCACAAATCATAAAAAAAAAACGGTTCATCCAATCAGAAGGCTTTGAGGAGCTTTATGTCTGCCAATCGTTTTGTGTTTACAGGGCAGCCCATATATGCAAGCAGGAAGCTGAGAGAATGGTAGTAGATAAATGATAATATCACACTTTAATCAATCAATCTTTAAAAAAAAAACAAAGGCTTCTCTTGAATCAGCACTACTGATGCTCAGCTCACCTGTCTTTGATCAGTTTGTACTGGAGGTGGTGGAGGACGAGCACAGTCTCGATAAAGCATCCGAACCCTCTCACACTGCACCTCAACCATCACCAAACGCTCGCCTACAAACACACACAGAATTACATTTCATAACTGAATACTGTCACCTTTGACTTGTTTATTGGGGTGTTAGAAAGGTTGTTAATTTTTTGAAGGCAACTAACTTTCTGACTCAGGAATGGGAACATGGTTTGTGTAACATTAGCAACACATTATTAGCTGTTTGATAACAGTCAAGCAAAAGGCTAAGCATATTAATTACCGTTAAGTGTCCGATGTTGTAAAGAGCGATACCATTGTGCAGCGTTTACTACAGTAACATAAGTCAAGTTGATAGAGTGGATCTCTGAGCTGGAGGAAGGGCTAATTTACATATTCATGTATCTGTGAATACTAAATGAAGCAAGGGTGTAGAATTAAATTCAAACTATTTTAAGGGCATGAAGAATTTTCTTTCACAGGAAAAAAAAACATTTAAATATGTCATTTTGGTGATGAAAGGTGATTTTTAAGGGATACAAGAAAAGTTTTGATGGATGAGGATTGCAATCAAGGTACAGTAAGCATGCATGAGTCCGCTACTGTATATTGTGTAAACAAACTGTGTGTGCGTGCTCTCGTGCACTGATCGCACATTTTATTTATGCACATTTCATTAAATTTTTGTTTCCACAAACACTCAGGATAATGTTTTGATTTGTCATGTGTATGTTGCTGTATTTAGTAATTCTGAATGGATCTGTGTTCTGTTGTAGGTATATACAGTCAGATCAAGGCAGTTGGTTTAGTTTTTTTTTTGGCATCTCCATGTGGTCCTGGTTGGTATTGCAACTTGACTTGTCTAAAATGTAAACATGCTTTTTGCTGTTGCACTGTACAAATACACTGTGAATTCAGGGGGAAAAATATGGGTTCTTCGGTGTGCATACATTTATGAATTATAAACACTCCTTATATCATTTGGTTATTTGGTGTCCTTTTTTAGAAAGACACCTAATTTTTCCTTGAAAAAAACTTGCACAAAATACAGTTTTGTGAGAATCGTCCTTCAATCTGATGGTTTACTTTGCTGGATATAGCCAATGATGAGAAAATGAAAAAGTTAAACAAGATAAATGGTGTATGCTTAATTTCACGATGAGTGTGGGATTGATCCCTATTAAATCGCACAAAAAGGGAGCGATTAATCACGATTAAAAATGTTCATCTTGCATAATAAAAGATATATTTTATTTACACTTTTTGGGTGTAGAGGAAGTGTAGCTCTATTGTTGTCAGCACTCACCAGGACAGCACTCCTGAGCTATCAGGTTAAGCACCTCCACTGCTGCTGGACACTGCTGAATAAACTCTTCACAAAACGAGCTGTCCTCAAGCAGCTGCGCCATCACCAAACACGCTCTGACAGAGTCAAACACACGCACAATAAATATCCCATATGAGTTCATAGCACTACTGCACAATGACACATTCTTCCACATTCTTGTTTTGGTTGTGTTAGGTCACAATATAAGATGCATTGAGGTTCTGACCTAGTTCTGATCTCGGCCAGAAGACGCACCACGGCCATCACAGGACTGGCTCCGTCTCCAGATGCAGGGAGGGACGTGTGGATGGACAGACTGCCCTCCTGTGGCAGTAACATGGACTGCACTGCTTGAACAACCTTCTCTGTGATGGACAGCTTATGCAGCGGCAGAGCCTTACAACAAACACACAGAGCTCCAAGATTAAGACATGACATCAGATATCTGAGCTGCTTTAGAAATGAGCGAGCTTGATAAGTCCTGAGGCAAAGGCAAGACATGTCAAGGGAAGTTTAATCATATCTCAACATGGTATTTCAAAGCATCTGTTTTTCTGGCTTTACATTTGTCAGCTCCTTGGCAAGTAAACATTGAGTTGTTGCTCTATATATACGAACTGGGGCATGTTTGTTAACTACTGTAGATGCTTAAAATCACTGTGGAAAACTTCTAAGATGATTCCACATCATTAATAACAGTGACTATTAAAACTGTTTTTTGTTAACTGAAATAAAATTAAATGAAACAAATATAACATGAAAAACTTCAATGTAACAAAAAAAAAAAAAAAAAAAAAATCAAGAACTAAAATGAAAAAATAAATAGCAAATCTAAAAGAAAAACTAATAAAAAAGATATTACTAAAGTACTAAAACTCAAATTTAAATGAAAATTTAAAATAAAAAATGAAAGATAATGCAAAAAATTAATAAATGCTACAGTAGTATAAAAAATAATACTAAAACAGCACTGGTCTAAAAGTAATGTTTCTCACAGCAGCAATGACACAGTGATCGATCACTGTGTTAAAAGTGTTAAGTGATCAGAGACCGAAGACAAGCAGTCCCAATCAAGATGACCCACAACATTTACACTTAATTATAATTAACATGCAATTAAGTGTCCGAAAACATTACATTCAGTTCACAATTAAGTGTATTATTTTCAAGTATATTATTTATGATATTATGAGAAGAAATCATTTTAAAAGTCTGCTAAATTTTAAAAGGAAATAACAATGAGTAAAAAAAAAAAACCTATCTATGTCATACAGTTGAATAGAATGGTAGATAATAATGGGCTGTGAATGGCACTGTAAGCTGAAAAAATGTCATTGTTCAATGCAAAAAATAAGAGCATTGCTAACTGTATGACATCAAAACCACAATTGTGCCGTTTTACAGTTATTTGAGAGGTGCTTACCTCAGAGCGAGGGGTGCAGAGGCGGGATATGGGTACAGTGAGGATATCAGACGCCTTGCTTGTGCGGCGGTAATCGCAGGAAGGAAACTTTACAGTGGCGATGCCCTCTTGTTCATTAATGGATATAACCACACCAACACTATCCGATACACCTTTACCCACCACCTGACACAGAGAACAGACATGGACAGAGGCAAATACTTCAGCTTGCAATGTAAGCCATTGAGATTATTCATCTGCTAAATTGTGTGTGTACCTGTTAACTGTCAGTTTCGTGGTAGCATGACACTTGGCACGCTTTATAATCGCAAGTTTATTTTGAAAAAATAGCAACTTTTCTGTCGCTCTACATACTTCATCTGGTATAATTGAAACGATTGGCTATGAGCTACGTACAGGCGCATTTGATAGACATTCGTAGCACACAATAAACGACTCTGGGCATTCGTAAACCACGCCTCAAATACGAGAAAATGCATGTGAAAAATGTGGTTCCCGGACCCACGTCTCAATGATAGTACACTAGGTCTGACGTTAGCCAGGCTAGCGATTTGATGGACTTTGAAAAAAATATATCCATTGACTCTCACTATAAAGCTTGGAAGAGCCAGGACATTTTTTAATATAACTCTGATTGTATTCGTCTGAAAGAAGAATGTCACATACACCTAGGATGGCTTCAGGGTGAGTAAATCATGGGCTAATTTTCATTTTTGGCTGAACTATCCCCTACTGTACTGGGGTGACAGTTAACAGGTTAGATTAATAGGTCACCTGGACTTCAGAACCAATCTTGATGGTCTCCTTGAATCCACCTAGAGCACAGAGAGCCGCCACAGCCTGTCGGCCAATCGCCTGCAGCTTGGCTAACTTCCTGCCACTGCTGTTACCGCTCTCCAGAATACTCTCAGCATATTTGCCTAACTGAGGGATGTACATCAAGGCCCTGGACAACACCTGAGGAGAGGATGGAAGATTTCAACACTGTTGTGCGTTTCATTGAGCCCTGAAACTCAAGCATAATTTTAATAGGCCAGTTGTAATTGTACCCTTGTTAGAGCAGGTTAGGGCAAGCATCAAGAAGGACAGCTTACCTTTTCTGCTGTGCTGGTCCATATTTGAGCAGTGTTGGATTCAGGTGCAGTCAGAAGACTGTGGAGCAGAGCGATAACCTCAGCAGCCATGCTGTTAGCCACGTGACCGCTGATGAAGGGCCGCACTGGATCTGATCTGGGTTTCAGAAAATTCTGATATTAGAAGAGAACTACAGTGACGGTCAAAAAAAAAGTTTGGGATAATTAAGATGTTTTATTGGATTTGAAAGAAGTCTCTTCTGCTCACCTAAAATACTCAAAAATAAATGTAAAATAACTGTTTTCTATTGTAAAATCTTTTAAAATGTAATTTATTTTAATATGTCCTTGCTGGATAAAAGCAATGATTTATATATTTAAATCTTACTAACCCCAACGTTTTGGATGGTAGTGTATCACACAGCAAAATCAACACTGATACTATTAAGACATGTTACTTGAGTAGCAAAATCTGCATATTAAGTTTCATGTGATCAAAAGAACACTGGAGTAATGATGCTAAAAATTCAGCTTTGCAATACAGGAATTTTAAACTTAAAAAAAAAAAGATTCACATAGAAAACCGTTCTTTTAAATTGTAATAATATTTCACAATATCACTGTATTAACTGTATTTTAAAACAAATAAATGCAGCCTTGAGCAGGAGATATGTTTTTAAAAGTAAAAAAAAAAAAGAAGCATAATTTCACTTTTGTGTGTTTGTAGTGTTGTTTAGGTAGCAAAGTTTTTTTTAAACAACATCAATGTCTATTGTAATGTTCAGTAAAATGACTGTAAAAACAATTATTTAAATAAATAAATGCACCGGTTACCCCTGAACACAAAGCAGCTGCACTTATAAACACTTTATTACGCATCCTACGCAGGATGAATAGAAAATTCCATCAAAACTTTCCTGAAGATAGTCAGTTCCCTTTCAGATATGCAAAAGGCAGCTAAGTATATTTTTCTTACCGAGCCAATTCAGCGTTCCTCTCTCGGCAGACAGTAGACTGGGCAGTTTTCTTCTTGTCACCTGTATTGGATACCCCAGAGTTCTCCTGGCCAGTGTTCTCTATTGGTGGCCCCACACTAACAATAAGCCCAGATTGAGCCCACTTATTGGCTTTCCGCAAAGCAGAGGATGCCTCCTCTGTGATCACCTCACAGCAGCCACTCTGCAAAAAGGTGAACAGATTTTACACATTCAGCATGAGTGATTTTTGCTCTCCAAAACAGTGAACAGTCACTAAACCAGAGCTGACCTTTGTCATATCTCGATCCATCTTTACCACCTTCTCCATGTTCGCTCCAGTGCCGAGACGGAAAGGACGACCCTCTGAGCTGCTGCAAGGTGCAAATACTGACATCAATCATAACTTTTATAAAATGGGTTTAATTAACTTTTTTTTTTTTAAATGGGTTTCTTTTCTTTCTTTGTTTTCCAGAATCAAAAACTACAATGAGGTTGATGTGTTTTGTAGTGTGGCCGCCCAGTGTTATTACCTGAGTAATGGCTGAAGCACCTCATGTGATGACTGGTCTTCTCTCTTATGGATGAAAATGGACAGCTTGCCATCCACGGCTTCACCCTCCTCACTAGCGTCTTTATCAGTCTTAGCACTGCTCTTAGGACAGGTCCGTGTCAGACTAGTGTCAGGCTCAGAAGAGCTTGGGGAGAGCAAAGTCTGGCAACCTAAAGGAGGAGATAAAATAAAATGTAACTTTCTGATAAAGCAGGAAAGAAAGAAACAGATAAAAAAAAATTATAATTACTTATTATATTATAATGAAATCTGAAGAATCATGTGACACCGAAGACTGGAGTAATGATGGTGAAAATGCAGCTTTGCATCACACTAATAAATGACGAATCTCTCTCTCTCTCTCTCTCTCTCTCAATTGCAATTAAAAACACTTACGTTTTTTATACATTTTATAATATAATAATTTCACCGTTAATCTCCAAATTAATGTAGAGACAGCATAAAGACAGTATATTTTAAACACTTAGTGATACTAGCCTTCATTCATAAAAAGATGCCATTATCACTGATACTAATACAGCTACTGATGTCTCATGAAAATTGCGTTACATATTAATATGCAATTATATATATCAAGGCTCGAAATTGGGACCATTTTGGTCGCATATGCTCCTGTAATTTAATCTGTGCGACCTAAAAATATATTTGGGAGCATTTGTGCGAGTGCAAATAATGGTTGTGGTGCGACCTGTTTTCATTTCTCTAAAAAACGTTTGCAAATTACTTCAAATTTGTACCTTTGGTGCTGATCCAATGTTATATAACCAATCCAGGGGTTTTCCTGCATTAATTTTTTTTTTTTGGTGGCCGCCAAAGCATTATTTACAGGGCTCGCAAAATCGCTAGCCCGACGTCCCGGGGCTATTGTGTTTTCCAGTCGGGCTACCAAAATGCATAACCGGCCTGCCCGACGGGCTATCTGAACTAGCGTTCGCTTCAGTCTTGTTGTAATCAGATTCAGTGCGTTGTTCATCTTCGATTCGCAGCACCGCCTAGGCAGAGAGCACATCAGAAACAGAGGTGTGTGTGTTCATCTGAGCCTCATTGGTCTGTCACTGCTCGTCAATGTCAGAATATTTGAGATGACCAATCAAATCAAAGTAGGTTGCGCGAGCAGAGAGAGAGCCCCGGCCGCGCGCGCGCTCTCACTGTCTTCAAACATGAAGGATGAGATGCAGGGACGTCTTGGTGCTCAATCTGTATAACGTTACCGTTGTTTAACCAGCAACATATTTGCGATGTCATTAAGCCATGTGATAGATGCTCCCGGTACCGCGGAACAAGTCTCCGGTGATAACTATAGGAACATCATGAGATGACGCGCTCCGTTGTAGTCAGCGCTTGGTCGGTTAATTTTGGCGTTTTCTAAGTAAGTTAGCCTAATAATAAATGAACACACATACAAAAATGTCTTTCAGTTTCATCCTGGAGAATATTTCTGTTCGTCCTAAACATATTTTCTACCGTCCCCAAGACGATATGACGCCGGTAGTCTCGAGCACTAAACGAATGAAAAAAATAATCAGGCAAACGAATATAGTTTTGTCTAATTTCGCCATTTTGAACTGAAAATAAGCCTATGCAATGTGACTCATGTAATGTAATAAATAGTTTACTGTCATTGTGAGGGGACAAGAAACATTAACAAAGCCGTTTTCATCATGTTAGCCACAAGATTAATAATGAATGTGTATATTGAGAATTAATATAGTACAATTTGTAGCCTTAAAAGTTCAGCTTTAGGAGAAGGCGGCAAGATGAGGAGACTGAGAGAAAAAGAAAGGGTGATGGATAAGAAGTGAGAGCAGATATTGACAAATAATCTACTGCCCGCTGACATGGTTTTAACTTTTAAGGCTATTTCGTATCCTTTTTGGCCTTCAAACGTCTTGAAATGCACATATCAGAGAAATAAAAAAATTGAACCCCCTACCAACCTCAAATTTAGGACCTCAGTGATTATAAAGTCGTCTATTTCCCTGTATTAGGAATAAGATCAATAATGAATGTGTACTGTGCATGAATTTAATAAACTTATTTAGGCTCCCTAGGCTTTCCTAGTAGCTTTCAGTAAATGAACTCGTCTGAGAAAATGATTCATAAATCAACTATCAGTTGACCCTATGTTTACTTTCGGTAACACTTTATTTGAAGGGGTGTGCATAAGACTGACATGACACTGTCATAAACATGACATAACACCTGTCATGAACATGAAGGAGTCTTTATGAATGTTTATGACTGTTGTCATTAAGTGTCATTCGGTAAATTATGACACTTTTAATGCAAAGTTGACATTGTTTAAAATGTCTTTGTTATGACAACTTGACATTAACAAAGACAGAAATGTCTTTGTTATGACAACTTGACATTAACCAAGAAATCATAACCTGTCAACCTGTCACAACTTTGGCCGTCATGACACCATTATAACTGTGTCATGAATATTTTACTTGTCCTCAAGTAAAGTGGAACACATTGTACTAGTTATAAAGATGTCATTAAGGGTTATTACACTGTAAAATGCTTTAAGTTTTATAATTAGACCTGTTATGACATATTTGTGACAGGTTGACAGGTTATGATTTCTTGGTTAATGTCAAGTTGTCATAACAAAGACATTTCTGTCTTTGTTAATGTCAAGTTGTCATAATCAAGACATTTTTGTCTTGGGTAATGTCAAGTTGTCATAACAAAGACATTTTTTGTCTTTGTTAATGTCAAGTTGTCATAAAGAAATTTTTGTCTTTGTTAATGTCAAGTTGTCATAACAAAGACATTTTAAACAATGTCAACTTTGCATTAAAAGTGTCATAATTTACCGAATGACACTTAATGACAACAGTCATAAACATTCATAAAGACTCCTTCATGTTCATGACAGGTGTTATGTCATGTTTATGACAGTGTCATGTCAGTCTTATGCACACCCCTTCAAATAAAGTGTTACCTTACTGGGTTCACTGACAGATAAAAATGAAAAGCCTATATCAGTCAAAGCTCAGCTTTAGGAGTGGAAGAGAGAGGGCAAGAGAAAAACAGAGAAAAAGTGTGATGGAGATGAGAGAAAAATAATCAGCTGCGTGACATGGTTTTAAAGCTGTTATCATCCAATTTTTTTGGCCTTCAAAACATCTTATAATGCACATGTAGATCAGATAAATAAAAAATGTCTTGGAGGTGCCCACGAAGCATGTTAATGAAACTAGTTAATAGTGAGCATTAGACCCTAAATTAAAGTGTTACCTTTTTTTTTTTTTTATATCATACCCTCATTGAGGGCTTAGCCACCGACAGACTGATTCATGTTCATCCTGGTCACACACACTTCAGTTCAGTTAGTACCAGATGCATATTTGTATTGATGATTCTAATTTGATTATTTTATATCCAATTTTTGATATTTGTTTTGAAAAAGTTTTTGATTTATGTTTTGACTCCGAACCAATTTTCTACATTAAAATTGTCTTTTTATTTGGGCTTGTAAAATTCATTTCGGGCTACCACAATCTGAAGAGTGCCTGCCCGAAGGGCTACCACCAATTTATATATATTGTTTATGCCAAAAAACATTCTCTCATACCTGGCACCACATAGTCTGCCAGCTTGGCCAGCAGCAGTGATGCGATGCGGAAGGCAGGATCATTGGCGTCTTGCTGCTCTGCATCCAGTGCATTTGATGAGTAGCTCCAGGAAGGAAGTGCTACATTCCCACAGTCCTCCACGCTCATAAGTGGAAGCGCAGCACGGCATAACTGCAGGATAATCAGCACCAGTTTGGGCGAGGGCCGCTGGTCCAGGAGCAGTGACAGAAGCTTGGACACACAGGCAGGCTGGCTCAGGATGGTCTTGCCTATGTGACTCCTTGAAAGAGGAGAAAGAGCCGTGCAACAGTTGAAATTAGTTAAAATCAACTAGATCCATTTACAATTATCCATAATGTGTAACTAGTTTTAAGTTGACTTGAAATACTAAAAATGTTTCTTTCTTTTTTTTGGTTCATTGGGTTCACACAAAATGAAACCTGTATTGTGTCATGTAGTATAAATCATTAATGAGCAGACTCAATCAATCAAAAATATTTACAAACTGAATTGAATTGACATCTGACTCGTCTAAGCTTAAAGGTGCCCTATGTCAAAAAATAAATTCATACTCCACATATTCCATACCAAATGGTGGCAGTATACCTCCAGAAAGTTGGCCTACTCTAGTCTGTTTTTTAGTTTCAGGTTGTTAATCTTCTAAAACCGTCAAATAGTCCGCTTTGTCCCGCCAAAGCCAATTTTGAACGGTGAGGGATGTAGAATAGAATGACTGCTGCCGCGGCGCTTGACAGGGCGCGTTACGAGCAGAGAGAGAGAGAGAGAGAGAGAGAGAGAGAGCCCCGGCCGCGCGCGCGCACTCTCACGTCTTCAAACAACACGAGCGCGGTCCTGCTCTCTCTCTCTCGCGCATATTAATCAAATCAATTGACACGATAGTAAGACCGCAGTTTCACGTGGAGCATTTGGAGATTTTTAGAGATTAGAGATGTAAAGCACGCCTAGCGCACGTGAACCGATCATCTCTACTAGCTAATAGTAAAAAAGCACGAACACTGTTGAAAGATACAGTATGCTGCAACTTACCAAAATGTATTCCTCATACATAATATCGACCAATCATTTTTTTTAACTCTTCCCTGAACTGAAATGTAGTAGTGGGCGTACCAAAGTCCTTTTTTGTCCTTTACACGATTGACATCAGGTTCAAGTACGCCCACAAGCCGTGCGAGTTATTCGTGTGTTGCAGTTTGGCTGGTGGTTATGTATGTTGCCCGCATACCGCCTCCCATGGCCGAAACTGGTATTATGACACCAGCCGGGCCGGGGCTAGTCATTTAGCATGCTAATTCAGGTTTATATCTCGGCAGCACTATAACTTGTAATTTTTTTAATGACATCATTGCACTTATTTCTTCTCATTCTTTTGACACGTGTAGCTCATTTTTTGGATATTTTTACCTCGATTTTTACATATGGCACCTTTAAAGGTACAATCTGTAGCTTTTTTGGCCACAAGAGGGCGCTGTGGTTTCCAACAATAACAAAGGCGTAGGTTTATGACGCAGTGACGAGATGAATGATGGGACTTGCTGTCAAGCTGATGGATTTAATAATGTTTATGGATGAGTGAAAACACTCATGTTTTTTAACATTAGTCAGGGTTCCAGACTGCGACCATTTTTTGAGAATGTGCGAGTTAAAATTTGATGTGGTCGCATTTGTGCGAGTGCATGGTCATGTAGGCTACTACTCAGTTAAATTCACGCATGCAGCGCAACAGAATGCCGTTGTATCAGCAGCTGCTGCAGTCCGTAACTTATGTTCAAAATGAACGAGTACATCATGAATCCATTTTCCAAACCGTGTTTTTGACTTATCCTGAATCACTACGGTACGCCTATAATAAGTGTTTATATTCTGACTATTTTATCCCGGGGTCGGCTCGACTGCGGAGTTTCCCAGTGACTGCGTGACTCGCCATAGACATTAACGGAGAGAAGTAGCTATAGGATTGTAAAATGTTTCGATGTGATCGATATATTAATTATTTAATAATCAAATATAACGACTAATAGAAAGTGTCACCAACGCCGCCTCAGATGCGTGCTTGTCAGTTGTCAGAATGTGTGACTGTTGTGGTCGTGCTCTTCCTGGAACAACGCACTGGAAACGGCAACTAAACCCAATGAATTCACAACGATTTAATAAAATAGTGTTCCCATGTTATGTAATATGACAGTCCCAAATTAATCATCATTATTATTAGTCGTGCATTGCTGCTTGAGCGGTGCGCGCTGAATGAATAACCGTTGAGCACTTTGCTAGCGTGTTATTTAACTCAAAGAAACGCATCCTATATGAGATTAATCAGACAAAATAAACATAATATTACAAATCTTAATATTACAAATCATATCCGCACAAAATGACGTGAATGCACAAGTTAACTTGAACTAATACGTGCCGTTCAGAATGACTCATGTTGTGGACGCGCTCTTCCTGGAACAACGCGACGAGTCAAAACCCAAATAATTCACAATGTTTTATTACAATATTGTTCTCTTTATAATGTTACGTAATATGACAGTCCCAATAGTCATTATTAGTCGTGCATTGCCGTTTGAAATGCGGCTGCGCGTGCTAAAGATCACGCTTTAGCGTAAAAAAACAAAAAAGTTCGACCAAATCATGTGTTGGAGCGACCAACTGAGAAAGTTGGTAGCACCAGTGCAACCAGTGGAAAAGTTAGTCTGGAGCCCTGACAGTGGTATGAAGCAGGTCGCGACTGCTAATAAGATATCACACGCGAGTCCCGCGGATATAAAGGAATAAGGAAATTTCATCCTATCGAACTACACGCAAGTGCTGGATTAACGTTACTCACACAGGTCAGTTTATTTGACGAATTAAACTTGTGAGGGAAACGCAGCGCTGTTTCACTTGGTATAATGTTACACTATCACACTAAACGGCATGAAAATGTGTGTTGAAAGTTATAATGTTATTCTACGTGTTAGTTCATTTGCTTTACGAAACTAGCAACTAGATCAACATTAGAATAACATACTGACCACATTCTAACATTTCATCATGTCGAGCTAACGTTATAACACTGATTTGTTTTATGTACATTTGCTCACCTGTCTAATAAAGCCGTCAAGTCGTGACTTGTGAAGCTCTGTCAAGTCCAAATTAGTCACGGACGCTAGCTCTCTGTCGAGTGGAAGTCAGTCTCGGACGCTAGCTCTCGGCATCGCAAAAACGACACTGATATTGATCCTCATTTTAGTTCTCCTTGTTTGTCCCAAAGTCTGCTTGTCATGGTCTATGTTTTAACGAAACAAGAACTGCGTGCCGCTAAACGTTACTCACTACGCAGTTGTCCAAGTCTGTCGCCATGGTTACGTCATGGCTATGACAGTACGAGCGGAAACCGAAGATAGCGCGGATATTGCGTCATTGACAGGCGACATTTTTTTCCGGGACGGCCACTTATTTAAAATTGGAATTTCTCTGAAATAAAAAATCTTTGGAGACTTTTGGGATATTGTAAGTACACAACTGCAGGAAATATATCACAATGTGCAAGTGATTTTTGGATATTTTATTACAAAATTCTTACATATTGGACCTTTAACAGATAACAGTTCCAATGTTCATGTGTACTTGACCCTCTATGAACCACACTTTAGGAAATGAAACTTAAAATCACAATTAGTGACTGGTAGGGATACTCCAAAATTTCTGCTACTGGAAAATTTTGGCTAAAACAGCAATTGTCATATTAAAGCACACTTATTATAATTTTAACTGTAGTGTATTATGCAATATCACATTTAAAGGCAATATACAAATAAGTGAAGTTAAATGAGAGAAAACCGGGAATTACCTGGACAGATCATTGAGCAAACTGAGCACATCCTGCAGAGCATCGTTCCCTGCCGCTTGGTTCCCGCAGCAGTCTGTCGCCCGAGCCAGGTGATTGGTTAATAAGCTAGACACCTGTCGTGCCAGTCCAGAATGCACTGCGTCTGTGGAGCCTCCTATTAGACAACAGTGATAGCTTCGCTTATAAATAAACAGGTTTGTAGTGGTACTTTTTGAACGGTAAACTTTCCTCACCTTCGACTTTTTCCCACTCGATGCAGCGGTTGGCCAGCACCTGAAAAGCAGCCCAGGCCATCGTGGCTACTTTCTGTTTTTTGGTTTGTTTCTCATTCGAGCTGCACTCCCTCTGACTGCTCAGGCTACACAGCCTGTCCATAAGCTGAACCAAACCACTGCGAACGAGACACTGCTCCTCACTCCTGTGGACACCATCAGATGGCACTTTAGATGAAGGTTTCTTACTTTAGATCGACTTCAGATGTAACTCCAAGTCATGTGTCATTATTATGCTTCTAGCATGTTATATTGGGAACAGTTCATCTAACCCTAATTGATGGAGTGTGTAGCTTTTAATTTCTTAAACAAACATGTAGAAAGACACAATTATTTCCATCAAGAGGTGCATAAATCTCTGGTCAAGATAAAGCAGGGCTATTCAACTAGCTACATTCAGGGCCGGATTATCAAATCCAAAAGTTGAGGTGGACCGGCGGGTCGGTTTAGTTTATTTATTGAAACATAACAGTTTCAATACATAAGCTAAAGTAAACCTTAAAAAGTATTGTATTTACTTGGAAATGTGGTACCCAACAGTATGCAGATATATAAGACCATAATAAATAAAAAAACTTGATAAATTTACAGCTGTGTAGAACTATTTTCCTTGGAACAAATAAATGAATTATACAAGCTCATAGCTATATTGGTAAAAAATAAGAATTATTTTATAAATAATTGTTATGCTTAAATGAAAATATTCTGACCGTGAGACTTGATAACCACAGGCTACTCACTCCCACTGTATAAAAACTGCCTAAACACAGGTTAAAAACTATATACACCTTCACAAAGAAACTGACATATTTCATAACAAAACTGAATTATATATTCCTCTACCCATCCAATAAATCTAATGCAATATAAATGACTATAACATTAAATATAAATATTCCACATTTCTGCCCAAACCATGGTAAACTACTACAGTACATTAATGGCAAATATGTGTAAGGGTGATGATTAGTCTTCTAATTTCGTTCATGGCACAATGTTTTTCCTGCTTTCCTCATCAGTCTTGTTGGGAAAGTTGAGGCCGTTTCATCCTATTTAATACTAGTTAAATCCTCGAGTGATTTGTGGTATGTAACAGAGAGGTGTCTGTCGAATTGAAACCATAGACTGTAAAAAAGAAACTGCCGCCAGTTGAATAGCCCTGCTGTAAAGTCTCCTCCAGCACATCCCAAAGACTCAGAGGTGCCAATTCATGTGTGAAAATTTTGAGCCTGATGAATCTTGACATTGTCATCCTGGAATATGACCGTGATTGTGTCTTCCTACATGGTTGTTTAAGAAATGAAAAGCTACACACTCCATCAATTAGAGTTAGAAGAACTGTTGCCAAACATATAACATGCTAGAAACATAATAATCAATGCAATAACAATCTAGTCATAGACTCTTAAGTATTTCCCTATTTAAATCCAAACAGCAACTTTTTGGCGGGCTGGGCAGTGTATATTAGTCAACATGAACTAACAATGAAAAATACAAAAACATGTATTAATACATTATTAAAATAAATCGTATCAGTTAATATTATGTAATGGATATTAACTTACATGAATTAACAAGGAACTGTTGTATTTTTATTAACTGATGTTAAAAGAGATTACTAACCTTATTGTAAAGTGTTACTATGTTATTTTATGTCTAGTGTTGACGTATTTCCTAACTGCACAGTGTTGTTATTGTTGACTAAACTATTAAAAATCTAGTAACAAATCAAAATTGGCACCATTGAATTTTTTTAAACACTTTCTTACCGCCGCTGTGCATGACTAATTGGTGCACATCATTTTTTAAAGGTGATGTAATTTACTGTTGTTTGGTATGCAGTCAATTTAATAGGAACTTGTACTACCGGGAGTTTAGTGTGAGGGCAAAAGATTTCCACATGCAGATTTAGATTTTGTATCGGGTTCAAGCTGGTCAAACCACCACACTACTGACAATAGACCCCTTTTTGCCCTCAAAATTTCACTACTGTGACTAAGAAAAAATATATACCTCTGAAACAACCTTTCCTTTGCAGCACCTAGGTGAAATTACATGGGCTGCAAACCACAAAACACATTTGATGTCATGAGGCTGAAGATGCTTGCCTGGTGTAAGGGATGGTGCACAGCAGGCCGATGCTGTTGGCACAGGCTATGGGGTAACGGGCACAGAGAGACACCACTGATGTCATGGTCTCTCCAAAGGCCTCCTGGACCTGCTCCATCATGCCTCCGCAGGTCAGTTCCTCGACTCTACACACACGCACATTCATATGGACAACGTAAGCTTCATGGTAGAGGTGCAATCCATCTAGCAATATTAAATTAAAGGCTGCATTTATTTGATCTTTAATACAGTAATATTGAGACATATTATTGCCGTTTAAAATAACTTTTATATTTTAAAATGTAATTCTGTGATGCAAAGCTGAATTTTCAGCATCGTTACTCCAGTTTTCAGTGTCACATGATCCTTTAGAAACCATTCTAAAATGCTAATTTGCTGCTCAGATGCAATACATTTTTATTGTGCTCAATTATTAATAATGGTTCTTATCATTAATGATAGAAACCGTTTTTGTTGCTTAATATATCTGTGGTAGATTTTTTTCAGGATTCTGTGATTCATAAAAAAGAATATTTTTTAAAAACTGAAGAATATAAATGTCTTTACTATAAGTTGTGATTAATTTGAATGCATCCTAAAGCATTCATTTCTAAACATTCTTACCCCAATTGTTTTAATGGCAGTGTATCACAGTTTCCCTAAAAATATGCAGCAACACCAGTTTTCAAACATTGATAATAATAAGAAATGATTATTGAGCAGCAAATCAGCATATTAGAATGATTTCTGAAGGATCATGTGATACTAAAGAGTAATGATGCTGAAAATTCAGCTTTGTATCACAGGAATAAATGACATTTTAACATGTATTACAATAGAAAATGTTCTTTTAAATTGTACTTTTTCACAAAAATGTGTCTCTGCATATTTTTGTGGAAACTGTGATGTAATTATTCCAGGATGTTTTTATTTTTTTTTATGTTCAAAAGAACAGCGTTTATTTAACTAAAAATATTTTATAACAGCATTTACAATTTAATGCGTCCTTGCTGAATTAAAGTACTTATTTCTAAGAAAATTCTTACTGACCCCAAAGTTTGACCAGTAGTTTGGCAGCAACCTGAGGTTAAACTAGTTTAAAATGTACCTTGGTCCACCCTGCAGCACCATGGTAACTGGGCCGACCAGATGTGTGACCCCTCCCACCCGAACAGCAGCGGTGAGCAGCTCTCTCATGTGAACCAGAGCCTGCTTCCTCGTGCGACCTCTCCTCCAGCGGGTCTGAGCTGCTGACAGGAAGCTGGTGCTGGACACCTGCAGGCATACGACTCCATTTAGAGTACTGAAGGGCTACAGTTGATGTTTGACAAGTGTCCTGCTGCATGTGTCTGATCTTACGGTTTGATCAGGTGTTGTTCCTATGAAGGCAAACAGCTGTCCCAGGAGCACACTGTACGTGGGCTTGTCCTTGTTGTCTTCAATTACCAATGACTGTAGTAGAGTAAAAGAGCTGCTCCGGTGACTGGATGGGTTGATGCGCCTCCTAGACAGACAATTAGTTACTACAATTTGTAAAACTTTTACCATAATACAAACTTTAACCATATATATATATATATATATATATATATATATATATATATATACACACACACAGACATATATTATGGGTGTAACGGTTATCTGTAAAAAAGTCAAATTGTTTTTGATGATTATGGTTTACAGCTTATGAAAATTCAAAATCTCAGAAAATTTGAATATTACATGAAAACAACAAAAGTACAGAAATGTCGGCCCTCTGAAAAGTATAATCATTTATATTAGCCTGGGAAAACCCAGACAACTTCCGGCAAATTTAGATTTGCTCTGAAAGTTAGTCTGGCAAAGAGCTCATTCAAGCCCATTTCCAGTCCGCAAAAATCGCAGCACCAATCAGAAACGTTGGGGCGGGCTTTACACGATGACGACAGCGCTGGGATTTTGAAGCCTACATTACAAAGATGGATGCCGCCGTCGAACATCACTCGTTCGAATCAGCTATCGCGTCTGTTTTAAGCGATTTAAAATTTTCCTTTTCGTTATAACCCGAGCAAAGAACAACACAAAGCCTTCATGTCTAAAAAATATGTTATCGCTGTCTTACCGACTGGATTCGGCTAAAGTCTGATATACCAGTGCGGCGAGCAGGACGATCGAGGCCGAGGGACGTGAGAGAACGGCGTGAGTGAGGCCGGTCTCCGGCTCACGGAGGAGCGGAAGCATAAAAGGAGGAGCGACGACGGTGAAGATAGAGAGGACAGGTCTGAATTTTATTGGATGTTTTGTTTTATTATGTGTGGCGGCAGTCGACCGTGAGGGACTTTGTATTTTGTTCGCCGGTTTCCGCCTCCTCCTTCCCATAACAACGAGCCCCGTTGGTCAATACTAAACGAATGGGTGGGTCTTCGCCATAGACTGTCTAGAGCCCTCTGCATACGTCATCTCCTTCATCGCTCTGATTGGTTTTAACGTCTATCCAATTGCGCCAAGAGGCATTTGAGGGACATCCGTTGGTGACGCCCCTTTGGAAATGATTTGTCTATGGAGCTTTGCCAGACCCTAACTCAGTTTCAACTGAGAAGGGTCTGGTTTTAACCAGGCTACATTTATATAGTTATATATACTAAATATATTAGTTTCACCTTTTAATTAAAATTACTGAAACACATAAACTTTTGCACGATATTCAAATTTTTCAAGTTTCACCTGTGTGTGTATGTATATATACATACACTCACCATCCACTTTATTAGGTACCCCATGCTAGTAACGGGATGGACCCCCTTTTGCCTTCAGAACTGCCTCAATTCTTCGTGGCATAGATTCAACAAGGTGCTGGAAGCATTCCTCAGGGAGTTTGGTCCATATTGACATGATGGCATCACACAGTTGCCGCAGATTTGTCGGCTGCACATCCATGATGCGAATCTCCCGTTCCACCACATCCCAAAGATGCTCTATTGGATTGAGATCTGGTGACTGTGGAGGCCATTTGAGTACAGCGAACTCATTGTCATGTTCAAGAAACCAGTCTGAGATGATTCCAGCTTTATGACATGGCGCATTATCCTGCTGAAAGTAGCCATCAGAAGTTGGGTACATTGTGGTCATAAAGGAATGGACATGGTCAGCAACAATACTCAGGTAGGCTGTGGCGTTGCAACGATGCTCAATTGGTACCAAGGGGCCCAAAGAGTGCCAAGAAAATATTCCCCACACCATGACACCACCACCACCAGCCTGAACCGTTGATACAAGGCAGGATGGATCCATGCTTTCATGTTGTAGACGCCAAATTCTGACCCTACCATCCGAATGTCGCAGCAGAAATCGAGACTCATCAGACCAGGCAACGTTTTTCCAATCTTCTATTGTCCAATTTCGATGAGCTTGTGCAAATTGTAGCCTCAGTTTCCTGTTCTTAGCTGAAAGGAGTGGCACCCGGTGTGGTCTTCTGCTGCTGTAGCCCATCTGCCTCAAAGTTCGACGTACTGTGCGTTCAGAGATGCTCTTCTGCCCACCTTGGTTGTAACGGGTGTTTATTTGAGTCACTGTTGCCCTTCTATCAGCTCGAACCAGTCTGGCCATTCTCCTCTGACCTCTGGCATCAACAAGGCATTTCCGCCCACAGAACTGCCGCTCACTGGATGTTTTTTCTTTTTCGGACCATTCTCTGTAAACCCTAGAGATGGTTGTGCGTGAAAATCCCAGTAGATTAGCAGTTTCTGAAATACTCAGACCAGCCCTTCTGGCACCAACAATCATGCCACGTTCAAAGTCACTCAAATCACCTTTCTTCCCCATACTGATGCTCGGTTTGAACTGCAGGAGATTGTCTTGACCATGTCTACATGCCTAAATGCACAGAGTTGCCGCCATGTGATTGGCTGCTTAGAAATTAAGTGTTAAGGAGCAGTTGGACAGGTGTACTTAATAAAGTGGCCGGTGAGTGTATATATATATATATATTTTTTTTTTTTTTGACCAAGAAAACATCACCCAATTATTGATTTGCTGAACACACCTTCATCTGAACAAAAGAGCCATGCTTTTAAACTTTTTGAGAAATCAAATTTTGAATGACTTTTAAAGGACAAATTAAGCTGGCATAGGAGAAAGTATTTTTAACATAAATAAATATTTGGAAATAAATTAATAAATGAATGTATAAATAAATGCATTCAGATAAAAATAAATAAATGCATTAATAAATAAATGATTTCAGTTTTAATAATAAACAACTGTAATGTTGTTTATTATTCTGAATGTAGGCTGTCTGTGGTTGCCAAATATTCAAACATTTATATAATTTTCAAACATAACATATATTATCAAACATAACATATAACTAATGTGTGCTTACAGGTGTGCACATATTGGCAATTTTACAAATCAGAGAGTTGAACCTTTTCGTTTTATAACTGTTATTTGATTCTTCTGCTGTCACAGAGGTACCTTTGTGCTCCATGTGTAAACTCCACATCACTGTTGGCAATCATTTCCAAATCTGAGGGAGCGGACATACTGCGCAGGAACACAGGCTGCTTCACTATAGGAACCATCGATTTAGCGTCCGATACCGACTTACAGGCTGTAAGGAGGACAAGTTAAAAGGGCTGTTAAGCGCATTTGTAAGCTCAAGCAAATGTGTGCATGTGTAAATGCGTGCACAAATAACCTGGTGTGCATGTTGGTGTTGTAGACAGACTCTTGCATTGTGGTGCTATTGTAACATGTAGCAGCAGTTCAGAGCGGTTTATCAAGCTCTTCACAAGCGCTTTGGTTTTAGCCAGTGGAACGGAGCTTCTTTGCTGCTGCACGGCATTAACCTCATGGAAAAACTTCTCTCTGTCCAAAACAAAACACAGCCAATAGTTTCATAAGTACACTATTGTTCAAAAGTTTGGGGTTGGTTTAATTTGTTGTTTACAAATACATTTTTCTTTTTGAAAACATTTAAAAATGTAATTTAATCCTGTGATTTTCACCATCGTTACTCTAGTCTTCAGTGTCACATGATCCTTCAGAAATCACTATTTTGCTGCTCAAGAAACATTTCTTATTATTGTAACAGTTGTGCTGCTTCACATTTTTGTGGGAACAGGATTCTATGATGAATGGGTGTGATCGACAGCTTTGAGAACAAATTTAGATTCACTACAGGCAGTCAGAATTAGTTTCATGTCATACCTCAAAGCCATCACTGCATTTTCTGGATCTGTGCAGTCCAGAGGAACCTCCTTGAGTGAACACAGAAGTTCCAGCTCCTTCATTTTGTTCTGTGAACCACAAGACACCAAATGAATCACTTCTCGACTTAATCCTGGCTACAATATAAGCGGAAACAAACCACTGTATAGTTTGTCAATGCCTACACTTCCTGCAGCTGTTCCAGTACAAATGATTGTATTATTCTTTAAAGAAACTAGCGATTTCGGAAGATTACACTTAATAATCATTGCTGATGCTCAGATAAAATAAAATAAAACAATTTGCAGTGGAACTAAGAACTTTAAGGACACACTACAACCAGAAGCTTTCTTATTTGTCATGCAAAGAATACCTTTTATTTCAGAAATGTTATTCTAGCAAGGTTGCTGATGTAATGGTGAATTTTGAGCTAATTACGCCAATTTAACAGTTGTCAAAATATCATGGTATTATCTGAAGTATCCTGGTGTACCAAGTAAATCCAGCAGTGGGTAAAAGAGATATCAGGCTTAGGAAAATTAGCTTATCCTCACTTTATATTAAATATTTATTACATATTTTGTATGCATGTTGTGAAGTTGTGCCTGGAGTGCAAAACTAATGCACATCATTTGGGTACCACTGTACACAAAGCAGCGGTGTGTTTATTAGCTACTTTATACAGAGCTAAGTGGAAAAGAAAATTATATTGAAAGTTCAGTTCCCTTCAGAAATACATTTATATAAACCCCCACCCACAATGCAATATTTATATATTTTTTCCAATATTTTGAGTATCGCGAAGAGTGAGGTTTCTGCGGCTGGTACAGTATTTTCTCAGCTGGTGCATCTCTGTTCTCTTCTTTGTGTCCCAGAGCTACTTGTCCTGTCTCTGTCTGGCCTGTGTTAACGTCCTGTTCACACACTTGACATTTTGGGAAAATATTGCAATGCAGTTTGTGTGCAAGTCTGGAATAGAGGTCGGACAAAATACAAAAAACAAAAAATAGGTTGCCGATCGTGTGTTTGGAGCAAAAACCGTCCTGTTCCGATTTATGGCCGGTCGACCGGTGCATCTCTAGACCACACTTTCACTTTTATGTATGGTAAGGTACAAATTGTGCTCATAACATTTTTATTTATAATGCACAACCATATTTCAGACAGATAGAGAAATTATGAAAATTACATATAAAGTAGTACTAAAGTACTACTAAAAACTAAAGTTAATTTAATTTAAACTATAAAAAAGGCAATTTAATTGCAATTAGTGCAATTAAGTGTCTGAAAACATTACATTTTGTTCACACTACTTGCCTCAAAGAAGTGATAGTCGTGGAAGAAGGGCGAGTTGTTCTCAAGTTTGCCCTGTTGAGCTTCATCTACTTCGTTCTGCCACTTCTGCTCCAATTCAGCTACACTCTGAAACAAACACAGACAGAATATAGTGTTACTCTTCAACAGCATCACACAATACGTCTATGAAAAGCCCTACATCTGTGGCTACTTGTCACACATACTTGTAACTGTCTTTCCATTGCATTGATCTTCTTGAATGTCTCGGCCATGATTTTGCAGAGCAGATTGTGTTCCTCTCGGTGCACTTCTCTGTACTGGAAGTTCACCAGCGACTGCAGCGCATCTACCAGACCCAAGTGCTTTATTACACACGACACGATCACTTCCTCCATCACATCAGGACGGATCACCTCTCTGAGAACAGAATAAACATAAGATTAATGAACTTTTATTCTATATTTCTCATGCATAATGTTGTGGTTTGCTGGCTAAAAGGTCAAACCTTTATGGTAGTGTGAATAAAATAAAAAAAATCATAAACTAAAATAAAATACTACTTATTTGAAACCAAAAATGCAAATAAATCATGACACAAATAGACTTTAGGTTCGCTTTGTTAATTTTATCTAACTATATTAATTAAGTAGTTTAATTGTAGTTTTTTCCTAACATTAATCAATGCTGTAAAAGAATATATTGGTCACTATTAGTTCATTTTAGCTTAAAGCATTAACTAATCTTAGCAAATGGAACAAACGCATTTAAAATGATTTAATTCATATATATATATATATATATATATATATATATATATATATATATATATATATATATATATATATATATATATATATATATATATATATATATATATATATATATACACACACACACACACCAAAATGAAACCTTTAAATATGTCCATGTATTAGTCAATTTGGAAAGTGTTTTGTTTATATTTTTATGCATTTATGATTAAGGTTAATTGTTCTTCTAACATAACTGCATTCCACTCCCTATCATGTGCTTACTTGATGCTGGGGCGAAACTGAGGCCGGGCTCTTCCAGACAGCTCCCTCAGGCGGCCCATAATGCCCGGAGGTAAGTGGATGCGGGGCAGCTCACAGCAACCCCCAGGCATTGGGCCTGGAGGCGGGGCGAGGATGTCTGAAGGATAGGTGAACTCTCTCTCCTCATCAATGGTTAAAGGCAGGGGAGACGGAGACGGCGTGAGAGCAGGAGATATCGCACCATTAGCCTCCACTTGCCACTGACACCTTACAGAGAACAGGAATAAAAGGCAAAAAAAGATAAGAACCAAATACACTATTACCAACAAGTTATGACTATGTTTTACATTGCTTTAACTCGTCAAAATAAGTTAAGCAATTTTCAACTTTTTTTATACAAGTTATACAAGATTAATTTTACATGTTTCAATACATTTAAAAAAAAAAATCAGTTGAATGTAATTGAAGTTGAAATTACTTAAACATCCAAGTTGGTTGTAGTTAAAAATAAGGCAGCAACGTTTTTGTGTATAAGAAGGCCTTTTAAAAAGAAAATAATACTTTTATTAAGCAATGACACATTCATTTGATTAAAAGTGCCAGGAAAGACATTGATAATTAATGTTACAGAAGATTTATATTTCAAATAAATGATTTTTCACTTTCTAATCATCAAAAAATCCTGATTTAAAAAAAAAAAATTAAATGCCTTCAAATAGGAAAATTAGTTATTTTACACCGTGCTTTTTATTTTATTTTCTATCTAAATAAAGATTGCTGTAAATGCATCTCTGTGTTTGGGTCCTCACTTCCTGCACCAAACCTGACAAAATAATCAGCACACCTCTGCAGTAGTTTGGAGCAGAGAAGGTCATGGCAGGTCTCCTCCTCTCGAGTGATATCAGGGCCATTATAGAGGATGCGTAGCATAGCGCAGGCCAGCACTGATAAACCCAGAGCTAGATCAGCCAGGAAGGGCAGCCCGCCGGACACATCCTCGGACGACTCCTGAAATGAACATAATTAGAAGTACAGCCAAGAAAGGTAATTAAAGTTTTGCCATTTCAGTGTCTTTATTTTAAAATTTCCTTTAGACTTCAGGTTAGCATTAGTTGGTGTCTGCAATGCTTTTGCTCCACAGAGTGTCTTTGATGTCGCATTGTATGTCTTTATTGTCCACCAAGGTGCAAAATTGTCTTTGGCTCACCAGCACATAAAATAACTATACAGGCAATGGTACAAGAACAAAACAAAAACACAGACAGATTCACATTACATAGATGTAGAAATACAGTTCATGCCACTGTCATTTGGTTTATCAATCACTTGCGGAGTTGAGAATTTTACAAAATTATGAGAATGTCCACAAAATGAACTCTGCAAGTCTGTGCACTCAATATCAATAACACTTTTGTTGAGCGTTTAATTTCAGTTAGTTTTTCTAACACATTTCAACAGTCTTTTCGTAACTATTTCATAAACAAAACTAAATATTTAGAGCAATGTCAATTATACTTTTAAATGATACGTTTGCTGCTTTTTAAATACATGTTTGTGCGTTTTTTTATTGATATGGACCCGTGTCTGAAATAATGTATTAAGTAAATAGTTTTAATCTACGTTTTAGAATACAACTATAACCCTGCAACCAAGACATGTAGAAAAACACGTTTGATGAGCAATGAAGTCAATGAACGTCTAATGAGTATTTATATTTGTTATAATTGGGATCTATTATGTAAAGTCTTAAGTTAGTACCTGTGCTCGGACAGTGCATGAGAAACCCCACATGGCTTTATCTGGGGTATTGTGCTCACGTCCACTTCTCATCTCAAAAGAGAATGTCACAGTATCTCCTTCCACCTGAAAAAACATATGGTTAAAAGTGTATTAAAGGTGTATACAGATATTTCAATATTACAATGTTAAATATGCACTTTGGTGTCTTAATATATTTTAAGCACACCATTTTATCTGTCTATTGGACCTTAGGTGGAAAAATTAGTGTATTAGTTAAAAAAAATGAATGCATGTTATACATAAATAAATAGTTTTTCTGGAAGAAAAAAAAACCTTTTCATTGCATTTGCCCTTTGTTGAAGCATTTATACGCATTCAAACCTTAAAAAGTGTTAAAAATCTTAATTAAAAGTGTGTTTTCTTTGTTCTTTAAATATAAAAGCAATGCTCACCGTTACTTGATCAAAATCGGCTAAGACATTTTAGCTAATAGATCTGTGTATGGAGAGGCTTGAATTGTAAATTGACAATATTAAAATTCTATTTCCCTCATCTTTATTCCTGAACACTGTAAGTGTGCCATCTGATGTTATGGAGAGTGCTTTTCCTCACCTTGACAAGATCTTTGGGCCATCCAGTTCCCAAGACACTACGGCTCCCATAACCCATGGTGTTGCCTCCATACTCACTCACTTTTCGACTATTTGTGTTGGGCCCGGCATAAATCACCAGCTGAATAACGAGAGTTTATGAGCATGCATATTCAATTTCATTCCACTATGAATGAGAACAGAAGTTTTACAGAATCGAAAGTTCAAACCTTGTCATAGTCATATTGAGAGGAGCAGCGAGGGTCAAAACGGAGGTAGAGACAGCGCGCACCAGGTATGTGCACTGTATCTTTAAATTTGTAGTTGTCCCGCACTGGATGAACAGTTTCCACTGTTTTCCCAGCGGCCCATGGGGCAGGGATCTTCAGGCCGGTCAAAAAACCTGGCTCCTCTCTCTCTTCCAGAATCTGGAAACTGAATTAAATACAACATAATTTTGTGTTTGAGTAATCTAAGGTTTTTGTTCAATAGTTTCAAGGATAAATAGAAAAAGCATTTTTACCCATCACTTAATGAGGGTGGATTGGGGCCTTGATTTAACGAAGAATCCTCAGAAAATAATGGTGAATGTGTCTTCAGCAGCAAAGCGGTCTGTTGGATAGACAGATTCAGAGCAGTCAATGTTAACAATACCAATGGTTTATGATTTATGATGTTGATCTACAAATGTACTTAACACACACTAATGGAAAATCTGACATTTTTCATTATATTTAAATTTTGTAAAATCTCAATGTACTCTACCGGTTTTATTCAACAAGGATGCATTTAATTGATCAAAAGTGAGTAAAGATATTAATAATGTAAAAAAAAATTCAAATAATGCTGGGTTTTTTTACTTTCTATTCATCAAAGAATCCGAAATATTTCCACAAAAATATGAAGCAGCTGTTTTTAAACTGTTTTCAACATTGATAATAATAGAAATGTTTCTTGAGCAGCAAATCAGCATATTAGAATGATTTTTGAAAAATCATGTGAAAGTAAAGACTGGAGTAATAGTGCTGAAAATTCATATTTGCAGCACAGGAACAAATTACATTTTAAAATACATAAAAATATATATATTTATAAATTATTATATTTATAGAAATAAAAAACGATTTCACAATATTACTGCATTTTGATCAATAAATGCAGCCTTGGTGGTAGTGTAAAATATTGACATGTGTGCATCGATTAGAGCTGGTATATTTAATATTTACAATATATGCACCATATATTGACCATTACATTTCTTAAAGCCTGTATGAGAATGCTAAAATTATTTGTCCGATACTAGCAATAGAGAGTTACGATTTCTATGCTATTTGATATGAATACATAAATATTGAGACGCTATGTATATCAAACATTGTCCAAATTATGAAAAATTATTGCGATACATGTTTTTAGCTATATCACCTTGCTCTTCCATCCAACAATCACACATACACACCTGACTTGTATAGAGGACCAGTTGGACTAGCTGTGGCATGAGAGCATCAGCTAGTGTGAGGGTTTGTAGGTTTGGGTGCATCAGTGAGGTCAACAGAACCGGCAGCAAGTGACCCAACATCGTGGCCTTCGTTACCTGTTCCAGTCCTCTCAGTCTTAACGTAAAAACAATTAGAAAAGGTAAGTAAAAGAAAGTGTTTAATTACAAGTACAACATACAAATAAAGCATCATCAAAAATATATATTGTAATGCACCTGGTCTCTCGATCACTGATGTTGCTGTTGATAAGGGAGCTGGTGACTTGCTGTAGGGTCTCCAGAACCTCATCACACCCAACCAGGATCTTCGAGGCAAGTGATAAGATGCTCGTCTGCAACTCCTGAGGGAAACACGCACATTCAACACACACATTTCTTTGAGAACATCTAAAGGTGGTAAAGAACCCTTGTGAAAAAGAAGTACACTTTAGCATACTTCTATGCATTACAGAAATAATAAACTTAAAAAGAATATACGTTCACACAGAACACGTTTTTCCATTCCAATGCGCTATTTTTCCATTGTTTTTCTATGTAATCACGCGCTAGACGGACGTGTATAACCGCTGTGCTCCCATCTTGCATCTTTTGCATCGTCTCGAGCATGACACGACGTTCTAAAAATGCATCGTTCAAGTTAAAATCAGTTCAACTATAAAAAACGCGTCTGCGTTTAAACAAATAGGACTGTGCAACAAATTTAAGCTCCTCTTCTCTTCCCGAAATCCTCCGACATTTCTCTTTAAAATTGATCATTTTAGACTTCTTATTCGTGTCCGTGTGTTTTGTTTTGCTATATCCTCTGCGTTTCCACGTTCGTCATTGCATCACACGTCGGGTCAGGGGTTACTCTTTCGCCACAAATCGCTGTATATGGCCGTCTAACGGACGCTAGTTATCATAGCTCTAAAAGTTTTAAATATGGATATTTTAATTACAAACACCCATCGCTTCGCTTCAGAAAGCCTTTATTAACCCCCTGGAGCCGTATGGATTATTTTTTATGATGGATGACTTTTTTGGGGTTTCAAAATCTCGTCCCTCATTCACTACCATTATAAAACTTGGAAGAGTCAGGGTATATTTAAAAATAACTCCAATTGTGTTCGTCTGAATGCAGATAGTTATATACACCCAGGGGTGCCGCCAGCAATTTTGGGCCTCATAAAAAATATGAGGTAAGGCCCCTACTACGGCAACCGTTCAATTAATAAAATTGATCTCTGGGGCCCCTAAAAGTGTGTGGGCCCTTAGAATCGTCCTAACTTTTACCCCCTTAGCGGCGCCCGTGTATACACCTTGAGGGTGAGTAAATCATGGTATAATTTTTGGGTGAACTACCCCTTTAAGGAACCAGATTTAATAAACACGGGAAATTAGCGTGAGCGCAATTCAATAAAAGCACCGATGGGAGTGGAAAGTTCAGCGCGTGATCTCCTGACGACGTGGAAATTAAAAATGTTTGTTTAAGAAATTAAAAGCTACACACACCATCAATTAGGGTTAGAAGAACTGTTGCCAAACATACTAGAAACATAATAATCACGGCAATAATGGTTCTATGTTTGGAAACAGTTCTTCTAATCCTACTTGTATACATAAGAGCACAGTATTGAACTGTTTTAATTCCTGTTTGTTTCATCTTTCATGAATGCAGCAGCTGTCGTCATCAGTCCACACAAACCAATCAGAGACCATAGGGTTTTTAAAGGGGATGTTTACCTGTACCTTCATTGTTTCCCCTTGTAGGGAGCTGTCACTATCATCAATGTCATCAGGGTGGAGCAGGATGGTGTTGCTGAGCAAATGGTTCTGCACAGCCATTAAGTAACGCAAGCTTGGTGACACTACCTGTTGATGTGGAAGTGCTGTGGGTTAATTAGTGAGTCAATAAATTGTATGAAATTATACCGACAACTATTTCAAAATATGATAGAATGTATACATTTAGATGCACCATATAAACAGGGTCCAGAATAACACTCGGCTAACCAAACATTTTAGCTTTTTTAAGAACTTCAATGTAAACATAGAATAGAATAGTAAGAACAACATTGTTGGTGCAGTGTGAATTGGCCTTAAAACATCACGTGCTTGTAAAAAAAAAGGAAAAAAAAGACACCACCAATGCGAACAATCACCATCGCTTCTCAGACATTCCATGACCTGACTAATTCTGATTCAACATGTTCAATCTGCAAAAACAAGTGCCGACCAATGCCAACAGACACTGACAGAGGGAATACACTGATCCAACAAAACACAAAAAAGTGTCTGTTGCCATTGGTCAGCATCAGTCAGTTCAGTGTGAATGGGACAGTAGGGAAAATGTTAAATCATTTGTTTGTTATGGTGAAATACTTGCTTGCTATGAAACCTGATAAAATCTTGCTATGAAACCTGACTAATTCAATCATTCTAAAGTTATCCCAAAAAAATATAATGAACAGCACTCAAAATAATTGATCTCATCCTTTTCATTAATTCATTTAGTTTGATTTCCCTTGTAAACAAGAAGTGCACTTAATTGCATTGAATGTGCACTTATACTTCTACACTAAAAAAAAACAGTACTTCCAGATAATGCAATATTAATTAAATAAAAGGCTACGTAAAGAGAGTGGACTTTCATGACTGTTTCTTAACACACTTAAATGGACTTTTAAAAAGTGCACTTTGTAATAATGACAAATTAAAAGTTTTACTTTAAAGTACATTTTAAATCAATATGTTTTATAACTTGTTGTAATGCTTAAAAAAAAAGTCAAATTATTTTGATGTGTGTTGACTATAATCAAGTACTACGTGCTTTAGTATGTTCACTTAAATTGGAGTGTGTAAAATTTAACTAAATTTGTACTCAATTGCAATTTCATCATTACAAATGTGTAATTACAAATATATTTAAATACATTTTTCAACAGAAATAATATATTTTAGTTTATCATAAATGCTTTTCAGTACATTCAGCAGTACACTTTAACCACTTCAAAAACAATATAATTAAGAAATTACAAATATAAATAAAAGTTCAGCTAATTGCATTTACTATAATTGCAATTACATGTATGAAAACATAATCAGTTTGCACTTAATTATAAAAGTATATTTCTGTAATAATTGCTCTTTTTAAAAGTATGCTAAAGTCTACTTCTTTTTCACAAGGGATATGAAAACGAATGACTTGTAGAGCTCTTTTAAGATTAATTCAGTTAAAAACTACATGCAGAGTAACCAGTCACAATGAAAAGTTTCTTTACAAAGACATTTTAAATGCATTTTATGTTGAAGTCACATACAGGTACAGTGGAGAGAAGCTTCTGAAGGTCTTCCTTGGATACGGTTTGACATTTGGTGATGAGGAGACATGACTCTCGCACTACAGTCTTCAAGATACACTGCAACAGTTCATCTTTTAGTCTGCAGGGGAAGATGAGAGAAAGTGTAAATTACAGATATAAACCAAAAATCATCTACAGATATTTACAATATCTATCATCAAGGTAAATAACATTTCTTTATAGGAACATATATATTTAATAATAATAATAATAATAATAATTGTAATACATTTTTGTTAAGATAAGGGAGAAACTTGTATGTTGCGATCACAAAAGAATTATGTAGATTTTTTGTGTTATGCAGTATTGAACAGATCTAAAGAGCCGTGAAACTTGTTACCTGTAGTGGTCATCCTCCTCACTACCAAAGCGGTTCTTCTGTAACTGGTTAGCAAGGTTGTTTAATATAACATCACGTAATTGAGACAAACCACTGTTCTTCTCCCCTGCAGAGAAAAAAAAAACAATTGTTATGACTGGCACTATTGCTTATCAATATGCAATTACAGTAAGCTAGTGATAACTCAGCTTATAGTTACACTTGGTTTCTGTACGTATTTATTTGTAATTCTTACCCTCAGTGAAAACAAATTTAAGCAGGTTGTTCAACTCAGATTCGCTCTGGTACAAGGTGTTTAAACCTGAGCTAATAAGAATAAAGAAAAAATAGAAAAATGGTTTGTAGTTATTACAGGTATTGAGACCAGTTGCAAAAATTCAACAACAATTTTTTCAGACTAAGTAAATGTTTTTTTGGGCTAAAACCCTTTAGAATTTTGTTCAACTTTGGAAGAGAAATGAAGATATTTTTCAAAGAATATTAAAAAAAATATTAAATTCCCTTTGCAGTCAAAAATTATATCCCTTAAATCCCATTTTGTTTAATAAAAATGACATATTTAAATATTTTTGAACCGTGAAAGTAATTTCTTAATGCCTTAAAATAGCTTGAATGTAACTTGAATGTATACCTTTGCACCTTTAGTATGTGTGGATGCACGAATACGCAAATTATTCCCCCCCTCCAAATTAAACACCACATTTAAATTTTTTTTTTTTTTTTGAAATTCACCTGATGGCAAGACACACTTCTCTTTGTATTTCCGGTTCTATCTGATCAGGAGGAGCCATAAGTAACTGCCACAGTAACAGTCCAGAACGCTTAACACAGTCCCGATTCTGCTCTGAATTTGGATTAAAAAACTGGAACACCACCTGGAAAACACAAGAGAGATGCGTGGGTGTCAACCTATTCCCTGCTGATGAACAAACTCAATCTCCAATTGCAAAAAGGCCATCACTTACTTTGTTTTAGTTAAGTCATATGTATTACATACAATTTTGGTATGACACTTTTCCCAATACACGTTATTTCAAAGCAGCTATGTGGGAAGTTATATTGTAACAAAGTCATACTGTAGAGTTTATAATGTAATTCAAATTTAAATCTTAAATATTCTAGCAAAACCCCACCAATTATATCCACACCTGAAAGACGACCAGAATGCATCGGATGATGCACGTGTCACCATTGACCATGGCCTTCTCCATGACGTCACATATAGAACTAAAGTGGCAAGCCTCCATGGGTTGTTTTCCTATGAAGGTTCCTAGGTGTAAACTACTGCTGGCTGCTAGCAGGTTGAGCTGGTGGATGCACATAGCACCAACATGATGGAGCAGCTGGTTTATCACTTTGCCTGTGTCTATCATTTCTTCTGTAATAAAGAGTCAAAAACATGATGAGGAAAAGGATACATTTCTGTATATGAGCACATCTAAAAAACAACTTTGCATAGCAAATGTCCTATACACCATGTCCTTGCAAAAATATTTGCACAGGTATAGCAATGACCCCTTGAAAAGAAAGCAATGAAAAGAAAGTGTGCTTTATTGCAGTAATGAATGTGTTCTTCAAATCATAAAAGTATAGTTTTTTAAAAAACTGTGCTTGCCTTGCAGATAATATGTTAACAAAATAAAGGCCACTTAAGTGTACTTAAAGAGAGAACACATTCATGACTATTTTGTAGTCAAATTCAAAGTTTTACTATACTAAATAAGTTTTTATATTTTTTTGTTGTGCTTTAAAGATGTACACTTGTTGCTAACATACTAAAGAACATGTAAAGTGCTTGATTATTTTAACTGTAGTGCAAATTAATAACGCATTTAAACTTAATATATTTTGCATTTAATTATTTTATGTATTAAATTGCATTGTCATCAGTAAAACTGTGCGATTATAAATATATTTAAGTACACAACATACAAGTTTCAATAGAAATGACATTAAAGTGTATTTCTGTTTACCATAAATGCTTGTCAGTACATTCAGCAGTTCACTTTAACCATACTTCAAATACAATAGAAGTAATTACAAAATGATATATAAAGATGTATTTAAGTCTAACTTAAAGGAGAACTCCGGTCAATTTTAACATTGAGCTCTTTTTTTTTGTACATTTGGAGTGATGTCAATACAGAGAACAACGACAGAAATCGGCGTTGCCTACACCGTGTTATTGTCTTTTTAAAATTTGCTCCCTGTTGACTTCAATGGGGCAAGTTTTAAACCTGCTTTTAGCCTCTTAACATCCTTGATGCACAGTGCACAGCCATGTGAGTGGTGTTATTAAGAGAGAACACGGTCAATCTGACTGCAGTAGATGTGAAAGATATGAATAAAAATGATGTTAATTCAGCCAGCTCACATACCTGTATTTTCTTCCTGTTTTTGGTCGAAGTCCACAGTAGTCAATTGTCGAGTTCGCGCGCGCGATCATCAAACTCAAAAACCTCCGCATGTTCAACATCTGATTCGGTTGAACTATCCATTTGAGTTGATATTCTCGAACACCACACAGCACCGTCATCGGCTGACAGCTGACAGTCCGAGTCTCCACTGTTGCTTAGTTATCAATGATCGCACACGCGAACTCCACAATCGACTACTGTGGACTTCGACCGAAAACAGGAAATAAATACAGGTATGTGAGCTGGCTGAATTAACATCATTTTTATTAATATCTGTCCTATCTACTGCAGTCAGATTGACCGTGTTCACTCTTAATAACACCACTCACATGGCTGTGCACTTGTAATGACATATCAAGGATGTTAAGAGGCTAAAAGCAGGTTTAAAACTTGCCCCATTGAAGTCAACAGGGAGCACATTTTAAAAAGAAAATAACACGGTGTAGGCAACGCCGATTTTTGTCGTTGTTCTCTGTACTGACAGCACTCCAAATGTACAAAAAAATTAGCTCAATGTTAAAATTGACCGGAGTTCTCCTTTAAGTTGGTCAAAAAGCACTGTAAAGTTCAGCTAATTGAATTTAATATCAATTTAAACTACATTTAATGACAAACTACTATTGTCACTATAATAGCTAAAGACTGTGCCTGGTTGGGTCATGGTGTAATGAATGCAAGCCTCTAAAATGTTTTACTGTGCAATATCAAAATCATGCAAAAAATCAACTCGAGTAAACTTTTTGTTGCATATGTTAGAGCTCCAGTTTCAATACCTTTAGGCTGACTGATGACGTGACTGACGCCAAGTCGTTGGCACACATGATGGAAGGCCTGGTTTCCAGGGTTACACCATTGGTCCATGTAGTCACTGGAGCACGTCCAGATTAAGTTGTTAAGTGCATCATAGCAGGCCCCTAGAACAGTCATTATACAATCATATGTGACAGTGTTTTTTGTTAATAGTTTGAATTAGCATTTATTTTTATATTTTAGCTTTTATATATATTTTCACATTAAATGTAGTTTCAATATTTTGTTATGTGCCTTATGTAATTTTCATTAGGTTATTTTATATTTATATTTAGAATCATTTTAATTTTAGTACTTCAACTTTTAGTTTTCTGCCAAGGCAACATTTCAATTTTTTTGTTTAAATTAAAGGTATTCATGTAATATTATTTTATTTCAGCTTTATTTCAATTAACAAAAAATATTTGTAATCGTTGATATGTGCTCCATCAGAATTAGTCACAAAAAAAACTTGCTCAAAACTTAAGACTTTTCTGTTGATTTTGATAAAAGAAATTCTACTTTCAAATGATGTCAATGTTGCAGTGAAAATATATATATTTTTTAATATTGTTTTGTTTGTTAGTGGGGGTTTTTCTCTTAAATGTTGTGTTAAATTGCTTCAAAATTACAGCAAAAAAACAACAACATGAATTTTAAACAAATTTGTTTCAACAAAAATAATTTTGTTTTAAATAAGCTGAAAATTGTATACAATCCTTTTTTACCATCTACTATTTAAAGGGGTACTTTATCACTGGCAAAATGGGCTTTCAATAAAACTCGACTATACTATAAAGTAGAAAGGTAAAAAAAAAAGTTTTAACTTACTAGAGAAAACAGAGTTTGGCTGTTGACTTTCCTTTTGCCAAATAGGTAGGAAAACTTCAACACCCATAATGCACTGGGCATGTTGCCATCCAAGGCCACCCCAACCATTCTACTATGGATACGATTGACCAGAGTCAAATCCGCCTTGCTTTAGTAGGAAACACTTCTTTGCAGACTTTTAGTCAAAATGGTGTGGACTTGTATTGTTCTCTGGTGCAGGATTTTAAAGACTAAACATTTAGCGGGAGTGGGTTACTTTCAGTATCCAGTCAAGGAACTAGCATGTGGCTAAAGGCTGCAAAGAATCGTAAATACAGAGACAAAGCTGTTCTGCATCATCCGGCGGACTTTTGCTCACAAATAAACTTACATTTCTCGGTTCAGGTTACATGGAGAACGAGTAAACCTTGTTCATTTACATATACTACATTGTAACAATACAAAGCGGGTTGAAAATCTGTGAAGTTGAACAATGGCTCCATTGGTCGATTTTCCAAAAGGGAAAGACTGACCATTTTAAATGTGCATATGTGCTAGGTTTCATTTTATTTAAGAAGAAAGAAAATAGTCCTTTAAATTCCTTAAGCCCAATGCCTATTCATTTCGCTCTTGGTGAATACAGACCATTCTGTCTGAGATTTGTTTTGATTTATGCATTGAGTTTAGTGTGAAAGGAGCTTGATGTGTGGAAATGTCTGATTCTTACCCAGTCCTGCAACCTGAGCCCCACGACCCAGAGAACTTCCTGGAGCATCTACGAGGTCTGCACGATTGCTAAACTGACCATCAGCCAGGTTAAACACCAAACTAGATGCCAAGACTAGGAAAAAAAACACAGTTGCTTTTTAACAAGTTTACTCCATGATTTTCATATTTGTTCCACAGAAGTAAGAAAGTCATATGGGTATAGAACAACATGAGGGTGAAATAGATGATGAAAGACTTTTCATCGTAGGGTGAACTATCCGAGGCGGCAAAAATGGATAACGTTAGATGATAAATTGCTATTCAGACACTATCTATGATGGTGATTATGTTAAAATGTTTGATTAGGGTATAAAGATCTTTCCCCTCAGAATAAGAGATGATGACTTACTCTTCAGGGAAGAAAGGCCACTGGCACCACCAAACAGCGAGCGGGTGGCAGAGCTCCCAGCTACACCTGGAGTGGGTGCCAGCATCACTAGGTACGTTCCACACACGTACATCGGCGTCTTCCTCAGTGTTTTTATAGACAAGCCACAACTTGTGTTGACTACTGGGACAAGAAAAAACAAACAAAACAAGAGACCAAGATCAACACTGCGAGTTATACTATATTGAAGAAATACGACAAGTATTATCATTTGTTTATCCAATATATATTTTTCTAGCATTAGTTCCGCCTTTGTGGGGTCCGCTTTCAGCAGAATTATCCACACACACACACACACTAGATTTGGGACAGGTTTTACGCTGGATACCCTTCCGACTCACTCACACACACACAAACACACTCCGGCAATCCATCTAATCTAAACCAAAGCACCCAGAGGACACCCATGCTGCTGACACGAGGAGAACATGCAAACTCCACACAGAAAGGACTCCCGGATCATCCGGGGCTGGAACCGAGCACCTTCTTGCTGTGAGGCGACAGTGCTACCCACTGAGCAACCGTGCTGCCCCATTTGTTTATCCGTACGAACCATGCCTTTAATACAGCACCAGGTATGCTTTCCAAACATCTTGAAGTTGTCACTATTTATGTATGGTTTTCTATTTAAAATTATGTCATGTATTTAAATAAATTTGTAATTAATTACTAAGTTGCAATTTAGTACATGTAATATATCAACTTCCAATGTAACATTGAATAACACACTAGAGTTAAAATTATAATCAAGTTCTTTACTGTGCTTTAGTATGTTAGTCAACATCAACATCATTTGTGTAGTTCTATAAAGCGCAACAACATATTATTAAAACATAATGATTTAAAATGAATGATTTAAATTCAATCTGTTCATCATATAAAGCGATCAAGTCTCTGCAGAAAATTTGGACTAAACCGATCAATGAAGTGAATTAGTTTTACGATCTCTTGATGAACGCTTTGAAGCGTCAAAGTGGTAGTTGTGTGGACTGTCAATGAAGGGACAGAAATCTCTCAGATTTCATAAAAAAATATCTTCATTGGTGTTCCGAAGATGAACGAAAGTCTTACGGGTTTGGAACAACATGACAGTGAGTAAATGATGACAGAATTTTCACCTTTGGTTGAACTAACCCTTTAGGAAAGAGCCATAAGAGTGTACTCTCGTTTATTTAATTAATATTATATTATCTGCAAGTACAGTGTTGTAATACTATACTTTTAAGACTTGAAATACACTACAAGTGCACACTTAATACAATGAAGTGCACCTCTGTTTCACAAAGGCGCCCATTAATATAGGAACCAAGCCAAAAAAGTTGTCGCTTGGGAACAGCCGAGGCACAAACAACATACAGCAGTATTACCCGACTGCTCCTCTTTGACGGGGTTGGTGATGGCAGAGCCGGTGAGGGCAGCCAGTGTGGAGGAGTGGGAAGCACGGAAGCGAGACATGCGGCTCAGGAGCAGCTCATTCAAACACTTAGATGACTCGCCTTCCTTTCGCGACAGGATAACCCGATCTTGTATAGGGCTGGCCACACACAGACCAGACTCGGTCTGCAAAAAACAACAACAAAAAAAAACAGATAATGGGAGTTTGTGAGGTGAGGGTTCAGGGAAGACTCCTTAGTTGCTATATTTATTATAATTCCCTTGTGAAAAAGAAGCGTACTTCATTGTATTGAAGAGCGCTAGTAGTATAATTAAAATAGCTGTGCTTGTAGAAAATATAATATTAATACTTAATTGTACTTTACACTTTCATGACAATTTTTTTAACACACTTCAGTACACTTAAAAGTGCACTTTGTAATAATGTCAAATTACAAGTTTTACATTAAAGTGCATTTTAAATCATGTTTTTACAAGAGCACAAGTACTTGATTATAATTTTAACTAATGTATTTTTCTATATTACATTTAAAAGTTAATATATATTTATATGTACTGAAATGCAACTTCTTTACATATGTGTAATTACAAATATATTTAAATACATGACATACAAGTCCTACTTAATTGGGTCAAAAAAGCACTGTAAATTTAAATATAAATTCAAAACAATGCATTTTTCATGTAATTGCAATTAACATGTAATTAAGTGTCCAAAAACATTAAAAGAATAAGTGTGAACTGAATGTAAAGTATATTTTTTCCATTATTGCTTTTTAAAAGTCTGCTAAGATGTACTTCTTTTTCACAAGGGTTACCAGTCAATGCATGCAATAAAATAACTTTTGTAAATGCAACTACAAAACTCCACTGAGAACATAATGAAATTAACAAGTCTGATCTTACAAAAATCTTCACATAGACAGAGGGTTTTTCCTGCATTGAAAATATTTTGGTGGCCATTCATTTAACATAAGTTACCTGTTACTTACACTGAAAAGTGCTTAGTACATTAGTACTTAGTACAACAAGTGCTTTATAAGTTCTAATAAACAGCCAATCTCCTAATAATATGCATGCTAATAAGCAACTAGTTAACAGTGAGAATTGGATCCTAAACTAAAGTGTAACCAACTTTTCAAACAAGTCACTTACAGACTTTTTTATATAAAATAGTTCTAAGCACTGTGACAGTGATTATTTTTATTTAATTAATAAATAAGATTTGTTAATATTATCAAATGTTTCTTTGCATTTATTTTGGATTTATTGTCTGTACATTGACAGGGTACTTTAAACCGTGTATGAATGACCGTGTTTGCCCGCCACCAACGAAGACCATTTTTGACCCAGGAAAATTCCTGACACATTCTCAAGTTAATACCGTTAGCTGGAAGATATCCATGAAGACAGAGTGGCCTTTTTGTGTTTTCTCATTGATGCCGACAGGTGACCAAACCCAGTAGAGGTAGGTACCATCAGAACACAGACGCAGGGTGGTCAGGCAGCTGCCCACTGGGAAATGATGATGGGGCATTGCTACTACTTGAGAAACCTTCAGTAGAGAAAGGAGGATTAGAAGCATCCACAAATAAAGCATTTGAAAGGGTGAAGTTAACATACAAGAACTTATCATAGATTTATTAAAAATATTACACATTTGATGATTCAATAAGGGAACCAGAACATGTCATATATAAATATAATAATATAATTAAAATAAATAAATAAAAATAAATAAGGGCTGTCAAATTATTAACCACGATTAATCGCATCCAAAATAAAAGTTTGTGTTTACATAATAAATGTGTTTGTACGGTGTAAAATTATTTTATATATATATATATATATATTATATAAGTACACACACGTGCATTTATACATTTAAGAAAAAATTTTTATTTATATATAAAATATTTAGATTTATATATAATATTAATTATATATAAATCTATATATAGTATATACATGCAAATATTTCTTAAATATATACAAGCATGTGTATGTATTTATATATATAAAATAATTATACACAGTACACACACATTTATTATGTAAACACAAACTCTTATTTTGGATGCGATTAATCGCGATAAATCATTTGACAGCCCTAATAAATATATATAGATAGATAGATATTTAAAGGGAACATGAACGTGAACAAACGTGAACAACGCTCTGTACAGTTGACGGGTCAGAGTTTCATCACAAAAGTTTCAGGCTTTCCAAAAAATATTCAAGCGCTGGAACACACGAAAGGGAATTTGTTACTCACGCGCTGTGTGGGAAGTTTAACATCCGAAGCACCAGACAGCGCGTGAAGTTGTGTTCTCTTTCATGCATTCCTACGCTTCAATGGACAAATTCACTCAAAATCATGTAAAAAAACGCCTGTCTCGGTGAGTATCATAGTAAAAGTAAACCTCGCTTATGTCTTCAGTAAACGCAAACAATAAACATGATCGGTGCGTGCATTCTTAAAGTGACAGCATCCTAATAATCCTGCTACTGGCCAAAGGACAAATAAAAAAAACATCACTGCTCTTGAACTTTAAAAAAAGGATATGAAGACTATGCTGTGTTATTTATTTGATTAGCCTACTTTATTAAATTTCGGTACCTGAAAACTGACCTGCCTGAAGAGCACTGTTTATTTCATTTGTATGTATTGTATTGTATTTATTTGGGCTTTTGCTTTTAATTTGATTGTTTGTTCATATTTTATTACTGACTGTTTACTTGTCTTTAAAAATGCAGGCTATTAAATGTATATTAGTTAAGCTAGTAGTTTTAGCTGTGGTATCAAATTGAAATAGAGGAATGTAAATTTTCACTGCTATCTAAAATTTTGGCGCCATAACTGCCTGCTTTTTGTCTCATGGCTAGTAAAAAAAATATTTTTGGCTGGTAAATTTCGGCCATTGGCAGGTGTGTCAAAACAAAAACAAAAGTTTTTTAGGCCCTGCTTGTAACACTTGCGATGTAAATTTGAAGTGCAATGTGAAGGATGATCACTTGCGATGGAGAGGTCGTACCTGCAGTGTGAAGGGGTCGATGACCTGGCACAGCTGATGAGGTTTTGTGTCAAAAGAGGCAGGACGGTGGAGCAAAAAGCCACTACTGTGCGCCATCCACCCTGCTTCCATTTCCTCATTCCGACAATAAACAAAACCCCTGTGAGGATGCCAAAAAAGTTTTAGCTTTTAAAGTCTGGAATGTAACTCTACATCCTTGCTTCAATTAGTAAACACAGAACCATGAATATGCAAATTAGCCCCGCCTCCACTCAATCACACCAGTTCAGGGGTCTTATAAAACTGTGCGTGGGATCCTTACTAAAAGTGTACGTGCGCCGAAAAGCCAAAAATGTTCAGACTTATAAAACCATGCATACACCAGAACATGCGCAGAATTCCCTTTATAAATCCCAGTCAGCGGAAGATTATGCGTAGATGCGTCTTCTCCCCGAAATAACCATATATGGAGCTTAAAACACCTAGTTTTACTATGCATATCCTCATCTGCATATTATTTGCATATGCATATTCATCCACGTGATACCATGTTTAACGGTACAAGACATTAGGAAAATATGAGATACGGTGTGTGCCGTCACATTACACTGCTTAAAATCATTTAGTAGCCTATCCTGGTCTTGTTTTTGAATAAATAAAAAAGTAAAAAATACATTTCAGAGAAAGTTTTCTCAATCTTTTCCACTGGCCAAATAGTATTTGTAATTGATTTATATTTTTAATGGAAACAGATAGGCCTTATTGAGCATTATTTGCGGGAAAATATTTTCTCAGACAATCTGCTATTATCATGCGCTAAGCAATCCTTGCTGTAGTTAAAACATTAAAACACAGCATTCCTCATCTGCCGCTATGGCGCTTTTCCACTGCAATGGTGCAGCTCAGTATATAGGCTACGGCAGTGCAGTCAGCTTCACTAAACAGCACGACGCGCTCACTAGCGCGGACCTTTAAGAAGGGATGGATGTTTGCTTCAAGTGATAGGCTAGAGTGAAATTATATTTGTATTATCTTGCTGTATACTGTTAGTGTCTAAAAGTTACCAAAAAGCCATTTAACTCCAGCTCACCATCGGTGTCCCGAAACGTTCGTACACATGGGTCAGAGTTTGCGTGCAGGTGCACAAAGTTTGCCTTCAAGTTTGTTTTGATAAATCTCAACTTATGCGTCGGAAGTGGCATACACCTCTGTCAGGGCTTGTTTTGTGCGTACGCAATGGTTATGTGGTAAATGATGCCCCAGAATACCTGATCCATATAGACATCTAAACAACATTAAAAACTTGATTTTTCACCACAGGTGAATATGCTTTTAAATGGAGAGTTTGTAGAAAGTTTGCATACTTTAAAGCCTAATTTATACTTCCGCGTCAAACTAACGTCATAGCTACATCGTAGGCTGTGTGTAGCACGCGTACCCTGACGTGCACCTCTCCAAAAATGTAGCAACGTGTCAATTCTACGCAAATCGGAAGCGCTGTGATTGGTCTGCCAGAACCCGGGTTAGACATGCTCCCTCTGCAAGTCTAGCGTGACTGCGGCTTTAAACACTATTAAGTCTTGTATTTTTAGTCATTTCTAATATCTTCTAATTACTTAACTTATACTACTTATAATATATCAAATTAAACAAGAGAATCTGTTGTTTCAGATGGTACACAATTAGCCATTTATCATGAATTAATCTGATCACAAATCAAATTATAATTCAGATACATTAGAATAGTTTTTGTCCTCTAAATCCTAATAAACTATCTTTACACAGAAACAAACAACTTCTGTGACTTCAGAAGGATGGTGTTTCATGTATGATAGTGATTTTAACCCTGCAAATAAAAGAAGTGGTTAAACTGGTGTTACAATTACAAACATCCCCAGTTTTCTGTTATTATGTTAAAAATTTGTTATGAAGATTTTTTTTTATATATTTTGGTTGACAAGTCCAAGACGTTTCTTCATGACACTGAGGAAGTGCAAGTGGTTGACACTTATGAGAGGAATGAAACAAAGTTCATTGACACAGCAACATTTCATAAGGTTCAAACAGTCCAACAAATATAGTTGCTCACAGAGCAGAAATGAGAAAGACAGCAGGACAAAGCAAGAGCTGTAGAAAGAGCACAATAGTAGCCTGGAGGTTACTGGTACAAACAGAAAAGCAGGGTAGGAGGTTAAGTGGTAGTTATGTAGTTTTAGAGTTACCTCAGCGTCCCATGCTGCCCTGAGCCCAGCTTGCTTAAGCCCTTTCCAAAAGAGTTTGTTGTGTAGAGATAGAAACCATCTGTAGCCAGGCTGCGTCCCAGGTCTGTGTCTGAGAGAAAAAGATGTTTTAATATAAATTAAATTTGTATAGTTTCCTAAATTCTGTGTTTTCCATTAAATATTTACTGATTCCGTTTTAATAGTTTGATCGAATTTCAATAATTAAAAAGGATGTCTAATCAGTTGAATTAATAAAACTTTAACGATTTCATCATTTTCAAATGCCCTAGGAAAAAAGGTGGTAATCAAACTTTAACCTTTAAATTAAACTTTTAAAATGTTATCAAAATGTAATTTAAACAATTCCTTTCATTTTTGGTCAAACAAAGTGCTGCACAAATTGAGATTTACTTTTGAAAGTAAAATGTAGAAAAAAAACATTGTTTAATGAACTATTTGTATTATTATTGATTAGAGAAGCACATTCTACTATATATTTTTTGCCATATTTCTTTTAAATTAAACAATGGGTTGTAGTGAAGACTATAGAGTATCTGTGTTTGTCTGACGATAGTTCTCGATTGGAATGATAAAATGCTGAAGTGACTCTCAGAGCATCTCTGGAGATGAAGATCATGTGTTCATGTCCTCGTATAGTGAGACAGCAGACGCTGAAGACACCATGAGAGTCACACGTGCTTGATTTTGTGTAGTAGGCCAAACTGGGACAAGCGGACTTCAGATTTCAATAGCAGTCTTAATATTCACAGACACTAATGTCGCTATTTGATTAAGGGTGCTTTCACACTGGCAATTTAGTTTGAAATGTGGCACAGTTCGCATGAAAATTGCATTTTTTCACAAAGCAACACGGAAAACATAGCGAGTGTAATCAGAGCAGCAAATGGATGGCGATCCGCGGTCTCCACTTTTTAGAAAGAATCAGTTTGTAAGCAGCAGAAATCCACCTTCATGCAACACACATACAGTAAATCCAGTAAATCAAGTGTGGTTTACTCTGCTGCGCATAATAACACCAAATTAATTAAAAAAACAATATATATTGGCCGCGCTCTTTTTATCATGCGGCGTGCCTGTTTGTGATATGCAAGATGTGCAAATCCACCTGGGTTTGAGAGATTAAGTGTGAAATTAAACCAACGCTGCGGGGAGCGCCGGGAACTCGGAAATCGCACTCGGACCGCAGAAAACGTGCCCAGTGTAAAAGCACCCGAAGTATAGACCTTATGCACCAGAGAAACGAGGGCGCCGCCATCTTTAGAAAATTGTCTTTGAACTTCCGTTTTTGCGGTTGCTCTGTATTGTAGCATTGATTTACTTATTGTAGAGTTGACGAAAGTTCACACAAGCATTGTAATGTTTATCATAAGCATTGTAAAGCAGACGTCTTATCAAGTGTCGACCGGGAACTTTTTTAAACGAGCCGTTCATTCATCTATGCAAGATCGTTGTGAAAATACAGACCGGAAGTCAAAAGACAACGAGTGCAGCGCTGAAAAGGGGCGGGGCTACATAAGGTCTATACAACTCTACTTTTGATTTATTCATCAAAAAATGTACTCAATTCCGAGACGTTCCGCATTATATAGTAAATTACATTTTATCAGTGGATTTCTGTGATTCCATCTGCATTTTCAACACCATGGAAATCATAGGGCACTAGTGTAAGAAGAGGCAAAAGACAGCAATGCTGAGTTAGCATCGATTAGCGAGTTGTACTGATATACTGCATGTTGTAGCATTTTGTAGCATTTTGAAACCGACTGTGTTTTGTGTCAGTTGTGTTCAAAGTGTTGAGGTTGACAGACCTATAAAAAAAATATTTTAGTAATTCCCAAGCAGAATTGTATGCTTTCAACTTTGTTACAACAATCTTTCTTTATGCATGTAAACACATTTGCCAGCCATCATAGACACACCTTTACTCTCTGGACCAGTGACGGTGCTCTCTGGAGTGGGCAACATGTCCTCGAAGCCCCACGACACACTGTGCTTCCCCCCTAGCAAACAGGAGGGTGAGCCTGGACCTCCCTCAAGAAGCAGCAGTCTGCAATTGAGTGAATTAAAATTTAAACATCTTAAAGTTTAAAAACTCTTTTAATCCTATACGGGTTACATTTGTGAGTTGTTCTAATATGCTGAATTGGTGCATTAATTGGTGAATAATAATTCCAACCGCAGTTGAATATGAAATTTGATAGTAGGAATGCACAATATATCGTCACCATAATGGTATTAGCCGACATATGTTCATATTTAATGTTATCGGCCGCCTAATAAGAAAATATGGCCGATATATTAAAGCCAATAAATAATGGATTATTTCCTTCAGCTGAGACATTTCAGATGTACGCTGTTTGCCATGAGGGTTTTGAATCACTTGAAATATGATTGGAATCACTTCACAGAACCTTCACAAAAAAAAAAAAGGATAATATAGTTAACATGCAACATGTGCAGCGCAAGTCTGTCTCTGTCATATAGGCTACATAAAATTATAAGAACATTATAATTGTGTGCTTGGGACATGGCTTTTAACGGTGAAACGTTTGTCAGGATCTCAAACTATATATAAACGTTTTAATTTAGATTTATCGGCCAATATTTCGGTCATCGGCTTTCAAATATAAATAATTAATTGGTAATCGGTATCGGGCAAAATGTTCATATCGGTGTGTCCCTATTTGATAGTTAACAGAAGTAGTTTAATGCTGTATCAGGGCTTGAATTTCAGCGTGGGATTGTGGATATTGCGCATAATTGTAATCTCGCACTTAAAATACAGGAAATTCACGCAAACGTTTATTCACTTCAGCATGTAGGTTTAATGAGTAAATGAATCCACACAGATTATAAGATCAAATCAGTCATTTACAAAAAAATATATATTTTTTTAACACAGGCCCTGTGTATGTCTTCAAATATTAATTGTATGACACATCTCACCTATAGAGAACATCAGCCACTGGAAGTTGACCCAAGTCTGTCTGTTTCTGCAGCAGGTGGACAGTATGAATGAACGTTTTGAGGGAGCCCCTGGAAGCAGACACAATAGAAATTGGAAGTCTTTTTTTTTTTTTGATTGACAGAGATGTATGTACTGATGAAATCAAGAGAGACTCTCCCCTAGACATATCAGATGAAAAGTGGTCGAAAGAGATGCACTAAGACACTTTAGTACAAATTTTAAAGAGCAATGTGTCTCAGCTTACAACTCGTGACTGATTCGGAGACCGGTCCAGAAATACATTGAGAGAACCATACTTAGCAATTGGGGCAATTGTGCTGAGAGACATTTTTTTTTTTTTTACTGTAACTAAGGTAAATCACCATAATGTGCCCAATTTATTAATCATAATACATAAAGACAATTGTTTTGTATTACAAGTGTTCAGAAATATTCAAAAGTTTAAATATCCAAATGATGCATGTGCATCCAGAACAGAAATCTGAACACTGGATAAAGCCAGGTTCAAAATCCTAGTTTAATTCTGTTCACATACTAGAGTTTGATTTTTACAGAGGGTATTTTGGATCTCTTTTTATCACTTTTTAAAAATCACAGAAAATATCATCAACAGCCAGAAAAAAAGTGTCACCATGTCACCAACAAACCCCTCTGATAAAACCTTTAGAACATAGATAGGAATAAAACTTTTGTTTGTTGTATGTTAAGTGCTGCTGAAGTGGAGATTTCTGATGCATTGCATGAGAAAAAAAAATCTCAGCCTTTAAATGTATTGTAACTGAAATCTACAGACACAAATAGAAGGAGTGTATAAACACTTAAACGTGTTAAGACATAAGACATGTTATGGCAGCAAAATAGCCCAAAAAGTGCATAAAAAAACAAACAAACATTGATTTTGCCTATAGGGTCTTGCCTTAGCTTTAAAAGGAGAGTTTGACCAAAAATTTTTATTCTGTCATCATTCACCTCATGTCATTCCAAACATGTATGAATTTTTTTTGTTATGTGGAATATAAGAGAAGATCATTTAAACTATATTTAAATTGTAACCAAACAGTTGTGGGGCACCACTGACTTCCATTGTATTTTTTTTTCCATCCTATGGCAGTCAATGGTCCCCCACAACTGTTTGGTTACCGACATTCTTCAAAATATCTTCTTTTTTAGTTCAGCAGAGGAAAAAAATTCTTACGGGTTTGGAACAATAGGAGGGTGAGTAAATGATGACAGAATTTTCATATTTGGGTGAACTAACCCTTTAATCCACTCCATCTGACTTCCAGCAAAGACTCTTCGTCAATTGACCCTTCGCCTGGAGCTTGATTGACAGGTAATCTGACCAATCATACTTCGCCATCCGCCATTTTGTCCGACAAAGCAGTCAGGAGAGATATTAGATTAACATGGGTGGATTTGAACTTGAAAAACGGAGTGTACTTATGCCTTTCTGCAGTTAAAACAACATTCCTTCTTATGTTCATTCATGTTTATTTGATGCTATAAAATGAACTAGAAGGAAGAGATGATCGGATCACGAGCAGCTTTAACTGATGCTCTACAGCGATCTGTCACGACACATTAAAGAGCCACAAAACGGTATTTATTGTTTAAATTTCTTTTAAAAAATGACCAAATTTGAAAAGGTGAGACTTTGTTTAATATGTTTAATACCAAAAGTAACCGAAAAGTAACCTGGTCTGTCCTGTCTGTCAGCATGTTGTTAGTCTCCTCTCTGCTCCGCGATGTGTTTTTCACTGCGTGAGAACATGAGAGCGGCGTAGCTTGTCGGACATAGCGACAGTAACTAAGGGGGGCAGGTCTTTGCGAAGGGTCAATTAGGCTACATTACCTTATCAAACAACAATGAAGGCTAAAAAAGGAATAGTCATTGTTGCTACACTCACCTTGCACACGACAGAGCCACTAGTGCAGCAGCTGCGTTCTGTCTCTGCTGTTGGGTAAGTAGTAGCCTCGCCTGTGCCAGACCTTCTGGCTCATTCCTCTCCTCCAGCCAGGAGCAAAGCAACCTCTCCAGGCCATTTAGGCAGTCCGCAGGCTCCTTGCCTAGGCTCAGCGGCTGGCAGTCACGCAGACACGCGAGCAAGACTTCGGCGGTGACACCACAGAGTGCAGGGTCGTGTCGTGTTTGTGACTGCAGTAGCGGAAAGACCAAGAGGAGGCCGACTCGTGAGGTAAACGGTGCCTGATCAGAGCCGGTGGGCATCGGAGGGTGGTGAGGATGGTGGTGATGTTGAGATTGCAAGAAGCCCTGTCGCTTAAGCAGGGCCAGCGCCTCCTCGTCGGTCCCTCCGCCGGTCCCCGGGATGACTCCTTCATGCTCCTGCTGCTCCTCCAGGGCCAGCTGTCGCTGTGCTCCCCACAGACCGCGCAGTGCATTGAGACGGTACTCCAAAAGTCTTGCGTAAGCGTTGCTCTGGTTTCCACAGACTGCTCGCAGGCGCTCGGCCAGCTCCACTGGATTCTTGGTCTCAAACGTCAAGATCTGCAAGGACAAAGAATTTGATAATAGTTGTCAAAACTTATTTTGGCCAAAGATAAATGAAAATTAGTTACTTGCTTCACTGCTGTCTAATTAGACCCCAGGTACAGAATGGTACCCAAATACTGTCTAACTTTTTGTGAATTTTTTTGGGTTAGTTCACCCAAAAATTCTGTCATCACCCAAGTTGTTTCAAACCTGTATGAATTTCTTTCCTCTGCTGAGCATAGAAGAAGATATTTTGAAGAATATGGTTAACCAAACAGTTGATGGGCCCCATTGATTCTTCTTTTGTGTTCAGCAGAAGAAACTTGAGGGTGAGTAAATGACGACATAATTTTCCTTTTTGGGTGACCTATCCCTTCATGCCCATTTAAAATCTATATTCTGAAGCATCTCCATTAGACAGTCTGCCCATTTTTAGGTTGTGGATAGCCTTCCATGGCATACTGAAAATCTTTCTGGCAACTATATATAATTATTCAATATAAATGCGTAATTAATCCAGATATTACACTATAAATCCTAAAGTAAATTTGCTCAGTGTGTTTGACAGACCTAAGTAGTAAAATGTGATGCTTAGTGGTTACATAATTTAGTAAAGACACTGACAATACTGTTTTAAAAAAACTTTAGTACACAATTTTCTTCATTTCAAGATGGACATCACTGAAAGTAATGAGTCAGATGTTTATGCTGTTACTGGATAAACATCTGACTCATTACTTTCAGTAATATGTGCACCACAAAACTGAGCTGCATAATTAATAGTGATCACGATTTATGCTTCTCCCAATTTATTAAAGGGGATGTCTAATACTATTTCATGCATTCTGACTTATTTACACTGTTAAAGAGTTGGACTCTTATGCTAAACATGGCCAAGGTTTAAAAAAATTAGTTGGATATATGATGTGTTGGGAGTATTTCTGTGCCAAACACACTCCTTCAGGATTCAAATAAGTTTCTGAAAGTTTTTTTCGAGTATGGCCCTGTATGAAGTCATAAAGGGCAGAATTCCTTGTATGGGCACTTCTCCTGTAAAAGCACATGGACAAGACCTACAGACATCAGAACGGACTTTCCTGCACTCACGTTTAGATTAACTGAATAACATGAAATTAACTTGCATTCCAGAACATTTTCTGAATGATTTACTGTCTTATGTTGTGTCTTTTAATACTATTATCTGTTGATACTATTATCCCTTCAATACTATGTATTTTATTATAGAATCAATGGTCAATGTAACCTCACTTATACCACGTTTGGTCTCTTTAAATGGGTACTTTGAAGGTCGAAAAGATTGTGTACATGATATGCCGATAGCTGCGCAACATATTAGTATTACAAGAATCTTCCCTAGTTTCTTCATCAGAAACCAATTCAGCTGCACATGCAAATGCACACGCTTAGGACAAAGGCTCATAAATTAACCACAAAGGAATTTTCCCACTTGGAAATTTCACCTTTCTTATTGGTCCAGTTAACACTTAGGGGTTGGACTTTTCTCGGACTTCAAATGGCATTCACACAAGCCCTTCCTCCTCTTTGACCTTCTCTCTATGTTCAGGGTGCTGTGCTGTCCTGCGTGGCCTCAGCAGGCCCAAAGGCAGCAGGCCTTGACTCACAACCAGCCATGTGCTCATTCAGGAGAGAGAGAGGACTCTCTCAACCTCTACAGAACCAAGGACAATCTCAGGAGTTTGGCAAAACGTCTTCAACTCAAAGCAGAAGCCGCCCATTGCAACTCCCACCACTTGCCCTGCATGCCTTGTCTGGCCCCTGTCTGGCAAATTTTACAACTCCGACCATCAACTCTTCCGACTTCCTCCCTTCTCCTGAGTGCTCTGCGTGGCCTCTCCGGCCCAGGGCCGGCAAGCAGGCCTCGAGTCACAACCAGCCATGTGCTCATGGAGAGAGAGAACTTTCAACCAGAACAGAGTCGAACTAACCATGCAAGTTCATCATATCTTTTTCACCCAACGGAGAAGAAAACAACTGCGACATCAACATGTGACACTCATGGAACCAGTAACAACTTTAATTTTCAACAACTGCGTACCTGGCACAAAAAAAAATGCTAGTATCAATTCAATGAAGCGCTCTGAAAATAAGCTGATGGTTCTTTTCATAGTTAAATGGATCTTCTCCATAGTTCCATTTCCTGCTTCCAGTTCCATTCTATCACTCACCCTTTTACCTATACATGTATGTTTGTTTAGCTTAGTTATATTTGTGATTTAGTTAATAAAACTTGTGCACAATATGTATTTGAAGAAGAAGAAGTTGTTCTGAAGTATTTGGTTCGGATTCACTGCTTGCAAACAAAGTCTTTTTTACAATCTTGATCTTGTTACATGCTCTAAGCGCTGTACGTGCTAAGAAATATTATTTTTTCTGTGGCCATGGAAGATACCCTTTTCTTAGAATAAATGAATAATCAAAAGAGTTTGTTGGACAAACTTATTAATTGATTGTAATATTAAATTAGCTACATCAAGATAATCCAATTAACTGATCCAAATATTCATAATTAATCATAACAAGTTATTCTAATTTGTTGCATATATTTTGGTGGAGAATACGAGCATGATTAAATGAAGGTTATGAGCTTAAACCACTGTCAACCCAAAAGTGTGCATTTAATAATTCCGGTAGAATAGGACACGACATGCGAAATGGCATTTAGTTCACTAGTTGCTGGCTTGTTTGGATGGAGATAAAGTGATCGCTTGAATTGACATCTCTACTGTAATTGAAAGAGTCTTAACACATTTTAGCATCCATTTAAATGGTATCAGTATAAGTTTAATATGATTTTAGTGAAGAAACCCTCATTTCAGTATTAAATCTTAAGTCTGTTTTGACGAAGGAATCTCAGCTCAGTGGCATGTAAACTGTACCAGAATTTATTATTCTGCTTTGGTTGAAGAAATTCTAATTGCAGTATTGCTTAACCTGTTTTTGATGAGGAAATCTCAGTTCAGTGTTAAATAAATGTAAATTTGGGCTCCCCTTTCTGTAAAGGCCCTACACATTATAGTTTGATTCATGTCATTTATCTAAACTTTATCTGTGCATCTAAAAAGCATAGCTACCTGGTGATCAAAACTGTGTTTCACTCACTGAAACTCTGAAGTGCATTGGTTACCATGACAACGACTTGTCACAGGAAGTGCTAACTCCAGATAGCACATGTGTTGCCTTCCGATGCCATTTTGTAAACAAACCAGCAGCAGCCCTTCAGCTTAGGCTAAGCTAACAAATAGCTTCAACAGTTAGCTGTTAGCACAATTTACACAAAGCCTTTAACTACTGCTTGTGTGTATGCAGAGTGAAGTGATCTAAACCATTTTCCTTTAACCCTATTTCTGGTTTCTGAATTCTCTTTTTCCTTAACTTCAATTCTTCTCATCTAATTTCACCTGCACTTTTCAGTTGCATTCCTTACTGAACGCTGTTCAACTAAATTTCCAGTTACTTTGTTAATTAAATCTAAACTGTTAAGCTAGAGAAGAATTATTATAGTTATTGGGAACTTTCAGTGACACGTTGACTAACTTTATGAAGGGACAAACACATGGTGTGGTCTTGAACACGCAGCAGCTGTGACCAACTACAGAATGATGTCCAAAGCAAATCTAATGGTTGATAATAAATGCTATTGATTATTCCCAATACCAGGTCATTTTGCTGTTTTAATCACTTCTTTAAGTCTTTTTATTATTGTTAATCATTATAGAAGTCAGCTATTTTTTTCCCCATTTAACCCTCTTTTTCTAGTGCGGTTTTATTTCCCCATAAAACTGCACAAGTAACTAGACATATTTTCCTTCTTGATTTTGTTTATTTTCAACAGTTGCTTCAATTTAATCTAGACGATTGCTATGGCATAATTTTGAGCACCACTAATAGACACAATCTAATAGGAAAGCTCTTTTCTTCCTCTTTCTTTCTCTTCTTCATTTGTTCAGAGATCAAGGCTGTTGTATGCTATCAGTAAATTCTGAGAAATAATTTGACCCTAAGAACCATCTTAAGTCATTTATTTAATCTAGGCCTAAGCTCTTTTAGCAAAGTCACTCAGATCCACACAAATCTTTTTCAAATCACTTGTTAACCACACCTGGCAAAACCTAGCTGTTTCATTATACATCTAGCTGTCTCACTTTGCCTTTAGCTCCAAATTCTGTTTGATCTTGCATTAGTCTCTTGGCCTTACTCTCACAACAAGTGTGCCAGATTGTTGCAGATGCTCAGCCTAACTGCCCAGATGGCAGACCAAAAGGACTGGCTATGTGTTATGAGCAACACCTTTTTACCCATGGCTGCTAATGACTGTCAGCACCAGTACAAAAAGCAACTGGAAAACGAGGGAAAAAAACTAAAGACAGATGACTCAAACCAGAGGTTTGACCACAAATATCTGACTGAGGTAATCTTCCTGGACCGCAACCTCACAGGTTTGAAACAGGAGGCAAGGAACCTCAAAGGCCAGATCACAGAGTCCCAAAAGGAGCTGACACATGCTAAAAGACACATATACCAGCTAGAGATGGAGGCTCAGGACAGACACAAGGAACCTGGCAGAAGGGAGTCACAGGAGGAAATCCACAGACTTCAAACGGCTCTGACAGCTGCTAAACAACAAGAGCAGTTGGAAAAGACAGCCAGAGAGGACCTGGAAAAGGAACTCTTTCACAAAAAAACTCTTGGACAAAGATGCCAGAATCATGGCCTGTGAATGTCAACTGAATGTGTCCAGAGCTGGAATCGAAGCGCTGTCCCAGCAGCTGGACAACACCAAAGATGAACTTGACATGGTCCAACGAGAACTGAGACACTCTTACCTGCAGCAAAAAGAACCACAGCAGGAGAGACATCTCATTCCTCCACTTGCAATCAGCAGAGAAACATCCCCCAGCCAAGCAAAGAGTTACAAAGGGGAGACAAACCCCTCTGCTTAACATGTCATCAGACAGTTTCCTTAAAGCTTCTGCAGCCGAATCCTGAAACGACACGTGTGGTGACACTCAAAGACCTCAACCGAATGGCCAGACAGATCCCTGCAATTGAACCAGAGCTTACCAGCTTACCAGCGAGACATTGATTTTCACCTGCAGTCTTTAAGTGTGAACCATCAAGATAGACTCTATCTGATCTGGATTACAGCCAGAAAACATCCAGTCTAACTACCAGCAGCTGAAACAAGCCATCATAAAGGAATTCTCAGAGTCTGAAAACAGACTGATCGCTGCCCTAGACACCAAACAGGGTCGGCATGATACTCCCTATGTTTACTACCACAGACTCAGATGAGCTTACTTCGGAGCTCGCAACAAACCTTGGATGGAGGAGGACAGCAGCTTCAAGAGCCTTTTCCTCCGAAACCTCCATCCTATGGTGAGTCACCATTTAGACATTATGGCCTGCCCCCACACAATGCATATCCAACAACTGCGTGACCTGACACAGAAGGCTTTTAACAAACACAAGGCCTCCTTAAAAAGGGTTTGTAAGACCCCATTGATTCTGAACTGCGAAATCCAGAATCCAAATCTGGTACCAGAAGGCACCCAGATGGCCATAGATCTAGACACAAGACCAACCGCTGGGAAGAGCCATGGATCCTTACCCAGCAAACACCACAGTACGTCCCACAGCAGTCTACAACAACATGCTCCTGTACACCTTTCACACAGGTGCCAAACAGAGGCTGCACAAAGACAGCTGGAAATGCCTGCTTCTGAGTTACAAGAGCTGCTAGCACTAGAAAAAGAGCTCCTTGAACAGAACTCACCTGAGGAGTACTGGGAAGAACAAACCTCTGACTCTTGCCCAACACAACTCAGGCAAGCTCAAGTCAGCACTGCCACCAGAGCAGAGTAACACTGCAGACTTCTTACGCCTGGGTGCAGAACCAAGGGCAAACAACCACCTGCTGCCCTTTTGCTACCAGTACTAGGTCAGTCTGAAACTCTCTCTCCACACTACACAACACAACACCCATAAATACCTCTTGCAGCCACAAACAAGCACCTGCCTCAAACGAACTGACTTCATGATGACAGGTGACACTGTCAAGATACCTGCTGCCTCTGCACCTGCTGCAGAGAACTGGACTTGGCTACTGTCTACATCACCCACTGTGGAACAACCACCACTACAGTAGACACAAGCCAGAAGTGTGACTGATCGTTCTCACCTTTAACGTCGCTCGTTGTTGTCTATAGCACGGACAACAACGTTCGAAAGGGGGGATGTGTAGGGTCTGGACAAATCAGACACACACTAAGTATTAATTACATTTAGTGAATAATCCAGCAAACTCACTCTCCCAACAAAGGCCTATGAAACTCCCCCAAAACTAATATCACAAATGAAGCTTACCCACTGGCAGAACCTGGTGTCCTGTTACAGGACACATTAAGCCTGACAACAACTTTTTAAGCCTGAAAAGGAATGTTCAGAGAGTGGCGACTCTCTCTTAATTCTAACTGAGGAGGAGAAATGAACCCTGTTAATCCTATATATTCTATACATCCACTTGAGAATTGAATTAAACATGCATCTAATTTTCCCATCTCATGATTTTCCTTTTAGGTGGTTTGGACTATGTTTTCTTGTAAACTCTAATGGGTTAATGTTTCAAACTTTGCAAACTATGGTTAACCAAATTCATGTGTGGCACGTTTGGTCTCTATAAACTCCAAACTTTGACCCCCATTTGTTAATTTACATTACATGCTAAATTTGTGACGCATTAGTATTATAAGAATCGTAAAGATTCTTCTCGTAAACACCCAATGAAATTATATATTCAAATGCCTCCTAGAACACAATGGCTGCGTTCAGCCCAGACAAAACGTTGCACAACGTTTTTTAAACAGAAACGGTGATGCGTTGAACACACTGTTCTGATGACACAAGAGTTGCAACTATGGCAGCTGAGAAGGCCATTCTTTGTTCTTTGTTCTTTGTGAAGAATTTTCAGAGCCTGATGAAGTCGGTATAAATATGTGTTTAATACTACAAAATATGCCCGATGTTACAGTTACTGCACTTGCCGCCCAGAACTAGGGATGCTCATATTGACCGTTTAACCGTTAACCGAAAGTAAAAATTTTGACCGATTAATACTATCAGTTAAACGGTTTAAAAAAAAAATTATATATTTTTTTGCTTCATGGTTAAAAAAAAAAAATACATACTATATATATAACCAATATTTGTTAACTCACTGGGCGCATCGATATGCGCAACTACACGCGCCAACAGTCATATTCTCCCTGAGCAAGCAAAATGAAGCGAGCGACAAGAAGTAGCTACTATGTGGGACAATTTCGACAGAAAGGGCGACGAAGTTACTTGCAAAATATGCTACGCGGTATTAAAATAAAGCAGTAGTGCAAGTACAATGCAATATCACTTGCGAAGCAAACACCCACAAGCAAATGAAAGGCGCTTCCCGAAGCTGGCCACTCCAGCGAGACGTTATCTGTATTCACGAACATCAGCTGTGCCATCGGAGACGGTGTTTTCTCTCTGTGCTCCAGACTTACCCAACAGTATGTAGACTGTAATGCTACTTTTTAAGACCAAAACTAGACAAGCTGTGGATTGAGGTAGGCCTGCTATTTTTATTTGACGGAAAAACGTAGTCTGATGGAGAAAAAAAAAATGCCGGTTTTTCAACGCTTCAAACTGATTCAGTGTTTTCTTTTTGTCATTGTAATTTGTTAATTATTTAAGCTAAAAATATATATATTTATTGTAGGCTTATTTTATGTTTTTTATTTATATTATTTTATTCTTTTTTTCTCTGTTGTCACTGTCAGAAATGCAGCAGGTGCGTGAAAATTTTATCTGAATCCAGGTTCTGTTGATCTGTTCTGTATGCTGCTGTTTGCTGTTTGCACGTTAAAGTAAACCCTTTGAACCCATTTTTTAAAATATATTTTTAATGGGTCACAGATACGCGTCAATTTTATTTTTATTTAATGCCAATTCAATCTTATCAGTTAGCGGTTAATAATCGATTAACAAGTGGCGGTTGTCGGTCGGGAAAATTAACCGAAATGAGCATCCCTACCCAGAACACAAGAGAACATCCCAATCGAGTGACGGGATTGCTGAAACTGAAATGGAAGCACACATCTTACCTAATTCAGACTAAAACACATCTATTTAGCCTCACATACTGACTTTATTTGTAGTTCATACTGTTTTAATACCCTGAATTTTCTTTCTCATTTTTAGGAAAACCACATAATTACCATTGTTTATTTCTATAGCAAATGTCATACTCTTGCAATGAAGCTAAAAATATAAACAACTACATCATTATGTTGATATCCTATATTTTTACAATAAAACTTACGACAAACATGTCTTCTAATATCCTCAGCTGTTGTGTATACCGAGCTGCATCGAACACATTTGTAAATTACTCTCCTTGAACCCATAGTGCGAGTTCATTTTAATACATGTTGCTGCTGATTGGACTGCAGTTCTGACACACCCACCAAACAAGAGAAAACATGTCTCAAACCCCGTAGCACACCGGTGCACGCCGTTTCCAGGAAACATGACGTTCAACCCGGAAACCGTAGCAAAACGTTGCGCATCGTTTTGAACTTGAACATGCCCCATGGCTCATAAAAGTTTACCTCCAAAGGAAACTCTTCTTATTGGCTCACAGACCCCCAGAGGGTGTGACACCTTCACGCTTTAAAAATCACTGATCACAAGATCAGCCCTCTCTTACTCCTTCCTGAGAAGTCCTAATGTGAAGATGATGCTGAACTAGAAGTCCCCCAAAGACCTCAAGATTGTGCCAGGCTGCGGCCTCGTCTTTCCATTCACCAAAAGATCCTCTGACTCCCACTGGTTCTCTCTCATCAAGAACACATCAGCAAAGATCAACTTGGAGCCTCAACAAATTGCATCAGGACAGTTTAATTCAAATGGGTGAGACATGCAAGTATCAAACTTAGTCTCATTATTTGATACATTAAGTATCCTTACCCCTTTTTAAGAAGGGCGTGTTAGAACTAAACTGACGGTTTGCTCAGGCAGTTGATCTGCTGAACTTCAAACAATGCTATAACTTCTTGCTTTCCTTTATTCTGCCTCAGCTCTCTTTCCCTTGGTAAACTGTATGCATGTATGTGTATGTGTATTAGAGAAGTTTAAATGTTTGGTCTAGTTAATAAAGTCTTGTTCATATCACAAGTAAAGTTGTCCGTATCTCAAGCTCATATCTGGAGTCACTAATCATTTTGATTTTGACTACTTGCTCTTAGTAGTGTAAATGTACATTTCTATTATTCAATTAATAACCAATATTGAGAGTCAACAAGATGAGCTGAGTAATTGGTTCAGGGATGTTAACGATTAATCGACGATCGATTAATTGTCGATAATACATTTAATCGATAAAACTTATCGATCATCGATTAAGCAGGTTCATGCGCGTGCGTGCTGCTCAACCGCGAAACATGTAAGCGAGCGCGCCGGAGTTATGTTTGGGACTATTTTACACCTTCAACATTACTATAAGTTTGCGTGTGCATTCGCAGCCTTTTGTTTTGTGCAAATGTAAGTTGCAATAGTTTATTTTGTGTACGCCTATCTATAGCTGATTTATCTCATAATGGATGCATTTGGTTAAGAATTGATGTTAAAGCATGATCTTTAGCGCGCACAGCTCAAACAGCAATGCACGACTACTAATGACTATTGGGACGGTCATATTACGTAACATTATAGAGAGACCAATATTGTAATAAAATATTGTGAATTATTTGGGTTTAGTTGTGTTTAAAGCGCGTCCACAACATGAGTCATTCTGAATGGCACGTAACTTAGTTCAAGGTCACTTGTGCATTCACGTCATTTTGTGCAGATATAATTTGTAATATTATGTTTATTTTCTATATATCTGATTAATCTCATATAGGATGCGTTTCTTTGAGTTAATTAACGCGCTAGCAAAGTGTTCAACTGTTATTCATTCAGCGTGCGCCGCTCAAGCAGCAATGCACGACTAATAATAACGATGATTCATTTGGGACTGTCATATTACATAAAATGAGAACACTTTTATTAAATCGTTGTGAATTCATTGGGTTTAGTTGCTGTTTTCAGTGCGTTGTTCCAGGAAGAGCACGTCCACAACAGTCACACATTCCGTCAAGCACTCATCTGAGCCGGCATTGGTGACACGTTGTATTAGTCGTTATATTTGATTATTAAATAATTCATTTAATTTAATTATCAATCACATCGAAACATTTTACAAGCCCTTTATTTAGATTAAAAACCATTCTCATTAATTTGGTGAGGAACATGGCGCTTTGAGCAGCATTTGCAGACCCTGTCATGCTGTTGGCCATATGCCACTGCAGCAGATGCATATTGAAGTATTAAGGCTAACGATTAATCGATTAATTGATCGTTAATTTAAACGACGATCGATCATGGGAATTTGTGAAAATTGACATCCCTAAATTGGTTGTAATGTTAATGTAGCTACATCAAGTTAATCAAAGATTAACTGATCCAAATATTCACAATCAATTATAACAAACAAGTTATGATTGGTTATTAATATTTCATAGAGCTAATTCGCTACACACTACTCCTATCTAGGTACTCAAAATTAACTTGAGATTAGCAGAAACTGTGTGTGTTATGTGCCCTTTAAAAATAATTGATAGCCTACATTGTGAAGACATTTTTCAGTAACACATTTTCTTTGTGTGCTCGGACATCTTGAAAAAGTTAATGCTGCATAGGGAAATTGCTCCATTATATCACCCATTCTAATCTTGTAATTTGCATTGTTTTCATACATCAAACTTCAAACTCATCAATGCCGTATGCTGATTAGATTCGCTATACTGTAGCTACCTGTGTGTTGTCCTACCTGTAGAATTTCACTTGTAGAATCAACTAACAGACAGACATTTTGAAAATGTTTGAACTTGGCATTCAGCAAGCTGGATGTGATCAAAAATAAAGGCATACAACAGATTGGAAGTGCACAATGGCAATTGTATGGCAAACACTGAAACAGCAAGGTGGCAACAAACAAGAGGTAAAACAAGCAGATGGATCTAAAGGAATTGAAAGGGGGTTCTGGAGATGTTTCTCAGATGGCCACGGCCTGTATTGGAGTGCTTTGTAGTCTTGCTATTCAGTGCCACAAAAAGCAAACAAACACAAAAAAAATTAAGCTGGGTAAAAAGCAGGAAAATCGCCCTTCTAAATTACAAATGTTGATACATAAGTTGCCAAGTTAACGGTGGAAGGGCATTTGACCCATTGCGGAAACACTGATCTATATAATGTCATATAGGCTAAGCCTAATATATCATCTATAAATAGTGAGCAGAAAGAGACAGTTTGGTTCACATTGTGTGATACCATAAATACATTAAAAAAAATATATATATATATACACACTCACCGGCCACTTTATTAGGTACACCTGTCCAACTGCTCGTTAACACTTAATTTCTAAGCAGCCAATCACATGGCGGCAACTCAGTGCATTAAGGCATGTAGACATGGTCAAGACAATCTCCTGCAGTTCAAACCGAGCATCAGTATGGGGAAGAAAGGTGATTTGAGTGACTTTGAACGTGGCATGATTGTTGGTGCCAGAAGGGCTGGTCTGAGTATTTCAGAAACTGCTAATCTACTGGGATTTTCACGCACAACCATCTCTAAGGTTTACAGAGAATGGTCCGAAAAAGAAAAAACATCCAGTGAGCGGCAGTTCTGTGGGCGGAAATGCCTTGTTGATGCCAGAGGTCAGAGGAGAATGGCCAGACTGGTTCGAGCTGATAGAAGGGCAACAGTGACTCAAATAACCACCCGTTACAACCAAGGTGGGCAGAAGAGCATCTCTGAACGCACAGTACGTCGAACTTTGAGGCAGATGGGCTACAGCAGCAGAAGACCACACCGGGTGCCACTCCTTTCAGCTAAGAACAGGAAACTGAGGCTACAATTTGCACAAGCTCATCGAAATTGGACAATAGAAGATTGGAAAAACGTTGCCTGGTCTGATGAGTCTCGATTTCTGCTGCGACATTCGGATGGTAGGGTCAGAATTTGGCGTCTACAACATGAAAGCATGGATCCATCCTGCCTTGTATCAACGGTTCAGGCTGGTGGTGGTGGTGTCATGGTGTGGGGAATATTTTCTTGGCACTCTTTGGGCCCCTTGGTACCAATTGAGCATCGTTGCAACGCCACAGCCTACCTGAGTATTGTTGCTGACCATGTCCATCCCTTTATGACCACAATGTACCCAACTTCTGATGGCTACTTTCAGCAGGATAATGCGCCATGTCATAAAGCTGGAATCATCTCAGACTGGTTTCTTGAACATGACAATGAGTTCGCTGTACTCAAATGGCCTCCACAGTCACCAGATCTCAATCCAATAGAGCATCTTTGGGATGTGGTGGAACGGGAGATTCGCATCATGGATGTGCAGCCGACAAATCTGCGGCAACTGTGTGATGCCATCATGTCAATATGGACCAAACTCCCTGAGGAATGCTTCCAGCAACTTGTTGAATCTATGCCACGAAGAATTGAGGCAGTTCTGAAGGCAAAAGGGGGTCCAACCCGTTACTAGCATGGGGTACCTAATAAAGTGGCCGGTGAGTGTATATATATATATATATATATATTTCGAATTCAGATATGGGTTTATTGGTGTAAGCCTATATCAATTAGAAGCACAACAATTAAATTGCGCTGTCTATTACATGGGGACTACTGAACAGCAATCTACAAGTTTTATTATTTTAAAGTGCAAAGTATTGAAAATCAATTCAATTGTGAAAATCAATAAACCTCTACTTTACTTTCATTTACAACAGTATAAGGGCCAGTTCACACAGAATGCTTTTTGCTGTTAAAAACGTAATGACGCAGATTAGCAGAATGAAAAAAAGTGATCGGTCTACAGATGCGGTTTTTAAAAGTTGAACGTATTTTAACTTGAGCGCCACATTTTTAGAGCTGCTGCAAAGGATGCAAGACACAATGGTCAAACATACCCGAATAACCAATGTGTTTACAAAAGTAGTGCAGTGGAATGAAAAAATGTGTTGCATTAGGTAATCAAAAGGACAACTTGAGCAATTGGGCCAAATACGTTATTAGTAGACAAGTTGTCAAGAGCAATGACCGCAAGTGTGGTATTAGGACGGACCCTGACAGTAGGTCATGGTAGGCAGGATTTTTTTTTTTTTAAATAACAATTCCCAAATTTGTTTAAACTGTCTTTATATACCAATACATAATTAAAATGTAAGTACTCTGAAAAAGAGATTTTAAAAATCGAGTGTCTGTAGTCCTCTCAGGGCTGCAATAAACACAGCTCATTATTCCATTGACACCCACCCCCTCCCTTCTGGGCTCCTTCCAAAGCCGCGCCCCCAAAACACATGAACGCGCGATAGCGACCGCTCAGCTGGAGGACGAGTTTACCATCGCCGAGCGGAGACAAGCGCAGTGCATGTAGTGACATCATGTCAGAATCACATGTAATAAAATACCTAACTTTATCATTATGAATATAAACAACTAACATGGCTGTTAGTACTCACTATCAAGCCAGCATATCGATACTGGTAAAGTTTAAAATATATTGAGTTTGATTCGGTAACAAGCTAGTAACATAAGCCAAACTCAAAGCTATAAACAGGTTGCATTGATACACGGTTTTCCTGTTACCATCAGTTACACTGTGATGAAGGGGAATTTCGTGTAAGATTCATAACATATACGGTGTTTTGATTGTAAGAGCTTCCACGATGAAAGCACTGTTACCGTCACTTTTCAGCCCCTTGATGTCCCTCAGTTGTCCACCGCTGGAAAGCCCTGATATTGCTTGCTTTATCCAAAGACTTTTTGGGCATAGCCTTTTCAAATACTGTCTTCCTTTTCTTGGCTGGTTTGCTTTCGCTGACTGTATATGCAGGTACTGGGAATTTTGACTGCTAAATTCACGGCCATAATTGTGAGTCTTCCTAGCTTCCGTGCCTCTTCCATTCCTGGAGTCAAACAGGCGCGCGTGTGGGCGGCTCCTGTAGCTGCAGGGGTGGTAGCCATGGTAGCGAGTGACAGTCGCTCCAGCCAATCATTTCATTCGTCCCGAATGGAGATAAGTAGCTGTGTTTATTGCAGCCCTGAGAGGACTACAGACACTCGATTTTTATACTTTCTTTTTCAGAGTACTTACATTTTAATTATGTGTTGGTTGGTATATATAGACAGTTTAAACATATTTTTTGTTATAAAAATTCTACCTAACCTACCTTTAAAGCAGATAAATAATGGATTGTTTCCTTCAGCTGAGACACTTCAGATGCACGCTGTTTGCCATGATGGTTTTGAATTGCTTGAAATATGATTGTAAATCACTTCAACAAAAGGAAAATAAAGTTAAGTAAACATGCAAAGTCTGTCATATTGGTTACATAAAATTATAATGAGAAAATTATAATGGTGTGCTTGGGACATGGTTTTTAAAGGGTCATGAAACCGCAAACCAAATTTTCTGAGATTTTAACAGAGGTATGTGTGTTGAACACCATTGAAGACAATGTTAGCATCTGTTAGATTTAATAGTATGATTCAAATGGTTAAATTTTAGTTTTCTTCCGCTTTTTTCGTCTTCCGGGTTTAAAATCTTCATCACAGGCTGTGACGTGGCAGTGCACAGTATAGTGCGTTGATGACTCATCGGTGTCTCATAATTATTAATGAGACTGAGTTTTCATATCCTATGAGAAGACACTGTCTCTTAATTATTCATGACACCACGTGGATCTTTCCAAGTTGCATGACATGTCAAACTGTGATATCGCGAAGTAGATGAGAGAGACAAATATGGGACGCTACAAGTGTTTGTTTGTGCAAAAGTCCAAGTGGGTTGAATATGTTTCCCCGCGATGCTTCCAGGGCTAGACTCTGGCTCTGGGCGGTTGGTTTGCCATCAACCACGGACACATCTAAACTATAGTGTGTGCCGCAAATATTAGCTTCGAGAACTGGAGAATGGTGGATTTCGCCTTGTTGACAAGACAACCAATGCAGTTTGCGTCTTGCGAGTGATGCGGTACCAAGTCCCGAGGACTTTTCTATCAATTCAGAGGTATGTGTGTGTGTCTGTGTCTAAAATGAGAAGTCTTCCAGCTCCAAAGAGCGATCTTTATTATGGGGGTTCAGGGGGCGCGTAGATCTAGGTTATGCACGGAGCGTTTTTTTAAGAGGAAAATTAATTATTTTCAAATATATGCATTTATAGTATCTATATAAACAACTATATATTTTATAATGACATTAAAAAAAATCTAGCATTTCCTCACGTTTTTATCACTGCTTTTTAGTGACAGTCGATGCATCGGCCACTGGCAATGACAGTGGTGGCCAGACACACCCATTCCCTCACTTCTTCTCACAGCCGTCCACGCCCATTTAAGTTGCATTTTTCAAAAAGATTGTGAGCTAGACTTGAGCTGAAAGAGGGGGGTTTCATGACCCTTTAAAGGTGCCCTAGAATGTGAAATTGAATTTATTTTGTTATAGTTAAATAACAAGAGGTCAGTACATGGACATGACATACAGTGAGTCTCAAACACCATTGTTTTCTCCTTCTTACTTAAATCTCGTTTTTGAAAAACACCCCTGAAAAATAGGCGAATCTCCACATAACACCGACTGTGACGCAACAGTCGGGATCTTTAATATGTACGACTCCAAAAATCTGCATATGCCAGCCCATGTTCAATGACAGGCGGAACTTTGCAGCCGAGGCATGGCAGTTGTTCAGTGTTTGGATGTACAAATGAACACAAAGGTATTTTTTAGTTCCTTCATCCGAGCCTCTGAAGAAACAATGGGTTCATTTTATTTTCTCTGGAAATTTCCAAACATTTCACCGACGAGACTGTTTCCTCAACTTGGGCCAATACAAACCTGGCCTCGACGAACGTCTGAAAATATATCGATCGAGCTACCAAGCAACACTTTCTGATGTGTTCTGATGTTCAAGCTCAGACAGGTAATCTTTCTCTCAAAATCGTTTGCATCAGTAAGTCAAGCCAGTGACTAAAATATCAACTTCACATCGTTTATTTTAGTAGGATGAAAAAAACCTTATTTAAATTGTGAATAAATTTATATACAGAAAGCGATCAAAAGAACTCGTTAAGAACTCGTTATGAATTCAATGACGCACGTTACATTGCACAATGAAGCTCTTACTGTATTTACATCATCGTGTTTGCATTGGTGAAAGCATTAGAGAGAGTGCAGAAACTGCGTTGCAATGATAAGATCTTCATTCTTGCGATCAACAGACTGTCATCTGTTTGCTCAATGCTCATCACGGCAGCATTTTATGTGATGGGAATAGATCTAAATACTTTAAAAACATCTCACGATTCGTTAATCTCGATAGCTGTAGTAGTAAAAACGTATAATATCTGTAGTAAAAGTATTCGAGAGAGTTTCACATGTAATACGTAGCTATTTCATATGCAAGCATGTCAACCAGTCACAGCAGAGGCCGGTTACACACAGCAGACACGCCCCTTGAAACAGAGCGTTCACATCAGAGGCTAAAATCAGGCTAGGAAAAATGCCTTTTATTTCTAAATTATGACTATTTTTGATCTAAAAAACATACTAACATTATAAGGGCAACCCAGAACACATTATACAATAAAAATAAAAACCTTTCTAGGGCACCTTTAATGGTGAGAATTGTTTTGTAATCAAGCTCTCAAATTATTTTTAAAAAATTGGATTTAGATTTATCGGCCAATATATTGGTTATCGGCTTTCAATAAAGAATTATTGGTATCGGCCAAGATTTTCCATATTGGTGCATCCCTAATTTTAACGATGTCTTTACTACCTTTCTGGGCCTTGAAAGTGGTGATAACATTGCAGTCTATGGTGGGTAAGAAAGCTCTCGGATTTCATCAAATATATCTTCATTTGTGTTCCGAAGATGAACAAAGGTCTTACGGGTTTGGAACGACATGAGGGCGAGTAATTAATTACACAAATTTAATTTTTGAGTGAACTAATTCTTTAAAGTCGTTATAAATCAGAATAAAACGGCAATAATGTCAAATTCTGTAACTTATTTTTTACAACCATTTTCTCTGAGTTGAGAAAAACTGTGTAAAAATTTATACATAATACAATTAAGATATATTTCATTCAAAATATTTTCATTACAATGAAAAGGTTAATAAATTAGTAAATAAATGAATAAACAATACATCTAACAGTACAGTACATTACAGAAAAACGAAATAATGTAACTTTCCGAATTATATTTTAAACATATTTTTACAAAGTATAAATTGGGTATCTTTCCCGTAAACTGTATAGCTGCTTTTTACATTATTATAATGGGTTCCTTACATGTCGATTATCATATTTGGGGTCACATGAGGATTATCATATGGGGTCCGACTCCGAGGCATCTAAAAGATTTAAAACCCCTGCGGTACAGTCCATAGTGTAAGTGCATTTAGTGTACAGTGCGTCATTTGAGACACTACTAGTGACTCAAATTACAATTGCACCTCCGATATATGATACATAATATGATACATATGATACACAAAATATGATGCTGAGGTTTCCTTTAATATAATCATCTTTGCCCACACAAATCCCCAATAAATAGCAAACCATTCTGGCATCCTTCGTTTCAGGCTTCAGCCTACTATCTGGGACACACTAATTCTAATCTCGGATACTACTTAGGGTGGATAGTATGCGAATTGCAAACAACGCCCTTTAGCCGTCACTATACGACAATAATCGCAATTTAACACGGCTATTTTTATTTTATGTTATTACTTTAATAAATTATTTATGGATGAAATGACATTGGTTAGGACAACATTTGTGTACTATAACAGTGAGCAACATTACATGTTTGGGGGAAACCCCTATCGTACAGCTAAATGTTACAACTATAGGTTGTATTTAACAAGTATTTTTGACGTCCTGTGTTAGAATTGTAACCGATTGTAACATGAATCCCACGGACAGGTCAATAGCTGCCTGCCACACGCCAGTGAGAGATTCAACTCGTCCTACTAGCCTGTCGAAGCTATGCTAACGCGTCAAACATCAGAGACAAGCAAGAACTGTGTACCTGTCATTATATACGGCACCGAAATGTGCAATAACAACCTCAAGGCAGGGTTGATAAGCTTCATTAACGTCAACGTAAATCGTTTGGCCGCTAACATCTATGTTTAGCAATAATATATGATATTTCACTCATAACGGGCTTGACAGCAGTCCGCGCATGTTTACACGAACTAACATCAACAGAATGACACGATAAATAATTTAACACGTGTTAAAACAATTACGTGCTTCATTTACTTGAAGAAATACAACAACAACCTCTTATTATTAGCATGCTGCTACCTGACAAGCCTGTTTTGGCCGAACATTACCCAACCGAGTTAGTTAACTTTAGTGTTGAGCTAAGTTAATCAAGTTCACATCTAACAATATAGAGGTTCCTCTAAATAAAACAAATATGATAAATGCACACCTCCTGTTCGGATTCCCCTTGTTCAGACACTCCGATTTCACTGGGCAGCTCTGCCAGGTCCGTGACCCGAATTAGTCCATCGTGAAGGAAAATAGTCTCTTCCTTCACTGACAGCCACTGGGAAGAATCCACAGCACCTGATCCCATCTCTTTCTCCTCCGAGGCAAAATGCAAAGTGGTCAAACATCAAAGTGAACGTACGACGGGATCAGATTCAGCTTGAGCCGGCGACAGATATCCTGCATCATCACTGAGCGCGCGGCGCGATCACGGTGTACGACGCCCATGCGAGGCCTCGCTTGAACGCTGCAGATCGATTCGCCAGCTCCAGTGTTATCGGAAAGGTGGGCGTGACACAGGGACAAATTTCGCTGGGTTTCCAAACTTGAGACAATTGCGCAGTTCCAGAATTGATATTCGCGTATAACTAACTCGAGACTGAGCGCTGACTCAATAGGAATTACCGGCGCTTCAGTCGCCTTTATAAACCTTCTCCAGCTGTCAGTCAGACACCATACTAGGTTTGAGTAGCCTATAAGATATTGATTTGGATTTACACATTGGATATAGGCTACACATTGGATTTCATGAAGTGCCTTCAATTAGGCCTATGTATAATTTATATTATATTATTTTTATCAAATCCCCAACGATGGATCTATCTCTCTTAAAGTCACCATGGAATCAAAATTGACCAATCTTTTTTTATGGAATATTTTGTAACATGGGATTGTATAGAATAAAAATTGTTTATATTCTATCTCCTATAGGTTTTTAAGGCGACCTTTATTTTAGAACGTATTTTAGAATTATAAGAACTAGCCTATTTCCTTGGCGATGTGCGTCATGCATCCACATGACAGATCGTGTTTATTTTGTTTTTCCTTTTTTATTCAAAATATTCACAAACGTGTTAATATATGCCTGATGTGGCTGTCTGATTGAAATTAGTAGTATGTGTGGTCTCTGCGAAACAAAAGTGGGCGTTTCTAAATTTGTGGGTGTTTTCAAACTGGTTGTTGGTGTTAATAGGCCTAAATCATTCATTGAAAATGATGTCCTTCTCGAGACCCAACCCCTAAACCCTACCCTCACTGTGAGTGGGCAAATCAGGTAACACGGTGGAAAACGCCCCTCTGTTTATGGCCTCGCCCACTGACCTGGTCACTGATGTCCTGCAGAGGGGCATACATGGAAATGGGGGCTTTCCCTTTATTGTTGTGATGTCACAAACCAACATAATTTCCCCTCCTCTTCCCTTTTGCATTGTAACTGAATGGGAGAGGGAGGTTTCTTTTGACTTCCTGATAATCCTATTTAATCTTTATTGTAATTATTGCTTGTATCTATATTTTCACTCCAATTTATGTGTATAATGTTATTTTACTTACCTGTGCGATTTTTATTTATTTTTGTCATTTTATCCTTGGATTTCTGCCTAATTATGTGGAAATGAGAGCACAAGGTGACAAGAGTACTTAATTTATTCAGTAGAAAACATTAAGGGCAATTCACTCAGAGAGGCATGCTTATTTGTGTTTTATATTAGGCATGTTTTCTGTTTTATAAAATTTTCTTGTTTAATGTGATTAAATGTGATTTCCCATTACTTAATTTGTTTCATGCTCCTTTTCTCCTTTTCTTCATGGGAGAGAAAACAAGGGTGATTCACTCTAAAGAGCATTCTTATTTGTGTTTTGTGTCACACAAAAAGCCCAGCGAAACTGCCGCCTGCTGTCCCGACAGTGTCTAATTCCGCAAAGCTACACAACGCAATAAAATGTTTTACAACTGGTGTCGCTGACGTACATCACGCACACATCACGCTTGGCGTCGCAAGCCACCGTTTACAATTGCATTGTTTATTTTATAGGCTATGCACATAATTATTTTTTGCAATTATTATTTGCATGAAGCCCAGAGTAGGCCTATCCTCTACTACATTGATTTTTTGCATACACTAGGTATGTGTACAGTTTGTATCACACCCAAAGTACCAAGATAGCATGGTGACATTGATACAATGTTGAGTTTTGATCCAAACCATCATTTTGGTTGAGATTGACATTTCAATGTTTAAAGTGTGTTGGATCAGCATGGAAATTTTGATCCAACAGCACACATGGGTCGAGACAGTGACATTGAACTAAAAGTGATTTGTAGTTGATGAGCATAAGATCATTCAGGCATGTATCTCTGCAGAACACTAGTGGGTGTTTCTCAATCAGTGGGGCGTTTTCAAACCCCAATGGGCATTTTCAACCACTTTACCCGATTTGCTCGAATCCACTGGGGGCTTGGTGTAGGGGTGGGCCTTCATGATTTTAGCAAGTCTGTTGAAAAATGGTTGAAAAACATTTATTGTAGTTTGAAATGGCCACTGATTGGTAAACGCCCATTTTGTCTTTGCATGTGCACTTCTGAGTAGTCTAATACTTCCTCATTAGAGAGAAAACAGGTGCATCCTAATACAGAAGTTGTGGTGAACGTGAGATACATAATTCACCTTTGTTGTTGTGTAGTTCTATACACTGTTGGTTGTAAACGCAGCACTTTGTTCTTCATGACTGTTCAGGGATCGCGGTCCCTTTAAATGCTCTGAATGTGTGCTCACGTGGGACGCGTGTCAGCGCCATTTGCTTCTAGTGTGTTTATGTTCTATAAATAAATGACACGCGCATTCGTGTGCTCAAAGTGAGAAGTTGTCTCTTGCAATTTACTGCAATTTCCACACTGGTGACCCCGACATTAGTCTGCTGGACGTATCCAGAGACACGACACGACCATGACCGCGAACGCTGTCACCCTCAAACTCCCCGAATTCTGGGAATCGTCGGCATCTGCATGGTTCGCTCAGACTGAAGTGCAGTTCGCGTTGCGTGAGATCACCGCGGATACAACGAAATACTACTACGTTGTGTCGGCTCTCGGAAATTCAACGGCATCCAGAGTGGTGAGCCTTCTTACAAATCCTCTGGAAAATGAGAAGTATGCAGCACTCAAACCCCACCTGTTGAAAACGTTTGAACTGTCGGACACTGTTTCTCACTTCAAGGACTGGGTGACAGCAAACCGTCTGAGCTCATGGACCGTATGCTGGATCTTTTGGGTGAGCACAGACCCGATTTTCTATTCATCCAGCTTTTCCTGCGTCAGCTACCTTCCCAAGTGAGAGCTGCATTAGCCAACACCACAATCACTGACTGTCGGAGACTGGCTGAGGAGGCTGATAAATTTTTCCTGGCGAGTCAAGGACATTGTGCGGCCGCGCTTTTTCCCGCGCACTTCGCCTCGGTGACGAGGGACGATTCCACACTCATCGCTGCAACCACTTCTCGTCGGCAGCAGTCTTCTGGCCCCCAACAGCTTTCAGGCTTGTGTTTCTACCATGCAAAGTTTGGAAGTAAGGCTACCAAATGCCGTTTACCATGCAGTTTTGGCGGTTCGGGAAACGGCAGGGCCGGCGCTCAGTAGTGGCCATGAGTGTCGGCCGCGTAGGCAGGCTGCTTTTCATCCGTGACAGCATCTCCGGACGCCGTTTTCTGTGCGACATGGGAGCACAGAGGAGCGTCCTGCCTGCATCCCGTTTGGACATGGTGACCGACAGCCACGGCCCCCCTATGGAAGCTGCCAATGGTAGCCCCATCCGCACATATGGAACGAGGTACGTCGAATTGTGTTTCGAAGGACAGCAGTTCGGCTGGGATTTTGTTACAGCAAAGGTTGCCATCCCCCTCCTCGGTGCTGATTTTTTGTGTGCACATGGATTGTTGGTGGATGTTAAGAACCGCCGTCTGATTGACGCCGTCACATTTTGTTCATATACGTGCATGCTCAGCGAGGCCGACTCCATACGACTGTCTAGCATGCTCTCAGCTTCCGATGATTTCCACCGTCTACTTGCCAGTTTCCCAGCCCTCACTCAGCCCACTTTCTCTGCATCTGCCGTGAAGCATGGTGTGGAGCACCATCTCGCCACTACTGGTCCACCCGTCTACGCCCGTGCTCAGCGCCTCGACCCGACCAAGCTTGCCGTTGCAAAGGCTGAGTTTGCTAACATGGAACGCCTGGGCATAGTCCGCCGATCCGACAGCCCGTGGGCGTCACCCCTCCATATCGTCCTCAAACCGGGTGGCGGCTGGCGCCCGTGCGGCGACTACCGGCGGCTTAATGAGGCAACGACACCTGACCGATACCCTGTCCCGAACATACAGGATTTTTCAGCACACCTGGCTGGCAAGGTGATTTTTTCCAAAGTGGACCTCGTCCGGGGATACCATCAGGTGCCGGTACACCCACTGGACATTCCCAAAATGGCAGTGATCACGCCGTTTGGTCTGTTTGAGTTCCTGCGCATGCCGTTCGGCCTTAAAAACGCCGCCCAATCTTTTCAGCGCCTCATGGACTCTGTTTTGCGGGACCTGCGTTTCCTTTTTGTGTACTTGGATGACATCCTGGTAGCGAGCACATCCAAGTCTCAGCACCTGGCACACCTCCGAACCCTTTTTGAGCGGCTTAGCCAACATGGATTAATTGTCAACCCCGCCAAGTGCCAGTTCGGTCTCTCCACCATCGACTTCCTGGGACACAGAGTCACTAAGGATGGGGCAGTCCCTCTCCCATCAAAGGTGGAGGCAGTCACACAGTTCCCACGCCCGCTCACTGTCAAATCCCTGCAGGAGTTTCTTGGCATGGAGAATTTTTACCACCGCTTCATCCCTCGAGCCGCTCAGCTCATGCGGCCCTTGCACGAGGCCTTGAAAGGTAAACCCAAGCAAGATGTGGACTGGACTGATGGCAGGGACAAGGCTTTTGCTGCCACTAAGGCCGCCATAGCGAACACCACCATGCTGACACATCCTTCTCCTACAGCCCCCATCGCCATCGCCATCACCTCGGACGCCTCGGACTACGCCGTCGGTGCTGTCTACGAGCAGTGGGTAGGCGGGGCCTGGCAAACGCTGGCTTTCTTTAGCCGTCAGCTGCGCCTCTGTGAGTGGAAGTACAGCACTTTCGATCGGGAGCTGCTGGGTCTCTACCTTGCCATCAGACACTTTCGTTCAATGCTGGAAGGCCGACACTTCACTGCTTTTGTGGACCACAAGCCACTAACTTTTGCCATGGCCAAGGTGGCTGAGCCGTGGTCCGCCCGCCAGCAACGTCATCTGTCCTACATTTCAGAGTTCACCACGGACTTGCAGCACGTTGCTGGTAAGAACAACCGCGTGGCTGACTGCCTATCACGGGCTGTGGTAGGGGCAGTCCATCTTGGTTTGGATTACGACTGCATGGTGGCGGCTCAGTCCACAGACCCGGATGAGCAACTCCTGAAGACCTCGAATACAGGGCTGTAGATCGAGGACGTGGTTTTTGGTGATGCCGGCACTACACTCCTGTGTGACATCTCCTCAGGTAGTCCTCAGCCGGTCGTTCCCTCGGAATGGAGACGACAAGTTTTTGATGCCATCCATGGTCTCTCCCACCCAGGTTCAAAAGCATCACAGAGACTGGTTGCAGCAAAGTTCGTTTGGCACGGCCTCAAGAAGGATGTTAGGGACTGGGCTAACACCTGTGTTGAGTGCCAACGGGCCAAAGTACACCGCCACACTAAAGCCCCGTTAGAGTCTTTCCCGGTTCCTGAGAGGCGTTTTGACCATGTAAACGTGGACCTGGTCGGTCCTCTGCCCTCCTCTCACGGTTTCACGTATCTGTTAACCATGGTTGACAGGACCACCCGCTGGCCTGAGGCTGTGCCACTGACGTCAGTGGCATCCGTCGAGATGACACGGGCATTTATTGGCACCTGGGTTGCCCGTTTCGGCACCCCTTCAGACATATCCTCTGACCGAGGCGCGCAGTTCACGTCCGAGCTGTGGGACGCTGTTGCACAGAGCCTCGGAGTGAAACTCCACCGCACGACCGCATATCATCCGCAGGCTAACGGACTCTGTGAACGTTTTCATAGGTCGATGAAGGCTGCCCTGCGTGCCAGCCTCAAAGACAGCAACTGGGTCGACAAGCTCCCGTGGGTGATGCTGGGCATCAGGACTGCGCCAAAGGAGGACCTTCAGTCCTCCTCCGTGGAGCTTGTTTATGGACAGCCACTGCGGGTACCAGGGGATTTTGTCCCTAGCACCACGGTTCCCTGGTCTGCTACTCTCCAGCGGTCTACTCTACTGGACAATGCGAGGCTTTTCGCACCTGTCCCTACTTCCTGTCACGGACTTCCTCAGTCGCACATCCCCGCTGGTCTTCAGACGGCTGACTATGTTTTCATTCGCCACGATGCCCACAGGGGACCGCTACGCCCGCCCTACGAGGGCCCATTCCGGGTTCTGGAGACGGGGGACAAACATTTTGTGGTGGACAGGGGCGGCAAACCAGAGCGACTCTCCATTGACCGCCTTAAACCGGCTCACTTGGACATAGCTAGGCCTATTGATCTGGCTCAGCCCCCACGACGCGGACGGCCTCCTGCTCTGCCCCCACCCCTTGCTCCCCTCCCTCCCAAGCCTCCCACACTCCATGCCCCACACCCATGTCATGACGGGACACAGGTTGCGTGGGGTCTCCTCCACCTCCGGCACAGCGCAGCCATTGTGGCCGGCTGTTACGCCCACCTCCCCGTTGACTGTTTGGTTCTTCTTCTGATACGGTGAATTCTGGGGGGACGTGTGTGGTGAACGTGAGATACATAATTCACCTTTGTTGTTGTGTAGTTCTATACACTGTTGGTTGTAAACGCAGCACTTTGTTCTTCATGACTGTTCAGGGATCGCGGTCCCTTTAAATGCTCTGAATGTGTGCTCACGTGGGACGCGTGTCAGCGCCATTTGCTTCTAGTGTGTTTATGTTCTATAAATAAATGACACGCGCATTCGTGTGCTCAAAGTGAGAAGTTCTCTCTTGCAATTTACTGCAATTTCCACAAAGTCTTGTTTTTTGAAGCACCTGACATACTTACATGACTTCTCTGCACAGTTTCAAACAATGGTGCATCTGCCTTATTTCTCTGTTCCTTTATTTTGGATGTTTATTTGCGTTTGATTTGTGTTGTTACTCACTTTAATTAGATAGATTAAAAAGTTTTTAAAGCGTTTGAATAACGCATCTATTTTTCTACATTCTTAAAAAAATGCATCTTGCTTTAGTAAAGTTTATTAGGAATTTCCTGAATAAAGTTCTAACGTCCTTTTAACAGATTTCTTAAGGTGCAGGAGACATGAACATGAGCAGGAATGTGACACTGCAAACATAGCCCATCTTGTATCCGTCAGTGCTTGCATGCAGAGCACATTGCTCCTTTAGTAGGAGTGAAGGCAGATGAAGATGGACAATTACCTCCTGATAATGCTGACATTGATTATACACAGTTGTTGTCACCATAATCACCTGACCTGGCTGGGACTTGATGATATTCTGTGCCTTATCACTGAATTGAATTTGAGAAATAACTGATTTCCATTCAGTTTAGCTTTCCACTGAAACACAATAACAAAAAAGCATCTTGTGTTCATTAAGAAAGTGACTGGCATGGCTATTTTGTGAAATTTAAAGAGATTAAGGTCTACATAAGGTGAATCTGCAGCTTTAAAGGGATAGGTCATCCCGAAATGAAAATGATGTCATCAATTATTCACCCTCAAGTTGTTCCAAACCTGCATGAATTTCTTTCTTCTGCTGCACACAAAAGATAATTAAGTGAATAATGTTGGCAACCAGACATAACCATTGACTTGGTATTTATGTCATGGAAATCAATGGCCACCGTCAACTTTCTGGTTACCAACATTCTTTAAAATATCTTATTTTGTGTTCAACAGAAGAAAGAAACTCATACAGGTTTGGAAAACCTTGAGGGTGAGTAAATGATGACAGAATTTTCATTTCGGGCTGAACTATCTCTTTAAAGAAATTTTCATTGAAAAAACCAAAGCTCTTTTATTCTACAAGATAAACGTGTTATTTGAATGGTGTAGTTTCACAGAAAATGAACTGAGATATAGTTAATGGCTATAGCTCAGAGGTGATTGTTCCTCTTCATGAAGAGTTTAGCTCCAACACACCTGCCTGTAAGTTTTGATCCCGATGACCTCGATTAGCTGCCTCGGGTGTGTTTAATTAGGGCAACCCTGCCATAGTGCTTTCTTTTGATATTGAAGCAATAATAGAAATAAATTAATTCAAATAAATTAAATAAACAGAATTGACCGACACTATAATCGTATTTTGTTTTCAGCAACTTTTTTAAAAAAGTGAATCATATTGTGTTTAGTATATTAACATTCTTGAATGTGACTATGTATGACAACTGAATTAACTTGTTCTCGAGTAACATCATGCTTTCTTTTTCAGATTTCAGAGAACCCAAAGGAAAAGAGGCAGAAGTGTCTGATGTAAGACAGATGTTCAAAAACCTGAACCGTTGGACCACCTGTAGTTATGACATCAGACTTCTGAAGCCAATTTTATTTTTAAAGGTTGAAATGCTTTTGTCCTATTTCTCCCCCTTTCTTTTGAAAAAAAAAGATCTTTTAATATATTTTTTTGTCATTGATTGATTGAATAAAATAAATTGACTCAACTGCTGGAAAGGTGTCATTTATATTTTAAAAGGTGTTCGCCAAATTTTGAAATGGTCAGGAATTTGTTGACGCACCATTGAATGAAATATTAATGTTGTTTCAACATTAACTTGGTAAATCCGATGGCAACATTGTTTGATATTCCTTTTCAGTTGTATCTTCAGTGTTTCAACAAAATGTATTTAGAATCAACATCCCATTGTAACATTGATCAAACCATATTACCAAAGATTATTTTTTTGTTAATTTTAGTGTTAATTCAACAGCAGTGATGTAGATTCAACATCATTGTGTAACGTTGATTCAACAATATTACCATTGATTATTTTTGTTAATTTCAATATTGATTCAGCATCGGTGATGTAGAATCAATCATAGTTTAATGTTGATTATAGCATTACCATATATTTTTTGTTCAACATATTTTTCAACATTACCTGAGTGTGCAAAAGTGATGATGATAAAATATCACTTTGTAATGTTGAATCAATACTATTACCATTGATTTTTGGTTGAAATCTCAACATTGCTTTACCATTAACGGGTGCAAGAGTAATACTAAAGCAAGAGTAATCCCTTTGTAACATTAATTCAATGCAATTACCGTTGACACATCAACACTGAGTCAACATTGTTTCAATGATTACATGCTGTGTCAATGATTACATGCTATCTGGGTTAGGTATTTACTCGTACACTAGGGTATGCATACAGTGATCGAAGCACAAATTATACTTTATTTATTTTTTTACATGTACAAAAGAGTATGCATAGAGTGCACATGACGCCAAGATAATACACTATTGGTTTTTACACATACGCAAGGCAAGGGTATGCATGCAAAGCGCAATGTACTTTCATTTATACGCATACCAGGGTACGTGTACAATGCACACACAGTGCTCATGAAGCTCAAACTATACTTTTGTGTTTACAAGTACAGTAGGGTATGCGTAGAGTGCATATGAAGCCCAAAGTATACTTTCGGTTTTAATATGTAAGCCAGGGTATATGCATGGTTTGTGTGTGCACCAGGCTATGTGTTTGGTGCGCGAGATGAGTCCAGGGGTCGGGAACCTTTTTTGGCTGAAGATAATTTTTTTTCATTTTTGGTTAATGCATTTTTCCAAAATAACCACAGCAAAAAATTATTAATTACAATTAAAAATACTTTTTTTTTTCAATAATAGTAACTTTATTAGCAATATGGAACAGTGTTTTATTACAATCGCTAGGAGCCTTGGGTCACTTTTCGAAACTCTTTGCATGGTAATCACAACAGCAGGATATATGGGCTAAACTGTGGATCATTTATCGCTTTGGCACAAAATACATTCGTGGACACCCTGGATCGCGATTTCAGACAAATAAATTGTATTTATTTATATTATAACTAGCCTATACTTGACTATAATGTTATTGGTGAATTTCCACCACAACAGCAGTAAGAAATTTAGTAAAGAAAAGATAAGAGCAGTAAAGAAGCTTATCACTGAATCCAATACTACTGTGTTATCATCTGCTGTCCATGAGAATATCCACCTGGCAAACACTTCAAATGAACAAAATGTTGCTCCATGAGTAATGCCCAGCATACCACAGTAAATTGCAGCAACACTTATTTCTTGACACTTCAAGGTGAGGATTATGCTTATAGTATTCCAGTTTAGGCCAAGTTTCAGACAGCATATCAAAAGTATCAAATTCTATAGCAGAGGAAAATTGCTTCATGGGTGTTAAATGCTTGACTGGAACTTTTTTGGAGAAGTGACAGCAAAATGAGTGTGTTGGATGTTTCATAGTCCCTGTGTTAATAGTTAATACAATTTATATTTGCTTCAACCATACAACAGTAGCCCCTCATTGCAGTACACGAGATCCAGGGGGCGGAGTCGGATCCAGATCTAAGGGGTGGAGTTGGGTAGGTTTAGGGATGGGTTTAGGGATCAGGGGGTGGAGCTGGGTAGGTTTAGGGGTGGGTTTAGGGATCAGGGGGTGGAGCTGGGTAGGTTTAGGGGTGGGTTTAGGGATCAGGGGGTGGAGCTGGGTAGGTTTAGGGGTGGGTTTAGGGATCAGGGGGTGGAGCTGGGTAGGTTTAGGGATCAGGGGGTGGAGCTGGGTAGGTTTAGGGGTGGGTTTAGGGATCAGGGGGTGGAGCTGGGTAGGTTTAGGGGTGGGTTTAGGGATCAGGGGGTGGAGCTGGGTGGGTTTAGGGATCAGGGGGTGGAGCTGGGTGGGTTTAGGGATCAGGGGGTGGAGCTGGGTGGGTTTAGGTATATGTAAGGTGGGAGGAGTTGGATCTGGATCCGACTCCTCCCCGTGGAGGAGTTTAATCTCTTTAAATTTCATGTTCTGCAGTGAGGACCATCTCTATATTGCCTTATTTACCCAAGACTCATAACAAAAAAATATAATAATATTGAAAATTTAAGTTTAGAATTTCATTAAGGATTATGTGCCTCTGTGTTTGAAACCGACAAACAAAACCACTGCAAGAGAAAACAAGCATTTATGAAATTGGAATTCAGACAAATCCTTTTTGTTCTTTAAATATTACATTTGTGGACTATATACACAACACAATTTTGTATGTCCTACCTTTTAATGCACAAAAAATGCTGCAAAACCTCACAAAATTACTTTATACAGAATTTAAGTAGAATTAATCATTAATTATAGTGATCTAACACATCATTATGGACAGTATTAACTGCAATTGTAATGCACATAATTTTATGTTCCACCTTAACTCTAGATTAATTACATGTATTTTGTTGGCACCTGCTGGTTGAATTCCCAAACTGCCAATGCAAAGACTTTTTATAGACTTTGTGGCAATAGATGTGGTTCTCAGACGTGATGCACCAATGAACTTTTTTTTTCTCATAACAAAATGACAAATAAATTAAATGTAAAAAAATAAATAATTTAAACATAGCAAAATTAGGTTTTGTGTTATTTGCAAGGACCTTCCATATCTGTTAATAAACATGCACAGCCTGCATCTGCCCACACATTACATATTGAATATGAAGAGTTCAGATGCAAAAGCCTCTAAGTGCCATTTGAAATTTTCTTCTAGAATGATAATTTTTATCAAGCTTGTATATTTAAGTTCAGTAATTTCACTTAAATGACAATTAATAGGTAATCTTCATTGCCATTTAAGTGAAATTACTGAACTTAAATATACAAGCTTGATAAAAATTATCATTCTAGAAGAAAATTTCAAATGGCACTTAGAGGCTTTTACATCTGAACTCTTCATATATTGCCACATTTGTTTTACAGTTTTTCTTATTATTACAACAAAGCATAGTGAGTTTTAATATGCAAAATAAAAACAAACGAAAAAACCTTAATCTTTCAGGAAAACTATCACATTCCTCCTTCTATTCATGTTAATTGTAAGTCATTTCAATAATCTACTTTCAGTTATTTTCAAGTTAATTTGATTATGCTTTTAGCTACTAATTAGTATTTTCAGCAGTAAATTGCTGCGTTATTTATTGTTAATTATTTATTGTTATTTGAGTCCCTTGCAGAATCACATGCCAAGTTTGTGTATTCATTGAATTTGCAACACAATTACAGAGCTACAGTACATTACATTAATATTTTCTAAATTATGTAATTGCACCATTTACCTGAAATACTTTTATTGTAGCAACTGATAGATTATTTGAATATTGGTCATATTCCATTGACAATATATATTCTGGGCATAACTTAAAAACCTAATATAAAAATACTGCCAGTGACACCCAAATCTGGCCTATGGTTCAAATCTAGCCCACCGCAATCTGGACTTCTTGTTTTAGGAATGTTTAAATTTTCCAGATAAAATAAAACTTACATTTAACTGTAACATTATATTTAATTGGTAAAAATACAGCTGTACCACAATTTATTGAGTCAAATTTGCTTTTTATTAATCACAGAACATGCAAACAGGTGTACAGTATGTGCATATACTTAAGTTTTTGGGAATATTATATTTAAAAACAAATGAAATGTTTACTATCATTGCACAGTATAATTTCTTTCTACATTGTTTAAAATTGGCCCCTGAAGTAATAAAAAAATAACTTTGCACAATTTTCTAAAGATTTTTTCAATCTTTTTATGCCTAATTTAATTATCTTTTTTCACCTCACAATAGGGCTTTTCACACTTGAAATAGTTACGGATTCCTGGGCTGCGTTCCAGTCCAAAATTGTCATGCCCTTCACTCGCTAACTTTCTCTTGTTCACTCGGATGTACGTCATTGCTTACGTTGCATGAGTGCCCACTACTGGCGGAACCTGTGCAATAGGCTGAATTATGGAATGTGGTAAGCCCTAAAATCGAGGGAACGAGGGTCTGTCCATATCAACTTCCCTCGTCCATTTCACGAAGTGGAACGCACTTCAGAATGGCGGCAGGGATTCCGCCCAGGGGAAGTGCTTAGGGAAATTTGCAAGTGCGTGTCTAAACGCAGCCATGGGAACTTCGACACTGCGTCATTGTCACAGTGGTTCTCAAAGTGTGGGGAGCGCCCCCGGGGGGTGGGGGTTGCATGGATACTGCAGGGGAGGTGTGGGAGATCAGCAGAAAAAAGTAAAAAACAGCCATTGCAATGCCGTTTAAGTGAGTAAATAGCGGTTAGCGCTGTGCCTTTATAAAGCGGCATCGAACGGCAATTACACTGAATCATTCTTCTTCAGACCGTTGACTTGTCACCGTTTGAACAAGCCCAACACAGAATTTGCTTGCCATAGAAAAGAACCTCTTCAGCGGACCGAATCACATGCTGCTATTGTGAACGCGCCACTCCGCTGCTGTGCGTGTTCTGGTGAGAAGACGAATAAGAAGCTGAGCTTGTGAGGAGCTGTCAAAATCTGTTATATATTGGCGCTTTTATATATTGTGTGTGTGTGGTTCAGGCAAGATTTGTTGAAGGGGGAGGGGCAGACCACTGGGTTTAAGTTTGAGAACCACTGCATTATGGGAACATCTTCAGCGTGTGTCAATGTCTGAATCACATGCTGAGGTAGTGTGGCTACTTAACCTTTTCACACATACGTTTAAAATATTCTGGCTGACCCCCAAGTGTGAGTTTTTCAAGGCGACAGGTATTTAAAACGTATCACTTTATTGTTTCCATGGTGACACCTCATTGCTTGTCACATGACACAGCACAGTCACAATAGCGCTGAATGACTGATGATCTGCTTTTATTTCATTTTTCCTTTTTTAATTCAAAATATTCACAAATTTGGTAGCTATAGCATGAAATATCTGATATTCGGATTGCCGAATATGTGCAAGTGGATGTGTTTTGTTGTTTAAATACTATAGCTATATGCACGATGGGCGCCACCATGTTAGTTTGTGCTGCAGTTCAGAGAATCGGATCTGTTGGATTTACAACACGTGAATTCATCCACTTCTCCCAAAATAGATTAAAGTAAGTGGCCGGTGAACTAGGAAAATAATAGAGTAAACTTTAGAGTAACTTACACAATGTGTATCTGACATGAATAAACCTGTTGTCTAATTATAATGGAAAGGATTATTATTGCCGCTTCCATAGACACCAGTGTGTATTTTACAAACTCTAAATTTATTGTTTTTTAGTACTTATGTGAATTTAAATACTGAAATACTGAATGATTGTGATATATGACAAGCGCTGAGTGTGTCCGTCTCTGGCTCAGTGCCAGCCAATGCGCAAAAGCACATTTGAATTTAGCAGTTGATCACGTGATCCACTGACCATTCTAATCACACCGGTGTGATCGTACGCTCCAGGGATCAGCCAAGACTGATCACACCGGTGTGATTATACATGCGAAAGGGTTAAATTGTGGTGTTCACAGATAGAGCTCTGGAAGAGCCTGAGACTGGATAGCTACAGAGAGGCACCTGTTGCTAAATTTGTCAGGGATCAAGGAGAGAGAGAAAACATTTCTGGTGGATGCCCCTGTCACGCAAAGATGCAATCTGAAGCATTCCAGCAGCCCTCGTCGGGTCCAGCAGCCTACAGCCTCAACCTCCCATCTCGAGCCAAGCTCTAGGAGGAACAGAAGGCCAGTGCGGTTGCTTGTGTCCCCCCTTGCAAGGACTGGGGGTCCGGGCACAGCACACAGTTCCAGCCATCTGGGACAAAAGCAAATTTCAGGACTGTCATTGCTACACGTGTGACTAAAAAGAAGTTCTGATGCTAGGGCCATCAAAGCGAGCCCCTTTGTGGGAGAGAGTTTGGTGAAACAAAAACCTCTGTTGTCCCTCATGTTGAAGGACGCATATTTTCATATAGAGATATTACCTGGAATGCACAGGAATTTCCTGAGGTCTGCATTCGAGGGAAAGTTTACAAATATTTGGTTCTTCCCTTTGGCCTAGCCTTGTCTCCTCGCACCTTCACCAAGTGCATGAATGCAGCTCTGGCTCTGTTGTGACTTTAGGGCATTCATATACTCAATTACATAGACGACTCGATACTATAGGCTCAGTCGGAGGAGTTGGTGGTTCAGCATTGAGATGTTGTCCTTGCTTATCTAAGGTGCTTGGGTTTAAGATTAAACCACAAGAAAAGTGTGTTGTCCAAGTAGAGGACCACATGTCTCTATATAGTTTGGGATTTGACAACGATGCGGATACAGATGTCTTCCGCTCGGGTAGAGTCTATTCTCGCCATGGTGGGCAGCTTGAGGTCAGGAGATTTCCATCTGTCAATGTCAGACACTTCTGGCGAGGGTCCGTCATGATGGGGTATGCCTGCTAGCCCCGTTCTGGCCGGTCTGAGTATGGTTCATGAACTTGCCGCCTCTCCTGGAAGTCTCTTCTGGAAGGCTCTCCTTGGGAAACCTTCTGTTCCAGGTTAGGGGGACAATGTTTCACCCCCGACCGGAGATTTGGATCTGGGTCTGGCCCCTGTGGGGTACCAGCTCATAGATTCTGGTCTCTCAATTGAAGTTGTTGATACCATTCTTAACGCTAGGGCTCCCACTACTAGGAGATTTTATTAAATGGCATCTCTTTTCATAATGGTGTGAACAGCGTCATCTTAAACTGGTTCACTGCCTGGTTAGTTCAGAGTTTCGGCAAGAGCATCTCTCAGCAGGACTGACCCCTGCTACCCCTGAAGGTGTATGTGGCCGCTATTTCGGCTTGCCACATTTACATTAATGGGGCATCTGTGGGGAAGCAAGTACAATTTCTGTGTGGTGTCAGATGGCACAGGCCTATCTACAGACTGCGGGGTCCTTCGTGAGATCTCTCTATTTTTATTAAAAGGGTTGTCGGATGCTCACTTTTGGAGTCAGCCACAGAAAAGCTTCTGACTCTTAAGGTAGCTCTGCTATTGGCTATACGTTTTCTTAAAAGGGTAGGAGATTTGCAGGCCCTGTCAGTTGCCTCCTGTCTTAATTTTGCCCCTGGACTGGTCAAGGTGATATTGCACCTTGGCCGGACTACGTTCCAAAGGTGCCTTCATCACCATTTCATCCTGTTGTTCTTCAAGCCTTTTCCCCTCCACCATTTGACTCTTTGAAGCAGGAGAGGTTGAATAGATTATGTCCAGTCCGGACCCTTAGGATTTACAGTATGTCCATCGCTTAGGCCAGTGGCCTAAAGCCTATCAACTCTTTGTCTGTTTTGGTTCTACCAAACAGACTATATGACATTGGGTTTCAGATGCTGTTTCTCTCACTTACGAGATGCACTTTATCACTTCGCCTCTATGTGTCATTTTACTCGGAGTGTGGCTGCCTCAAAGGTGCTAGCAAAAGGCACACCTTTGCGAGATGTTTGTGCTGAGGCAGGCTGGTCCTCTCTGCACACATTAGATGTTTCAGTGTTGATGTGAATTAAACCCCAGGATCTCAAGTCCTTTCAGCTTCTTTGGATGAATAAATCTGGTGATGCTGTGTTCAGGCACCATTTTATAGACGTAGTCACGTTCTATGTAGTGTCACCTGACTTTGTCCGTGGCAATGGCGCATGTGTACACGTGATTCAGACACCGGACCTTCCCATAGCGCCAATGCAATGACGCAGTGTCTCGTTCACATCTCCTGTTTACATAAAGACTTTAGCACTGCGCATCCTCATATTATATGCCGACTGTACTATCGAGTTTATACTGAATGGAGTCTTCAGACTATAAAGGTAAGAATGAAACTTCTCCAATTGTCGTGGGGAATTTTCTGTCACCATTTGACATTTTTCACTTCAAACATGGGAAACACAGCCTGATGTTTAGATTCCTCATTAGTGTCTGTTTCTATGGGCTGTTATACGTAAGCCGTCTGCCATATTGGAACGGTCAAATCCGGTGCATGACCACTCAAAAGCAAATTGACTGTGCATCTACAACCTAGTTATTCTACCTATAGATATATATTTATTTTCACAACATTTAATTTATCATTACTGTGATAATTCTGCAAATGGATATTGCATATTGAGTTATACATAAAAAACCTGCACATTCTCACCTCTGTAAGGTTATCTCATTTCATCTGGAATTTATAGCTCAGTGGTTTTACAGCCAGAGGCTGCACAACACTGTGAAATTTTAAATGAAAATTCATTGATTTGTTAGTGCGAGTTGTTACAGCGTCATGTAAACCTTTCCAAGATGGCGAAAGCGTCAACGTGTCTGGAGTGGCCAAATGTGGATTAGGGTTTCATAACCCCAGGTAAAAAGCGGTGCTAACCCCAATTCTAAATTACAAGTGTGAAAGTTCCTTAACCCAAGGTTAAAAGCGGGGTTTAGAATGACAATAACCCAGGGTAAAGTGCAGTGTGAAAAGCCCTTCTCATGTCACAAATAATTTAATCTAATACCTGATTAAAGATCTCTTATCTTTTGAACCTTTGCATTTCTGATGATTGAAAGTGAGCATCATTGCTTTTGTGTTTGAATTAGTTTTTTCTTCTGCCTCTTTCTGGATTTCTGGGTTTTGTTTTTACCTCTTTTTCTCTTATTTTGAAGTCTCCTTGCTCCTGATTTAGTTGCAGATATTTGTTTGGACTGATTGACCATCGTCTTTTGAACCAATTTAGTTTCAGATGAGGTTGAAGGTGAGTGAGTGACACTTGCTTTTGATGTCCTGTGGATGCTTTGAAGAATAGTTCCCGTTTTTAACTTTTGAGTTACCATTTGCTTCTGTTTAGATGCCTTCCTTTGGGGAGCGAGGGTAAATGTCAACAATGAGTTTGGCTGCACAGTTTTTCTTCCTTTTCGATGTCCAGTTGTTTGTAGATTCTTCCGTTTTTCAAATGGGTTCACCAACTTTTGACTTAGCTGAAATGTTCTCCCTTTTGCATAGTCAACTGGAGCGCAGTTTCTTTGGTCCTTTGTCAGTCTAATTCGTTTAGATTTAGAAGTTCTTTGTTTGCCACTATGTGACGATTTGATTGATACTTCATTGCATGGAAGGTCAATGGTGCCACTTTTTTCATTACTTAGATTGGTGGAATTGTATGGTGTTGAATCTTTCAATACTGCCACAGGTGCGAACTGAACCATTGTGCACCTGCAGTGAGAGATTAAAAAAAATCAGTTACACCAGCACAATGTTACTCTGGGCTAGAGGACAATACTAAACATACTGCTGTCAAAATTTTTGTCAAAAGTGATTCACTACAAAAAAGTTAGTAAATAAGAAATGGCTGAGGAAACAAGACCTGGATTTTCAACCAGGGTTTCAAGCAGCGCTGTCAATTAGTGCAAGCATAATAGACAAAATAACTGCTTTCACACATTAACTTGGTAAATTACTTTAAAATTGTTTAAGAGAGGTATTATTCTGATCTCAGATCAGATCATTTTCAGATCTGTATTATTCAGTTCATAACTGCTTGGGAAAAGTAACCTCGGCATGGTACTGAGATTGACTTTCTTCACAGGACTCAACATGACTTGCTTGAGGTGAGCCATAGCCTTGACTTGTTTTATTTTGTGCATTGCAACTTGAGACTTGACTCGACGACTTCTTTTCTTATGACTTCAATGTGGGTAACTTACTCCCACCTCTGGCACAATGTTATTCCAGAGAAACTCATCCTAGAATGTAAAACCATGATTATAAAGGAATGTCCAAAAAATATATAAGTATCGAAGACAATCTAGGACAATGAGTCCAGTAAACTTTGTTAATTGTTACAGGATTCACATTTAAAAAAAAACTGTAATAACAGGCAGAAAATCTGACACTCTGACTATGAATGAACATACAATAATGATGCCATACAAATTATTCTATGGAAGTAATTTGGTTATGTCAATGTAGACAGCTGTGTGAATTATATAATTATATATAAAATTACAGTGTTTTTATCCATTTTGCATTTTTCCATGCAAACAGAAGCATGAAGCAGCATTTTTGGAATTAATTTCTTGCACTCACATTCCAAACCAGTTGTACTGTGTGCATTGCCTCCTTTGAATCAGCTCAAAGCAGCGGAGTTTTAGGACGTTGAAAAAACTGTAGCCCACCATGTTGGAGATCGTGTCATTACCATTGAGAAGGCATTGTTTAAATCTAACAGAGACAGGAAGATACAAGACAGAAATAAATATGATTTGCATTAAATCTCTCTTTTGTGTCTCAATGTCAGCTAACCCTTCCATTAAACACATGCTCATTTACATTTAAGCATTTAGAATTTAGCTTTTCTTTAAAGCAACTTTCAGTGCATACATTTTTATCAGTATTTATGTTCCCTGGGAATTGAACCAACAACTAAACCGGTAAACTAATTCACTAATTAAGGGAATTGTCTGTAGATTTTCAGTTCCCAGCGTGCTTTGCATATGATAAGTAGAATAAATATTGAAATTTATTTTGTGTTGTGACCTGTTATGTTAAGTTGTGATATACTAGCAGTTAAAATAAACCACATTAAATTGGTTAATAGGCTCTATGGACGATCGCTTCCGCGTTCTGTCTCAGCCCGCCCAGTCACATCCGCCGCTGCGTCTGAAGCTGTTATTGCATTAGGTGGAGATGATGTCAAATTACACTCGCTGTTTACAAAAACTTCCCGCGGTTAACGTGAATGATGTTAACAATATTGTGAGGCAGTTATCTGTCACACATAAGAGTAAAAAAGAGAAGGGCTTTAAATTATATATTTCGAGCTACATCGACAATTTTGAGGGTGAGTACTCTCTCATATCATGCTAAATCCGACTAGCAAATCAGTTTCTAAAATCGTTGTCTCCGTTTCTGAGAAAATGAATTTTATTAAAGTCTTTTTCACTATAGAACGCGCTATGCGGAAGTAAAGACGCTGGCTGAGATTCCTCCGGAAATACGTCTGCAACGTTCATGCATAGAGCCTATTGGTTTTAATAAGTTTGTAACTTTTATTTAACTTAAAATGTGTGTTGTAGTTTGTTGGTTAGAAGTTGTCATACCTCCCAAAAGATTGCTGTGTTAATTTTTTGAGAATTTTTTTGTAGAGTGTTGCATATAAAAAGAAAGGCCTTTCTACATAAATTACAGGCTGTCCTGCTGAAGATATATATTCTTTATCTATTAAAACATGCAGTGTCCTAAAAAACTCATACAAGCCATATAAGGATAACATACATGAGGTGAACAAACAGAAAGGATGAGTTATGACTCATAAGAGTCTCCCCTGAGGATCTGAAAATGCCTCTCATCTGTGGAATGTGAAAGACCCCAGAGCTTAGTGCTCACCTGTGGTCGCAGTCACAGTGGGAGACCGTGAAGAGGGTGGGATTGAAGACACCAAAGTTCACAGAGAAGGAGCGTATGATGTGCTCACAGTGATCATGTTCTCGGCAGCATCTATCCGCATGCACAAACATACCTGATAAGAGAAGAAAAATGTAGTCTAAATAATCAAATAACAAATATAGATTATTTATAATATTGTAAAATAATACTGTCCTCATTATTATGTAGATATCTGTAATAGAATACAACTTATAACACCTCAATAAAATGTAATGTGCAGGTAATGTAATTATCTCAAATTTACTCAAAATGTAAATTTCTGTTTTGCATTGAGTTGCACAGTAACTCTTCTGTTCTTGACTGTCATGTATAACTCTATGACACCCTCTGTAATCATGCTGATTTACTGACACACAACATAGCTAGTATTAACTGTAATAACTAGGTTATGTTGCAGGGACCTCCCGTGTCTTTTCGACATACATTCACAAATAGTCAGCCACAACCATTCATGGCCCTGAAAACTGCACTTTGATTTATCGCTCTCAGGAAAACTGCTTATTATGTAACACATAACGAAAATAGACCTTTTTTTTACGCCGATAACATTAATTTTTGTAAAAAAAAAAAAAGAGAGAGAAAAGACTCAACAGCTCATCAGCTAATCTTTAACATTTTTGTTCTTAAACATTAATTTTTTATCTATTTTTACAGCGGAAAAAAAAAAATGCTGCGACAGGTGTGATTTAGTTTACGGCATTTCTCATTCATTTCTATGGTATCAGCAAACAGTGATTGGGTGTTTCTCAAATGGAAGCTACATCCTACGGAGGCTGCATATCTCGGCTGCCATGTCATCAAATGTTGCTGAAGGCAATCTCAATTTGAACGATCCTTGGAAGGCAGCCTTCATTTCACTTTCTTTTCGGCCTGTTTTGAAGGATGCATCGGATGTATCCTTCGTGGCCTTAAATCACCCACAATCCTTTGCACACATTTAAATAAATGAAAATAAACAGATGGAAAACTTGTGTGAGTTTATTATGAAATTAAACATGAAAGGACATGAAAGCGTAGATGTTATCTTTTGTTTTGCTGTAAATTAATAACTAACATTAAACTGACAATAATGTAAGCCACTGGGAGACAGCAGATGGCTGCATTAATAGAAAGCCAGTTAAAATAAAGATTTGTAATACAAAGTATTTTTCCAAAATTAAGTTTTAATAGTATTTTCGTGCATTGACCGTGGAGGCGGGAACATATGTGACATAGCCATGCACACTTACTAGACCGTCTCTGTCACGTTTTGGGTTTGTTCATGTATTGTTCCTGTGTATTGACATGTGATTCCCTGTCATACTTTTGTTTTATGTTTTGATCTTGTTATATTTATAAATAAACTGCACTTGGGTTCTCATCTACACTTGCCTCCAGTGGATCATTACAGTCTCATTCTAATGTTTAATTGCTGAGGAGGAGTCTAGCCTACAAGCCTCAGAAGGACTGGACAAGAAAAGACACAGTCTCGGTAGGATACAGCCTTCCGTTTGAGAAATACCCATAGACTGCCGCACAACTCTGAATGAAATACAATGACATCAAGGCTGTAATGTGATTGGTTACCAAGGCACACGTGATCCGAGTTAGCCATTGCTTTTTCTCCAATGGTAGATCCACAGACCCTCGTATCTCCCAATAATAAGACTATTGCTGGGTCCCAATTCGCCTACTTATAACTACACCCTAAAAGTATGTACACTTTTAGTGAATAAAAAAGTAAATACTTTTGCGTGTGTAGCAGAAGAGTATGCGAGCTTTGGAGCATACTTTAGGTGTGTTTGACATCGGCTGCGGCTGGATGTAACCGATCGGCGAGAGTAGCCGCGTGCAGGCGGGGAGGATCTGCAAACAGAGACGTGAAGTCGAACACTTTCTGGTTCCCGTAGTGAACGCTCACGTGGTGTTTGCATACTTTACCACAGCTGAAGTGAAATAAATGCAATATTTGTCAAATACACACGTTTCAGATACGTTTCCATTTAATACTTTATGCTTAATATACAGCATCGGTTTGTACAAGAATAAGTTCAACATAAGCCTATACTATTTAAATTATGTAGTGGGGTCTATGACACAATGACACAATATAAAATCGCCTACATGAAAATAGATGTTACTGTTATAAAAAAACAGATTTGTGAACATTAGTGGAAATTAAAGTGTTCGAATAAACACGAAACACACGTGATCGTTGTCATGCGGTAAATCCGGCCAATTGTGGAACAGCAGTGTCGTCATCAGAGCTCGCAGCTGCTCTTGAGAAGCTGCTCTGGCTGAGTTTTCCATCTACTCTCGAATCACTCTCATGCTACTTTGATGGCGTACGTCACAGTGACGTGGTGTCGGCGCTGTATCAAGTCGGACAAAATTTCTAACCGGCATGCACTGCTTCAAGTCAGCCACCGATCGGTCTGCGCAAAGCTGCATGAAGTCGAACAAGCCTAAAGTCATCTTTAATGGACAGCTCTGTCGCTTAGTTACAAGCACCCTTTCAATCAAAAGAAACTTGTCACAGTTAAAATCCTCCACATTCAATTTAATTTCCTACCATGTCGGAGAGAAATGTAGCACGTTGATCTGCAAATCGTGGTACTTTTATGCGGAGACTCTCCCCGTGTGTTTGCAATTTAATTATAATGATGCATTTAAAGGTAATGGCCAAACGTATCATATCATTACAAAAGTTTACAATGCTGTTGCAGATTAAATATAATGTGGATAACATTGAATAAATATATTTTCGTCAGGTTAGATACTGATAATTATTCACTCAAACTCCTTTATCTAAACCTCCCTACTTAACCGTCGGACTCTCACATCCGTCATGTTTGTAGTTTTGAAACCATTTTTATTCATTTTTGTAGTTCTAATAGAATCTTCGTCTAACTCGCAATGGGTTGTGGGCAATATTAGCCTTTAGAGCATGCCTCGATGTGCACTTCCAATGTGCATTTCAACTATGATTTGGGATGCACTAATTCTATTTTCGAATACTATTTAGGATGGATATTATTAGAATTGGGACACACCGTATCTTTGGTTTCTAGTAATCCTGAAGACCTTGATTAGCTTGTTCAGGTGTGTTTAATCAGTATTGGATCTGAACTCTGAAGAACAGTGTCCCTCCAGGAACTGAGTTTGACACCCCTGCTCTAAGGCCTTTGTAACATCAATACATCTTTGCATAGTGTTACAGAATATTTGATACACTCAACAGCTCCAGCAGCATTGTCATAAATCATTTCAATTAAAGCAAAGATTTTGTGATTAAAAAACTGATGGATGCTTAATTTTGTTTCGGTATGAATAACACAATTAGTTCACTAGTAGGGGGAGACCGGGGAGTGTTGTAACAGTGTCAATTTAAGTCTGTCAGTTAATGACAGGTCAGAAAACAGCTGTGGTGATGGCATATCATACACTCCCATCTCATTTTTGAGTTCACAGGAGAAGTGGTATGTGACTGTGAGAAACATCCTAGATTTTATGACCAAAAAAAACAAAAAAACATTCAGGACTTTTTTTATCAAGACATTGATACAATTATTTTCATACCTACCCTAAAGTATCCATTTCTCTTGTATAATTTGATGCCTTGCATTCATTCTAACTTCAAACCCACATATTAAAGGGATAGTTCACCCAAAAATGACATTTCTGTCATAATTTACTCACCCTCAAGTTGTTTCAAACCTGTATGAGTTTCTTTCTTCTGCTGAACACAAAAGAAGATATTTTGAAGAATGTTGGTGAACAGACAGTTGCTGGACCCCATTGACTTCCATAGTAGGAAAAAAAGATACTATGGAAGTCAATGGGGTCCAGCAACTGTCTGGTCACCAACATTCTTCAAAATATCTTCTTTTGTGTTCAACAGATGTTCTGCCTCAATTGAGCTCATAGGTTTTTTGTGCACATTTTACAATTTATGTGCATCTAGGCGTTTCAGTCCAGGTTTTTTTTAGTGATATTTCAGTTTAAATAAAATAGATGGATGGAAAGCTATTTTGTGAACCGCACACACACACAACAATAGTTTTTGTGCTAAATTTGTGCTAAAAAAGAAAACTTTTTTCGTCCATTTAAATTGTTCACTTTATTCAAAACTAAGTATTATTTGTTCTTCAATAAATGTATTGCATAAATTGGATAGTGGATCTTATTTCAGCAAATTACCAGTTTTTGTTAGCCTACATCTATCCCAAGCTAGTGTTACAACTCAACCCAGTAGTTGGGTATAACAGAACTCTTTGTATTTTATATTAACTCACATAATCTGTGATTGTGAGTTTTATTTGTTGTAGACGAATGTGGCTACCGCGGTACCGCCTATTCAAGTTTGAGAGACAAACTTTTTATAAGTGAACTGAACAACACTTTTAAAATATAACAAAAATAACCATTTTTTTCTTATTTTTTTCCCACCATATGTGAACCATAAATGCCAAATAACCTTTATTTTTAAGAGTGAAGGGACAGGAACTTATGTATGCATGCAGACATACCCAACTGTTCATAGTCATTGGCGCTTGTGCCTCGTCCACACCAAAGTGTTCCCGGTAAAACCCATGCGCGTTTATAGCGACTTTTTGCGCTTGAATCCATCGGCTGGCCTTGGTCGACGTCTTCTTTGAGCAAAGTGAAATTTAAATATGAGTTCATTTCACACACCCTGGCATCTTCCAATAGTGCACTTATGTTGAAGCGGAAAGGTAACTTTTCGGCATTGTCATAAGCGCGCTCTTCACGGCAGAGTGACAAATAACGCGTAACCAGGGTCCTGTCACTACTCATGATGCAATCTTCAACTCGTTTCTCTGATGTCCACTTGCTCCAGTAAAAGAGCTGAGGTGCTAAAGCGTCCAGTGAGTGAATGAGAAAACTAACCTGATAACTCCCGTGTTCAGATTTGATGAGGAGGCAAAATGGTGCACGTTTCTGTGGTGTTACAGCACTGCAACAACAAACCACTACTAAAAGCTTAACAGCAAGAAATACATTTCCGATACGTGCATCTTGCAGATGTACTGACATTGTTGCTTAGATTTAGCCAATAGCTCAACGTTTTGTTTAGGGCTAGAAACAGTCATAAATAGCACGAAGCAAATTTTTCAATCGGTTTAATTGACGTTGATATACCAGTAAAAATATGCTAAACGAAAATCAGTTAAACGCAGATAATCACCATCTGTTTTAGTCCACAATGAGGACGCCGCATGAAGAAGAATTTGCTCTGTGAATGATGTGTCAAATGAAAATGAATTTGTCGGTTCTTGACTGTCTCCAGACGTCGAACTGAAATGTGAGTTATCTACAGGTTAAAACTTGTAACTAATGTGGAGCTGAAATGACACTAGTCACATGACTCGAAAATCAACAGAACTCCGTTTACGGAGGATTTGCTGTTCAATGACCCGAGTTGAATCCAAGTGTGACACCTGCTAGGCCCAAAAAAAAAAAAAAAAAAAAGAGAAAGATATAAGACAATAAGTTGTAGAAAAAAACATCATTCTTTATTAAACAATACCATAAAATTATTCAGGGGAAGAGCTTCAGCTGACAGGGGCAGCAATTTCTCAAATATAGAATATAGAATATGTAAGGAATACAAAAAACTTGAGCTACCTATACAGGGGACACTTCACTGCATTCTGTGAAAACCACAACAAACCCCCATAAGCCCTTCACATAGTGATACACGTTCACAATTAGTAACCACACAAATCAAGCCACAAGACCTATAAGGCGCTATTAATTTGTACTCCCGGTTCACCATCCGACCACGATGGGAAACTACCCCCTGTGGCTTAATCAAGGGTGAAATGCAGTTTAAATTAAATACATGATTTAAAGGGGAAAAAAAGAGACAATAAATAAATAAATAAATAAACATTTCCACTAGCCAGCGACAAATCAACCAATACATTAAAGGAGAAACTTTAGTTTACAAAGACGTGAAACTCACCGAGTGGTCTGGGGTGTTCACTGATATGCTCACACAAAAATCGCTGCAAAAGGTGCTTTCCAACAGGTTTTATTGTAGTTTTTGTCCAACTCTATTGATATGTATATCTCTAGGGTAAGTGAGAAACACTGTTATAATACTAGGCAGAGTCTAATGGATATTTTTAAAAAAAGCATCTTTTGCAGCGATTTTTGTGTGAGCTTATCAGTGACACCCCAGACCACTCTGTGAGTTTCACGTCTTTGTAAACTAAAGTTTAATGCGTTTTATGAAGGATTGTTCCAGTGCACCTATGCAACCATTGCGGAGGTGGGGGGGTGCTACCACAGAAACCGAAAATTCTCGGGCCAGCAGCATGTGTCCAAATTTCAATCTTAACCGTTCTATTTCATCAGAAACTATCTTAAAACAGGGCTTTAAGTGTAAAATACCGAACTTGTCCTTTAAACAAAAACCAATAAACAAACAAAAACAATAGGTTACTATCATAACCCCGGTCCTCTGAAACATCAAGTGAAGAGATCCACCTATGGGAAGGGCATCCGTACCGGACCTCTGCAGAAGCATCCAATGGCATCAAGTCTGGCTAGACAGACAGAAGCGCGCAGCCAATGCCAGGTAAGGCCCCGCCCCTTGCCTGAAGGCATATAACGCCTGCAAGCGCTGCTATTCTCCAGTAAGTATATTCGCTTCTCGTGCGGCAAACGGGGCAAAGCTGGTGGATCTCTCCACTCTATGTTTCAGAGAACCGGGGTTACGATAGTAACCTATTGTTCTCTTTCATCATCTCGTGTTCGAGATCCACCTATGGGAGAGACATGGACAGCTCCCCAATTGTCCAATACACTCAGAGTGAGGTTCTGAAAGCCAGAGAAGGACGGTCGCCCCAAGGAGGCGGTGCCTGACACGTCCCATAATCATGAACCCGCAATCCAAATCCACACACATAACTGTAATCTGTGTCCGGGTCAAATTCCGAGCTCGGAACCCTCCCCCCGGACAGCATGCCAAATACGCATTAAACCTTGTCCACTCTAATTATATGTAAGTGTCAACTCGTGAAATGTCAGGAACTGACATTTGATAAGATGTGAGACCACGCCCATCGCACCACCCTTCGAACACTTGCCAGTTACAGCCATATAAGGGCCGTGTAGAAACGGCCCTGGCATTCTGTATAGTAGCAATCACACGTGGCGAAAGCCCCATAGCACTTAGGTTCGTCCTCTCACGGGCCACCCTGTCCGGGTGTGGGTGATAAATCTCCCCGTTCACTTGGGACAATAGGTCCGTGCGAGGGGGGAGGCGCCATGGCTCGGCATATAACAGCGGGATTATCTCAGCCAGCCACGGTGCTTTGACCCACCTGAGTGCTATCAGAATGAGAGACCCTCACCCTGGCCAATGTGGGAATTATCAGGCACAGGGGAGGAAAAGCATACAGTAGCACTCTGGGCCATGGGTGGGCCAGTGCATCTACTCCGAGGGGCGCGTCCACGTCCTTAAGCGAGAAGAACATAGGACAATGGTGGTTTTCGCCATTCGAGGCGAAATAGATCTACGGTTGCCTGTCCGAATCTCGTCCATAGCAAATCTACTATCTGCGGGTGAAGGAGCCAATCTCTGTAGATTGGGTTTCCCCTCGATAGGAGATCCGCGCCTCTGTTCAGAATGCCCGGAACATGAGTCGCGCGTAACGACAGGAAAACCCGTCTGCTCCACACCAAAAGCTTGTAAGCTAGAGCGTGAAGTTTCGAAGAGCGCACGCCGAACCTGACGGTTGATATAAGCCACTGCCGTGGTATTGTCGCAGCATACGAGCACATTATGTCCCTGCAGACGAGGCAGAAAATGATTCAGAGCTTTCCAGATGGTCATAAGCTCTAAATAATTTATGTGCGCTGAACGTAGTCTGCTCGGCCACAGACCGTTTACCGTTCTGCCCTCCTGGGTGGCACCCCAGCCTGTTAAGGACGCATCCGACATCACAACTTTCCGCATCATAACCGTTCCCAGAGGGGTTCCCTGTGCATAAAAGTTGCGCTCTTCCAGTGGCGCAAGGCTGCCGAGCAGGCGCGCGTCACTGTTACAGAACGGCAAAGATCACGTATTGGGCTGAAATGTAGTGACAAAACCCATTTCATGAACGCTCTCATTCTCAGGAGTCCCAGTTGCACAACCTGGATGGATGAAGCCATAAGACCCTGCAGCCTGAGGCATGTGCGATATTGTACTTTCGCCCCCTCTCTGAACTGCGACAGACAGTTCATTAGAGAGAGAACGCGCTCTTGAGAGAGATGTGCTCGCATGGAGACTGAGTTCAACTCCAAGCCCAGGAAAATTACCTTCTGACTGGGTATAAAATTGCTCTTGCTCACATTCACCCTGAAACCGAGAGATGTGATGTGCACGAGCACACGGCAGGTGTCCTGCAACACTTTCTCCTTCGAATCGGCTATAATGAGCCAATCGTCTATGTGTCAGAATCCTCAGACCTGACATTCTCATGGGTGCTAAGCCCACCTCTGCACACAGACAAAAACACTGAGGACTTAGGGCGTATCCAAACGGCAGAACTGTGAATTCGTAACATGTGCCCTGGTAGGCGAAACGAAGAAACTTCCTGTGTGGAGGATAAATGCTTATATGGAAGAAAGCATCTTTCAGATCTTTCAGATGTGAACCAGTCGTTCTGTTTTATGGCACGGGCGAGCAAGCCACGAGTTAACATTCTGAAATTGTATTTCCTCAAATGTTTGTTCAACACACGGAGGTCCAAAATTGGGCGGAGAGAACAGTCCTTCTTTGGGACTAGGAAATAACCAGTGTTGGGGAGTAACGGAATACATGTACCGGCATTACATATTCAGAATACAAATTATGCGTATCTGTATTCCGTTACAGTTACAATTTAAATGGTTGGTATTACCGTTTATTTAGAATACAGTTACATTGTTGAAATCAATGGATTACATTACGATACTTCTCTGTTTCACGAGTTTATTCACTCTCTAAATAAATTAAGGCAACTCAGCATTTCCCAGAAGCCCCAATGTGAAAACGAAAAAATGCGCGGTTTGCGTGATCAGTCACAATGAGTCAGAAGAGGAGCGCGGGAGCTAGAGTAGAGATGGAGCCGGAACAACAGAGCCAGCGCAAGGATGCGTTTCTATCTGGGAAATTCAAACAGCATTTCACATTAAAGAAAGAGAAGGGAGAACAAAATATAGCCTAACTGCAGTGCAACCTCTGCTTGCCAGCAACCAACCTCCTTTCAGCGTCCAAAGACTCCACCTCCAACCTGAAGAAGCATCTTAAAGTAGCCTAAGTTATCCTTCCCGTCCAGATCCAATGCTACCACATCTTTAAATTACTTAAGAATTATTTGAAGTACATTATAAAATATGTAGACCTACACCACAAAATAAATACTTTGAAATTGAGCAATTCCAGCGTTATGGACGTGACATTTGATTTGCAGTCAAAACTTTAAATAGAAATTATCAGAAAATGCATTTAATACGAATTAAAAGTCTGTTTATCCATATACTCCCGTAATAAAGGAGTCCAGACATTAGAAAAATATCTGTCTACACCTGCGTTTTCTATTTAATATGAGGGAAATAAACATGCGTGACACAAAAACGTGACTAACTTTTAGGTGGCAAAATATTTTTTAGTAGCCTACTTCTGTGAATTACACTCTGCTCAAACCAAAAGTAATACTGCCCACCGGATGAAGAAGGGTTGGCTCTTTTTTTTTTGCGTTCGCATTAATGAGGAAAAAACAATGTTACGAACGTGTCCACTCTGAAAGCGGCACTAAAAGACTGCTTTAAAACTTTCACAGAGACCTCAAACAGAAAGCACAAAGCCTTTCTTTAAAGGGAATTTCGTTTTGTATTAATTGTATCTTAATTTTAATAAATATTTCATCAACCAAATGCCTGGATTTAATAAATAAGAAGTAGGCTAAATATATCACGACATGGAGGCGGCGGCGCGTGAACTGGAGCTTGTCTCTTAAACGAACCGAAACTTAGCGTAAGATTATACTTGCCTCACAGTCACAGACATGTCTACAGTTAAACAGAACAATTCAAAACGAAACAGACTGCTTTCTGCTTATGTAGCCTAATCCGTATGAAATGAGCATTTCTCTCTGGCGCGTTCACTGGCATAGCCTACTGCAAAGATCGCGAGTCAGCATCGTCAACTTCATCTTTGCAGGCGACAGTGACACAGACAGAAAACACTTGTTTATAATAAACAATTAAAATATCTCCTTGCTTTATTTGACATATACATAATCAATACTTTTTCCGGTTCTTTGTGACAGCTTTTAGGTGCTTTATTGGCAGCGCCATCCCTACATGTTACAGCGCGTCACCATCGCATCACCATTCCGCATTCCTACACTTATAAAATGCAATTCAATGTGGAAGTAATCCAAGTATTCAGAATACGTTACTCAGATTGAGTAACGTAACGGAATACGTTACTAATTACATTTTTGGGCATGTATTCTGTAACGAAATACGTTTTGAAAGTATCCTTCCCAACACTGGAAATAACGAGAATAAAATCCCTGATTCATCAGATTGGGGGGCACCAACTGAATCGCTCCCTTGTTTAGGAGGGAGGATATTTCCTCTTTCAGAATGTGTGACGCGGTGTGTGAAGAGAGAATGCCGTTGAAATGCGGGGGTTTCATAGCAAACTGAAGTCTGTAACCCTGCATTATTGTACCCATCACCCACTCTGGAGGCGAAACATTTTGCCACGCCCATTCGTGACTCGCGAGTGTTCCCACCCGAGCCGGCACTGTGTATGCCCAGCTGGCTCATTTGTGATGCAATGGCACCCCCTTGTGGACAGACTAGGGACGGCATGCAGGGGTTCAGAGAGATTTTCTCTCTCTGCAGGGAGATGAATTCTCTCTGTGGAGAGAGATACTCTCTGTGTAACAAATTCATATGATGTGTTGGGGAAACACTGGGGCCGAAGCCTTTAATAATTGGGTGAGGGGAAAAGAGTGTGTGCAGTGTGGTGTCACTGCTTTTGCAATTTGTCTATTAAACACTTGGGCTGGGCAGCCTCGAGCGGGGGGGAACCAACCCATCCGCGGGTGACCCTGCGTCTTTTGGACATGGGTCCTGGGACAAGTCGGTGGGGGTAGCGTTAGATGGTCTGCCAGCCGCAGTCACAGCGGGAGTCGATTTTCCCCAGTGCTTAGCAAGTTGGGTTATTCTGCCGTGGGGCGGGAGGTTTGTTGCGGGGTCTTTAATTGCCCTGATGGAAATTTTGTCCCATGGCAGGTGGGTTACGGAGGATGATGTCGTTCACCGTGAGGATCTCCTTCCACAGGGGCAGAAAATGTGTTTGTTTCTCCAGCTGTTGCCCTAATTCGTCCAAAATATCCGCCTGGTAAGCGGAGAGGAGGAAAGAGACGTTAAGGGCCCTGACAGCCAAGGCCGATGACTTGTATCGGCCTGCTCAGCCCAAATAAGTGAGGTGGCACCCCAGTAGTCCCCCGGTAGCGCGTCGTCGTTACCGTGTCCACCATCCGAGTTAGAAAGGCCGAGCTCGGCACACTGGATCGCGGCAACTTTGAGACGGCGTCGTAAAAGCTTCTTGGGCAGCATAAGACAATGACTGCAATTCTCAGGGTTCTCCAAGGCTTCTTGAGCGTGTTTGAGGCTCAAACAGACCACGCAGAACCAGTGCAGGTCCATAGTGGCGATGAGAGCACCACACGTGGTAGGCGTGATAGGTTGTTCCTCTAAGAAGCGGAAGGTTTCGACAGCGACATAACGGTGAAGAACTCGGAAAAATCCGTGGCGGGCAGCCGTGGAAAGAGGAGGTGGCGAGAACGAGAAAGCGCGGGCGGCTCCAGATGCAGAACACAGCTGATAGGCTGAAAAACGTCTGTCAAGTCTGGCGGAGGCTGATCAGTCGATATGTCCTCCTGAAGACATGCTGTCACGGAATGGGTTGAACGAGAGGAGGATTCAATTGCAGAGGAATTTATTAAATTATTAGACAGGTAAGGTACAAACTCAAAAGCACTTGATACAAACGGAAAGGAACACCAGGAACACGTAACTTGGACAAACGAACCAGCAAAGGACTCCAAACACAGGGAGACTAAATAGGGAACAAACATAAGAGGGTAACAAGTAAGTCAGGTGGGACAAATCAATCAATAATCAGATAAGATGGGAGGGGCTAGACAATAGACAGGAGAGCACATGGCACAAGGAAACAGCATGACAGCCATGTGCTCACAACAGACAAGACTAAACACAACCACATGACAAACCGGGAGTGTCACAGCTCTGTCACTAAAGCAAGAGAAAACCCAGACAAGGGTGACAGAACTGTGACACTGCAGAGACGACCCCTCGGGCGGCCAGGGCGGAGATTCAGGACCAGGCACAGACACCGGCTCAGGAACAGACACAGACACCGGCTCAGGAACAGACACAGACACAGACACAGACACCGGCTCAATATCTGTATCGGCAGACCTGACGTGAACAGTCTCTGGATCGGCAGATGTGACGTGAACAGTCTCTGGATCGGCAGACGTGACATACTTGGGTGGCATCGGCAAGGAAAGGCGTCTGGGTGGCGCCAGCAGGGCAAGACGTCTGGGTGGCGCCGGCAGGGCAAGGCGCTTCGGTGTCGCCGTCAGGGCGAGACGCTGGAGCGGTGCCTGCAGGGCGAGGCGCTGGGGCGACGCTGGAAATGCGAGGCGCTGGGGCAGCGCCAGAACGCCCTGTGGGATCGCAGACGCTTTCCCCCTCCTCCTCCTCTGTGCTTGATGGCGAGGTACAGGCTCTGGACTGGACGGGACCAGCGGTGAAGGCCCTACGCTGGACGGAACCAGCAGTGAAGGCTCAGTGCCGGACGGGACCCGCGGTGACGGCCTTGTGCTGGGTGGAACCAGCGGCGAGGGCTGTGTGCTGGACGGGACCCGCGGTGATGACCTTGTGCTGGGCGTAACCAGTGGCGAAGGCTTTGTGCTAGACGATACCCGCGGTGATGTCCTTGTGCTGGGGGGAACCAGTGGCGAAGGCTTCGTACTAGACGATACCCGCGGTGATGTCCTTGTGCTGGGCGGAACCAGCGGCGAGGACTTTGTGCTGGATGGAAGTGGATCGAAGTGGAGAGTGATGCTGGATATCACCTCTATCACCTCCTCGCTGCGATCTCCCCGGGTTCCAGAAAACCTGGCCAACCGGGTCCCCTCAAAACGTTGAGAGTCAGTAGGTGCCTTAAAATGGTTGCCAGTCGCAGTCCTGGGCTTACCCCCTCCCGGCTGACCGCCAGTTTCCATGGTCTCATCAGTCCTCTGAGCGCATCTGGCGAAGTAGTCGAACAAGGAGATCCCCTTCTCCTCTCCCGAAGGAAAAAAGTTCGCTCCGCTGAATCCACATTCTGGGCTGGTTCGTTCTGTCATGGAATGGGTTGAACGAGAGACGAGGATTCAATTGGAGAGGAATTTATTAAATGATAGACAGGTAAGGTACAAACTCAAAAGCACTTGATACAAACGGAAAGGAACACCAGGAACATGTAACTTGGACAAACGAACCAGCACAGGACTGCAAACACAGGGAGACTAAATAGGGAACAAACATAAGAGGGTAACGAGTAAGTCAGGTGGGACAAATCAATCAATAATCAGATAACAAGATGGGAGGGGCTAGACAATAGACAGGAGAGCACATGGCACAAGGAAACAACATGACACCCATGTGCTCACAACAGACCAGACTAAACACAACCACATGAAAAACCGGGAGTGTCACAACTCTGTCACTAAAGCAAGAGAAAACCCAGACAAGGGTGACAGAACTGTGACACATGCAAGTGAGCAGTGTAAATCCAATCGAACTGTGTAAGTGCAGAGATTGCGAGAAGCGAATGTCAACTGGAGAATAGCAGCGCTAGGAGGCGTTATATGCCCCTAGGTAAGGGGCGGGGCCTTATCTGGCATTGGCTGTGCGCTTCTGTCTGTCTAGCCAGACTTGGTGCAATTGGATGCTCCTGCAGAGGTCAGGTACAGATGCCCTTCCCAGAGGTGGATCTCGAACACAAGATGATGAAAGAGAACCACACATAAACCTGGCTAGGAAATTCATTACCACAAATAAGTAAGGGAGCAGTCAAGTTCACAATTGTCACATAAAACCAAAGAAACAAGACAAAAAACAATATAAGAGAACAGCGACTAGAAATCAACATCCAACACCCTATAACAAAATATAATATTTTTCATGAGTGTCAGTCACATCCAGATAACAAACAACAAACTCAAAATTAATAACCATACCTTTAAGGTGCACAACCAGACAAATACATGGTGGTCCTGGATTTATTCCATCAGACAAACAGTTCTAAAACATAATAAAATAACCATATTACCATAATTACCAACTCATGGCCACATGATGCATCAATGGATTCAAATAACCCCAATTAATCTAAAAAATAATAATTCAATTTATACTGGTGCTGGTGACTGCATCAGTACAATAAAAAAACATCCATTGTAATAGTACACCAAAAAAAATACAAGTTTACCTTCAATTGAGAAAAAGTACACCACAGGACACCCAGTCCCAAACGGCTAACTGGTGCTGCAAGGACCCCGGCTACCTTTCCATGTTGCCTGTCCTTTAAATTGGGCCACCCTATTAGCAATCTGTACTGGGATTGGTAATTGCTTCCTAATCCCCCTCCCCTTATCCTGCTTACCTTGCTACACAAGCAATAAAACAATTGCAAGATTCTTAATTGAGACACATTGGCTGTTACATTGTGGCAAAAAATCTGATCTTTTGATACAAATCGGATTTTTGTCAATTACAGTCACAATAAAATCAAAATGGTCAATACAATTTGTAATGGAATACTAAATAAACTTTAACTTGAGTAAATATATTTTAATAAAACTAAAATCTAGTTGACTAGGCAACATTTCAAATTTTCATTTAATTTAAAGATGAACTAAACTGAAATTTGAAAAAAGGTGATATAACAGATGTATTTTATTTATTATCAAAGGTACAATATGTAAGAATTTTGTAATAAAAGATCCAAAAATCACTTGCACATTGTGATATATTTCCTGTAGTTGTGTACTTACAATATCCCAAAAGTCTCCAAAGATTTTTTATTTCAGAGAAATTCCAATTTTAAATAAGTGGCCGTCCAGGAAAAAAATGTCGCCTGTCAATTACGCAATATCCGCGCTATCTTCGGTTTCCGCTCATACTGCCATAGCCATGACATAACCATGGCGACAGACGTCACAACTGCATAGTGCGTAACGTTTAGTGGCACGCTGTTCTTGTTTCGTTCAAACATTATACACCGTGGCAAGCAGACTTTGGGACAAAAAAGGAGAACTAAAATGAGGATCAATATCGGCGTGGCGTTTTCGAGATGCCGAGAGCTCCACGTCCGCGACTAACTTGGAGGAACACCGCTCTTCCACATACTTTATTAGACAGGTGAGCAAATGTGCATAAAACAAATCAATTATGTAGCTCAACATGATGAAATGTTAGAATATGATCAGTAAGTTATTCTAATGTTGATCTAGCCTACTGCTAGTTTCATATAGAAAACAAACTAACACATAGAATAACATTATGGGCCCTATCTTGCACTCAGCGCACGATCTGAAACGCAAGTGTCAAAGCGCAAAGCGCAAGTAACTTTGTGGGCGGATCCCGGCGCTGTTGCTATTTTCCCGGCGGGATAAATGCCTCTTGCGCCTGGCGCAAATCTAAAAGGGGTTGGTCTGAAGTAGCTTCATTATTCATAGGTGTGGTTTGGGCGTAACGTGAAATAAACCAATCAGAGCGTCATATCACATTCCCTTTAAGAGCATGATGAACGAGGTGCGCTTGTTCCATGGCTCAATACTATTATAACGGCGCATTTACCAGGAGCGCTTCAGAATCGGTTCACAGCCGAGGAGATCGATGTTCTCGTCAGGGCCGTAAAAGAAAGAGAAGTGACATTGGGGATGGGACAAACCCACCCAAATTAGCTTCGGTTATACATGAATATAATAATTTGGGTAAATATGTGAGCTTTATGCCTATTTTTCCGATCGTCATGGACACAACATATTGATACTGTGAAGCTGCTTTGATACAATCTGTATTGTGAAAAGCGCTATATAAATATACTTGACTTGACAACAATGATTTCCCTCGTGTTTGAATATTTTTCCTTATAATAATGTATCATTTGCAAAAAGGAAAATGCATCTGTGTAGATGAGAGAATCATCTACAGTGTATGCGCGTTGTTCACACTCTGTATTATGACCAAGCACGCGCGCTTAAAATAGCATCTGAATGTACGCGCAACGCGCCAATGACTTTAGACTGGGTTTTTTCTGGTCAGTGGCGCAATTGTTTTCTGGAACTGCAAAATAGCATGAGGGAAAGTTTGCGCCGGAACACGCCTCCTCTTTGCGCTGAACCGCCCCGGGGGCGATATTTTTTTTCACAGGATGGTAGGGGAAGACTCATTAATATTCATTAGGGAACTCATCTCTGATTGGTCTTAACCCCAGTGACTGGTAGGTTTAGGGGCGGGGTTAGGGGTCGGTCATCAGACCCCCAGTGACGGGTAGGTTTAGGGGCGGGGTTAGGGGGTAGGTCATTAGACCAATCAGGGATGAGTTCCCTAATGAATATTAATGAGTCTTCCCCTACCATCCTGTGAAAAAAAATATCGCGCCCCGGGGAGCGCAAGTGTATTTCTTAGTTAACCGACGTGTGTCTGTGGAGGGAAAAGTCCGCTTTGCGCGGGTGCAAAATAGGAATGATACATGCGTCAGTGTACAAAGTCAATTGCGCCGGGTGCAAGATAGGGCCCTATAACTTCAACACACTCAAATGCTATTTAGTATGATAGTGTAACGTTAGACCAAGTGATACAGCGCTGCATTACCTCACAAGTTTAATTCGTCTAATAAACTGATCTGTGTGAGTAATTCAGTACTTGCGGGTAGTTCTGTAGACTGCCGCAGACTCTGGCATGTTATTTATTTATAATAAATTGTTTATTACCACTCACAAGACCAATTCGTTACACTACCGTTCGGGTTGTTCGGGGCTCCAGACACGTTTCAGCTTCTCATGGACCTAATTCTCCGGCCCCATTACTGCATATGCCGCTGCCTACTTGGATGACAGTGTCATCTATAGTAATGACTGGCAGCGGCATATGGAGTCTGTGCGTGCTGTCCTGAGAGCGCTGAGACTGGCTGGGCTCACGGACAACCCAAAGAAGTGTGCGGTTGAGCGGGTAGAGGTCAGGTATCTGGGCTTCCACTTGAGTCACGGGCAGGTACGTCCCCAAATTGATAAGACCACAGCCATTGCAACTTGCCCGAGACCAAGACCAAAAAGGAGGTGAGACAGTTCCTGGGACCTCGCCAGCCCGCTGACTGATCTCACTAAAAAGGAAGCACCAGACACGGTTTTCTTCTCTGTGGGCCTCCGAGTGCGTTCACGTAGTGTAACAGCGCAGCGCATTTCAGCATTGTACGTCACATGCATCACACACATGACCAGCGTCAGCCAATAGTGAGCCTACATTCTGCCATACAACACAGAAGCGCTGCGCTGTTACACTCAAGGGGGTAATCCATCCACCGGATGTTGAAGCCTCGCGGGAGCCGCCATCTTGTAGCAGAACTTCACTTGCGTTAGCATTCCCATTGACTCCCATTCATTTTCGCGTCACTTTGACAGCGAATAACTTTACATCTGAGGCGTTTAAAGACTCCATTTGTCCATTATTTATTTCTAAAGAAACACGACAATGTATAAAGGGCTCCATTACCTTCTATGTTACATTATGGCCCCGTAGAAACAGTTTTTGTAAAAATAGGTTAATGATTGCGTCATAACCACTCGATGCTCTGTCGCACAGTAGAGAAATTACCATACAGACAGGAGGAGAAGCTCACAGGCAATCAATGCATTAACTTAATATGGCGTACTGGCGTACATTTTAAAATAAATACTATACAAATTACTTACTCCTGCTCACTCACGCCAAAGAACTCTTTGCTCAAGCTCGCCGTCTCTGCAAGACCAACGTTGGCAGTTTTCACACACAGCTACTAGAATATTTACATCTGTCAGACAGGGTGCTCACGTCATCAAGCTTAGTTTGAGTCGGTTTGAGTCTGCGCGTCAGGAACGGAAGTGCTAAAAAATCGCTAAAAATGGGCTTCAACTGTCTCAACTGAGTTCCAATGAGATGGCTCTGTCCACTTCTTATACTGTCTATGGTTACACTACGTGAACTCACTCAGAGGCCCACAGAGAAAAAAATGAATAGTTGAATAAAGTTATTTTAGTTTTTTTCATGCACAAAAAGTATTCTCATCACTTTATTAACTTTTGGTTGAGCCACTGTAGTCACTTGGACTATTTTAATGATGTTTTTACTAACTTTTCTGGGCCGACAAGTTTCAATAACATAGAAGCCTATGGAGGAGTGAGACAGCTCTCAGATTTAATCAAAAAATATCTTAATTTGTGTTCCGAAGATGAACGAAATTCTTACAGGGTTGGAACAACATGAGGGTGAGTAATTACTGACAGAATTTTCATTTTTGGGTGAACTAACCCTTTCAGCAAACATCTACATTTGATATTTATGCTAATTTTCATCAAGGACAAACTTTTGAGGTGTTAAAGAGATCTAATTTCTGATCTTTCTTTCCTCTGTGTTGGATCATGCCTACACACTCTTTCACTGGTGTAAGCATGTCAGCCAAAGCATGAATTGAACAGAATGCTTAAAAACTACTTTTTTTACTTGTATGATGTTAATCTTCTCCAGTGCAGAAAGCCAGAAAATGGTTCCATGTCATCAGGTTTCCCCATCACAAAAAAAAAAAAAAAAAAAAAAAACATTGTAAAGGACAACATCCATTCCTTGTTTTGCACAGAGCTCCCAGAAGCATCCGTGCAAGGATAAAATAGTCAAGAACAGCTTTTCCCACAGGCCTTCAAGCTAATACTCAAAAGATCTCGCTGAAGATTTTCAAGATGCTGCAATAAGTGACTAATTCTGTTCTCTTTAGCTGTCAAGTCAGCAGACTTACAGAATTATTGTTTTTATTATTAATTATTTATTAATTATTGTTATTGATTTTACAGAATTATATAAATTAAGGAGGGTTAGCTGAGTGTAAGAAGACATAACCCTGTTGGGGTATGTCTACCCCACATACCCAGTGTTCTGAAGACATACCCCAACTAACAGGGGATGTTCTAGAAGCTACGTTCTGGCAAGGTTGTCTTAAAGTTATGAACAAATGTTCTACTGGAAGAACATTGTTCAAAGTTATCTGGTCTTTAATAATTACCTAAAACGACCTAATACATCGTTCATGGAATGAAAATTATTTTTTCTAAAACTAGTTAATTGGATGTTCATCTAAAAAAAATGTTTCTGTTGAACACGAAAGAAAATATTTTGAAGAATGTTGGTAACCAAACAGTTTGTAGGGCACCATTGATGACTTCCATAGTAGGTTTTTTTTCATACTATGGAAGTCAATGGTTCCCCACAACGGTTTAGTTACAAACATTCTTCAAAATATCTTTGTTTATGTTCTTCAGCAGAAGAACGAAATTCATACAGGGTTGGAACAAATTGAGGGCGAGTAAATTATGACAGAATTTTCATTTTTAGATGAACTATCTTTTAACCTTAGCATAACCATGAAAAAAAAACTTTTTTAAAACGTGTTTTAAAACTTTCCAGAGAACATTCAGAAATAATATTTTCATAACATAATGGGAACATTAGCCAAACGTTCTATGGCATATTTTTTTTTTGTTAGCTGGGATAGATCTTTCTCTTCTCAACACATTTGTCAGTAGGCTATACTGGGGTTTCCATCGCAAGGTATCACGGCGGGCGTTCAAATAAGTACAGAGCTACATGCAAAGCTTAGAAGCGTCTGCTGAAAGGAAAATCAGGAAAAGAGTAGCCTATGTGGATTTTGATGTGCACAAGCGTTTTAATGCCTCTGGTTTAGACCCGCTCTCTTCTCTATGCGCAGCCGCTGATTCATCTCACTATACTGACCGCACTATAGTCCGCATTGTTTGCAGTCGCCTTCCTTCAAGAGTGGGCGGTTATTTTCAGGTAAGGATATCAAGACATTTTCGAAATTATATTTTTTTCTTACTTAGCTCTATTTCAGACATGTCTATTAATTCCACGCATGCAACAATGACAGCATTTTCTAATCGACAAACATGCACATTCTGTGCATTTGGGTCTCACCTAAATCCTGATGACTTTTTGCGCGATTTATTTAATAGCCTACAGAAAAATCCTGCATGATAAAAAATGCAATGGTATCTTCTGATTTGACATGAATGAGATGGCAATTGAGCTACATCACCGCTGGTAAAGTCTGTACTAATGTATTCTGCCCACAGTCATCCGTAACCATGGGCTATATAAAATTATATCGACATGATGGCTGAACAATGGTTTGCTGTAAAAATGTGAATTTATGTAAGAAATTAGCTTTCTATCGATGGATGCGTGTCCTGTATGAATGCAAGAACCTACATGCTTTTGTCTTCTATAAGATAAGCGTAAGGTGTGTCATCTCGATGCGGGTTTGCTTGTGTTTTACGTTGTGAGATGCAGGTGCTTTCACTCGAAGCAGCTCTAATGGTAATAAAAACATGATCAGCCAGCGCTTCGACTCCTATTGCGCAGCAAGGCAGCAGTCAATCTTCCTTCGTGCATTTTAGAAAATGAAATTAATAACCTACTACTATAGCCTACCATCGTTCCCCCCTCCTCCCCCTCAATGGGAGTATATGACCAGGCACTTGCTTTCAGGCGTCTCCAAATAAGTGTTTTCTGTATGATTTTTGCTGATATGACCTAGTTCGACTTATCGCATATATTTTGTCATTCTGCTTTGTTTGCGGGTTGAGTTTTATAATGATTTTCTCTGAATCGATCTGCTTTTATTTTATGTTTGAAAATGATAATTTAAGTATTTTCCTTACAGTAAAACTCAATGTGCACAGAAGGCGTGGATTCTTGCAGTAAAATGACTATACAAAAATATACTGCTGTAGTTTGATGAGATCATTTGACTGCTATTAATTATAAATGTGAGTTGTCTTTAGTAATGTACTTACCTATTCTCAAAATAAACTTTATGTTGCAGGAATATTTCCAGGAATTTTTTTTATAAGATGCATTAATGTGGCATAAAGCAGTGATGTGGAAAGACATGGCTATGTGTAGACATGGATTGATTCATTGTGTTCAGGGTAGACCCAGTAAAGTTGTTACATTGTTGGCTTTTTAGATTGATTCATTGCATAGAGGGTAGACCGAGTAAAGTTTAAAAAAAATGTTTGCTTTTTGCTGGAATGCACAATGGTTCTGTCCATATAATAATAAGAATAACACAATAAAATGAGCTAAATTAGATATTAAACCAACATGTACATTATACAATGTACAATATATTTGCAGAAAAGTGGACTATATGCTCTTGAAATGTTCCAAATCGGGACCGCATGCTAATGTGAATAGGTAAGTTTTTTTTTTTGTGAGAGGTGAAATATAGTGTTATTGTTATAACTGTTCTCAGCTTGAAAATATATATATTTTTTAAGAACAAAAACTGTGTTTGTTGAGTTTTAATGAGATCTGAGAACAAAGTCTAGATTTACTAATCTACATTACCTTACCTTACCAGATTACCTTATTAAGTCGCACATTTTCCATGTTTTCTTATTCATATCTGAATAGCTCTCTGAGAAACTGGGTAATAAATCAAAGATACATTTCTCCTTATAACTCCTTATGTTTTGTCAAATAAATAACTTTTCTTTTTACATTGAAAATATGAAAAGTCTGGACTGGGCTTATAGGCTACATGTAACACTGCCATTTTTAGCATCCATTACAAAAATAATTTTTAATCTTAAACTTTAATCTTTTTTTTAGGTTAAAATGTAAATCTTACCTACGATGACTGGCAACTATTATTTTAATGTTTTACAGGGACACATTGATTATGAAAAGCACAGTGATTAATATAATATAAAATTAGAGAAATTGTGTTTGGAATTTCATGTCACCTATACCAACATAATATAAACCTTTATGTATTGTCATTTAAATAAAAGTTGCCACACCCTCAACAAACAATTTGGCTGGCCATGACCAAAAGCTGAATTATCCTACAGTTCAACATGATTCTTTTTTTGATAATGAGAATATTCCTTCACTAGTTTAGTTCTGATAGATCTATCTATCTATCTATCTATCTATCTATCTATCTATCTATCTATCTATCTATCTATCTATCTATCTATCTATCTATCTATCTATCTATCTATCTATCTATCTATCTATCTATCTATCTATCTATCTCATAAATTAGTTAATTATTTTGGTACACATTTGAGTTACAGCCCAAAACGCTTTTGCCTTTGTTGTAGTGACCTCTACTGGTCGTGTGGGATGAGTCTTTGCACCTGAGTATATCCAGTAGCACCATCATCCCACCAAGTTTCAAGCCTCTAGCGCTTTTTAAAATTGTCAATGAGGCTCTGCACCTCTGGACATTTTGTAATTCTCCCACATCTAGCACATCTGATACAACTCATCAGCAGTCACTTCAAGACCTGAGCTGCATTCCGATTCACAGGCTCCCTGCGCAGTGTATAGGCTACTCCCTATACACTGCGCAGGCGATATCTGCTGAAATTCTCTTCACTTGACAAAATGTGTTCGTTCAAAAATCCTGCAATGTCATCACACAGATGAAATTTGAGTCTGCATATTAGAGGGGTTTGAGTTACACGCGCGCACACGCACACACACACACACACACACACGCACACACACACACAAACACACACACGTGCCTTATTTAAATATTTATTATAAATTGAATGAGCAGCCTATAATGTGTCATATTTGAGAGCCCTAAACTGAAGAAGTGTTTCTCGCGATGTTACTATATGAAAATAAATGTGACAGGCATGGTGAATGACATATGTACTGTAGGCAATTTTCCCACAAAAAAAAAAAAAAAACATCCCAACAGCTTTAAATTATAAATAATTATTATAGATTTATCAAGGTGTGCTTGGAAGACAAGATGGATTTTTTGTACTCATTTATTCCCAATTCCCAATTAAAACTGCTGAGTTGCCAATTTATTTTTTAAAGTATTTTTTGATTATTTAATTTCATTTTTGTGTCATAGTTTCCAGTGATTTCACAATGACAGATGCTGTGATGGGCACAAAGGGTGTCCACGTGAAGTCTGGGCCTCTTGGCGCTGAGCTGACTGATGAAGAGAAGGAGATCATCAACAGTGTAATTGTCCGGGCAGAAAAGATGGAGGCAATGGAGCAAGAGAGGATTGGGTAAGAAAGAGTTCATTGATAAACAGAAAAACATTGTTGTCACTGCCACCTTTTAGAGAATTATACTTTAAGGCTAAACAAGGCCTTCGGTTGAATATTTTCAATTTGAACAGTTTAGTGTTTATCGTGTGTGGACAGCCTGAGAGAAATATAAAGTGTGATTATGATAGATTGAATATATGATGTGAGATTACATGCGGCCCCTTCACTAATATTGGCACCTTTGATATGATTAAAACAGGCTGTGAAAATGTCTTTGCAGTTTATTCTGTTGGTCTTTCATTCACAAAACATCTAGACTTTAATTTGTATACACTTGAAGAGATTAAATATAGAGGACTTCCAATGTTTTCTATAGGAAGTACTACAGTATGTGAAGTATTACGTATTAAGAGGGAGGCGGTACGTACCAATAAGTGGGGCATATATATATATATATATATATATATATATATATATATATATATATATATATTGCTTTAAATAAAGGTTTGATTATTGTGCATACTTAAAATGATAGATACAGCAAAACATGTAGCCTATTTTTCTTGTATTTACAACATAAATGAAGGGCACTGTAGCCTAAATGTTAACATACTGATCAATACACATGTATGCAGTTGACATGTGAATATTGTTATTTATGATAGACGTCTGGTGAATCGTCTGGACACCATGAAAAAAGCAGTTTGTGGGGATGGAGTGTCACGCTGTCTTTTATGTGGCGAGCAGCTGGGTGCAGGAGGTGATAGATCAGTGGTCTGTGAGGACTGTAAAAAGGTGAGAAACTAATCAAAATAATAATTATTTAAATGAAACCACATATTTAAATCATTTGAATTCTAATGGGATTCTGTACTGTTTTTGTATGCAAAATCCTAAGTAACTAACAGCAAGTACAGCAACACATTTTTAGTGCATTATGTATTTTTTTCGCCGCTAGTGGTCGCTAACCACATTGTCGTCAAGCTGATGGATCTAATAATGTTTATGGATGAGTGAATACATTTATGTTTTTAACATGACTCTGATATCAGCGCCACACGCGAGTCCCGCGTAAAGGAATAAGGACAATTTAACACACTCTAATTACTACTCACACAGGTCAGTTTATTAGACGAATTAAACGTGTCAGGTAAGTTAACGCAGCGCTGTATCACTTGGTCTAACAGTTACACTGCAGTTACTAAACTGCATTTGAGTGTGTTATTCTATGTTAGTTTGTTGGCTTTATGAGACTAGCAGTAAGCTAGAACAACATTAGAATAACATACAGATCATATTCGAATGTTGAACTATAATCACATTTAATCATGTTGAACTATATAACATTGATAGTTTTATGTACATTCGCTCACCTGTCTACATGCAGCACGCCGCCATTTGTGTCTCTGTCAAGTCGAAGTCAGTCGTGACTCGTGGACGTGGAGCTCGTGGTTTTTGTCTCAAAGTCTGCTTGCCATGGTCCAAAATTTTTTGAACAAAACAACAACAGCGTAAGGGTACTGCTAGACGTAACCCATTTTTTTACAGTCTATGGACGTAACCCAGTTGTCCACGTCTGTCGCCATGGTTACTATGGCAGTACGGGCGGAAAACTAGGGTAACGCGGATATGACGCAATTGACTGGCGACTACCTCACACCTGCTCACACGTCCCGGTTCCTTGGTTAAAATCGCAATTTTCTCACGATTTACAAATAGTTTGAAACATTTGGGATATTGTAAGTAATCAACTAAACAAAATATATAACACTGGCCTAATGGTTTTTGGATATTTTACTGCAAAATGTTCACATAGTGCACCTTTAAAGTACCCATTAATTCAAATTTGACTTAAAAAAAATAAATAAATAGGATATTGCAGTATTTATTTAAAATTATCCATCCCTCCCATTTGCAATTTCTCTTCTCTTCTCTTCTCTTCTCTTCTCTTCTCTTCTCTTCTCTTCTCTTCTCTTCTCTTCTCTAATGACGTGTTTACTAACGCAAGGGCGGGACAACCTGTCACTCACATGAGATCGAACAATAGCAAACTACAACCATCCAAACTATCCATTCCCATTTTTGATGTACGAAATCAAGTCCTGCTGTTCATTCTTTCTTATTTGAGAAGCCATTTCACTCGCACTTTGTCACAATAGGGAAGAATTAGTCTTTCGAAATTTCTTTTTCATGCCAACTTTAATGCAATTTGTCTACATACATCACATTTTGAATAGTTAGTACTGCAGAAGTTTATGAAGCTTATTTTTCTAGTTCTTTTCTGTCTGTTAAAACAGTTTTGAACAGTTTTAATGAACTGCATTACTTAAAGTCTGTTTTTCTAAAACTATGTCCTGTTATTCCCATCAGAACATGTGCACCAAGTGTGGAGTGCAGACTAACACTCGGCCACGGTCTGTATGGCTCTGCAAGATTTGCGGTGAACAAAGAGAGGTGAGGGAAATAACAATATTATAAGGAAGTAATCTAAAGTACAACTGTCTGTAAATTTTGCTTGCATATTTTTCCATTAAAGGTATGGAAACGATCTGGAGCCTGGTTCTTCAAAGGTCTCCCTAAGCAGTTCTTACCCTCACCTATGCCCGTTTCCAGACCTAAAGATCCCAGTCCTCGGCAGACCCCAGCAACACCTCCAGTTACTAAGAAATCTCAAGCACCGGTCACAGGTGAGGTGGACAAACTGAGATTTCTGTATCAACAAAATCCTTCTTTGCTGTGGCCTTTAGATTTATCTACACAGACTTTTAATGCAGCTGAGAGGTGATCTGAATAAATTTACACTGCTGTTACAATTGCATAACTAATGTTATAAGGTTAATATTTTAATTTCAATATTTTGGATATAGCTTAGAAATATAAAATTATGTAAAAAAAAAGAAGAAAAAAAAGAAATTTAAATATGAAATATAAATAAATACTTTTAAATATGAAACTAAAATCGCCAGGCGTCAAGTCACTGTCTCAATGAGTGAGTCATTGATTCAGTCGATTCATTAAAACAACTGAATCATTCAGGAGCGAAGCAAGTGACTTGAGTGGGTCATTAGTTTATGAGTGGGTCACTTAATCATTGACTCGCTCAATTCGTTCAAAAATGCTGATTCATTCATTAATAAAACACAGCTGTTGCTCAGAGATGCGCAACAGAGACTTTGTTTAGAACTACACTGTATGGAGAAAAGTATTGGGACACCTGGGGCCTCATTTATAACCGTTGCGTATGCACAAAACAAGCCCCGAAATACAAATATAATTTCACTCACCAAGCCTATCACTTGAAGCAAATATCCATCCCTTCTTAAATGTCCGCGCCTGCGAGCACGTTGGGCCGTTTAGTGAAACTGACACACATATTGCCTATCTAACAGCAGATGAAGTAAAATCGTAAATCTTGATTATGAGTCCTAATAATAAATACAGTACATGTTCACAATAAGAGTTTAAATAAATAAAATAATGATTTCAACTATGTTTTACTTCTGTATAAACATTTAGATTAAATATGCCATTCTCATTAATGGAGTTAAACACTTAAACTACATGAAATAATTACTGAGAAGTTACAACATTTTTTATATTCAATAAATGTAAATATTTGTTGTGGATGCGATGATTTTGAACACTTTTCCTCTGGCATTTTGTGTTTTAATGGCGGTAACACTTTATTTCGATAGTCCACTTTAGACATTCTACTAACTATAAGTAACTTTTCAACTACATGTCAACTAACTGTCATTAGAGTATTAGTAGACTGTCAGCTTAATATCTGCTAACACTTTATTTTGTTGGTCCCCCAACAGACACTCTACTGACTATAAGTAACTTGGCGACTACAAGTCAACTTATTCTCCTAACCTGAACTCTAACACCTAACCATAACCTACCAGTCTACTGACAGTCTACTATAATATAGTAATACTCTAATGAAAGTTAGTTGACATGTAGTTGAAAAGTTACTTATAATTAGTAGAACGTCTAAAGTGACTAATATCGAAATAAAGTGTAACCATAATTGCTTATCATGATAATAGCAGTTTGTCTGAGAAAATTGTTTTGTGCAAATAATGCACAACAAGTTCTATCTGTTTCCATTAAAAATATAAATCAATTAAAAATACGATTTGGCCAGTGGAAAAGATTGAGAAAAACTTTCCCTGAAATATATTTTATACTATTTGATTTATTTATTCAAAAACTATATTTTCAGTTAATTTACCAGGAAAGAAACAACAGCAGCTCATGTTAACCCGTTTCACAAAAATAATAAATAAAAAAACAATCTCTTAACTCTTTCCACGCTTGCTCTGTTGACTGAAGTAATGACAACCAGCCAATTGTATTCATGTCACCTAATTAATTTTTTTACAGTCGCACACAGTAATTTTCAGTCTCAAATGCGACTGAAATGGTTGCAATGTAGAGCCCTGAACTGTGACTTGACTTTGAAAATGTTACTGTGTAAAATAAGCCTTATCTGCATCAATGATTCTCAAATGTATACTGCTGAATACTGCTCTCCATTGGGTCATCTGATGGAGTTTTAGGACACCATTAGGTCACTTGATGGAGTTTTTCGGTTCCTTGCCACTGTTGCCTTTGGCTTGCTCAGTTGGGGATACTCAAATTAATTAACCAATCATACCATTGATCAGCTCTACCAAACTTGGATGTCTTTTTTCCAGTAATAAACAAACATTGTTAAGTTGTTTTGATTGATACTGTGAAGCAGCTTTGATACAATCTGTATTGTGAAAAGCGCTATATAAATATATTTGACTTGACTTGACTTGACTTGAATGTGTACATTTGTTGTATATGCTCTAGAACCAACAACGGATCCACCAATCGCCCAAAAACCACCCGTGGCTCCAAAACCTGCTTATCTTAAAAGTCAGAGTTACTCAGAAGCAGATGGAGAGGATCCAAGCCCCCAGAATACTCCAGTGATGATGAAAAAGACTGTGAATGTCCATGCTGCCAGACCAAACTCATCCAGCACATTCCAGCCAGGTAAGAAGACCAAACATTGACTTTAACACCGTTAGCTGATCTAAATTCAATGTAAATCATGGCTTCACTGTGCTTATTGCTGTTATAAAATGGTTATTCCACATACCTGGCAAGGTTTCATAAAATAAACACACAGACACAAAAATGTAATGCTATTGCTAAAAAATATTCTTCCGCCAAGCAATGTAGTTCTTCTCATGCGGAATGGTTGCCAAGCAACACACAGATGCTGCAACAGACAGATGCAGTGGTACAGTAATACTGATGTAATGCGGTTGCTCACAGGTGTATGTTTGTAGAGACATTTACAACACCTTCGAGTGTTGCTCAAACAATCATAATAAAGGACATAGTTAAGTGTGTTAAGAACCATGAAAGTGTTCTCTCTTTAAGTTAATTAAATGGCCTTTTATTTCATTACAAAAAATATACTTTTGGGATTTGAAGTAGGCTACAATACAATGCACATTCAATACAGTTAAACACTGTTCTTTTTCACTAGGGTAGCAACATGTTAAACAACAAATAGTCTTTAAACACCTACTCAAGGAGTATTTATTAATATGCTTGAAAGAATCTAAAGATAATTGTATCCCCAGTTGCTCAGGAGGCAGAGAGAGGAGCCTACCAAACCATTAGCAATGCATCTAATGTTCAGGAAAGAGCTCATCCTGCAGAGAGGGAGGAGCAAAAGTCTGCTGTCATCCCTCGACCCGGCCAGCACCAGGCGGCTCCATCAATGGACGACGAGGAAGAGGCCAACAGCTATGACTCAGATGAAGCAAGTAAGCAGATTTTCACCGACTTCTTCTTCTTCTTCTTCTTCTTCCTTGTCTCTGTCTGGAAGAAACATATTCAAATCACTGTGAGACCGTTGCTGTCCATTTTCTCATTTTTGGTGGAAAGAGGCCCACCTGTTTGTTTTATTATATCCTCACATTAATCAATAAGTGTGTGTAGCACCCAAAATAATTAAACAGAGTTTATAACTAATGCAGAATGTGTCGATCTGTGTCTAACTTTAATTTTAAGTTGTGTTGTTGGCATAAAATTCAGTGGAAGTCAATTGAGAAATGTTGTTTGTTGAAAAAAAACAACACTTTATGTGCTTGAAATGATTTTTTACCTAGACTTCTGTTGGATCTGTTGGACTTGCCAAAACAGCTTATCTTTACACCATTAGATGTCGCTGTTGCATTAAACTTTAAATATTTAATTAGTGTGTGTGTGTGTGTGTGTGTGAGCGTGCGCACGTTTCAATCAAATGAAATGCAACAGGAAAAAGGCAACACAATTATTTATGGCATACACGAAAAAGTTGACCTGTGTGTGAGATTTTCCTCGTGCATTCAAACCTAATGAAATGCTTGTGCCTCATGCAATATATTTTGTTTGTTTCAGCAACTCTTGGAGCACTGGAGTTCACTTTACTATATGACCAAGGGAACAGCAGCCTCCATTGCAACATTATTAAAGCAAAGGTATCTTCAGTATTTTCACATATTAATATTAAAAGTCAAATTTTTCACACAAATAAACAGAACTATAAAATTCACGTGGGTTAATTATGTTGTAATACTATTGTGATTATCATCATGCAGCTGTAATTCTGGACCTTTTAATATTTTTTTTGTAGGGTTTAAAGCCAATGGATTCAAATGGACTGGCAGATCCATATATCAAGCTTCATCTACTGCCAGGTGCCAGTAAGGTGAGATAGTGGGCTTTTTAATGTGCTGCTTGTAGCACTTTACCTTTGCAATTGGTATTCTCAAATATGAATAATTTTGAACCATGTGTGTATTGTTTATTAAAGTAATAGAATAGTCCTTGTATTACTTAAGTTACAGAATTTGTCTGGTATTCATTAATACAAATTATATTTAAAACATTCTAATACAATAGAGGCCAGTCTCACCAAGCAGGTTTTTATTATTATTGTTGGTCTATTGTGTTCATTTTCAAGTTGCTAGTCTACAAACCTATAATGCATTAACCACAAGCAATTATATTTTAACAATAATATTAAACTTAATATTTAAATTAATATGAATATAAAGAATAATAAAAATAAGGGTAACACATTATTCCAAGTCCACTTTCGACATTCTATTAACTATAAGTATCTCTGCAACCGCATGTCAACTACCAGTCATTACAGTACTAGTAGACTGTCTGCGTAATATATCTGCTAAAGATTTATTTTGATGCTCAACAGACATTCTACGGACTAACTTTAAAAGTACTGTACAGGATCACTTCTACTAACCCTCTAACAGTCTACTAATACTCTAATGAGAGTTATTTGACATGTAGGTGCAAATGAATGAGTTAGTTGACATGTGGTTGCAAAGATCCTATAGTAAGTATAATTGTCACAATCTTAGTCACCAGAACAGTCATTTCACACTACATTTCCCAAAACCCCTTCTGGCTCCCACCTGCACACACTTCACATCATCCACGCCATCATTCCCCCTCATCAGCTCCACTCCATATAAGCCTGCTTCACACACTCATCAGCGTTTGGTTTCATAGTGCAACACTGAACTTCTATCTGAATACCGGTGCATCAAACTGTCCCATCATTTGTCTTCTGTGTGTCATCGTCTGCCAGTCTTCAGTCCTCTAGCCAATTCTCTTCACTACCTGCAATTCATATACCAGAATCACCATCATAATCTGAAATCCATAGACTCTACTAAATTACTTTGTGTCATTCAATAAACTCTGTTCATATTTTACCTGTGTTTGCAATCTTCTGTTCTGTGACAATAATGTCATAAGTGGACTATTGAAATAGTGTAACCTAAATAGGCTTTGTAGCTGTTATTGCCTGTAAAATTATTGGCAGTGATATAAATTTTGTTTTGCAAAGTTTGCAGCTTCAGTTATTGTGTTTTTTGATTCCCATTGTTACTAGATTATTGTGCAGAGTGATAAGATTCATTTGAAATAATATGCAAAAAGCTTCATTGGCCAACACAACCTAAATTTTATATTATTTATCATATCATCGGATATGGAAAGTGTATAGGAAAGTGTGAACAAGTGCTAATCAGATGAAATCACTCGATAATTCTGATTGAATTATAAGAGCAGACTGATTGCTATACAAGGAAGAATGAAGTGCTTCCAGTTATGTTCTTCTGTTAGCGATGGTTACCTCCTAAGAAAGACAGTCAGCCATCATCGCTTTGCATTGAAATGGCCTCACATGCAAGGAAATTGCTGCAAGGAATATTGCACCTGTAAAAGATCCATTTACCGGATCATTAAGAACTTCAATGAGAGAATTGAATGAGAGACCAGGACTGTCCCGTCCCAGAGTGTCCAGCAAGGACCAGGACTGTCCCCTCCTTAGGATTCAGCTTCAGAATTTGTCACTACCATTGCAGAGCTTGTAAAGTATTGGCAGCAGATGGTTTCAAGTGCTTCTGCATTCACAGTGAGGCTAAGACTTTTGGACAATGGCCAGGTTTCAAGAGGGGCAGCAAAGAAGCCACTTTTCTCCAGGAAAAACATCAAGGATGGACTGAAATCCTGCAGGGAGTACAAGGATTGGACAACAGAAGACTGGTGAAAAGTCCTTCTAACTGTTTGGTACATCTTCATAATCAATTGTCCAGAGAAGAAAAGATGAAAGCTGTGTCATGGCAACAGTGAAGCATCCTGAGACCATCCATGTGTGGGGTTGCCTTTTATCCAAGAGAGTGGGCTCTCACAATTCTTCCCAAAAACTCTGAAAGGAATAAAGAATGGTATCAAAATGTCCTACAAGTGCAACTTCTCCCATTGATCCAGGAGCAATTTGGTGATGATCCCTGCATTTTCCAACATGATGGAGCAAGGAAAGTGTGAGTGATTATGACGTGGCTTAGAGATCATAACATTGAAATCTTGGATCTGTGGCCAGGCAATTCCCCCAATCATGATCTCATAGAGAACCTGTGGTCAATCCTCAGAAGGCATGTGGACAAGCAGAAGTCCACAAATTGTGATCAACTCTGAGCACTAAGGCAAGAATGGATTGGCATCAGTCAGGATTTGACCCAGAAACTGATATCCAGCATGCCAGAGCGAATTGAAGAGGTTATGTAGAAGAAGGGTCAACACATATTGACTCTTTGCAATTGACTGTTTTTAACAAAAAAAGCTATTAAAACTTATGAAATGCTTATTATTGTTTTTAAGCATACCAAATAATGCACAATGTACAAATACTGAAGCTGCAAACATTGTGAAACATTTTTGTCATTGCCACTACTTTTGGCCATGGCTATAGAATTAATCTACAAAGTGTTTTTTAAGCATTTCAAAAGACTGAACTTATGTTTTCTCTTAAGATCATTGTGGATGTACTGTACTATATACTAATTATAAACTAAATAAACTCACTTTCAGTGATACTAGCATAAATCTCTTTATCTTCAGCAGAGAAAGGACTCTTCATGTTTCACATGATTGACTGTTCGCTGTTAACACTACATACATGTGCACACTCTACAGAGTAACTCTATTGCATGTATGTGGCGTTTTGAGATCACTGATGAACTCAGAACCACTAGCTTCATGAGAAATGCCTAAATTATGCAAGTTATACTTAATACTGGTCAAGCAATGATGGTTAAGCAGCATCTTTGTTGTCAATGCAGTCAACTAAATTACGTACCAAGACCCTACGCAACACTCGCAACCCAAACTGGAATGAGACGCTGGTGTACCACGGGCTGACAGATGACGATATGCAGCGCAAGACCCTCAGGTTTAAGTCTACTTTGGTACAGTCACACACAGTGCTCTTGTACAGTTGTCATAGTTCTCTTCTGTCTCATGTTGGCCACATTCAAAATAAATTGACATATTTTCTAATTGTGTGGAAGATGTGGAAAGATTTAGCTCAAATAGTAGAGCATAGTGCTAGCAACACCAAGGTCATGGATTTGATTCTCAGGGAAAGCAAGAACTGATAAAATGTGAAACTTAAATGCAATGCACATCCCTTGGTCCCTTTTTTACTCTAAGACATCAAATTGTTTATATCATTACTTTATATGTATACCAGTTATAGATATTTTGAATTTGCTTTTATTTAATTTATTTTTTTTGCTTTTGTATTTTTTTAATATTTCGATCTAGCTTTAATTTATTTTGATTTCAGTTTTCGTTTGAGTATTTTTAGTTCTTCATCGGTTGCCACTGCAACATTACAAATTTTAAGTTTTTCTTATATTTATATTTTATTTTATTTTATTTCAACTTTATTTAAATGACTAAAAACGTTTTTTTTATATATATAGTTTACAATAACAACAATAACTGCCAGTTAATTAGCTAATAGACAAATACTTTTTTATGTTCTTGTGTTTTGAAGGTGATGTTTTCTTGTGTTTTGAAAGTGATGTTTGTGTTTTGAAAGTGATGTATTGGACATTCAGTAATCATGAATACATGTTTAACTATTTATGGGATTTTACTCATGTTTATGCAGAATATCTGTTTGTGATGAAGACAAGTTTGGCCACAATGAGTTTATTGGAGAAACCAGAGTTGCACTGAAAAAACTCAAGTTCAATCAGAAGAAAAACTTTAATGTGTGTCTAGAGAGGGTTGTCCAAGTGAGTGCTTCATACTTCATACATACCTGTAACAGACATGCTTATTATTGACAACCATTGATGAATTAGCTGAATATATATTACTTTTAAATGCGTTATGAATTTTTTCTGCCTCTCTTTGCATAGACAAAAAGAACATCAACTGCAGGTGGTGCACGAGGAATCACTCTCTATGAGGATGAGGTAAATATTTGTACTCATATTTATAGAAGTATTTTAAATTATTGAAAACACCTAACAATGTATTTACATTAAGATTAAGGTCACATTCAGCTTGCAGTTATACTATTATTATAGCCTACAGGCTACACTTTAGCATACTTTAAAAAGAGGAACTTATCACACAAATAATTTATCTGAGTGCAAACTGAATGTAATGTTTTGGACACTCAATTGCACATTAGTTGCAATTAAATGAAAATATATTAGTTAAAATTATATTAAAGGTGCCCTATGTCAAAAAATCTATTCATACTCCACATATTCCATACCAGATGGGGGCAGTATACCTCCAGAAAGTTGGCCTACTCTAGTCTGTTTTTTAGTTTCGGGTTGTTAATCTTCTAAAACCGTCAAATAGTCCGCTTTGTCCCGCCAAAGACTATTTTGATCGGTGAGGCATGTAGAATAGAATGACTGCTGCCGCGGCGCTTGACAGGGCGCGTTACGAGCAGAGAGAGAGAGAGAGAGAGCGAGCCCCGGCCGCGCGCGCGCACTCTCACGTCTTCAAACAACACGAGCGCGGTCCTGCTCTCTCTCCCTCGCGCATATTAATCAAATCAATTGACACGATAGTAAGACCGCAGTTTCACGTGGAGCATTTGGAGATTTTTAGAGATTAGAGACTCAATTAACAACATCTCAACACTAAATTATAAAGGCCGGTCTCATATAGACGCCTGTCTCAAATACAAGCTGGAGCAGTTCGACGATTTGGGAAAATAAAAGCCCGGGCTATTATGTGAAGTTTTACGGTATTCGTTTTGTTCATATTCAATTTTTTATGACACACGCAATTGACACTTTTCACATGCTCTCACGCCACACATCAATTTTGTCACGCACAGAAAAATCGCAAAGCAAAGAGGACACGGAGACCAACAGACTAGACAGAGCAGGTTAGTTATGATATAAAAAAATCTCTTTTTTAACTTTTAACTTTTTTAGCTTTTTTAACCTTCATAATATATTTCCAAGACCCTTGTGATGGTACATCGACTTACAATAGGTTTAATGACACGTCTGCCATAGCCTGACGCGGTCTGTAACGATTTTACTGGCACTAAGTAACTTCGGGTTTCGGGCAGTAACCCGAGCACAAAAAGAACTACAAAATTCGACTGCTTTACGTCAAGCGTTACAATAGTCATTATTTTGTTTTTCTTCGTTTCTGATGTCGCAATACATCATACTTTCATGAAATCATGCAACATACTCTACCTTGTCTGTGGACATCGTTCATTCCAAAGCCGGTGCTGGATAAACTACGAGCATGCGTGCGACAGTAGGCTGCGGTAGGCTAAATGATTTACGACAACAGTAATGGACAATTAAAAACGTTTAATTTGACGTTGGAAAATGTATTCTTAGAAGTGGCCTTTTAATTCATTAATATTATATCATCTGCAAGTAAAGCTTTTTAAAAACATGCTTTTTAAATTTACACTAGAAGTACACATTCACTACAATTAAGTACAGTTCTTTTTCTCAAGGGTATCATTAACAGAGGTTTGCAGATTTGACCAGATGACACAGAAGCCCAACCCTAGTCTTTTTACACTGATTTTCATTTACTGATTCCATTATTTTGTGCATCCTGTGCATTTGTATGTCAACTCCAAATACCAGCAGTAGCAGAATGAATTAACATCCATGTGCTATTTGTAGAATGAGGTGTTTCTAACTACATTTGCACACTATTATCATCATGCACACTACTATTTTGTGTAGACTGGGAAGGATGGCACTGAGCTGGAAGAGAGAGGACGTATCCTGATTTCCCTAATGTACAACACCCAGCTGGGTCGTCTCATTGTAGGTGTTGTACGCTGTGTTCACTTAGCAGCAATGGATGCAAATGGCTACTCTGACCCCTTTGTCAAAATGTAAGTCTCTCTCTGCTTAATGTTTATAGACATGATACAGTATTTATTATATGCTTAGGAAACACTTAAGTTAAGGCATTATTAAAATATATAATTCATATTAAATCTTTTCTAAAAATTAAACCAATACCCTTTGAATTCTGTGCATATTTCTATGAATAGATGTCTGAAACCTGATATGGGGAAGAAAGCGAAGAACAAGACGCAGACCAAGAAGAAGACACTCAACCCAGAGTTTAATGAGGTATGTTGTCCACTTGTGATGCATTTATGCACATATTTCTTTATTAATTAATCAAATAGTTGTTTATTTCTATGTGTTTATACTCTGGTTCAGAGTACAGTGATCCAGAGAAATGCAGACACAAATACAAAAGTTTGACCAGGTTATTCATACCCAACTGCAAACTATTGAAGGTCAGGAGCAGGAGCCTGTTCCCTGTACCTCGCTTAATACATCTGAGATTATGACATATGCCAAGATTTTCTAATTGTGATAATTCATCTGTGGCTTATTTTGGTATTCAAATGCATCAAAAATCTTGGGGTGATCTTTATTAACATAAAATCTCAGGGTGTCACAAACGGTTGGACAAACGTAAGGGAAAGGATCTGTTTGCAGCAGTGTCAATATATTTAGTAAACAAAACTCAATATACTCAAAAACAGGAGAAGAACAACAGTAATTTCACTATGAGAACTGAGAAAGAACAAAAAGAATCACAAGGCAAACCAATCAGCAAAATGAATGTAAAAAACAATGAGTAACCAACTGAAAACACTAGAAACTGAACTAACCTAGTGAAAACCCACCCCCAACATACAAAGAACACAGATCTCCTGTAACACAGGATACTTAAAGTAAATATTTTATGTCAATAATTGATTATATAAGTTTGGCTATTTTAATGCTTTTCTATTTTCAAACGAAAGGCTTTGTGTTCAAAATGTTAATTACATATTGTTTTGTTCCCTTTCAAAAGTTACTCTCAATGCTGTGCTGATTTAAGCGCTATGGGAAAACATATTTTTTTGACCGGTTGAAAACACGTGTGGGAAACACACCAAGAATTTGGCTTAAATAACCTCTGATGATGACGTCATTGGAAAGCGCACGTTAGAGGCTACAAATAGATGTGAGACAGGTGTGCTTTCAGGTTTCTTTGTCTTCAGAACCGCATTGTGTGCCGTGTGTGCTACTTCTTCTGAAACTATCCCTTTTGCTAGGAGTTAGTTTTGTCAGGCAGGAATACAGTCTTTCTCACTCTCGTTCTCTTTCTCTGCAACGTAAAGAAAAGAGTTGAAAAAAAAGAGAATCATGTTGCGAGAATCCACAAAGAGATGTGTGCCATCCTGCTCACGGCCCATCTCGGAGGGTGATCTGCATGACTTTTGTATTGATTGTTTAGGGGATGAGCGCGCTATATCAGAGTGTCAGCACTGTGAGTCATTTCCCATCAAAGTGCTCCGCTCCAGACTTGCTTTCTTTAGGGAAGAGCGAGTCTGCACGTCCTTGATGAGGAGATCATGGGGCTTACGTATCGATCTGGCTGAGGGAAATGGATTTCGAGTGCGCTGCCTCTGAGCGCTCCTCTCGTGATGACAGATCATACGATGAGCTACTTGAGCTAGTCACTTACGCTGTGGACAGTCTTCAGTTAGATTGGCCACAGGAACAGAAGACCCCCCAAAAGATCTAAGTTAGACAACAGATTTCGGTTGAGTGTCCGAGGGGAGCCACCAGAGAGACGGCCCCTCCCATTCAAGATCTCCATGACGAACAATCAAAGTCATAGTGTAAACCATATTCTTTCCTGTGTTTATTGTTGGTGTGAAGGCACGGCGTTATACGATGATGCCCCTGTTTGAAGAGACACTCTCGGGATATCTCTCCCCTGGCTGCGCATCGTCACTTAAAAAGCCTGCACTTCCTTCCAGACTATGCAGCGGACCGGTCCGCTGATAGACGCCTGCTTTCAAACGCTCCCGTGTGTATCTGTGTAAGCGCACTGTGAAGCCAATCACAGACATATCCGATGAGGGCGTGAATACAATGGGCAATCAGAGGCGTTTACGATTCCGCTCAACAGCGCTCAAAGCATCACATTTTTAAAAGACCGGCTAAGAGACACTGGACTTCCAGCAGATGTAATAGAGACCATCATGAGTGCCAGGGCTCCCTCCACTAGAAGAATGTATGCCCTCATGCAGACCCAGTCCACTGCCAAATTGTTTCAGTGCTGGAGTTTCTGCAGGAAAAGTTGTTAGCAGGTATATGTCCTGCGGTCAAGCCCATTCTACCAGGGGGGTAGCATCCTCCAGGGCTTTAGCAAGGGGTGCCCCCTTGCAACAAGTATGTGATACGCCAGGCTGGTCCTCTCCGCACACATTTATTCGATTCTATAGTTTGAATGTTCATGTTACTCCGGGCTCACACGTCCTTGAGTCGACATCCCAAACTCATCTGAGTTTGCCGACATCCCAAACTCATCTCATCTCGTCTGAGGCCTTTCTCTTGTTTGTGTGCACACACTACACCACCTTGAGGGGTCCAGACATTTCCAGTGTGGAGCCGTTGGTATTCTCGTTCCCGTAACACTTAAATCAGTGCAGCATTTAGACTAGCTTTTGAAAGGGAATGTCTCGGGTTACTTGACCGTAACCCTGCTCCCTGAAAAAGTGGAAATGAGATGCTGCGCTGCACTGCCACACTGAGGGTGTGTTCAGGACGTTCTTCAGATAAAGTGACCTTAAAGCGCACCTATTTCACATCTATTTATAGCCTCTGACGTGTGCATTCTGATACGTCATCATCAAAAGTTATTTAAGGCAAATTCTTGGCGTGTTTGCCACACGTTCACAACCGGTCAAACAAAGATGTTTTCCCATAGCACTTAAATCAGCGCAGCATCTTGTTCCCGCTTTGTCAGAGAACAGGGTTGCAGTCAAGTAACCCTAGATGTTTTTTAAGTATATAGACACATTTCTGCACTTCATAACAAAATCTGTGATTAATTGTGATTAACTTTGAAAAATCGTGTAAATATTTATGATTAAATATTAACTTTTAAAAATCGTGTAATTAATTATGATTAAATATTTTAACCTACTGACTGAACTAGTAATTTTACATGCTCAAGTTAAACAGGTGACCCTATTTTAAATTTCTCTTTAAAAGAGGATTAATATTAACTTAATTGTTTAAATATTAACTTAAAATCAGGGGTACTTAAAGTTCATATTTTTTGCCAAAGGGCATAAAATCAACTCTGACAAAACATTTTTAGGAATCCCTGAATTAGGAAAATTTTGTTACTTGATTTTATTTTAAACTTGGGCTATTTTAATGCTTGTCTATAATTATGTGCAAAATGTTAATTACAATATGCATTTTGACAGGAAATTAAATATGTATAGTCGAATTTCTGCACGTGCTAAATCTGTGATTTAAAAATTGTGCGATTAATCATGATTAGATATTTCAATCTACTGACAGGATTGGTAATTTTAGGTAAACATTAGTTTATGTTTAAGTTTATGACCCTAACTGAGTAAATGAGCCTGCAATGCTGACAATAATTTCCATTTGTAATCTCTTTCCTGCCGTTGTGTTTAAATAATCTGGTCCAACATTGTAACAATGGGAAGCCTTGTTAGTGTTCTGTTGCAATTGCGAGAGTTCTTCTTTGTGCTTCCTTTTTTCCTGCTGCTTTGATATTTTTACCATGTTTCTAAGATTCCCCTTGTTTGCCATGTGAACTGTTCTTTTGCAGGAATTCAGCTATGATATTAAGCATGCAGAGCTGGCTAAAAAGACTCTTGATATCTCAGTATGGGACTACGACATTGGCAAATCCAATGATTATATAGGTATTTACTTTTATTTTGTAATACATTATTATATGTCATTGTATTCAACTTTTTCTTAAACTATGTTTACACCTGGTATCACCATCTGTTTTGGCTGATCTGGTCAGGTTTGGAGATATGGAGATAACATTAGGAAGTGATATTTGCTTTAAATTACCCTAAAAGTTTGATTCAATCATCAAAATATGATGAACATATTTTATATTTCCTAAATATTTTAAATATGAGGAAAGATCAAAAACTAAACCTAGTTAAAATATTTTCTGACAAAATTATTTGGCAAAAAAGTCAATCTACAACTACAGGTTTTATTTTACTTTGCAAAAAAATGCATAGAAAAGCAAAAAAACAGGAAAAAGCATACATGGACTTCAACATATTCATTTATTTGCATAAATGTATTTGCATGTGTTCATCATTTCTTTGTATGACAGCCTGGCCAAAAATGATTTCCACACAATTTGGCATGTTTCATTGCATTATCACTAATAAAACAATTAACTCCAAGCACAACTATGCCTGAAAATCTCTTGGTTACTGACGTAACCGTAACAGAGACATTATGTTGACTGACAAATGTGGTCTCACTTGGAAGCCCCAATCACCTCTGCCAATGGACATTGGAATTGGTGAATGAAATTTGAATGCCGAGCCACACATACATGTATATAAGATGGTGGCATACATCCAGATTTATGCTGTGGAGCCGAGACTGTGTTCCGGTCATTCAGTGAGTGGTTCAAGGTTGTGGCAGGGGGGACATAACATCTCCGATTCCTCCAGCATTGAACGAGGGTCACATCAGTGACCAAGACGTTCCCCATCTGTCAGTCACTACAACGTTATGTTGCCAGACAAATGAGGATCCCTATGGAAAACATAACCACTGAACTATGTTACGAGTGTTGGAAGCACAGATGTTGGCAAGTCGTAGCGTGCACTTTTGCCAACTGCTCCCATAAAGTTATAACCTACCCGGGATGCCTCAGATCCAGAGACCAGGAACTAGGTATGCCATAAAGGCGCAACCATCAATATCTGACCCTCATCCTCCCTGACCTTACACAGTGTCTGTGCGAGCATGCTCTCTGTGGGAAACGCGTATTTGTGTAGGACCCTGGGCCAGCTTTGTGCCAAGTCAGGGAGTAAAAATTCTGGCAGTGGGAGGACTCCTGAAAGGCAAACAGGTCTACCCGTGCATCCCTGAATTGACTCCAGATCAGTTGGACCTCCTGAGGATGGAGTCTCCAGAGTTGGCCACACAATTGAGCTAGCTCGAAATGTAAATGGTGCAGAGCGACCTAAGCCGCTGCTAACTCCAAAGGAGGAGATGGCGGGTGAGTTGTGACATGCAACGTAAGCATACAATGCCTTGGACGAAACTGGAACAGGGTGAGCATCACTGCGGAGAACTCTAGGCAGTTATTGTGCCACTGCAAGTCAGTTTGCAGTGGCAAATTGACCCGAAGCCCCAGGTGGCTGAGGTGCCGGAGCACCAGGTCTCTGTGTTTGCACAACAGATCCTGAGAGTGAACTAGAATGAATAATTCGTCGAGATAGTTTAGAATGCAAATTCCCACTTCCCTTAGTGGGGCAAGGGCAGCCTCTGCGACATTGGTAAAGATGTGGGGAGACAAGAACAGCCCAAAGGGGGGGACCTTGTACTGGTACGACCGACCCTCGAAGGAAAAGCGAAGAAATGGTCTGTGTCGACGCAGAATCGAGATGTGGAAATACACGTCCTTCTGGTTGATTGCTGCGAAGCAATCTTGGGGACAAGTGGATGTGAAAATGCACTTCTGCATTAGCATCTTGAATGGGAGCTTGTGAAGGGCCAGGGAGACTTATCGAGGCAGCTGGAATGTAGTTTCTGGTCGCGCCAGAGCAGACACCTCAGGGGGGACGCCCTCAGCGACAAGCAGACTGGAGGGCAGCCCGTGGTTGCTGGGCGTAGTCTTCGACAGTGTCCCCAAAGAGGCCACCTTGTGAGATGGGGGCATCAAGAAAGCACACTATGCCGGCATCCCGCATCTCAGCAAGGTTCAGCCAGATATTCCGGGGCCACCAGAGTGAACACCGTCTGACCAAGGGCCAGTGGCATGACTTTTTTCCATCTCCTGCACAGTTCTGAGACGACCCTGGTTCAGACCTACCCTCATGCAGCTCTTTCAGTGCTTTGGCCTAGTGTACTTACAGGATGACCATCGCATGCAAGGAAGAGGCAGCCTGTCCAGCGCCACTGTAAACCTTAGCAGCCAGAGCTTCTGTCGTCTTACATGCCTTGGATGGGAGATGCGGACGTTTCCACCAGGTGGCGGCAATATGCGGCGCAAGTGCAACCCAAATTGCATGCTCCACCTGGGAAATCTCCTGGCGGCCCCACCTTCAAGGGTAGTGAGAGGGGAGGAGGCTGTGAAGTGGCTTTTGGCAGTAAAAGGTGCCTTCCAGGACTTCTGAACCTCCTCATGCACTTCCGGGAAGAAAGGCACTGAGGCAGAATGCGGCTGTGAACTGCGCACTGCACCAATGAACCAATCATCCAACCTCGAGCGCTCAGGACAAGATGGAGGGTTCCAATTGTGTCCAATGCTCGCGGCGGCCCGGGCAAGCATGGCCATCAACTCTGCATCCAATTTGGCATGAGCAACCCCGTCCAAAGGGGGAAGCTCAGCCTTATCTTCCTCTTTTGAGACAATTATCCAATTTTATTATTATTATTTGTGACAGGAAAGAGTGATCACTGCCTGCAACCTCTCAGCTCCAAAGCAAAGTCTGAATGAGTGGATGTGGACCGGTATCTTATGTACCAGTTTGTTTGGGGGAGTGGCTCGGCATGCAAATTCCACTCGCTAACTTCATTGTCCGTTTTTCTAAAACTCAGAGGTGATTGGGCCTCCCGAGTGAGACCCCATTTTGTCAGTTGAAAATGGTTAAAAAAAAATGTTGTAGTGACTGACAGATGGAGAACTATCAAATTTGTAATAATATTTGAAAGTGTGTCAATAAAAAAAAAAAAGAAAAAAAAAAGGATTTTTCAATTGGCTTTTGGATTATTAGAGAAAATAAGCTTTGTGTCTAACAAAAGATTCTTACACATTTTGTTAATCATGGTTATCTTCACAAACTAACACTTGAAATGTTGAAATTCAGAAGAATACAATCGGAAGAAGTAATCGTAACAGGCTATAAACTAAATATTTTTGTATTTTGAGTAGCTTCTGAGTCGCTGATCTCAAACTTTGTGCAGTCTGAGATTCACTTAAAAGATCTGACAGATAGGCCGGTGCGAGTCCATGCAGGGATTTGGACACCAAACAAAAAGTTTAAAATCAATCCTATAGTAAACCGGAAGCCAGTGCAGATCAGGGTAGGAGTAATGTGTTTAAGTTTTTTTAACTCCCATTAAAAGTCTAGCAGCTGATTTTTAAACTTTTTGTAAACGAGAAATAATGACTGACTAATTCACGTATATAACGCATTACAATAGTCAAGTCTGGATGTTATCAAAGCGTGGATCGCGGTTTCAAGGCCTTTAAACGTCAAGCATGATTTCATATTTGCTAGATTGCGTAATTGAAAGAAACTTGACTTTACAACAGAGTTTATCTGTTTGTCTAGTTTTAAAGAGCTGTCAATATTTACACCTAGATTTCTTATACATGTTTTAACATGAGGTGACAAAGAGCCAAAGTCTTATTGTGTTGTACCCCTGGCTCCACTAGAACTGCAAACTATAATCTCAGTCTTGTTTTCATTTAGATGTAAAAAAATTCGGTCAACCATGTTTTAAGATCTAAAAGATAGGCTATAAGAGGTTCTAAACCACATTTTCATGTGACAGTGGCAGATACACTTGTACATCATCAGCGTAGCAGTGAAACTTAATATTATATTTCTGAAAATATTTCCAAAAGGATTCATATAGAGAGAAAATAAAATAGGAGCAAGAATGGAGCCTTGCGGCACACCACACATGATCGGTGCTGATCTAAAGGAACATGTCCCGATCTTCACAACCATGCCACTACCATGCCACCTATCACTACCAGTCAGGATTTAAACCACTCCAGGACCTTCCCCTGAACCCCCACATACTCCTCAAAATGTGAGATTATCACTGAGTGATCAATTGTGTCAAAAGCAGTGGTCAAATCTAATAAAACTAACACAGCAGAATTTCCAACATCAACAGTCATCAACAAATCATTAAAAACTTTTACAAGGGCTATCTCAGTTGAGTGGTGTTTCTTGAAACCAGACTGGTAGACTTCACTTCACCGTGTTCTTCTAGAAAGTTATTTAATTGATACAATCAAATTTTTAAGATGAGATACCGGTCTGAAGTTAGAGATGAGATACCTCCCTGAACATTGTAGTAAAATCTGCACAGGATGTTGATTCTAGGTGTAAACAGTTGTCATTATATTGTGAGCTTAGAATTATAAGATTCTATCTCCACTTTTGGTAGAAATTGAGTTTTTTACATAATCTGATCCATTAGGTGTTTATTAATGCCTGTGTGGTGTTATTTTTGTAAAAAAAATATTTTGTTAGTAGTTATTAATAAAATAAAAACAGTTCTGCCAGCTGGGATGTAAAAACTTTCATGCTCAATATCTCAGAACTACCCTAAACGGAGAAAGAACCTTATAATTCTAAGCTCACGATATTTCAAATTGACCATTCACCACTTTCATTTCATTCCTCTATTGAAAATAAACATTGCATTGGTATGTTTTAATACTACTAATATTTCATGATCAGGGGGCTGCCAGCTTGGAATCACTGCCAAAGGTGAGCGTTTGAAGCACTGGTATGAATGCCTAAAGAACAAAGACAAGAAGATTGAGCGTTGGCATACTCTTCATAACGAGAATCACATCTCAAGTGATTAGGCTCTTTAAGCTTTGTGCATGCCTTTGACAGTTTCACTTCCTTAAGTTGTACTTGGCCCATTTGCCAACTCCATTCCCCTCCACTAATGCATATTTTGGGCTGTACCGATCTTGTTCTTGTCCGGCTGACACACAATATGCTTTCAAAGAACAAAATGTGATGTCTGGAGCTCTACTGTTCACTGTGACTTACATACAAATGACCATCGGTTAGCATTGAAAAGTAAAAGAACTGCACTGTTATGTCATGTCATGTTCTCTTATCTGGCCAAAGTAGCATTGTGTTTTTTTTTAGTTAAAGTTTAAGAACAACTGTAAAAACTCCAAATATTTACCTTGTTGTGGGAATGCGTTAATATCATGTCTCTTAGCAACCTCTTATTAAAAAGAATTATTAAAGTCTTTCACCTTAAAAAAAAGGCAGATACAGAATATATAAGCCCTATTTTAACTAGTTTTACCCAGTCTATGAATGTTTACAGGCCATTTAGAATGTCAGGTAAAATATAAAATGTACACTTTAACAAAACTAACACTTTATTGACTTATTTAAACACCTTCAACTTCAAATTTAAATAATTATTTCAAACAAATAGGCAAACAGCATGTAGGGATGTTTACACAGCACAGATAAGACTTAATCCAAAGAATGTTTAAGAATTTTAAACCATTACAAATCATTTTATGTGATCTGTTTGACAAGGATACATTTAATATGACTTAGATTAGATAATCTTCTAATGAATACAATTTTGTAACACATTGCTTGGTTTGCCTGGTTTATAACAACACTTCTATGTAAGCACACTATTCCACAAAACCATTTCAAACATGCATCTTATTTGTGGTCTATAATGTGCTGAAAATACAAATGCCCTTGTGTGAAGACAACAACTTCCATGGACAAATGAAATAATTTCATAAAAGAATAGACTGTCTAATGGCTGTGAAGCAAGCCAATATTACTTTAATTAGTCACCTGCAGCCTGTTTATCATGACTGCAGTCCAATCACAGGATTACATCAGGAAAGCACATTTACAATGGAAGAACCTCAACATTTTCATTCTTTGCTATTATAAGCAGCTCTAATGCACGAGAGTGTTTGTGATCATTGTGAATACAATTTGTTTTCTTTGTATAATTTACTCCCTGTAGATAAATGTACTGTTTACCAACAAACACTTCACAGCGACACTTCCGGGCTGTTCAGGATCCCAGAAACAGAGCTGTTGTGCTTCAATTTGAGCTTCAAAATCTAAATTGAAGAACTAAAACATGTTTCCAAAAGATTTTTGGAGCTTGAAGTTTCTCATCAGGATAGCTGGTTCAAGGCAAACTCTGGAATTTACACAAATTATGACAATTCACTGATCCTGGACAAAACCTCTGCTGTAGTATGACCAATTTGCCCCACTGCTCCTATTAGATTTGCATTTCACCAAGGCATCACACAAACAGCTGATTTTACAGTTTAAACCATAGTTGTATAAGACGTTTGGTCCTAAATCACCAAAGGACCCTCAGTGATCTAACAGGACCTGGTCTCGGCACTACTGTGGCACATATTGGGTTTTTATGAAAAGATATGAGAATGAAAACTTTGAAAAATGCGAATGTTGTAGTTGTTTTTTGTTATGGTCGAAGTAACTGTACAATCAAAAACAGTGTTTATTAATCCTAATAAATAACAAATATTATTATTTATGTGATCAAATATGTGTATTAAAAAAAAAAAAAAAAAAAGGGGTGGGTGATATGACCAAAATCTTATATCAGGAGTAATTTTATTTCACAATAACAATATATATCACAATATTTTTATTGTGTTTTTATATCATCAAACATTTAAAAAACCATAGGAATTTCATAATTCTTGTCACCAATTTAAAAAATAAATAAATAAAAAACGAGCACTAGCCTACGTAAAAAATATACATTTATTTGTGTTGAAGTGAGACAAAAGTGATTTAGTCAAGAGCATTGAGAAATTTTCTCTCTTTTTTTTTTTTTTTTACATTAATGACATTACTGGCAGCAGGTTTATTAGGCTGCTGTCACTTTAAGACCGAATGCACTGATCCAATATACTGTTACACATGAGTTTTTTTCTCAACTGTTTACATTCACTTAAGACATAAATGACTGTGTTTATGAGGATACTGGCAAAGACTGGGATTTTGACATAAGTGTGTGTATTTAATTGTTGAAGCCTAATTAGGCGGCAAAAATAACTCAGCACCTGTGCTCTCTATGACCAGTGGCTTCATGTTTACACAACAACGATGTATTAAAAACAGAAAAAAAAATTCTTTGTACAGATGACGATGTTGTCCAAACGATCTCCACTCACACTGATCAGCGAAAATGACTAAAATGGCTGTATTATGCATGCCAGGCCAGTAGTTGGCGATGTAAATCTATAGACTGAACACGTAATACGCATGTGCATGCCGTCACCATTTTCACAGATTCATGTTTTTGTAGTTTAGACGTAGACGATAAGAGTATCATTTTCAAAAAAACGTGCACTTTGAAACCCGTTTTCAAAAGTTTGCTTTTCCAGCCCCTTAAAAACACTGTCTGAAAATGAAAGGCCATTTTTAGTTGAAAATGGAATGCTTAAAAACGCATGCAAATGATAAGCTTTTATGATGGCGCAGCACAGCAACATCGTATTAGTGCGTAACTGTGATAGTCCAAAAAATATGTCAACCAGTATGTCACCCACCCATAATGTCCACAACTTAAGCTCCAGAATGTTTTCAAATTTTCCAATGTGTATTTAAGCAATAAAGACGCATTGCTTATCTGATTTTACTTTTATGTAATGCCTTAGGCGTTTAGAACATCCTGTTAAACGTCCAACATATAAAATAATGAATAAAGTTAAAGCTATTTTTTGCGGAGAGAATACAGGAAAGGGACTGGGACATGATTTGAGCCAGACTCAAACCCGGGTCCCCATGAGCACGCCAGTTGTTTATATATGGGCCGCACCACCATCTGTGCCACAGCAACAACTATATAATGCCAAAACAGATCATTAGAACCGCAGCACTGCTCATGTCAATCAATATAAGCTGCTTGTGTGAAGAACCCAGAAGTGTGGTTGCCTGTTTGACATCACAGAAAATTTGAAAGGGTCATGTCATGTGGAATCAAGTTTTCCTTGATATTTTGATATATAAGAGGTTACTGTACTCCAAAAGCAAACATTTATTGTTACTACTTAGGAAAATCAGCACTTTATGAAATTAGGATAGGCTATTTAAGTATAACAGTGGTTGTTGATATTGAAGTCTCAAAGGATAAGCGTCCACAAAGTGGGGTGATTTGGTGGTAGGGTCAGAGACTGGTGAAAAATGCTTACTTATTAATAAATTTAGAGCAAGTATTATAAGTGAACCTCAATGATTATCATATATAAAAAAAATAAAAATAAAAATGTGACATGACCAACACAATCTCATGGCAATTTGTAACTATTTTACATTTTGTCGAATTGGTCGCAAATTTGTACAATCTCATTCGTATGTTTACACATGATCTCATTCGTATGATACATATCACACAAATTCATATGAAATTGCCACCTTGTAAAATAGTTGTATTTTCCTGTGAGATCGGGTTGAACGCGAACTCTAACCTTTTGTAGTCCAGATGAGTCAATTAGGTTTTCAAAATGAATGTGATCTTGCTGTATTTTTCATGACATCTTATTCACATACAGAGATATCTATGATTGTATCAATGACGTTTTCAAAAAAACAAACAAAATAGAGCACACCAGTCTAATACTTACAACCATATTTGCCAGTTTAGTTTGTGAATGATTATTGTATTAATTTCATCTTTCATTCATGATGCAATTGTGTATATATATATATATATATAGTGCATGTACTTGCACAGCAGGGAAGTGTTTTGCATGTAAAGATTTTACTTGGAGTTCAAAACACAGAGGCCAATAAAAGTCAGAATAAACTGCAGTCATTTGGTTACTTCATTTATGTGGACTTCTTTCATGTCTATACCTATGAATGAATGAATGAATAGAAAATTATTGGAATTTTTTATTTTATTTTATATCAGTCCCGTTTGGAGTCACTGTGGTAAGAATAAGTTTGTGAAAATCTTATTTTGAGTGCAGAAAATGTGGTTTAATCTCAGTTTAACGCACAAATATAGACACAATCTGACTAATAACAAAAATAATTGTACTTTTCTCATTTATTTGATTATAAATAAAGAAAGTGAGAAAACATGAATTTAATAACAACCAAGCCTCCAAATGTTTTCTGTAGCTGCTTTTAAGACTTTTAACCAAATTTGGACCATTAAACCTCACCACAAATCTGTTTCAGTTTATCAGTAATTCTTGTCACAGCATCTGAATTGGCTTAAAGCCGAAACTCAGGAAAACATACTATTGAGAAAACCAGCACATATGGTTTTGTTTCTAAGCAATTCATCTCAAATATTTGCTTAAGAAAAGGCAGCATAAATATTGACATACTGACGTCTAATTGCGTTGGTAAATATTTTAGGGCTGACAATTCATTGTCAGTTTTACAATACTATGAGTCCACCCATATCTGGAACATTCATATCAAACATGCCTCGCTATTATATGATTTTTCTGAAGAAAATGTAGAGAATTCATTTTAATTCCAAATTTACATAAATTGTGTTCTGCTACTCTTTATGTGTTTATGTATTTAAATGTCACTAATCAAAATAAAATATACAATTTTAATTATTATAAATTAATTTATAAAATATAGATATTTAACCATGTTGTCAATCTTTTTATCTTTACATTCAGGCTTATTGGTTTATTTATCAGGTCATACAAACTGTAAAATACAAATATATATTTGTAACGATAATGACATTGTTTCTCTAAACACAATGTTTCTTTACAAATGAACAATCAGCAGATTATGGTCTAAACTAGTAAGTGGGGGAGACTGTGTATTTTAGTAATTTACTTTATTTTAGTCAAATATTTCAAAAGCAGTTTTCTGCAGTTTGAGACTTCTTATTATTTTGTGGTTATTTTTAATTCACAAAATTAAACACCATCCTCAAATCAACAAGATAGTATTTTGAAGTAATTACTATGAAAAATTATGCATAGTAAACAATCGAATTGTCAACCCAATCTATTTCTGCATTTATCTAGGCACTTCCTCAATGTGTGAGAAAGATGCTAATAATAATTGCTCTGGAGGGTATTTCATTTGCCTTTTTTTATGTGACAAAAAAAAAAAAAAAACTAATTCTAATATAAATGGGAGGGAGGGAGCGAAACTCAGCTGGGGAAGCCTTCTGAGTGCATTTATCTCACCTCTCAAACCAGAAGAGGCTGGCCAGTGGTAGACCTTTTGTAGAGTGTGTATATTTTCTGCACATTTTAATTACTCAGGTAGATCTCTGCCTCTTTGACAATGTATCCATTTTATTGTTATGCTTTAACTCTATCAAGTCTACTGTATTATATTTGATAGACAAATTTAAGGCCTTTAAATTATCAACACGATCTTAACATGATCAAAACTTTGCTTGAAAAACCTGTTGCACACAATCTACAACATACCTTCTGTCTTCTGATTGATAGTTTATACTTTTAGAGAGTAAAAGACCTTAATTGTAAAAATGTCCACATTCAGCTTGTGATTCACGTGTCTTTTTGCTGTGAAATCTTTACTTGGTTAAGACATAAGAATAACTTTTATATTGTTTGTAATATTTCATGATGAACACTTTACAACTTTACATTACTTGAGATTTACTTGATTATGCATACATATTGTTTTTTATAAAAACCATGTTAAAATAAAAGTATCAAATATGACCCATCAGGCTTTTGAGGAAGTTGATTCATTGTATTGCATTGCATTATATGTACAGAGCTTTGATCATAAAACGAAGCATTTAAATATAATGTTAGAAAGATCTCGCTGATTTACATTAAGCTATCAGAACTTCATCTTACTTTTGGCCATATAAATATCAGCATCTGCACTAAATTGCATATTTTTGCTCAGTTTGGACCTCTAAATAATACTGAAGCAAGTTTTACAGCAATTACAGCCTCAAGTTTTTATGGTATGCACTGTAAAAAATGATCGTGATTTTAACGGTAAAAGACTGTAAAAATGCTACAGTGAAAAACTGTTAAATGGTTAACAGAAAGTTTCCGTACTATATACGGTAAATAACTGTGATAGATCTAATAGTACATTTTACTGTAAAATACCGTTAAATTTACAGTTTTTGAAAGTGAAAAAGAACAACTCATTGTTTAATTTACAGTGAAAAACCGTAAATTGACATTCCCACAATTCCCTGCGTGACACTTCACATTTGATGTGTTTTTGTTGAAATAACTATGTTTCTTCATAGTTTTTTTTTTGTTTTTTTCTAATCAGTTATGTACATTAGGGTTTTATGTTACATTTAATGTTGTTAAATGAATGTTTATTGCATTTTTTAAATTTCATGTGTGTTACCATGATGGTGTTTAATGTTTGTGCGAATGACACTGTGCAGCTTCAATATATAAGTATTAACTTTATAGTGGTAAAGCTGCTTGTGATGAGCTTTGATTTATCATGTGACTCTCATCACTATTGTGATTGTTGGTTGTCAGTGTATTACAATGGTACAAAACAGATATTAATACTTCAATTCACCTTTATGGCCATGTCAATATTGCTGAAATCCATTGTTAAATATACCAGTTTAAAATGTAAAAATTACATGCTGCTCTGTAAAGGTGATTACAGTTTTAATGTATTTTTTACAGAATTGTTTGGCAACCAAAGTTGCCAGCATTATTCCGTAAAAAATACGGAATTTTTTTTACAGTGTGGTTTATGGTATGGTAGTTACTCAGGGTTACAGGATTAGTTTCGAGTTGACAAAACCAAACCAATCCAACCAGGCTTTGTTGGTAGTACCATGATGCTGATCATCAACTTTCTCTATCAACTCAGGCTTTGATCCTGAGTTTAGGTGTGATGACATCAGTAGCGAACAGCCAATCACACGCTGAGAAAGAGTGAAACTAACTGCGATTCATTTCTCGCGAGAGAAGCAATGCAATTCACTTCTCTCTTCTGCAGAATATTATGAGATTGAAAATTTTTAAACAATTCACAATATTAATACAATTTAATATTTAAACAAATTTACACAGTGAGAAGAAAGCGTAAGTTACTATGGCGATGAACACTGCTAAAAGACACTTTCATGGTGCCTAAAACCCAGGGTTGGCGCAAACTAAACTGAAACATACCTGGCTAGCCACCTAAACCGGCTTCATGGTATAGGCCCCTGGACTCTCTGAGCCAGGCTTTCATTATCTCTGTATTTTGCTGCATTCAGCTTTCCCTCCACCCTAATATGACCATTACCCAGTTCCTGCCACTGAAAAACACCTCCACCTATTCTTTCGTCATAGTTTATGCTGCCACGAAAAAATGTTTAGCCGTCGTGACTCTTAGATCAGAAGATCCGTTTATAGACAAATCAGTTTATTCAAACTACTGTATGTGTATAACATATACATGCTTGTAAGCTATGATTATTTTGCAGGTTTGTGTTTTATTTCCAAACTTTCACAATATTATGGCGGGCAGCTTTGATTTGGTGGATCAGTGTCACTCAAATTGATGTGCTTAAATTTCAATCTGGTCATAATACAAATCTATTTTGTTTCTTCTAAAGGCTAAAAATATATCAGTCAAGTCACATGGATTAATTTCACACTTCCTTTTAGCTTTGTGAACTCTCATAAATCTTGTATTTCATTAAAAACAAAAAACTGCTGAAACATTCTCCAACATATCTTCTTCTGTGTTTGGCAGAAGAAAGAAAGCTATACAGGTTTGAAACCACGAGTGTACATACATAAATATAGAATTTAAATTTTTGGCCAAGCTATTCCTTTATGCATCCATTATGTTAGGTCACATTATAGGGGTAAATGTAAATTTTAGTCATTTACAAACTTCTAATGCTATTCTCATTGATCTAAATGGGTTGCTGTTGATAAGAAACACAATAGAAAATATAAGCAAAAGTGTTTAGTCAGGAGTATTATTGGCAATCTATCCTTTTTATTAATTGCAAGAATCTATGATTTGCAAGATTGTCACCTCAAAATGAGGTAAACGTGTCAAGTTAAAACACCTAAACATTTTAAAAGAGCTTAAATATCAAGAACACCTGAATTCTTTCAAGAGTCAAAACTTTCAAGTTTCAAATTCTAAAATTTTTACCTCCCATTAACATAAAATTCATAATTTTGGTTATATCACATTGTACTTCAACTACAATAAAATACTTTTTTCACAGTTGTAAATTATTATTGTTATTTGGGTATGTTTTAGAAGAAAATATTTCAGTTTTTCTTCTACAAAATTTCACATGCGTTATTGGACGTTTCTTTTTCTTCCTTGTTTTCACACTTTTGACATCTGCTAATTCCCCTTTAAGAGATTAATAAAATACTTTTCTACCATCATATCCTAAATGTGATCCTGGACCACAAAACCAGTCACATGGGTCAATTTTTTTAAATTGACATTTATACACTAATGGAAAGCTTATTTATTTAGCTTTCAGCTGATGTATGGTTTGTTAGGATATGACAATATTTGGCTGAGATACAACTATTTTAAAAATCTGAAATCTAAATATTGAGAAAATCGCCTTTAAAGTTTATGTTTGTGATTGTGCTGCATTCACTCACAAAAATAAAAGATTTATATATACAGTGGAAATTTACAAAATATCTTCATGGAACATAATCTTTATTAATATCCTAATGATTTTTGGCATAAAAGAAAAATCAATAATTTTGACCCATACTATGTATATTGTTGACTATTGCTACAAATATACCCATGCGACTTGTGACTGGTTTTGTGATCCAGGGTCACAATTATGTACATTTTTTATATAAACAACATAACAAATCTACTTTGTTTGAAACTGTTTGATTTCAATTTAAATGCAATAAAGCACAAGAACTTGTAATGTTTTCTTTAAAATGTTATTATTATACATTTCATACATTCTTTTATTCTATGGATTATTGACATTTTGACACATAACCATGTTCAGCCCCTCCTAGACCTTCACACAAAAGCGGGTGGTATAAAATGGAAAACACAAGCAGTTTCTCAAACATTCTCAAACACCTGTGGATGGATCCACAAATCCAGGGTAAGCATGGAGAGATGTACCAGAAGAGTGATATGGATGCTTCCATGGATAGCACTGTACACTGGACTAAGTGCCTCACAGACAGGTAAAAAAAAAAAATATATATATATATATTTTATACATGTTAAGTGAAGCAAATGAAAGTACAGATTCTCTTATGTGACCTTGATTTCTGTGAGACCTTTTTAAATTCCCTGCCCTTCTTTTCCAGTTTTTACTATTGTCTTCTTCTGACACCATAAGCCAGAGATACAATTCATATTTAAGCAATCCTTAAGAAAGGCATTAGTATTTCTATGACAAAGTTAGAAGGCATTGTGGTACATAATCTTAGTTTGACATTGATCAATGATGTCAGTGTGAGATAATTCATCAAATGACCACAATATATGGTCTCAAATTATAAAAAAGGTTATTAATTATATTATTATTCATTAATTATTTACTCTTACTTTTTTATTTTATTTCTATAATAAGGTGTTTAAAAATAAAATACAAATGCATTTTATATTTACTGGTAGGAATTTGTACTGTATTTTTTTTTTTCAAAGTTACAATTAAAACAAAGAGTTTTGGAGTATGTTTTACTAGAAAATGCTTTTTCAATTTTTCTACTTTGAAATGTCACATTTAATTCAATGCGTTACTAAATTATTGGTAATTATTTGTGAAATTTAGTAGCAATTTTGAGTTATATATATGTATACAGGTGAAACTCAAAAAATTTGAATATCGTGCAAAAGTTATAATTTTGATTATTATATATTTTGATATTATATGTATATTAGGGGTGAAAAAAATTTTTATTTCAAAATTTAAATTCTGTCATTAATTACTCACCATCACGTCATTCAAAACCCATAAGGCCTTTGTTCATCTTCGGAACATAAATGATGATCTTTTTGATGAAATCTGAGAGCTTTCTGTCCCTCCATTGACAGCTACACAATTACCACTTTAACGCTTTAAAAAGGTGGTTTAGTCCAAATTTTCTGAAGAGACACGATTGAATTTAGGCTTTTATTCACATATAAACACTCATCAACATCCACATCAGTTGTGGTGAATGGAATGGTCGCTTGACGTGTGAGAACCAATGAGGTTCATTCTCATGTTACGCAGCACGTTTGAGCTTCTGCAAGAGGTTTGTTATCGCGTGTCAAGCAGGTTCGGTTGAGCTTCTGTTTATGTTGGCTGATCAATGTTTATATGTGAATAAAAGCCTAAATTAAATTTGTTCAACATATAACGCGATTGAATCTCTTTGGAAAATGTTGACTAAACCGCTCATTCCATATGGATTAGTTTTACAACTTTTTTATGTGTCAAAATGGAGTGACAGTAAGCTCTCAGATTTCATCAAATATTTTTTAATTTGTGTTCCAAAGATAAGCAGAAGTCTTACGGGTTTGGAATAGTGTTGTCAAAAGTACCGACTTCAGTATCATGTCGGTAGAAATTAAAAAAATGTGAGATACCAGCATTTCCCTCTAGCTGTTGATTGGATTCTTAAACACCTCTGATTGGCCATGGTGTTCACATGCTCAACATATAGCCTATGTCTCTGATTGGCCATGGTGTTCACATGCTCAATGTATTTGTCTGTAATTGGCTATAATCAATAATCAACACTTCAAAAACATGTTGTCTTTACGAGCGCTTACACAGATACACACGGGAGAGTTTGAAAGCAGCCATCTATCAGCGGACCCGCTTACAGTGGATATATTATAGATCCGTTCATAGATGCCTGCTTTCAAATGCTCCCGTGTGTATCTGTGTAAGCGCTCGGTGAAGATGTTTTTTTAAGCGTTGATTATTGATTGTAGCCAATCACAGACATATATGTAGCGGGTGTGAACACAATGGACAATCAGAGACATATATGTGACTTATTATGACAGAATTGTAATTTTTGGGTGAACTATCCCTTTAATAACGTGATGTTGACAGAACAAAGAACTGTGCAGCACCTGGTTGCACCAGCACCACCTAGTTTTGACGTAAATGGGGACTAAGTTACAACTTACGCACTAAAAAATATATTTTTGCATTGCACCATTAAACTTAGTTGAAGCGTAACTCTACGTAATGTTAATGCTGACATTGAGACTCGCTTACATTTTACGAGAGAAAACATTATGTCAATAGATTCCTTTGTTAGCAGCTCTTCAACACGAATGTATTAGTGTGTATTTATTGATCCTTAGTAATTTCGTTTCAAATACAGTTTCTAAAACGTTATTTGCATATAAAAAAACTTGTTAATCATGTTATTCATGATTAAGTATCGTATTTAAGGGAAACTTATTTTTACGGTTAGTTACGTGAGGCAAAAAAAGTTAGAAGTTACTTGCATTACTTAATGAAAAGCTTATGACCTACCCAGCAAACACAGTTGGCACAACGTACCCAACCTTCTAACAACGTTTTAACAACATGGCCAAAAGGTTGCTATAACTACGTTTTTTGGTGAAGGTTGTCAGGTTGTTACAGCGTTGTCACAATGTTGACATTGAACCACGGTTCAGGGCCATGCGTAAGGGTGTCTGGACAACCACTGGACGACATATGTACTCGTCGCTGCCCTGAAGCGCGAAAATCAGCCTTTTAAATTTCAACCGACCGTTGGACCGTCTCATTCTTCATTGAGCAAGGATACTTGAGTATTGCATTTAATTGACCTCAGATAAATAAGATACGTAATTATTCAAACACAACAACTTCCTTGTCTAATGTAACATGTATTTGTTCAGTCTAGTTCCTGGAGGGCCACAACCCTGAAGAGTTTAGCCTCAACCCCAATTAAACACACCTGATCCAGCTAATCAAGGTCTTCAGGATTACTAGAAACTGTTTTTGGAGCTGGTTGGAGCAAAACTCTGCAGCACAGTGGCCCTCCAGGACTGGAGTTTGACACATGTGGTCTAACTGAAGGGACAGAATAACGTTAGTTATTCTGATAATTCATGGAGTTTGCGATCTTGTGTAAATTACAGTACCAGTGTAGGCCTATGCTAACGTTAGCTATATTTCTTTTAGTATCCGTTGATTCTTAGCATATAGGAAAAGAACATCTTTGGTTTGGTATGAGAAATATTTTAACTTTATGTCAAAAGTTATAAGCCATAATGGTGCCAAAATTACTTTAAAGATGACTACCTAATTGACATTTCAGTACTTCTTGAACAGACAGCGACATAATCGTATTAATTAAAGTTTTGTCCTTTTTTTGAAAATGCACAGAGAAATTTTTTTTTTTGTAACCACTCGCACACCTGTTTTTTTTTTTTTTTTTTTTTTTGTCTGCTATTTATGCTATCATGTCTGCTCATGCTAGTACTCCCTGTATAGTCCTGTCATGTGAAGCTCCGGTTTGCTTTGTTCTCTGCATTTAGTTTATCTGTGCCCGTTCATTAGCCTAAATGTTCTGATCTGCCTTTTCTTTTTATGTTTTATTTAATGATGTTTTATTAACAAAGTTCGGGAGGAGCACTTTCAGCTAATTAACACGAGTGGAGAGCACTCAGCAATCAATGATACGAGGTACATATAGACCCAGCAATCTCACCTCAAATCCATTGATAGTTTAGCAGCATCCCTCCACCACCCCTTCTCCACACTTCTTCTGGTCCTAACCACTTACATGGGGGGAGTACTCTGGGTCCGGGCCAAACTCCGAGCTCGGAGCCCTCCCCCCGGACAGCACGCCAATTACGCATTAAACCTTGTCCACCTGGGTACACACCAAAAGATTTTTTACATCTTATAAGATTTTCAAAATGTGATAGACCACAAACATGAGGACAAAAAATCCTAGATTGAACCGGTTTGCTCCTATAGTGTGTGGTCTGTGGTGTGCCATGATGTGACTTATGCTGGGTACACACCACAAGATTTTTTACATCTTATAAGATTTTCAAAATGTGCAAACATGAGGACAAAAAATCCTAGATTGAACCGGTTTGCTCCTATAGTGTGTGGTGTGCCATGATGTGACAAAGACAGCACACCACACACTAACAGATTTTCAACCTGAGTCTTGACTGTGAACACAGGAAATCTCGCGAGACTTCAGAATACGTATGGTGGACAATATGCAGGAAGAAATTGCGATGATAGTGTTTGGAATAATTTTCACAGAAACTTTACAGGGGAAAAAAAGAAAAGGATTTAGGTAAAGTTGTGGAGACGGCGGGAATTTAGTGAACTTCTCAGATAAAGTTTGTGGTAATGCACACACACTGGCCCTGTCTCTCTCAACCATGGTTTCACTATACAAATAAAAAAAATGGATATTGTAGATAAACCATGATAACCACAAATTAACCATAATTTTTGCTAAGAAAAATTCTAACTATAGTATTTATTTGTTTATACAAATGTTCAATACGCCTATAATAAAACCATGGTTAATTCTCTCTCTCTCTCTCTCTCTCTCTCTCTCTCTCTCTCTCTCCCTCTCTCTCTCTCACACACACAACTGCGTTTGTTATGCTTCCGTCTTCCATCATCTCGCTTTCTATTGGATATTGTTTCGTTTCACGTGATAATCTCCAGAGCGTGCGCGCGTTTGTCCTCGGGGTTCCCCCCCACACATCAGGATTTCTGATCGTAAATATTCAGCATGTTGAATATTTACCATTCGCGATCGGGGCAGCTCCGATGTTCTTCCGAGCAGGTTCGGACACTCTTAACACACCTCACACCACAGGAACATCTGATAAGATAATCTTTAGAACCATCAAGATAATCGGGATACCTATAGGATTGTCGCAAGGGGGGAAATCGGCCCAAAATCAGCCCGATTATCTTTAGGTGTGTACCCAGATTATATGTAAGTGTGAACAAATTTGTGTATTCGTATATTTCATTTTTTTCTTTTTTCCCCACAAATGTATGACTTTTGGAAGTGCAATTTGATGCAGTTTTAATAAAGTTTAATTAGTTAACCTTCTTTTACTCTTCAAAGTGTACTGGTGCAGGTGTTGATTTGAATTAATTTAGGCTACTGTTAGGCCCATAAATAATAATAAGGAAAAACATAATATCTAACATCTGACTAATTAAAAATGAACCACAAAACATAACATTCTAAATGGGGGATATCTATATCTAGCATAAAAAAATAAATGGTTAGAACGTTGTCTCGCAGTTGTTGAATATCGCGCAACAACGTTACTACGTAACAGCCCTGCCATTTCTTACAATTCTACATTGTTACAATGTTGCGAGCACGTTACACGTAGACAGCGACGTTGCCATAGCAGAAATGCAATGTGCCACAGATGTTGTCACAACATAAATGTGTTTGCTGGGTAGCTACATTCTGCCTTAAAGGCAGGGTAGGCAGGTTTTTTCTAAAAAACATTTTCCCAAATTTGTTTAAACTGTCTTTACCAATATGTAATTAAAATGTTAGTACTCTGAAAAAGAAGTATAAAAATCGAGTGTCTGTAGTCCTCTCAGGGCTGCAATAAACACAGCTACTTATTTCCATTCACTCCCAACCCCTCCCGTATGGGCTCCTTCCAAAGCCACGCCCCCAAAACACATGAACGCGTGATGCCAACTGCGCTCAGCTGGAGGACGAGTTTACCAGCGCAGAGCGGAGAGGAGCGCAGTGCATGTAGTGAAATCATGTCAGAATCACATTTAATAAAATACCTAACTTTATCATTATGAATATAAACAGCTAACATGGCTGTTAGTATTCACTATCAAGCCAGCATATTGATACTGGTAAAGTTGAAAATATATTGAGTTTGATTCAGTAACGAGCTAGTAACATAAGGCAAAGCTAAAAACAGGTTGCATTGATACACGTTTTCCAGTTACCATCAGTTACACTGTGATGAAGGTGAATTTCGTGTAAGATTCATAACATGTACGGTGTTTTGCATGTAGAGCTTCCACGATGAAAGCTTTGTTGGCTCTGATGAGGATTACACTCGGGAGACAAGTACTGCATCGTTGGCTCAACGATAGGTCCGGGTCGAATACTGTCTTCCTTCTTTGCCTCGTTTGCCTTCGCTGACAGTAAATGCAGGTACTGGGAATTTTGACTGCTCTTTCTCTGCCATAATTGCGATTCTTTCCGAGCTTCTGTGCCTCTTCCCCTCCCCGAGTCAAACGGGTGCGAGCGTGTGGGCAGCTCCTGTAGCAGCAGGGGTGGTAGCCATGGTAGCGAGGGAGAGTGACAAGCCAATCATTTAATTCGTTCCTAATGGAAATAAGTAGCTGTGTTATTATTGCAGCCCTGAGAGGACTACAGACATTCGATTTTTCTACTCTGTTTCAGAGTACTTACATTTTAATTATGTATTGGTATGTATTGTATTGGTAAAAACATTTTAAACAAATTTGGGAAAAAGTTTTTTAGAAAAAACCTGCCTACCCTGCCTTTAAGAACAAATGATGCAACTGAATAAAGTACAGCGTTATTTACAAACTAGCTAGTAGTTACTAAGCCTTTTCTTGACATTCCAATTTAAAGGGCCCCTTATGGATTCTTGAAAATGACCTTTCATGAAGTGTGTAACATAGCTCTAAGTGAATGAAAACATCCTGCAAAGTTTTAAATCTGAAAGTGCACTGTATATAAAGTTATTGTCTTTTAAAAGTAAGAGTCGACTCTGAGTCAATGAAATGAATCGTTTTTCAAACGAGTCATAAGCAGTTTCATGTGACGTCAAAACGTGGAAATTGGATGCGGAAACCGGGCTTGAGTAAAATAATAATAATGTGGTTAAAGGTGTGTTTAATTTAAATGAAGTTTTATGTAACAAAGTTCAGGAGGAGCAAGTTCAGGTAATCAACCAATCAGCACAAGAGGAAGCCGGTATAAATAGAGCCTTCCACCACCTCATCACCTCACTCTCGGCTGGTTTCTATCCCAGTAAAGGGGGGAGTACTCTGGGTTTGGGCTCAGAGCCCTGTCCCGGACAGCACGCCAAATACGCATTAATTACTACATCTGATTTCATGTACTTGTGAACTGGTGAAACTACTTTATTAAATAGCTCCACTAACAGTAGCTGCTGTTCCGTTTTCATACTGCTTGCTGCTCTCCATCTACTCTGTTCAGAACTTTTTCCTCTCCTCATTAAAGCTCCAGTTTGGTTGATATCACAAAAAAGCAAAAGACATAGCCAAACTGTACCGGGGGAACAAATGTAAAGAATATTAAGTAGCTTTACCAATATAGCAGGACATGTAATTTATTATAAATACAATAGTTCAAAATAAATGATTTAGATATTAGCCTATAAATTGATTGGATGAAGTAAAACAATAACATGAGGTTGAACAATAATATTTAAACAAAACGTCAATTAAAGTTTAAATACACCTATAAGGTATATTCAACAACACCAATCAATTGGGGCAGATTTTCTTGGAGGGGGGCTTCAATGACAATAAAAAATAAAAAATAAAAATAAAAGTTAAAAATGTAATTGTGAGATTCCAAAAGATTCCCAACCCTAATATACATAAACATATTAACACAGGAATGGTTATTCAATGTAACTAAAATAAATGTGTCATCCCACCTCTTAGACAAACAAGTCTGTAGCACATGGGGTAACTACCACTTCAAGAAATTTGATGGAGACATTTTCCACCTACCGTCCACTTGTAATTATGTCATGTGTGCAATGTGTGGGAGCACCTATGAGGATTTCAACATTCAGATGAGACGAAAAGTGGTAAATGACCAACCAACTATCACTAACATCACAATGAAGTTGAACAGCACCGTAGTGGAGCTCACCAAAAACTCTGTCAGGATAGATGGATCACTGTAAGTAAAAGTATTTATGAGGGTGAAAGTTAGAGCAACTTTTTTGAAAGGCTGTGGTTCATTGTATGTTTTGTGTTAGGATGACTCTACCCTTTAGCCACTCTGGTGTTCTTGTTGATAAGCGTTCCTCTTACATCAAAGTCACTGCTAAGCTTGGACTAGTGGCCAAATGGAATGAGGATGATTATTTCACAGTGAGTAGAATATCAATATGCAAAAGTCTAGAGGTTTAGCAAGAAATAAGCTGTAATTGCTTTTTTTTCAGGTTGAACTGGACACGATGTACCAAAATAAGACCTGTGGTTTGTGTGGAGACTTCAATGGCATCCAGATACACAATGAGTTCATAAAATATGGTAACTAATAAATGCATACTCCTTATTTAGTTATGTATATATATATATATATATATAAACATATACTGTATATATAGTTATACTCAAAACTTTCAGCTGTTTGCAAAGAACAAATCAAACAAAAGTAATTGAAATAGCTCAACAAGTTTTAAGTGGTTTCATCAAATTCAACTGTAAATGACTTCTGCAGTCTCACAATTATTCATCCCCTTCATGGCAAGCACCTTTAGTACTTAGAAGAACACTCTTTTGCTGTTGACCTGCTGCAAACAAGACGCATAACCAGACACCAGCTTCTGGCAGCGCTTCTGAGGTATCTTAGCCCATTCCTCATGAGCAATGGCCTCCAGTTCAGTTATATTCTTGGGTTTGCATGCTGCAACCACCTTCTTCAAATCCCACCAGAGATTTTCTATGGGGTTTAAGTCCAGGTGATGGCCACTGTAGAATCTTCGAGGACTTGTCTTCTGCAAACAAGCCTTGGTGAAATTTGAAGTATGCTTAATCATTGTCCTGTTGCAAGGTTCAATGACTCCCATGCTTCAGCCTCCGTACTGATGGCATGATGTTTTTTCCTAGTATTTTCTAATACTTCAATTAATCCATCTTGCCTTCCACATGCTTCAGGTTTCCAGTGCCAGAGGATGTAAAGCAACCCCAGAGCATCATCAAGCCACCACGACCATGCCTAAATGTAGACTGAGTGTACTTTTCAGCATATGCTTCATTCTTCTTCCAGACATACAGCTGATCCATTTTATGAACCCATCATTTTGCAATCATTTTGTATCCTATCCCTTTTTGTGAAGGGCGATAATATCTTCTCTTAGCTTTTTGGGCCATTCTTTTGACTTATTTCTAACATGCAGTCAAACATAACACTCAACAAATCTATCCAGTTCAGATATTTCATGTGTTCTAGCGCTCACCTGGTGCAACTAATGAAGCCCTTGATTAGTTGCATCAGGTGTGCTTGAGACAACACCTGTTTTTCAGATTTTTATTTGTGCTATTGTGAGTGATTCTATTTAGGGAGTTGAATAATTTTGAGACTGCAGAAGTCATTAAAAATGGCATTTTCAGTTGAATTTGGGGAAAACACAAAACATTTGTTGTTTTTGTTCATTGCAAAAAGCTGAAAGTCTGTAAATGTTGCCAATAAACCTGATTTGCAATGGGGGTTAAATAATTTTGATTACAACTGTGTGTGTGTATATATATATATATATATATATATATATACACTGAACAAAATTATAAATGCAACACTTTTGATTTTGCCCTCATTTTTCATGAGCTGAACTCAAAGATCTAAGACTTTTTCTATGTACACAAAAGGCCTATTTCTCTCAAATATTGTTCACAAATCTGTCTAAATCTGTTAGTGAGCACTTCTCCTTTGCCGAGATTATCCATCCACCTCACAGGTGTGGCATATCAAGATGTTGACAGCATGATTATTGAACAGGTGTGCTTTAGCCTTGCCACAATAAAAGGCCACTCTAAAATGTGCAGTTTTACTGTATTGGGGGGTGGAGGGTCCGAAAACCAGTTAATATCTAGTGTGACCACCTTTTGCCTCACGCAGTTCCATACCTGTCAAGTATCCCGTTTTGGCCGGGAAAGTCACGTATTTTACCCTTCTTTCCCACCGTCCTCCCTTATTAGTATTTTCCCGTAAATCTCCCGTATTTTAACCTGCGTTATTAAAAAATAATAATACCCTGGGCGGAGTAAAAAAAAAAACATTCCCAATCTGAGCTCTGTCACTAGCCTCGCGATAACTGCCACCTGCAGTAGCCTACTACAGACTGTAGGTGGCAGTTGTCGCGAGGTTAGCGTGTGAGGTCAGATGATGAGAGACAACGAGACAACGCGCGGGGGGGGGGGGGGGGGAACAGACGGATGATGGACGCTACGATAGATAGGAATAGGAAGGCACTCCTGCCAAAAAACAAAACCCTCTTGTATTTTGCACTGTACTGTACTTGTACTGTTTGCGCACTACTCTCATGTAAAATTAACCACTCTGGCCCAGCCCACAAATACATACCTTCCAAAACAGTCTTAAATAATGCAAAGTCTGCAATAAATTAGTACAATAACTCACTAAAAGAGTAAAGAAAAGTTATGTCAAATGAAAAGAAAAACTGCAAAAAGAAAAGCAATATGAAATGAAAAGAATGTGTGGAACGAAAATAAAATGTAAATAAAGACAAGCAATGTTAAATGAACAGAAAATATGCAAATAAGACTAAATAAATGCTCTTCATATATAGGCCTACCCTTTTGTGATTTAATTTAGGCTATAACACTGTCTTAAAATGTAAGGGATATGGGAACATTTTCATTTAACTGTGAACTATTCCTTTGCTTTGGCTGAAAAGTTTACATCAATTTAATTAAGATCATTAATTTTTATTTTTTGATTGTGTGACCCTTTACATGTGGTAAAATTAATGGGGTGGTGGGACTGCTCGCGGTGGGCGCCGGAATATTTCCCTTATTTTCAAATCCAAAACTTGACAGGTATGCGCAGTGCATATTTCCTTCGCATAGAGTTGATCAGGTTGTTGATTTTTTTTGGTGGTGGTGTTTTTTTCTTCTTCAATAAATCAATGCTATTTTTCACCCTTTACGTCTTTCTGTCTGTTTTACAAATATTTAGCCAATGAAAGTTCTTAAGAGCTTGTGTAAATCTTGTTCGATCTTCAAATTGTCTGTAAACCTGATAACTCCGCCCCCTCTATCGTGACTGAATGAACTGAAGCTCTGCAGCAGCCGCACAGCAGACAGCAACTGAACGCAGTTTTGCAATGGTAAACAAATATCTTCTTGTTTGAATAAGTACTAAACACTATGTCTATAAATTATCATATTTTATTTATTTGATGTCTGACTGAGATATGTGGGACCTGAGAGAGAGCTCTAGCATTTGCCATTTCGTCTATTTAAATGGAGAAAAATGTATCATAACTCCGGCAAACTATGGAGTGCCGCAGGGATCTGTGTTAGGCCCTCTATTATTCTCAATATATATGCTGCCACTTGGTAATATTATAAGGAAACATGGAATTAGTTTACATTGTTATGCTGATGACACTCAAATATATATTTCATCACGGCCAGATGAATACGCTAAATTATCCAAATTGACAGATTGTGTTAAAGATATAAAAGATTGGATGACGCGTAATTTTCTTTTATTAAATCCAGACAAGACAGAGGTAATACTTATCGGTTCTAAAAACCGTCCACAAAACCTCTCACAGCACAACTTTAACATAGTAGGATGCCCTGTTACTTTATCCGCTACAGTAAAAGACATGGGTGTTATATTAGACTGCAACCTTTTGAAAAGCATATTTCATATGTTACAAAAACAGCCTTTTTCCACCTTAGAAACATTGCTAAGCTACGTACAGTAATATGCTATCAGTCTCTGATGCAGAAAAGTTAGTTCATGCATTCATGACCTCGAGACTAGATTACTGTAATGCTTTATTAGCTGGTTGTCCTGCATCTTCAATAAACAAGCTACAGTTAGTCCAAAATGCAGCCGCTAGATCAAGAAAATATGATCATATAACACCGATTTTATCATCACTTCATTGGTTACCTATAAAGTTCCGTATTAATTACAATGTATTGTTTCTGACTTATAAAGCTCTAAATGGTTTAGCTCCAGTCTATTTAACGGATCTTCTATCGCCCTATAATCCATCGCGCTCTTTAAGATCACTAAATTCGAGGCTTCTGGTCATACCTAGGATATCCAGATCCACCAAAGGAGGGAGAGCATTTTCACATTTAGCTCCGAAGCTCTGGAATAGCCTTCCTGATATTGTTCGTTGCTCAGACTCGCTCTCCCAGTTTAAAACTAGACTAAAGACGCATCTATTCAGCCAGGCATTCATATACATTTTTTATCTTACAGTTACTGTAAATCCGGCCTCTAGTTCATAAACGCCAGAGGAGAACTGGCCCCCGACTGAGCCTGGGTTCTCCCAAGGTTTTTTTTTTCTCCATTGGGTCACCTGATTGAGTTTTAGGACACCATTAGGTCACTTGATGGAGTTTTTCGGTTCCTTGCCACTGTTGCCTTTGGCTTGCTCAGTTGGGGATATTCAAATTAAATAACCAATCATTAATACCATTGATCAGCCCTACCAAACGTGGATGTCTTTTTTCCAGTAATAAACAAACATTGTTATGTTGTTTTGATTCATACTGTGAAGCTGCTTTGATACAATCTGCATTGTGAAAAGCGCTATATAAATATATTTGACTTGACTTGACTTGACTATCTAGCTAATTTTTTTGTTCTAGCTACTCTCCGGTCGTCTTCAAATGTATAAATGTAGTAAAACATGTTTTTTTAGGGCTTTAGCCCTTCAGGGAATACCGGGATTCATCTGTGAAGGGTACCACCTCTCCAAAGTGCCAGACACCATCGAATGTGTGCATTTGCCCACTCACTGCTGTCATTTGCCATCGTGTTGCAGGGCGCCCGCGTGGCCGCTTGATGTCGATCGGCAACCAGACAGTGACTTTGCGCGTCCATCTTTCGTCCGTCCGCCGCATCAGGTGCCCGGCCCAGCACTTCTTGGCCTTGTTGGCCAGGTCCACCGCATGGGCCACCCTGGTCATGGCCCGCAGTTGCTTGTTGCGGATGTGGTCGATCCGTTTAACCCTGATCATGCGGCGCTCGATTGCGCGTTCAGTCACGGCCAGCTTTTGGCGGACGGCCGCCGTCGTTGCCCAGGTCTCTGCCCCGTAGAGCATGGCCGGCAGGACGGTGCTGTTGAATAGGGCGGCCCTGATGTCCGGGTCGATGGCTCTGTTGGTGGCCGTCTCGGCAATTGAGCCAAAGCTGACCCAGGCGGCTCGGCGTCGTCGTGCCAGTTCTCGACCAATCTTGTGGTCGGTGGTCAGCTCCTGGCCCAAGTAGATGTAGCTATCGACTTGCTGGATCTGGTGCTGGCCGACATGAAGGGTAGTGTCGGCCACCTGGTCGTTGCGCATCCACTTGGTTTTGGCCAGATTGATTTTGAGGCCGAACCGAGCACCGGCATGGTTGAGCTGGTCGAGCCGCTGCTGTACATCGACTGCCAAGCAGCCTATCAGCACAATGTCGTCGGCAAAGCGCAGGTGATTGAGCCAGCGGCCGTTGATCTTGATGCCGACCTCGTCCCAGCTGAGCTGCCAGAAAATTAGCTCGAGGCAGGCGGTGAACAGCTTGGGCGAGATGGTGTCGCCCTGCTTGACCCCGTGGCCGACCTCGATGGTAAGCGGCCGGTCGAACAGGGTGATGGTGGTGGCGCAGTTGCTGTTCAGCTCCTGCAGCAGGGCCACATGCTCGTCACCGATGCCTTGTTGTTGGAGGGCGAGCAGCACGGCGTTGATCTCAACCGAGTCGAAGGCCTTCTCGTAGTCGACGAAGGCCAGGACCAGCGGCATCTTATACTCCCTGGCCCGCTCGAGCAGCTGGTTCAGTACCTGCACATGGTCCATGGTGCTAAAGCCAGATCTGAATCCGGCCTGCTCGACGGGCTGCTGTTCGTCCAGCTGCTTGGCCAACCGTTTGAGCAGCACCTTGGTGAAGATCTTGTACACGGCCGACAGCAGTGTGATCGGCCGGTAGTTGCTGAGCAGCCTGCGGTCGCCCTTCTTGAACAGCAGTACTGTCTTGGCCGTCTTCCACTGTTTGAGGATTTGGCATTGTGCCATGTAGCGGCTGAATCGGGCCGCCATGGCCGTCCAAAGTGAGTGGCCGCAGGCCTTGAGCAGGTCGATCTCGGCGCCGTCCAGGCCGGGCGCCCAGTCTGCCTGTGCCTGCTCGACTGCATGTCGGACCTCGCTTTCCAGCACTGGCAGGATGGGCGGCAGCTGGTCGAGCTGAAGGTTGGGTGGGGGGACGGGGACCGTGCTGGTGAACAGGTCACTGTAGAAGCGCCTGCACTCGGCCTCAATGCCGGACCGAGTCCTGGTCGTCCGCTCGTCGGCCGTCTTCAGTGCTGGTATTTGGCTGCTCTGTTGCTGCATCGCCCGCCTGCACTTTTTCAGGCTCTTGCGGTCCTCGGCTGTCGCCAGCAGGTGCCTCTGTCTGTACTGGTCGAGGTCGGTCTTGAGCTGCTGCCGGATCTGCTTGCACAGCAGGCCGTACTCGACGTGTGTGGGTCCGTCTGCGCGCATCTGCCGCCGCCTCTGCATCAGGGCCTTGGTGGCGTTCGAAATTCGGCTGGCCCGGCTGTTGGTCGGCACTGCAGCTGCATCACGGCTTGACTTGAGCAGGCCAATAAAGTGGTCGTAGTCCTGGTCGATGTTGGCTTCAAGCTGGGCCCAGTTGGTGTGGTCGATCAGAGTGTGGAAGACGACCAGGTCAGTGGTGACTGGCTGCTTTGCCCGGTTGCTGGCTGCGAGTGCTCGCTTTTCGGTCCTGCCGTCGATGACCAGCTTGGCCCTTACCGGCCGATGGTCGCTGCCCGTGTCAAAGAACTTGCGGCCGATGACAGCGACGTCCTGCAGGATGCGGCGGTGGCTGCAGAGGACGTAGTCGATCTCGTTGGTTGTCTCTCTATTGGGAGACATCCATGTCCATCGGCGGCCGGGGTGCTTCTTGAACAGACTGTTGCCGATGAACAGCCGGTTGGTCGCTCGCCTGGTCCGTTCCTGTTGCCACTGCCGAACGGGCCGACAAAGCGCTCGCCGTCCAACCCCTTGCCCACCTTGGCGTTGAAGTCACCCATCAGGACGAGGTAGGTGGCACGGGGGGTAGTGGCTGCCTCGACGGCCTCGTAGAACTGCTCAAGCACATCCTCATCTTGCTCGGCCGCAGCTGCTGCTGTTGGTGCATATGCCTGCACGATCCGGATGGTTGCTTTGTTGTGCAGGCGCAGGGTGAGCATGCCGACTCGGGGGTTGGTCACGTCGACCAGGTCAATCATCGGCGACCATCGTTTGGATACAATGAAGCCGACGCCACCGACGGGCCGCGTCTCTTCCCTGGCGCCCAAGATGACCGTCCTGCCATCATCGCGGCGCACGTGCAGCGGCTCCCGGCGCTTGGTCTCGCACAGCCCGAGCACGTCGCAGCGGATGCTGTCCAAACCTTCCAGGATGACAACCAGGTTGGCCTCACTCGACACGGTACTGGCGTTGAAGGTAGCGATGTCGAGCGCCATGGTGTTGGTGGTCCGGTCCTTTGGTCGGTTTCCAGATGGCGGCAACTGGGGGCAACTGCATACTCCTGCAAAACTTGTGACATCTGTGGCATTGTGCTGTGTGATACATTTTAGAGTGGCCTTTTATTGTAGCCAGCCTAAGGCACACCTGTGCATTAATCATGCTGTCTAATTAGCATCTTGATATGCCACAACTGTGAGGTGGATGGATTATCTCAGCAAAGGAGAAGTGCTCACTAACACAGATTTAGACAGATTTGTGAAGAATATTTGAGAGAAATAGGCCTTTTGTGCACATAGAAAAAGTCTTTGAGTTCAGCTCATGCAAAATGGGGGCAAAAACAAAAGTGTTGCGTTTTTATCATTTTTATATATATATATATATATATATATATATATATGTTATAAAATAGTTGCATAACCTGATACTTAATTATGAGTTTTATACAAAACAACAAGCCTAAAATATTTTTTTATATGCATAATTATATGAAACAGACAGATCTGTAAATGACTATGGACACTTCGTAAAGATGGATAGTTCAACAGAGAGTTGTATGGAACAGATCAGTTCAACAAAAGCATGCAAAAAAATGGTAAGTTCTTTGTGTGTGTGTCTTCACAATTAGAAAACATTATATTTTTTTGTTACTTTTTGTTTTGTTTTTGATCTTGTCATTTTTTTCTTCCCCAATAGCAACTATTTTAGCCATACATAGGAAAGTAATGAAACATGGCACACTGAAGCGTGACCCTATAGCACCAGTTAAGAAAAAAAAATCACTTTTATTCTGGTTATAATTGTTAACAATTTCAAGCTAAGCTAGATGCAAAATCTAGATTTATTTTATTATATTAAAAACTTTGCCCGTTTCACTGTCCACAGCATTTGAATGTGACATTAATGTTTTTAAAAAAGACATACAGAATAGAATTTAGATTTTTGCTGTTGTTTAGAACTTATGGCATTGCTATGGAAGCTTGTTTCTGCCACTGAATAAAAAAATCAAAAAGGGAATTAAGACTTTTTATCTCACAATTCTGACATTTTTCTCTCTCACAGTTGCTAGTTTACATCTCACAATTCTGACTTCTTTCTCAGAATTGCTTGATATAAACTCGCAATTGTCAAGTCAAGTCACCTTTATTTATATAGCGATTTTTACAATACCGATAGTGTCAAAGAAGCTTTACAGTGATAACAAAAAAATAATGCAACAAAGATTGTTTCAGCTGTACAGCAGATCTAGAAGAAAATAGCGTCAAAGTCCAGTTTAAGTAAGTTCAGTGATGGTTCATTTTTGTTTTAAAAAAGTTATTAATTTAGTCCATTTAGTCCATAGAGAAAACAGTGATGTCATCGTCTAACTTGTTGAATAATAAGTGTCCTCAACTAAGCAAACCAAAGGCAACAAAGGTGACAGTGGGAAGGAACCAAAACTCCATTGAAAAAATCCTTGGGTGAAACCAGGCTCAGTCGAGGGCTAGTTCTCCCCTGGCGAACGAACAAACAGTATATGATTATGATTTAAGCAGCATTACAGGTCAGAAGTCAGATTGGATTGGACCATTCAGTGTAATTATCTAGTTCCATCTGGTCGAGTCATCACGCCGGTATGGTGAGTTATAAAGTCAGAAATGCGTGATAAAAAGTCACAATTGTGAGTTATAAATGTGAAATTACGAGATATAAAGTTAAATTCTGAGGGAAAAATACTTTTTTCTCAGAAATGCGAGTGTCCTACTTTACCTGCTCTGAGCAGGATTCGAACGGGGGTCTCTGGAGTGTGAGGCGGGCGCGCTAACAGGCGGGACGACACAGACACTAGATTGCCTCTTGAGGCCCCAGGGGAGTGAGGTTTACTTGCACTGCTCTCACTGGTCTACGTCTGTTATACTCACCCCCCTAATCCTCACTCCCATCCGGGTCACGTCACTAAATGTAACCGGTCCTACTCGACCCGTTCTGAGCGTGGGAGGCGGGGGCGCTAACAAGGATGCTAAAGACAGCAGCTGCTAGCATCAGTTGCTAGCGCGCATCTTGATGCCAGAGGAGTGATGTTTACACACACACCTCTTACTGGCTTACATCTCTTACATTAATACCTCTTTATAATTCATAATTGCGAGTTTATATCTCACACTACTGGCTTTATAACTCACAATTGGAAATTTGTATATCCCAATTCTAATTTTATACCTCACAATTGCAAATTTGTATATCCCAATTCTAATTTTATACCTCACACTTGCAAGTTTATATCACGCAATTCTACAAAAAAAATTCAGAATTTTGAGATGTAAACTCGCAATTTCAAGAAAAATAGCGAAAAAAAGTCGTGATTATCTTTTTTATTTATTATTCTGTGGCAGGCACAAGCTTCCATACATTGCAAACGGTACGATAGTGACCCAAAACGAGTGCTGCATCTCATAAACTTGAAATTCAGTTATCTACCATTGCTAATGTGAAGCGCTTTAAAAACAATTAGAGATATTCAAGAGTTTTGTTTGAGGAACTTATTAGAACATAAAAGAGATGGTTTTGCATGTTTACCAATGAGAAATGTTAAAAGCCTAATTTTCCATGTTTGGCCGACCCTTTGACAACATGTGAAAGGATTAAAAGTGCAATGAGAACGTCCCATTGTCTTATTTATCCTCCAATGTTTACAAATATGTTTTCTTGGTTATGTGAACATTAGAGACAATAAGGAGATGTTTCATTTGAACATTTTGCAAACATTATGGGAGTGTTACTTTTGAAAGTTCTCTGAACGGTCTGAAACCAGAAGTATGTAATAACATCTAAAACATGTTAATTGAAAGCATGAAATTGTGTTGTAGATAAGCACAATTCTATATGAAGTTGAGTACCACTATTTCTGATACCCTATCTTTACCAAATGCTTAGCCCAGGTGTTTATGTTGCTCATTATGTATTTCAACATATCTTGCTTCATGCTTTTTCTAGACATCAGTATGTGAGCAGCTGCTCTCAGGCCCATCTTTCAACAGCTGTAAAGACCTAGTACCTCTCGACTTCTTCATCAAAGCCTGTGAATTGGACATGTGCTACTGCACCAACAGGACCAGATCCTTTTGTTTTTGCAGAACCATCTCAGAATACTCTCGCCAATGTAAACAGGCAGGTGGCAAGCCTGACTCGTGGAGGACTGAGCAGTTCTGTGGTAAGTTTTTCACTTTTCAGCAGCCTGTTCCAACTCTGTTTTAAGTTGAAGTGTGAATGGGATTAACATTATCTCTTTAGGTAAATCATGTCCTTACCACAATATGGTGCACCAAGAATGTGGAAACCCTTGTATTAACACTTGTTCAAACCCTGACCGAGGTCATATTTGTAAGGACCACTGTATCGATGGGTGTTTCTGCCCTGCAGGTATAATCTGATTTGAAATGTACAGTTGTCAGCTTTTAAAACTTTTTCATATAAATGCAAAATTATTTCCACATTAAGAAAATGGCAGAATGATATGTTGTGTTATAGGATACCTGTTTGATGACCTCACTGGTAGAGGCTGTATTGCCAAGAATCAGTGTCCCTGCATCCATAATGGAATAATATACAAACCTGGACAAACTTACCGAAGTAACTGTAAAGAATGGTGAATATATATTTTATGAATTTGTTGCACATCTTCACTACCTTAATTTTTTTTTTATCCTACTTTTGAATCCGTTCCGGATCGGAATGTTTCTTTTTTTTTTGGTCTGTGTGATCCCGCCCATTGCCAATTTACCCAATAGTATTCCGACAAAGTAGGTTGCCAGTTGGTGGAAAAGACAAGAGTATTACATTGATGGATGGCAGGAAACTAATTGGTTCAGAGATCGTAGATTCTATCCAACGTAAAAGACCTCAGCATCCATCATAAAAGTTCAATGACCAGAGGAACATTAAAATGCGGATAAATACATGCATTTGAGAGATGGAGACAGCTTAAAGCTCAGAAAGACTTTAAAACAAAATTCTGATTTGGCTAATTTCGTCTTGATAGGTAAGCATTGAGTTTCTGCTAATGTTATGTTAACGATGATAACAAAATCATTGACTACATTTACATGCACCCTCATAATGTGATTAAAACGAGATTTGGGCAATTTTTAAATTAAATTTTACCTCATATAAGCGCAATACTTCGATCAAATTGATTTAAGCTCAAAATCTAAGTAATCATATTAGTAGTTAAGACATCATCAGACATATAAACACTTCAAATCACAATAGGAATGGGAGAAACAAAGCTTTTTGAAACTTTGAATAAATTAAACCCTATTGGTAAGCCCCTCCTCTCGAACACAGATGAGCCAATGGCATTTGAGTATCAGTTGCACAGGGACCGGAACTTGGAAATCTTTAGGTTTCAGCGCCATAGAGAAACATTGGAAGATCCAAAGCTCCTATCGGTTTTATGGTGTTTATGCTACAAAAATGTGCCTGGGGTAAAACGATGTACCTGGGGTACTTGTGTAACCCCTCACCCAGAACCTACTCGCCCGGGGCCTTGAACCCGGGTCTCCTGCACTCTAACAAGGAGGATAAAGACTGCAGCCTCCATTACACTCACCCCCTAAATCTCACTCCCATCTGGGTCACGGCACCAATGTAACTAATGTAGGAGGCTAAAGACTGCAGCCTCCAGCATCAGTCGCTAGAGTGCCTCTTAAGATCAGAGGAGTGAGGTTTACTCACACAGCAACTACTAGCTGGCCTCCGTTACACTTGTAACACTGATTCCAATGATTCCTAAACCCATACAAGACAGAACATAATGTCTGCTTTTGATGTGGGAGCAGTAACCTGGTTCCCTAAGGATTCAACCCCAATACCAATGAAGACGAATACGTTCATTTTCTGGTTGTCATATTCTCATTAAAGGAGCCGCATGTAAGATTGTGGCCAAAACTGGTACTGCAATCACTTTCAAATTACTGTAGTATCCCCTCCCCCCTGACTCGAGGTTGCCAGATAGGTTGCAGGATCCAAAAAAATTTTATCCGACACATTTGTGGCTGCAGCTGTGGTAACTAGAGCAGAGCTGGCAACCCGGATGCCGCAACACTACTGACTTCGTGATTGGTAGTTCGGTGGAGGGTGGAGCATCAGACCAAAACACAACATGACAACATCAACATCAGTTGAGGGCTGCAACTTCACTTTTTAAATGACAATATCCTGGACGGACTACTGTTGTCAGTGATATAAGTATTTGAAATGAACATGATTTCTTAATGTCTAGTGACATATCAGGGCCATTTTATGATTAATTTAAATACATTTCTTACATACAGCTCCTTTAAGTTACAATTAAATTTAGCAAGCCCATGCTTACGTACAAACCTAAATATCTAACTGTTCTCACGTCATGTACTGACTGGTCTACAATTCAGTGCCTCTCCATATTAAACTGATTAAATGTAAATTAATTTAATCTTAACCTGTGGTATATGAACGGTGTTGATCCTGGATCTTGTCATCTTCGATCTTGACGACCATAAAATGAGTATTCTCCCGCTTGCATTGTGATCTGTTCATTTGAACCCTCGCTTCCAAATTAATCTTGTTACTCACCATATTTATTTTAGAATCTTTTATATATCCCTCCATGGAATATTTAAGTCCCACATGAATGCTCATCGACGAGAGGTGGTCCTTCTGTGTCCAAAATGTATCTAAAACATATTGGGACAAGGTTTTCACACTGCCAGCTGTCATTGAATGACAGTTAACAACTCATTTGTTTGTCCGAGTTTGCAACTGTAACTAAGGGAGGCGGGGCTTACCGATAGGTCAGTTGCTATACAAAATTATTTACGGTTTCAGAGCTCTCAAAATGCCACATGCTGGTGACCCCTGTAGGTCAGAACAGCATTAATACCTAGCAATACCAGTAAAAAGCTAGCCCAAACATGCATAAAAACACCTTTTACAAACCAACTGCAAATGTTTTTTTCAAAGTCCTATTACATGCAATTAACGAATCATCTAATAGTATTAAATATGAAGTGTCTTTATAAAATGCGTTATTTTATTACGTTTTAGGGTTTGTTTTGTTTGTTTTACGGAAAGCTTGGTTAATCAAAACAATAAGATACTTTTAACTACAACTCCTCTTATGATGTTTTATTAACAAAGTTCGGGAGGAGCACGTTCAGATAATGAACATGGGTGGAGAGCACTCAGCAATCAATGATAAATGGTGTATATAGATTCAGCAGTCTCACCTCAATCCATTGACAGTTTAGCAGCATCCCTCCACCACCCCTTCTCTACACTTTTAGTCCTAACCATTTATATACGGGGGGAGTACTCTGGGTTCGGGCCGAATTCAGAGCTCGGAGCCCTCCCCCCAGACAGCACGCCAAATACGCATTAAACTTTACTCCCTCTAATTGTATGTAAGTGTGAACTCGTGAATTATATTATGCATATGAGTCATTAAATGTCAACATTATTACAACAAACAACAACAAACAGTAACACTTTATATTACGACCAGCAAACAACTGCGTAAGTAAACCGAAATTACGGTGTACTTTTCGGTAATTATAGTGTACTTCTGTGTAGGTATAAGGGAACAATATGTTAAGTTTTGGGTAATAAAGGGGTAACAAGCGCCACTTTAATTTACAGCCGGCAGGAGTTACACTTACCCTGTAAATACACAGTTGAAACGGTTAACAAACAATTGTAACAATACGAAACAACACTATCTGCACTGTAATTACAGAGAAAGGTACTCTTATTATGAAAAAAAAAAAAAAAAACGTTTTAATTACACAGTATATTTGCCCTGACATATATATATATACGTTTAATTTGCAAACCACAGATGTCAAAATTACCCTGTAACTACATTGCACAAGAACATATCTTGCCAGAAATGTGATAAAAACTTTTATATACAACAGACGTACAATTTTTGCCTGGAATATATGAACAGAATACCTGTTAGTTTTAAAATAATTAGCCTACATTATATAAATAATTTGCTTGTATATCTGGTTGTACCCCTTTATTACCCAAAAACTTAACATATTGTTCCCTTATACCTACACGGAAGTATACTATAATTACAGAAACGTACACCGTAATATCGTTTTACTTACGCAGTTGTTTATCATACCTGTTACACTGCTTTGCAGTGTTGATATTAATTTTACCCTTTCATTCTCTAACACATTTGTATGCTCCTTTATATATTATATTTTTTTATATATGTTCTTGTCATGAGTTTTTTTCAAGCTTGTCTGTTTTCTATTTGAACAATCTGCTCATGCCCACCTAAGGTTTAGGGGTGGAGCTTCATGGTGACGTTTTACGTACAAAGTAAAGTTTAAAATAAATAATAAGTTGGATCATATATTCATATGAAATCACCAACTTTTATAATACTAAGGAATACTTACATCAAGACTTATCTGTATGTGCAGTACCTGTAAAGGTAGGAAATGGCAATGTACCACAAATCTGTGCCATGGAACCTGCACAGTTTATGGAGATGGCCATTACATCACATTTGATGAGCAAAGATACACTTTTGATGGAGACTGCGAATACACATTAATCAGAGTAAGTACACAACAAATCTATACAAAACACAATACACTTTGGTTTCATTTGCTAACATAATATACTGCCAACAAATGTTTTATGATAATGTTATTAAAATAATAATAATAATAATCATCATACTAAATACATCTGCAATTGAACTGTTGGTGCCACTATAGAAACTGAATGACAGACCCCAAGCTTAGTCCAGGGATTTCCCTAATGTTATTAATAAAAATAGCTGTAAGAAAAAATTTATATAAATGAATATAAATACAGAGACAAATTTGTGTGATTTATACAGGATTATTGTGGTCATGCCAATGCCAGTGCCACTTTCAGTGTTCTCACCGAAAACATACCATGTGGAACTCCTGGCACCACTTGCTCTAAGGCTGTTAGAGTCTTCCTTGGGGTGAGAGTCCTTGGATTTCTACAGTTATATTTCTGTTTTGTTAATACATATATTTATGAACAGATCACATGTGGCTGATAAATAAACATATTTTACTCTTTTAGAGCAAGGAGATTAAATTGACAGATGCAGGTTATCAGATTCTTCATAGAGATGAGGGGGTGGACATTCCTTATCAAATTTGGATACGAGGAATTTACATGGTCATTGAGGCAAATAATGGTCTAATTGTCATGTGGGACCAAAGGAAAAATATCTTCATCAAACTCAGTCATAACTTTAAGGTGAGAAATAAATTTAGAGTCAATGACTGAATAACTGCTTCAGAGACTACAGTACAAAAATACATACAGTACTGTGCAAAAGTTTTAGATCGGTAATTTTTTTTATGTTTTTAAAAGAAGTCTCTTCTGCTCACCAAGGCTGCAATTATTTGATACAAAATAGAAAAAAACCCAGTAATATTGTGAAATATTATTACAATTTAAAACAGCGGTTTTCTATGTGAATATATAGTGAAGTGTAATTTATTCCTGTGATCAAAGCTGAATTTTCATCATCATTACTCCAGTCTTCAGTGTCACATGATCCTTCAAAAATCATTCTAATATGATGATTTGATGCTCAAGAAACATTTATGATTATTATCAGTGTTGAAAACAGTTTTTTAAATTTTTATTTCATGATGCTATGATGAATAGAAACTAAAAAAGAACAGCATTTATCTGAAATCTAAAGCTTTTGTAACATTAAACTCTACCCTTCAAAAGTTTGGGGTCAGTAAGAATTTAAATTTTATCTTTGGGGGAAAGAAATATAATAAATCAATACTTTTATTCATCAAGGATGAGTTAAACTGATCAAAAGTTACAGTAAAGACATTTATAATGTTAGAAAATATTCTATTTTAAATAAACGCTGTTCTTTTGAACTTTCTTCATCAAAGAATTTTGAAAAAAAAATTGTACACAACTGTTTTCAACATTGAAAATAATACTGAATGTTTTTTGATCATCAAATCATCATATTAGAATGATTTCTGAAGGATCATGTGACACTGAAGACTGGAGTAATGATGATGAAAATTCAGCTTTGATCACAGGAATAACTTACACTTTACTGTATATTCACATAGAAAACCGCTGTTTTAAATTGTAATAATATTTCACAATATTACTGGTTTTTTTTGTATTTTTTATCATATAATTGCAGCCTTGGTGAGCAGAAGAGACTTCTTTTAAAAACATAAAAAATCTTACCGATCTAAAACTTTTGCACAGTACTGTATGCCTCAGAGATTACAGTTTATTGTTATATTTAGTTGTCTTGAAAGGCTATTGGATGTTTTTGATATATGATGTGTTAATATGCATTTTGTTCCATCACAGGGTACTGTTTGTGGTCTTTGTGGGAACTATGATGGGAACACAAACAATGAATTCATGTTGAGAAATCAGGAGGTGGTAATTGAACCCTTAGACTTCGGAAATGATTGGAAAGAGTCATCTAGCTGTCCTGTTGCTATGGAAATTAGAAATCCCTGCTCAAATAACCCTTACAGGGAATCATGGGCTCAGAAACAATGTAGTATCATTAAAAGTCAAGTTTTTACAACATGTCATTCTCAAGTAAGTTAACAGCATAGTGGGCTTGTACAATACCCATTTGTTCTTGTATAGATAATCAAATTGTGTTTGTCTCATTAAGGTAGATCCCAGTCATTTTTATGATGCTTGTGTGAGAGACTCGTGTGCTTGTGATAGCGGTGGGGATCGTGACTGTTTGTGTGCTGCTATAGCAGCCTATGCACAAGCCTGTAATGAGGCTGGAACCTGTATTGCCTGGAGAACCCCTAAAATATGCCGTGAGTCACTGATCATTTTCTCAGTTTAATTTGATTCACTGAAAAGAGACCAGCACAAAATATTTTTCTTTTCCCTTTTCTATTTTTTTTTTCTTACAGCATTGTTCTGTGATTATTACAACCCTTCGGATGAATGTGAGTGGCATTACAAACCTTGTGGAGCTCCCTGTATGGAAACCTGCAGAAATCCAACTGGGCAGTGCTCAAGTCAGATACTAGCACTTGAAGGTAAATAAAATGACAACATAACTGAACCCCCCCCCCCAAAAAAAAACAAATCCAAAAAGGTATGTTGGGGTTCAGACAGATAATAGCAGCAGTTATGGATATTGTTGTGTAGGACTAGGATTGTCATGAACAACAGATATTCTCTACATTATAATTTTGGACTAAAAAATTCACAATAATGATATTATTCTGATTCTAATAGCTTTAAATATTTTAGGGAAAAACAGAAAGAACCCAATTAGTCAAAATAATTTTTGTTCACAACGTTTGCATGTATCAAATCCAAAAAAAGAGATATGTGACAGAATGATGATGAAACACGAAATTAAATAAACAAAAAAGTGAAAATGTCTTGGGTTACTTGAATGTAACCCTGTTCCCTGAAAAAGTGGGAACGAGATGCTGCACTGACAGCGCTATGGGGAAACATCTTTGTTTGGTCAGTTGTGAAGTATGTGTGGCAAACACACTAAGAACTTGGCTTCAACTCTCTGGGGTCTGAGTTGTTTTCTGGGCCCTGGAGGTGTTCTGACATGCCCTGACATTTGTGCTTATTTCTGTTACTTGTCAAATATTTTCATGGCAAAAGTCTAATTACGCTGTATTCAGCACAAACTCTGCTACAGTAATATGTGAGCTGCATGTATTTAAAAGTTTGTAGTTTCGAGAAAATTACATGTATGCGTGGTTTGTGAAAAAATAAATAAAATAATTCACTGAAATGAGGCCATAAAACCCATACTAATTATTTGTTCACAAGACTTTTGAAACCGTAGCCTGTAATATTTGCCTTATTATGTGAAAATCCTCCTGCGTACTCATTCAGATAAAACAATATATTGATTTAAAATTTGTAAGACATGTTTTGTGTAAGAAATCTTTATACGAGGAGGCGTGAATCATCATGAATATTGATGTGTTTCACACCTGAGAAAGACAAAGATCCCCCATAATGGCCCTATATCATTATGAGGAACTTTGCACAAAGAATGAGGAGAGATTTTTTTTTTGATTGTTTGGATTTATTTACAACACAACATAACATAACATAACATTCCAAGTGTTTAGAGATGGGCCCAGCCTTATCTCTGCCCTCACCTGACAGATCTAGTGCATTGTATCAGGGTTCGGAAGCACACGCTGCGGTTTCTTCCACCCAGATACAAGCACCAACACTACAACTATCTAGTTCCGAGGAACTAGATGTTGTCAGTGTTGACTCACATGATACTGAGGATTCGCCACCTCAGTCTCATGTGTTTCAGGAGCTTGTTGAGGTTGTAACGAGGGCGGTCAAAAGATTACATAACGATTGGCTGGCAGATAAGCAGGACATTCGTTCCAAAAGCAAACTGGATGAACGCTTCCTGTCCTCTCGGCGGGGCATTCCGTTTTTCCCCGATCTTCACACCGAGGTGTCGAGATCATGGGAGAAACCATGGTTTTATAGAGTTAATAGTGCACAAACATCCCATTATTCCTCTATATCCCAATATAAAGAGCACGGTTATGGGAAGATGCTGAAGGTGGAAGAGACGCTCGTGAGCTATCTCTCCCCTGAAGCTGCAATTTCCCTCAAGGCCCCGGTATCACCCACCAAACCAGTGAGAGTAACATCAAATTTGGTGGGTAAGGCTTATTCAGCAGCTGGTCAGGCTGCAGCATGCTTACACACTATGATGCTGCTGCAGGATTACCAGGCTGAAGTGTTAGGAGATTTGGATGAAGGCGGGGGCATTGGCCCGAACAATGTTTGCGAACTGTGTCGGCCCACAGATTTGTCTCTCAGGGCCGCCAAGGAGGCCACTGAGAGACATTTGTGGCTGAATTTGAGTAATATTAAAGAGAAGGACAAACACTTTTTAATGGATGCTCCCATCTCTCCTTCTGGCCTCTTCGGCGACGCAATATTGTACTGGAACTGAGAGGTTCCAGTAGTCAGCCAAACAAACGGCTTCATTTCAGAAACTTCTCCCTCGCCGAACTCATGTCTCCGGTGCTGCTGAGCGGGAGCAGCCCGAAACTGTCACGGTTCATAAATCCAGTGTCTCTCTCTAGTCTCGTGCTTTGTTGTTTACATGTGTGTGAGTGGGTGTGTCCGGATCGTCACTGTTGATCAGTATCCAGCTGCGATCACTTACCAGCACCAGCTGCCACTCATCTCATCTCCCATAAATACTTACCACTTTCTCATTCCCTTTGTCAGATCGTTGTATGAAGTCTTTGTGTTGCCTGTTCCTGTTCCCGTGCTTCGTGTCCCGTTTCGAGTTCCTGTGTTCCGGTTTTCGTCGTGTTGGATTTCGTCTCTTGTCTGGATTACGTTGTCACTCTTCAGAGCACTCTGCACTTCACCCTTCACTCCGTGTCTGACCATCGACGTCCCTGCGTCACCGCCTGCATCACCTGGACTTTTTGTCATCATCGTCATCTTTACACTCTCAATAAAGAGTATATTTTACTTGCACCTTGTGTCCTCGTTCCTGTCATAACAGAACGATCTGACCAAGAATGGATACAGCAAGTAATGCAGCGCCTACCATGGAGGACTGTTTGAATAACAGTATGGCTCGTCTGGACATTCATGAGAAGAATTTAAATGATACTGGTCGCGCTGTTCAGGCGTTAGTGACGCAGGTGTCCGAGCTCACCCGGCAGATCCAACAGCTACGAGCTCCCACTGCGCCGCCCGCACCGGCCGTTCCCCCCACACCACCAGAGAGCCCATCCCAGTCGGAGCCACGCCTACCGACCCCAGAACATTATTCAGGTGATACAAAATATTGCAGAGCCTTTTTAACCCGGTGTTCCATGCATTTTTCACTCCAGCCTCAGACTTTCCGGACCGAGCGCTCCAAGGTCGCCTTTGTGCTCACCCTCCTGACTGGGAGAGCGGCGTTATGGGGAACGGCGGTGTGGGAAAACGAGGATCAATGCTGCACCTCGTTCCAGGAGCTCTCCGCTGAGATGAAAAGAGTTTTCGACCGGACGGCCGGCGGAAGAGAAGCTGCAAGAATGCTGGCTGAGTTACGTCAAGGAGAGAGATCTGTGTCGGACTTTTCAGTCGAGTTCCGGACCCTTGCAGCGGAGAGCAAATGGAACGAGGAGGCGCAGTGGGACATGTTCCTGCATGGGCTGGCTGACCGCGTCCAAAGAGAAATCTACGCTTTGGACCTGCCCCAGTCTCTTAATGAACTCATCGCTTTAGCCATCAGAGTCGATGCCCGACTGTCCCGAGTTGGTGGTCACACCATGAGTAGACGCCCTCTGGCAGGAGCCGAGGGGCCACGAGTGGGAGGCGGGGACGCGGTCAGCCCCGTCGACGATCACGAGCCCATGCAGGTGGGTCGAGCTCGGCTTTCCCGGGAGGAGAGGGAAAGGCGGAGGTCCCAGGACCTTTGCCTGTACTGTGGTGGAACCGGACACTATGCTCACAACTGTCCGGTAAAAGGGCAAGCCCGATAGTAAGTATGAGGCTACTATCGGGTGGGATCTCCGCCGAGAAGACCTCATCAACATCTACCCTCCTTCCGGTAAGACTGAGATGGTCAACACTCACCCACGACTGTCGAGCACTCTTGGACTCCGGAGCTGAAGGTAACTTCATGGATCATTCATTCGCACGTCAACTCAAGATTCCCCTCAAGACCCTCACACATCAAATTACAGTACACGCTCTTAATGGACAGTCACTTCCCAACATCTCGTTTGCCACAGAAGACATCACCCTCACCACATCAGGCAACCACACCGAGACCATCTCATTTTATATCCTGAACACCCCCCTTGCACCCATTGTCCTCGGCCACCCGTGGCTCACCCAACACAACCCTAAAGTGGACTGGCAGCTCAAGTCTGTGTCTTCGTGGAGTAATCAGTGTCATAAGTCTTGTCTAGTGTCTGCCTGTCCGTCTGTTTCTGTCCCTGTGTTGCAGGAGGAGGCAGTGGATCTATCTAACGTGCCCGCGGAGTATCTGGATCTGAAGGAGGTGTTCAGTAAGTCTCGGGCTGCTTCTCTCCCTCCGCATCGTCCCTATGACTGTGCCATAGACTTATTACCAGGTACGGCTCCGCCCAAGGGCAAATTATATTCGCTCTCTACACCTGAGAGGGAGGCTATGGAGAAATATATTTCTGATTCTCTAGCAACGGGGTTCATCCGTCCTTCCTCTTCTCCAGCGGGGGCGGGGTTCTTTTTTGTGGGGAAGAAGGACGGATCTCTGCGACCTTGTATTGACTACCGGGGGCTGAACAACATCACGGTAAAGAATACTTATCCTTTGCCGTTGATGTCTTCAGCCTTCGAGAGGTTGCAGGGAGCGACCGTCTTCACGAAATTGGATTTACGTAATGCCTATCATTTGGTCCGCATCAGGGAGGGGGATGAGTGGAAGACCGCATTTAACACCCCCAGGGGACACTTTGAATATTTGGTTATGCCTTTCGGGCTTTCCAACAGTCCAGCGGTCTCCCAGGCACTTGTCAACGACGTGCTGCGAGATATGATAGATCAGTTCATTTATGTCTACCTGGACGACATACTGATTTTTTCTTCTTCTCTCCAGGAACACGTGCAGCACGTCCGACGAGTGCTTCAGAGGTTGCTAGAGAATGGGCTTTTTGTCAAGGCGGAGAAATGCGATTTTCATGCACAGTCGGTTCCATTCCTAGGATACATCGTGTCGGTTGAGGGAATGCGCATGGATCCTGAGAAGATCAAGGCTGTGGTAGAGTGGCCAAGTCCAGAGTCTCGTAAGGCCCTACTGAGATTTCTGGGGTTCGCCAATTTCTACAGACGTTTTATTCGTAACTTCAGCCAACTAGCCGCACCTCTGACCGCCTTGACCTCCCCCAGAACGACGTTCAGGTGGTCAGACGCAGCTGAGGCTGCGTTTGCCAAACTAAAGGGTTGCTTCGTTTCAGCCCCCATTCTGACAACCCCTGATCCATTACGTCAGTTCGTGGTGGAGGTCGACGCGTCAGAGGTGGGGGTAGGAGCAGTGTTATCCCAGCGCTCTCTTTCAGACGATAAGATGCATCCTTGCGCGTTTTTTTCTCACCGTTTATCCCCTGCCGAACGCAATTATGACATTGGGAACAGAGAGTTGTTGGCAGTCAAGTTAGCATTGGAGGAGTGGCGTCACTGGTTAGAGGGGTCGGGGGTACCTTTTATCGTTTGGACCGACCACAAGAACTTAGAATACATTCGGACTGCTAAAAGGTTGAACTCCAGGCAGGCTCGGTGGGCACTTTTTTTCGGTCGTTTTGATTTTACTCTTTCGTACCGCCCGGGTTCTAAGAACATCAAACCCGACTCTTTATCGCGCATTTTTGATCGTTCCGAACGCCCGTCTACTCCCGAGTGCATTTTACCGGAGACCCTATTCATCTCCACACTCGTATGGGAGGTCGAATCGAAGGTCATGAAGGCTTTAGAAGGGGTAACGCCCCCGGTCGGTTGCCCACCGAATCGTTTATTTGTGCCTGAGGGTCTGAGGTCCAGCGTCATTCAGTGGGGGCATTCTTCCAATGTGGCTTGTCATCCAGGAGTCAATCGCACTAAGTTTTTAGTCAAACAACGATTCTGGTGGCCTCTCATGGCTCGTGACATTCACAGTTTTGTTTTGGCTTGCTCAGTTTGTGCCACTGGTAAGACTTCCAATCGATCCCCAGATGGGTTACTCCAACCGCTGCCAGTCCCTTCGAGACCCTGGTCCCATATCGCTCTAGATTTTGTTACCGCCCTCCCACCCTCCCAGGGTCATACGGTAGTTTTGACCGTAGTGGACCGGTTCTCGAAGGCGGCTCATTTCATTCCCTTGCCCAAATTACCTTCAGCCAAGGAGACAGCGGTGATTGTCGTTAACCACGTCTTTCGGTTACATGGCCTCCCGACAGACGTGGTTTCTGACAGGGGACCCCAGTTTGTGTCCAAATTTTGGCGAGAGTTTTGTAAGCTTCTGGGGGCGACTGTCAGTCTGTCCTCAGGGTTCCACCCCCAGAGCAATGGCCAAACTGAGAGAGCCAACCAAGATTTGGAGAGAACGTTACGATGTATGGTTTCCAAGAATCCTTCCTCATGGAGTCAACAACTTTCCATGGTGGAGTACGCCCACAACACGTTGCCAGTGTCATCCACGGGCCTATCTCCGTTTGAGTGTAGCGTAGGTTACCAGCCACCAATTTTTCCTAGTCTGGAATCCGAGGTCGCGGTCCCCTCTGCTCACGCCTTCGTCCAGAGGTGTCACCGCACTTGGACTAGAGCCCGTGAGACTCTTCTCCAAGTGGGGTTGCGCACCAAGGCCAAAGCCGATCGCCACCGGTCTAGGCCACCCGTATACGTCGTTGGTCAAAAAGTGTGGCTTTCTACCAAGAACATTCCTCTCCGCTCCGTGTCTAATAAACTTGCTCCCAAATTCATTGGCCCGTTTACTGTCACCAAAATCATTAGTCCGGTGGCAGTCCGCCTCAACCTTCCTCCAGTGTACAGGAGAATTCACCCCGTCTTTCATGTATCCAAAATTAAACCCGTATTTCATTCTCGCATTAATCCGCCAACCCCGGTTCCTCCCCCGCCGCGACTCGTAGATGGGGAACCAACTTATTCGGTCAATCGTGTGCTGGACTCAAGGCGGAGGGGGCGCGGATTCCAGTACTTGGTGGACTGGGAAGGTTACGGTCCAGAGGAGAGAAGTTGGGTACCTGCTAGAGACATTCTGGATCACTCCCTTATCGATGATTACAATCGACAGGTAAGGAGTCCTGGGAACGCCAGGAGGCGTTCTTAGGGGAAGGGGTACTGTCACGGTTCATAAATCCAGTGTCTCTCTCTAGTCTCGTGCTTTGTTGTTTACATGTGTGTGAGTGGGTGTGTCCGGATCGTCACTGTTGATCAGTATCCAGCTGCGATCACTTACCAGCACCAGCTGCCACTCATCTCATCTCCCATAAATACTTACCACTTTCTCATTCCCTTTGTCAGATCGTTGTATGAAGTCTTTGTGTTGCCTGTTCCTGTTCCCGTGCTTCGTGTCCCGTTTCGAGTTCCTGTGTTCCGGTTTTCGTCGTGTTGGATTTCGTCTCTTGTCTGGATTACGTTGTCACTCTTCAGAGCACTCTGCACTTCACCCTTCACTCCGTGTCTGACCATCGACGTCCCTGCGTCACCGCCTGCATCACCTGGACTTTTTGTCATCATCGTCATCTTTACACTCTCAATAAAGAGTATATTTTACTTGCACCTTGTGTCCTCGTTCCTGTCATAACAGAAACTTCAAAAGCCAGCTCCTCACACCGTGCTACTCAAAAGCAGAGCGTGGCTTCCCGTGCTCCCCCACAAAAAGAGTGTTGTTGCTTGAATGTTTGTGGATATTTATTGCAAATAAATATAAAGTACAAAACAAAAACTGAGAAATAGTCTTTAAGCATTCCTTTGTAGCGCTTGGCGTTCAGCTTTCTCATACAGGCCAAGCTTCAGTAGTGCAGATCCAGGCCGAGGTCAAAGACTGTGGCCGTTTCTCAATATGCGTTCTTGTCTGTACTTGTGTTCTTGTGGACTTGTGAAACGTCATCAGTCGCTGCCCAAGTACTGTCCCAATTTAAAGTTCACATCTAGCCAAGTCCAGTTCAAATCCCCGGATGTGTTCTTGATCCGCCCCTTTTACCGAGGATGCATGGAGAGGTGACTTGTGCGAACTTGAGACAGCCATGTATCCCAGAATGCATCTCGCACCAACCAGCAAGCGTCAATACCAGAGGAGAAAACCCGCGTAATTTCAAAATACTACTGTTATTGTGTCATGAAATGTAATTTTAAGAGTGTTTCAGGCTAGAATGTTGTTGTTTAAAGCTCAAATCTGTGGTTTGTTTATAAAGATAGCGCCTATTTGAAAAATTTATCTGAGGCTTTCGGGAGTTGTAAGATCCAGGCGAGCACCGGGTGTTCAGCGCTCATTAACCCCGACTGGAACAGCTTTTCCTCGGCTAGTGCTTCTGATGTGTGGCGCTGACTCTGGTGTCTCTAGTCTAGTGGATAAACATGACGTATATTCGTCTTGTGTCGATCTTTGGTCTCACTCATTAATCTATATTTGTTCCATGGCAAATCGTTTTGGCTGAGGGCAAAGTGAAGTTTCATAACTTTATATATTTAGGCTATTTAACTTTAACTTTGTAGCCTAATTATTTGCTTGATTTCTCATTGTAAGTTAGCTTCTTACTTATACCTTTATAGACTACTGGATATTATTGATCAGTAAAAATGACATTTAACAAAAAGAGACAGGGTTGTGTAATTTTATTTTATATAGGCTACTAGATATATTTTTTATATTTATTTTAACATTCTCTTCTCTAGGCCTATATGTAAAATAAAATGACACAACCCTGTCTCTCTTTGACAAATGTCAATAAAAATCAAGAATGTTTCATATTTTTAAAATGAAATAAAAAAGAAGCAGGTTTGTGTTTTAATATTTCATGTTGTTATAAATATGCAGTGAATATAATTAATGTACGCGTTGCCTGAACCACAATTGTGTGGCCATTTAGGCTAATATGTTAAAGTATTTTTTTTAATGAAAAGAGGCAGAGTGGTGTTTTATAAAATATTTCGTTGTTGACGAAAAGAGGCAGAGTTGTAGCATATTTCGATTGATTGTTGTCTAAAATATATACAATTTCGTATGCTATTTCATCACTAAATTCACTTCTGAGAACATTTGATGCGAGAAATCAACTGTGAAGATTTCAAATATTGGCATTTTTACGAAAATGTATGGCGAGTCGTAAATGTTTGGGTTCTGCAGACGGCGTCTGTGCGGAGGTATTGCGTAATACCCGCAAGAACACATCGTCTCAAACTGTCAGCAGCGTTCTGTGTGCTCGTCACCTTGTAAGTTCATTCTTCCAAGAACAACTAGCAAGAGCGTTCTCCCCAAGAACACAAGTCCGTTCTTTGCATTCTTGGTTTTGAGAAACGGCCTGTATCAGCTGGCACGCCTTCTCCCTCTCTCACGCGCTACACACTCCAGCTTATAGGATAGCGCCCTCTCTGGCTGTAGAAGGTGTACCACTCAAATGCAATGGAAAATAAATGATGAAACCAAAAATAAAACTCAAATGCGGCTCCTACAGACCCCTCAGTATCTCGTTTCCTCCGTGGCACTTTGAGGCTTAGGCCTGCGGAACGCGCTAGGGTTCCGACTTGGGACCTGGTGATTGTCCTTCAATGCCTTTCCCAGGCTCCCTTTGAGCCTCAGGAGGAGGATCCAGCCAGATTTCTGACTCTGAAAACTGCTCCTCCTCGCTATTTCGTCTCTTAAAAGAATAGGAGATCTTCAGGCTTTGTCGGTTGCACCCTCGTGCTTGGAATTTGCATCTGGCATGGTTAAAGCGTTCCTTCATCCTAGATCAGGTTATGTTCCCAAGGTCCCCACCAGTGTCGGGAAAGTTCACTTTCTACATGAACTAGGTCAAAGTTCAGTTCACACATTTTAAAATGAACTAGTTCAGTTCATAGTTCACAATTCCAAAAATGAACTAGGTCATAGTTCTTTTTTTTCCATAAATTTGTTGCGAGCTATTTTTTTTTAATTATTGCCACAGCCGACAACCACAGACAGCAATTATTTTATCGGCGGGCAAAGTTTGCACAAAAATGTACGATTTTTCCAATCCTCACCGACCTTCATAAAACATAAAACTCGTTTAAATTATCATACTGTAACGAGTGGATAGGTGTGGCCCCTTTAAGAGCTGCGCGCGCGCCCTGTTAAACTGTCTACACTCTCTCTGTATGGTATTGTACCGTGCGCCTCGATGTATGCGGGTAATGGTGCTCATTTTATTTAATCTGTTTATGTTTTGTTTGGTAACGCTGTGGACGGAGCGTGGGACAGACAGTTGCCCCAAGTTTGATTGGGGAAATAAAGCTGTTGTGATGCCAATCGCCTCCGTGAGTTTGTCTGGCCTAGTGGCTTCGGATGTGATCTATACCGGTTTCCTTTCCCTCCTGACACAACGCGTTACAATACGACGCATCCAGTCCTCGCTGCTTTGTCGACTACATGCTGCTTTTTGTTTTGATGACGCATGCGGGTGCGAGGCTGGTGTTGCCAGATTGGGTGTTTTTTTCGCTACATATTAAGGCCTGTTTACGGTGTGTTTTAGCCGGGTTTTGCCTGGAAGGCTCTATAGAAATATGGCACCCAATTGAACGAAGTTAAACTGAGAGAGCGTGCGTTCACAGACCCCAGAATGAACGAGTTCACAGTAACGTTCATCAGGCATTAATACTGTACGTTCAGTTCACGTTCGCCTAAAATATGAACGAGTTCATGAACTATCATTCAATGAACGCGTTCAGGCACAACACTGGTCCCCACTAATGTGGCCCGATCTACAGTTCTGCCTTCTGTCCTCCCCATTTTCAGGATTTAGACCAGGAAAATAATAACTTGCAATGCCCAGTCAGGGCACTGGAAGCTTATGTCCACAGAGCTGCCCTGTGGTGTAAAGCAGCACAGTTGTTTGTCTGTTTTGGACCCCCTAACAAAGGGTCGCCAGCGTCTAAGCAAAGAATGAGCAAGTGGGTGGTCGAGGCTATCTCCCTTCTTATGAATCGACCGGACAACCTTCACCAATGGCTGTTCGGTCTCATTCAACTAGGAGTATGGCAGCCTCTAAGGCCTTATTGTCAGGAGAGCCCCTTCAAGACGTTTGTGATGCGGCAGGGTAGGCTTCGTCAGATTCACACATTCACACATTCACACAGACACACACATTCGTCAGATTCTACTCTCGCTTGATTTCACACTGGACAGACACTTCTCGCTATGGTGGCGTTGACGTTCCCTTAGCGTCAATCTACGCAGCGCGAGTTCCCTTGAAAGGACCATTTGGACAAATTTCCATTTCCTTCATGTGAACAATTTGCATGTCAATCGCTTGTGCGCGGTTGGATGTGGTCACATAAGAGTTAATGAGGAAACATTTGAGAAACTGTACATCTCATTGCTGTCATACAGATTACTTAAACAGAGAATATTTTTTATTTGATTTACATAATTTAAAAGTAAAGTCTGTGTGACAAACATTAGTTGAGTTACAGGTCATTTTCTGTCACATTGAGAGAGACGGCAGAACATGCATCATGTTTATTTTCTTTATTTTACGAAAAATGATATTTTGTGTTATTATGAGTGTATACAAATAAAATAAGACATTCAACAGTTTTGAATGATGTATAACACTTGCCTGTATGACAAAAATCGAGTTATTTGAGTCTCTTTTGCACTGAAAAGAAAAAAAGCGAGCTGGTCGCAACAGCGTGACCGCTGACCCCAGAGGGTTAAGACTCAACACTTGCGGGGGACAGCTGTACCCACATGGTGACCGAGTCCCATACAACCCCTAAATACGTTGTCCTCTGGGCAGGAGAGATAACTCTTTTTGAGTCTCAACCCCAGAGATACATGATGAGCGAGGATGACATCCGATGTCGAAGTGCAAGCTCTTGAGACTGGGCCAAAACCAGCCAGTTGTCTATGTAATTTAAAAAGCGGATGCCCTAGAGTCACAATGGAGCCAGAGCTGCATCCATGTAGAGTGCATGTGCAGGGTGCAAGGCTATGTCAAATTGAAGAACCCGATATTGGTAAGCTTCGTCACCAAAAGTGAACCTCAGGAAGTTCCTGTGTTGTGGCAGAATTTCTACATGAAAATATGGGTTAACCCTAACCCTAACAGTCAATACTGCAGGCTAACTTCAGTGAGATATCTGAATAGAATGTCACGTGTTGTCATCTTTAGATTACGGTAATTAAGACATGGCGTGAATGCAGCATTAAATACTTTGAGAATGGTAATCAAAGAAACAGGGAACAGGTGTACACTAATCAGAACAGAACATGAAACTATTAAACTAAACAAGACACGATAAAGAAACTAAACATTTTTTTTCATTGTGTTGTCTGGCGGGTGAAAACCAGCATTAAGGTGCAATACTGTCATCTACTTTATTGGAGTGTCAAACAGATACTGGTGCTGGACTATTTACTATAAAATTGTATAAGTCTGCCCTTGGTCTAATTTTCTAGCCTGACTTCGTCATAATCATATTCTATTCAGAATGTGAGTATTACTGCTCCATAGGGCTTTGATTATGAGGCGTGTCTTAACCGAACCAGGAAAAAAAAAACTCTGCACTCAATTGGATAGACCTACAACCAATCAGAGCAACGCAGTAAGTGACGTATGTTTAGCGACTCATAGTTGTATTGAATCCTGTAGGAAGGATGGCAAACACTATAGACATCATATGGAGCTAGACGCCCTATTGGCCGCTGGGCGCAAGAAATGCGGCCGCCATCTTAAACCAGTCATACTCCTATTTGCATTGCATAGCAGCAGTAGATGCCAGAGCACTGTGCAGCATATTCCTGCTCAAATCGGCGGACTATCGCTCGGGGATTACTTTTCACAAGTAAGATTTAAGATTTAACATTACTGTACTATTGGTTGTATTTTGTGAATAAAATCTTCAATGTGTCCTGTATCATAGCTTGCCGTATGACCTTTGCGGCAAAACCCGCGTGAAAATCAGTTCGGTATTCAGTGAGATATGATTAATTAAATGCGCTGACAGCTCATTGTAACCTGTCAAACAGATTACACTGAGCAGAGCGGGTGACCGGTTTAAGATGGCGGCGCCGCGGCTCGTCCATGCCAATAGGCAGTAGAAGTCGATAGGGCGTCTAGCTCTATATGATGTCTATGGCAAACACATCTTGACTATTGACAAATGGCTTGATTGCAGGTCTCTGTTCGTCTTTTTAAAATTGATGCGCTGTCGATTTCTTCTACAACAGACGCGATAGCGGAATCTATACATCTCAATTCTCCAGCTGCAGTCATCTTTGTTGTAAACCAGTTCAAACCAAGTGCTATTTGATGACGTGATGATTACGTACCTGCAGATCATCTGTCCATCATCGTATAAAGCCCGCCCTGGCAATTTGATTGGCCCGACCATTTCTGAACTGATCATAATTACTCCTCAATGGATCGAGTCCAGACCGAACTTCCCGACCAAAAAACGTTGTGGGTGGGGTTCGGGCTGGCATCCAGGCTACTAATTTTCTAACATGTACTATAACATTGCTTATCTACCCCCTATAATAAGCTAATATACATTTTAGCTATAACCGTTGAGGATAAAAATGTCAATTTCATCTTAATTCTTTTGCTTGACCAAACGGTCTATTTGTACACTGTGTGTATTCTGCAAGAAATGTCACCCCCTTGCCCTAAAATATTTTTTGGCCAAAGAAGCTTGAGATATTTTCATGTGCTAGCAAGAAATACTCATCTTTTTATGAAATTCATCTTTCCCTTTCGAGGGAACTCGCAATGCGTAGATGGTGCTTTGGGAACGCCCCTGTGTATGCTGGGGACACGTATATTGACGTATGTCAACTAGTCCAATGGCGAGAGTGAGCGTCATGGACGGATGACGTCACGACCAGGAAAGGATAAAAGCACATCCGGTCTGACTGGCATTAGCTTCTGTGCCTCAGCAAGTGCTCTATGTCAAAATTGTCTGTCTATTTATTTTTCCCTATCAGTCGGTCACTATGACGTACGACTTAACTGACTTAGGAATCTCGCAAGAGAGGCCAATCTCCTAGATCTACCTGCGCCTCCTAGAGAGAGCCTCCCGAGCTGCGTCCCTGTAATCCACCTCGCTGCTCCACTCTGGGTACGCCTACGGTCCCTTTGGTCCCGCTTGTGCGGTCTCTGCGAGCCTGGTTAGCACTCCCCAGTCCGTCTAGCTGGCTCATTCGGAGCATCAGGCTTGGCTATGCAATTCAGTTCACCCTGCGTCCCCCTAAGTTTCAGGCCATCCACTCCAGGCCATCCAGAGCAGTCAATGCCCATGTCTTGTGCATGGATATCGCTGTCCTACTGGCGAAGGACGCGATAGAGCCAGTCTCTGCTGCCGATAGGAGGTCAGGGCACTACAGTCCCTACTTCACTGTACCCAAGAAAGGCAGTGGGTTGCGACCGATCTTGGACCTGCGAGTTTTGAACTGGAGTCTCCACAAACTACCATTCAAAATGCTCACACAGAAACGCATTTTCGAATGCATCCGTCCTCGAGAATGGTTTGCAGCGATCAACCTGAAGGACGCGCACTCTCAGGTCTTGATTCTTCCTCGACACAGGCCATTTCTACGCTTCGCGTTCGAGGGTCGAGCATGTCAATACAAAGTCCTGCCATTCGGGCTGTCTCTGTCCCCCCGTGTCTTCACGAAAGTTTCCATGAAGACCCTCCGTCAAGAGGGTAGGGGACCTGCAGGCATTTTTGGGCCAAGAAATCATGTCTAGAGTTCAGTCCGGGTGACAACCACGCAGTACTAAGACCCCGGGCTGGCTATGTGCCAAAGGTTCCTACCACTCCCTTCAGGGACCAGGTAGTAAACCTGCAAGCGCTGCCCTTGGAGGAGGCAGACCCAGCCCTGACTTTGCTTTGTCACGTTCGCGCTCTGCATTTATATGTGGACAGAACTCAAAGTCTCAGAACCTCAGACCAGCTCTTTGTCTGTTATGGAGGCCAGCAGAAGGGAAAGGCTGTCTTCAAGCATAGGATGGCCCACTGGATAGTGGATGCCATCACCTTGGCTTACTAAGCACAAAGTGTGCCCTTCCCGCTCAGGTTGCATTCACACTCCACGAGAGGTGTTTCATCCTCCTGGGCGCTGGCACGTGGCTCCTCGCTAACAGATATCTGTAGAGCTGCGGGTTGGTTGACACCTTACACGTTCGCTAGATACTATAGCCTACAAGTAGAGCCGGTCTCCTCTTGTGTTCTCACCTTAAACGGGTAGAAGCACAGAGAGGTCTGGCTCTGTCGGCTTGCTGCACTCTACTGCCCTACAAAGCAAAAAGGCAGTAACTGCATTTTTGGTCAAAAATGAGTTATTATCATTTTCTTGACATTCAAGGCATCCTTTGTTATGTGACAAAACATCTTATCTCAAATGTGTGTCGTTTTGGAGAAAAATGATAGTCGTTTGTACAGTAACTGCAAAAAGCCCGAGTGAAACAAAGCAAGAGTACAGTAACATCCATTACTGCATTCTTGTTATGTTTTACCTAACAAAAAATAACCGTGTTGCTGCGCAGTGTAGTTACTGTTGCCATGGTAAACACACAGCTGATTTCGCGGCATCCTCACGGGACGGTTTTAACATTTGCGATTTCACCCTTCTAACTTCACACAAATTTTGTTTGAGATACAGTGTTTCCCCTAATTGTTCCCCTACCAAACTAGATCCGCTCTTAAAGTCACTTTGTGAGCATTTATCCGCTTAATTTGAGAAAAACTATCGTCATGTCATAAACACAGAAACTCAAAGGTCTTCACGGCAACCCGTCAAAATAAAAGTTCGGTTTAACTTGACAGAAATATATTACTGTTGTACAGTAGAATTTAGAAACGTCTCAATGTAATAATACTACTAACACTAATACAAATAAATTAAGATTAAAACTTAATTTTTAAAGGAATAAACACAATTTTTTCTTTAATGTTTTAATTTTAACAGTAAAGCTCATTGTGCAGCGCATGTTGTTTGACCAAAAATGTTTGTTTAATTTCATATGATTAAAATAAACAATATTTTTTATTAAAATAATAAATAATATATAATAATTTTGTATAGTATTTTATTGTATAAGTTTAATAATAGTTTATAATAAAAGTTTCATGATTTCAATTAATTAGACATGATTTTTGATTACTAAAAATGTACACCACATATCCGATACACACATTTTTTGAAAATGTTGTCCAAATGGTTCCAATTATTTCAAATACAGTGTAGCCTATCTAACAACACCCAGAGCCCAAGTTGTGGCAAAATAGTTTTTGGAGAATCTGTAGTTACTGCCTTTTTCCTTGGTATGGTGCCACGTTTTTGGTAAGTAATACAAACCAATAATACAGTAACTGCAAAATAGGGGTAAAATATCAAATTAAATATGAGGATTTATATGTACAAAGAATAAGCTAATATAAAGTAACAAAACAGTCACATGTCCAATAATCTACCTACAACTACTTAGGCTGGATGACAGGATAACTTTAAAGTCATTTTTCTCTGTTCTGCACTCTGCGTAGTTACTGCCTTTTTGCTTTGTAGGGCAGTCTACTGTGCACCCTTATTACTCCAGAGTGAAAAACCTGTTGAGTCCTCCATACCCCTCGGCCCGGACATGGCGGTGCATCCGACGCCAGGCCTTAATCCGCTGAATCCTTGTGAACCGGATCTAGGCTGGGTCCCATATGTGTGACCCTACGGGGATCCCATATGTGTATATTTTCTCCACAGCTGCTCCTACGGAAGCTTACGGAAGCCTGTGTCTTTCCCTTGGGCTAAGTCACCCATTATTCATATGCAGTACAACCTTCTGGCTAGTCCATATGTATTTCCCACATAACTCCTTGAATAAAGTTGCTTCCGCAGCAACAATGACAGATTAAATCTGTGTAAGCCTCCTCCTATCGTCCTTCCAGGCAAGAAGGGGTAGAGGCTTGCACAGGGCGCTGGATGGGGTGCAGCAGCTGCGGCACTTTTGGTAGGGATTCCTATTAGTCGGTCAAGACTTACGTCTCCGTTCCCTCCTTCAGGGAATGAGGGTTACCAAATGTAACCGAGACGTTGTCTGTTCACTTGCATTTCCAAGTATATTATGGCGAAAGAGATGTTTAACCCTCTGGGGTCTGAAATCACGCCGGCGTGATTTGCTCGCTTTTTTTCTTATCAGTGCAAAAGAGACTCAAAATACTCGGTTGATTTTGATCTTACATATAAGTGTTGTACATCATAAGATTCTGTTAAGTGTCTATTATTTTTCGGTATACTCACAATAAAAACAAAGGGCCCTATCTTGCACTCAGCGCAATTGACTTTGTACACTGACGCATGTATCATTCCTATTTTGCACCCGCGCAAAGCGGACTTTTCCCTCCACAGACGCACGTCGGTAAACTAGGAAATTAACTTGCGCTCCCTGGGCGGGTCGGCACAAAAAAAGAGGCGTGTTTCGGCGCAAACATTCCCTGGTGCTATTTTGCAGTTCCAGAAAACAATTGCGCCACTGACCAGAAAAAACCTAGTCAAAAGTCAGTGGCGCGTTGCGCGTTGTTCATAATGCTATTTTAAGCGCGCATGCTTGGCCATAATGTAGCGGGTGCACAACGCGCATACACTTTGATTCTCTCATCAACACAGATGTTGCAGTTTTTAATTTTGCAAATCATACATTATAACAAGGAAAAATATTAACACATGAGGGAAATCATTGTGGTGTCCATGAAGATGTAAGAAATATGTAGTAAGCCTAAATCTAGCTTACATTTACCCAATTTTTTCAGGCTAATTGTAGTAATGACATGGCTGATGACACCATTTTTGATGCCAGCAACAATGAGTGAAATACGGTTTAATCGAAAACACACAAACACGCTGTGTAATTGAACGAACGTTCGGCATACTGAAACTGCGTTTCAGGTGTTTGGATAGGTCAGGAGGCACTTTACAGTACAGTCCTCAAAAAGTTGTAGCATTCTTTGTGGCATGTTGTGTTTTACACAACATTTCCATAAATCAAGGTTGTGTTGTTGACATAGATGAGGAAACATTAGAGGACTTAAGGAGACGTGATGGTGAACTGCATGTGCCGATGCCACTTAACCCAACTGCCCCAGCAGCAGCACGGGACAGGAGAGCGTATTTGGCAGAAGAGCTGCTGCGTCATCTACAGCAGGGGTTCCCAACCTTTTTTGTGCCAGGGACCAGCAAATTCATAAAAAAAATTCCAGGGACCAGTTGTCAATTTTAATGCCTCAATTTTAAGATGTATCGTTTGGATTCGGAACATATCACTGTGTAAAACAGTAACAGCCTATAATTTCTTTACATATAATGAACTAGGTGGCAACAAAGGCTACTTATATGAATATACCAATCTTTTTAAACTTTCAGACCGGTCCACAAAATGTTTCCCTTTTCTCCCATACAATTAGGTCTACTTCAAAAGCAACTCACACAGCACTCACTCATAGCAGGTGGCAGAAATGGCAAATTTTATTTTACATTGAATTTTACATTGAATTTACTTCTATTGGCATGTACCAAGTTTTCACATACAAGGAATTTGCTTTGGTGTTTTGGTGCAAAATAGGGATGTTAACGTTTAATCGACGATAAGCAGGTTCATGCGCGTGCGTGCTGCTCAACCGCGAAACATGTAAAGAGAGCGCGCCGGTTCATTACACTATCATGACTATAAGTTTGCGTGTGCATTCGCAGCCTTTTGTTTTGTGCAAATGTAAGTTGTAATATTGTGTTTATTTTGTGTAGGCCTATCTATATCTGATTTATCTCACGACATATAGGATGCATTTGGTTAAAAATTAATGTAGTAAAGTGTATGGTGATACTCTTCAGCTTCAGCGCTCGCAGCTCAAACGACACTGCACGACTAATAATGACTGTTGGTAGCCTACTGTCATATTATATAACATTATAAAGAGAACAATGTTTTAATAAAACATTATGAATTATTTGGGTTTAGTTGCTGTGTCGCGTTGCTCCAGGAAGAGCGCGTCCACAACATGAGTCATTCTGAATGGCACGTAGTTCAAATTCACTTGTGCATTCTCGTAATTTTGTGCAGTTATAATTTGTAATGTTATGTTTATTTTGTATATATCTGATTAATATCATATAGGATACATTTCTTTGAGTTGAATAAAGTGCTAGCAAAGTGCTCCAGTTTACCGGTAGCCTATCTTTTTTTGCAGTCCATTCAGATACGACGCGTTGCTAAGCAATCGGAATGAACGCGCTCAAAGAAACACATTTTTATATATTTACTGTTTATGTTTTGTATTAAATAACATAACATGACATGTCATAGCACTTAAAAAAAAAAAAATTATTATTCAAAAAAAAAAAAAAATTTATTCATGGAATATTTCAAGGCCCGGTACTAACGGGTCCACGGACCGGCACCGGTCCGGGGACCGGGGGTTGGGGATCACTGATCTACAGTATAGTGAGGTAAAGCTAATTAATATCGGTCTAATGTTCGACTACATTTAAAAAATATAACCATGCATATCGTGATTCAGAGAGAACGAGTCCAAAACATCCGAGAGTGTTTATTTGTGACATTTCTTTATTTACATTTGTCAAAATGAAAAATCAATATCAAACAGTATATTGATTTTAAAAAAAATACAAACGGAAAATTAGGTTGAAAAGAACGTCGTCTCCTCGGCTGTGAACCGCTCCTGGCGCGCGCCTGGTAAATCCGCCATATTAATAACAGTCCGCCATGCAACATGCGCACCTGCTCTTAAAGGGTATGTTGGATGACGCTCTGATTGGTTTATTTCACGTTACGCCCAAACCACGCCTATGAATAATGAAGCTACTTCAGACCAACCCCTTTTAGATTTGCGCCAGGCGCAAGAGGCATTTATCCTGCCGGGAAAATAGCAACAGCGCCGAGACCCGCCCACAAAGGTACTTGCGCTTTGCGCTTTGACACTTGCGTTTCAGATCGTGCGCTGGGTGCAAGATAGGGCCCAAAGTGTTGTGCTTTTTGTCAAATAAAGAAAAATAAACATGATGCGATTTTTGCCTTCTCTCTGTCAGTGCAGTGCATTCTGAAACAAGAAAATACTTGTCATACAGGCACGAAATATTTTTCTTTATGAAGCTTGAATTCTCTTCTTTTCAATGAAGTAATTTATATAAAAAACAAATATTCTCAGTTTATGTAATCTGTATGGAAAGAGAGTGATCTCAGTATTTTTTCACTCAGCTCATTACGCGTTAATGTCCCCACGCCCACGGATAGCGCGCGCTATTCAAAAGCAAATGTTGAGGCAAGCCATGACAACGCCCACATCAGCTGGATAAAACATCCAGTTCAATAAGAATCTTGCACTTACCTCGTCTTTGCTGTGAGGAATAATACTATCGTAATAATCCTGGAAAAGTTACCTCAGAAGTGCTGGTAGATTCATTACTCATTTCAGGAGCACGGATTCAGCTGATGAAGTAAGTTATTTATTCTTAAGTGCTTTGTTCTAATCGCGTTATTGAATAGTGTCTGGAAACTGCACAAAGACTGTTTATGAATTGCGTGTCTTTGTGTGAATTAATGAATGGCACAGACGCGCGTGCGATGTTACTACAGCTGTCCATCGCATCTGTGTCATTCATTCACTCTCGCTCCTACATTAGTAAATGTTATTTTTACATGACCACATCCAACTATATAGCCTGAGATTTGTTCTAATCACGATATAGAACAGTGTCTGTAATGACAACATTTCGTTGACTATAGGTTTGAATAGATTATAAAGTTTTTACTATAAAATAGACATCAAATAAGATTTTGTTCATTTGTTCAACAGTTTCTGCTCATATGTTAAATACATAGTAGGCTATGTTTTGTCACAAATAAACTAATCAACTGTTATAGTGTTTGTTCCAATGCAAGCTATATCAAAATAATGAATCCTTAACTTTGAAATATGTATGATAAAATGTATTGGCCTACTTTAAAAAAGTAATACTTTATAAGACATTTATGGAAAAAGACAATTTTCTTTTCAAGATGTTTCCAAATCTAACTTTGAACCAGTTCTGTAGAATGGCCCATACAGCCTATATATTTGACCAGGATTTGTTTCTAGGTATGACTAAAAATGTGCTTTTGATTTTCATTTATATTTTGATTGTATATATATATATATATATATTTATATATATTGTCCTTGCATTCTTTCTTGTGTGACACACCTGAATGGAAGGCTCATTATTATGCAGGGTCATTGTCTAGTCAGGTGAGAACTACCTAATTATTCATGAGAGGGTTGGGCCGTTCACGCCCATCCGCATATTCACTTCCCACACAAAAAAATGTTTTTCACAATTTAAAACAATCTATTGTTTTATGTGAATGATTAGGCAGGATGATTTTCAGATCATTTTGAAGAAAAAACTCTAGGCGACAACATCCATTAGTCAAAAGTCTTGTGGACAGATGTTTAGTATGTGTTTTGTGGCCTTATTTCAGAAACTTTACTTTTTAGTTTTTTCAATAACCATGCATAAACAATATTCTCTCAAAAATGCAAACATGTACATACATGTTGCTTACATATTATGATAGCCCTAGTTGTGCTAAATAGAGTGTAATTTCACCTGTGCCATTAATATGTTTATAAGCAACTGAAAAAAGCACAAATGTCAGGGCATGTCAAAACATCTCAAGAACCCCCAAAACACCTTAGACCCCAGAGGGTTAAGTTGTGTGCTTCTCCCTGCCCATGCTATTTAATGGGCGGGGATACACACGATTTATTTGTCTTATGTTTGGGAGCGGAGCATGGTATATCATCCTTCCGCTTTGCATGCTCCGCTCTCGCCTGTCAGTTTTTGAGGAAATTGGCCAGCCTCACTATCCTCAGGGATCCGGACCCGCTGCTGCTGAGGCAGCACGGAGAAGGCATTCCTGGGGATCACAAATGGATCTATCACCAGGGTTAGAGACGGGCTCTGCCTTTTCTCTTCCTTTACTTGAGAGATCCAGAACTCTCTCGCTGGTGTCGGAAGCCCGCCCAGCTGCTTCTTCCGCCCAGCAAGAGAGCCCAATGCTACAGTGCTCTAGTTCCGAGGAACTAAATGTACTGAACATTGGTGATGAACAAGATAAGGGGGAAGAGGATTCGCCACCTCTTTCCCCAGCATATATCCTTCAAGAGGTTTGTGATGCGGCAGGGTCGTCCTCACCACTCACATTTGTGAGGTATTATAGCCTGGACCTGGATACTGCCCCAGGGTCTCAGGTGCTTCATATTTAGATTGCCGACAGTTTTACATCAGGCAATTGTAAGTATGGCGTATTGGGTATTCTCGTTCCCAAAGCGTCATTGATGCATCGGGAGTTCCCTTGAAGGGGAACGTCTGAGGTTACGAATGTAACCATAGTTCCCTGAATAGGGAACGAGACAATGCGTCATCCTACCATACTTCTTGCATTCCTGTGATTGACTTGCTTTAGCTATTTCGAAGCTAATGCCTGTCAGACCAGATGTGCTTTTTTCCTTTCCTGGTCATGACGTCAGCCGCCCATGACACTCACTCTCGCCATTGGACTATTTGACATATGTGCTTCAGACGCAATCACGCAGGGGCTTTCCAAAGTGTCATCGGCGCATCATCTCGTTCCCTACTCAGGGAACTATGGTTACAGTCGTAACCTGAGACTTTAAAACAAAAAATCTGATAAGAAAAGGAAGCATATTAGCCTATGTTGTCTTATTTTAGAAAATTGCTCCTTTGGATGGCTACTCAAACAGCAAATTAAAATTTTAAGTATATATCATTTTATAATAGATAAAAAATTAATTTGGGGCCCGATCAGCCTTACAGTGCCCCTGCCTAGCAATCTATGTCACATAGAGGTAACATAAATTAATTCTGTGTTTTGTATTTTTTGCACACTATTCCTTTTTTTATAAGGTTGTTACCCCAAATGTCCCTCAGGACATCCTTACTTTGATGAGGATACAATGAAATGTGTTAAAAGTGAGCAATGTGGCTGCTATGATAAACAGGGGGAACATTACAGCAATCATGAGAGAGTTCCTTCAACAGAAAACTGTCAAATATGGTATGCTTTCATTTCATGTCAAGAATTACGGCCTACTGTCATAAAATATCCTTTTCATTTTAAAATGGTTTATTCTATAGCTACTGTGATTCCATGGAGATCAACTGCAAATACAATGCAACAGGTAAGAAAAAATGATTTACACCTCTGGTTTCTTCTATCTTAAATTAGGCACTTAACTGGTTGAGTAAATATCTTTATTCCCAAATTTGCAGCTTGCACCTGCATATTCAAAGGTAAAAAATATCCATATGGTGATACAATATACAATACAACAGATGGACTTGGCAGCTGCATGACAGCTGTCTGTGAAGAACATGGAATAATTCAAAAAGATTCATACACTTGTCAAACATCACATCCAACAACAACATATAGTCCAACTCCTATATTTGACTTCTCCAGTAAAACAACAGGTAACTATTATACTACTATTTTCTCAGGTACAATAAGTTTTTAGTCTTTATGTAGTTATATGTCTCCCTGAGTTAAAACAAGTACTTCATGAGTTGATATTTTTGAAAAAGGGCAATCTGATATGTTTTGTTGAAACTGTACCGTACAGTTTACCATCCACTGTGTTTGTGAGTCATACCCCAATCATAAGACTTGAGAAAGTAGGTGCTGCATCACTGCTTGCAATTCTTTGCAGCAAACGGCTTAATTATTGTTAAAGTGTCATAAAGTGTAATGGTTTTAATTATATTTGTATAATCAAAACTGTTCTTGTTACATTAAATATTTTAATTTTGAATATATTATTGCAGAGACAACTGTTCCAGCCAAATACACTGCAGAAACTGTTCCAACATCAACCTTATTTTCATTCAGTACATCCACCACTACTACAAGCATATCTACAACTCCAAAAACAACAACTTCTACTTCTACACCTTCACCAAGTTTGTCAATTAGCACACCTATACCTCCAACAATTCAAAAATCCAACACTGCTACTAGCAAATCAATACCTCCGTCAACAAAAGCATTTACTACAAGGGCTTCAACAGCTTCACCAACATCCACAACATTGAAAACCACCACTCTTACTCCTAACCCTAGATGTATCTGCCATTGGTCAGACTGGAATGACTTTGGTGCCCCAACAACAGGTCCTGGAGGTGGTGAAGTCGTACCTATTGAAAGAATAACTGATACCTCTCCTAGGATATGTTCAGCTCTAAAGGAAGTAGAATGCCGTGCGAAACGTTATCCTGGAGTTCCTCTTTCACAGCTTGGCCAGGTTGTGAAATGCAATATGAAAGATGGACTAGTTTGCTTGAACAGACACCAAGGCCTTGCACAGCAATGCTATGACTATGAGATTAGAGCATTCTGTTGTGATGAAAACTGTGGCAACAACACAACACAGTCCTTAAATAAACCTGCTACAACAACGTCAACAACAAGCATGCATCTACCACTAAGTACAACATTAGCGGTCCAAAGTTTCTCTGCTGTTACAAGCATCACAAAAGATTCTTCAAAAATTTCTGCTGGTACACCTTTACCAACATTTTCAAACAGCATGTCTACACCACCAACTATAACATCAACAAGCAATATTTCATTAACAAGAATAAGCATATCAAGAACTACAGCAGCACATACCACAATAAATTCTGCCAAACCTTCAATTTCTTTGACAAGCAGATTTACACTAAATGTTAAAACACCAACAGTCCAGAGTTCCCCTACTGGTAAAAGCATACACGCAAATTCAACAATATCTACACATTCACCAATGTTGTCAAATGGCATGACTACGTCACTGAATGAAACATCTTCAGTCCAGAATTCCTCCAGTATTACAAGCATGTCTACAACTCCAACAACACAAACATCTACAACTGCATCAACAACTTCTCCAACATTCACAACATTGCAAACAAGCATCCTTCCTCTTAGCCCTGGATGTAAATGTCATTGGTCAGATTGGAACGACTTTGGTGGCCCAACAACAGGTCTTGAAGGTGGTGAAATAGTACCAATTGAAAGAATAACAGACACCTCTCCTAGCATCTGCTCAGCACTAAAGGACATACAATGCCGTGCAAAACGTTATCCTGAAGTTCCTCTTATACAGCTTGGCCAGGTTGTGAAATGCAATACAAAAGATGGACTAGTTTGCTTGAACAAACACCAAGGCCTTGCACAGCAATGCTATGACTATGAGATTAGAGCATTGTGTTGTGATGAAAACTGTGGCAACATCACAACACAGTCCTTAAGTACAGCTGCTACAACAATGTTATTAACAAGCTTACATTTACCACCAAGTACAACAACAGCAGTCCAACGTTTCTCCACAGTTACAAGTATACTAACAAATTCATCAACAACAATTTCTAATAGTACACCTTCAAAAATATTCTCAAACAGCATGCCTACACCACCAACTACGACATCAACAAGTCACATTTCCACCACAAACATAAACATATCAACAACCACAGCAGCAACTTCCACAATAATTTCTGCCAAACCTTCAATTTCTTTAACAAGCAGATTCACACTAAATGTTACGACACCAACAGTCCACAGTTCCCCTACTGGTAAAAGCATACCCACAACTCCAGTAATGTCTACACCTCCACCAACGTTTTCAACTGGTAAGACTACATCAGTGAATGAAACATCTACAGTCAACAATTTCTCCAATATTACAAGCATGTCTACAACTACAACAACACAAACATCTACAACTCTATCAATGACTTCTCCAACATCCACAACATTGCAAACAAGCATCTCTACGCTTAGCCCTGGATGTAATTGTCATTGGTCAGATTGGAACGACTTTGGTGGCCCAACAACAGGTCTTGAAGGTGGTGAAATAGTACCAATTGAAAGAATAACAGACACCTCTCCTAGCATCTGCTCAGCACTAAAGGACATACAATGCCGCGCAAAACGTTATCCTGGAGTTCCTCTTACACAGCTTGGCCAGGTTGTGAAATGCAATACAATAGATGGACTAGTTTGCTTGAACAAACACCAGGGCCTTGCACAGCAATGCTATGACTATGAGATTAGAGCATTGTGTTGTGATGAAAACTGTGGCAACATCACAACACAGTCCTTAAGTACAGCTGCTACAACAATGTCATTAACAAGCATACATTTACCACCAAGTACAACAACAGCAGTCCAAAGTTTCTCCACAGTTACAAGTATACTAACAAATTCATCAACAACAATTTTTAATAGTACACCTTCACAAATATTCTCAAACAGCATGCCTACACCACCAACTACGACATCAACAAGCCAAATTTCCACCACAAGCACAAGCACATCAACAACTACAGCAGCAACTTCCACAATAATTAATGCAGCACCTTCAATTTCTTCAACAAGCAGATTCACACTAAATGTTACTACACCAACAGTCCACAGTTCCCCTACTGGTAAAAGCATACCCACAACTCCAACAGTGTCTACACCTCCACCAACATTTTCAACTGCCTTGACTACATCACTGAATGAAACACCTACAGTCAATAATTTCTCCAGTATTACAAGCATGTCTACAAATGCAACAACACAAACATCTACAACTCCATCAATGACTTCTCCAACATCTACAACATTGCAAACAAGCATCTCTACTCTTAGCCCTGGATGTAATTGTCATTGGTCAGATTGGAACCACTTTGGTGGCCCAACGACAGGTCTTGAAGGTGGTGAAATAGTACCAATTGAAAGAATAACGGACACCTCTCCTAGCATCTGCTCAGCACTAAAGGACATACAATGCCGCGCAAAACGTTATCCTGGAGTTCCTCTTACACAGCTTGGCCAGGTTGTGAAATGCAATACAATAGATGGACTAGTTTGCTTGAACAAACACCAAGGCCTTGCACAGCAATGCTATGACTATGAGATTAGAGCATTGTGTTGTGATGAAAACTGTGGCAACATCACCACACAGTCCTTAAGTACAGCTGCTACAACGATGTCACCAACAAGCATACACCTACCACCAAGTACAACATTAGCAGTCCAAAGTTCCTCCACAGTTACAAGCATAACAGATTCAACAAAAATAATTTCTAATAGTACACCTTCAAAAATATTCTCAAACAGCATGCCTAGACCACTAACTTCGACAACAACAAGCAACATTTCCACCACAAGCACATCAACAACAACAGCAGCAACTTCCACAATAATTTCTGCCAAACCTTCAATTTCTTCAACAAGCAGATTCACACTAAATGTTACTACACCAACAGTCCACAGTTCCCCTACTGGTAAAAGCATAGCCACAACTCCAACAGTGTCTACACCTCCACCAACGTTTTCAACTGCCTTGATTACATCACTGAATGAAACACCTACAGTCAATAATTTCTCCAGTATTACAAGCATTTCTACAACTGCAACAACACAAACATCTACAACTCCATCAATGACTTCTCCAACATCCACAACATTGCAAACAAGCATCTCTACTCTTAGCCCTGGATGTAATTGTCATTGGTCAGATTGGAATGACTTTGGTGGCCCAACAACAGGTCTTGAAGGTGGTGAAATAGTACCAATTGAAAGAATAACGGACACCTCTCCTAGCATGTGCTCAGCACTAAAGGACATACAATGCCGTGCAAAACGTTATCCTGGAGTTCCTCTTACACAGCTTGGCCAGGTTGTGAAATGCAATACAATAGATGGACTAGTTTGCTTGAACAAACACCAAGGCCTTGCACAGCAATGCTATGACTATGAGATTAGAGCATTGTGTTGTGATGAAAACTGTGGCAACATCACAACACAGTCCTTAAGTACAGCTGCTACAACAATGTCATTAACAAGCATACATTTACCACCAAGTACAACAACAGCAGTCCAAAGTTTCTCCACAGTTACAAGTATACTAACAAATTCATCAACAACAATTTCTAATAGTACACCTTCACAAATATTCTCAAACAGCATGCCTACACCACCAACTACGACATCAACGAGCCAAATTTCCACCATAAGCATATCAACAACTACAGCAGCAACTTCCACAATAATTAATGCAGCACCTTCAATTTCTTCAACAAGCAGATTCACACTAAATGTTACTACACCACCAGTCCACAGTTCCCCTACTGGTAAAAGCATACCCACAACTCTAACAGTGTCTACACCTCCACCAACGTTTTCAACTGCCTTGACTACATCACTGAATGAAACACCTACAGTCAATAATTTCTCCAGTATTACAAGCATGTCTACAACTGCAACAACACAAACATCTACAACTCCATCAATGACTTCTCCAACATCCACAACATTGCAAACAAGCATCTCTACTCTTAGCCCTGGATGTAATTGTCATTGGTCAGATTGGAACCACTTTGGTGGCCCAACGACAGGTCTTGAAGGTGGTGAAATAGTACCAATTGAAAGAATAACGGACACCTCTCCTAGCATCTGCTCAGCACTAAAGGACATACAATGCCGTGCAAAACGTTATCCTGGAGTTCCTCTTACACAGCTTGGCCAGGTTGTGAAATGCAATACAATAGATGGACTAGTTTGCTTGAACAAACACCAAGGCCTTGCACAGCAATGCTATGACTATGAAATTAGAGCATTGTGTTGTGATGAAAACTGTGGCAACATCACCACACAGTCCTTAAGTACAGCTGCTACAACGATGTCACCAACAAGCATACACCTACCACCAAGTACAACATCAGCAGTCCAAAGTTCCTCCACAGTTACAAGCATAACAGATTCAACAAAAATAATTTATAGTAGTACACCTTCAAAAATATTCTCAAACAGCATGCCTACACCACCAACTTCGACAACAACAAGCCAAATTTCCACCACAAGCACAAGCACATCAACAACTACAGCAGCAACTTCCACAATAATTTCTGCCAAACCTTCAATTTCTTCAACAAGCAGATTCACACTAAATGTTACTACACCAACAGTCCACAGTTCCCCTACTGGTAAAAGCATACCCACAACTCCAACAATGTCTACACCTCCACCAACGTTTTCAATTGCCTTGACTACATCACTGAATGAAACACCTACAGTCAATTATTTCTCCAGTATTACAAGCATGTCTACAACTGCAACAACACAAACATCTACAACTCCATCAATGACTTCTCCAACATACACAACATCGCAAACAAGCATCTCTACTCTTAGCCCTGGATGTAATTGTCATTGGTCAGATTGGAATGACTTTGGTGGCCCTACAACAGGTCTTGAAGGTGGTGAAATAGTACCAATTGAAAGAATAACGGACACCTCTCCTAGCATCTGCTCAGCACTAAAGGACATACAATGCCATGCAAAACGTTATCCTGGAGTTCCTCTTACACAGCTTGGCCAGGTTGTGAAATGCAATACAATAGATGGACTAGTTTGCTTGAACAAACACCAAGGCCTTGCACAGCAATGCTATGACTATGAGATTAGAGCATTGTGTTGTGATGAAAACTGTGTCAACATCACCACACAGTCTTTAAGTACAGCTGCTACAACAATGTCACCAACAAGCATACATCTACCATCAAGTACAATATCAGCAGTCCAAAGTTCCTCTACAGTTACAAGCATAACAGATTCATCAAAAACAATTTCTAATAGTACACCTTCAAAAATATTCTCAAACAGCATGCCTACACCACCAACTTCGACAACAACAAGCCAAATTTCCACCACAAGCACAAGCACATCAACAACTACAGCAGCAACTTCCACAATAATTTCTGCCAAACCTTCAATTTCTTCAACAAGCAGATTCACACTAAATGTTACTACACCAACAGTCCACAGTTCCCCTACTGGTAAAAGCATACCCACAACTCCAACAATGTCTACACCTCCACCAACGTTTTCAATTGCCTTGACTACATCACTGAATGAAACACCTACAGTCAATTATTTCTCCAGTATTACAAGCATGTCTACAACTGCAACAACACAAACATCTACAACTCCATCAATGACTTCTCCAACATACACAACATCGCAAACAAGCATCTCTACTCTTAGCCCTGGATGTAATTGTCATTGGTCAGATTGGAATGACTTTGGTGGCCCTACAACAGGTCTTGAAGGTGGTGAAATAGTACCAATTGAAAGAATAACGGACACCTCTCCTAGCATCTGCTCAGCACTAAAGGACATACAATGCCATGCAAAACGTTATCCTGGAGTTCCTCTTACACAGCTTGGCCAGGTTGTGAAATGCAATACAATAGATGGACTAGTTTGCTTGAACAAACACCAAGGCCTTGCACAGCAATGCTATGACTATGAGATTAGAGCATTGTGTTGTGATGAAAACTGTGTCAACATCACCACACAGTCTTTAAGTACAGCTGCTACAACAATGTCACCAACAAGCATACATCTACCATCAAGTACAATATCAGCAGTCCAAAGTTCCTCTACAGTTACAAGCATAACAGATTCATCAAAAACAATTTCTAATAGTACACCTTCAAAAATATTCTCAAACAGCATGCCTACACCACCAACTTCGACAACAAGCCAAATTTCCACCACAAGCACAAGCACATCAACAACTACAGCAGCAACTTCCACAATAATTTCTGCCAAACCTTCAATTTCTTCAACAAGCAGATTCACACTAAATGTTACTACACCAACAGTCCACAGTTCCCCTACTGGTAAAAGCATACCCACAACTCCAACAATGTCTCCACCTCCACCAACGTTTTCAACTGCCTTGACTACATCACTGAATGAAACACCTACAGTCAATTATTTCTCCAATATTACAAGCATGTCTACAACTGCAACAACACAAACATCTACAACTCCATCAATGACTTCTCCAACATCCACAACATCGCAAACAAGCATCTCTACTCTTAGCCCTGGATGTAATTGTCATTGGTCAGATTGGAACGACTTTGGAGGCCCAACAACAGGTCTTGAAGGTGGTGAAATAGTACCAATTGAAAGAGTAACGGACACCTCTCCTAGCATCTGCTCAGCACTAAAGGACATACAATGCCGTGCAAAACGTTATCCTGGAGTTCCTCTTACACAGCTTGGCCAGGTTGTGAAATGCAATACAATAGATGGACTTGTTTGCTTGAACAAACACCAAGGCCTTGCACAGCAATGCTATGACTATGAAATTAGAGCATTGTGTTGTGATGAAAACTGTGGCAACATCACCACACAGTCCTTAAGTACAGCTGCTACAACGATGTCACCAACAAGCATACACCTACCACCAAGTACAACATCAGCAGTCCAAAGTTCCTCCACAGTTACAAGCATAACAGATTCAACAAAAATAATTTCTAGTAGTACACCTTCAAAAATATTCTCAAACAGCATGCCTACACCACCAACTTTGACAACAACAAGCCAAATTTCCACCACAAGCACAAGCACATCAACAACTACAGCAGCGACTTCCACAATAATTTCTGCCAAACCTTCAATTTCTTCAACAAGCAGATTCACACTAAATGTTACTACACCAACAGTCCACAGTTCCCCTACTGGTAAAAGCATACCCACAACTCCAACAATGTCTACACCTCCACCAACGTTTTCAATTGCCTTGACTACATCACTGAATGAAACACCTACAGTCAATTATTTCTCCAGTATTACAAGCATGTCTACAACTGCAACAACACAAACATCTACAACTCCATCAATGACTTCTCCAACATCCACAACATCGCAAACAAGCATCTCTACTCTTAGCCCTGGATGTAATTGTCATTGGTCAGATTGGAATGACTTTGGTGGCCCAACAACAGGTCTTGAAGGTGGTGAAATAGTACCAATTGAAAGAATAACGGACACCTCTCCTAGCATCTGCTCAGCACTAAAGGACATACAATGCCGTGCAAAACGTTATGCTGGAGTTCCTCTTACACAGCTTGGCCAGGTTGTGAAATGCAATACAATAGATGGACTAGTTTGCTTGAACAAACACCAAGGCCTTGCACAGCAATGCTATGACTATGAGATTAGAGCATTGTGTTGTGACGAAAACTGTGGCTACATCACAACACAGTCCTTAAGTACAGCTGCTAGAACGATGTCACCAACAACCATACATCTACCACCAAGTACAACATCAGCAGTCCAAAGTTCCTCCACAGTTACAAGCATAACAGATTCATCAAAAACAATTTCTAATAGTACACCTTCAAAAATATTCTCAGACAGCATGCCTACACCACCAACTTCGACAACAAGCCAAATTTCCACCACAAGCACATCAACAACTACAGCAGCAACTTCCACAATAATTTCCGCCAAACCTTCAATTTCTTCAACAAGCAGATTCACACTAAATGTTACGACACCAACAGTCCACAGTACCCCTACTGGTAAAAGCATACCCCTAACTCCAACAATGTCTACACCTCCACTAACGTTTTCAACTGGTAAGACTACATCAGTGAATGAAACATCTACAGTCAACAATTTCTCCAGTATTACAAGCATGTCTTCAAAGGCAACAACACAAACATCTACAACTCTATCAATGACTTCTCCAACATCGACAACATTGCAAACAAGCATCTCTACTCTTAGCCCTGGATGTAATTGTCATTGGTCAGATTGGAACGACTTTGGTGGCCCAACAACAGGTCTTGAAGGTGGTGAAATAATACCAATTGAAAGAATAATGGACACCTCTCCTAGCATCTGCTCAGCACTAAAGGACATACAATGCAGTGCAAAACGTTATCCTGGAGTTCCTCTTACACAGCTTGGCCAGGTTGTGAAATGCAATACAATAGATGGACTAGTTTGCTTGAACAAACACCAAGGCCTTGCACAGCAATGCTATGACTATGAGATTAGAGCATTGTGTTGTGACGAAAACTGTGGCAACATCACAACACAGTCCTTAAGTACAGCTGCTAGAACGATGTCACCAACAACCATACATCTACCACCAAGTACAACATCAGCAGTCCAAAGTTCCTCCACAGTTACAAGCATAGCAGATTCATCAAAAACTATTTCTAATAATACACCTTCAAAAATATTCTCAAACAGCATGCCTACACCACCAACTTCGAAAACAACAAGCCAAATTTCCACCACAAGCACAAGCACATCAACAACTACAGAAGCAACTTCCACAATAATTTCTGCCAAACCTTCAATTTCTTCAACAAGCAGATTCACACTAAATGTTCCTACACCAACAGTCCACAGTTCCCCTACTGGTAAAAGCATACCCCTAACTCCAACAATGTCTACACCTCCACCAACGTTTTCAACTGGTAAGACTACATCAGTGAATGAAACATCTACAGTCAACAATTTCTCCAGTATTACAAGCATGTCTTCAAAGGCAACAGCACAAACATCTACAACTCTATCAATGACTTCTCCAACATCGACAACATTGCAAACAAGCATCTCTACTCTTAGCCCTGGATGTAATTGTCATTGGTCAGATTGGAACGACTTTGGTGGCCCAACAACAAGTGTTGAAGGTGGTGAAATAGTACCAGTGGAAAGAATAACGGACACCTCTCCTAGCATCTGCTCTGCACTAAAGGACATACAATGCCGCGCAAAACGTTATCCTGGAGTTCCTCTTACACAGCTTGGCCAGGTTGTGAAATGCAATACAATAGATGGACTAGTTTGCTTGAACAAACACCAAGGCCTTGCACAGCAATGCTATGACTATGAGATTAGAGTATTGTGTTGTGATGAAAACTGTGGCAACATCACCACACAGTCCTTAAGTACAGCTGCTACAACAATGTCACCAACAAGCATACATCTACCACCAAGTACAACATCAGCAGTCCAAAGTTCCTCCACAGTTACAAGTATAACAGATTCATCAAAAACAATTTCTAATAGTACACCTTCAAAAATATTCTCAAACAGCATGCCTACACCACCAACTTCGACAACAACAAGCCAAATTTCCACCACAAGCACAAGCACATCAACAACTACAGCAGCAACTTCCAAAATCATTTCTGCCAAACCTTCAATTTCTTCAACAAACAGATTCACACTAAATGTTATGACACCAATAGTCCACAGTTCCCCTACTGGTAAAAACATACCCACAACTCTAATAATGTCTACACCTCCACCAACGTTTTCAACTGAAAAGACTACATCAGTAAATGAAACATCAACAGTCAACAATTTCTCCAGTATTACAAGCATGTCTACAACTACAACAACACAAACATCCACAACTCTATCAATGACTTCTATAACATCCACAACATTGCAAACAAATATCTCTACTCTTAGCCCTGGATGTAATTGTCATTGGTCAGATTGGAACGACTTTGGTGGCCCAACAACAGGCCTTGATGGTGGTGAAATAGTATCAATTGAAAGAATAACTAACACCTCTGTTACCATCTGCTCAGCACTAAAGGAACTACAATGCCGTGCAAAACGTTATCCTGGAGTTCCTCTTTCACAGCTTGGCCAGGTTGTGAAATGCAATACGAAAGATGGACTAGTTTGCTTGAACAAACACCAAAGCCTTGCACAGCAATGCTATGACTATGAGATTAGAGTATTGTGTTGTGATGAAAACTGTGGCAACATCACAACACAGTCTTTAAGTACAGCTGCTACAACGATGTCACCAACAAGCATACATCTACCACCAAGTACAACATCAGCAGTCCAACGTTTCTCCGCAGTTACAAGCATAACAGATTCATCAAAAACTATTTCTAATAGTACACCTTCAAAAATATTCTCAAACACCATGTCTACACCACCAACTTCGAAAACAAGCCAAATTTCCACCACAAGCACAAGCAAATCAACAACTACAGAAGCAACTTCCACAATAATTTCTGCCAAACCTTCAATTTCTTCAACAAGCAGATTCACACTAAATGTTCCTACACCAACAGTCCACAGTTCCCCTACTGGTAAAAGCATACCCCTAACTCCAACAATGTCTACACCTCCACCAACGTTTTCAACTGGTAAGACTACATCAGTGAATGAAACATCTACAGTCAACAATTTCTCCAGTATTACAAGCATGTCTTCAAAGGCAACAGCACAAACATCTACAACTCCATCAATGACTTCTCCAACATCCACAACATTGCAAACAAGCATCTCTACTCTTAGCCCTGGATGTAACTGTCATTGGTCAGATTGGAACGACTTTGGTGGCCCAACAACAGGCCTTGATGGTGGTGAAATAGTATCAATTGAAAGAATAACTAACACCTCTGTTACCATCTGCTCAGCACTAAAGGAACTACAATGCCGTGCAAAACGTTATCCTGGAGTTCCTCTTTCACAGCTTGGCCAGGTTGTGAAATGCAATACGAAAGATGGACTAGTTTGCTTGAACAAACACCAAGGCCTTGTACAGCAATGTTATGACTATGAGATTAGAGCACTGTGTTGTGATGATAATTGCGGCAACATCACAACAAATTCCTTAACTACAGCTGCTACAACAATATCATCAACAAGCATACATATACCACCAAGTACGACATCAACGGGCCAAAGTTCCTCCACCGTTACAGGCATATTTACAGATCTATCAACAACAATTTCTACTGCTACACCTTCACCAACTTTTTCAACTAGCATGTCTACACCATCAACTAAGACACCAACAAATCTTTTTTCCTCAAAAATTACAAGCAAATCAACAACTACTGTAACAATGTCAACAATGTTTTCTTCAATACCTTCAGGTTCTTCCACAAGCAGGTTGACACAACAAATTACGACACAAAAAGTCCAGAGTTCCACCACTGGTAAAACCATATCCACAACTCCAATAAAAATCTCTACAGGTACACCATCAACATTTTTTTCACCTGGTGTAACTACTACACCACCGACAACAACATCAACAAGCCTTATTTCTTACATAAGTAAAAGCATATCAACTACTTCAACAAAGTTTTCTGCTACACCTTCCATTTCTGTAACAAACAGGTTTACACAAGTTACAACAGCAACAGTCCAGAATTCCCCCACTGGTAAAAGCATTTTCATAACTCCAACAGTAATTTCTACCGGTGCGCCTTTCCAGTTGTTTTCAACTGGCATGGCTGCACCACTGACTAAAACATCAACAATCCAGAATTCCTCAAATTCTTCAAGCATGACAACACAATCCTTATCTACAACAGCTTCAAAGATGTCATCAACAAGCATGCGTACAACACTAACTGCAACATCAACAGTGCATAGTTCCCCCACCGTTACAAGCATATCCACAAATACGTCAACAACAATTTATGCTGGTACACCTTCACCGACTTTTTCAACCAATATGCCTACACGACCAACAATAAAACCATTAAGCCTAAATTCCTCCACAAGTAAAATCATGTCAAGAAGTACAGCCACAACTTCAAAAATATTTTCTGCTAGACCTTCAATATCTTCAACAAGCAGGTTTACAAAACAAGTTACAACAACAACAGTCCAGAGTATCCCGACTAGTAAAAGCATTCCCACAACTCCAAAAAAATTGTCTACAGGTACACCTTCACCAATGTTTTCATCTGGCATGACTACATCACGGCTTGAAACAACTTCAGTCCAGAATTCCTCCAATATTACAAGCGTATCTACAACTTCATCAACCCAGTCATCCACAATTCCATCAACAACTTTTCCAACACACACAACAATGAAAACAAGCACTCTTACTCTTAACACTGGATGTAATTGTCATTGGTCAGATTGGTACGACTTTGGTGGCTCAACAACAGGTCTTGATGGTGGTGAAATAGTACCTATTGAAAGAATAACTGACACCTCTGATACCATCTGCTCAGCACCAAAGGAAGTACAATGCCGTGCAAAACGTTATCCTGGAGTTCCTCTTTCACAGCTTGGCCAGGTTGTGAAATGCAATATGAAAGATGGACTAGTTTGCTTGAACAAACACCAAGGCCTTGTACAGCAATGTTATGACTATGAGATTAGAGCACTGTGTTGTGATGAAAAGTGTGGCAACATCACAACAAATTCCTTAACTACAGCTGCTACAACAATATCATCAACAAGCATACATATACCACCAAGTACGACATCAACGGGCCAAAGTTCCTCCACCGTTACAGGCATATTTACAGATCCATCAACAACAATTTCTACTGCTACACCTTCACTGACTTTTTCAACTAGCATGCCTACACCATCAACTAAGACACCAACAAATCTTATTTCCTCAAAAAGTACAAGCAAATCAACAACTACTGTAACAACGTCAACAATGTTTTCTTCAATACCTTCAGGTTCTTCCACAAGCAGGTTGACACAACAATTTACGACACAAAAAGTCCAGAGTCCCACCACTGGTAAAACCATATCCACAACTCCAAAAAAAATCTCTACAGGTACACCTTCAACATTGTTTTCACCTGGTGTAACTACTACACCACCGACAACAACATCAACAAGCCTTATTTCTTACATAAGTAAAAGCATATCAACTACTTCAACAATGTTTTCTGCTACACCTTCCATTTCTGTAACAAACAGGTTTACACAAGTTACAACACCAACAGTCCAGAATTCCCCCACTGGTAAAAGCATTTTCACAACTCCAACAGTAATTTCTACCGGTGCTCCTTTCCAGTTGTTTTCAACTGGCATGACTGCACAAGTGACTAAAACATCCACGATCCAGAATTCCTCCAATTCTTCAAGCATGACAACACAATCCTTATCTACAACAGCTTCAAAGATGTCATCAACAAGCATGCGTACAACACCAACTACAACATCAACAGTGCATAGTTCCCCCACCGTTACAAGCATATCCACAAATACGTCAACAACAATTTATGCTGGTACACCTTCACCGACTTTTTCAACCAATATGCCTAAACAACCAACAATAAAACCATTAAGCCTAAATTCCTCCACAAGTAAAATCATGTCAAGAAGTACAGCCACAACTTCAACAATATTTTCTGCTAGACCTTCAATATCTTCAACAAGCAGGTTTACAAAACAAGCTACAACAACAACAGTCCAGAGTATCCCGACTAGTAAAAGCATTCCCACAACTCCAAAAAAATTGTCTACAGGTACACCTTCACCAATGTTTTCATCTGGCATGACTACATCACGGCTTGAAACAACTTCAGTCCAGAATTCCTCCAATATTACAAGCGTATCTACAACTTCAACCCAGTCATCCACAATTCCATCAACAACTTTTCCAACACACACAACAATGAAAACAAGCACTCTTACTCTTAACACTGGATGTAATTGTCATTGGTCAGATTGGTACGACTTTGGTGGCCCAACAACAGGTCTTGATGGTGGTGAAATAGTACCTATTGAAAGAATAACTGACACCTCTGATACCATCTGCTCAGCACCAAAGGAAGTACAATGCCGTGCAAAACGTTATCCTGGAGTTCCTCTTTCACAGCTTGGCCAGGTTGTGAAATGCAATATGAAAGATGGACTAGTTTGCTTGAACAAACACCAAGGCCTTGTACAGCAATGTTATGACTATGAGATTAGAGCACTGTGTTGTGATGAAAATTGTGCCAACATCACAACACAGTCCTTAACTACAGCTGCTACAACAATATCATCAACAAGCATATATATACCACCAAGTACGACATCAACGGGCCAAAGTTCCTCCACCGTTACAAGTATATTTACAGATCCATCAACAACAATTTCTACTGCTACACCCTCACCGACTTTTTCAACTAGCATGCCTACACCATCAACTAAGACACCAACAAATCTTATTTCCTCAAAAAGTACAAGCAAATCAACAACTACTGTAACAACATCAACAATGTTTTCTTCAATACCTTCAGGTTCTTCCACAAGCAGGTTGACACAACAATTTACCACACCAAAAGTCCAGAGTTCCCCCACTGGTAAAACCATATCCACAACTCCAATAAAAATCTCTACAGGTTCACCTTCAACATTGTTTTCACCTGGTGTAACTACTACACCACCGACAACAACATCAACAAGCCTTATTTCTTACATAAGTAAAAGCATATCAACTACTTCAACAAAGTTTTCTGCTACACCTTCCATTTCTGTAACAAACAGGTTTACACAAGTTACAACACCAACGGTCCAGAATTCCCCCACTGGTAAAAGCATTTTCACAACTCCAACAGTAATTTCTACTGGTGCGCCTTTCCAGTTGTTTTCAACTGGCATGACTGCACCACTGACTAAAACATCAACAATCCAGAATTCCTCCAATTCTTCAAGCATGACAACACAATCCTTATCTACAACAGCTTCAAAGATGTCATCAACAAGCATGCGTACAACACCAACTACAACATCAACAGTGCATAGTTCCCCCACCGCTACAACCATATCCACAAATACGGCAACAACAATTTATGCTGGTACACCTTCACCGACTTTTTCAACCAATATGCCTAAACAACTAACAATGACACCATTAAGCCTAAATTCCTCCACAAGTAAAATCATGTCAGGAAGTACAGCCACAACTTCAACAATATTTTCTGCTAGACATTCAATATCTTCAACAAGCAGGTTTACAAAACAAGTTACAACAACAACAGTCCAGAGTTTCCCGACAGGTAAAAGCATTCCCACAACTCCAACAAAATTGTCTACAGGTACACCTTCAGCAATGTTTTCTTCTGGCATGACTACATCACGGCTTGAAACAACTTCAGTCAGGAATTCCTCCCATATTACAAGCGTATCTACAACTTCATCAACCCAGTCATCCACAATTCCATCAACAACTTTCCCAACACACACAACATTGAAAACAAGCACCCTTACTCTTAACACTGGATGTAATTGTCATTGGTCAGATTGGTACGACTTCGGTGGCCCAACAACAGGTCTTGATGGTGGTGAAATAGTACCTATTGAAAGAATAACTGACACCTCTGATACCGTCTGCTCAGCACCAAAGGAAGTACAATGCCGTGCAAAACGTTATCCTGAAGTTCCTCTTTCACAGCTTGGCCAGGTTGTGAAATGCAATATGAAAGATGGACTAGTTTGCTTGAACAAACACCAAGGCCTTGTACAGCAATGTTATGACTATGAGATTAGAGCACTGTGTTGTGATGAAAATTGTGCCAACATCACAACACAGTCCTTAACTACAGCTGCTACAACAATATCATCAACAAGCATACATATACCACCAAGTACGACATCAACGGGCCAAAGTTCCTCCACCGTTACAAGTATATTTACAGATCCATCAACAACAATTTCTACTGCTACACCTTCACCGACTTTTTCAACTAGCATGCCTACACCATCAACTAAGACACCAACAAATCTTATTTCCTCAAAAAGTACAAGCAAATCAACAACTACTGTAACAACATCAACAATGTTTTCTTCAATACCTTCAGGTTCTTCCACAAGCAGGTTGACACAACAATTTACCACACCAAAAGTCCAGAGTTCCCCCACTGGTAAAACCATATCCACAACTCCAATAAAAATCTCTACAGGTTCACCTTCAACATTGTTTTCACCTGGTGTAACTACTACACCACTGACAACAACATCAACAAGCCTTATTTCTTACATAAGTAAAAGCATATCAACTACTTCAACAAAGTTTTCTGCTACACCTTCCATTTCTGTAACAAACAGGTTTACACAAGTTACAACACCAACGGTCCAGAATTCCCCCACTGGTAAAAGCATTTTCACAACTCCAACAGTAATTTCTACTGGTGCGCCTTTCCAGTTGTTTTCAACTGGCATGACTGCACCACTGACTAAAACATCAACAATCCAGAATTCCTCCAATTCTTCAAGCATGACAACACAATCCTTATCTACAACAGCTTCAAAGATGTCATCAACAAGCATGCGTACAACACCAACTACAACATCAACAGTGCATAGTTCCCCCACCGCTACAACCATATCCACAAATACGCCAACAACAATTTATGCTGGTACACCTTCACCGACTTTTTCAACCAATATGCCTAAACAACTAACAATGACACCATTAAGCCTAAATTCCTCCACAAGTAAAATCATGTCAGGAAGTACATCCACAACTTCAACAATATTTTCTGCTAGACATTCAATATCTTCAACAAGCAGGTTTACAAAACAAGTTACAACAACAACAGTCCAGAGTTTCCCGACAGGTAAAAGCATTCCCACAACTCCAACAAAATTGTCTACAGGTACACCTTCAGCAATGTTTTCTTCTGGCATGACTACATCACGGCTTGAAACAACTTCAGTCCAGAATTCCTCCAATATTACAAGCGTATCTACAACTTCATCAACCCAGTCATCCACAATTCCATCAACAACTTTTCCAACACACACAACATTGAAAACAAGCACCCTTACTCTTAACACTGGATGTAATTGTCATTGGTCAGATTGGTACGACTTCGGTGGCCCAACAACAGGTCTTGATGGTGGTGAAATAGTACCTATTGAAAGAATAACTGACACCTCTGATACCGTCTGCTCAGCACCAAAGGAAGTACAATGCCGTGCAAAACGTTATCCTGGAGTTCCTCTTTCACAGCTTGGCCAGGTTGTGAAATGCAATATGAAAGATGGACTAGTTTGCTTGAACAAACACCAAGGCCTTGTACAGCAATGTTATGACTATGAGATTAGAGCACTGTGTTGTGATGAAAATTGTGGCAACATCACAACAAATTTCTTAACTACAGCTGCTACAACAATATCATCAACAAGCATACATCTACCACCAAGTACGACATCAACGGGCCAAAGTTCCTCCACCGTTACAAGCATATTTACAGATCCATCAACAACAATTTCTACTGCTACACCTTCACCGACTTTTTCAACTAGCATGCCTACACCATCAACTAAGACACCAACAAATCTTATTTCCTCAAAAAGTACAAGCAAATCAACAACTACTGTAACAACATCAACAATGTTTTCTTCAATACCTTCAGGTTCTTCCACAAACAGGTTGACACAACAATTTACCACACCAAAAGTCCAGAGTTCCCCCACTGGTAAAACCATATCCACAACTCCAATAAAAATCTCTACAGGTACACCTTCAACATTGTTTTCACCTGGTGTAACTACTACAACTCCAACAACAACATCAACAAGCCTTATTTCTTACATAAGTAAAAGCATATCAACTACTTCAACAAAGTTTTCTGCTACACCTTCCATTTCTGTAACAAACAGGTTTACACAAGTTACAACACCAACAGTCCAGAATTCCCCCACTGGTAAAAGCATTTTCACAACTCCAACATTAATTTCTACTCGTGCGCTTTTCCAATTGTTTTCAACTGGCATGACTGCACCACTGACTAAAACATCAACAATCCAGAATTCCTCCAATTCTTCAAGCATGACAACACAATCCTTATCTACAACAGCTTCAAAGATGTCATCAACAAGCATGCGTACAACACCAACTACAACATCAACGGTGCATAGTTCCCCCACCCTTACAAGCATTTCCACAAATACGTCAACAACAATTTATGCTGGTACACCTTCACTGACTTTTTCAACCAATATGCCTACATCACGGCTTGAAACAACTTCAGTCCAGAATTCCTCCAATATTACAAGCGTATCTACAACTTCATTAACCCAGTCATCGACAATCCCATCAACAACTTTTCCAACACACACAACAATGAAAACAAGCACCCTTACTCTTAACACTGGATGTAATTGTCATTGGTCAGATTGGTATGACTTTGGTGGCCCAACAACAGGTCTTGATGGTGGTGAAATAGTACCAATTGAAAGAATAACTGACACTTCTGATACCATCTGCTCAGGACCAAAGGAAGTACAATGCCGTGCAAAACGTTATCCTGGAGTTCCTCTTTCACATCTTGGCCAGGTTGTGAAATGCAATACGAAAGATGGTCTAGTTTGCTTGAACAAACACCAAGGCCTTGTACAACAATGTTATGACTATGAGATTAGAGCACTGTGTTGTGATGAAAACTGTGCCAACATCACAACACAATCATTAACTACAGCAATTACAAAAATATCATCAACAAGCATGCATATACCATCAATTATGACATCAACGGTCCAAAGTTCCTCCACCGTTATAGGCATATTTACAGATCCATCAACAACAATTTCTACTGGAACACCTTCACCAACTTTCTCAACTAGCATACCTACACCACCAACTAAGACAACAATAAATCTTATTTCCTCAAAAAGTACAAGCACATCAACAACTACAGCATCAACTTCAACAATATTTTCTGCTACACCTTCCATTTCAACAACAATCAGGTTAACACGACACGTTTCAACACCAACAGTCCAGAGTTCATCCACTCGTAATACCATGTCCACAACTCCAACAGCAATATCTACTGGTACATCTTCACAAACGTTTTCAGCTGGTATGACTACACCATCAACTAAAACACTAACCAAACAGAATTCCACAAAAACTTCAAGCATGACAACACAATCTTTAACAACAAAAGCTACAAGTATGTCATCAACAAGCATGCATACAACACTACCTACAACATCAACAGTGCATAGTTCCCCCACTGGTACAAGCATATCCACTAATCCTTCAGCAACAATTTCTGTTGGTACACCAACATATTCAACCAGCATGCCTACACCCTCAACCACAACATCATTAAGCCTTACTTCCTCCACAAGTACAAGCATGCCAACAAGTTCAGCAACAACTTCATCAAAGTTTTCTGCTATATCTCCAATTACTTCAACAAGCAGTTTGACCCAAGTTACAACACTAACAGTCCAGAGTTCCCCCACTGGTAAAAGTATTTCCACAACTCCGACAACAATCTCTACAAGTAGACCTTCATCATATTTTTCATTCGGTATAACTACTACACCACTGACCACAACATCAACAAGCTTTACTTCCTCCACAAGTACAAGCATGTCAACAAGTGCAGTATCAACTTCAACAAAGTTTTCTGCCACACCTCCAATTTCTTCAACAAGCAGGTCGATACAAGTTACAACACCATCAGTCCAGAGTTCCTCCACTGGTACTGGTACGCCTTCACAATTGTTTTCAACTGGCAGGACTACACCACAGACTAAAACACCACCAGTCCACAATTCCTCCAATACTACAAGCATGACAACACAATCTTTAACTACATCAGCTACAAGGATGTCATCAACAAGACTCCATATACCACCAACTATAACATCAACAGTGCTTAGTTCCACCATCATTACAAGCATATCTACAAATCCATCAACAGCAATTTCTCCTCATACTCCTTCACCAACGTTTTCAACCAGCATGCCCACACCTTTAACTACAACATCATTAAACCTTACTTCTTACACAAGTACAAGCATGCCAACAAGTACAACAACAACTTCAACAATGTTTTCTGCTACTCTTTTAATGTCTTCAACAAGCAAGTTGGCACAGCAAGTTACAACACCAACAGTCCAGAGTTTCCCCACTGGTAAAAGTATTTCCACAATTCCGACAACAATCTCTACAGGTAGACCTTCATCATCTTTTTTATCTGGTGTAACTACTACATCACTGACCACAACATCAACAAGCTTTACTTCCTCCACAAGTACAAGCATGTCAACAAGAACAGCAACAACTTCAACAAAGTTGTCTGCTACACCTCCAATTTCTTCAACAAGCAGGTTGACACAAGTTACAACAACAATAGTCCAGAGTTCCTCCACTGGTACTGGGACGCCTTCACAATTGTTTTCAACTGGCAGGACTACACCACAGACTAAAACACCACCAGTCCACAATTCCTCCAATACTACAAGCACGACAACACAATCTTTAACTACATCAGCTACAAGGATGTCACTCCATATACCACCAACTATAACATCAACAGTGCATTGTTCCACCATCATAACAAGCCTACCTACAAATCCATCAACAACAATTTCTTCTCGTACACCTTCACAAACATTTTCAACCAGAATGCCTACACCTTTAACTACAACATCATTAAATCTTACTTCTTCCACAAGTACAAGCATGCCAACAAGTACAGCAACAACTTCAACAAAGTTTTTTGCGACACCTCCAATTTCATCAACAAGCAGGTTTATACAAGTTACAACACCAACATCCCAGAGTTCCCCCACTGGTAAAAGCATATCCACAGCTCCAAAAACAGTCTCTACTGGTACACCTTCCAAATTGCTTTCAATTGGCACAACTACACCATTGACTAAAAATCCAACAGTCCAGAATTCCTCCTATACGACAAGCATGACAACACAATCCTTAACTACAACAACTAAAATGTTGTCATTAACAAGCATGCATATACCACCAACTATAACATCTACAGTACATAGTTCCTCTATCATTACAAGCTTATCTACAAATTCATCAACACAAATTTCTGTTGGTACAACTTCACACACTAAAACATCAACAGTACATAATTCCTCTAATACTACAAACAATGCTACAACACAATCCTTAACTACAGCAACTACAATTTTGTCATCAAGCAGCAGTATACGACCAACTTCAACAGTAATTGTCCAAAATACAAGCACATACACAAGTCCATCTACAATAACTTTAAAAAAAAATTCCACAAGTACTTATACACAACAGGTTACAAAAACAGTCCAGAATCCAACCACTAGGAAAAGAATATTCACAACTCTACCAGCAATTTCTACTGGTACACCTTCAGCAATATTTTCAGCTGGTATCTTCTACAATGTAACAAGAATTTCTCCAACTCCAATGACAACAACATTTTCTACATCTCCTTCAATAACTTCCCTAACTTTCACAACATTAAAAACAACCACCTATACTCCTACCCCGCTATGTATTTGCTATTGGTCAGACTGGAATGACTTTGGTCACGCAACAACAGGTGTTAAAGGTGGTAAATTAATACCTATGTCTGCCTTATCTAACATCTGCTCAGCACCAAAAGAAGTGAAGTGTCGTGCTAAACTTTACCCTGGAGTTCCTCTTTCACAGCTTGGTCAGGTTGTAAAATGTAATGTGAAAGATGGACTGGTCTGCTTGAACAACAACGAACGCCTCATACAGCAATGCTTTGACTATGAAATTAGTGTATTCTGTTGTGACAGCAAATGTGGCAACTTCTCAACAAAATACACAACTCCAACTGCTTTTTGGATCTCATCAACAAGCTTGCCTATGCCATCAACTAAAACTGCAACTGTCCAAAGTTCCTCTACTTATACAAGCATAACTACAATTTCAGTTACATCTACCGCAAGTTTATTAACAATTTCTCCAACTTCCATAACACCAAATTCCATGACCCTTACTCCTACCCCTGGGTGTATTTGCAGTTGGTCAGAATGGAGTAGTTTTGGAGGCCCAACAACAGGACCTGATGGTGGTGAAATAGTACATATTAAACAAATAACTGACTCCTATTCTCCCATCTGCACATCACTAAAGGATGTGGAATGCCGTGCAAAACTTTACCCTGGAGTTCCTTTTTCACAGCTTGGACAGGTTGTGAAATGTAATGTGAAAGATGGACTGATTTGCTTCAACAAAAACCAAGGCCTTGAACAGCAATGCTTGGACTATGAGATTAGAGTGCTTTGTTGTGTTGAAAACCATAGCAGCATCACAAAACAATGTCCAACTACCACTCTGGTTTCATCAGTTACCACATCTGTATCTCCAAATACAAAAAAAACAAGTGAGAGTTTCTCTACAAGTACGATCACATCCATAATTTCAATACCAACTTTGGCACCTATCATGCCTACCCAGCCGTCTACAACACAAACAGCCCAAAATTTCTCCAGTGGTAATAGCATATACACAACTCCAATGATTTCAATATTTCTATCAACTACTTCCACGACGTCTCCCAAAACAGCCACACTTACTCCTAACCCTGGCTGCATTTGTTTTTGGTCCGAGTGGTTGGATCTTGGGGGCCCAACAACAGGTCCTGAAGGTGGTGAAACAGTGTCAATCAAAAATGTTTTGGACAGTTACCCTACCATCTGCTCAGTGCCAAAAAAAGTTGAATGTCGTGCAAAAAATTACCCCAGATTGTCTCTTTCTCAGCTAAACCAGGTTGTGAAATGTAATGCCAAAGATGGTCTTGTGTGCCTGAACAAAAACCAAGACATTACACATCAATGCTTTGACTATGAGATTAGAGTATTCTGCTGTGATGGAAACTGTGACAGTACCACAGCACTGACACCAAAAAATCCTTTGCTTACTCCTACCCTTGGATGTAAATGCCATTGGTCAGACTGGATAGACTTCAGTAGCGCAACAACCGGTCCTGAAGGTGGAGAAATAATTTCCATCAAAAGAATAACTGACACCTTTTCTTCCATCTGCTCAGCACCAAAAGAATTAGAATGCCGTGCAAAACTTTACCCTGAACTTTCTCTTTCACAGCTTGGCCAGGTTGTGATATGTAATGCAAAAAATGGGCTTGTGTGTCTTAACAAAAATCAAGATATAACACAGCAATGCTTTGACTATGAGATTAGAGTATTATGCTGTGATGGAAACTGTGGCAGTACCACAGCACTGACACCAAAAATTCCTTTGCATACCCTTGGATGTAAATGCCATTGGTCAGACTGGATGGACTTCAGCAGCGTAACAACCGGTCCTGAAGGTGGAGAAATAATTTCCATCAAAAGAATAACTGACACCTTTTCTTCCATCTGCTCAGCACCAAACGAATTAGAATGCCGTGCAAAACTTTACCCTGAACTTTCTCTATCACAGCTTGGCCAGGTTGTGAAATGTAATGCAAAAGATGGGCTTGTGTGTCTCAACAAAAATCAAGATATAACACAGCAATGCTTTGACTATGAGATTAGAGTATTCTGCTGTGATGGAAGCTGTGGCAGTCCCACAGCACTGACACCAAAAATACCTTTGCTCACTCCTACCTTTGGATGCAAATGCCATTGGTCAGACTGGATGGACTTTGGTAGCTTAACAACCGGTCCTGAAGGTGGGGAAATAATTTCAATCAAAAGAATAACTGACTCCTATCCTTCCATCTGCTCAGCACCAAAAGAAATAAAATGCCGTGCAAAACTTTACCCTGAACTTTCTCTATCACAGCTTGGCCAGGTTGTGATATGTAATGCAAAAGATGGGCTAATGTGTCTTAACAAAAATCAAGATATTACCCAGCAATGCTTTGACTATGACATCAGAGTATTATGCTGTCATGGAAAATGTAGCAGCTCCACACAGGCAGCAACAACCTCTACAAGGTTGTCACTTTCAACAATAACCACACCAATAACAGTGTCTTCAAATAAAACCCCTATTCAACAGATACAACCTTTCACTACATCAAAACCAGTTACTTCTACTGGTCCATGTATTTGTCATTGGTCAGAATCATTGGACTTCGGTGGCCCAACAGTAGGCCCAGATGGTGGTGAAATAATACCAATTAAAAAATTAACTGATGCCTATCCTACCCTTTGTTCAGCCCCAAAGGAGGTAGAATGCCATGCAAAACATTATCCTCAACTTTCTCTTTTACAGCTTGGACAGGATGTTATTTGTAATGCAAAAGACGGGCTCTTGTGTTTGAATAAAAAACAAGATATTACACAGCAATGCTTTGACTATGATATCAGAGTATTATGCTGTCATGGAAAATGTGACAATTTCACAGAAGCACCAACAACTACATCAAGTACACCTTCAGAAACTTCTACACCTTCAAATACATCAAAACCAACCCAACTTACTCCTACCTCTTCATGCATTTGTCAGTGGTCAAAATGGCTGGATTTTGGTGTCCCAACAACAGGTCAGGAAGGTGGTAAACTAATACCAGTCAAAATCATCACTGACACCTATCCAACCACTTGCTCAATACCACATGGAATTGAATGCCGTGCAAAACATTATCCTGGACTTCCTGTTTCAAAGCTTGGCCAGGCAGTAAAGTGTAATCTTAAAGATGGACTTGTTTGCCTAAATAAAAACCAAAATATTACCCAGCAGTGCTTTGACTACGAGATGAGATTGTTGTGTTGTCATCGAGACTGTGATAGCGCATCTCTACCAGCAGCATTGACTCTAGCTTTACACAATTCCTCCACAAGAGTAAGCACAACCACTGTACCCACAACAAGAGCTATGACTACAACCATTTCAAAAACATTTCCTTTTAAATGTATTTGCCATTGGTCAAAATGGGTGGACTTTGGAAGCCCAACAAAAGGGCCTGAAGGCGGTAAACTAATACCAGTCAAACTCATCACTGATACCTATCCAACCACTTGCTCAATACAACAGGGAATTGAATGCCGTGCAAAACATTATCCTGGACTTCCTGTTTCAAAGCTTGGCCAGGCAGTAAAGTGCAATCTTAAAGATGGACTTGTTTGCTTAAATAAAAACCAAAATTATACCCAGCAGTGCTTTGACTACGAGATGAGATTGTTGTGTTGTCATCGAGACTGTGATAGCGCATCTCTGCCAGCAGCATTGACTCTAGCTTTACACAATTCCTCCACAAGAGTAAGCACAACCACTGTGCCCACAACAAGAGCTATGACTACAACCATTTCAAAAACATTTCCTTCAAAATGTATTTGCCAGTGGTCAAAATGGGTGGACTTTGGCAGCCCAACAAAAGGGCCTGAAGGCGGTAAACTAATACCAGTCAAACTCATCACTGACACCTATCCAACCACTTGCTCAATACCACAGGGAATTGAATGCCGTGCAAAACAGTATCCTGGACTTCCTGTTTCAAAGCTTGGCCAGGCAGTAAAATGCAATCTTAAAGATGGACTTGTTTGCTTAAATAAAAACCAAAATATTACCCAGCAGTGCTTTGACTACGAGATGAGATTGTTGTGTTGTCATCAAGACTGTGATAGCGCATCTCTTCCAGGAGCATTGACTCTAGCTTTACACAATTCCCCCACAAGTATAAGCACAACCACTGCACCCACAACAAGAGCTATGACTACAACCATTTCAAAAAAAATTCCTTCTAAATGTATTTGCCAGTGGTCCGACTGGATGGACTTTGGCAGCCCAACAACAGGGACTGAGGGTGGTGAAATTTTACCTATAAAAACAATAACAAACACATATCCTAACACCTGCTCTGCTCCAACTGAGGTTGAATGTCATGCAAAACTTTTCCCTGGATTACTACTTTCACAACTGGGCCAGGTAGTAACGTGCAATACTAAAGATGGACTAGTTTGTTTAAACAAGAACCAAGGTGTTACCCAGCAATGTTTTGATTACGAGATTAAAGTATTATGTTGTCGTGGATTGTGTGGAATATCATCAAAAATTTCACAAACAGATCAGTATTTTTCCCATAGCACAATTATTACCACACCAAGTTTGCCAATTATAACAGGTTCATTAAGAGGTGACAAAACTGCACATCAAGATTGTGTCTGTGAAATTTACGGCAATACGTTTAAGCCAGGTAATTTATTTTTTCTTCTCTACGTCTCTAAAAACCTTTTTATATATACTGTATATGCATTTATATATAATTATTTAGCTGTCCTAATAAATAAAATGTATATTCAATAATGATCTCTTAATCCACAGAATCAGAAATTTACAATAAAACTGATGGTGATGGATGGTGTTACATTGCAAAATGTGTAAAAACAGAAGAGAAGAAGTGTGATGTGATAAAATTATCACAACCCTGTTTAACAACAGTATTGCCTTCAGGTCGCAACTGTGATAGATATATGCCTCCTCTTACAGTAAGTACTTTGCATAATTAAGTTTCATGCATAATATGATTTTGCTTTCTTTGAGTAAGTTCAAATACACTACAACACCGCTTAATAACTATTCTTCTTTCTTTTTTTAGAATGGTGAATCTATTCATGTGGGGAATTGCCAGATACACACATGCATAAATGGTACAATGGAGCATAAACCAGTACACTGTGATTCTGTTGAGTATCCTGTGTGTGATAACAAATTTCCCGCCATAAAAGTTGCTGATGAGTCTGGATGCTGTTTTAAATATGAGTGCCAATGTGAGTTAATGTCTATCTAATGTTCTATTAAATGCATATAAGTATTGAGTTACTGTCTCAATAATTTATTACACTACACAAATTAACTATGTTAATTTGAAAACTGTATATGTTTCAGGTGTCTGCAGTGGCTTCCTCAACCTACATTATGTCACATTTGATGGAAAATATTACCCTTTTCAAGGAAACTCCGTTTATGTGCTTGTGCAAGAAATTGATACAAAGTATAATTTTAGTGTTGTAGTTGTTAATATATGTGATTTTGAAGAAAGTCTTTCCTGTCCCAAGGCCCTGAAGGTTCATTACAAATCTTCTGAGATCATCATGACTCAGAGGTTTTCTGGTGGAAGTGTAATGAATTTGGTAAATAAGATTTTTTTTTTTTTAATCAAATTTTTATTTTCACAATTTCAGATTCCTCCTGTGACAAATTCCTTTTAAAGAACTTTGCATTCCATTAAAATTACTGGCATACACATTTATAATGTTAACATGAATGTAAACATACACGTCTGATGACTCCATTCTCATCCACCACCATCTCCAACCAATTTATTTAATAGCTAGCTGTTAATCTAAATCACAAAATTTGCATTATTAATTATACACACAATAAGTAATATTGTGTGTGTTCATTTGTAAAAGAGGTTGTACTTCACTAAGGGTATTTAATACCCGCCCCTACCAGAAATATTAAAGGGGGCATCTGAGCTACCGAACATTTCCGCCCCTATAGGCACTAAGGCACTTGATCACATGGTATACATCTTGTATGGCAACCCTAGACTCTAGGGTTGGGCTATAATGTTTTAGCTGAACTTTATTTTCACTGCTGGCTTACAGACATTTATTCAGTACGTTGAAGTGGGTATAAACATTCCTAAAGCATCAAAACAATGAAGCAGCATCAAGTTCCCCTACATGTGTAACCCAGTATCCTCAGAAGGGAACAAGAACTGTATCGTGTTGCAACATGACATCATGACTTTGCGTAAACATACACGCCACTTTCAAATCAAATGGCGTGTTATCTATACGCATTTTCAGCTATCCGCGTGTATGTCCACGCCGCGTGTATGTCTACGCTGCGTGTATGTCCACGCCGCGTGTATGTGTACGCCGCGTGTATGTCCACGCCGCGTGTATGTGTACGCCGTTAAATTTCCGAGCGAAACTAAGCTAAATGAATATCTACATCTGGGGAGCGATATTTTTTTCCCTAGGATGGTAGGGGAAGAGTCATAAATGCTAATAACCCAAGTGACGGGTAGGTTTAGGGACGTCGTTGGGGTAGGTCATATATTTATATATAGTAATGTAACGTTAAGTCAATGGCGTTGATAAACACGCTGAAAAGCGATTATGCGTGTTGATAGCACGCCAAAAATGGAAATACGAATTGGCGTGTCATACATACGCTATTTCATGAGATCAGTCTGCGTGTTGACATACTTCAGGCATGCCTGCACGTCTTCCTTTAGACAATTCAAGTTGATTTAATGTGGGTGCCCTTTCATAGACATGCCAGCACACCCAGTGACATCAAATGACTGCCATGCATGGCCAAAACAAGGTTGGCATGATTTCACAAGTGCTTCTGACATCAGTTCCACCAAAGCTTTCCTATAGTGTCAACATCATGACGGAGCGTCTTGTACCTTTTTTGAGAACCGGGTTACGTAACCCTGAGAATTTTTATTGATTTACTTTTTTCTGATAAACCCATGTAGATAAGTACCATAAAATGGAATGTTCAGGACATACAAGTTTATGCTTTGATTTATTTGTTTTTGTTTTTTTTATAGATTTTTGTTAACCACAAGGAAGTCAAGTTGCCATTTCAAATTAAAGATGTCCGTGCCACAGAGAACGGCAAAGAGTCTCTTGTGGTCATATCTGAGATTGGTGCACAGATCTCTTTTAATGGCACAATGTTTTCCATCAACCTCCCATGGCAAAAGTTCCATGGTAACACAGAAGGCCATTGTGGTAGGTTCACAGTCTTGCTAAAATTATTGGTAACACTTTATTTGAAGGGGTGTGCATAAGACTGACATGACACTGTCATAAACATGACATAACACCTGTCATGAACATGAAGGAGTCTTTATGAATGTTTATGACTGTTGTCATTAAGTGTCATTCGGTAAATTATGACACTTTTAATGCAAAGTTGACATTGTTTAAAATGTCTTTGTTATGACAACTTGACATTAACAAAGACAAAAATGTCTTATGACAACTTGACATTAACAAAGACAGAAATGTCTTTGTTATGACAACTTGACATTAACCAAGAAATCATAACCTGTCAACCTGTCACAACTTTGGCCGTCATGACACCATTATAACTGTCATGAATATTTTACTTGTCCTCAAGTAAAGTGGAACACATTGTACTAGTTATAAAGATGTCATTAAGGGTTATTACACTGTAAAATGCTTTAAGTTTGATAATTAGACCTGTTATGACATAGTTGTGACAGGTTGACAGGTTATGATTTCTTGGTTAATGTCAAGTTGTCATAACAAAGACATTTCTGTCTTTGTTAATGTCAAGTTGTCATAATCAAGACATTTTTGTCTTGGGTAATGTCAAGTTGTCATAACAAAGAAATTTTTTGTCTTTGTTAATGTCAAGTTGTCATAACAAAGACATTTTAAACAATGTCAACTTTGCATTAAAAGTGTCATAATTTACCGAATGACACTTAATGACAACAGTCATAAACATTCATAAAGACTCCTTCATGTTCATGACAGGTGTTATGTCATGTTTATGACAGTGTCATGTCAGTCTTATGCACACCCCTTCAAATAAAGTGTTACCAAATTATTATGTACAGATTAAATTACACTGCTAGGTTGTCTGGGTGTGCAGTAAATCATTCTTCTTTTTTAAAGTGAGTAAGTATTTTGTGAATGTGTAATTCTTGTACTTTATATTTCCAATGATATTTCAAACAGAAATGAAAGATTAAGATTATTTAATAAGTTGTCTCAGTCTTGTCTTCATGGACTTTTTAAGCTCTGATTTGGTCTTTTAGGTGTTTGTGATAATAACCACACAAATGATTGCCGCTTGCCAAATGGCACCATTATATCATCTTGCCAAGAAATGGCTCCATATTGGTATGTTCACAACAACAACAACATCATCATCAACAACAACAACAACAAAACCCTTCTGTCACCAAGACATCGGACCACATCAGTGCCATGCCCTTCTTCTGCAATATGCAAAACTATTGAACTCAAGTAAGCATGTCATTAAACTATTCTTTAAAAACAAGAATAACAGCATATATGATGAACGTAATATTTCAACTCCTGATATTATGTAGTTAATGAAGATTTGTCAAAAAGTTATGCTTTCCTCTATTAACACAATTCATTAAAAAAACTCAACAGGCTTTTTGAGAAATGCCATAAGTTCGTCCCTCCTGAGCCCTATGTGTCAGCTTGTAACATTGATGTGTGTAACATGAACACCGAAACAGTTGGCTGTGCCAGACTGCAGGCCTATGCTAAGAAATGTGCTATGGTAGGAGTATGTGTTGACTGGAGAGATGCTACCAATGGAATGTGTGGTCAGTATATTCTTAACAGAACAGCAGAATAACTTTTATTGTTGTATTTATAAACACACATTACCATTTGTTTTTTCATTCAGATTTTAAGTGTAAAATGCCACAGATATATGTAGCATGTGGTCCTCAAGTGGAACCAACCTGTGATGGAAGGTATTTGAAATCTTGAAAAATATTCTGAACACTTAAGAATGTATATATATTTGAAATTTGCCATATAGAAAAGTGAAGTTGGGTGGAAATGATTAATCATAGTTTTTTTTTAAATGATTTTAGATTTAATCTAAAATATTTACATGAGAATAATGCATTCAGTAATTTGAAAACCATGCAATGGGAGGGATGTTACTGCCCTAGTGGTACCACACTTTTGCAACAGAATTCTAATATCTGCGTTCCAAGCTGTGGTAAGTGTAATACAATTTTTATTATACCAATGCTTTGATCACCTTTAATGTCTCGTATGTAGGTGTATGTCTATTTCACAACTCGCAGACTTCTACCTTCATTTTTTTTTGTATCTGTTTATTGAACTTTTACAATAATACCAGGATACAGACACAGGAAAATAGTATACAGATACAGGAGAATAATTTACAATAATACCAGGATACAGATACAGGAGAATACCCCTGAAAAAAATAATGCTTAGGTTGACACTCTAGAAGAAGTACTAACATATTCAGAAATAAACGTAATGAGTGGATCCCAGATTTCAGAAAATTGACCAGTTTTCCAAATGAATGAAGCTCATCTCTCACCAAGTCATCAAAAAATGGAGGAACTTTTTGTTTCCATAGCAGAAGAATGCGCCGTCTAGCTAATAATGTTGAGAAGGCAAAAGCCTTTGCAGCATTTCCAGACATTGACATTTGGAGAAAGTCCAAAAAGTGCAACCAAATGGCAAGGCTCAATCTGTCTCTTTGTCACTAAAGAAAAACAATTAAAGATTGATAGCCAAAAAGAAGTTAAGGATGGATATAACCAAAACATAAATCAGCAGAAGCCTGAAGGCAACGATCACAGAGAGGAGCAACACCAGGCTTGATTTTTGCCAACCACACTTTTGTCCAGTAAATTTGATGAATACATTTTAATTGGATAAGACTATAATGAGCAAAAATAGAAGAGGTATGAACACAGGACAGGATCTGGTTCCAAGTCTCATCATCAAATGTGAGGCATAGATCTGACTCCCACTGTTGTCTAATAAAAGAGAGACGAAGTGGAGATGGAGGAAATCAGCCTGTATATCAATGCACCCCTTTTATCTAAGGCTACTTCAAGAATCTGATCAAGCAGAGACTTTGGCGGAAGATTCGGAAAGTCAGGGAATTCATTTTTAACAAATTTTCTGAGCTGCAAATATAAAAAAAAAAATTGAGCACCAGTGAGAGAGATTTTTTGTTTCAATTGAAAAAAGCTAGGAAAAACATTAACAATACAAATCATTGATATAATTCCTGCTCTCTGGCAAATACGTAATGCTTTGTCATTAAGTGAAGGGGGGAATAAAGGGTTACGATTTACAGGTGAAACCACTGGCAAGTGCTGAAGGCCGAAATAGGTTTGGCAGGTGAGGCTGGGGAGCAGGAACCCTCTTTAATACCGACCCACGCCGGGACCCAGTCACTGAGCCCGAAGTGACTCTGAAACCAAAACAATGTAGAGTGAATATTTGCCCAGTAGGAAGAAATCAGGAAGGGCAAGCCCACCCTCAAGTTTTGGTTTCTAAAATATTCTGGCTGGTCCTTTGTTCCAGATAAAAGATGAGATGTGTTTATTCAGAGTCTTAAAAGAAGATTTTGGTACAAAAATTGGGACACATTGAAAAAAATACAGAAATCTAGGTAAAACATTCATCTACCTACCTTAATTTTTTGATGTAAGGAATATAAAGTATTTACATATGGCCAAAAGTATGTTGACACCCTATTATAATTAACAGGCTTGGCTATTCCAGTGAAAACAAATCTACACAAGAATTATGGGAATATTGAATCTCGAATTGGCTTTGCCACCCATATACAGTGAAAATAAAAAATAATTCAACTATGAAGTATAACAGGCTTTGTACTAGAGCTAGGTTCACACGATTGATTAGCAGATTTTAATCGTTATTCACGTTAATGAACCAATATCAATTCTTATATCCCAACAAATCAGTCAGCTAAATGCATCAGTCTGCACTGGTTATTTCGCATGATGGAAATGCCTTTTGCCTTGCATAAAATAATTTTGACTTTATTTGTCATAATACTTAATATAATTACTTTGCATGTTACCAATGTTTTCTGTTTGTTTATGAGCAGGTTATAAGGACGTCACAACTTCTTTCGGCTATCAGAGACTTGGGGCAGCGGACTGAGGTTCGCAGTTCCCCACCGTACACCATTCAGCACAGACTCAGATTTCAGCAACACAGCAGCACGAGAGCCAGAATCATTTCAGTAAAAAAAGGGATGAAATAGAACGGTTACACATGAATCAAAATGTTACTTTTTAATGTTAAATGTTTTGTTAAACAAGTTTAAATGTTGGTAAAATATAACTTACTAAAAAGTATAAAAAAATATGCTGTATTTAGAAGTGTATTCATACAATATAAAGGGCATATTGTGTAAACAGTGGTGGTGTAGTTTTTTTGTTTTGTTTTACTAAATTTAACAAATTGAATAAATGTAGAAATAAAATATTTGTGACCTGTGAATTACTCCAATATCCAAATTGCTTGCTCTCAATCTCTAACAGTCATCACTGTATCAATATCTAGTGTGAGATTTTATTTTTAATGTAACCCTTTTAACAAAACATTTTTTTGTTGAATGTTATACGTCAAAATTGTATTAACCTCTGCTGTAATTGTCCTATAATTTTATTTTAAAGGATGTTTGACAAACTACAATATTAAAGTTGGCATGAAATCGAAGTTGTGATTGTCTTTTCTTCCCTATTGTGACATATTTCCAAGTGGCATGGCATCTGGAACAAGACAAAATGTAGGGCTGGACTTGATTTGGTCCATGCAGAATTGATTGGATTGTTGTGTTTGCTATTGGTCGATCTAATGTGAGTGACATGTTGTCCCGAAGAGATGTCACTGCAAAGTTACAATAATTGTCTTTAAATTTAGGATTAGAACATGGAAAGTACAGCTCAAATAAACCAACAATGTTTGAAAATTCTATTTTTAAAAAACAAACAATCAATGGCTTCAAAATGTACAGTACTGTGCAAAAGTTTTAGATCGGTAAGATTTTTTATGTTTTTAAAAGAAGTATCTTCTGCTCACCAAGGCTGCAATTATTTGATAAAAAATACAAAAACAACAGTAATATTGTGAAATATCATTACAATTTAAAACAGCTGTTTTATATGTGAATATACAGTAAAGTGTAATTTATTCCTGTGATCAAAGCTGAATTTTCATCATCATTACTCCAGTCTTCAGTGTCACATGATTCTTCAGAAATCATTCTAATATGATGATTTGATGCTCAAAAAACATTCATTATTATTTTCAATGTTGAAAACAGTTGTGTACATTTTTTTTCCCAAAATTCTATGATGAATAGAAAGTTCAAAAGAACAGCGTTTATTTAAAATAGAATATTTTCTAACATTATAAATGTCTTTACTGTAACTTTTGATCAGTTTAACTCATCCTTGATGAATAAAAGTATTGATTTATTATATTTCTTTCCCCCAAAAATAAAATTTAAATTCTTACTGACCCCAAACTTTTGAAGGGTAGAGTTTAATGTTACAAAAGCTTTAGATTTCAGATAAATGCTGTTCTTTTTTAGTTTCTATTCATCATAGCATCATGAAATAAAAATGTAAAAAACTGTTTTCAACACTGATAATAATCATAAATGTTTCTTGAGCATCAAATCATCATATTAGAATGATTTTTGAAGGGTCATGTTACACTGAAGACTGGAGTAATGATGATGAAAATTCAGCTTTGATCACAGGAATAAATTACACTTCACTATATATTCACATAGAAACTGCTGTTTTAAATTGTAATAATATTTCACAATATTACTTTTTTTTTTTTTTTTTTTATCAAATAATTGCAGCCTTGGTGAGCAGAAGAGACTTCTTTTAAAAACATAAAAAATCTTACCGATCTAAAACTTTTGCACAGTACTGTATGTTTGGGCTAATTCATGAATCCAAACTTTTTGTCTGCTTTGAAGAGTGTAATGTTAGCCTTTATCCCCTAAACAACTCCACATACCCTGTAGGATACAATGAAAAGATAAAAATAGGAGTCTTCTGTATATAAGTTATAATGTGTGTGTGTGTGTGTGTGTGTGTGTGTGTGTGTGTGTGTGTGTGTGTGTGTGTGTGTGTGTGTGTGCGCGTGCGTGCGTGCGTGTAAAGAAAGAAAGAAAGAAAGAAAGAGAGAGAAAGAAAAAGAAAGAAAGAAAGAAAGAAAGAAAGAAAGAAAGAAAGAAAGAAAGAAAGAAAGAAAGAAAGAAAAATAAAGTGACTTCCGATGCCAGCATTCTTGGTGAGTGGTGCTGTAAATTGCTGGTAGTAGTACAATAAATGTATATTGGGATCAAAGTGATATGGATGGGCAAGCCACGAATTGCCAGAATAAAGGCTAATATTGGCTGAATAAATTGGATTAAAAAAAAGAATAATGATAAAAGAAAAATGAAGATTTGGTCTCATACCTGGCAGAGGTGTGAAAGGTTTGTTCAGTAAGAACAATAGTGTTATATATTCCCTGTTTCTAGTGTTTTTTTACGTGGCGTTTTAGTTTGTATTTTGCCATGGTTCTGTTCAGATGATGCTAGAATAAAATGTTTTTAAAATGGAAAAAGTTATACAAAAATAATATATAATAGTAAACTATAAGAATTATGTTATGTTCACTTGAAGAAAACTTACAAGTATACTTGCATTACAAAACTTCTAAAATAGTAGTTTACTGAAATACTTCCAAGTCATAATCTAATAATTTTGTGCTATATATAGTATACTTATAAATTCACCTGTACAGATGCAGTACAAATGGAAAACGTAGTTGTAAAAAATTTAGAAAAATGTAAATGTAAATGTAGAACTAGTTAGTGCACTTAAAGTTTACTGTTAGCCTACACTTATAGTACACGTAAGTGTATACTTTTATATACTAAAAAGTGGGCCAATTTAGTCCCAAGCAGATTTGAACACTTACAAGTTTACTACTAATACACTGATATTAGTACTTACTACATAAAGTATACATAAAATACCTGCAAATACACTTGAACTTTACTTTTCAGTATATTTCAGAAAATGAACTCCATAGATTACGGTGTTTCTCACACAGATCCCACAACATCTCAACACGTAAAACTTCGCTTCATCTATAATTTAATACCATTCAGTTTTGTTTTTTGGTAGTGTCAGATTTTCTTTTGAACATCCCAAAGTCTTCTTTTCGATATTGCAGAGGAATGCTGCTGTTAAATGAATCAGCTGAGTACCAATGAATGGTTTGTTCCTCAAACTAGATTGTCAGATGTAATAATAATAATAATAATCTTTATTTTATAAAGCGCCTTTAAAAGCAGCTTCTCAAAGCGCTGTACATATAATGGACAATAGCAAACACATCACATCACAAAAAGCAACAAACAACAAACACATCAACAAGTGAATGCAAGTTTAAAAAAATATGTCTTAAGTTGACCTTTAAAAATGGCATAAGACTGGGCTTCCCTAAGTTCAAGAGGCAGAGAATTCCAAAGGACAGGTGCATAGAAGGAAAAAGCCCTGCATGTCACCCATAGACTTTAAGCGAGTTTTAGGAACAACCAGCATGCTCAATTGTGAGGATGTACTCCTCATTCCACTCTCTCCTGGTTTGATCCACTTTATTTTCTTATTTCAAGACAGTAGTACATGAAATGTCAAAAGAACAAACAACTGATTTTTGTTGTTGTTGAGAAATGGGATTATTTGACCATTTCCTACTCTTTTAATCAGCACAACCAAATGTGCATATAATAAATAAGGTTTATGTATTATGTAACATAAGATTTTCTTAGAGTAATACATCCTGAAAATGAAGTTTTGCCATCACAAGTACAAATGTAATTTACATTTGACAATTTACAAAAAATTTTTTTAATTGTGTCACTGGATATTGGTAGGGACACGTCCCTAGTGTCCCTACTAAATTCTACGCCCCTGGTTCTATGGCTCTTGTAACATAAATTACTCTTTGCTCCAAATAATGTCAATAATTTGTTGTTAATATTGATTATACCCAACCATTTCTATATCTGAAAAAGCCAAAGCATATAACATAGCTTTCATTTAAGATAGATATGTTTTCCTTGTTCTCTCCCTCAAGTGTATTTATTCAAGTATTGCGAAAATGACCTTTACACAAAGGCTTTAACTTACCTAAGTTTAATCTTCACTGGCATATACTATGCCATAGCAGTATATCAATCATCACAATGTGTGTTTGAATTACGTTGTTGAGCCATTGAGCTTATTTCAGAATCCTGAATCCAAGACCATATTAAGCTCCATCTGTGTACTCTGTGCTTGTGAGATAATGCACCATATAGCAGAGTATGACGAAGACTGTGAGAAAACATGCAAGAGCTCCCAGTTTCAACAAACATTTTTCATAGGCTTGGTGGCACAACCTCTGATGAGGCATAAACCAGAGGTTAGGATGGTTTGGAAGGTTTTGGAGAGTGGATCGCCTTAGTCTTACTCAAAAATAATTGTAATAATATTAACAGTAAATTAATAAATAATAACAAAAAAGTCTAACGTTTCTGCTTTGGAAGTAAATCCTAAATTATGATCATTTATGACAGAGGCTATAATTAATCTTTTTTTTTATGAGAGAGAATTATTTATTGAATATTATTCTTATTATTTTAAATATGATTATTTAAATGTTGGTGTTTAGATTTAAATTTCCTCTGATCAGGATGCAGATCCTGGAAAAATCTCATGACTCACACTATTGGTCAGAATCAATAATTGCTATTATGCAAAAACATTTCCTTCCACTACACAAAAGTACAGGGCCTAAAGTTTTGTCAAGGAGTGTTCACAAAGATGAGGATTAAATGTACTAAAGACTCAATATTTATACATCATTACTTCAAAAAAGTACCCCACCCCATGCATTGTTACAATCATTTCTCTTCTAAATATTCCTGCATTGAAAAAAAAAAAGGCACACCAAAATCACAAACATTTACAAAGTTACATTTCCAGCTATTTCAAATATTTCTATTATTCTATTCTAACGTGTTTTCGCCATTTTTTTGTATACAGATGGAGTTCAAAATACGAAATAAAAAGTCCTGGAAACAGATCAATTCCTAAACTAAAATGATCAAAGCAAATGATCAAATTGTTCTTTCATGGTGATGTTTTATACAGATGGTTCAGCTGAAATATAATTTCTAAATATTGTCATAATTACTAAACAAGACTAAGTATAACCAAGCAAAATAAAAAATAAAAATACAGTAAGGAAGTATAACTATAAAGATAGAATAAATATGGCATGAGCAAAAGGGTGCATGGTTGAAAGAAGAATAGCCTACTTACAAATCAACATAAACATCTTTGATTGAATGTCAATGGATGTGGCTTCAAATTTCTGCGTGATCATTCATCTTATTAGTAGTATTTTCTTATGTGGTATTTGAATTACAGTGACGGATTCTAAAATCAGGTATGGAAATCTATCAGCTAAATGTTATATTATACTGTCATGGAAGATAAACATTTGGCCCCACCTTTAGTTCAATCTTACGTCCCTTCTGAAGGACAAGTATAAAACTCTGAGCATAGGACTGTTTCTTTCTTATTGAACTTGTGGAGAGCTTGACGCTCCACCAACACCATGGGGATGATAAAAAGAATATCTATAGGAGTGTTGATATGGGTGACACTGTCTATTGGACTTGCGGAAACACAAACCAGTAAGACACATTATAAAAAGTGTTTCTTTATAGTGTTTTTTTACTTTGATTGTAAAACTATTATTTTTTCTAGTCGAATTTTAATACAATGATTATATAATATCACGCAGTTACATGTAATGTCATGCTAATATTTTGAAAGAATTTGGTCAGATTTATGAATTAACTATCACCATTAAAGGTAGACATTATTTGAATAATTAAAAAGGGAAGATAACTATCAAATATTTATGAGATATTATAAAGACAATTTATTGTAATTAAATTCTGTCTAGTGTAACTGAAAAATTTAAGATTTGGGTGTTTTTGTAAAAGCATTCAAACAAATGATTCTTACTATGTTTTAACATTTATGAATATTTCTCAATCTCCTCCAGCGTTTCTCACAACAATGAACATGCAACCAACTGCTACAATAGAATTTGCTTCAGGTAAAAATCTCTAAATCATTGAAAATCAAAGGTTTTTTCATTATCATTTTTCATAATTCATAAAAAGAAACTATATATATGTTTTTTTTTTTATTACTAGGCCTGACTTCACAACACAATGAGCTGGTTTGTAGTGCTTGGGGTAACTACCATTTCAAGACCTATGATGGGAACTACTTCCAGCTTTCATCTTCCTGCAACTACATTTTTACATCACACTGTTCGACCAGCTATGAAGACTTTAACATCCAGTTGAGGCATCAGGTGGTGAACAATGATCCAACAATCAGCAAAATCATGATGAAACTACAGGGGACAACAATAGAGCTTACTAAAGGCTCTCTCAGTGTAAATGGGCAAATGTGAGTGATTCTGATTAAGTTTGTTTGATTTTTCAGATCATATAATCTGACTTAAACTGTGTTGACTTTTGACTTCATCTCACATTGCTGTCAATCTTCACTTTGTTGGTGGTTTGGGAGTTGGAAAGACAAAAAAATACAGTGTCTAATGTTACCACTTTATCTGTAGAGTGACACTTCCATTTACCAACTCTGAAGTTTTCATCGAGAAGATGACATCTTATATTGCAGTCAAGGCTGTTTTGGGGCTAGTAGCCATGTGGAATGAAGATGATTCTTTCATGGTAAGGAAATAGCCTACTGCCTCCAATAGCCTACTTAATTAAAGGGATAGTTCACCCAAAAATTTTTATTCTGTCATCATTTACTCTCCCTCAAGTTGTTCCAAACCTGTATGCAATTTCTTTCTTCTGCTGAACACAAAAGTAGAATTTTCATTTTTGGGTGAACTATCCCTTTAACCAACCAACAGGAGGAGGGAACTAATACAGGTGTGATATAATCTATTTTCAGGTCAAGTTAGATGAAAAATATCAAAACCAAACATGTGGACTGTGTGGTGACTTCAATGGAATGCAGGTTTACAATGAATTCATCAGTGATGGTATTTGTTCATTTATTTATTCATTTTTGCAATGCTGTCTATAGAAAAAAAATATTATTTTCTTGCATGTTTTACATGATTGTCCAGAGACAATAAAAAATCATTGCATGTCTTGTTTTAGGAAATACGTTGTCTGTTTCTAATTATGGGAACCTCTGGAAGATGGATGGTCCAACAGAAATCTGTAAGGAAGACAACATATCTCTAGATGAAAACTGTGGAGATGAGGTAAGAAATGAAATTGCCCACACTCCATTAGACTTTTGCTTTGTCCACACAGAAATGACAAGCAATTAACTCTCCTTACAACTGGGGTGGTAATAATTACATTTTTGGGCTAAAAAATGGCCAGTTTCAGTTAAAATGCCAGTTTTGAGTGTCCAAGGAAATTGGGACTGGGTTGAAATCAGGTTTGACACATATTTGTGCAGTAGTGTGGCAAAAAAAACAAACAAAAAAAAACATATTATGTAAAAAATAGTAATTTAGCAGTGACTTTTATCCATAGAGACCCCACACTTATTAATAAGTAGATGCATAAGCAGATGCATTTATTTAATGCACATCTTATTGAACATGTTTAGCATTATAAATCTCATATTATATGTAATCAGGGTTCAAGTCACAGGTATTGTAGATATATTTTTTGTTGTTAGTAAAACAATCCATTTTTTTATGTGAATTAATTTATATCACAAGCAGGGGAGTATTTGGAATTATTAGTATTGGTAGTCATCATTATTGTACCTGTTTGTTAATGATTATTTTTTTGTCTCATTCTCCACAGAATTTTTGTCGTGATATCTTCTCCAGTTCAGTGTTCAGTGATTGCAGAGGTCTGGTTTCCATCGATTCATTTGTCCAAGTTTGCATGAAAGACTTATGCCATTGCAATGGCTCCTCTGGATCCTTCTGCCTATGCAAAACTATCGCTGAATATTCTAGACAGTGTGTACATGCAGGTGGAAGGCCTGAAGAATGGAGAACAGAATATTTTTGTCGTAAGTATGCCTTGTTTATGCCGTGCATGGCTCATTCTTTTAGTTTTTTGTCAATGTTTGTCTTACCATTGTGTGAGTTTTCAAAAGAACATCTTGGGCTTAAACCTCGCAATGCCTCGCAATGCCGCTGAAGATCTAGAGTCCCCCTCGTAGTTTTGTATTCTTTTTGATAACAGATGCTCTCTTTTTCTATATTGCAGCACAACCGTGCCCAGAAAGCATGGTGTACCAAGAGTGTGGAAATCCCTGTACTGACACGTGTACCAACCCTGAAAGAGGACAAGTGTGTGAGCGCCACTGCATTGATGGATGCTTCTGCCCTCCTGGTATAGTGTTTTATTATGATTTTCCTTATTGACTCTATCTTCTAAAGTAATGACTACATTATTATGACTACATTCATGACTACAATGACTACATTCATTTCACTGATACCTTCCTAATCTAATTTCTTTTTGTCTTTAATCTGATATTATTTTGTGTAATCCTCTGGTGGTCTACAGCCATTTTTATTTGTATTTTTTTGCTTTATGCTCAACCTGGTGACTTTGCATGTGCTATATGAACACACACACACAACATGATTAGAAAAGTTTAAATGGTCTTTTAACTCCACCTAACCTCAGCTAGCTTTAAAATTAGTGTTCATTTTTACTGGTGTTCTGACCATGTCCATTCTTTCTCAATGAAAGTGAGCCCTATGACCGTCTAAGCCATAACCCATTTTCCTCTTTCTCTCGCTTTAAGGCACTATTTTCGATGATATACACAAGACTGGCTGTATTCCACAAAGTGAATGCTCCTGCATCCTTGGAGGTAAAATATTTGCCTCTGGGGAGAATTACACAAGCAACTGCAGAGAGTGGTAAGCCTCCGTTGTTTGAAAATCACACTCAATTTTCTAAAACCATTGATTACAAAAAAAAAAAAGCAGTTGAAGATTTAATGTTTTAATATTATGTACTATTTTGACCCGGTTTCACAGACAAGGCTAAGTCCCAGTCTGAAATGCATGTTTGAGCTGTTTTAACTGAAAGCAACTTGCACTGACATATCTTAAAATATGTCAGTGCCATTTTTTTTGTATCAGGATGCACACCAGTAATTAAATGTACTTAAAAAAAGATACTTAAATGTCCTAATTTAACTAAAGCCTAGTCCTGTGAAACCAGGCCTGAGTGTTTTAAAAGGTATAGGTTTATATTGACATTATTATTTCCCATATAGTACCTGTGAACATGGACAGTGGAATTGTAACCAAAAGGATTGTCCACGTGCATGTTCAGTAGAGGGTGGATCCCATATTACAACTTATGATGGAAAAGCCTACACCTTTCACGGAGACTGCACTTATGTCCTATCCAAAGTATGTGCTTGAAGGCAATTACATTTATAAGATAACATTAGAAGACATTATATGCAGTATGTGCTGTTATGCTGTTCTTGTACTAATTAATAGTAAATTAACAATGGATTTCTAAGCAATGTGCTAAACAGTGTCATATTTAAAAATGTCCAGATGATAATTTTTTTATTAATACTTTTTTTTTTCATCAACTAAAAATGATAATTATGAGTTTCTGCTTAATAACTGAAGAGCTTTAAGAAAGCCATTAAAATCTGTTATGAGGCTGATATTAGGGATAATTGTGGCTATTGCATGATATGCATGATAAGATACAAATGGTGTAAATTGATTTGTGGTGGAAACAGGGATTACATTTGCATGTGTGTAGTTTAAGAAATTAATTGGATATGTTTTTTTGTTTTCACTAAATAAACCCACAGAAGTTAACTATTGCTGTCTTGATCTATGTTACAGACATAGAGAAATAGATTATGGCTGTATAAAAGATAAACAAAATGTCAGCCTACACAAACAAAACCTTATCTTAAAAAATATTCTAATTTTATTATTAACTCTATGTTCACAGTTCTATGGACGTTTTTAAGATAATTATATATGGAAATAAATGTGAATGCAATTTAAAATGGTTGGTAATTCAATCTTAATTTTTTATATATTAATTAACTGGTCAATTTTCTTTCTTTTTGAAAGCAATGCGCAGGAACAGAATTCACAATTCAAGGAGACCTGGTGAAATGTGGTGTGACTGACACGGAAACCTGTTTGAAGGCAATAACTTTGGCATTGTCAAATGGAAATACTGTAAGTACTAAAAAAGGATTGGGGACGGAAAAACAGATAATGTTTACCAGAACAGGCTTTTATCAAAAATGTATGAAACCACATCTAATGTTTCGTTTCACTGTATATACACTGTATATATATATGTATATATATATATATATATATATATATATATATATATATATGTATATATATATATATAGCTATACCTGCATGTCTTTTCAAAGCATTTCTGAACAGAAACTATTTGTGCCCACAGGTGTTTAAAGTGGATTCCAGTGGAAATATTGAGTTCAACAGAATAATTGCCCAGCTGCCACTTTTTACAGGTAGGGTAGGCAAATCAACAGAAAATGTAGGGGGGGGGGTAAATAAATAAATAAATTAATAAGCACACAATTAAACATTAAGTAGGCATGCTGAATAAATTTTTGTTATCGTAATAGAGCTATCACATAGCTAAATGATATTAAAGCTACACTATGTAACTTTGAGCCCTCCAGTGGTAAAAAAAAAATAAACGTTGTGCTTTGGCTCTGCTTCTTTGCGCACATGAAAGTGGTTCGGGGCACCGGTGAACCACAGGGATTCATGACATCTTATCAGAGCAGATAAACAAATAAACAACGGCTGTAGGCTATCTGAAATCAACTATTATAATATTATGTGGACTATGGTTATATAAAGAACTACCTGATTTCTACTTGATGTCTTGCCTTATATTAAACACACACCAATGTCTGTAATTCTAAATTTGTATTTTTTATTTGATTTTCAGCTGATGTGAGCATTTTCAAGCCCTCCTCATTCTACATTATCATTCAGGCCCATTTGATTGGGCTTCGTCTGGAGATCCAGCTTGTACCGTTAATGCAACTTTACATCACAGTCAATTCAGTGTACCAAGGAGAAACATGTGGTATTTATTTTTACAGACCTCTTAGCGTTAACCCTCTCGAACAATCCTCTGGAAAAAAAAGCAGCATATTTTACTTTATTTGAAGGCTTTCTGTATTTATTTTTTTTCTGTGGGAATATTTACATGTCTTCAGTTGATTTGATTTTATATCCTAGATTAATGTAGTTAATGAATCAATCCATAGGTCTTTGTGGCAATTTCAACAACATTGAGGCTGATGACTTTACAACCATTGGTGGACTCAGGGAGGGAACAGCTTTGGACTTTGCCAACACCTGGAAAACAAGAGCAAGTTGCTTTGATGTTAAAAGAAACTTTGAGAATCCTTGCAGTCTTAGCACTGAAAATGGTGTGAATTTACCTTTACTGTTGTCATGTGATTTCCACAACACTTTGTGTTTGTAACTCTGGAATGTCATCAAGAACTGATTGTTTTTCTAAAAAACACACAGAGAAATATGCGCAGCACTGGTGCTCCCTGCTGTCAGATCCTTCATCAGTGTTTGCCCCCTGCCACACTGAAATCAGCCCTGAAGTCTACAAAGCAGTAAGTGAAATTTAGAAGATATATAATATATAAGACATTATTTTTAACATTTATTTTCAAGCTGAATCTAACTTTCCCATACTTTTTAGAATTGTATTTATGACAGCTGCAACTGTGAGAAGAGTGAGGACTGTATGTGTGCTGCATTGTCTTCATACGTACATGCATGTGCTGCAAGAGGGATTGCTCTTGATGGCTGGAGAGATGCTGCCTGCAGTGAGTTGCTTTCTTCTCAAAAAGGCTTGAGAATATTTGATATTTTGATATTGATATTTGAAAGCTTGACAAGCTGTTTTGAGATTTTACTTAAAAAGTGATGCTGATTAAAAACAATTTGTGAGATGGGAGCTCAAATAAAGTTTTTTGTTCACATATGTTGGATTGTACTCAAATAAATGTCCTCTCCTTCTTCTCAGAAAAGTACACCCTAACTTGTCTCGCCACCACGGCCTACTCCTATCAAATGACCAGCTGTGACCGCACTTGCCGATCCCTGAGCCAATCAGACACCACCTGCGCCGTTGACTTTGTGCCAGTAGATGGCTGTGGCTGTGCAGAAGGAACATACATGAACGAGAATGGTGACTGTGTTACATCTGCCAGCTGCTCATGCTATGATTCAGGCAAAATTATTCCTGCTGGGATCTCCATCTCCAAAGATGGAGGATCATGGTATGGACATGGAGTTGGTTACATTTCTGTTGAACAGGGTATATTTTGTATACAGGGTTTTTCAAAGTTTTTGATGTCAAGGACCCACAAAAACCCTCAGGCACTCTTATGAAAATCTAATCACCTGTATATACACATTTTTAATAATATTAGGTTAACATGACAAAAATAAATAATTGACTTTAGTCTCATAATTGTATTCAGGCCAAACTAAATTTGTAATCTTTTGCAAGTCTTCTCTTTCTCTTAAATTGTGTAATAATCTTAACCAAGGGGATGCTGGGGATCCATTGACTTCAGTTTGAAAAACCCTGTTGTAGATTACTGCCCCAAATGTGATTTAATCATATTTAACTTCATATTTAAATTTCAGTATTTGCGAACAAGGGAAACTGAGCTGCTCTGGTGGATCAAATGGGGAAGGTGTGTATCTATCTGTGTGTGTGTGTGTGTGTGTGTGTGTGTGTGTGAGAGAGAGAGAGAGAGAGAGAGAGAGAGAGAGAGAGAGAGAGAGAGAGAGAGAGAAGCTATATTTAAATTGTTAAAATAATGTTTCTAAGTTACTGTGAAGAATTTTTAGACCTTTAGAAGATTTGTTTTATTTGACATCAGCTTACCTTTTGACATCAGCTACACTTATACCTTATATATATAAGGTATAAGTGAATACATTGTCTTAATCAATTCTTTGAATCTTTACTTTTAGAATGCAAAGAACCAATGATGTTTTTCAACTGCTCCAGCGCTAGCCCTGGTTCAAAGGGATCAGAGTGTCAGAAGAGCTGCAAAACATTAGACATGGCCTGTGTGAGTTACTTGAATGCTTATAAAGGTGTAGGTCATGCTTATGTTATTCTAAACCAGGATGCTAGTTTTTCTTTGTAACACAAAAGTGCACTGTACCTCTGCAATAGTAGAGCTCCAATAGGGATAATAAAACACCAGAATTGCACCACAAAAGTAGAACTAGATCTAATATGCAGAACGGAAAATGAGACGGACTGTACAGAAAAGAGCGCTGTGAAGATACTTTATAAACTCTCTCCCTTTGTGTTCCACTGAGAAAATAATAGCATATGGGTTTAGAATGGCAATGGGGTAAGTAAATAACCAATAAATTGTAAAATAAGGGTGAATTATTCCTTTCTGCAGTAATAATTATTGTGAAATATTGCATAATTACTGCAGATCAGCACAGAGTGTGTGTCTGGCTGTGTGTGTCCATCTGGGCTGGTGTCAGATGGGAAAGGTGGCTGCATTGCTGAAGAGAGCTGTCCTTGCATCCATAATGGAGTTGCCTACCAACCTGGGGAAAGCATTAAGACTGATTGCAATACATGGTAAGTACAACTGTGAGATTTGTAATTCTTTTTTCTATTTCAGATACTTTTGTTTATAATTCACTTAATTTTACTTTTTGTAGTGCTTGTAAGAATAGACGATGGATATGCACCACAAACCAGTGCAGTGGGACATGCAGCATCTATGGAGATGGTCATTATAGAACCTTTGATGATAAAAGATATGTCTTTAGTGGAAACTGTGAATACAGCCTTGTTCAGGTATTAACCTTACACTTTCTTTTGAGCCCTGAGGATCTTTATAACTTAATCTAAATCAAAATTTTCATGTTATGCTCAGGACTTCTGCAATAGCACCAGTGGCACTTTTAGAGTCATTACTGAAAATATCCCCTGCGGATCCACTGGCACCACTTGTTCCAAGGCTATCAAGCTTTTTCTTGGAGTGAGTTAACTCTTGGCATTTACCAAAGCAGGCATATTAAACCTTAAATTAGTACAGAATGAACATTGCATTTGTCATTTATATTTCAGAGCAATGAACTTAGATTGACAGATGGATCCTACCAAGTTGTTCACAGAGATGCAGGAGAGGAGATTCCCTACCAGATGCGCACCATGGGGCTTTACTTGGTGATTGAGGCCAGTAATGGTCTGATGCTGATTTGGGACAGAAAAACAACAATACACATCAAACTGAATCCAGAGTTTAATGTGAGTAATGTGACAGGACTATCCCCTCAATCTTTGTCAAGTCTATTTAATATATATATTTATATAAATATCGCATTCATATTTTATAATAAGTGTTCTATCCATATTGACAGGGGCGCGTGTGTGGTCTATGTGGAAACTACGATGGGAACGCAAACAATGACTTCACTACACGCAGTCAAGCAATTGCTGTCGAAGCCCTGGATTTTGTAAACAGCTGGAAGCTCTCTAGTTGTCCAGATGCAACTCTCATCCAAGAACCATGTGTCCATAATCCATATAGAGAGGCCTGGGCACAGAGGCAGTGCAGCATCATTACTAGCAATGTCTTCTCAACCTGTCATTCACAGGTACTTACAACAAACTGCTATTTAGGGAACTCGAATATCCATATATTATGTCTGAAAAATCGCTCGCATTTACCAGCCACATTGTTATGAATATTGCTTTAAAGGTGGACCCCTCTCCTTTTTATGATGCTTGTGTGAGAGACGCATGTGCCTGTGATAGTGGTGGAGATTATGAATGTTTTTGCACTGCTGTAACAGCCTATGCACAAGCCTGTAACGAGGCTGGAGCCTGTGTTGCCTGGAGAACACCTAAAATATGCCGTGAGTCACTGATAACTATCGCATTGTCATCAGATATGCTGTAAAGGAATGACAAAAAAATTTACACCAAAAGCCTAAAACAAGTTTAAGGTTTGCCTTTTCATTGCAGCATTGTTCTGTGATTATTACAACCCACCTGGTGAATGTGAGTGGCATTACAAACCTTGTGGAGCTCCTTGTATGCAGACATGCAGAAACCCTTCTGGAAACTGCTCTAGTCAGATACCAGCTCTTGAAGGTGAGAACTCATAATTACAACCAGTTATATCATGTTATTGAGAAAACAACTATAAATACTTGTATTTGGAAGACACATTGAAATAATTGTGTCACATCACACTTATTTTGTATTCTATTAAATGACGCATAATAATCAGTGTACAGTACATTTACTATTTTAGAAACCCTAGAGATAATTTCAGGGGGATTTTGCTTCAGTTTAAAAAAATGGTAAAGTGATTTATGTCAAGTATTCATGCAAATGTATCATTAAAATATCACATTGGTTCAGAATCATAAAAAATCATAATAACTATGTCCCCTAAACTGGACAAGTTTATATTATAGTTTGTATTTGTCTTCAAAACATTTGTCACAAAAATCTATTCACTGAAATCTATTCTTAAATTGAACTTCACATTGCCTTTTTTTTTTTTTCCAATCTGATTTATATTTTTGCCTTTGAATTTTATTTTAGGATGCTATCCTAAATGCCCTCCTGAGCAGCCTGTTTTTGATGAGGATAACATGAAGTGTGTGACACAGGAAGATTGTGGCTGCTTTGTTGAAATGTTACATTATCAAGTTGGCCAGCAGGTGCCAACCACAGAAAATTGTCAGTCATGGTATGTGTATTTTCTACTCGTATTCAAGTTTGATATAGGTCACTAAAAGTTTTTAAATATTATATTTGTGCTTTTTTTCATGCAGTTACTGTTCATCATTTGGTGTTATCTGTGACTTTGATGTAAATGGTAAGATTTCAGTTATAGTTTAGTCTGAAGATTAGTTTAGTTTAGAAGAAAGCAGAATCTACTTTCATTACATTCTTTTTTTTCATACTTTTTCTTCATTTACAGCATGTACATGCCAATACAACAATGTAGACTACTACTTTGGAGATATAATTTATCACACAACGGATGGACTGGGAGGATGCATCACAGGCAGATGTTCAGTCAATGGAACTATTGAGAGGACTTTGATACCTTGTGAAACAACTGCTGTCCCAACAGTCACATCCCCCCTGACCACAACACAAAAATTAACACCAACCCCGACAACAATTTTTGTCTTCAGCACCCCAGGTACCTTGTTATTTCTGTAGTAGACAGTTTTTCCTCATATATTGCGCGTATATTTAGGGTTCATTCATTGGAAATCAAAGCTTATTAAGCATTAGTTATACTGGTAGGACTTGTAGTAGTAAACATGTTCATTAAATTACAAATTATCAAAACTTCTCCAGACAATAGAACTGAAAAAAATATAAAAATATTATTTATATTATTTAAACACTGAATATGTATTTTCAACACAAAAAAAATCATTTGGTATTATTCTTAATTACTTTAAGATTTTTATTATTGAAATGCTTATTTTACATTCATCTTTCATTTAATTTATTAACTTATTTCCTTGATGACCACAGAATACACTTCACTGGAAACTGAAAAACAAACAACCACATCCCATGAAGTTATATCTACATCCAACAAGCCAGAACAATTGACAAGCGGACCAACAACTGTAGTTATTTTAACTGCTTCTACTGCAGAAAATAAACATTCAACTGAACAACTGGTGTATGTAACTTCAAAGCCTTCAACATCATCAGATCAAACATCAACATTGTACACGACAGCAAAGAAAACAACGGACACTGAAAGATCCATAGAGACACAAAGTACAGTAACATCAAAAACCTCAATTGCACCCATTACAAAAATACTTCCAACAGTCACTGGTAAAGTGTCGACAACACTTTCCACAGAATCACAATCTGTGTCCACACTTCAGTCGACTGGAGATCAAACCACTGAGTATGAATTTTCCACAAGCACATTCCTCCCAATTACACAAACCTCAATACCAATTGTTACATCCATGCAACCAACAACTCTAACAAAGACAACAGCTGTGCCAGTCACGGCGCTTGTGTCTACAACAGTAAGTGTTGAATCAACCACTGGATATGAGGTTAGCACTCAGGGTCTTTCTTCAACAACAAAACCATTCAAAGCTGAAACAACTCTTTCAACCACCACACCAGCCATCTCATCCACCACTGTCCTTGTCGAGGAGGGAAGCACCACTGTCCAGCCACCTACAGAAACATCATCTCCAAGCAGTGTCTTCACAACCTTAAAATCATCTACAGCTACTCAAACAACTGGAGAAGTAACAACAACTGAGACTGTAACTGAGAACGAATTGACCACATCTCCGACACCTTTGTCCACCACCAGGCCTCCAAAGGGGGTAACAACTGGTCAATCAAGCCTACCAACAACTACAGCCACGACCACTTTAGAAGAATTAACAGCTACATCATCTGAAACGTCGACATCCACCGGCACATCTCTCCCAGTGACACAAACTTCACTACCAGTTGTTACATCCACGCAACCAACAAAGCTAACAAAGACAACTGCTGTGCCAGTCACTACACGTGTGTCAACAACAGTGAGTGTTGAGTCGTCCACTGGGTATGAGGTTAGCACTCAGGGTCTTTCTTCAACAACAAAACCCAACAAAGCTGAAACAACTCTTTCAACAACCACACCAGCCATCCCATCCACCACTGTCCTTGTCGAGGAGGGAAGCACCACTGTCCAGCCACCTACAGAAGCGTCATCTCCAAGCAGTGTCTACACAACTTCAAAATCATCTACAGCTACTCAAGCAACTGGAGAAGTAAAAACAACTGAGACTGTAACTGAGAACGAATTCACCACATCTCAGACACCTTTGTCCAGCACCAGGCCTCCAAAAGAGGTAACAACTGGTCAATCAAGCCTACCAACAACTACAGCCACGACCACTTTAGAAGAGTTAACAGCTACATCATCTGAAACTTCGACATCCACCGGCACATCTCTCCCAGTGACACAAACTTCACTACCAGTCGTTACATCCACGCAACCAACAACGCTAACAAAGACAACTGCTGTGCCAGTCACTACACTTGTGTCAACAACAGTAAGTGTTGAGTCGTCCACTGGGTATGAGGTTAGCACTCAGGGTCTTTCTTCAACAACAAAACCCAACAAAGCTGAAACAACTCTTTCAACAACCACACCAGCCATCCCATCCACCACTGTCCTTGTCGAGGAGGGAAGCACCACTGTCCAGCAACCTACAGAAATGTCATCTTCAAGCAGTGTCTACACAACTTCAAAATCATCTACAGCTACTCAAACAACTGGAGAAGTAACAACAACTGAGACTGTAACTGAGAACGAATTGACCACATCTCCGACACCTTTGTCCACCACCAGGCCTCCAAAGGGGGTAACAACTGGTCAAACAAGCCTACCAACAACTACAGCCACGACCACTTTAGAAGAGTTAACAGCTACATCATCTGAAACGTCGACATCCACCGGCACATCCCTCCCAGTGACACAAACTTCACTACCAGTCGTTACATCCACGCAACCAACAACGCTAACAAAGACAACTGCTCTGCCAGTCACTACACTTGTGTCAACAACAGTGAGTGTTGAGTCGTCCACTGGGTATGAGGTTAGCACTCAGGGTCTTTCTTCAACAACAAAACCCAACAAAGCTGAAACAACTCTTTCAACCACCACACCAGCCATCCCATCCACCACTGTCCTTGTCGAGGAGGGAAGCACCACTGTCCAGCCACCTACAGAAGCGTCATCTCCAAGCAGTGTCTACACAACTTCAAAATCATCTACAGCTACTCAAACAACTGGAGAAGTAACAACAACTGAGACTGTAACTGAGAACGAATTGACCACATCTCCAACACTTTTGTCTACCACCAGGCCGCCAAAGGGGGTAACAACTGGTCAAACAAGCCTACCAACAACTACAGCCACGACCACTTTAGAAGAGTTCACAGCTACATCATCTGAGACGTCGACATCCACGAGCACATCTCTCCCAGTGACACAAACTTCACTACCAGTCGTTACATCCAAACAACCAACAACACTAACAAAGACAACTGCTGTGCCAGTCACTACACTTGTGTCAACAACAGTGAGTGTTGAATCGTCCACTGAGAATGAGGTTAGCACTCAGGGTCTTTCTTCAACAACAAAACCCAACAAAGCTGAAACAACTCTTTCAACAACCACACCAGCCATCCCATCCACCACTGTCCTTGTCGAGGAGGGAAGCACCACTGTCCAGCCACCTACAGAAGCGTCATCTCCAAGCAGTGTCTACACAACTTCAAAATCATCTACAGCTACTCAAACAACTGGAGAAGTAACAACAACTGAGACTGTAACTGAGAACGAATTCACCACATCTCAGACACCTTTGTCCAGCACCAGGCCTCCAAAAGAGGTAACAACTGGTCAATCAAGCCTACCAACAACTACAGCCACGACCACTTTAGAAGAGTTAACAGCTACATCATCTGAAACGTCGACATCCACCGGCACATCTCTCCCAGTGACACAAACTTCACTACCAGTCGTTACATCCACGCAACCAACAACGCTAACAAAGACAACTGCTGTGCCAGTCACTACACTTGTGTCAACAACAGTGAGTGTTGAGTCGTCCACTGGGTATGAGGTTAGCACTCAGGGTCTTTCTTCAACCACAAAACCCAACAAAGCTGAAACAACTCTTTCAACAACCACACCAGCCATCCCATCCACTACTGTCCTTGTCGAGGAGGGAAGCACCACTGTCCAGCCACCTACAGAAGCGTCATCTCCAAGCAGTGTCTACACAACTTCAAAATCATCTACAACTACTCAAACAACTGGAGAAGTAACAACAACTGAGACTGTAACTGAGAACGAATTGACCACATCTCAGACACCTTTGTCCAGCACCAGGCCTCCAAAAGAGGTAACAACTGGTCAATCAAGCCTACCAACAACTACAGCCATGACCACGTTAGAAGAGATAACAGCTACATCATCTGAAACGTCGACATCCACCGGCACGTCTCTCCCAGTGTCACAAACTTCAAAACCAGTCGTTACATCCACGCAGCCAACAACGCTAACAAAGACAACTGCTGTGCCAGTCACTACACTTGTGTCAACAACAGTGAGTGTTGAATCGTCCACTGAGAATGAGGTTAGCACTCAGGGTCTTTCTTCAACAACAAAACCAGTCAAAGCTGAAACAACTCTTTCAATCACCACACCAGCCATCCCATCCACCACTGTCCTTGTCGAGGAGGGAAGCACCACTGTCCAGCAACCTACAGAAATGTCATCTTCAAGCAGTGTCTACACAACTTCAAAATCATCTACAGCTACTCAAACAACTGGAGAAGTAACAACAACTGAGACTGTAACTGAGAACGAATTGACCACATCTCCGACACATTTGTCCACCACCAGGCCTCCAAAGGGGGTAACAACTGGTCAAACAAGCCTACCAACAACTACAGCCACGACCACTTTAGAAGAGTTAACAGCTACATCATCTGAAACGTCGACATCCACCGGCACATCTCTCCCAGTGACACAAACTTCACTACCAGTCGTTACATCCACGCAACCAACAACGCTAACAAAGACAACTGCTGTGCCAGTCACTACACTTGTGTCAACAACAGTGAGTGTTGAATCGTCCACTGGGTATGAGGTTAGCACTCATGGTCTTTCTTCAACAACAAAACCCAACAAAGCTGAAACAACTCTTTCAACAACCACACCAGCCATCCCATCCACCACTGTCCTTGTCGAGGAGAGAAGCACCACTGTCCAGCAACCTACAGAAATGTCATCTCCAAGCAGTGTCTACACAACTTCAAAATCATCTACAGCTACACAAACAACTGGAGAAGTAACAACAACTGAGACTGTAACTGAGAACGAATTCACCACATCTCAGACACCTTTGTCCAGCACCAGGCCTCCAAAAGAGGTAACAACTGGTCAATCAAGCCTACCAACAACTACAGCCACGACCACTTTAGAAGAGTTAACAGCTACATCATCTGAAACGTCGACATCCACCGGCACATCTCTCCCAGTGACACAAACTTCACTACCAGTTGTTACATCCACGCAACCAACAACGCTAACAAAGACAACTGCTGTGCCAGTCACTACACTTGTGTCAACAACAGTGAGTGTTGAGTCGTCCACTGGGTATGAGGTTAGCACTCAGGGTCTTTCATCAACCACAAAACCCAACAAAGCTGAAACAACTCTTTCAACAACCACACCAGCCATCCCATCCACCACTGTCCTTGTCGAGGAGGGAAGCACCACTGTCCAGCAACCTACAGAAATGTCATCTTCAAGCAGTGTCTACACAACTTCAAAATCATCTACAGCTACTCAAACAACTGGAGAAGTAACAACAACTGAGACTGTAACTGAGAACGAATTGACCACATCTCCGACACATTTGTCCACCACCAGGCCTCCAAAGGGGGTAACAACTGGTCAAACAAGCCTACCAACAACTACAGCCACGACCACTTTAGAAGAGTTAACAGCTACATCATCTGAAACGTCGACATCCACCGGCACATCTCTCCCAGTGACACAAACTTCACTACCAGTCGTTACATCCACGCAACCAACAACGCTAACAAAGACAACTGCTGTGCCAGTCACTACACTTGTGTCAACAACAGTGAGTGTTGAATCGTCCACTGGGTATGAGGTTAGCACTCATGGTCTTTCTTCAACAACAAAACTCAACAAAGCTGAAACAACTCTTTCAACAACCACACCAGCCATCCCATCCACCACTGTCCTTGTCGAGGAGAGAAGCACCACTGTCCAGCAACCTACAGAAATGTCATCTCCAAGCAGTGTCTACACAACTTCAAAATCATCTACAGCTACACAAACAACTGGAGAAGTAACAACAACTGAGACTGTAACTGAGAACGAATTCACCACATCTCAGACACCTTTGTCCAGCACCAGGCCTCCAAAAGAGGTAACAACTGGTCAATCAAGCCTACCAACAACTACAGCCACGACCACTTTAGAAGAGTTAACAGCTACATCATCTGAAACGTCGACATCCACCGGCACATCTCTCCCAGTGACACAAACTTCACTACCAGTTGTTACATCCACGCAACCAACAACGCTAACAAAGACAACTGCTGTGCCAGTCACTACACTTGTGTCAACAACAGTGAGTGTTGAGTCGTCCACTGGGTATGAGGTTAGCACTCAGGGTCTTTCATCAACCACAAAACCCAACAAAGCTGAAACAACTCTTTCAACAACCACACCAGCCATCCCATCCACCACTGTCCTTGTCGAGGAGGGAAGCACCACTGTCCAGCCACCTACAGAAGCGTCATCTCCAAGCAGTGTCTACACAACTTCAAAATCATCTACAACTACTCAAACAACTGGAGAAGTAACAACAACTGAGACTGTAACTGAGAACGAATTGACCACATCTCAGACACCTTTGTCCAGCACCAGGCCTCCAAAAGAGGTAACAACTGGTCAATCAAGCCTACCAACAACTACAGCCACGACCACGTTAGAAGAGATAACAGCTACATCATCTGAAACGTCGACATCCACCGGCACGTCTCTCCCAGTGTCACAAACTTCAAAACCAGTCATTACATCCACGCAGCCAACAACGCTAACAAAGACAACTGCTGTGCCAGTCACTACACTTGTGTCAACAACAGTGAGTGTTGAATCGTCCACTGAGAATGAGGTTAGCACTCAGGGTCTTTCTTCAACAACAAAACCAGTCAAAGCTGAAACAACTCTTTCAATCACCACACCAGCCATCCCATCCACCACTGTCCTTGTCGAGGAGGGAAGCACCACTGTCCAGCAACCTACAGAAATGTCATCTTCAAGCAGTGTCTACACAACTTCAAAATCATCTACAGCTACTCAAACAACTGGAGAAGTAACAACAACTGAGACTGTAACTGAGAACGAATTCACCACATCTCCGACACCTTTGTCCACCACCAGGCCGCCAAAGGGGGTAACAACTGGTCAAACAAGCCTACTAACAACTACAGTCACGACCACTTTAGAAGAGTTAACAGCTGCATCATCTGAGACGTCGACATCCACCGGCACATCTCTCCCAGTGTCACAAACTTCACTACCAGTCGTTACATCCACGCAACCAACAACGCTAACAAAGACAACTGCTCTGCCAGTCACTACACTTGTGTCAACAACAGTGAGTGTTGAGTCGTCCACTGGGTATGAGGTTAGCACTCAGGGTCTTTCTTCAACAACAAAACCCAACAAAGCTGAAACAACTCTTTCAACAACCACACCAGCCATCCCATCCACCACTGTCCTTGTCGAGGAGGGAAGCACCACTGTCCAGCAACCTACAGAAATGTCATCTTCAAGCAGTGTCTACACAACTTCAAAATCATCTACAGCTACTCAAACAACTGGAGAAGTAACAACAACTGAGACTGTAACTGAGAACGAATTGACCACATCTCCGACACCTTTGTCCACCACCAGGCCTCCAAAGGGGGTAACAACTGGTCAAACAAGCCTACCAACAACTACAGCCACGACCACTTTAGAAGAGTTAACAGCTACATCATCTGAAACGTCAACATCCACCGGCACATCTCTCCCAGTGACACAAACTTCACTACCAGTCGTTACATCCACGCAACCAACAACGGTAACAAAGACAACTGCTGTGCCAGTCACTACACTTGTGTCAACAACATTGAGTGTTGAGTCGTCCACTGGGTATGAGGTTAGCACTCAGGGTCTTTCTTCAACAACAAAACCCAACAAAGCTGAAACAACTCTTTCAACCACCACACCAGCCATCCCATCCACCACTGTCCTTGTCGAGGAGGGAAGCACCACTGTCCAGCCACCTACAGAATCGTCATCTCCAAGCAGTGTCTACACAACTTCAAAATCATCTACAGCTACTCAAACAACTGGAGAAGTAACAACAACTGAGACTGTAACTGAGAACGAATTGACCACATCTCCAACACTTTTGTCTACCACCAGGCCGCCAAAGGGGGTAACAACTGGTCAAACAAGCCTACCAACAACTACAGCCACGACCACTTTAGAAGAGTTCACAGCTACATCATCTGAGACGTCGACATCCACGAGCACATCTCTCCCAGTGACACAAACTTCACTACCAGTCGTTACATCCAAACAACCAACAACACTAACAAAGACAACTGCTGTGCCAGTCACTACACTTGTGTCAACAACAGTGAGTGTTGAATCGTCCACTGAGAATGAGGTTAGCACTCAGGGTCTTTCTTCAACAACAAAACCCAACAAAGCTGAAACAACTCTTTCAACAACCACACCAGCCATCCCATCCACCACAGTCCTTGTCGAGGAGGGAAGCACCACTGTCCAGCAACCTACAGAAATGTCATCTTCAAGCAGTGTCTACACAACTTCAAAATCATCTACAGCTACTCAAACAACTGGAGAAGTAACAACAACTGAGACTGTAACTGAGAACGAATTTACCACATCTCCGACACCTTTGTCCACCACCAGGCCTCCAAAGGGGGTAACAACTGGTCAAACAAGCTTACCAACAACTACAGCCACGACCACTTTAGAAGAGTTAACAGCTACATCATCTGAAACGTCGACATCCACCGGCACATCCCTCCCAGTGACACAAACTTCACTACCAGTCGTTACATCCACGCAACCAACAACGCTAACAAAGACAACTGCTGTGCCAGTCACTACACTTGTGTCAACAACAGTAAGTGTTGAGTCGTCCACTGGGTATGAGGTTAGCACTCAGGGTCTTTCTTCAACAACAAAACCCAACAAAGCTGAAACAACTCTTTCAACAACCACACCAGCCATCCCATCCACCACTGTCCTTGTCGAGGAGAGAAGCACCACTGTCCAGCAACCTACAGAAATGTCATCTCCAAGCAGTGTCTACACAACTTCAAAATCATCTACAGCTACACAAACAACTGGAGAAGTAACAACAACTGAGACTGTAACTGAGAACGAATTCACCACATCTCAGACACCTTTGTCCAGCACCAGGCCTCCAAAAGAGGTAACAACTGGTCAATCAAGCCTACCAACAACTACAGCCACGACCACTTTAGAAGAGTTAACAGCTACATCATCTGAAACGTCGACATCCACCGGCACATCTCTCCCAGTGACACAAACTTCACTACCAGTTGTTACATCCACGCAACCAACAACGCTAACAAAGACAACTGCTGTGCCAGTCACTACACTTGTGTCAACAACAGTGAGTGTTGAGTCGTCCACTGGGTATGAGGTTAGCACTCAGGGTCTTTCTTCAACCACAAAACCCAACAAAGCTGAAACAACTCTTTCAACAACCACACCAGCCATCCCATCCACCACTGTCCTTGTCGAGGAGGGAAGCACCACTGTCCAGCCACCTACAGAAGCGTCATCTCCAAGCAGTGTCTACACAACTTCAAAATCATCTACAACTACTCAAACAACTGGAGAAGTAACAACAACTGAGACTGTAACTGAGAACGAATTCACCACATCTCAGACACCTTTGTCCAGCACCAGGCCTCCAAAAGAGGTAACAACTGGTCAATCAAGCCTACCAACAACTACAGCCACGACCACGTTAGAAGAGATAACAGCTACATCATCTGAAACGTCGACATCCACTGGCACGTCTCTCCCAGTGTCACAAACTTCAAAACCAGTCATTACATCCACGCAGCCAACAACGCTAACAAAGACAACTGCTGTGCCAGTCACTACACTTGTGTCAACAACAGTGAGTGTTGAATCGTCCACTGAGAATGAGGTTAGCACTCAGGGTCTTTCTTCAACAACAAAACCAGTCAAAGCTGAAACAACTCTTTCAATCACCACACCAGCCATCCCATCCACCACTGTCCTTGTCGAGGAGGGAAGCACCACTGTCCAGCAACCTACAGAAATGTCATCTTCAAGCAGTGTCTACACAACTTCAAAATCATCTACAGCTACTCAAACAACTGGAGAAGTAACAACAACTGAGACTGTAACTGAGAACGAATTCACCACATCTCCGACACCTTTGTCCACCACCAGGCCTCCAAAGGGGGTAACAACTGGTCAAACAAGCCTACCAACAACTACAGCCACAACCACTTTAGAAGAGTTAACAGCTACATCATCTGAAACGTCGACATCCACCGGCACATCTCTCCCAGTGACACAAACTTCACTACCAGTCGTTACATCCATGCAACCAACAACGCTAACAAAGACAACTGCTGTGCCAGTCACTACACTTGTGTCAACAACAGTGAGTGTTGAATCGTCCACTGAGAATGAGGTTAGCACTCAGGGTCTTTCTTCAACAACAAAACCAGTCAAAGCTGAAACAACTCTTTCAACCACCACACCAGCCATCCCATCCACCACTGTCCTTGTCGAGGAGGGAAGCACCACTGTCCAGCCACCTACAGAAGTGTCATCTCCAAGCAGTGTCTACACAACTTCAAAATCATCTACAGCTACTCAAACAACTGGAGAAGTAACAACAACTGAGACTGTAACAGAGAACGAATTGACCACATCTCCAACACTTTTTTCTACCACCAGGCCGCCAAAGGGGGTAACAACTGGTCAAACAAGCCTACCAACAACTACAGTCACGACCACTTTAGAAGAGTTAACAGCTACATCATCTGAAACGTCGACATCCACCGGCACATCTCTCCCAGTGTCACAAACTTCACTACCAGTCGTTACATCCACGCAACCAACAACGCTAACAAAGACAACTGCTCTGCTAGTCACTACACTTGTGTCAACAACAGTGAGTGTTGAGTCGTCCACTGGGTATGAGGTTAGCACTCAAGGTCTTTCTTCAACAACAAAACCCAACAAAGCTGAAACAACTATTTCAACAACCACACCAGCCATCCTATCCACCACTGTCCTTGTCGAGGAGGGAAGCACCACTGTCCAGCCACCTACAGAAGTGTCATCTCCAAGCAGTGTCTACACAACTTCAAAATCATCTACAGCTACTCAAACAACTGGAGAAGTAACAACAACTGAGACTGTAACAGAGAACGAATTGACCACATCTCCAACACTTTTTTCTACCACCAGGCCGCCAAAGGGGGTAACAACTGGTCAAACAAGCCTACCAACAACTACAGTCACGACCACTTTAGAAGAGTTAACAGCTACATCATCTGAAACGTCGACATCCACCGGCACATCTCTCCCAGTGTCACAAACTTCACTACCAGTCGTTACATCCACGCAACCAACAACGCTAACAAAGACAACTGCTCTGCCAGTCACTACACTTGTGTCAACAACAGTGAGTGTTGAGTCGTCCACTGGGTATGAGGTTAGCACTCAAGGTCTTTCTTCAACAACAAAACCCAACAAAGCTGAAACAACTATTTCAACAACCACACCAGCCATCCTATCCACCACTGTCCTTGTCGAGGAGGGAAGCACCACTGTCCAGCCACCTACAGAAGCGTCATCTCCAAGCAGTGTCTACACAACTTCAAAATCATCTACAGCTACTCAAACAACTGGAGAAGTAACAACAACTGAGACTGTTACTGAGAACGAATTCACCACATCTCCGACACCTTTGTCCAGCACCAGGCCTCCAAAAGAGGTAACAACTGGTCAATCAAGCCTACCAACAACTACAGCCACGACCACTTTAGAAGAGTTAACAGCTACATCATCTGAAACGTCGACATCCACCGGCACATCTCTCCCAGTGACAAAAACTTCACTACCAGTCGTTACATCCACGCAACCAACAACGCTAACAAAGACAACTGCTGTGCCAGTCACTACACTTGTGTCAACAACAGTGAGTGTTGAGTCGTCCACTGGGTATGAGGTTAGCACTCAGGGTCTTTCTTCAACCACAAAACCCAACAAAGCTGAAACAACTCTTTCAACAACCACACCAGCCATCCCATCCACCACTGTCCTTGTCGAGGAGGGAAGCACCACTGTCCAGCCACCTACAGAAGCGTCATCTCCAAGCAGTGTCTACACAACTTCAAAATCATCTACAACTACTCAAACAACTGGAGAAGTAACAACAACTGAGACTGTAACTGAGAACGAATTGACCACATCTCAGACACCTTTGTCCAGCACCAGGCCTCCAAAAGAGGTAACAACTGGTCAATCAAGCCTACCAACAACTACAGCCATGACCACGTTAGAAGAGATAACAGCTACATCATCTGAAACGTCGACATCCACCGGCACATCTCTCCCAGTGACAAAAACTTCACTACCAGTCGTTACATCCACGCAACCAACAACGCTAACAAAGACAACTGCTGTGCCAGTCACTACACTTGTGTCAACAACAGTGAGTGTTGAGTCGTCCACTGGGTATGAGGTTAGCACTCAGGGTCTTTCTTCAACCACAAAACCCAACAAAGCTGAAACAACTCTTTCAACAACCACACCAGCCATCCCATCCACCACTGTCCTTGTCGAGGAGGGAAGCACCACTGTCCAGCCACCTACAGAAGCGTCATCTCCAAGCAGTGTCTACACAACTTCAAAATCATCTACAACTACTCAAACAACTGGAGAAGTAACAACAACTGAGACTGTAACTGAGAACGAATTCACCACATCTCAGACACCTTTGTCCAGCACCAGGCCTCCAAAAGAGGTAACAACTGGTCAATCAAGCCTACCAACAACTACAGCCACGACCACGTTAGAAGAGATAACAGCTACATCATCTGAAACGTCGACATCCACCGGCACGTCTCTCCCAGTGTCACAAACTTCAAAACCAGTCGTTACATCCACGCAGCCAACAACGCTAACAAAGACAACTGCTGTGCCAGTCACTACACTTGTGTCAACAACAGTGAGTGTTGAATCGTCCACTGAGAATGAGGTTAGCACTCAGGGTCTTTCTTCAACAACAAAACCAGTCAAAGCTGAAACAACTCTTTCAATCACCACACCAGCCATCCCATCCACCACTGTCCTTGTCGAGGAGGGAAGCACCACTGTCCAGCAACCTACAGAAATGTCATCTTCAAGCAGTGTCTACACACCTTCAAAATCATCTACAGCTACTCAAACAACTGGAGAAGTAACAACAACTGAGACTGTAACTGAGAACGAATTGACCACATCTCCGACACATTTGTCCACCACCAGGCCTCCAAAGGGGGTAACAACTGGTCAAACAAGCCTACCAACAACTACAGCCACAACCACTTTAGAAGAGTTAACAGCTACATCATCTGAAACGTCGACATCCACCGGCACATCTCTCCCAGTGACACAAACTTCACTACCAGTCGTTACATCCACGCAACCAACAACGCTAACAAAGACAACTGCTGTGCCAGTCACTACACTTGTGTCAACAACAGTGAGTGTTGAGTCGTCCACTGGGTATGAGGTTAGCACTCAGGTTCTTTCTTCAACAACAAAACCAAACAAAGCTGAAACAACTCTTTCAACAACCACACCAGCCATCCCATCCACCACTGTCCTTGTCGAGGAGGGAAGCACCACTGTCCAGCAACCTACAGAAATGTCATCTTCAAGCAGTGTTTACACAACTTCAAAATCATCTACAGCTACTCAAACAACTGGAGAAGTAACAACAACTGAGACTGTAACTGAGAACGAATTCACCACATCTCAGACACCTTTGTCCAGCACCAGGCCTCCAAAAGAGGTAACAACGGGTCAATCAAGCCTACCAACAACTACAGCCACCACCACTTTAGAAGAGTTAACAGCTACATCATCTGAAACGTCGACATCCACCGGCACATCTCTCCCAGTGACACAAACTTCACTACCAGTCGTTACATCCATGCAACCAACAACGCTAACAAAGACAACTGCTGTGCCAGTCACTACACTTGTGTCAACAACAGTGAGTGTTGAGTCGTCCACTGGGTATGAGGTTAGCACTCAGGGTCTTTCTTCAACCACAAAACCCAACAAAGCTGAAACAACTCTTTCAACAACCACACCAGCCATCCCATCCACCACTGTCCTTGTCGAGGAGGGAAGCACCACTGTCCAGCCACCTACAGAAGCGTCATCTCCAAGCAGTGTCTACACAACTTCAAAATCATCTACAACTACTCAAACAACTGGAGAAGTAACAACAACTGAGACTGTAACTGAGAACGAATTCACCACATCTCAGACACCTTTGTCCAGCACCAGGCCTCCAAAAGAGGTAACAACTGGTCAATCAAGCCTACTAACAACTACAGCCACGACCACGTTAGAAGAGATAACAGCTACATCATCTGAAACGTCGACATCCACCGGCACATCTCTCCCAGTGACACAAACTTCACTACCAGTCGTTACATCCACGCAACCAACAACGCTAACAAAGACAACTGCTGTGCCAGTCACTACACTTGTGTCAACAACAGTGAGTGTTGAGTCGTCCACTGGGTATGAGGTTAGCACTCAGGGTCTTTCTTCAACAACAAAACCCAACAAAGCTGAAACAACTCTTTCAACCACCACACCAGCCATCCCATCCACCACTGTCCTTGTCGAGGAGGGAAGCACCCCTGTCCAGCCACCTACAGAAGCGTCATCTCCAAGCAGTGTCTACACAACTTCAAAATCATCTACAGCTACTCAAACAACTGGAGAAGTAACAACAACTGAGACTGTAACTGAGAACGAATTGACCACATCTCCAACACTTTTGTCTACCACCAGGCCGCCAAAGGGGGTAACAACTGGTCAAACAAGCCTACCAACAACTACAGCCACGACCACTTTAGAAGAGTTAACAGCTACATCATCTGAGACGTCGACATCCACAAGCACATCTCTCCCAGTGACACAAACTTCACTACCAGTCGTTACATCCACGCAACCAACAACGCTAACAAAGACAACTGCTGTGCCAGTCACTACACTTGTGTCAACAACAGTGAGTGTTGAATCATCCACTGAGAATGAGGTTAGCACTCAGGGTCTTTCTTCAACAACAAAACCCAACAAAGCTGAAACAACTCTTTCAACAACCACACCAGCCATCCCATCCACCACTGTCCTTGTCGAGGAGGGAAGCACCACTGTCCAGCAACCTACAGAAATGTCATCTCCAAGCAGTGTCAACACAACTTCAAAATCATCTACAGCTACTCAAACAACTGGAGAAGTAACAACAACTGAGACTGTAACAGAGAATGAATTGATCACATCTGAGACACCTTTGTCCAGCACCAGGCCTCCAAAGGTGATAACAACTGGCCAAACAACAACTACAGCAGCATCCACTTTAGAAGAGGAAACCTCATTCAAAACAACCAAATCAACCAGTTCAGCAATCACCACAACAAACGTTTTCTACTCATCCACATCTATGGAGACCTCAATTGCTCCCATTACACAAACACCACCATATTTTACCCTTCCTGTGACAGAACCCTCTCTATTCTCAACCACTTCTATTGTTTGTTGTCTTGTGAATGGCACACATTTTCAATCAGGTACAAATACTTTTTGTACTTATATATAATATAATATAATATAATATAGTATATTATATATATATATATATATATATATTATTGAATATTTGAGAGACAGTATAAAATTGTATAACTTCTGTCTTTTACAGGTGATATAATTTATAATGTTACTGATGGCTTTGGTTGGTGCTTCACTGCACACTGTAATGCAACTTGTCATATCGTGAAGATTTCAACATCTTGTGGAACCTCTCCATCACCATCCATTTCTCCTGAAACAACCACATTTTATAGCGCATCAACAATAAGCACAAAACAACCCGTCACATTAATATCCACAACTAATACAAACACAGAAGTAACAACTCCAACATTTGGGCCTAAGTGTGATGCTCTTGATCCACCAAGACAGGTACATCCTACTTTAAATAACTTGGTCCTTTGTTTTATTGGTTGTTTCATAAGTAGGCCCATGGCCCTCCATTTCAGCAGAAAAACAAGAACATCTCAATTAAATTAGCATGTTTTCATTTGACAAGCATTTTTATCCAAATCAACATACATTGCATTGGATAAGTACTTTTGGATTAGTAATTAATTAATCATATTTAATAATAACGTCAGCAAGCTAACGCAAATGGATGTTAAGCAGTCTTGAATATGCAAGCAAAGCCACATATTTAACAATTGGTCATTCACAGAATTTAGTTAACAGAATTAAGAACACCATGTCAGCTCCGCATCTATGAAAACGGGTTGAACCTGACCAGTTTTATTGGTTTTGCAGCCCAACGATACTTGGCAGAGTGGATGTCAAATATGTCAGTGTGAGAGTGAAACACTGAGGGTCCTTTGCCAGCCTGTTACTTGTCCTGTTTCACCACCTGTTACTTGTGATAAGCCTGGACAAGTGCTTGTCAACAAAACAATTGACTGCTGTGAGATCTATGAATGCAGTAAGTGATCTGAACACAACAAAGATTGGGGACACAGGCATTTTAAAACAGATGCTTCCATAAGTGAATATAACAATTAATTTAAGTACTGTTCATTTTATATATTTACTTTTATATATTGTATCTATTTATTTTTATATATTTAATTAATTATATAAAATGGTTTTCAACTGATGAGCCACAGCACATTTGTGGTCTAAACATTTATTGTAGAAATGTCTGTACATTTAAAATGAAATGCTAAACAAAACTTTTATATATTATTCTACAGGTTGCGATATAAATCTGTGCCCTATTCCCACACTACAATGTCCACTGGGCTTTATACCATCCTTCAGTGTAACTCCAGATAACTGCTGTCCAGAGTTTGTTTGCTGTCAGTATAAAAAACTGTTCTCAATGAATGATAATTTACTGTTTCGGTATTTTGCAATACACAGGTGTGCACTCAATTCATTTCTTATTCTTTACAGCACCCATGGAAGTTTGTGTCCATAATACCACAGTGTATCAGGTAAAATTAGAGTTTGTGTATAAATAAATACCTTATAAAATATCTAAACAACTTACGTGCACACTTATTCCCTCTCACTATTTTCCTCTCCAGCCTGGCTCACCTATACCAAGTGATGATCCTTGTACACTTTGTTACTGTGGTCAGAATGTAGACCCTGAAACAAAACTTCTTTCTCCGGAGTGTGTGATAGCTGATTGCAACTATAACTGTCCAGAGGTATAGAGGTCTATTTATGCCTGTAATGAAGACTAGCTCAGTTGGGTTATTATACATGTGAATAATAAACAAAGACAGCATTAAAAGAACACAATACCCAGTTAGGTATCAATTTCTCCTCTTTTCCCATAGAATCAGGAGTACCAATTTATTCCTGGTCAGTGCTGTGGAGAGTGTGTTAGCACTAACTGTGTGGTTATGCATGACAACATCACAGTTACGATTTCAGTAAGTTCTTACATTCTTTCTAGCATTTTGACAGCTGTATTGTAAACCACATCTTATTACATCAAATTAATTTCTGCATGAATAAACCTTTTAATATGTCTATAATCTATATATTTATTCACTAACAGGTTAACCAGACATGGCAACCAACTGATGACAATTGTGTGAAATACATGTGTGAACGAATCGACGGTAACTCATTGGCAGTTGAGATTAAGACTGCTTGTCCTGCCTTTAATGCTGAAGATTGTATCCCTGTAAGTGGTTTACACAGGACACTGTTTTGATTGAATTATTGGTATTTATATGTTAAAACTAAGTCTTTTTAATGGTCAATGCTTTTTCATCTTCTACAGGGAACAGAGACAACAGACGCAGATGGCTGCTGTAAAACATGTGAGTCAGCTGAGACAATTTATTATAGAAAATAAGGTAACACTTTATTTGAAGGGGTGTGCATAAGACTGACATGACACTGTCATAAACATGACATAACACCTGTCATGAACATGAAGGAGTCTTTATGAATGTTTATGACTGTTGTCATTAAGTGTCATTCGGTAAATTATGACACTTTTAATGCAAAGTTGACATTGTTTAAAATGTCTTTGTTATGACAACTTGACATTACCCAAGACAAAAATGTCTTGATTATGACAACTTGACATTAACAAAGACAGAAATGTCTTTGTTATGACAACTTGACATTAACCAAGAAATCATAACCTGTCAACCTGTCACAACTTTGGCCGTCATGACACCATTATAACTGTGTCATGAATATTTTACTTGTCCTCAAGTAAAGTGGAACACATTGTACTAGTTATAAAGATGTCACTAAGGGTTATTACACTGTCAAATGCTTTAAGTTTGATAATTAGACCTGTTATGACATATTTGTGACAGGTTGACAGGTTATGATTTCTTGGTTAATGTCAAGTTGTCATAACAAAGACATTTCTGTCTTTGTTAATGTCAAGTTGTCATAATCAAGACATTTTTGTCTTGGGTAATGTCAAGTTGTCATAATCAAGACATTTTTGTCTTTGTTAATGTCAAGTTGTCATAACAAAGACATTTTAAACAATGTCAACTTTGCATTAAAAGTGTCATAATTTACCAAATGACACTTAATGACAACAGTCATAAACATTCATAAAGACTCCTTCATGTTCATGACAGGTGTTATGTCATGTTTATGACAGTGTCATATCAGTCTTATGCACACCCCTTCAAATAAAGTGTTACAGAAAATAATTATACAAAAATAATTATTCAACAATAGCATATGCAATTAGAATCAATTCTCACTCTTAGAAACATTTATGTACCATTTGAATCATGATTTGCGATTTATAAAACTGACAGTTAATGCCACTCATATATACATGCCCATATTGTTTTTGGGAGCAAAATAATATTTTGAGAGAGAAGAAAATAGTACTTTTTAAAATTTTACAGGACATACAAGATGTAGAAGTATATTTTGTAACACTTACCTAATGTGTTTCTCATTTCTATTAGGTACACTGGAGAGCAAATGTAATGTCCAGAAGAACAGCACCTTATTGGTCAGCAATGGCTGTATAAGCAGCACACCTGTGGAAATAACTTCTTGTGCAGGCTTGTGTGGTACCTCATCTATGTGAGTATCAAAATCAGAATAATTCATTTCTAAATATATGTACTTTTTGTGCCATGCCACTGCTCCACATGGAAGCTTGTTTCTGCCACAGAATAAACATTTTAAAAAAAGTAATTGTAACTTTTTATTTCACAATTCTGACTTTTCTTTTCTTGCCGTGGTGTTCATATCTGACATTTGACATTTTTGTGAATTTATATATCGCAATTCTGAGAATTAAGACAAACTCAGAATTGCAAAAAAAGTCTGAATTGTAAGATAAAAAGTCACAATTATATTTAAAAAAAATGTAATCCATGGCAGTAACAAGCTTCCATACTATGAAGACAAAATGATACTGTCTGTGCTGGTAATTAACAGAACCGTCTCTTTGTTAAAACAGATATTCTGTAGAAGCGAACACTCTTGTGCATTCATGCTCGTGCTGTCAAGAAATGACAACCACCAAAAAGGAAGTGATTCTGACTTGCCCAGATGGGTCAAACATCAACCACTCTTACATTCACATTGATTCTTGTGGCTGCAAGGCCAGCGATTGCCCTGGTCAATCTACTTCCTTAAAGAGACGTCGGAGGAGATTGTGAACCTGCTTTTTTAACAACATACAGTAGAGCCATTTCAAATGTATCTCATGGCATGAATCTGTGCATTTTAAATGTTTGTGATAATTAACTCTGTGGTGTCATTGGAATGACAGCTGTTTTGTTTCTTGTCTAGTAGCTCTTAATAAACTAATGCAAATTGAAGTTTTCTTGCACGTTTTCATTTTTGGTCTCAAAATTCTGCATATATAAATAGATCTGTGAATGGCATGGTGGAAAGATTATGGATTCGCATTGTATTGATTTTGGATGCAAAATTATTATAATTGTGGGCAACCAATGACCCTTGCTCATGATCTCATATATTTGAATTAGAAGTTAAATCCATGTTAAGTTAGAGTGGTATGGCAAGTATAGCCTTTTAATTTACATTTTGCAGATGCTATTATTCAAAGCAACTTACAATAAAAGAACAGCAATTTGTCACAGATCCAACATTTATAATATAGTATACACAATTTATAGTATGCAATGTTTATCCTTTTGTGCCCACAAAAACACTATCATAATTTGAAAGGTCTTGCAAATGTTTTGTGTGCTGTGCAATGACAGGCAACGTACTTGTATATTGTGACGATATTTGGCATTTTACGCTTAGCGTAACCGATGCGCAGTGACCTGTACTGGTAATTGTCATAAAGTGGTGTGTGCACATACAAAAGACCCATCAAAATGACATACTCTATCTCTTTAATAATCTTCAAAATAAATTATATTCATGTACATTTATGTAACTAAATTCATACAGATAAAAGCATAATATCAAACATCTTTAAGACATGGGATCACTACAATACAGATATCATATACGTATACTGCCCTCAGTGGACATATGACAAGATACTCTTTTGCAAAATTATCCTACATTCTCTAACATTCCAGAAACATTCATTCTGAATGCTGATTTAGCAAAAACAATTACAAGTTGTTAGATTTACTTGCTACTATTAAGGGTTGATAGACTTCAGTGTGCATTTTTACAAGGTATTTTTGGTATAAAGTTTTACATTGTTGGTACAGTTGAATATTTAAGCTTTGAGTGGCAGTTCTCCAGTTAAAGCTCCTCTGCCATCTGTAGCAAGGAGTTTATGGCAGCATCCTTGTTACCCTGTTGGGCCTCCAAAACAGTGCGAATCACTTCCTTGTCCAGGTTGGGAAACATATCCTGAAGGGCTTTAAGGTCTTCTTCACTGCAAGGGGTGCTCTGTGGTGCAACAGGAGGCACAGCTGGCATTCCCATTGGTACCACACCTTGGTTGTACAGACCAGGGACACCTAGGTGCAAATTTGGACAATTTTTATAATTGAAAGAAGTATTTAAATGTGCACAGGAAACAATTTTGGGGATTATGATTTGATGTTTTTTTGTTTTTATAAAATGGGAGTCTTACTACTTAAAACAGAATAGGCTTGCTTTATCACTATAACCCTGACATATGAAGTAATAGTTTGAAAGAAAATAACACATGCTTTAGGTTTTGCATCATATTTGAAACATCAGGCTTTTATGGCTCAGATAGTATGGTGTAGTGAGAATATGGATCTCGTACTCGAGGAAAAAACAGTACAGCAGACTTTTTACTCAAAATGCATATAAATATCAGTTGTCACTCAATATTTGCCAATAATGGGCCCTATCTTGCACCCGGCGCAAATGACTTTGTACACTGACGCATGTATCATTCGTATTTTGCACCCGCGCAAAGCGGACTTTTCCCTCCACAGACGCACGCCGGCAAACTAGAGAATGAACTTGCGCTCCCTGGGCGGGTCGGCGCAAAAAAGGAGGCGTGTTCCGGCGCAAACAATCCATGGTGCTATTTTGCAGTTCCAGAAAACCATTGCGCCACTGACCAGAAAAAACCCAGTCTAAAGTCAGTGGCGCGTTGAGCGTACATTCAGATGCTATTTTAAGCGCGCATGCTTGGTCATAATACAGAGTGTGAACAACGCGCATACACTGTAGATGATTCTCATCTACACAGATGCATTTTCCTTTTTGCAAATGATACATTATTATAAGGAAAAATATTAAAACACGAGGGAAATCATTGTTGTGTCCATGACGATGGGAAAAATAGGCATAAAGCTAAATTATTATATGCATGTATAACCGAAGCTAATTTGGGTGGGTTTGTCCCATCTCCAATGCCACTTCTCTTTCTTTTACGGCCCTGACTAGAACATCGATCTCCTCGGCTGTGAACCGATTCTGAAGCGCGCCTGGTAAAAGCGCCGTTATAATAGTATTGCGCCATGGAACAAGCGCACCTCGTTCATCATGCTCTTAAAGGGAATGTGATATGACGCTCTGATTGGTTTATTTCACGTTACGCCAAAACCACCAGTGTTGGGCAAGATACTTTTAAAAAGTAATTAGTTACAGTTACTTCTTCCAAAAAGTAACTAAATTAGTTACTCAGTTACAAATTTTAAAAGTAACTAGTTACTTAAGAAAGTAACTATTGCGTTACTTTCAAGTAAAATAAAATTTGAAATGCTCAAATGTGACCCCACCTCTACCCCTCTTTAACGGAACTTAAAATACACGTGCATATTCAATTATTTATGATAAATCTGAATATTATAATGAAATGGACACTTAATACAATACATTATTAACAGAAACATTCAACATTGTACACACATCAAAAAATAAATAAAAATGTTGCTGTGGGACAAAGTGAGACTAGCCTCCAATCAGATTCGTTCCTTTTCATTTCTTGAAGGAAAAAGTAATGTCTATACTTCCATTTAGAGAAGGCTACTTTTGGATTATTTGGGCTCGTCGCCATACCTGTCTCTCGTTGACTGACTGGCTTGTTTTGTTCCTTGTGTGTCTTGTCCTGTCCGACTATGCGTTATGATGGGTCGTTCGCAATTCATGAGCGTTAGCCGTTAGTTTTGATGGAGATTCGTAAATTTTGGGGCATCTCGCCCGGGGGACGGGTAGGATTAGGGTTAGGTTTAGACCTAGGTCCGCTAGCTAGTTCTGTGCCTGCCTGTGTGCGCTATTGTGCGCGCTGACCCTGGTCAACGAGAACCCGCATGAGAGATGTGACGCAGGACGTAACCCCGCCCCCTGGGCGAGATGCCGCAAAATTTATGAGTCCCGTTAGTGATGATGATGGGTCGTTCGCGAATGAGCGTAAGTGATGACGGATCGACTCGTTCGCGAATGAGCTTTTGATGGGTCGTTCGCGATTCGCGAATGAGCCGACTCTAAGAGCCGGCTCTTTTAGGTGAACGTCGGGAGCTCGAGCTAGCTCGCATATCTGAAGAGCCGACTCTATTTTTACTAATTTAGCCTATAGAAATTAAATAATTATGTAATAAAAATTGAAATATTATAGTCAAAGTCATTTAAAGAGCCGTTTGTGAGCCAAAAGAGCCGGCTCTTTTCAGTGAGCTGAGTCAAAAGAGCCGAATGCCCATCACTACTATGCGTGCTTTCGAACACCCGCCCAACTCTACCTCTGATTGGCTTACAATGACATTTTACTCTACCTCAGCCAATCGTCAGCAATTATGCGCTTGTCTCGTGCTCTGCCCACTAACCAAGGAAGAACAGTAAAAAAAAGTATTTGCCTCTCGCTCAGAGATCTAGTTGGTCTGATGAAAAAAAACAGCTTCATCAGTTATAGTAACGCGCCGCATTTTTTGGCAGTAACGGCAGTGGGCGTTATTCCCATCACTGCAAACCACACCTATGAATAATGAAGCTACTTCAGACCAACCCCTTTTAAATTGGGGGCGCAAGAGTCATTTATCCCGCCGGTAAAATAGCAACAGCGCCCAAGACCCGCCCACAAAGTTACTTGCACTTCGCGCTTGATCCTTGCGTTTCAGATCGTTAAAATAGGGCCCAATATGTCTTAGTAAAATATAGTTATATATAGTAATAGTTATAACAGTACTATTCCACCTGCTTTAATGGCCCACATATTTCAGGCATCTGATCTCCAAGTACTGCTGCAGCTTCCTTTAGTTTCGTATTTGCAGCTATGTTTAAAAATGTTGGTCTGTTGGAAGTGTTGCAGGATTCAGCTCAGCGTATGGAGCAATGGCTGAAGAATCCACCTCTGGATAAAAGCATGCTCTTCAGTTGAAGGAGAGTATGTGAGCCACTCGGTCTCATCTCACTTAACTGCTGGCCAGTGGTGTCCAACATCCTGTAGAAATTCACCTTGTAATACTCCTCAGCTGTTGCTGGCATGTAAGGTGCAGTGTTACCTGAAAGGAGTTTTGGAGGTCTGCGAAAGTTGGGCAGTGTATTGGGCTAAACATTAGGTTTAGAAGCCATGTCTAATGTTTATAGATGGTTTATCTTCAGATTTTCAAGGTGCAGTTGTGGCATTCCAACTCCTGAATAAGCTCTGAAGCCATCTAGAGCCCTTGGACTGTGGTGCCTCTCTAAAATCTATCCAACAACCCCCTGGCAGTTGCTCCTGTGGTAGATTGGGAGTCATTTTCTGCCATCTGTTCTAAGCAGAGTAACATGATCATACTGCGGTGGGACAGACATAATTGCAAGAGTCCTCTCAACCCACCTAGTGGGACATAGGGTTTGTAAGCTGTGGACATTTCCCAGTGTGGCTGCTATTTCTTTAAATGCATTTCTGTACTTTCCAGAATTATTGTACAGACAGCCAAGACTGTGGACCCAATCCAATGCGTCACATGTCAGAGTTGATGACTTGCAAGCAGCCTGGGAAACCAGATTCACACAATGAGGGCCACAGTGCACATACAAGGCTAGTGGCTTCTGCTCTAGTATCTTGGCTAGTGCTCCTTTGATTCTTCCAGACACGCTTGCTCACGCAGACAAGACAAAGGAAGATTCAAGCGCATCATAACATTGAAAGCGACCTTAGCCAAGTGCTCATCAGTTGTTTATCGATGGCTTTTTTCCAGTTGTTTAACCCTGGCTTGCTGTGATGAAGGCCTGGTCTGTTTTTAGCCATTGCTGATGTTCGAGTTTTGAATTAATTTACATAATAAATGTACATAATCTTCACTGCTTTCCATACCAATGCAGGTTTTTATCTCTACCTCTTTCCAGGGGTTTCTTTCTCTGTCCCTCTCTCTGGCTGCCCTTTTAGTTTCTGTTTCGCTCTCTCCCTGGGCACTTCTTTGCAAATTTTTTCACATTAATCCCTGAACTGTCCTTAAACATTGTTCTGAGAGGTCAAAAAACAGAAATATAACTCTTTTAATGTTGACCCATGTAGCATGTTATGATCTATGAAGTTAATGTATTAATACACCATAATACCTGTAACAAACACTAATACAATCATACTATTATTGTAGCCTAGTATAAATTTTCAGGGGGGATAAAATAATAAAACAATGTTGGTGAACAATTAAAGGAAAAGTGTCAAAAAAATACTTCTGCTACCATTTTTGACATTACCTTTCAGCAAGCAATTCATGTAATAAAGTATTACTGTTTAATTTCAATCTACAAATAAGGTATGTTTTCAGAATGAAATGTTAGTTTATAATTTATTATTCCAATAACCAAATCTGATACGAAATATCTGAGAAATATTGAGCTTATACTTGTTACGGGCTCTCCTTGCAATGCATTATGATTAGGGATGGGTATCGTTAAGGTTTTAACGGTATTACTACTCTTACCGATACTGCTTATCGGTCCGGTACTTTAACGGTATTCTTATCGGTTCTTTTTGTTATATTAAAATATATATATATTTAGAACATTATTAATATTGCTTTATATTTTGAAATGTAAAATAAATATTAATAGCAAAATAAAAAGCAATGCTTTAACAAAACAAATAAAACATGTATGTTATGCAGAAGGGTGCATGGTTTTGTGTTTTATCTTCAGAAGACAGGACACCAAAAACAAAAGTACAAACGCATGGTCAAACAAACAAAGTATACAATAAAACGAATATACAAATTATATACCCAGTGCTTTAATTTCAGTAATGTCGACATTACTGTGCAGGTGAGTAATATGGGCATAAAATACATGTAATAAAGTAATCAAATGTAAAATAACACTGCATAGTTTATCATAGATAGATTAAAGCTTATAAAAGCCAAAATTATTCATTCAAGAGCTGCGACTGATTTTCTCTTTGCCTGTTGTTTGATTCACATTAATGGAGTAATCGTCAGCACGTTTATTAGACTGCTGCCTCTTTAAGACCAAATGCAGATCCAATCATTATTAGGCCTACATCATATTTTCTCCCAACTATTTACGCCCATTTAAGACATACACTGTTTTTAAATGAATAAACTGTTTAAGTGAATCTCCAAGACGGTAATTTTGACACATGTTTGTGTATATTTGATCGTTTAGACGCGCACACGAAGCCCAAAGTATACGTTGCTTGTCTCGTTGCGGTGCGTTTCGGAGCGTCTATTGCGTAAACTTTGGTGCTTTAATAGCTTTTTATTATCAAACGCATCCCGCAGTTTAGCAACAGTAGAGACTGCATTTTACAACAATCACAGATCGTGCTGATTCTGACGTTACGTTTGGGTTTTAGGGAGAAATGACAGCGCACCGCTGTGAAAGGAAGGAAGTTGCGCTAGACAGAATGCGGCTTTAGTTTTTTATGGTTTTACCTCAAATATCGTATTTTTTTATAATCATTGGAATCCAAAATCGAAATCTAAAATAAAATGTGTTTACTATCAAAGAGCTAAAGTGTAACCATATTATACGTTTGATTGTTTAGTTCGGCTCATCGTCACTCATTAAGCAGAGCTGTTATGTTGTGCGCGCCGTGGCTCCGCGTGAAAGACCGCGCTCTCTCTCTCTCTCACACACACACACACACACACTCTCTCTTCTCTTTAGCAAAAATGCATCACAGACAAATGGTTCAATATTATTATATAGAGGTGGCTGGCGAGATTAAATTAGCAAGATAATGTCTTTATAGCAATAATAAATAGCACGTGTGTAGTTTCTTAATTTCTCCAGTACCGACAGCAGAACCGATAACGTCCGAGCTTATCGATCCAGCGGTCTTTCAAAATTCAGCACCGGGGACCGTTTAATACCGGGTTTCGGTACCCATCCCTAATTATGATCATCGCACCTTCGTTTAAAACAGCAATAAGCAGAAGCAGCGTTAGACAATGTTTATTAAAATCAGACAGTTGAATGAATAGTCTGTGCAGGAGTAATAAGAGCAAACATAATTTGTTGCGATGCTAAAGCATAATACCATTGAGCTCTCTTTCGTGTCTGAATGGACAAATATACACAACATAATGTTGAAATGTCCGGTTTGGAGAGTATTCACGTAAGCTATGGTGGTTATGTCTTAAACAGTTTTTTTCTCTCTCTTAATTTTCGTATATGTCGAAATTATTTTTTTATACCTGTTTACAGATAACTACTTTGAACTTTGAATGAAAGAGAGAGAGAGAGAGAGAGAGAGAGAGAGAGAGAGAGAGAGAGAGAGAGAAAGAGAGAGAGAGAGAGAGAGAGAGAGAAGCCAAGAATGTGGGACAACAGCCCTTTCCAAAAAAGTATATGTAGGATAATTAGTTAGTTTAGTTATCAGTCATGCAATATTGTTAATAGCCTACATTCATCAGTTCAAACAGAACACCAGTTTCACCAGACTCACATCTATCAGTTGTCAGGTATTTAAATCTTTGTTAACCTGCAGTTGTTTTAACAATTACGTTGTCATGACAGTATTTTAGCCATTGTATAAATAAAGTAAGTAAAGCATATAGGCGATGTAAATAAGATCTTGAAAAAGTTTAAAGGGAAACAATATTAACCGACTATTCAGTGCCGACTCACTGTAGGTTTAGTCAGCTAGTCTCATTTGAGAATCCATACCATATTTATATACTGTAAATAATTAGCATATTTAATCAAATAATTATAAAAAAAATATTGAAATAGTTTTAAGCTGGGCAACAAAAAACTACCTCAGTTTAGCATAAGTTATCTGTTAGACCCGATCTATTCCAAAAATATTAATTAAGGTAATTAAAAATGGACTAAAACAAGATCAGAAATATATCATCATTGTTGCACGTCCTTATTTTTGGATATCTGAAAAAAATCCAGCAAATGTAGCTGCCTTTTCATGCTTAAATGATAAACTCTTTGATCTTCTTTCAGTCTGTAAGCAAGTTCTGGTAGCAGAAATGTGACCACTGTAAACTTTCATTTAACTTTGTGTCGACAAAAGCAAAAGGCAAAAGTATAGAATTAAGATGGGAATTTTCAAAAAGTTTGTTTTTACAAACATCGGTTAGAAGGAATGACTCAGTCTTTCATACTGGTTTCATTACTGGATGAATAGGTTTTGTACGAATCTCTTTAATGAATGATTGAATGACAAATACATTTTTAACAGTCACTTGTCGCCACCTAGTGGTTTAACAATGTAATCGATACAATCGTTATTTGATGCGCCAAGTTACTTTCAAAAGGTGATTTGCTCTATTTTAATTACTACTGTAGACATCAGTGTTTATAACTGAACTATCCACTTTTATCCCAGTACTTCTGTGATAATTTGAATATATGTAACATAGAAATAACGTTACTGTGAGGTTGAAAAGACTGTTTGTTTCATACCTAAACATGACAACCTCTCTCTAACTCAGCGGCAACGCGAACACATTTGAATGTTCCAGTGTGATTGTACTTGTCAAAGGTGTAATATTGTCATTCAGGAATAAGATCACATGGGTGTTGAAATTGAGATCTTTTAACAATTAATCGTGCAGCTCTATCATATAGACCCTGAATTTAAGCACAATCGGACACTGTTCGATTACAGTTTTAAAATGAATATTGCCTTGTTTGCTTGGTGCATCCCTAGTTATGATGATAGATTGTTAAACAAACCTGCTATGGGCACATATCCAACACCTTGCTGATAAACTGTAGGCATCAGAACCACAGGTTGCGGCTGCATCATCATTCCCGCTGGTATTGACTTGGTTAAAAAAAAAAAAAAAAAAAAATTTCAGCACAAATTGACAAGATCTTTCTTTGAGAGAGCTGCTGTTCTTACAATTTTTCCCTAATTATAGCGCACATTTGTAGAGGTTACAATTAATTTGAGCAAAAATGCAACATGACAATTGCAGCCAAGAGAACATACCAAATCGCAATCAAATTGGTTTACAACTTAACATCAACATTACAGCTTTCATCTTTTGTTTGAAATAACACCTGGTCAAGACATGACATGATTTTCAGTTCATGCACAGAAGTATTTTTTAGGACTTACTGCAAAAGACATGACAAGATTAATCATGCCCTCTTTGTCATCACCCTGTCTTCCGCTCAAACTGTACCACTCATCCACTACGGTGCCCTCGCGCAGGCCCTCTGGGATAGTCACGTGTGTCCATGCGATGCGATCATCCATGGAAAATGCCCTCTGTCCACCAACACACAACAACCATCAGTTAGGAGAAGTTACTGCCAGAATAGTTAACATAACATGTGGGTTTTCAGAATTTAAAATTTCATGATTTAAAAAAAAGTTGTGTTTGTCTGTCTGTTGATATTTGTTATATTTGTGTGTGATGTAATAGACAGCAGACAACGGCTTTCTAAAGCAGGGTATCTGCAGGGTTTAAAAACAAAATGTAAGGCTTATTAAGAACTTTTTTGAAGATTTGCACAAATAAAAGTAATACCATATGAGTGGGATTTTTCAGTGTTTATTTTACACTAAACCATAAAAAGACCATAAACCCCCCAATTTTAAAGGATTAGTTCACTTTAAAAAAACCTTTTGCTGATAATTTACTCACCCCCATGTCATCCAAGATGTCCATGTCTTTCTTTCTTCAGTCGAAAATAAATTAAGGTTTTTGATGAAAACATTCCAGGATTTTTCTCCATATAATGGACTTCAATGGACCCCAAACGGTTCAAGGTCCAAATGACAGTTTCAGTGCAGCTTCAAATGGCTTTAAACGATACCAGATGATGAATAAGGGTCTTATCTAGCGAAACGATCGGTCATTTCAAAATAAATAAAAAAGTTTAAGTTTTATAACCACATGCTCGCCTTGCTCTGTTCTGTGATGCGCGCTCACGACATCACGTAATACGCAACTACGTTCAAAAAGTCACACTTCTGTCCTGATGACAATTTTCTTTTTGCCTTTTTAATATTAAAACACACAGGATACGCACACGAAATGGCCATTTTAAACGATAAACTGACACAAAGACACTTGAATATGTGTATATGGTCCTCCTTCCTTACATTTGTAAACACCGACTCGGTACTCCGCGTACGTCAAGCGTGACCTTTTCAACGTAATTGCGTATTACGTGAGTCACGAACGCGCATCACAGAACAGAGCAAGGCGAGCATTTGTGTTTATAAAACCTAAACTCTTTTATTTATTTTTGAAATGACCGATCGTTTCGCCAGATAAGACCCTTGTTCATCGTCTGGTATCGCTTAAAGCCATTTGAAGCTGCACTGAAACTGTCATTTGGATCTTGAACCGTTTGGATCCCACTGAAGTCCATTATATGGAGAAAAATCCTGGAATGTTTTCATCAAAAACCTTAATTTCTTTTTGACTGAAGAAAGAAAGACATGGACATCTTGGATGACATGGGGGTGAGTAAATGATTAGAAAAAGTTTTTTTTTAAAGTGAACTAATCCTTTAAGAAGACTTTTTATTTTCAATCTTTTATTTTTTTAATTACAATATAATTATTTTTACTCTCAAACACATTATGTTTGACTGAATAAATCAAAAAACACCAAAGTAATTCCATAGGCATAAGCCTAGGCCCAGACTAAAAGCAACTTATCTTCAAATATGTCAGTGCCATTTTCTGTCTCAAGATGCACAGCAGTAATGTTTTTTCTAAACATTACGTTTATAAAAGCTACTTATACATCCTAATTGAACTTAGTGGCCTAAAACTTGACTAAGAAAAAAAAAAATGGTTAAGACATTGAACAATAAAAAAATATGAAAAAAATTCCTTAACGAAAAATGAACACTATTTTGAACTAGCCTTCTTGAAAGGCAAACCCACTGTGCTGATATGAAACAAAGGGAAGTAAATTGCTGCTCCAACAGGATATTTGTATTGTAATATTGCAAGTGTCTAAAATATTATATCTTCTTTTTTTGTTAGAAATAAAGACAGATTTTAGTATTTTTTCATTTAAACTGCATATTAATCAATTCTTGTCAACAATACTGAATGTTGCTTTAGTCACAGTTATTGTATATATATATATATATATATATTTATTAGGGCTGTCAAATGATTAATCGCGATTAATCGCATCCAAAATAAAAGTTTGTGTTTACATAATAAATGTGTGTGTACTGTGTATAATTATTTTATATATATATAAATACATACACATGCTTGTATATATTTAAGAAATATTTGCATGTATATACTATATATAGATTTATATATAATTTATATTATATATAAATATAAATATTTTATATATAAATAACACATTTTTCTTAAATATATAAATGCACGTGTGTGTACTTATATATACAAAATAATTTTACACAGTACAAACACATTTATTATGTTAACACAAACTTTTATTTTGGATGCGATTAATCGTGATTTTTTTTTTAACACTAAATTAAGATTGCTTTATTTCAAGGAAGTAATCCATGTACAAAAATAGATTAGAACTTTCTATTATTTATAGCTCAGATGAGAAAGAGACGAGAATTAAGTAGATAGAATGAGATAAGACAAAATGAAGGCATGCTCAACAAAAATGAAAAGGTTTTATATGTGATTTCGGTAAAGTTATTTCAGTCTGACCTCATCAAAGATTTCCAGATAGAAGGAGTCCACCCCAGGTGGGACAGTGCACTGGATGACCTTGTTCCAGCGAGGGTTCTTTGCTCCATTGTGGGCAGTAGGAGTCTCATAGACAGCATACCCAAGTCGAATCCTGCAGTAAGGGTCCATGCGTGTCATACCATAGTTCTTTGCAAGCTTTGCCTGTGGAAATAAGAATCTGATATGAGATAATATCATAACTTATAGGCTTTTGAACTTCCTTTCAAATATTCTGTATTGTTTTTGGACACCTAAAGTCACAGATGCACAAACACAAAAAAGTCGCTAAGTTTCAGTATTACAAATTCAGTATTAAGGAAAGCAACTGGCTGAAATGCATTGCTCATGTAAGCGCCTAATCAGTGTTTTAACCACAGAAAATGTGAGCTATATAAATAACTTGATATTATTACTATGCTATTATTATTATACCTTTAAACGGGTTAGTCATTTTTACGAGAAAGACCTGCAGCATAAAACATAAAAATACACATGGTAAAACAGACATATTATCCAAGAATTATACATAAATTATTGATACTGGCCAAAAAGGCAAAGTTGCATACTCTAATCCTACAGGTGAAGTTACATTTGCTGTTGTCCAATGAACTTTTGCAGGCAAAATTCTGTAATTTCATTAGGAACCGGGTATTTTGCAAAAGGATGTGACGGCACCTTAACTTAGATGCTGATTAATTTTCCAGTCAATAACGGCTTAAGAAATAATCAGTCAACAGATCAGAAACACAGACGGTATAGCTTGGGATCGGCTTAGGCCACTCTGGGACCTCTTGGAAATATATTAACCTCAAAAACCAGTCCCTCCAGGATTTCGCGGGCCTTTTCTGTGATTGTTGCGGCCTAAAATGCCTGATGTTGCGGCCGCTTTTCTAAAAAGTTGCGATGAAAGTTGCGATGTTCTTCTGTTTGTTTTTATAGGTTAAAACGGCAAAGGTAGATAGATTTTTACTTGAAGTGCTCATATTATGCTTTTTGGCTTTTTCCCTTTCCTTTATTGTGTTATATATCTTTTTTTGTGCATGTTATAGGTTTACTAAGTGAAAAAAGCCCAAAGTCCACCCAAAAGGGATTATGCCCCACAGAAAGCACTGTTCATCATCTGCTCTATTGTAGTCCAGAATTTACTTCAGAGACAAGCGTGCTCACTTTGTAACACACGTTAATGAGAACAAACCCACTAACTAACCTTTAGTAACCTTATAAAAAGGCAAAACAAACGATTTAAAGACAGCAAAATCTAACAAACTAAGCTTTTTTTTTTTTAAACAAGATCTGCACCTGCAAAAATGTAAATGTGCAGAACCTCACAAACATTAAGCAGCATTTATGTTGAAAGATGCCAATACTAATAAAGTGCAAAATACAGTTTTCTTAGGAATAGCCACAAAAGTTAAATGGTGGAAAAATCTAAAGTTTAATAATGTATTTTAATATAATATAATATAATATAATATAATATAATATAGCCGAATATCCAATAAAGCTGTTCTCATTTCCTTAATTTTTTTGTCAGACAATAGAACGAGTGGCTATTTTTTATGTGTAAAATTATCTGAATTGAGAGGGTTCGGAAACTGGGTGAACTAATGCACTGTGATAGTGAGTAGGCCTATTACAAGTGATAAACACAAGAAAAGAAAGGAAAATAAAATGGTCAAACTCAATTCTTTAAATATAAAACAAAAGAGAAGCAGATCGTGATAAGTCCGTGGAAACAACACTATTCACTCATGTCTGTCAGCGGCCGTGCTGCTGCTGCTCCTCAGCCGGTCACTGAACAGGGACGCAGAGAGAGGTGACGGCAGGGAGAACGCAAACCTCGCGCTCGCAGGATTGTGCTGGCAACATTTGGTTACTGAGGATTGTCCAAAAAGTCGCTAGATTTGTCTCTAGTTGCTTTTTTTTTTATGTCACTAAAGGGGTCTGCAAAGTCGCTAAAAATAGCGACAAAGGCGCTATGTTGGCAACACTGGCCTTTTCTGTTATTTTTGTAGGTAGCCTAAATGCGAGACGTTGGCAGCCCACATCTGCTGCGTCTTCTGAACAAAACAAGTGAGCTTGCTGACGTATGATGACGCTTTGCAGGAGATCGCGGCGCGAGGACTGGTCAAAGTTGCAGAAAAGTTGCGGTGATTTTTCAAAATTGCAAGGCGCACTGAATTCACGTGGATTTGTTGAAGTTGCGTTAATAGTTGCGATCGCGAAATCCTGGAGGGACTGAAAAACAAAAACAATGCCCACTTCAGTTGCCCCAACACCTGTGAAGAGATCACTCCGACTCCAACTCCTTTGAGGACTTCAGATGACGCAAACTCTGAATCAACATGCACCAATGCTAAATTTCTATATATTGTAATCATTATGTTCACAACTTGTAATAATTACTTCAATGAGCGCATCGTTTCTGCCGTAAATGAATACATTGTAAGCTAACTGCCTGATTTGTACATTTCTGAAATACATTACTTGGACAGTCACCTTTGATAACAGATGACTCTAAATTGTAATGTAGACATGCATATTCTGTAAAGCTGAAGCGATATGTATTGTGAAAAGTACAAATAAATGCGAACTGAACTGAATTAAATAGCTAGTCAACTGGGAAAATGAGAAGTACTCTTAAATTAACTTTAAAATAATGAAAACTGGCATGTTGTTTTCTGATATGTAGTAACGTAAAAACATAAGGTATCATGCTTTGCAATGTATCTATTTCTACATCTACGTTTCCCAAAATTAAATTTTTTGCTGTCTAATATTAACACAACACACTAAGGTACCTGAACTACAGTGATGCTGAGGCGACCAGCTGTTCCCAAAGATCCTCCATACTGCAGCTGTCGGGCTGCCTGGGCATCTAACTGTACCTGCTGTTGCAGTTGAGTCGGGGTGATCCTCAGAAAATCCTGAGGCAACTCACCAATGTAGACCTAAACACAGAATAAGAATGTAAACAATATTTACAAAATTACCCATTTAACAGTAATTATTACTAGTCATTCGTTACTGTGAGCATCTCAAATCAGTGACTACTGGTTGTCCAAGTACTTCTAATGGAGCCATTTTGGTTAAAGGAGGACTCCAGCGCAAAATGAACCTTTGGTCTAATTAAGTTGGCTTGAGAAAGCCAACTTACTGAAATCCTATTTAAACTTATTATTATTATTATTATTCTTCTGACTCTAAAATTTAAACTCTAACTCGTCCTAGAGCTTTAACTCTACAAACTCCAAACTCGGGTCAGACCTTCAAACTGTTCTGACTTAGTGTGCTATATCTTTTCAGACTGATTTGACTTTCAGATTTCTTAAAAATTAATATTAAAAATCATAAAAATCCCATTGACTTTCATTGTAACAGTTCAAAATGAGCCAAGACTACGGTGGCCCAGTAGTCTACACCAAATAAACTCAAATCTAAATTCCCTAAAGCCTTGGACTCAATTAAACTCCCATTCTATATGTACTTATGAACTCTATCTATCTATCTATCTATCTATCTATCTATCTATCTATCTATCTATCTATCTATCTATCTATCTATCTATCTATCTATCTCTTTCTAACTTATCTATCTATCTATCTATCTATCTATCTATCTATCTATCTATCTATCTGATCTTTCTTCCTTTCTAACTAATCTATCTTTCTTCCTTTCTAACTAATCTATCTTTCTTTCTTTCTAACTAATCTCTTTATTTCTAAACTAATCTATCTTTCTTTCTTTCTAACTAATCTTTCTTTCTAACTAATATTTCCTTCTAACTAATCTATCTTTCTTTCTTTCTAACTAATCTATCTATGTTTCTTTCTAACTAATCTATCTATCTTTCTTTCTAACTAATCTATCTATCTTTCTTTCTAACTAATCTCTTTCTTTCTAACTAATCTCTTTCTTTCTTTCTAACTAATCTCTTTCTTTCTAACTAATCTATCTTTTTTTCTTTCTAACTAATCTATCTTTCTTTCTTTCTAACTAATCTATCTTTCTTTCTTTCTAACTAATCTATCTTTCTTTCTTTCTAACTAATCTATCTTTCTTTCTAACTAATCTATCTTTCTTTCTTATCTATCTATCTATCTATCTATCTATCTATCTATCTATCTATCTATCTATCTATCTATCTATCTATCTATCTATCTATCTATCTATCTATCTATCTATCTATCTATCTTTCTTTCTTTCTAACTAATCTATCTATATATCTTTATTTCTAACTAATCTATCTTTCTTTCTTATCTATCTATCTATCTATCTATCTATCTATCTATCTATCTATCTATCTATCTATCTATCTATCTATCTATCTATCTTTCTTTCTTTCTTTCTTTCTTTCTAACTAATCTATCTTTCTTTATTTCTTTCAAACTAATCTATCTTTCTTTCTTTCTAACTAATCTATCTTTCTTTCTTTCTAACTAATATTTCCTTCTAACTAATCTATCTTTCTTTCTTTCTAACTAATCTATCTATGTTTCTTTCTAACTAATCTCTTTCTTTCTAACTAATCTATCTATCTTTCTTTCTAACTAATCTATCTTTCTTTATTTCTTTCAAACTAATCTATCTTTTTTCTTTCTAACTAATCTATCTTTCTTTCTTTCTAACTAATCTATCTTTCTTTCTTTCTAACTAATCTATCTTTATTTCTTTATTTCTTTCTAACTAATCTATCTTTTTTTCTTTCTAACTAATCTATCTTTCTTTATTTCTTTCAAACTAATCTATCTTTATTTCTTTATTTCTTTCTAACTAATCTATCTATGTTTCTTTCTAACTAATCTATCTTTCTTTCTAACTAATCTATCTATGTTTCTTTCTAAATAATCTATCTATCTTTCTTTCTAACTAATCTCTTTCTTTCTAACTAATCTATCTATCTTTCTTTCTAACTAATCTCTTTCTTTCTAACTAATCTCTTTCTTTCTTTCTAACTAATCTCTTTCTTTCTAACTAATCTATCTTTCTTTCTTTCTAACTACTCTATCTTTCTTTCATTCTAACTAATCTATCTTTCTTTCTAACTAATCTATCTATCTTTCTTTCTAACTAATCTATCTTTCTTTCTTTCTTTCTTGCTAATCTTTTTTCTTTCTTTCTTTCTTACTAATCTATCTTTCTTTCTTTCTTACTAATCTTTTTCTTTCTTTCTTTCTTACTAATCTATCTTTCTTTCTTTCTTACTAATCTATCTTTCTTTCATTCTTACTAATCTTTTTTTCTTTCTTTCTTTCTTACTAATCTATCTTTCTTTCTTTCTTACTAATCTATCTTTCTTTCATTCTTACTAATCTTTTTTTCTTTCTTTCTGTCTTACTAATCTATCTTTCTTTCTTTCTTACTAATCTTTTTTTCTATCTTTCTTTCTTACTAATCTATCTTTCTTTCTTACTAATCTTTTTTTCTTTCTTTCTTTCTAACTAATCTATCTTTCTTTCTTTCTTACTAATCTTGTTTTCTTTCTTTCTTTCTTACTAATCTTTTTTTCTTTCTTTCTTACTAATCTTTTTTCTTTCTTTCTTTCTAACTAATCTATCTTTCTTTCTTACTAATCTATCTTTCTTTCTTTCTTACTAATCTTTTTTTTCTTTCTTTCTAACTAATCTATCTTTCTTTCTTTCTTGCTAATCTTTTTTTCTTTCTTTCTTTCTTACTAATCTATCTTTCTTTCTTTCTAATCTTTTTTCTTTCTTTCTTACTAATCTATCTTTCTTTCTTACTAATCTTTTTTTCTTTCTTTCTTACTAATCTTTTTTCTTTCTTTCTAACTAATCTATCTTTCTTTCTTACTAATCTTTTTTTCTTTCTTTCTTTCTTTCTTACTAATCTTTTTTTCTTTCTTTCTTTCTTTCTAACTAATCTTTTTTTTCTTTCTTTCTAACTAATCTATCTTTCTTTCTTTCTTTCTTGCTAATCTTTTTTCTTTCTTTCTTTCTTACTAATCTATCCTTCTTTCTTTCTTACTAATCTTTTTTTCTTTCTTTCTTACTAATCTATCTTTCTTTCTTTCTTACTAATCTTTTTTTCTTTCTTTCTTACTAATCTTTTTTCTTTCTTTCTAACTAATCTATCTTTCTTTCTTACTAATCTTTTTTTCTTTCTTTCTTTCTTTCTTACTAATCTTTTTTTTCTTTCTTTCTAACTAATCTATCTTTCTTTCTTTCTTTCTTGCTAATCTTTTTTCTTTCTTTCTTACTAATCTTTTTTCTTTCTTTCTTTTTAACTAATCTATCTTTCTTTCTTACTAATCTTTTTTTCTTTCTTTCTTTCTTACTAATCTTTTTTTTCTTTCTTTCTAACTAATCTATCTTTCTTTCTTTCTTGCTAATCTTTTTTTCTTTCTTTCTTTCTTACTAATCTATCTTTCTTTCTTACTAATCTTTTTTTCTTTCTTTCTTACTAATCTTTTTTTCTTTCTTTCTTTCTTTCTTACTAATCTTTTTTTTCTTTCTTTCTAACTAATCTATCTTTCTTTCTTTCTTTCTTGCTAATCTTTTTTTCTTTCTTTCTTTCTAACTAATCTATCTTTCTTTCTTTCTTACTAATCTTTTTTTCTTTCTTTCTTACTAATCTTTTTTCTTTCTTTCTAACTAATCTATCTTTCTTTCTTACTAATCTTTTTTTCTTTCTTTCTTTCTTACTAATCTTTTTTTTCTTTCTTTCTAACTAATCTATCTTTCTTTCTTACTAATCTTTTTTTCTTTCTTTCTTTCTTTCTTACTAATCTTTTTTTTCTTTCTTTCTAACTAATCTATCTTTCTTTCTTTCTTTCTTGCTAATCTTTTTTTCTTTCTTTCTTTCTTACTAATCTATCTTTCTTTCTTTCTTACTAATCTTTTTTTCTTTCTTTCTTACTAATCTTTTTTCTTTCTTTCTTTCTAACTAATCTATCTTTCTTTCTTACTAATCTTTCTTTCTTTCTTACTAATCTTTTTTCTTTCTTTCTAACTAATCTATCTTTCTTTCTTTCTTACTAATCTTTTTCTTTCTTTCTTTCTTACTAATCTATCTTTCTTTCTTACTAATCTATCTTTCTTTCTTTCTAACTAATCTATCTTTCTTTCTTTCTTACTAATCTATCTTTCTTTCTTACTAATCTTTTTTCTCTCTGTCTAACTAATCTATCTATCTTTCTTACTAATCAATCTTTCTCTTACTAATCTATCTTTTTTTCTTTCTTACTAATCTATCTTTCTTTCCTTCTTTCTTTCTAACTAATCTATCTTTCTTTCTTACTAATCTTTTTTTATTTTTTTATTTCTAACTAATCTATCTTTCTTTCTCTTTCTTACTAATCTATCTTTCTTTCTTTCTTACTATTTTTTTCTTTCTTTCTTTCTTACTAATCTATCTTTCTTTCTTTCTTACTAATCTATCTTTCTTTCTTTCTAACTAATCTATCTTTCTTTCTTACTAATCTTTTTTTATTTTTTTATTTCTAACTAATCTATCTTTCTTTCTTTCTTTCTTTCTAACTAATCTATCTTTCTTTCTTTCTTACTAATCTTTTTTTTATCTTTCTTTCTAACTAATCTATCTTTCTTTCTTTCTTACTGAACTATAAACTAATTAAACTTTAAACTAATTTAAACTTTAAACTTCTTCAAACTTATTGGTCCAAACTTTCACAAGCCAACTTAAAGTTTGTCTCGACGAACTTTTTCTAGTTATTATTATTATTCTTCTGACTCTAAAATTTAAACTCTAACTCGTCCTAGAGCTTTAACTCTACAAACTCCAAACTCGGGTCAGACCTTCAAACTGTTCTGACTTAGTGTGCTATATCTTTTCAGACTGATTTGACTTTCAGATTTCTTAAAAATTAATATTAAAAATCATAAAAATCCCATTGACTTTCATTGTAACAGTTCAAAATGAGCCAAGACTACGGTGGCCCAGTAGTCTACACCAAATAAACTCAAATCTAAATTCCCTAAAGCCTTGGACTCAATTAAACTCCCATTCTATATGTACTTATGAACTCTATCTATCTATCTATCTATCTATCTATCTATCTATCTATCTATCTATCTATCTATCTATCTATCTATCTCTTTCTAACTTATCTATCTATCTATCTATCTATCTATCTATCTATCTATCTATCTATCTATCTGATCTTTCTTCCTTTCTAACTAATCTATCTTTCTTCCTTTCTAACTAATCTATCTTTCTTTCTTTCTAACTAATCTCTTTATTTCTAAACTAATCTATCTTTCTTTCTTTCTAACTAATCTTTCTTTCTAACTAATATTTCCTTCTAACTAATCTATCTTTCTTTCTTTCTAACTAATCTATCTATGTTTCTTTCTAACTAATCTATCTATCTTTCTTTCTAACTAATCTATCTATCTTTCTTTCTAACTAATCTCTTTCTTTCTAACTAATCTCTTTCTTTCTTTCTAACTAATCTCTTTCTTTCTAACTAATCTATCTTTTTTTCTTTCTAACTAATCTATCTTTCTTTCTTTCTAACTAATCTATCTTTCTTTCTTTCTAACTAATCTATCTTTCTTTCTTTCTAACTAATCTATCTTTCTTTCTAACTAATCTATCTTTCTTTCTTATCTATCTATCTATCTATCTATCTATCTATCTATCTATCTATCTATCTATCTATCTATCTATCTATCTATCTTTCTTTCTTTCTAACTAATCTATCTATATATCTTTATTTCTAACTAATCTATCTTTCTTTCTTATCTATCTATCTATCTATCTATCTATCTATCTATCTATCTATCTATCTATCTATCTATCTATCTTTCTTTCTTTCTTTCTTTCTTTCTAACTAATCTATCTTTCTTTATTTCTTTCAAACTAATCTATCTTTCTTTCTTTCTAACTAATCTATCTTTCTTTCTTTCTAACTAATATTTCCTTCTAACTAATCTATCTTTCTTTCTTTCTAACTAATCTATCTATGTTTCTTTCTAACTAATCTCTTTCTTTCTAACTAATCTATCTATCTTTCTTTCTAACTAATCTATCTTTCTTTATTTCTTTCAAACTAATCTATCTTTTTTCTTTCTAACTAATCTATCTTTCTTTCTTTCTAACTAATCTATCTTTCTTTCTTTCTAACTAATCTATCTTTATTTCTTTATTTCTTTCTAACTAATCTATCTTTTTTTCTTTCTAACTAATCTATCTTTCTTTATTTCTTTCAAACTAATCTATCTTTATTTCTTTATTTCTTTCTAACTAATCTATCTATGTTTCTTTCTAACTAATCTATCTTTCTTTCTAACTAATCTATCTATGTTTCTTTCTAAATAATCTATCTATCTTTCTTTCTAACTAATCTCTTTCTTTCTAACTAATCTATCTATCTTTCTTTCTAACTAATCTCTTTCTTTCTAACTAATCTCTTTCTTTCTTTCTAACTAATCTCTTTCTTTCTAACTAATCTATCTTTCTTTCTTTCTAACTACTCTATCTTTCTTTCATTCTAACTAATCTATCTTTCTTTCTAACTAATCTATCTATCTTTCTTTCTAACTAATCTATCTTTCTTTCTTTCTTTCTTGCTAATCTTTTTTCTTTCTTTCTTTCTTACTAATCTATCTTTCTTTCTTTCTTACTAATCTTTTTCTTTCTTTCTTTCTTACTAATCTATCTTTCTTTCTTTCTTACTAATCTATCTTTCTTTCATTCTTACTAATCTTTTTTTCTTTCTTTCTTTCTTACTAATCTATCTTTCTTTCTTTCTTACTAATCTATCTTTCTTTCATTCTTACTAATCTTTTTTTCTTTCTTTCTGTCTTACTAATCTATCTTTCTTTCTTTCTTACTAATCTTTTTTTCTATCTTTCTTTCTTACTAATCTATCTTTCTTTCTTACTAATCTTTTTTTCTTTCTTTCTTTCTAACTAATCTATCTTTCTTTCTTTCTTACTAATCTTGTTTTCTTTCTTTCTTTCTTACTAATCTTTTTTTCTTTCTTTCTTACTAATCTTTTTTCTTTCTTTCTTTCTAACTAATCTATCTTTCTTTCTTACTAATCTATCTTTCTTTCTTTCTTACTAATCTTTTTTTTCTTTCTTTCTAACTAATCTATCTTTCTTTCTTTCTTGCTAATCTTTTTTTCTTTCTTTCTTTCTTACTAATCTATCTTTCTTTCTTTCTAATCTTTTTTCTTTCTTTCTTACTAATCTATCTTTCTTTCTTACTAATCTTTTTTTCTTTCTTTCTTACTAATCTTTTTTCTTTCTTTCTAACTAATCTATCTTTCTTTCTTACTAATCTTTTTTTCTTTCTTTCTTTCTTTCTTACTAATCTTTTTTTCTTTCTTTCTTTCTTTCTAACTAATCTTTTTTTTCTTTCTTTCTAACTAATCTATCTTTCTTTCTTTCTTTCTTGCTAATCTTTTTTCTTTCTTTCTTTCTTACTAATCTATCCTTCTTTCTTTCTTACTAATCTTTTTTTCTTTCTTTCTTACTAATCTATCTTTCTTTCTTTCTTACTAATCTTTTTTTCTTTCTTTCTTACTAATCTTTTTTCTTTCTTTCTAACTAATCTATCTTTCTTTCTTACTAATCTTTTTTTCTTTCTTTCTTTCTTTCTTACTAATCTTTTTTTTCTTTCTTTCTAACTAATCTATCTTTCTTTCTTTCTTTCTTGCTAATCTTTTTTCTTTCTTTCTTACTAATCTTTTTTCTTTCTTTCTTTTTAACTAATCTATCTTTCTTTCTTACTAATCTTTTTTTCTTTCTTTCTTTCTTACTAATCTTTTTTTTCTTTCTTTCTAACTAATCTATCTTTCTTTCTTTCTTGCTAATCTTTTTTTCTTTCTTTCTTTCTTACTAATCTATCTTTCTTTCTTACTAATCTTTTTTTCTTTCTTTCTTACTAATCTTTTTTTCTTTCTTTCTTTCTTTCTTACTAATCTTTTTTTTCTTTCTTTCTAACTAATCTATCTTTCTTTCTTTCTTTCTTGCTAATCTTTTTTTCTTTCTTTCTTTCTAACTAATCTATCTTTCTTTCTTTCTTACTAATCTTTTTTTCTTTCTTTCTTACTAATCTTTTTTCTTTCTTTCTAACTAATCTATCTTTCTTTCTTACTAATCTTTTTTTCTTTCTTTCTTTCTTACTAATCTTTTTTTTCTTTCTTTCTAACTAATCTATCTTTCTTTCTTACTAATCTTTTTTTCTTTCTTTCTTTCTTTCTTACTAATCTTTTTTTTCTTTCTTTCTAACTAATCTATCTTTCTTTCTTTATTTCTTGCTAATCTTTTTTTCTTTCTTTCTTTCTTACTAATCTATCTTTCTTTCTTTCTTACTTATCTTTTTTTCTTTCTTTCTTACTAATCTTTTTTCTTTCTTTCTTTCTAACTAATCTATCTTTCTTTCTTACTAATCTTTCTTTCTTTCTTACTAATCTTTTTTCTTTCTTTCTAACTAATCTATCTTTCTTTCTTTCTTACTAATCTTTTTCTTTCTTTCTTTCTTACTAATCTATCTTTCTTTCTTACTAATCTATCTTTCTTTCTTTCTAACTAATCTATCTTTCTTTCTTTCTTACTAATCTATCTTTCTTTCTTACTAATCTTTTTTCTCTCTGTCTAACTAATCTATCTATCTTTCTTACTAATCAATCTTTCTCTTACTAATCTATCTTTTTTTCTTTCTTACTAATCTATCTTTCTTTCCTTCTTTCTTTCTAACTAATCTATCTTTCTTTCTTACTAATCTTTTTTTATTTTTTTATTTCTAACTAATCTATCTTTCTTTCTCTTTCTTACTAATCTATCTTTCTTTCTTTCTTACTATTTTTTTCTTTCTTTCTTTCTTACTAATCTATCTTTCTTTCTTTCTTACTAATCTATCTTTCTTTCTTTCTAACTAATCTATCTTTCTTTCTTACTAATCTTTTTTTATTTTTTTATTTCTAACTAATCTATCTTTCTTTCTTTCTTACTAATCTTTTTTTTATCTTTCTTTCTAACTAATCTATCTTTCTTTCTTTCTTACTGAACTATAAACTAATTAAACTTTAAACTAATTTAAACTTTAAACTTCTTCAAACTTATTGGTCCAAACTTTCACAAGCCAACTTAAAGTTTGTCTCGACGAACTTTTTCTAGTTACACATTGTTACCTAGTCAACCGTTATCTGAGATTTGTTTTCATGATTATCGAATGTAAATAGTTTTATCTCTAAAAACAGTTTAGACTATAACGCTAGTATAACACTAGTATATAGGGCACAGAGTAATCTTTGAAAAACAGTCTCTACCAGTCGATCTACGAACGCCGATCCAAGTGCGCTGAACTGTGTAGAATCTCATATGGTCCGTTGTTTCCGGAAGAAAGCACTGAGCGCATAAGAGAAGCACTGAACGCAACAGAGAAAATAAATAAATAAAAATAATTTAATCACATCTCACCAGCGCACTTGGATCGGCGTTCGTAGATCGACTGGTAGAGACTGTTTTTCAAAGATGGCTTCTGCCTGTATTCGCGAAGCTGACTGTATGTATAAAATATCTTCTTATTAAACTGTCTGGACACTGACAAAGTTCTCAATGCTTCGGTTTGAAGGTAGGGACCCTTATTATGCTACCGTGTTAGTGTGGGGCTATTTTGAGCCTTGTTAGTGGTATTAACAAGCGATTTATTTTTGTCATTACTCTATGCCCTATTTACTAGCGTTATACTAGCGTTATAGGCTCAACTGTTTTTAGAGATAAAACTATTTACATTCGATAATCATGAAAACAAATCTCAGATAACGGTTGACTAGGTAACAATGTGTAATTAGACCAAAGGTTCATTTTGCGCTGGAGTTCTCCTTTAAAGACAAAGCATTTCAGTAGACATTATAAAGAGAAGTGAAGAAATAGGGCAACCGTGTTTAACCCCACGTTTGATGGAAAATGAACTGTTTTAATTTTGCATAAAAAGAAACTGTTTCCAAATGTCTCCCCAAACTCAAATAATGGAACCAATGAAAAATAAACAGGTGATCAATTAATTTTCAAGTTGTTGCAATCATTGTTTAATAATGTGATTGGTCTAAACTTGTTTAGAATTTTGGGATCCTCATACTTGCCTGACTTGGGATTTAAATTAAATATACCTTGCTGCGTCTTTTAACATATAAGAATGGGTCTTTTAATAAGTCCCCAAAGGAAACTCCATCCAGTTTTAGTTTGTAGTGTACCGTTCATCATTATAAGTGAGTGATGTCTTGTTACAGTTGTAGTCGAAATTATTCAACCCCCATTCCAAATCAGGTTTATTGGCAAAATTAGAGACTTTCAGCTGTTTGCAATGAACAAATCTAACAAAAGTAATTGCAATAGCTCAACATAACAAATGTTTCAAGTAGTTTCCCTCAAATTCAACTGAAAATGTAAAAAAATTTCACTTTTAAGGACTTCTACAGTCTCAACATTATTCAACCCCCTGAATAGAATCCTTCACAACAGCACACATCTGCAAAACAGGTGTTGCCTCAAGCACACCTGAAGCAAAAAATCAAGAACTTCATTAGTTGCCGCAGGTTTGCTTGAGCTAGAACACATTAAATATCTGAACTGGTTAGGTTTGTTGAGTGTCATGTTTGACTGCATGTTAGAAATATGGCTAAGTCAAAAGAATGGTCCAAAAAGTTAAGAGAAGAAGGTATCATCGTCCTTTACAAACAATTCTAAAATCAAATTTTTTTTTTATACGATTCTAAAAGTGTTGAGTGACGTAATATCTCAAGTGGACAGACACGTGGAAGAGACGTGAGACTGAAAGCACTGAAAAGACCTCGGGCTACTCATTTGCTGAGAGAGATAAGACAATAGAGCTGTGCACGATTCATCTTTAAAAGACTGATCTCCATTCAAACACCCACACCATCTTTCAATTCGTCTGTCTATTTGACAAAATCATATCGCAACATTTCAAAGCTGTGTTGGCGCTGCCACTGACCCGGAGAGAGTGGTCTTGAAACAGCTTCACAAACAGTCTTTTCAACATCATAGTATCATTATTTCTGTGATGCAATAGTTAAAATTATCATAGAAGTACTTGGATAAAAGTTTAAAGTTCAAATATGAACACTGATGTCTATGATAGCGATCAAAATCAGCTTTTAATAGAATCTTGGTGCTTAAAAAAAGAATTGATCGATTACATTGTTTCGCCACTAGGTGGCGACAAGTGACTGTTAAAAAATGTAGCCCATTTGTTATTGAATCATTTATTCAAGAGAATTTAGTAGCCTATTGTATGATGCTTCTGAAATAAAAGTCAGAAAGATGTGATGATTTGTTTTTGTATATGACTCATCTTATAAATCATGTACAGTCTGTATAAGTGTATGATTTAACTTTTCCCGATGGTCTAGTGTTAAAAAATTGCAATATCGAATCGCAATACTTGTAGAATCGCAATTCTTAAAGGTGGGGTATGTGATTCTCTTTTTTGTCCATTTTTTCAAAACATTTGAAATCCTATTCATAACCCACTTACAGCCACTGAGTTAGAAGCACTAAAATGAAAATTAAGCAATTTAATCATCTGTGGAACGGGCAGGACTCGAAAAACTCCAGCCAATCATTTCCAAGACCACCTAGAATCATTGGACAGTAAGTCCGTCAATCAAACGGTCGCACCATTAACCATCTCGTTTGCAAAAGAGTGTTCTACTAAGTACTAAAGATGCTTGCCATGAAGGGGTTGAATAATTCTAAGACTGCAGAAGTCATTAAAGTTGCATTCTCATTTCTCAGTTGAATTTGCACTTGAAACATTTGTTATGTTGAACTATTTCAATTACTTTTGTTTGATTTGTTCATTGCAAAGAGCTGAAAATCTGTCAATTTTGCCAATAAACCTGATTTGCAATGGGGGTTGAATAATTTCTATTACAACTGTATAATAAATTGTTTTAAATATTTTTTTCCCCCATGGCATTCGCAAATTTATAATGTAGTGGCCAAAAGTGATAACTTGAGGTGGTATTTGTTTTGTTTTTAATGACCCATACGAGTTCAGAATATATATATATGGGCCTATATATATATATATATATATATTTTTTTTTTTTTTTTTTTTTTTTTTTTAAATATGAAGGAAAAACAAAACACTAAACTTGGTTAAAGTATTTATCTGACAATAAAGGGTTAAGAAGGCTGGACATAATTTTTGGCCAATTCTTATACACACACACGGCTTGTACAAAACGAATAGCTATAACTCTGTATAGAACACAACAACAACTTCTCAAAACAAAAAATAAATACAAATTGTGCCAGTGTAAAATTACAAAAAAATAAATAAAAATAAAAGTGCCTCATGTCTCTTTTTTATTTTTTTCATTCATATAAGATCCATCTCATTTAGAAAATGAGAAAAGACGGCTACATGAACATCATTCCAAGTAAAATAAACAGTTGTACTAATACTAATGCTACTACAGTGCCATCAACGTTATGTACAAACATAAAATTATATCATGCTAATCAATTTATAGCCTATATTAGAGTTAGAGACATCTGCCCAAAACCTTTTTCAGTACACACTGGGAGCAACAGTTCTTTCACAACTACATACATTTCAGTTCGTAAGAACTTTCAATATCTAAATTCAATCAATCAATCAATTGTTTATATATTGTGCACATTTAAACACAGCCATGTTTTGACCAAAGTGCTTCACAAGAATAAAATGTAGGCTATATTAAAAAAAAGATAAAGAAGTAAAAAACTAAATAATCAAACAAATAAGCAATAAACAGTATGCAAGGGAAATAATGTACTAAGGAGTGTTAAAGGCAGGGAGAATAAATATGTCTTAAGATAAGATTTAAAAGTAGTGAGAGATGGGGCATGCAGAGGAAGGTTATTCCAGAGTTTCGGTCCAGCGGTAGCAAAAGCGAGATTTTTAAGTTTAATTCTTGTTTAACTTAGGTTTAACTCTAGGAACTGCGAGCAGGCCGAGGTCGCGAGAAGTTTCTAGAAGGGGTATACGAAATCAACAGATCAGTTAAATATTGAGGTGCCAGGTCATTGAGGGCTTTGAAGGCAAACAACAAGATTTTAAAATCAATCCTATACTTGACAAGGAGCCAGTGCAGAGACATTAAAATAGGTGTCCCATCGAGGAGTCTAACAACTGCGTTTTGGACCAGCTGCAGACGAGAGATGGAAGCCTGAGAAATGCCATACAGTGAGTTACAGTAATCAGTCCTACCAGGATTACCCCATTGCAGAATTTAAGGCAAAAATCAAGCAAACTCCGCAAAATTCAGAGGAGCTTGCAATTTTTCTAAAATAACGCAGATTTCCCGCGGAACTTTGGCCTAGAAGCGTCGTGTGATGTCAGTTCACAGTCACCGTTCACATTTAGCCAAAGGAAAGTCAATTTCGAAGTAGACATGCGTTCAGTAATACATCTGTCAGTCAGTCAACCACCCCAACCCGCTGTAAGCGTGCATCTCTCACAAACACACACATGACCACGCACGCTATGTTGATAAACTGAACCGCTTAATGGAAATTATGTCACTCGTGTATGCTATATTAAAAAGAGGCTTGCGCCCTCTATAAGCAACACCAAAATTAACGAGGAGCTCGATGGAACAAGTAAATTAATAATATCAGATTTTCTTTTTTTTTTTTTGTACCTTTAGACAAAATATAGCCTAAAAGTTTGCATGTGTTTTGTTTTGTCATACTTGATAGCAAACATTTGAATATGTAGGAGAAAAACAGCTCGAATTTATTCAGATGCCCAAACCGAGCAAAAATAGTAATTAGGTGCAGTTGTTAATGGCCAAAAATTTAAAATAATGAGATCTTTATAACAGTATAGCAGACTTCTTATTCTTACATAAAATGAATCTACATATCATTTGTCACTCTATATCTCCAAGTAGGCCTCTTGGTAAGATGATATGTAATGCTTTATTTTAAGATGAAAGCTCTATCATTCATTTTTATTTTTTGAGCAAAACACAATGTAATGCAATAGGCCTACAATGATGACTGCGAAATAAGCATTCCTCAAAAGCTTGTTGTATCATATTTGAAACACTGCCTAATATATACAAAATTGATTAAAACCTTTAAATCTACAGGGGTAACGTTATCATCCCCCCAAGGGGCCTGACAACCATCACCCCATAGTTTCACCATAAATCCTGTGGAAAACACTGCACTGAAAAAAATAAACATTTCCAAAAAAGATGATCAAAGTACTGCTGAACATGGTACGATTTTCTTTGTAAATAAACTCCTATTATCTGTTTACTATTATTGTATTTTACTATGTTGATATCACCAAACCTAAACAACTGAGGTTGACTAGAAGTGCTCGTTATTACGTCATGCGTGACGCGTCAACTTCCCTTTACATACAAGCTGCTTGCTAAATCACGAGCCCGATGTAGCCAACAATTCCGGGCACAAAATATTACGTCTAACAACTATTATCCATCATGGTAATGCGCAAACTGTATGTTTTTAATCAAATAACATTCAAGAAAAACGTTCAAATAAATTACATAATAAATAGTCTGTTTAGTTAGGCAACAACACGGACACAATTTGGTCTTTAAAATCTGGCATGAAATTATATTTGATGACGTATATTCATCATCACATCTTTCTTGACACAAACGACCTAACTTACTTGTTATAAAGAACTCGTTTCGGCAACACATTAAGAACTGGCATACGTATACATTTTGTACTTTTCGCTACTTTGTGCGTCAAACATTGTGATGTTTAGACGCCACTTCAGCTGTCTTCTTCGTGTTACATCTACACATGCCTATTGTTACATTAGTAATTCTGTACAGCGCAACTTTCAATGTTTGTTTTCATTGGGAAAATGTTAATTATGCGGCGTGAGCAAGCTAACATGTTGCTATTAGACTGTATTTAAACAAAATTAACTCTTACCTGCCCCCGTTGCGTGCTAATTGTTGTTGCCATTTTGAGGAACGATAGACAACGGTTGTCTTATTTGTCAAATAAGCAAAATATAAAAATAATTACGTCAGAATGCACTGATATCTAACGATATGCACTAGCGAAGCTCACAACCGGAAATGAACAACCACCCTCTCAGGCCCCGCCCCATTTTACATTTCAGAGTAAAAGTCTTTTAGCATCTATTTCAAATTAGAATGATTACCCATTCACCATGACAAAATAACTTATATAAAATTATGCGAATCACACACACGCACAAACAAACAAACACTCTTTCATTCAAACATTTATCAAACATAGGCCTACCACATTTGACCCTGCACACAGAAATCCCTGTACTAACTGTCAAGTTGTATACTTCCTAGAGCCAGTGATTAATCTGATGTGCCTATTCCCTATAAATGTTCCAGGCAAATAAATATACCAATTAACAAAATAATGGATTAAGATATTTTTACAACGTTGCACATAACTGCACTATGATGTCTACTTAATCTAAAAATGACATTAATGCTAAATAATCTGTTTAGGGAAGCTACACAATTTTGTTTTGATTATGGAGCTTCTAAATGTGTTTAGGCTACTATTGTTAATAACCTAAAAGCAGATAGCCTATCATAGACAACAGAATATTTTGAATTATGATAACTTCTGCCATAAAGCTCTAAAATAAAGTTATTAAAATTATACCGTTATCATTAATTTGGCTAGGAAAATAACAAAAACAAATTTCAGAGGATATTATCAAGTACAAGTGAGGAATAATACATTTTTTATCATTATAACAAAAAGCAATATGTGAAATTAGGGGCAAGTAGCCTACATTTTTATTTCCCATAGCCCCAAAATACAAAAATGTGCATTTTATCATAGCAAATCATACACATCAATTGTCTGACCTCTAATGGCGTTAACTCAAATGTATGTTTATTCTTTAAGGCTGAGATAGAAACTGTAGAGAACATTTAATTTTTATTGATGTAATTTAATACAGATTTTTGGGCATACATGTATAACTATTGTAGTGATAACAATCAAAAACTTAGGCCTACTACGGTAGATTGTCTTAAAGAAAAGGAGGAGTTCAAAATTAAAAACACTTCCTGATGTACTAATGTGCAATGCAAATAGTTTGGAGCAAGTCAGACGTCCAGTAAGGTAAGACTCAAGTATCAAATTCGAACATATTTTTACATTTTTAAACGTTACAAACATAAAATTCGAAGTTATTTCATTGTTGTTGTTTAGGTAAGATAATTAATATATGGTTAAGCATCTGAAAACTCTTCCTTAGTATTTGTTTTATTGTGAGACTCTATGTTGTCCGGTTTTATTTTTTATTGTTAGGTGAGGGTATGTCACTTTAAGAAACGCGGAACAGGGAAGTTGTCAACCACTCTGGCTATCGCCTGTCGCTTTTCTAATGTCCAGCTCAGAGATTCACGGGGTGAAATGTTGCTGTTATTATGAAATAACTAATGTTCATTTACATTGTTCATCTTCCTTTATTCCTGAAACATGAACAGGTCCCAACTCAAACGATCCAGGATATTAAGAATGGCCTTCACAGACACTCGTCCGGGGGACAAAGAAGAGACCTTTTTTCTGAAAGCGACAAAAATCGGTTTGGTCGTGACTCTCTACTGGTTCGTTTCAATTTCCATGGTATTCCTGAACAACGACCTGTTAGACAACAAGGACCTAGATGCGCCTATCTTCATCACATTTTTCCAGTGTGTTGTTAGCGTTGGACTATGTTTGCTCATGAACGTTCTCGCAAACTTTTGTCCTGGATACGTGGATTTCCCGACTTTAAAATTTGATTTGAGAGTGTCCAGAGAGATGTTGCCTTTGACGATCGTGTTTATCAGCATGATCACATTCAACAACCTGTGCCTAAAACATGTGGGAGTTGCTTTCTATACGGTTGGCCGGTCGCTTTCCACCGTTTTTAATGTTATTTTGTCCTACACTGTTCTAAAACAATCAACGTCCTTGTACGCGGTGCTGTGTTGTGGAGTCATTCTCGGTGAGTAACACACCCCCATCTCTCTTACTAAATAAATAAATAAATGAACACACAAATAGAAACAAGTTTCCTCAAAGTAACTAAAACATTTAACAATGTGAGTTTTAAAACATCTATTATTAATCGAATGCGAGGCAAGTAAAAATGCACACTTCTAAGACAAATAATATTCATTTTGATTCTAAGAAAATAAGTCTACACTGTAGACTTATTTTCTACACCAAGTCTATCAGGATAACGTCAAATAAAAACATGGAGAGCCAATCAGAATCCACGCGACTGTTAAAGTGCTCGAGCACTTAAAGTGGCAGATGACATAATGGCACGATTCTAATAAACAGAATATTTGTGTTCGTTATTGTGGACTATAACTATAAACTTTTAATAAACATAATGCTATGATTATTGGATAGTCTATACCACAGCTATGACAATATCGAAATGGTATCAGTATCATCACTCTCAGTATTTTATGTATTTTTAACTGAGGAATAGGCCTAATAAAAATCAGATTCCACCCGATTTAAAAGAGTTTGAGCTTTTAATTATTTATCTTCAGAGTGCACTTATGGGCCATTTACATGACACCGTTTTCAACCATATATTTTGCTGTTCATTTACACAACAGGAGCGTTTTGGTGACCTGAAAACGCAAGTTTTTGAAAACGATACCCTTGTCTCAGTGGAAACTACAAAAAAGCGATTTTGTGAAAACCTCATGCACAGGCGTATTACTTGGACAGTCTATGGCCCTATTTTAACAATCTAAGCACATAGTCTAAAGCGCATGGCACAAGTGCAGTTAGGGCGTGTCCGAATCCACTTTTGCTAGTTTAACAACAGGAAAAATTGTCGGCACGCCAGGCGCGTGACATAAAAGGGTTGTCTCTATTCTCTTAATGAGTAATGGGTGTGTTTTGGGCTTTACGTGCAATAAACGAATCAGTCTCATCTCCCATTCCCTTTAAATGCCAGTTGCACTCACGCCATGGTGGATTCGCTATTTACATGACGGAATTTGATAGTAGAAAGAACGCGTCTCCAGAGCGCAAACGGATCTGTTCATGCGCGAGGTTAAAGCGTGCGAGCAGACCATCTAAGGGACAAGCCGGATTCCACCATATCTTTCTGTACACAATAATAATCGTTGACATTGTAATCCTATTATTTTTTATATTTGCCATATTTGTGTGCTGCTGCGCATCCCTGTGTCGTGTCTTTAAGGGGCACATTTCTAAGGCGCTCTTTAAATTACAAAAAAAATTCTATTTCAGTTGCCTCAAAATAGAAACACGTCATCAATGTGCCTGAACACACCTCATTTTCAGACCAACAGCCCATGCATTTGCTATTTAAACAACGTGGCGCAGGACGTGAAAATGATAACTGTGTCGGGCTGAAACTAGCAAAAAACAAAGGGAAAAACATTCCTTTCTTAATACATCGTTGTCATATATCCTTACAATAAACAGAATGTTATTCTTCACTGGTCTAAAACTAAAAAGTAAAACCAGGAAAATGCCTTTTTTTTTTTTTTTATACTTTCCCAGCGACTGTGAGGATTCCATTCATCAACACAATGGTGTCTGCTGCAAAAGAGGAATGCTGACAGTTTGTGCTTTGTTCTTTGCCTTCAGGTGGATTCTGGCTGGGTGTGGACCAAGAATCTGTGGCAGGTTCCCTTTCTTGGATGGGCGTCATTTTTGGTGTTGTTGCCAGCCTTTGCGTATCTCTCAATGCCATTTACACAAAGAAAGTGTTGCCAGTGGTGGATGGAAATATCTGGAAGCTCTCCTTCTACAATAACCTCAATGCTTGTGTACTTTTTATTCCCCTTATGGTCATTTTAGGGGAATTTAAAAGCTTGTTTGAGTTTAGCCGATTAACAAATTTACATTTTTGGGGCATGATGACTTTAGGTGGAATCTTCGGCTTTGCAATTGGATACGTGACGGGACTTCAGATCAAATTCACCAGTCCATTGACACACAATGTGTCCGGCACAGCCAAATCCTGTGCACAGACTGTGTTGGCAGTCGTCTACTGGGCGTCTGATAAGAGTGTGCTCTGGTGGACAAGCAATATGATGGTGCTGGGTGGATCCTGTGCCTACACCTGGGTTAAAGGACTTGAGATGAAGAAAGTGCAAGTGCCTGTGGATACACAAATCACAAACACAGAGAAAACTAAAGATGACCCAGGGGTGTGAAAATATTGTTTTGTTGTAAAGACTGTCTGTTTAGCACATCTATATGTATATTTATGGGCATTTGAATATTTGATGTATAAACATTTCCTTTATAGTGTAAATGATTATTATTAAAGCCTTTTTAATAATACTCTATCTAACTTTTTTAACAACACCATATTTCCAGCAACATAGTTGCTGTGCCTGACAGATTAAGTACTCACAAATCTGACGACAATTTTTTATTTTATATATTAGTATTAATTGCATCAAGCAATAAGGCATACTGCTACATTTAGACTATAGTAATTTTTATGTATAAATATGTGGATTATGCAGCGCCCCAGCGTTCTTGAAGTGTCAAATGCTTCTATCAGTAACATGCACATGACTAAAAGACAATGTAAAGTCATTTTTCAGGTGGGAAACCAGGCTTAGTCAGGGGGGCCAGGCGAAAAAAAAAATGGTGTGGTTTAATTTCAGCCTTGTGGATTGATAATTCAGAATATTTCATCCAGTTCCTTCTGTTTGAAGATCTGGAGACATCACACCAGAATAATAACAAAACCGTAAACTCAAACCAGCACATTCTCACCTCTCAAAGAATATCTCATTTCATCTGCGAATTTATAGCTCAGTGTTTTACAGCCATTGGCTGCACAATGCTGTGACATTTTCGATAAAAATTAAAGGTGCTCTGATGTCAGGCCAAAATATGTTTTGTCACATACAGCAAACATCTCCTCACTATCCGCTAGCTGCCTGTCCCCTGAACACACTGTAAAAAAACGTGGTCTCTGTAGACACCACAGGCTCCACAAACGGCAACAAAAACAAACTGCAGCGACCCGCTCCACGAAACATAACAAACAGTGTTCCAGCCAATCACTGGCAAGAAGTATTTGAGGGTGGGTCTGGGGGGTTAGTGCGCGTGCACATGAAGGGGGTGTGTGAAGGAGAGAGAAGCATCAAGAGGGAAGTTTGAATAATGGCCGACACACGACCAAAGAACCAATGAGTTTCTTTCTCGAGAGTAAAGCAAATACAGTTGAGCTTCCGTTTCCATATTTGAGGGATCTATGTTTGCTTAATAATGTTTGCCCAATTAAATCTTTTCATTACACAGGGATCGTGTCTCTTCAGAAAACGTAGATTAAAATGTTCGATTCATATGGATTTCTTTTATAATCACTTTACAAATGTTTTGAACTGTCAGAGTTTTTTAATAGAGAGACATGAATATATCTGATTTCATTAATTTCATATTAATTTATGTTCCAAAAATGAATGAAAGTCTCATGGGCTTGGAATGATACATTTTTGTAAACCTTTAAACTTGTTGTACAGACGTGGTTGTTTAAGGAGGACGCATCTCTATTGTGAGTAACATGGTTGCTTAAGGTTAAAAGACAAAGCAACAGATCGGGATTAACCTGTTCCTTGGGATGGTGTTATTTATTCACTGGGCCATTGTCATTTTTGTCTCAGGTACATTGTGTCCTGTTATAGGACACTAAAAATCGAATTACTACAAATGTCTGGTTTGGATTTATGGCCATTTATACATGAGTTAACAGATACTGATAAATGAGACAAGAATATATATATATATTTTTTATGAGGTCTCCATAGTTATATATATATATATATACATATACTTTATAACTATAAAAGTTAAATAACATATAATATTTTATTATATGATATGATTAATATATTTTTAAAAATTAATTCATTATAAATATTGTGATTATCTCCAAGGATGACACCCAACTTAATATATGATAATTGCCATCTAAATCTAACCATATCATGTCAACAAATGAAAAATCAGCCAGATATGTATTATCATGTTAATTAATGTACCTTTAGCCCTAACAGCAGGGGCACCATTTACCCAAAATACCATACTTTTACATATTATTCCGTTGTTTAAAAACTGTTGATTGAAATACCTTGATCAAAACAAAAATGAAAATCATTAAGAGGACCTTTGGGTCTATTCAATAATTTTAGCGATTCTCATTTGCAACTTAAATCTGCAACTTTTTTTAAAACATAAAATATTAGGTCAAATTAGTGCAGAATCAACTTTGCGCTGCTGCCCGTGATCGCATCAAGGATCAGCCAAATCCACATGCATCTTAATAAAAAGTGGATGTTTCTGAAAATGCTGCGGCAAATTTTTGTGCTATCTAGTGGTTTAGAGGAAAATAAAACCAAAGGAGCCTTTTGCCCCATGGAGCCTTTAGCCCCGCTGTACTCTACTAAGGTACATTCGTCACAAGAGGAAATACTTTAATTGCCTAACCAAATTGATATTCAATGTGTACTTCAGGGGTGTCCAAACCTGTTGATCCAGGGCCATTTTCCATAAGAGTTTAGCTTCAGCCCTTTAAACATTTAAACACACCTGAACCAGCAAATCAGGATATTCCAGATCTCTAGAAACTGCCATGTGTATGAGCTAAAATGGCACGAAAAAAAAAGGAGCCATGCAAGGAGTCTTCAAATTGAGATAGCCTTGATGAGCCTAGCCTCACTTGGATACAGCCTTCCATTTGAGAAGTACCCTATGTGTGTCGATGTCCTAAAATAAAGGCAGATCGTTGATTTAAAATGAAGATTACACTGACAACTTAGTTTCAACTCACACATTCTAGCTAATCTGAGTATTCAGACAGACCATGGTGTAATGCTAGATGAAATTAAATATTTCTTGTTTTTTTAAAGTCACCATGAAGTCAAAATTAACAGTTCTTGATTTTTTTAATGGAATACTGCTATTATGTGCCTCGGAAATCGGAATATTTTGCGGCGTTCATGCCATGTTGTATTTACCGTAAATAAATAATGCTCCACACATTTTCGAATAGCTCTCGCTGTACTTTGATGTAATACACCGATACGAAGCCACTTCAATGCTAAGTCCCAATTCAGAGGCTGCATTCTTCGAATGCTGCCGATTGCGTCAGCGCTGTGACAAAAGGCTGTTCCAAAGGCTTCTTCAAATGCAGCCTCCAAATGCATCCTTTTTCCGTGAAATGAAGGATAAAACAGATTGATCCTTCACAGCCTTGTCTACCCTAGAAATGATTGCGCACCAGTGACAACAGGATTTTTTGAGAGAAATTGCGAAAATTGTTTTCGGCTTACTCAAATATTTAATAATACAAATGTTAAAAAAAAAATTGTCATTTGCTAGGAGACAAGAACAATCCTCAGCAGGCTAGACAGTCCCATTGAAGGATGTTTGGTCCGACTTTCATGGCCTTCGAAGGTGTGTCCTTTGAAGTCAACGTCATTTGAAGGATGCAGCCTCTGAACTGGGATGCCGCTCAATTCTAACACATCTTAAATCTGCAGTGGTCATGTGGTACAAGTCGTATCTCTCATAAAATTACAAGTTTACATGTTGTAATTAAACTAACAAGCTACAAGCACGGGAAGGCTTTTCACAGTTCAGAATTGTTACAGTAATTACAACATGCATAGCACCTCAGAATAACTTCCCCTCCCTCTCTAAGCAACAACAAGGGCATTTCCCAATTTTTGTGTGTTTTCAAACCCAGATAGGTGTTTTTAAAGGGCACCTATTATGGCATTTAAAATGTTCCTAATATTGTTTTGGGAGTCCCCAACAACAGTTTTACATGCATGCAATGACAAAAAACACTTTTGTTGTCTTATAATATGCTTTTATTTTTACCTGATTTGCTTACCGACTCCCAAATGATTCGTTCAACGACTCATTTTTCCAAACCCCTCCTTTTCGTGACGCTAATCTACGGTGATTGGTCAGATGACCCAGTCAGTTGTGATTGGTATACTCTGTGCAGAGATTGTCGTAAACGGAACGCCCATCACCATTAATGGATTATGGATTATTAAGTGTTGAAAATTGTATACAGTTTATGAACAGAAATGGCATCAATTTTGCCTTATAAATTCGAGCCAGAGTCCGAAGAGGAAACGTCCAGAGATGCCGATGAACCAGAAACCCCATCACAAACATGACTGGAGCAGGACCTTTCCCAATGGTAAGTGTCAATGTACCGTAGTTTATGGCACTTCAGTCCAATGGAACATGCATAATTGGAGTAATAATGTCTGATAATTGACGTGTTGTAATCGGATAAATTTTGCTGTCGTAACGTAAGTATTAGACAAATTAATTGGCAATTTTTTTAGGTGCACGTGTGGGAACTGTATCAAAATGCCAAGCGAGGCTGAAAATCTTTGCTGCAAGGAAGAACGACAGGTAGTGTTGATCTATTATTTATGCAATACTTGTGCCTTTGACACTAATACATGTAATGCTTAATAGAAAAATGACATGTAATAGATTCAAATAACAATCATAACGTGAAGTGAAAATATTGTGTGTGTGCATATATATATATATATATATATATATATATATATATATATATATATACAGTACTGTGCAAAAGTTTTAGATCGGTAAGATTTTTTATGTTTTTAAAAGAAGTCTCTTCTGCTCACCAAGGCTGCAATTATTTGATAAAAAAAACAAACAAAAAAAACAGTAATATTGTGAAATATTATTACAATTTAAAACAGCTGTTTTATATGTGAATATACAGTAAAGTGTAATTTATTCCTGTGATCAAAGTTGAATTTTCATCATCATTACTCCAGTCTTCAGTGTCACATGATCCTTCAGAAATCATTCTAATATGATGATTTCATGCTCTAAAAACATTCATTATTATTTTCAATGTTGAAAACAGTTGTGTACAATTTTTTTTTCAAAATTCTTTGATGAATAGAAAGTTCAAAAGAACAGCGTTTATTTAAAATAGAATATTTTCTAACATTATAAATGTCTTTACTGTAACTTTTGATCAGTTTAACTCATCCTTGATGAATAAAAGTATTGATTTATTATATTTCTTTCCCCAAAAAATAAAATTTAAATTATTACTGACCCCAAACTTTTGAAGGGTAGAGTTTAATGTTACAAAAGCTTTAGATTTCAGATAAATGCTGTTCTTTTTTAGTTTCTATTCATCATAGCATCATGAAATAAAAATGTAAAAAACTGTTTTCAACACTGATAATAATCATAAATGTTTCTTGAGCATCAAATCATCATATTAGAATGATTTTTGAAGGGTCATGTTACACTGAAGACTGGAGTAATGATGATGAAAATTCAGCTTTGATCACAGGAATAAATTACACTTCACTATATATTCACATAGAAAACCGCTGTTTTAAATTGTAATAATATTTCACAATATTACTGTTTTTTTTGGTATTTTTTATCAAATAATTGCAGCCTTGGTGAGCAGAAGAGACTTCTTTTAAAAACATAAAAAATCTTACCGATCTAAAACTTTTGCACAGTACTGTATATGTACAGTATACTCACATACATACATATCTATTTACTTTTACTTGGTCTGTGGTGACGGACCTTTTTTCACTTAAGGTTGTAAATGAGTGAGTTGGCGCAATGAGTGGGCACGGCCAATTTGATAATTTTTCGTCTTGACGTCACAACGAAAAGAAAAATGACTCATTGGAAAACCGATTCATTAGCTGACTCAGAGTCGACTAATACTTTTGAGAGACAATAACTTTTTTTTACGGTGAACTTTCATATATAAAACTTTGCAGGATGTTTTTGTTCACCTATCTATGTTACACACTACATGAAAGGTAATTTTCAAAATGTCATAATAGGTGCCCTTTAAACATCCAAGAAGCTCTAAAGAGGCCATGCATTATTTATTTTTTCTTGTTTTCTCGTGATCTCAACTTTTTTTAATGTCTAGACTCTAGATCATGAGAAAACAACTTATGTCGAGATCAACAGTGGTGTTCTTTCGTGTAAACCTGTCATAAAACCTATAAAAGCGCGACATAACTTCACCAGTCAAAAGACGGATGCGCGCACAAACCATTTAAGCTGAAGGGTTTTTAACAAAAAATACCTAATACTTAAAAATCTAATATAAATTTCAAACAATTTGAGCAAACAGTCAGTAGTAAAATAACAACAAATTACCAATTGCATAAATAAATACAACTGAACAAAGTTCAGGTACAGAAATTGTAATCAAATGTAAAATAAGAATTTCCTTTTTATAATATATATATATATATATATATATATATATATATATTCATCCTTAATAAAGTTGCAAAAGTTACTCAGAATATATCTGTTGTGAAGAGGTGGAGTCAGGAGGATCCATTTGCTGCTTTTATTTATGAATGGTCAAGACAGGCAGGGTAAACAACGGCAAACAGGACAGAACAGGTAAGGCTGAGACAAACCAGGTAGACAGGCAATGGGTCGAGGCAGGCAGCAAGAATCAGAGTATAATAAACAGTCTAGATCAGGGCAGGCAGCAAGAATCAGAATCCAGTAAACAGTCCAGGTCAAGGCAGGCAGAGAGGGGTCAGTAACGGTAAGCAATACAAAGTCAAACACAGAAATCAAACACGGGTAATAATGCTCAGAATTGACGGCCAGGGCAGAACAAGTCTTCGCACTGAATGTGTATGGAAGTGGCTTATATGAGTGTGTGTGAATGAGGTGCAGGTGTGAGTGTAATCAGTCCCAGATATAACGCATGATGGGAATTGAAGTTCGGTGAGAGAAGTTATTATTTCGGAGACAGTTCCCTCCGGTGGTGAAGAGAAGGCGGTGCGGGAGCCTGCTCTGTTACAAGATCAGTGAGTGGTTTTCTTTTTCTTTTGTTCTTTGACTGACATTCATGCAGATGGCAGCAGATTTATTAGGCTGCTGTCACTTTAAGACTTAATGCACGTATCCAATATACTGATACACATGTGTTTTCTTTCTCAAATGTTCACATTCACTTAAGACAAAACCGACTTGTGTTTACAAGGATATTTTGACATAAGTTCAAGAGACGGCTCTTTGGATGTGCGCTTTGGATGTGTCCGCAGCACAGAAAATTTTTCTGGTTACCTAATGTAACCTTGATTCCCTGAGAGGAGGGAACGAGACATTCCATCAGAGCTGATGCTATGGGGTTTCACCTCCTTCCTGGAATCTACTGAAACCTTATGAAATTCGCCCGACAATGGCGTTCAGGCGTACGAAATAGAGGCGGGTTCCCCCATCATTCGGTGCATTAAAATATAATCATAGTTAACGCTATGCACATGAAACACAGAGGCAGCAGCAGCAGCGCTGGTGCCAATCACAGTCAGTCATCTACAACGAGCTGTGTCGACATGAAAACCCTTAGCTGTAGTCTCCGTGCTCGGCTCACAGCTCCACACCATGGAGCAGATAGGGTAGGGTTGCACCTGCCGTTCATAAGTTCTTACTTAAACTGGAACTTAAAGTCCAAACTAGAGGCTTAGTACTAGCTTTTAACAGTTAAATAAACAGGTAGGATGATCTGACAGTGCAAAATATCCTATCAGATTGTCCTATCAATATATAATATACACTCACCGGCCACTTTATTAGGTACACCTGTCCAACTGCTCCTTAACACTTAATTTCTAAGCAGCCAATCACATGGCGGCAACTCAGTGCATTTAGGCATGTAGACATGGTCAAGACAATCTCCTGCAGTTCAAACCGAGCATCAGTATGGGGAAGAAAGGTGATTTGAGTGACTTTGAACGTGGCATGATTGTTGGTGCCAGAAGGGCTGGTCTGAGTATTTCAGAAACTGCTAATCTACTGGGATTTTCACGCACAACCATCTCTAGGGTTTACAGAGAATGGTCCGAAAAAGAAAAAACATCCAGTGAGCGGCAGTTCTGTGGGCGGAAATGCCTTGTTGATGCCAGAGGTCAGAGGAGAATGGCCAGACTGGTTCGAGCTGATAGAAGGGCAACAGTGACTCAAATAACCACCCGTTACAACCAAGGTGGGCAGAAGAGCATCTCTGAACGCACAGTACGTCGAACTTTGAGGCAGATGGGCTACAGCAGCAGAAGACCACACCGGGTGCCACTCCTTTCAGCTAAGAACAGGAAACTGAGGCTACAATTTGCACAAGCTCATCGAAATTGGACAATAGAAGATTGGAAAAACGTTGCCTGGTCTGATGAGTCTCGATTTCTGCTGCGACATTCGGATGGTAGGGTCAGAATTTGGCGTCTACAACATGAAAGCATGGATCCATCCTGCCTTGTATCAACGGTTCAGGCTGGTGGTGGTGGTGTCATGGTGTGGGGAATATTTTCTTGGCACTCTTTGGGCCCCTTGGTACCAATTGAGCATCGTTGCAACGCCACAGCCTACCTGAGTATTGTTGCTGACCATGTCCATCCCTTTATGACCACAATGTACCCAACTTCTGATGGCTACTTTCAGCAGGATAATGCGCCATGTCATAAAGCTGGAATCATCTCAGACTGGTTTCTTGAACATGACAATGAGTTTGCTGTACTCAAATGGCCTCCACAGTCACCAGATCTCAATCCAATAGAGCATCTTTGGGATGTGGTGGAACAGGAGATTCGCATCATGGATGTGCAGCCGACAAATCTGCGGCAACTGTGTGATGCCATCATGTCAATATGGACCAAACTCCCTGAGGAATGCTTCCAGCACCTTGTTGAATCTATGCCACGAAGAATTGAGGCAGTTCTGAAGGCAAAAGGGGGTCCAACCCGTTACTAGCATGGGGTACCTAATAAAGTGGCCGGTGAGTGTATGTTTACATTCATACAGACACTCATACTATACTGAACATACATTAACATTTTACAATACGGGTGCACTAATATGCATTAATTCATAACTAATGCACAGATAGTATGTATGACTCGTGAAGAATAAACCATTCTATATGATATTCAGAGTCTATATGATTAATAGATTACGTCCTAAATGAATTGCTATTAAGTAAACATGTCATTGTGTATTAATTCCTTAATAACATATTTTATTAACTAATAGTGTAAATTAATGTGTTAATTACCACAATGGGTCACAGCAATATACTTCATCTTCCAGTTGTCTGCTTTAATTAATCATTAGCTAATGATTTGAAAAGGTATCATTATGTTATGACTTTACTTGTTGAGGCACATGACAATTAACTAATTGTTAAAGGGTTAGTTCACCCAAAAATGAAAATTCTGTCAGTAGCCTAATTACTCACCCTCATGTTGTTCCAACCCCGTAAGACTTTTGTTCATCTTCGGAACACGAAATAAGATATTTTTGATTAAATCTGAGAGCTGGATCACTCCTCCATAGGCTTCTGAGGGACTGAAACTTGTTCTCCCGAAAAGTTATTAAAGACATCGTAAAAATAGTCTAAGTGACTACAGTGGCTCAATCTTCAGTTTATCAAGCAACGAGAATACTTTTTGTGCGCAAAAAAAAAAACGCACAAAAAGTTTATTCAACTAATCATTTCCATCTCGGTCGGCCTGGAGGAGTGATCCAGCTCTTAGATTTAATAAAAAAATATCTTCATTCGTGTTCCGAAGATGAACGAAAGTCTTACGGGGTTGGAACAACATGAGGGTGAGTAATTACTGACAGAATTTTCATTTTTGGGTGAACCCTTTAAGTAATATGTAATTTTGGTTTTGACATCCACACTATGGATTTCAATTTCCATCCTTCTACAACCGGGATTCCACTGTGCCAGATGAACTGCCGCATGCAATAGTTCATGGCACAGGAGTGTGTCAGGTTATGGATGAGCTCTAGGATTTAAAGGCAGAACACTGAGCATTCTCTGTCTCTGCTATTTCATAACACTGTGTCTAGACCAGGCAAAGACACTAGAACCCATTATAATCAGTGATACTACACTGGATGCGACACAATGCTACACGACACAACAAAACCCAGACAGTAAACAGATGCCACATTCTATTTCTGACGTAGGCCTACTCCGAGCTCTTGCGCTACTTCTGTTATGAAGGACAAATGGACTTGCAATGGTTTGTCATGTCCAGTGTAAACAACTGTAATGGTCTCGTCAAGTTTAAACACGGTGTAACAGCGTCAATATTTCAAGTGCATAGCGTTGACTAGTGGTAATTAACGCATTCATTTACACTATATGTTATTAAGGACTTAATACAATGACACATTTAAGTAATAGAAATTCATGTATTACTTAATCTATTAATCATATAGACTCTTTTTGAGTTGCTGATGCAGTAATAATTAATTAATGGTTTAGTTCTTCATGAGTCATACATTAACTCATGATTATCTGTGCATTAGAGTATGAATTAGCCTAATGCTAGTGCACCCGTATTGTAAAGTGTTACCGAACATACTTTTTAGCGGTTGTGAAGTAAGTACTTGATTAGCTGGTTCCTTAGCTGTTTGATTAGGGCTGGAGCTCAACTGCAGGATGGTAGCAATCGAGGAGCAGGGTTGGAGACCAGTGTTCTAAGTATTGACAACAGCGCCATCTGGTGGCTCAGATAGATAGATAGATAGATAGATAGATAGATAGATAGATAGATAGATAGATAGATAGATAGATAGATAGATAGATTAAAGCGTTATTATATCATATCTGAAAGTTATACTGTAGCCTAATGAAAGAATGGGATCAGGTTTTGAAAGAATGAATAGCCGTGGTACAAGTGATCAGTTTCGATTTTTGTACTAAGAGTTTTGAAAATGTACACCAAAATAGTACCAAAGCAAATAAAAAAAACTGTATTTTAACCATAGAGTTTAAACAGGTACAGTATGTGATTTACTCTTGAAGACATTGAAAGAAATCCACATACTGTAACAAGCTAAGAATATAGAAAAAAGGGTTGTTGTATGATCAGATGCAGTCTAAAAAAACTAGTTTGTGAACATGTAAAATGTGTATAGGCCTACGTCTGTGGGTGTTTTTGAGTGTTTATGTGTGCTTGCTGGTTGATTTGAAAAATATACTATTGTGTGCATCTTACACACACACACACACACACACACACACACACACACACACTGCCTGGTAGCGGAGCATTTTAATATGCGAACGCAACGAGCACCGATTTGGCCGCAATCCAGGGTTTATGATGCTACCATGAGCTCCTCCTGTTTACCATGCCTGTCTTATTACGAGATGCCTGAATCCAATTAGAGTCATATTTTCATTGTAATTGGTTGATCAATGACCAGGCACTTATATTATAAAAACATAAAATTTTATTGGTTTAAACAAAAAGCCATGTGATGTCCATTAATGGTCATAGGGTCTGTATGGATATGGTGTTGTTTAGTTTTTTGTAGTGAGTAGCTATACTGTGATCTTTCCCTCCCAGACTCTAACTCACTCGCCCAGAGCGACACCCCATAAGCACCACCACGCTCACAAATGCATCTACATGTAATTGAGAGCATTCTTAAAGACTGCTTAAATGTTATCAACATGTCAACCAATGACATTTACAGCTGGGGAGACTGGACTGAGTTTCTACTTATGATGTTTTATTAACGAAGTTCAGGAGGAGCACAGGTAGAGTGCACTCAGCAATCAATGATAAGAGGTATACACTCACCGGCCACTTTATTAGGTACACCTGTCCAACTGCTCGTTAACACTTAATTTCTAAGCAGCCAATCACATGGCGGCAACTCAGTGCATTTAGGCATGTAGACATGGTCAAGACAATCTCCTGCAGTTCAAACCGAGCATCAGTATGGGGAAGAAAGGTGATTTGAGTGACTTTGAACGTGGCATGATTGTTGGTGCCAGAAGGGCTGGTCTGAGTATTTCAGAAACTGCTAATCTACTGGGATTTTCACGCACAACCATCTCTAGGGTTTACAGAGAATGGTCCGAAAAAGAAAAAACATCCAGTGAGCGGCAGTTCTGTGGGCGGAAATGCCTTGTTGATGCCAGAGGTCAGAGGAGAATGGCCAGACTGGTTCGAGCTGATAGAAGGGCAACAGTGACTCAAATAACCACCCGTTACAACCAAGGTGGGTGCATCTCTGAACGCACAGTACGTCGAACTTTGAGGCAGATGGGCTACAGCAGCAGAAGACCACACCGGGTGCCACTCCTTTCAGCTAAGAACAGGAAACTGAGGCTACAATTTGCACAAGCTCATCGAAATTGGACAATAGAAGATTGGAAAAACGTTGCCTGGTCTGATGAGTCTCGATTTCTGCTGCGACATTCGGATGGTAGGGTCAGAATTTGGCGTCTACAGCATGAAAGCATGGATCCATCCTGCCTTGTATCAACGGTTCAGGCTGGTGGTGGTGGTGTCATGGTGTGGGGAATATTTTCTTGGCACTCTTTGGGCCCCTTGGTACCAATTGAGCATCGTTGCAACGCCACAGCCTACCTGAGTATTGTTGCTGACCATGTCCATCCCTTTATGACCACAATGTACCCAACTTCTGATGGCTACTTTCAGCAGGATAATGCGCCATGTCATAAAGCTGGAATCATCTCAGACTGGTTTCTTGAACATGACAATGAGTTCGCTGTACTCAAATGGCCTCCACAGTCACCAGATCTCAATCCAATAGAGCATCTTTGGGATGTGGTGGAACGGGAGATTCGCATCATGGATGTGCAGCCGACAAATCTGCAGCAACTGTGTGATGCCATCATGTCAATATGGACCAAACTCCCTGAGGAATGCTTCCAGCACCTTGTTGAATCTATGCCACGAAGAATTGAGGCAGTTCTGAAGGCAAAAGGGGGTCCAACCCGTTACTAGCATGGGGTACCTAATAAAGTGGCCGGTGAGTGTATATAGATTCAGCAATCTCACGTCAGTAGGCCTACTCGGGGTTCGGGCTAAACTCTGAGCTCGGAGCCCTCCCCCCTGCCAAATACGCATTAAACCTTACTTACCCACTCTAATTGTATGTAACTGTGAACTTGTGAACTATGAACTGTTTGCATAAATTAACCAGTTAAAATCTGTAACATATTCTTCCTTTTATTTTAGCCATTGACTTCCATAGTAGGAAAAAATATTATGGGAGTCAATGCCGTCAACTGTCTGGTTACCAACATTCTTTAAAATATCTTCTTTTGTGTTCAACAGAAGAAAGAAATGTATACAGGTTTGGAACAACATGAGGGTCAGTAAATAACAACAAACATTTTTTGGGTGAACTCTCCCTTTAAATGCATGAGAAAGCATCCAGAAACCGCAAAGCAGTAACAAGACAAATAAGCTTTAAAAACAAAACAAACAAAAAACAAGGTAATTAACCAAAAAGCTTAACCTCAATAAAAGAGAGGTGGCTGAAAAGGCACTTCATGTTGTCATATGAATTAACATGAGTTAACAATTAACAACTTACTGGGTTCACTGTGTTAGTGGCCGTGGAAAAAGAACTGAACACTCACAGACAGCCAAGCTCCTGTTCCAACTAGATTGCTGCACTGCCATGGCAGTGTCCATGGGGTGGGGTAAGAAGGGTAGGAGTGGGGTCACTAGTCATACGGTGTGTGGGATGGGGTAGGGGTGTTAGCCTGGTAGTCTACAAAGCTTTCCAAATATGTTTGTACTCAGGCATCTGAGGTGTGCATTGCCTATCTTGCTTGTGTGGTAGAGCGATGGTTTTTCAGCCATGTTGTAACATACTTCCTTGGCTCAAAAAGTCTGACATTGATGTAAATTGAAGCTGACAATCATCAAATTCTCAATATTGGACAACAGCAGAGTAGACCAATCTGTCCATAAATACATTGTTCATGAGACTGAAGCCCCTTTCACACCCAGCAGTGCTGCAAAGGATGGTCTGCATGCATCATATGAAAGGTTTTAAGCTGAAGCTCAAGAAAATCTCTCATACCATTTACTACTGTCTTGCTCTTCACAAAGATTGAACCGCCTGCACAGTTGATTCACTTGTGCCTCACCATGCCGTATGCCAGGTGTTGATGGCCAGTTACCTGTATCCAGAACGCTGAGATCATGAAGCATTTCATCTTCAAATGAGAGGCGCTTCTCCATGTTGTTGATCAGACTTTGTAGGGACTGCTTTGCATTGATTGGTGTGAGCATTGCATTTGACTCCAGGGGAACCGATCCAAAATGTCCCAAAGCCTGTACTGTCAGTGCCTCCTCTGATTTCTCTCCTGGGGTGTCTTTGAATGATGCCAGCACTCTGACGGTGCGCTTCAGAAGCTGGTCTGCTCTCAAAAGTATGATTAAATGGGCCTGGAGTTGCTGAGACAGGTTTGCAAGTTCAGACAGTGCATCGTACATGAGTCCAAAGTAACACAGGAATTCCTTGCTTTGCATACGACATGCCAGGCCTTTTTAAGTTTGTTCTCTTTGCATGGGCGGCAGTTTGGTTTGAAATGTGCTTGGAACAGAGATGCATTTAGAAGTGCATTTTCATGGGTACAATGACGCTTTTTTTTTTTTCTCTCTTTTGTGCAGGTCATGTTTTAAAAGACGATGTTCTGTTGTAAGCGCTGATGAAAGTAAATAAGAATCCAGTTGCGAAAACAGCAGTTTATAAGAGTAAGACACAAACAGGTATAAGGTCAGAATCGAGGACTGAGCAGGCGGAATCATGAAAACACACACAATATATAGCCGGCTAGATGGGAGACAGCTAGCGCTGATCCGCTCATCAACCGCGCTAACGAGCCATGCCCACACTTAACACATTGAACACTGACAAACGACAGTTGCGAGACAGTGAGTCCGTAAACCGTGACACCTGTAGCTTACTAATGTAAATAAATAAAAATGTATACAAAAATGTGATGATGTCCGACTCGTTTTATGAAGAAGAAAGCCTTAAGTTTTCAAGTTCTCAATTCACAACAATATGCATCCATCAAATCTACATCAGTCATTTTGACCAAAACTTGAAAGCATCCAATCCTCATCATCATCATCACAACTATTCCCGAATTCAGCAATAGATTCAAGCAATAATTAAACAAGATACTGACTACTCCACGGTCATCTCCACCAATGCTTGCTGTACGAACACAAAACGTAGCTAGCTAAGTAAGTTGGTGGCTAAGACTAACCTTAATTGCAAGAGAAGAATTAAAGGGCCCCTATCATGGATCATGTTGGAGTCTCCTACAACAGGTTTGAATGCATCAAACGTAAAAAAATTGCACCAGCATCATGTCAAAAAGAAGTGGACAGGACATCAGAGCCATCAGAGGTGGGTACAAAATGACTCATGACGAAATCTGGTGGGTAGGGGAGACCGGGGACAGTTGACAATAGGGGATGGTTGCAACATGTCATTTCTCTCCGATCAGAAACAAGCTAGAGTGATGACACTCACACTGCACATGCTCAGTTGGATGCCCCACCTTGCAGAGAAAAATCAAGGAGATTCCTGAGCTTCTCCAGGATTTATTGTCGAAAAACTATTTTTGAGGCATGAAAGTATTTATTTTCTTGAGCTTTGTTTTTGTTATACTGTTGTCACTGTTTTTGTGATTCAGCTCAAACTTATATGGTTGAAATGAGTGATATGTTCACTTTAAGCTGGTTAGCATGTATCAAGGTAGCCTTGTTTAGCAAGCACATGAGGTTTTATCATGGCTGACAGGAACGGGGAGTGTTGCAACACAATGCATAAATATTGATAAAATGAAAAATAATAATATTAAATAGTTTTTAAAAAATGTAAATAGGCTAAATAAAAGTTAATTGCCTCACAAATTGTTCAATTCTTCCTATGTCACTAAAATCCTTCTGTATTTTATATCAGTTTGAATATTTGACATCTGCACATAAGACCTACTCATCTACAAATCTATAATTGTCATGAATAAATAACGCTGTAATATTATTATAACTTACATTTTTGATAATAATCATTTTGCTAAGACTGACATATATTGTAATATATTGTATTTGTAACATGTTGCAACCATCCCCAATCAATGTTGCAACTGTCCCCGGGCCCGGGGTCAGTTGCAACATCTGACTCCTTACATTCAAATGCAAATTGTGAAAAATGTAGATTCTGTAATTATCTTTAAATGGTTTAGACTATTAACAGACAGATGTAAGATTATTGTATAAACAATTGGTTTGTCTAATCCAAACCATTTCTGAGTAACAGAGCCAAAAGCAAAAAGTGTTGCAACTGTCCCCGGTCTCCCCTACCCACCGTCCCCACCGAAATCGACACCTACATATGTCTCTTTGCCATTTCTTATTTGGTCTCCAGCAGCATTTTCAAAGTGTCTGTTGAGTTGAAGCTGCTGCCACCCATTGCGTATTTATAACTCTGCCAATTTTCAGAACCCACTTCTTGTGCTGCTTCCAGAAGCTCCCGTGAATTTTTATTGGACTGACTGTAGAGATTATGGATCTTCTCCATTAATAATTTGAAGTTGTTGACTGCCTGAACCTCATCTACAGCATCAGATATAGCCAGTTCTAAACAGTGGTTCATGCAGTGCCATGTGAAGAGGCTAGGGTATCTTGCAGTTTGCCTGGTTGCCACACCAGAGTTCTTGCCTAAAATGACACTGGCTCCATCTGAAACAAATGAGACCTTTGGGTTCTTTTGAAGCCACTCTCCACTAAAGCCTGCAGTGTCCAAACACTTAAGCTGCTTCTATATCCTCTTCCCTTTGGCTCGCCAGCTCAACCAGCAGCAGAAACACAACATAGTCTCTGAACTAGATCTCACAAAATTTCCAAGTAAATGCTAGGAGAAAGGGGCGTTTGGGGTATTTTTAAAGGTGAGATGCTTTATTGCATTACTTCTCCAAATTCAATGAATCAATTAACTTTTTATAGGTAACTTGAATGTAAAAGATTGTCATGAACACGTTTTTATCCTAGTTTGTAATAAACAAATTAATTGTTATATCGATAACAGAGCCGAATATAGTTTTCACGCCAGATAGAGGCTACCTGTGCTCTCTTGCATTTTAACATGTTCACACTTACATACAATTAGAGTGGGTAAGGTTTAATGCGTATTTGGCGTGCTGTCTGGGGGGAGGGCTCCGAGCTCGGAGTTCGGCCCGAACCCAGAGTAGGCTACTCCATAAACCACACCTAGAACAGCAAATATGCCAGTGCCACAAATAACTCCAAATATTGTGTTATGGAAAAATGCCTTCCCATGTTCATTATACACATTAAAGGGTCTGGCTTTAAATCCTGCACTACCCATCACACATTTTCCTAGAACTAGGCCTACTGTTGTAACACACCTGGTCTGAAGAGAGACCAGAGTATAGTATGGAAAATGAACATCAGGAGTCGTTAAACCGAGGTCCTTACTCTCTGTGGTCATTTAAAAAAAATCCTGTAACCCCCTAACCCCGGTGTCCTGGCCAAATTCCATCCATTGGCCTTCATCAATCATGGCCTCCTAATCATCCATCCATTGAATTGGCTCTATCACTTTCTCTCCTTTCCACCTATAGCTGGTGTGTGGTGAGCGTACTGGCGCTGTTGTACTGTGGCTGCCGTCACATCATCCAAGTGGATGCTGCACATTGGTGGTGGTTGAGGAGAGATCCCCTGATATGATTGTAAAGTGCTTTGGGTGTACAGAAGTACATATGAAAGCACTATATAAATGCCTCATTCATTCATTCATTTATTCATATATTGAGAAATTGTATTGAAGAGAAAGTCCTCCACACATCCAAATGCCAGATCAAGCAAGGACCCAACTCTGAGAATATTTTTTTTATATATACATATTCTATATGGAAACATTATTACTTTGTTAGCAAATGTAAAATCAGTCAATGTAATTTATAAAATTCAAATAGGCTACAGTACCAGATAATTCCAGAATTGTTGCAAACATAGTTATTTTCTGCCATGTGAATGATGTAGAGAAATAAAACAGATTTTTTGAAACCCTCTGTTCCTAAGAAAGTGTCAAATTTTGATTTCAGGTCAGTCATCAATCCAGGATGCATCATCTCGTCTGAACATTCCTTAAATATTCTAGCAGATAGGCACACTACCTTTCATAAGTCCAAACATGCCCTGCAATTGCACCATTACAAAGAACAAACAACCTTCCCCCAAGGTTACATTTTATCAGGACCCACCTAAAACATTAGCTTTATTCAGGTGGAACAATAACAAGAGGATATAATAATCGTTTTATACAGTCATTCAGAGCAGATCAAACTTATATAAACTTCAAACAGTTGCAAATTCTAACAATGCATGTATTAGTGAGTACATGACTTGCCTTCATGAAACTATATAGGGATTACTTTACCTCCAGGGCAGAGAGAGGACAGGAGAACTTTAAAGGGTAAACTTTCTTTAAAGGGCAGCTTTCTTTATAATGTTTAACACAGATTTGTGTCCACAGTGTGTGTAAACAACCAGCCTATAATGGTAAAAATCCACCCAATATCTCTATTATAATCCCCATATATCATTATCAATCTCTCAGAACAAGCTGTTTCAAATGTCCCCCTACTTCTACATAAGAGTAGGGAAACCCCGCCCACGACTGGTGCAGGGTTGCCAACATTTGAGTTTTGCTTGGAGTGAGATTTGTTGACCGGGGGGTGAAAAAAAAAGTTATGAATGAAAAAAAAGAAAAAAAAAGTTGTACTGTATCGCCTGAAAAAGTTGTACTGTATCGCCTGCCGTTTGAGCTGAAGCGCTACAGCGATCTGTCCAGGGGCGGAGTGGCAATCGGGAGAGTCGGGAGTTCTCTTACGAGAGGTTCTCTCGTATTGCGTAAGCATTGCGTATTGCGTAAGCCGACGGCGGCTGCGAGCTCTGCGAAAACATGCCGTTGTCGACCCTGCGGGCTCGACTTCAGGTCACTTAACATGCTTCCGCGCCGCCTCTGACTTCGCCGCGGAAGAAGAAACGCCGCTCTCAGAGGCCGCCGGAACCCCAGCCTGAAGCGTTCATCCCGCTGGAGCCTGTCGCCTCCCGCTCTCCGTCTCCGCCGCTTCCGGACATACAGCTGCCGCCGAGTGGCCGCTCTGTTGCCTCCGATGACGCCGCGGACATCAAGGAGACATGTTCGCTTCTCGCTTCAGACAGTGAGGAATGGTCCGGTTCTCACGCCTCCTCGGCCCGAGAATCCACCGGACCCGCGCTGGTATCGAGGAGGAATTTATGACGCCTCCTCTCTCAGGCCGTCGAACGCCTCGGGCTCGAGTGGTCCCCTCCCCCCGAGCAGACCACCAACCGTATGGACGGCAGCTACTTCCGCCAGCGTTCGACTCCCGCCACTAAGCGGGCCGCGCCCTTTCTGCCTGAACTGCACGCGGAACTCGCGAAGTCCTGGAATGCCCCGCTCTCTGCTAGAACTCGCTCTGACGCTTCCACCCCGCTTCGCGTTGTGGATGGAGCCGCAGAGAAGGGCTATCTCTCCATTCCCCCTGTAGAGGACCTGGTCGCCGCACATCTGTGCCCACCCTCCACAAGATGGCGTTCATCACCTGTGCTTCCCTCTAAAAGCCTGCAGAGCGACTTCTAGCTTTCACGCCCGCGCTTATTCAGCCGCCGGCCAAGCAGCCTCTGCACTTCACTCCATATCCGTCCTGCAGATTCTACAGGGTGACAAAACTTCGCGAATGGGATGAGAGTGGAAGAAATTCCCCTCCATTCGCGGATTTGAAGAGCGCCACGGACCTTGCCCTTCGCAAAAAAAAAAAAAAAAAAAAAAAAAAAACTGCCGCTCAAGCCCTGGGGGAATGCATGGCCGCCATTTGTGTGTCTGAGAGACATTTGTGGCTCACACTCGCCGACATGGGAGATTCTGAGCGCGCCGCTTTTCTCAACGCCCCGCTCTCTCCATCCGGCCTCTTCGGATCTGCCGTCACGGGTATCGTCGACCGTTTTTCCGAAGTACAGAAAGCCCCCCAGGCCATGAACCTCTTTCTGCCTCGTCGCGCTAGCTCCTCTGCAGGCCGCTCACGTGACCAGCCTCCTGCACGAGCCCCACCCCAGCGCCCAGCTCAGCACAGTCAGACTTCTCAGCGGCGCCAGGGCGGCCGCCCTCGTTCTCGCTCTGACAGCCGCCACAGACCGCCGCCGCCTCAGGGGCCTCGGCCTAGGAGCGCGCTGAAACCTGATCACTCAAAGTCTGCCTAACACAGCTGAGAAAAAGACGGCGCTCTCCCGCCGCGGCCGGACCGCCGTCAAAGTTTCGACCTCTGTTAGTCCCCGCGCACGCGGCTACTACAGCAGTGTATTCCGCCATTACCAAGCCGGTCTCTTTTCCCGCTTGCATGAGCACAAACGCCGTTTTCACGGTGATCCAGAAAAATCGCAAAAAGAGCATAAAAGCCTCTTGTGTAGAAAATGTGCCCACAACACAGTGTTCACTCATACACAAAAGCACTTCAGTTCCCGTGTCTCACACAGAGTCCACTCTCATAAAGCGGTTCTAAATCGCTCGAGTTCAGGTGCATAAGTGCGCCCACGAGCCCGTGTGCGCGTCCCCTCTCTGTTCACTCTGTTACACGGCCCAAAAACTCCTCTCTGAGCATAAGTCTCGCTGTCTTAAATACTATGAGCGCGCTCACGCAGCCCGCTATGTGCAGCGACGGGGACCATGTAGCCATTCACCCCCTAGCGTTACACTTCAAAGCGTGGTAAGCTATTCCGGGAATCTCCCAGTGGGTACTAAACACAATAAGGCTAGGCTATCGCTTACAGTTTCACCGCCGTCCTCCACATTTTCGAGCACGGCTAGAAACTACTGTGAACCCAGAAGCAGTGCTCCGTTCAGAGATAGCAAAGTTTTTGTGCAAAAGGGCTATAGAGAGAGTTCCTCTGTCTATGAGCGAGTCAGGGTTTTACGGCCGTTATTTTCTTGTTCCCAAGAAAGACGGCGGCCTCAGACCAATCTTAGACCTCATATTTCTGAACAAAGTTCTCATGAAGAGACCGTTCAAAATGCTCACTATCAGAAAACTCCTCGCGCATGGGCGCCAGGGGGACTGGTTCATTTCACTAGATCTGAAAGATGCGTACTTTCAGATTCAGATAAATCCCCTTCACAGGCCATTCTTACATTTCGCCTTCGAAGGCCAGGTTTATCAATACACCGTCCTTCCGTTCGGCCTATCATTAGTGCCCCGTATGTTCACGAAGTGCATGGATGCGGCGCTCGCCCCCTGCGGAGTCAGGGGCTGCGAATACTGAACTATTTGGACGACTGGCTGATTTTGGCACAATCACAGAGAGAGCTACTGTCTCATCGTACAGTTCTCCTCGACCATCTGAAAGCCCTGGGCCTCTCTGTCAACTGGACAAAGAGCGCGCTACAACCCAGTCAGACTATCTCCTTCGTGGGTATAGAGTTAGACTCGGTCACGATGACGGCTCGTCTGTCAACACAGCGCGCGCGCCGTGTTCAGCGTCTCGCCGCATCTTTTCAGATGAACAGACTCACACCTCTGAAAACGTTTCAGAAGGCGTTGGGTTACATGGCCTCAGCCTCCGCGGTGCTCCAGCTGGGGTTACTGCGCATGCGCCCGCTTCAGTTCTGGTTGAAGAGCCGTGTGTCTCACCGCGCGTGGACCACGGGCCGCCAGCTGATAAAAAGTAACGCAGACCTGTATCACAGCTCTGCAGCCATGGACTGTGGCAGAATGGTTTCAGCGGGGCGTTTCCATGGGGACCTTTTCTCGCCGAAAAGTTCTCGACAGACGCATCCAACACGGGTTGGGGTGCGCTCTGCGAGGGCTCACCGGCCTTCGGCCCCTGGTCAGCTCAAGAGAGCCTCCTCCACATAAACTGTTTGGAGATGTTGGCGGTCGCGAACGCGCGAACGCGCTTTCTCCCGCGCATTCACGGTCACCACGTGCTGATCCGTTCGGACAATATAGCCATGGTCTCTTATCTAAACCGTCAGGGCGGAGTCAGATCCAGAAATCTTTTCAGACTGACAGAACGCATATTAGTTTGGTCGCAGTGTCACCTGCTCTCGCTCAGAGCGACGCACGTGCCGGGCCATCTGAACGACGGTCCAGACAGTCTGTCCAGGAACCCCATTCCCCCTGGGAATGGTCCCTGCACACTCTTACAGTCCAAAAGCTGTGGCGAATATTCGGCAGAGCAAAGGTGGACCTCTTCGCCTCAGAAGAGAACACCCATTGCCCAATATTTTTCTCAAAGAGCGACGACGCACTAGCCCAGACCTGGCCCAGCCGCCCGCTTTATGCATTCCCTCCGGTTTCTCTGCTACCACAGGTGCTTCAGAGAATCAGGGAAACACGCCACTCGGTGCTCCTCATAGCCCCGCGTTGGGAGGGTCAGACTTGGTTTCCGGAGCTCACTCAGCTGTCACAGACAGCCCCGTGGCCCATTCCAGTCAGAGCAGATCTCCTCTCCCAAGCTCGCGACACGATCTGGCACCCCCACCCAGAGCGCTACACGCGTGGGTGATCAACAACTACCCGTTGCTTTGCCAGAGGGAGTGTTAAACACGATCATGCAGGCTAGAGCGGCCTCTACGAGAAGGCTCTATGCGTCTAAATGGTCTGTGTTCTCAAAATGGTGCACCAACAGAAATTTGGACCCACGGTCATGCGAGGTTCCTTCCTTGCTAAACTTTCTCCAAGAGATGCTGGACAAGGGCAGGTCCCCATCCACTCTCAAGGTGTATGTGGCAGCCGTTGCAGCGTTTGTTGAACCCCGGCGTGGCCAGTCACTGGGCAAACACGGCTTGGTCATCCGCTTCCTCAGGGGAGCTAGAAGGATGAACCCCCCACGCCCCCTTTCGGTGCCGATTTGGGATCTTTCCATAGTTCTCGAAGCTATGAAAGCCCCCCCATTCGAACCACTAAACACCGTGGACCTCAAATACCTTTCGCTCAAAGCCGTTTTTCTGCTTGCGCTCGTATCAGTAAAACGTGTGGGAGACCTTCACGCGCTGTCCACTTGCGCTTCCTGTCTTGAGTTTGGGCCCAATGACTCCTTAGTCGTTCTCAAACCTAGACATGGTTATGTCCCGAAAGCGATTGGTACCCCGTTCAGGGCACAAGTTATTTCTCTATCGGCTCTGCCTGCATCCGATAACGAATCTGACTCTAATCTCCTGTGTCCGGTCAGGGCCCTGAGATTATACATTTCCCGTACTGCTCCGGTCAGACGATCTGAGCAGCTGTTTGTTTCGTTTGGTAGGCGCACCAAGGGGTTGGCCGCCTCGAAACAGACCCTATCCAGATGGATAGTTGATGCCATTGCAGCCGCATACGCGTCAAAAGACCTGCCATGCCTTCTGGGCATCAGGGCTCATTCCACTAGAGGCATGGCCTCATCGTGGGCATGGTCCAGCGGAATTTCCATTCATGACATTTGTGTGGCAGCAGGATGCTTCCCCTTCCACCTTTGTCAGATTTTATAATATCGAAGTTCCCGCCTTGCAGGCTAAACTACTAGCTATTTAGTATGTTACAGCTTCTCTGGTGAGCTGCACTAAAAAAGAGTTATTCACACAGACCGGTTCCCGCTCTGTCCCTCTTATCAGGTGCTTAGTACTACACAGTCACCGGCCCGCTCCGCTGACCCTGTCACATGTACATATATTCATTCCCACTATCAAGGGTTCCCCCGGGTCTCCCCTGGGACTCATAAGTGGATGCTTAGCACGCACGGCGTTGACCAGGTGTTCCCGTAGCGTAAGCTAGCTTACGCAATACGAGAGAACCTCTCGTAAGAGAACGAATCGGTTACCTAACGTAACCTCGGTTCTCTCTAGATGAGGGAAAGAGTATTGCGTTCCTGGCCGTGCTTGTGCTACTAGCGTTTCTCGCTTCATTCTATGAAAACCAGAGTTACAGCCTATGACGCCGATATTTATACTCTCTGACCACGCCCTACTCGGCGGGTTCTGACGCAATGAGAGCATGTCTGACTCTCATTGGCCGAGAGTTCATTCGCGTCTCCTCATAGGCTTAAGCAGTTCCCTGTGAGCGAACCAATGAGCTGCTAGCTAGCCCGCTCATGGTCTGCTGCAGCTGAACTGCGTTGACAATGGATACAAAATTATAGGATAATTTTTTGGCTTCAATTTCTCAGAAAAGATGAATCTTTCCCATAGCGTAAGCTAGCTTACGCAATACTCGTTCCCTCATCTAGAGAGAACCGAGGATACGTTAGGTAACCGATTCGTTTCCCCGGTGGGCCGGTAGTGTTTCGAGGCCGCGAGGGCCGGTCTGATAGTTATACATTGCAAGTTCGCCATGCGCTCTTGGGGCCCAAGCGAGAGAAAAAAAAAAGTTTTTTTTTACATTTTCGTTAACGGAGCGCATATTTGCACTAAGTGCCTGTCTTTTCAGCAAAAAGACGCCCATCACGAAATAGCTACAGTGGCGTAGGGCGTAGGGCTTGAAGTGCTTGAAAGTAGCTTTTGACGCGTTGGACCCGAGTTCGAATCTGCCTTTTGCCGAACTCTCTCTTCTCCCTTTTCCCAACACATATGAAATGTAAAATGTATAGCCTATACCATAAAGTTCTCTAGCGTTATATTTTGCCAACGAACTAAAATCGAAACCATATGGCTTTGTGCCTTAAAGGTATACTATGCAGAAATTGTGTTTTTGTCAAACAGCGACCCCCAGAGTCGCTGTGCAATACTTGCATTGTCATAAATACACCCCCCAACCTGTACACCGGTACCTGTTCAGTAGCAGGGATGGAAATTAACGTTTTTGTCCACCGGCCACTGTGGATTGTGGATTTCAAAATCTACCAGCCACTCAATGTTTTTACCAGCCACTTTCTTGTTTTTAACCGACAATGTGTAACTGCATGTGAAAATTAATACTACAAGATCTACAATACTTAAGCAGTTTATTTAATCTCAAGTCTCAATGAAATACTGGCATTTTCTCTTTCTCTCTTATAGCCTACACACACAAACCATGAACTGATATTCATTTCAGTTCCCATATGAGGAAAAAACAATGTTACAGACGTGACCACTGTGAAAGCGGCACTAAAAGATGCTTAAAACTTTCACAGAGACAGAAAGCACAAAACCTTTCTTTAAAGTGAATTTCGTTTTGTATTAATTGTATCTTAATTGTAATCAATGTTTCATCAACCAATTGCCTGGATTTAATACATAATAATTAAATATAGCAGACAGTAGATAATCACGAAACGGAGGCGACGGCGCGTGAACTGGAGCAGCAACTGGAGTGAAACTCAGCGTATAAGGTAGCCTTGCCTCACAGACAGACATGTCTGCTTTTAAACAGAACTATTAAAAAAGAAAGAAAACAGACACAGACTGCTCTTTGCTTATGCAATTCGTATGAAATGTGCATTTCTCTCTTGCGCGTTCACTACTGCGATGATCACGATCAGCATCGTTAACTTCATCTTTGCAACTGACACGGACAAAGAAAATACTTGTTTATTAATAAACAATTAAATTATCTCCTTGCTATAGTTTACATATTCATATTCATTACTTTTGCCTGTTAGCCTATTTGTGACAGATTTTAGGAGCTTTCTTGGCAGCGCCACCCTTACATGAACGCGTCACCACAGCATCACCGCACCCACCAGAATAGCCCTGTTTTTTTTTGTTAAGGATTTGTTTACTGTGTGTGTGATTCATTTAATGGAAAGCACATTCACTGCTAGTTGTCTTGCTAATCAGTGTCTGCTCGTTTATTCAAACTAATTTGTCCTAACAGACGAACGTTGCATGATGTTATTTTTATTTACCCGCCACGGTGGCCGGTAGGTGCGGCGAGTTTACCCGCAACAACACAAAATCACCCACAGTTGGCTGGTGGCCGGTGCTAATTTCCATCCCTGTTCGGTAGGATAGTAGCGTTGGTCATGGAACAGGCACAAGACACAGAAGATATTGACCAGGTAATGTTTCACGATTTCATAAAAAGATTGGGCGTATATAGCCTAATGTATAATTTCATTTTATGTTTTTTGATTGTAATGTAAACATTCCAAAATGCCTGATGACATCAATAAAGTTAAATGTACGTCGCATTATTTCATAACATTGGCCGTTATGATGTCATTAGACATGATTATTGCAATTTATCATAATAGTTTGCAAATTGTGCTCGTTTACACTAGATAATTATGTGAGATATTTACAACTGTTCTCATGATAATCGCTGGAATCAACGTCAACAGCGTTGTGCGGCAAGCTAGGCAATAAAACATATATAACGCAAAATATGATAATCGAAATCTAGCTAAACATATGTGGAAATTATTGGACTAGTCTAATTATCACCAATGAATGAATGAACAGCATCATAGAAACAATGGCATACTACAAGCAAGCGCAAGTTGCGCAACAACATACAACATATGACGCAAACAAGTTTACAAGTAAGATATCTACTTACTAGTCCATCAACAAGATCGCCAGGTCAGCATCTCTGTTGCATCCAGTGCTACTTTTTAACTTGCGCCAACAAGTGAAAGCTTTCCTTTTCCTACTTTCTTCCTACCGCGTTTTCTTTGCTTTTTCCATCATCTGAAATGAGCGCAATTCGTGCTTCATATGTTGTTGTTGTGTGTGACGTCGTTGCCGTAAAGCAAGTCGCGATTCTCGCGAGATTTGTCAGGGGCGCCCCTCTCAGACTTGCATTGCTGGTATTTCCAGCGGCGACCCCCCCAAGCTTTACTACCAGGATGATTCGCCCTATTATGAGTTTGTTTACCACCGAAATTACTTTGAAGCTGTTATATTAAGGTAAAATTCCTGCATAGTATGCCTTTAATAAAACAGCACAAGACTTAAGTAGGCTATATAGGCATTCTGTTTGTGCTGCGTGATTGAAAGAAAAGTGCGCTCTTTGCTCACGCGATCAGCATGGTGATCTGGTGTTTTCTCCAAAATAAAAGCTCAAGGGTTTATTTCTTGCAAGTGAAGAAATTAGGACAAAAGTATTTTAATTTTCCTATACTATAGTGTAATGTAGGCTAAAATATACTTTTGAAATATTCATTTTCATTTATACAGTACATTTATAGGCTATATGGATTTTACGTCATAGGAATAATTATATAAATCATTATTACATTATAATAATTGTTTGGCATCCTAAAACACCATTGATAATGTAATGTAGACTGAGACTCTCATAACTAAAAAGATGTTTGTTTGAGCCCTCTTTAAAGTCCTGGTACAAATCAATGCTTTTTCTTTGTTCAATGAGCAGTTCATGGGTTGAAGCTCTTAATTTTGATTTCTCAGAGTGCACCAGATTGATGCATTTAACCTTAAAATGTACAAAATTTTCTTGCGGGGGAGCATGCCCCCGAACCCCCCTAGAGGTCCACCCAACTTAGTTTTACAAAATCGTATGTGAAAGAACGAACATTTATGAACTTTACTCCAGCATTGTAGGCCTACAACAAAGTTCCTTTTAAGTCAGTAAAACTGTAAATGCCATATTAAAATGTCCTTGGACAAAATATACATTTGGCCTGCCTAAAAGGGGGCCTACAAGACATTGTGCCCAGGGGCCTCTGAACTCTTAATCCGGCCCTGCCGGCGACGAGGGCCGGTGGTCTACGAAATTTCCCGGTAGATTTTTTGGTCCCACTCCGCCCCTGGATCTGTCACATTTAAAAGTACCAAAAACGTCCCGGGTTACGTATGTAACCCTAGTTCCCCGAAGGGACGGACGCTGCGTGTAATCGCAGTGGGAACGCCCCCCAGCGTAGCGCGTCTGAATATATGAATGAAATCAGTCAATGGAGAGAATGAGCGTACGGCGAGTGATGTCATCGACCAGGAAGCTATAAATATCCCCTGAATACACAAGCCGCCAGCTTCTAAAGTTACTGAAGCAAGCGACCCAAGGGGATGCCGAGAGTATGGCAGGACACGCAGCGTCCGTCCCTTCGGGGAACTAGGGTTACATACGTAACCCGGGACGTTCCCCTTCAGGGACTACCGCTGCGTGTAATCGCAGTGGGAACGCAATACCCACATCCCCATACGACCAAATCCCCGTCGTGTGTCATTCGGAGACACAAACCGACGAGAGAACCTGAGCCCCGGGAGTGGAGCTAAGGTCAAGGGAATAAAACCTGACGAAAGTGTGCGGTGAGGACCAGCCTGCCGCATCACAAACGTCCTGAAGAGAAGCTCCTGAAAGAAGAGCTGTAGAGGCAGCCATACTCCTAGTGGAGTGAGCTCTTACAGCCAAAGGTGAAGGCTGATGGGCCGAACCATAAGCGAGCGAGATGGCCTCGACCACCCACTTGCTCATCCTTTGCTTAGATGCAGGACACCCTTTCCTGGGTGACCCAAAACAAACGAACAGTTGTTTCGATTTCCTCCACAGGGCAGCTCTGTGGACATACACATCTAAAGCCCTAACGGGGCACAGCAAATTAAGTTTCTCCTGGTCTGACGTCATAAAAGGCGGAGGACAGAAAGCCTGCAGAACTATAGGTCTATCAAAAGTAGTTGGTACCTTAGGAACATAACCTGGTCTTGGACAGAGAAAGGCCTTAACCATACCAGGCGCAAATTCCAGGCACGAGGGAGCCACCGGAAGAGCTTGAATATCTCCAATTCTTTTTAGAGATGAGATAGCGAGAAGAAGGATAGTCTTTAGAGTAAGAAACTTTTCCGAAACTTCCTCAATGGGCTCGAAAGGAGCTAGGGAGAGACCCTCTAAGACGATGGCCAGGTCCCAAGCTGGTACCCTCGTGCGAACTGCAGGCCTCAGCCTCAAGGTGCCACGAAGGAAGCGAGATATAAGTGGGTGTCTCCCGAGGGAACCTCCACTTGAAAGGGCGTGGTAAGCAGCTAAGGCCGCCACATACACCTTCAGTGTGGAGTGGGATAACCCTGTGGAGAGACGGTCCTGCAGGAAATCCAGCACTGTACCAACCGGGCAGTTAACTGGGTCCTGCTGGCGCTCTCCACACCAAGAGGTGAAAAGTTTCCACCTCGCGGCATATAACTTCCTCGTGGAAGGAGCTCTGGATTGGAGGATGGTCTCAACGACCTCAGTCGAGAGACCAGAATCTATGAGCTGGGCCCCCTCAGAGGCCAAGCCCACAGCCTCCATAGTTCTGGGCGGGGGTGAAGGATCGACTCATTCGCCTGAGAAAGTAGATCTCTCCTGATCGGTATCTCCAGGGGAGAGCCGTCGAGGAGAGACACTAGGTCCGCAAACCATACTCGGGCCGGCCAGAACGGGCTATTAGCAGGAGACTGAGCCCGTCCCGGCGAACCCTCTCCAGAACTCCCGGGAGCAGAGCAATCGGGGGAAAAGCGTACAGACGTGACCTCGGCCACGGATGTACCATCGCGTCCAACCCCAGTGGGGCTGGCTGGCTGAGAGAGAACCACATTGGACAGTGTGATGTCTCTCGGGTAAATAGGTCTACCTCGGCACGACCGAAATGTTCCCATAGGAGATCCACCACCTCGGGGTGAAGACTCCACTCCCCGGGCCTCGGCCCCTGCCTCGACAGGATGTCTGCCCCCTGATTCAAATACCCTGGGAGATAAATAGCTCTGAGAGAGAGAATTTTCCCCTGGGACCATAGAAGGATCTGACGTGCCAGTTTGTAAAGCGGGCGAGAACGCAGACCCCCCTGATGGTTGATATAAGAGACCACCGATGTGTTGTCTGTCCGGACAAGAACATGGTGGCCCCTTAGGTCTGGGAGGAAATGTTTCAGGGCCTGAAACACTGCCAACATCTCTAGACAATTTATGTGCCATAGACGGTGATGGTCCCCCCACAGACCCTGAGCTGGGCGACCACTCATGATCGCCCCCCAACCCGTGAGAGAGGCATGTGTCGTTAGCATCAAGCGACGACAAGGAGCCCCCAACACAGGACCTTGGGACAGAAACCAAGGATCTTTCCACATGATCAGGGCGCGATGACACCGTCGCGAACTCACGATCCTGCGAAGCGGATTTCCCCTCGGGGAGAATCCCTTGGTTCTGAGCCACCACTGTAACGGTCTCATGTTCAAGAGGCCAAAAGGTATCACGTTGGACGCAGCTGCCATGAGACCTAACAGCCTCTGGAACTGTTTTACAGTGAGTGACTGGCCTAGCTTGACCTGCCCTACTGCGGCGAGAATCGAAGCAATACGAGCAGGTGACAATTGTGCCTGCATCGTCGTCGAATCCCACACTACACCGAGAAAAGTGGTTCTCTGTAATGGAGAAAGGACACTCTTTTTGGCGTTGAGCCTCAACCCCAAACTCTTGATGTGAGCAAGAACGACATCTCGATGCCGAACCGCCTGATGTTCCGATTGAGCTAGAATTAACCAATCGTCTATATAGTTCAGAATACGGATGCCCTGCAGCCTCAGCGGGGCTATGGCTGCATCCATACACTTCGTGAACGTGCGGGGTGATAATGCTAGGCCGAACGGAAGAACCCGATATTGGTATGCTTTGCCACCGAAAGCGAACCTCAGGAACTTCCTGTGTTGAGGGAGGATAGATACATGGAAGTAAGCGTCCTTTAGATCTATCGTGACAAACCAGTCCTCGGATCTGATTTGTGACACGATCTGTTTGAGAGTGAGCATCTTGAACTTGAGCTTCCCTACATTGCGATTTAAAAGACGCAGATCTAAAATGGGACGCAACCCTCCATCTTTTTTCGGAACGATGAAGTACCGGCTGTAGTATCCTAACTCCCTGCTGGGTGGAGGAACTCGTTCTATAGCTCCCTTTAGTAGCAGAGTTTTTACCTCCTGTTCTAAAACCAGAGCCTGCTCGGGGCCCACCAGTGTAGGCAGAACCCCTCTGAAACGAGGTGGACGCGTTCTGAACTGAATAGCGTACCCGTTCTTTATAATATTCAGGACCCACTGAGAAACATTGGGAAGCATTTCCCATTCCGCCAGGAACTCTACTAAGGGAACCAGCCTCTCGAGGCTGGCCTCTGGACGAACATCCCGAGTGACAGACACAGCGCCCTGTAACATACTGGCAGGAAACAACTGGTCTGAGCACTCCACAACCCTCCTCGGAGGGGGCGAGCGTCCCTCGGGAAAGCACTCGCCGAGTCTCTCTACGCCCTGTATAGGCAGGGTTAGTAGAACAGACCCCTGAGGGCATCGAGAAAGACAGGGCACCATGTTCTTGTGTGGTGAACTCAAGTCTTTCCCGATGGGGACCACCCTCAGAGTCCTGACGTTCAGCACGTCAGGATTTTTTCGACGCGGCCTTCTTGGCCACAATGACTGTCCTCAGATCAGCCCTGCCCCGAGAAGGCCGCGCCGGAGAGCGCCCCGCCTCGTCCCTCCAGTTTCTCTGCGGGGGGGCACGAGACGCGACACTCTGCTTCTGCTGCGCTCTACTAGAGAAGGAACTCGGCGGCTGGGACTGCCCTTTTCGTTCAGCAGCCCCAGCGACACGTACTTTGAGGGGAATAAATTTATGAAAAGCAGCCGCCTGTTTTTTCTCTTCCTGGAACCTCTCAGTGACAGAAAGAAGAGCGTCACCAAAGAGACCCGCAGGCGAAACTGGAGCATTTAAAAGAAGAGATTTATCTTTTTCTTTCATAGAAGTTTGACTCAACCATAAATGTCTTTCTGTGGCCACCATGGCTGCCATAGACCGACCAATAGATTTAGCCGTCTCCCTGGTGGCCCGAAGAGTGAGATCAGCGGTCTGCCTCAGCTCATTGATCATATCAGCAGAAATTCCCCCCCCCCTCACAAGCGTCTTTAAGCAGGTCGGCTTGATAAGCCTGCAAAATGGCCATAGTATGCATACATGCAGCTGCCTGACCAGCAGCCGAGTAAGCCTTCCCTACGAGCACAGATGTATTTTTTAAAGGTCTGGATGGAAGAGTCGGTGCTTTAAGTGAGGATGACGAAGCAAGAGAGAGATAGCTAGCGAGCGTCTCCTCCGCCTTTGGCATCGTCACATACCCTGCAGATTTAGCACTAACAATGTTACTATAAGCATTAGACATGTTAGTGTAAATTCTGCTAGAAACAGGTCTAACCCAGGTTTTTGAAACCTCAGCGTGGAGATCTGGGAAAAATGGTAGGCACCGACGAGCGGGCTGAGGTCGTGCAGACAGAAATCTATCGTCTAGTTTGCTTTTACTTTTAGACTCCTGCCTATCAGCTGGCCACTCGATGCTGAGCTTTTTAACAGCCCGAGATAACACATCCATCAGCCCTTCCTCATTAGCAGTATAATGTGAAAAACTTGTTTCTTCTGATGCAACACTATCGACATCCAGCTCCTCAGAACTGGATAATCTCAATTCAACATCATCATGTGCCTCCACCTGGGCAGAAGTAACCGCCGCAGCGCGTGCTTCCAGAGCCGAGTGAGAGGCACTGGATCCCGCCGGAGATGGCTGAGATAGGGCGGGGCCCGTCTCAGCGTCGCCGGTGAGATCCATCTGCGAACCCCAAGACAAGCGCCGCCGCCCTGCCTCAACAGAAGCGGGACCCGAGCCTTGGGGAGCTCGCAGGATACCGCTCTCCTCGAAGAGCGATCGCCGCGAGCGAAGAGTTCTAATAGGAAAACGCTCGCTATGCACACAATCGACCCCCTCGAGAGCCGACTGGGCATGCTGCATTCCTAAACAAGCAACACATAACTCGTGTGAATCCCCACCCGTGATGTATCGAGTACAGGGGGGAGCACACTTTCTATACTGCTCGCTCATATTGGTTTTTTTATATATAAATATATATATATAGTGATAAACTCCTGACTAAGACAGACAAACACAATTGAAAGATTCCAGACACACACAGAGCGCTGCTGAAGTAACAGAAGCTGGCGGCTTGTGTATTCAGGGGATATTTATAGCTTCCTGGTCGATGACGTCACTCGCCGTACGCTCATTCTCTCCATTGACTGATTTCATTCATATGTCCTCTTTGACTCGCGATTTTTCTCTGCTTGAGAAAGATGTGCCATGAGCGCGTGTGAAAAGGGTAAATTACGGTCACGGACGTCACTGAACAATCGACGACAAATGTTTCCAGCGAATCGACAATCAGAAAAAGGCATTAGACACAGCAGTGGTCCAATCAGTGAGCCTGAACTTGTTTAGTAATTCGGAAATTAGCGCACATGAGGAAAAAAAAAATACAGCACAGAAGATTGTCTCATTTAGCGTGAGATTTCTTTGTGAGCGTGAGAGCGTGAGATTGAGGCTGAATGCGTGAGTGTCACGCCAGATGCGTGAGAGTTGGCAACCCTGCTGGTGACGATCTGCACTAGATCCCGCCCTGAGTGAGAAGCAGCAGTCCGACATTATAGCCATAAACAAAACGATACCTGCTCTATCTCCATCCAGCATATATTTTCTGGCTCTGTGGGCATCCTAATACAGTTCACACACAAGTACCTATACAACAGTTTATAGATTAGCATGACGGTACAGGCTAGTCGATGAGATTAACCATTCAGAAACGTCCATGTACAGCTGGGGTCGGCAACACAGAAGGCGATAGGCTTGTTCTTGTAGAAATTTTGTCCGACTTGATACAGCTGTAGTGAAGTTTTTCCTTGTAGAAAAGTTAGAAGCTCAAGACCAGGAGACGGAGGAAGTTTTCCAAGCAGAAGTTCTTTTATTGATTGTCGCTGCAGTCATACCAAACTCGTCTGACTAAGATAAATTTACATTCTTAGTTTATACTTTTCAAAGAGGGCGGGATTACCTAAAGGAGGAGTCATTCTGAACAATGCATGTAAATGATTCATGAGCTAGCTGTTTACCTGAGTTCATCAGGATGACAGTGTCAGGCCTGATGATGGTGATCCAATCAGCCTGATCAGATCACTCAAACATTAACACTATCATAGAGACAAAGGGCCCAGCTGTACTCAGAGAAGTGACCAAAGTTAGTCATAGTGTGCACTTTCTCAGTTAAAAATTACTGAAACCTTTAATAAATTTGTATTCCTTCACAGCGCTGACGCCACGTCACTGTGACGTATGCCTTCAAAGTGCCACATGGGCGGCAATGGCTCAGTGGTCCATGTAGGTTGTCTACAAACCGGAAGGTTGGTTGTTCAATCCCCGGTTCTGTCTGACCAAGTGTCGAGGTGTCCATGAGTAAGACACCGAACCCCGGCTGCTCGTCGGGAGCCATCGGTGTATAGGACCGCCGTCGGTGTATAAATTAGTGAGTGAATGGGTGAATGAGAGGCAAAATGTAAAAGTGCTTTGGTGGCTATATAAATGCAGTCCATTTATTAAAGTAGATCGAGAGCAGCCGCATGAGCTCTGATGACCATAGAATAAATACACAGACGCCGCTGGAGCGTACATCAGCGGCACCACCATATTGCGGAGGGCAACTTTCGCATACCTCTCATTACAGAAATTGAGAAATATGCCTGCTTCGCGTGCTGCTTGGGGCTGTACAAATCGCTGCACAATTGAAAAAAGGTCTCGGGGAATTACCTTTCACAAACAAGACTGAATTTTTTTTTTCTGGTTGTATTTGGTCACTATATAATTTGTAATAGTAACGTACACCACGTACAAACCACTGAAATCGGTTGCTAAATGTAAATGTTATTATTGTTTTTATCCAGGAAAACCGCAGCTCACCCATTTACTTGCATTTATTTACAGCACAGTCTTGCCCTCAGCAAAATGGCGGACGCGTTGACGTATCGCAGCAATGTTCCAAAGCAGCCAATAGGGCGTCTATGTAATTATTATGTCTATGCTGATGACGACATAGCTGTTCCACGATTGGCAGGATTCACGGCATGACAACGATCACGTGTGTTTCGTTTTTATTCGAACACCTTCAGTTCCACTAATGTTCACAAATCAGTTTTTTATAACAGTAAAATCTATTTTCATTTAGGTGATGTTATATTGTGTCATGTTTATCAAAACAAAACTGATTAAAAAACATAGACCCCACCACATAATTTAAATAGTAGATTATGTTGAACTTATTCTTGTACAAACCGATGCTGTATTAAGCATAAAGTATTAAATGGAAACGTATCTGAAACGTGTGTATTTAACAAATATTGCATTCATTTCACTTCAGCTGTGGTAAAGTATGCAAACACCATTTGAGCGTTGTCACGGCACACGTACAAAAAGTGGAGAGGAGGACTCAAGTGCAGTGAAGGGGAATATATTTAATAAATGAAAACAAAACACAAAGCAAAAACCCACAAGGGGGAAAACACATCAAATGAACACAGAACAGAACCAGGAACATGAACAACATAAGACAAAGATCCGACCAAGACAGCAAACAAGAGGAGACTTAAATAGGGAACAAATCAAGAGGGGACAGGTGGAACAACTCAAATACTAATCAGGTAATGAGGGGGAGGGATCAACAATCACAACAGCACATGGCACAACATAACAAACACCCATGTGCAACACAAGACAGGACAGGTATGTGACATAACCCCCTCCCTACGGAGCGGCTACCAGACGCTCCATCAGGCTAGGGCAGGGCAGGAAGGAAACATCAGGGCGGAACGGAAGGGACTGATTGGAGGGACTGAAGGGATAGACCAGGGCGGGACGGGAGGGACAGACCAGGGCGGGACGGGAGGGAAAGACCAGGGCGGGACGGGAGGAACAGGGACATCAGGCGGCCAGGGCGAAAAAGAGAGTTCATAGGGCGGTGAGGGAGAAACACATAGTTCATCGGGCGGCCAGAGCGGCGAAGACCCCTCGGACGGCCAGGGCGGCGAAGACCCCTCGGGCGGCCAGGGCGGCGAGGACCCCTCGGGAGGCCAGGGCGGTGAAGACCCCTCGGGCGGCCAGGGCGGTGAAGACCCTTCGGGCGGCCAGGACCCCTCGGGAGGCCACGGCGGTGAGGACCCCTCGGGCGGCCACGGCGGTGAGGACCCCTCGGGCACAGACACTGGAACTGGCTCCGGCTCGGGAACAGACACTGGAACTGGCTCCGGAACAGACACTGGAACTGGCTCCGGCTCGGGAACAGACACTGGAACTGGCTCCAGCTTCGGCTCGGGAACAGACACTGGAACTGGCTCCGGCTCGGGAACGGACACTGGCACTGGCTCCGGCTCGGGAACGGACACTGGCACTGGCTCCGGCTCGGGAACGGACACTGGCACTGGCACTGGCTCCGGAGCAGACACTGGCACTGGCTCCGGCTCCGGAACAGACACTGGCACTGGCTCTGGCTCGGGAACAGACACTGGAACAGACACTGGCACTGGCTCCGGCTCCAGCTCGGGAACAGACACTGGAACTGTCTCCGGCTCGGGAACAGACACCGGCTCGGGAACAGACACCGGCTCGGGAACAGACACCGGCTCGGGAACAGACACCGGCTCGGGAACAGACACTAGGACAAACACAGTCACAAGGACAGATACAAACACAGACACAAACACTGGGTCCGGAACCGACATGAGTTCCAGCTCTGGAACAGGCACTGGCTCTGCCTCCGGCTCAGGAACAGGCATAGGCTCAGGAACAGACACTAAAACAGACACAGTTACAAGGACAGACACAAACACAGACACAAACACTGGGTCCGGAACAGGCATCGGCTCCGCCTCTGGAACAGGCATCGGCTCCGCCTCTGGAACAGGCATCGGCTCCGCCTCTGGAACAGGGCTCCGCCTCTGGAACAGGCATCGGCTCCGCCTCTGGAACAGGCATCTCCAGAATCCGGGCCAGACGCTCCAGATAGTCCCAGCTCAGGAAGGCCGATGGAGCGCCAACGGTCTCGGACTGGTCAGACGGGACGTGAACACTCTCTCGCTGTGCAGACGGGACGTGGACACTCTCTCGCTGGGCAGACGGGACGTGGACAGTCTCTCGCTGGGCAGACGGGACGTGGACAGTCTCTCGCTGGGCAGACGGGACGTGGACAGTCTCTCGCTGGGCAGACGGGACGTGGACAGTCTCTCGCTGGGCAGACGGGACGTGGACAGTCTCTCGCTGGGCAGACGGGACGTGGACAGTCCTTCGCTGGGCAGACGGGACGTGGACATTCTCTCGTTGGGCAGACGGGTGTCTTCTCCTCCTCTGTCCATGACGGCGAGAAGCCGTCCCAGAACTGCCTTCCACCGGTCCAGGATCGAAGGGAGGCCAGGATGGCGAGTGATGTTGACCCTCCTCTCGACCCCCTCCTCCTCCTTTACAACCTCCCCGGGTCCCACGAAAAATTACCTGGCGGGTTCCCCGAAATGCTCTCCTCTCCCGCTCCTTGGTTGGGGACAAGAAGTCCGAAAACCCCCCGCTGGAACCCAGGTTTGGCGGAGTCCTTCTGACACCGCCGATCGGAGAGAACTGGGTTGATCCAAACGTGGAAATGAAGTAATCCGGGCAATCTAAGTAGTCGTCATCGTAATCCGGACTCCCCCAGCCAAACTCTTCGTCCTCCATTCTGCTGAGTCCTCAGTGGTCGGATCTTTCTGTCACGGCACACGTACAAAAAGTGGAGAGGAGGACTCAAGTGCAGTGAAGGGAATATATTTAATAAATGAAAACAAAACACAAAGCAAAAACCCACAAGGGGGAAAACACATCAAATGAACACAGAACAGAACCAGGAACATGAACAACATAAGACAAAGATCCGACCAAGACAGCAAACAAGAGGAGACTTAAATAGGGAACAAATCAAGAGGGGACAGGTGGAACAACTCAAACACTAATCAGGTAACGAGGGGGAGGGATCAACAATCACAACAGCACATGGCACAACATAACAAACACCCATGTGCAACACAAGACAGGACAGGTATGTGACAAGCGTTCACTACGGGAACCAGAAAGTGTCCGACTTCACATTGTTTCCAGCTCCTCCCCGCCTGCATGCGGCTACTCTCGCCGATCGGTTACATCCAGCCGCAGCCGATGTCGAACACACCTAAAACAAAGTCCAAGACAGGTGTCACAGTGTCAGACGTCACTTCTCATTGTGTATCAGACATCTTCACCTTGATTAATTAATTATTTGTTTTATATATAGGTATAGGACTTAAAGTGATGTGTAACTTTAAAAAAAAAATTATGAGAATGAGGAGAAGGGTAGTGAATGATGACCCGGGTCACTAAATACCCGAGGTGTGCGTTTAAGGGTTAAATGTGATTTACCTTACAGGTGAAAAACTGTAAATAGTTTAACAAATTACTCTAAAACACCATCAAATGTATGTATTTGTTGCAAGTAAAAACTATTAATTACTGTAAAATTCACATAGAAAAATAGTAAAAAGACATTTCCAGAAGTCCTTATGACAAATAATAAAGGTTAATAGCATGATGTATGTGTCATATGTGTGTAATGCTGATTGTGTTTTGTGTGTTATTGGTGGCCATCTACAATATTGGCTTATGATGAACTATGATTAATCATGTGGCTTTTTTTGAATTTTTCTATGGTGAATTTCTGGCAACATGCATTTCTGCTCGGTTTTTATTTTATTTTTTTATTTTTTTTACTGTACATTTAAAGGGGCTATATGTAGTTTTTCTACTAAAATTAATCATTTTTTAATTGCCTGTCTGTGAAGGGGTTGTAATCTCACATTAAAATTATCCACTTGGCGGGTTTTGCTATTACCTCTGAAAGCAAGTATTCCTATTTCTATGTGAAGGCTCCAGGTCAGATTTACCGCAAAATCCAGTGACGTGACTGAGACCTGCATGCGCGCTCCCGAGCCTCTCGACATGGACTCTGCTAACACTAAGAAAAGACCTGCTCCCAGCACAACACAGACTCCAACACAAACTCCACATAATGAAAAAAAGAAAAAAAAAAAGTTCTGCTGAAGCTCGTCAGGCGAAAACACGGAGCACTCGCTCGTAAACGTATTGGTTGCAATCTGATACATCACCGCTAGAGGCCGCTGAATACTACATATAGCCCCTTTAACTAGCTACAACTTGTTCCAATGTTCAGAGAACATTCAAAAGTACTGTAACAATCCCATTATGTTTGTAAAAGGATGAAATGAAACGTTTCCTTAACGTTCGCATTTAAGACAAAAACACGTTTTATCTTTATACATTTAAAAAAAACTGGACGTTTTGAACGCTATGACAATATTCAGAAATAAAAAAAAAATTATAGGGAACGTTAGCGAAAAGTTCTTGGAAAATATTTTTGTTAGTTGTGGAGAAAAGTAATTTATCACCTCTCTGTCATTCTTAATCGGTGTGTGTCAGACCTCTGACAGGAGAGGGCGAGATTTCATCAACAACAGTCAACAGGTGAGACACCCAAAATCGATGCCTCCTAGTGGGACGCCGCCTTAATGCAGTGCTCGTCGATCTCGCCCTCTAGTGCGACTAATGGACCGCCTTTACATGCATTCAGCTCCAGAATCAGGGAGAGATTGCTTCACACACGCGCGGCACACACACCCATTCAGACCCTAGCGCTGCGCGTTCGTGTGCGCGCTCCTTGCAAATCTCCAACCTTGTGGAATAGAATAGGAAGACACTTGTGGCACAAGAGCGATGAAGATCAGTGCGCATGGACGCTGTTTGTGTTCATCAGACCGTAAAAATATTTAAATATATTATTATTTACTAAACGGATCTCCAAACTTTCAAAAAGCCGATCGATGTGGACAGATGTGCTGATCCAGTTCTGAATTAGCCGATCATCAAGGTGAGTGGGCACTGTTAGCTTGATTGGATGTCGGTGCGCGCGCGCAGCGCACTGCGTTCTTTGGGGGGTTTGAACTCATTTCTGTTATTACGCATTATGCAAAACAAAGGCATATAAGCACTGAGTCTGACAGAGCCGCGTTTACATCAGAGAGAGAGCTAGAGAGAGAGAAGCTTATTTCACTTCTTGCAGTTATTTTTTAGTTATATACTGACAGTTCTGTTGGTCTATTTTGCATTTTCCGGAAGCTCTTAACACCCCGTGTGGTGCAATGCTGAGAAATTGTTTAAGAAAGCTTCTCTAAGCTGTTTTGATCTTAAAGGAATGTTTTACCGTCACATTTACTCACGCTGATGTTGTTTCGAACCTCTCTGCATTTCTTTCTATAATGGATAAATCATCTTTCGTGCTATGAAAGTCAGTGGGGTCCAAACATCTTTTTCTTTATGTGGAAGAAACAAATGCATAAAGGTTTGGAATGACATGAGTAAAACATTATTATATTTTATAATTAGGCAAGGTATTAGCACTAACTTTAAGCATTAGCCTACAATACAATGTTTTCTGTAGACTGAGACAATAAACACTTCCAAAAAAAGCGTATAGATTTAAAAATGTATTTGACTTCTCATGACATTACCAGCAAATGAGGCATCGTTGACATTTTCCACGAGTACTGAGACTTTCGGCAGACTGGTCAGATGGTTTCCCTGCCCTTTTTAGCTGCCCTTTTGCACTGTAATGGATGTTTTTTGAGTAGAGTTAGAAAGGCCATGGCAGGACATTGGTCTCTCACTGTTTTAATGACATGTTCAACTACTGCCAGATCACTGGGAAAGACATTATTTAGACCTGTCTAGTACTGAATGATCTAACATAAGCTCATTAGATAAATGTTTAGCAGAAGAATAAAATTCATACAGGTTTGGACCAACTTGAGGGTAAATGATGACAGAATTTTCATTTTTGGGTGAACTATCCCTTCTACCTTCTAGCACTACTCACTGAACATTTTTAATTGCTAAATGTGCAAGAAGCAACATATTATCATTTTGCAGAAATATAGCCACAGGCGGGTTGAAATAATCATGGGTAACAAACGAAATCAGTCTCACTGCAGTTTGAAGAGTTATTAACTCTAAATAGATCAGATAAATAACATACTGACCTCCGGAAAATCAATCCCACAGCCCAGAGAGCGAGAAGCAAAGAAAAAGAGATAGTTGAAAAGGATAGTGTTCACTAATAAAGACATAAAAGGAATGGTTGTGGAATTTATTCAGACCTATAAGTGGAAAAACAAGGGCCTGAATTAAGAAAGAAAGCTGAAATATGTAATATAAATGGACACCTGATAGTGTGAAATATGCACATATTTGTCTCTGTCATACTACAGTAAGAGATAGACAGAAAACAACAGCATATTGGAGATGAAAGCTGGATTAAGCTCAAGATTTTAAAAAAAGAATGCTGCAGAGCTTTTTTTAGACAAAAGATATGCAGAGAGGAGGTTTGCAAGAAATGACTCACCGAGAAGAATGATGAAATTGGCGATATGTTTTACAGGAAAAAGTTGTCTGAATTTTCTGTCTATCAGTGTCACTTTATTTATTGGTTTAAAGCAGTGCGGGTTAATTGCTATACTAGTTCAATAAATGCATGATGGGGGGGGGGGGTCTTTCACATTCACTGGTTAAGAATGGCAGATTTTCACAATACACACATGCACTTTGTTATTCTTCTATATATTTGAATTAATTGCAAATTAATTGTAATGTTTTCGGACATATAATTGTGAGTTATTTGCATTTAAATTAAAATATAATATATTAAATACAATAAACTAAACTTGAGTGTTTTTTAAGCTTTAGTACATCTTTATATGTAGTTTAATAATTCCATTTCCTTTGAAGTTTAGGTAAAGTGTACCGTTGAATGTACATAATATTCTAAATTAATGTATGTTTAACTAAAATGTACTTTCTATTGAAACTTGAACCTCACCAATTGCCTCCTATTTGCAAATGAAAAGTAGTTGGATTTCTAGTTTTTAAACTATGTTAACCTCATTAGTAAACCATGATGCTTTGAGTTGTTCATAAACTTTTGTGTTCTGTTCTTGAGAGTTTATGGGGATCACCGTTTGCCAAACTATACTCAGGAAGTGTTGAGGTCTACACGAAGATGCAGTTATGCAAACTCTCACACACGTTTGCATCCATGCAACATTCACACAGACGTACTGCAGTATTTGCAAATAACTGATGCAATACCAGTCTGCATGTTGCTACAGAAAGTTTACAACCATTTTAACAGTGTGTGCTATTCATGAAATATTCACAGACACACTGACATGCAAATATTTCTCTCTGCATGTCTAATCTTGACCATTTAGGGCTGGCTCTGCAGTGAGTCTGGGCCTATGACATGACTTATTAAAAACACAGGAAACACAGCACGACCCATTCTACTGTCAAGTCGGAAAAACAGGAAGTCCATGTGTTTAAGAGAGTATATTTGAGGGTTGTCTGTACCTTGATTCTACTGGGACATGAATGAGAGAGAGATGTCCATGAGCATTTATTTACTGACATCTGATGTTGGGTTTCCGTGTTTTATGGGGTCTTTCAATAGACATAATTAGTATACTGTACAAACTGCATATTTCCCCTAACCCTACACACAAGGGTTACAGAAAACTTTCTGCATTTAAAAAACAAAAAAAAAAACAAAAAAAACGTAATTTAGTATGCTTTATAAGCTCATCCGGAATGCAGAATCCCTGTCAGCATTTAAAAGTCAGCTGAAAACTCATCTCTTCCGTGAGCACTTAACATAAAAAAATAAAATATAAAAAAAAACTTCCCCTTGTCTGATTTTTACTACTCTGAGCAATGCCTGAACTTTGTATTTTGAACACTTCTTGTGTTGTTCTTGTGTTCACACTTCTTGCGTCTTCTCGATGACTCGCTTGCTTTAGTCCTCAGTTGTAAGTCTCTTTGGATAAAAGCGTCTGCTAAATGACTAAATGTAAATGTAAGCTGTTTTCCTTATGGGGACCAAAAAAAAAAGAAAAAAGATCAAGGTAAACATTTCTGGTATTACTATCTTTGCGGGGACATTTGGTACCCATAACGCAAGGTTTACCAGAACCCCACACACACATAAAGAGAGTTTCTCATTGTGAGTTTTGTGAAAGAGAGAGAGAGAGTTCTGTTATTTTGCATAACTGATCTGATAGTGCTGCATTGTGTTACTGCTAAAAGATGGGACAGAAAATAGGAGAGAGAAAAACAAGTCTTCCTGTCTGCTTATTCAGTTCACCAGAATACAGTGCGGCTGCTGAGTAACCACAGTGCAGAGGCTAGCACGTTTGATTCTCTCTCTCTCTCTCTCTCTCTCTCTCTCTCTCTCTCTCTCTCAGTTTCAGGTTTAGTGTGGTTTATTGGCATGACTTCACTAAAAACTGCACATTTGTACTGTCTTGACTTTTGTAGCATAGCTGTGTGCAATGAGAAACTGTGAAACATGTAAATAAAGTAAAAAAACAAAACAAAATGAACCTTTTAGAGTTTCCAATCATGTGATAATTTTATGGATTTAGTAAATAATTGTGTTTAATTAATTTTTTATTTATCAGCTCGTAAATGTACTTCATGACTAGAAACATGCAGAAATAGCCGGGTTTTATGCCATAATTCTTAGGGATTTCTCCTTAAGCGCGCAGCCATCTTTAGAATTTTTTCTATGAACTTGCTTTCTGGCATCGCTGTCGAAGAGTAAAAAAAGTGGATTTACCTAGAGTTAAGGAAAGTTATCATGAATATTGTAATATTTTAAGCAGATGTCATAACATGTCAGTGAATGGTTCATTCATGAATCCGTAATATCTTACCTTCATGTTGTGGAAATACAAACTGGAAGGCAGAATACAACGAGCGCAGATAACGTTTTGGCATAATTGGTTCTTTAAAGTTTTACTTTAAATTTTACATAAAATTTTATGAAAATTGTACTGCCAAAGCATTTGCAACATAACTGTGTGCAATAAAAAAAATTATGCAGTGTAAAGTGAAGTAAAATAGCAATACTGAGAAAAAAACAAGTAATGTTAACACATGAAATGCATATCGTTATCTCATTTATTCTCTGTGAAATACATACATAAACAGTAACTTCCGCCTTTTGTTAAGCTGTCAAACTGTTCCATTTTCAGGGCAACAGGAAGCATCTGCACTGAGATAGAACGACCAACAGAGAACATTCCCTCTATCTTTCCTACACACACAGACAAAGCAGCCTGGTCTTGTTGTTAATGCGTAGTATCAATACGTAACATTTCTTGGTGCAAAACTTACATTTTTGTTTGAATAGATCCTGAAATGTACAATATGGACATACTGACAACATTATACGTAAACATCATTTTACGTATTTACAGCTATTACAGTATTACAGTATTTTCATTAAGATATTTGTATAATTGCCCTTTTAAGTAAATTAGATTCCTTAACCCTACCTCCAGATCCTTTTGTAAGTCTAAAAGTTGTTCATACGGAAATAATTTACGTTTTAGTGCTGTCAATATTGTACATTTCATTGTGTATGAAAACGTAATTAAATGTACGTGTGGTAGAACCACACTTTACTCCAAAAGAGTCGATTCCTCAACACTTAATGGCCCTATAGTGTTGGAGTCGACTCTAGCACAGGAATCGACTCTCATTGTCGACTACGGTGCTGTGTTTGAAACCACTCACTCATTAATAATAATATATATTCGACTAAGGCTTTTTCTCGTGGCTTTTCCCTCTATAAAATTAAGTATTGGGAACAACTTGGAAACAATGGTTATACTCATCATTTCAAAGTTATGTCATCTCTAAACTGGACTAATTTGGCCAGTCAATATTACACACTTAAAATAGCCTACATCAAGTGTGTAATAATGATGGCAATCTTGTATTCGTATTGCTAACCCTGTTTTGAAATGAAGTAAATGGAGCAATTGGAGCCAATTCTATTGAATTATGATGTGGGAGTCGAAAAATCAAACATCCCTAGTAAAAATACACATGAATACTCATGAGATCACATTGGACAGAGAGCCACAAGATTCACAGAAGGCCTTAGACAAAGACTATGTTTACATACACCCTCATAATGCGATTATAACGATATTTAGACAACTTTACCACATGTAAACATGAAACAGTTCAGACTTTTGTACTTTTGAACAATTTGTAATGATCAAATTGATGCGATTTAGCTCATAATCGTAGCAACCATGATCTTAGTGTATGCTGATTTTAATAAACGCAATAAACTGACATGTGAAGTGTGCATGTGCATTGCATTTGAAGTAAGCAGACTAAAACAGTGACCAGTAACACACCTACTGTATGTGAGTTCATAATTTGTGCTGTGCATTGGGATATGTGAATCTGGTGGTAAAAATAACAGCAATTCTTGGCGAATAATCAGAATAATGACTTGAGAATTTTTTCAACATCTCCTGCTCTGTAACAGGAGATATACAAGGCTCCAATACAATTATGAAAAATATGTTCTCAATGAGTAAAATCAGATGTGCCCATATATTATTGTATTCAGATTAATATTCAATAGTTAATAGATCATTTTATTTAATTATTATTACTCACACAAACATACACACACTACCCACACTAAATGCAATAAAGTTGGCAGATGCTGCCTGCAAAAAGGCTAGAGAGCGAGAAAAAAAAAAAACACCTGTACATTCACATGACTAAGTCTGCCACATTCCAAAAATAGCTGTTTCCTGCAACACAATGGTCTCTACTGTGGTCCAAACTGCCACAGACAAAAAGTAAGCTAATTTTCACTCACTGTTTAGAGATGCTGCTTCTTTTGTTCATGTTTCTTATGTATAGGGTAGAGTGAGGGAACAGATTGATACATTTTTACTGGCTTTCATCATCATAGTAACCAGTGCAACACAGCTAACCTGCTGGTTTTGTTCTGGGTTAGAGAAATCAGAGAAAGCCTATTGTGTGTAGTAGCCTAAATGGTGTCTAGGGGATGCGGAGGCGCGCGCGCTGTTATAATCACGTAATTTTTGCCGCACGCACCTTTGGGCTCATGTGGACGCGTCGAGTTTAAACAAGGCTTTACGCTTTAACCGGCTCAGCCACAGTAACAGCTCATATTAGCCAGCTAAACTTAGAAAAAAGATATAGGGTGAGCAGTGGGCTGAGCCCTTAGTGTAAACTCGCAACCGAACCGCTAGATGCCGCTAAAAATCACACACTGGACCTTTAAAGAATTATAAAGATTGACAAAATATCCCTGCTTTTACTGATAATTATTTTAAAGCCCCCCTGTGTTTTTTATATGCTCTAAGTCTAAGACAAACCATGTGAAAATTCATAAGTCAACACCATTGCTGAGTATTTTCTCTTTAAAACGTCTCAAAACCATGGTTTGAAATCGCTTGTGTTTCTTGTGATTCAATCACGTCAGTGTTTGATCATCAACGAGTGGATCTCTACTGGTGCGAGAGAGTAGAGACGGGGCTAATTTGCATATTCATAGAACTGTGTATACTAAATTAGGCTAGGGTGTAGAGTTACATTCAAGCTATTTTAAGGCATCACTAATTTTCTTATTTCTAATTTTCTAAATATGTCATTTTGGTGATCAAAGATGAGTTTCATGGGATAAAATGTTTGCCTGCGGGGGGACTTATAACCATATTATTGCTTTGCAGTTTTTTGCAGTGGGTGATGCTTTGAACATCAGCAAAAATACTGTTGTGTAACATAATTCTAGTTTATAGTTTATATAATTCAGTCATAATTTTAGTTTAATGATCAAGGACTTTTTGCTTGCTTGTCTTTGTTTTTCTGTTTTATTGTTCAATATTCTCATTTGTCATTAGTTACCATCGTTATTCATTTTAGGATTAATTAAATTAATTAAGTTTGCATTTGAGTGTGTCATCTTGTGTTTATAACCCCTTCAGTTCATTAGGGTATGTTTACACAACACCATTTTCAACTAATTATGGAAAACGTCTCGGGTTACGTCTGTGGAACGAACGCTGCGTCGAGAATCGACACTATGGGGAATGCCTTCGGCATGAAGCGTCTGAAGTCAATAATTCAATCTTGATTGGCGTAGCGCAATCGCGTCACTCATGACGTCGCATGTGACAGTGATCCGGAAGCTATAAAAGGTCACAGGAAACAGTGAATGTCAGCTTCTAATAGGTCAAAGCAAGTCGTTCTCAGGGGTGCGAAAAGTGTGGCTGAGGGACGCAGCGTCCGTTCCCTTCTCAGGGAACGAGGGTTACAGACGTAACCCGAGACGTTCCCTTCCGATGGAACTCCGCTGAGAATCGACACTATGGGGAACGAAATGCCCATTGCGCCACACTGAGAGAATAAGCCCTGGTGTGAAGCATCTGGCACCCTCACGGACGATAGAAATGAGAAGGCAGATCCAACCTAGATTGTCATAAGGTTTGATGTAAGAAGGGTAGGTCTGGAGCTGGTGGCTCAACGGACCCCATGGATGGGAACCCCAGACAGTAAAGGAATATTAGATGAGAGGAGTGAACGTGAACGGGCGATCCCGTTAGAGAATAGAATGGAACACCAGTACTGAAGCCAGCGGGCAGTAATTAACTGGGTTCAATGCTGTCACTAACCAATATTTAGTTCCTAGTAGAGTGGGGTTCTAGAATGGATGACCTAACCACCTCTCGTTCACATGACGAGAGAACGAAGGTATCTGCGCATAACTCTGATCATGCGAAAGGGGTTCCCCAGCGGAGAAACCCCTTGGTCCTGAGCCACCACTGCAAGGTCCTCACATGGAGCAGACCAAAAGGAATTACGATGGAAGCTGCCGCCATGAGGCCCAAAAACCCTTGGATGTGTTTGACAGTGATGGCCTGGCCTAACCTAATACTCTCCATTGTGGTTAAGATAGTATTTGTACGAGCAGGAGACAATTGTGCCCGCATCGTGACTAAGTCCCACTCTACTCCCAGGAACGTAGTTCTCTGAAGAGGAGTTGAGGAACTTTTCTTTACATTTAGTCTCAACACCAAGCACCTCAAGATGACGCAAAACAACATCTCGATGTTGAATCGTCAGTTCTTCTGACAGTCAGTTTAATGAGCTAGTCATCTATATAATTTAGGATACGGATCCCCTGAAGTCCCAAATGGAGCAAGGGAAGCACCCATACATTTAGTAAAGGTGCGAGGAGATAAGGCTAGGCCGAAAGGAAGTACCCTCTAATGATAAGCTTTACCCCCAAAAGCGAATCTAAGGAACCTCCTATGATGTGGGATGATGGAATATTAAAATAAGCATCCTAAGATCTATCGTCACAAACCAGTCCTCGGATCTGATTTGTTGAACGATCAAGGTATAGTTAGCATTTTGAATTCAAATCTCCTCAAAGATTGCTCACTATCCTAAGATCTATAATGAGACGCAGCCCACCATCCTTTTTAGGAGAGGGAGGGGGAGGGATAGGGGTGGGGCACATATTTTATGACCTCCTTGGCCTCCAGTGTATGAATAACACCACTGAATCTAGGTGGTCTATACTGGAACTGGATTCTATATCCTTTCTCAACTGTATTCAGGACCCACTGAGATATATTTTGAAGGCCCTTTCAGGCGTCTAAATAATCTACTAGGGGGATCAGTCTCTCAGGACTGACCTCAGGTGTCGTAATATTTTCGGTGACCTGAAGCACTTTTCTGGCAGGAACTAACTGAATAATTTTCTCTACAGGCCTCATGAGAGGTAGCGAATGAGTTAGGGCCATAGATGTTAGAGGAACACTGTGTATAATACATTCGCTGGAAATCGATGCGTCCCGATGCGCACTTGGCGGCGGGAAGCAGCATCGATTCCCTGAAGGCTCCGCGGGGTGTCCTTTTCCCCGATCCCCAAGCGATTTAGCCATAAATGTCTCTCTGAGACGACTAGTGCTGCATAGGGCTTCTAGATGAAAGGCTCTTTCTGAATAGTTTCTCCTTATTGTTCGCTATAATATATATACAGTATCAGAGTGACAGACAACACCACATAAGACAAACAGGTTGACACAGAAAGCTTGCTGAAGACCAGAAGCTCACTGTTTTACATTCACTGTTTCCTGTGACCTTTTATAGCTTCCGGATCACCGTCACATGCAACGTCACGAGTGACGTGATTGCGCTACGCCAATCAAGATTGAATTATTGACTTCAGACGCTTCATGCCGAAGGCATTCCCCATGGTGTCGATTCTCGACGCAGCGGAGTTCCCTCGGAGGGGAACTTTTATATGCGTTTTGGCCATTTATTTACATGACAAAGGCATTGTGGGGTCTGAAAAAGAAAACTTTTGAAAACGGGCTTCAAAGTGCAAGGTTTTGAAAATGATACCTTTGCCGTCTCTGTGTAAATAACAAAAACATTTTTTACAAAAATAATTAGTGAAAACCATGCCATCATGTGCATGTCACCTTTAATCACAGGAGAGTCGCAAATGCGATATTGTTGTGTTTAATGTAGTATTAAACTATATAACTATATACATATCATATATTGGATATTAACATCCAATAGTGTAAATCGTGGCAGCAGCTTCAGGTTGGTAGTCCAAGGCATTGTTGTTTATCTTTACTTCCGGGGTTCTCCCCATAGATATCTATATAAAGGCTAGATGTCTCGTCCGCGCTGCTGGCCAATGGTAGTCGACGTCAGCACCCTAGCGGCCATCTTGTCACAGGCTGCTCGCCCACTCGTAACATTGTGTTTATGGTGCATGTAATTTTTAAATAACCATAACTTGCTCAATTTTCTACCGATTTTCAAACGGGTTGGTTCGTTATAAACGTCAGAGATGTAGTTATGACACTGCACACTTATGGATAATTATGTATTAATTATGTAAACATCCATTATATGCTAGTATTATAGCCACGTTAATAACGTTAGTAAGAAACCAAACCGTTTGTAAATCCGTCCAGATTTCAGCGAGATAAGAGTATTTGTGTTTGTGCAGATAACTCACCTTACATTAAACCCTGCCTGTGACAAGATGGCCGCCGGTGATGACGATAGAGACTCCGCCGTAAGACATCTAGCCTTTATATAGATATCTATGGTTCTCCCCATCAGAGCCTCACTTTCGATTTCAAAATGGCGGCTGCGTGAAATCAGCGTTTGGAGGGCGGTGTTTAGTGTTAGTGCACTCGACTCGCATGCTGAGGGATCGGGGGTTCGAGGCTGACTCGGAGCAGGGTGGTTGGAGAGTGATTTTTGGAGGCGGAGCAATGAAGAGAGTGAAGAGTGTTTGTCTGGGTTGATTTCAAATATCAACAATGTCCAACAGTGTTTTTGAAATAGAGCTCACCCCCCTTTTGAGCATAGATCTAAACTTGTAACTCATGAATTCTTTGAAATACAGAACTGCAATAACAGCAGATTATTGCAGAAGTGAAAGCGTAAAATGTTATAGAAGTTTAAGTTTACTGTAAAGCAGATGTACTGAATAAAAAAATAAAAATAAAAAATATATATTTTACAAAATAATTTGGACTCTAAAATTGCAATAAATAGGATTATACCTAATATATGATAATTACTAAAATATGTGATACAGAATATGAAGAGCTAGTGATCTCTATAAACCTAGTGATCTAGGTCAGTCACAAAAATAAAATAAATGTAATATCTTTATTCTTTTTTTTTTTACTATCTGTGCACTGTTGTCTCTATGCGCTGGAAAGCTTTTTCTGTCATCAAAACAAATTTCTTGGGTGTGCAGACATACTTGGCAATAAATCTCCTTCTAATTTTGACTCTGAAATACGGATAATCTCTTCATTTTCTGCAGAGAAATGAATCATGTTTCACATGATTGGCTGCTCACACATTCATATCTACAAGCACTGCAGTGTTAATCATAAACCCAGAGTTGAAAGAGACAGTTACAGTAATATATTATATAAAGTAGCAACCACTGTGAAACCACTAAATCCAATCTAATTTAAGTTAGATTTGTTTAATTTAGTCAACTTGAAACCCTGAGTTTGGAGTCATGAATTTGTTGTACAACACATTTACCATTTCTCTAAATATGGAGTCTCTCACTTCTCTTTCTCCGTGTTTCTTTCTCCACTGAGGTTCCTTTAGGTGAGACCATGATCTAACTTTGACAACAAAAATGAAACATCAAATAATGAGAATGATATTAATAGTTGCATCATTTGTGAGTGTTGAGCTATCATTGCTTTACCGCTTCAGTTGCCGATAATATCTCACTCGTATGTGTATCTGAAAGACAGCTTCTATGTGAGTGATGTTATTTCCTCCTCTAATGAGTTCTGTGTGTCTGATAAAACATTTTTATTGTACAGAGTCATGAGAGAGAGAAAATGAAATAAAGACAGACAGATAATATTGTATTTATATTTGAAGGTACTCTCTCTCTCTCTCTCTCTCTCTCTCTCTCTCTCTCTCTCTCTCTCTCAAAATGCAGTCAGACTTCATTCTGTTAGGTTAGATACATCTTTCAACCCCTGCGCCGTCAGGACACACACTCTGCAGGAGGGACTGAAATATTCAAAACACCTCTGTCATAGAACATCGGACAAACACACACACACACACACACTCACTCATAACCATCGATTAAATCCCTGTGAGGATCAATAGTTCTGGGGTTCTGTCACCAAGCAACAGAAGCTTCAGAAAACAGCTGCACATACACACACACACACACACACACACACACACGCGCATGCACGCACGCACGCGCACACACACACACACACACACATGCATGCACGCACACACACACACACACACACACATCCACATGCATGATTGTTTAAATCCCCATGAGCATCAAGAACAGATGACAAACAAAAAAACAGTTTGATTCAGAAATGCATCATGTGTTACATTTCTATAGCCTGCTAACTGTCAAAATCCTGGTAGCGGGACATTTGATGCGTTTTTCTTTTTGGTTGTTGTTAAATGCACTGAACTAAAATGTTTTATACAAAATACATATTTTACAAAATAATTTGCGATCTATTGACCTTTGACATTGACCTCTATAATGCAAAAAAAGTGTATTGTTAATTCAATCAAAAAATAAACTTACATAGCTATATATGAAACTGACATAAAATCCATTATGTTTTTAATTGTATGTATCCATTACGAGCTTGATGCCAATACATGTTCTCAGTAAACTATACTATAGTTGACATTTTCAGATGAAGGGGGAGTTTGACATTTTTACATATTATGGCATGTTAACATGTTGCTTGTTTGTCCTTAAAAAAAACAAAACACTGTCTTGTCTTTTAGGTCATGTGTTTGATTTAAGGCCCATCCACCTTTTAACGTTCACCCTATGATGCTTTGCCCGAATAATGGGAGTAACTTCCGTTAAACTGTAAACAATCAACAAAAGGTTTGCTCTATGAACGCAATAAGCATTTTTAAAAACTGGGTATGAGATGACATTATTCTAATCACCCCTTTTCAGCCATCGAACATTAACAAATTACTACAACAAAGCACAAACAACCTCGAAAGCTTGATTATTTTCACAACCTTAGTACGGATGCAATGTATAAATATCACTGTAATGTATGTCTCTATGTAATATGTTTCCTTATTACACGGCTCTGTGGAATACTTGATTCTGATTGGTCAATCGCGCCATCCATTGGCATGTTATTCCCAGATAACAACCGCTGAAAACAGATAACGCTCATCCGGGTCACTGTAGTCAGCAGCGCTAGGAACGTTTTTTCTTCGTGGAAGTTTTGCATTTGGTGAGCTAATAAAATATTAAAATTCAGTCAAATCAATATTTTGTGTACAGTTATTTAATTATTCCATCCAGTATTGTGGACTGGCTCTCTCTTGTTTCATCTGCCATTTAGAGACTATTGTTGTGTTGGATTATAAAATACAAACAGGTATGATTTTAAAACAATCTGAAATCAATATCTCTTATCTCCATAATTATTTATGTGGCGAAATGGTGTGTAATAAGTGGTATGACTGTAAACCATCTTTTAAATGTCCTAGTTTGAACTTCTCTCTCCGCGGAGGCTTTGCGCTTAAGACCTAAATAAATATTTCAACTCAGATCAATATTTCATGTCTAATTATTTACTTCTGTGGCAAGTATCCGTGTAATAAGGTGATGAGGACCCCGACGTGAAGCGGAAGGGTTTGCATCAGCCTGAAGGGGTTTACTTACTTAATAAAAAATGTTCATTAACTGGAACAGTGAGTGATAATATTTCAAAGTTATTCTGTCATTTTAATCTACAATAAATATGGTTTACCTGCATTTAGAAACATTCCAGTAACACTACTAATTGGGATTAGATGTGAAAAGGACAGGCAATCACATTTTAAAGCATCCGTGTGAAAACAAACCTGGAAAGAGACGTGAGCATTTGGGGAGAAAAACAAGAGATTCTTAGTGCATTTCAGTGAATTATTCATGGGATATAGCCTATCATAGATTTAATTGGGAGAGCAGACCACAAATGCCCAGCATGTTTTTTCATACTGTTACAGCGGAATAGCCTACAAAGGAAATAAAGAAAAGAATCAGAAAGAAAAGAATGCAGCAAATGAAAATAGATCTTGCCAGATATATTCTTGTTACACTAAAATACCAAGCATTACGTTATTCTCCTGACGTCTGAACATAAAACATGAATTAAATTTTACAGCTCATTCAATCAAACTGACGTTTTATTAGTAGCACAACCGAATGATTTGAAATTATTTGTTTCAGTCTTTTTGAGTGGTCCCATGATCAAAAACACTCGTTAGGAAAACGGTTAGTCAGTTCATAGCGGTCTGTGAACGGTTATATAGGAGGAGTATACGGTATAACGGTATATAGAAATTTACAACACAGAACAGAAGTCAAATGGACTTTTTTTTGTGGGGTTTCAGTAGGCAGACTTTTGCAGTTCATTAAGAGGCGATCCAACTCACACACGTCCTAAACACACGTCTGCTGACTGTTCTAACAGTCTCTTTTGTATGGAGAGTATTTCTCGTTCTTCTGTTTGCACATCCTTCTTTCCCTCACCTTGTCACTCCATCTGTTCCCTGCACTGGTTTTCTCAGCACTGCGGCTCTTCTGCCTAAACTATTATTCTCTTCTCTCTCTCTATGAGGGCTGTAATTGTAAGTGTCCACCCACATTTCTGCAGTCTACACACGCACATATTCACCATACAATGAGCTCCTATATAAAACATGCTTCATGTAGCTTAATGGAGGCTTGTGTGTGTGTCTGTGTGTGTGGCCGTGTGTGGCCGGGTGTCATTACCCAAGATTGGTTGCACTACTCTCTACAAGACAGCAGATTTTCCATGCATTTTCTGGGGTTTCTGTCAAACAGAGTACTGATGCTAAATTAGCCAGTCAGAGCTTAAATACATTTGGTTTGCTTGGAAAGTGAAATGGCTTGTTTGAAATATTTTAAATATTCCTCTTATTAAACTGCATTGAAAAAAGGGTTAATAAAACGATAACGTCTAAATTAGCTGGTTTTATTCAAATCAATAAATATGATTTAATATTGTGTACATTTATTATTTAATATTATCCTAAATATTTAAGCAACCTGAATACGTTTATTTATTCATCAAAATATATTTTTATGGGTTTTATCAAGTAAGAAATAGCTCTTTATGGTAACAATCGCAGGTTACATCTTTTTACAGTGTATATTGTTTTTTTAATTGTTTTATGTGTTAATTTGTGCATTTTGTTTATGTGGAATTCTCTGTACACTATAAAACATCATTATTTTTACAGAACAAAAAAACTGGCAGCTGTGGTTGCCAGAATATTTTGTAAAAAAAAAAAAAATTTTACAACTTAAAATGTAATTTACAAAAAAAGAAAGAAAAAAAAAGTACATTTTAAACCAATACATCGAACAACGCTTTTATGACCACACTGCTAATAAAATCTGTTTTGTACTTTTTACATCCACCATTATAAAGAATAAATAGAAAGACACATGATGAAGATCTTCACAAGTACACTGTAAAAAATTATGGTGATTTTAATGGTAAAAAAAAAAAAAGTTAATTGGTTACCAACAGAAAGCTTCCATACCGTGACTACCTGTAATAGAACTAACCGTACATTTAATGTAATTTTCAAGTTTAATTTTTGGAAGTGAAAAATAACAAGTCATTGTATATTGTAAGTCAAAAACTGTACATTGACATTCCCAGAATTCCCTGCATGACACTTCACATTTGATGTATTTTCATTGAAATAACTGTTTCTTAGTTTTTCTAATTAGTTATGTTTATAAGGGTTTTATGTTACATCGAATGTTGTTAAATCAATGTTTTGTAACAAATAGAATGTGTGCATAGTGTTGTAAACACAAATACAAAAAACTTTCATGTTAACACACATGACATTTGAAATGATACAAAAAGCACTAATTTAACAACAAAATATGTAACATAAAACCCTAATGGACATAACTGATAAAAAAATAAAAAAATAAAAAAATAAAAAAAATTACAGTTTTTTCCAATTGCTAACACACAATTTTGCAAACTAGTCTGGTTTTATCAAAATACTTAACACAATTCACAAAACCACACACCCAAACTGCAAAATACCTCATATATCCTGCAAAATGAAGCAGTGCAACCGAAACTAGCATTATCAAAATCAAACTTTTGCAAATAAAAAAAACAGTAAACTGAAAAGGAAATTGCAGAAAAATGATATATAAAAAAGAGGAAAAAACACTTTGTTGGAAATGGAAAAAACTGTATTAAAATTAAAAACCACCAAGTGTGAAGTGTCACACTGAAACTGTTAGTTTATGGCTTTTCACTGCCAATTTTTAGATGATTTGTTCTTTTTTACACCCAAAAATTTTATATTTAACAGCATTTTACTGTAATTACATGAAATGGTTAGATATTACAGTCAGTAAGGGAACTTAATGTTAACCAATTAACCATATCTTACTGTAGCATTTTTTACAGTCTTGTACAGTTAAAATTACAACATTTTTTTTTTTTACAGTGTAATGGAATATAATTTGTGTTTCAACGTGGACAGGTTGACCACAATAGAGTTAGAATGTGTTGCCATGGTTTCCAGTTGGCAACCTTGCTAAGTCTGCATGAGCAGAAATGTGTGTGTGTGTGTGTGTGTGTGTGTTCTGTCAATACAGGAAAGGACAATGAGTGATAAAAGTGTGTGTTGTATAATGGATAGACTGTGGTTTGGAGCTTGTGTAACTGTTTCTTTTTTAGGATGTGATAACTTGAGGTTTTCTGTTTTGGAAGAGGTCGATTGCTTGACAGTCTGAAGCTTATTGTAATGTTTTTTTGTTTTTTGTTTTTTATCTGCTGGAACATTTGGTATGTCTGTCATTCTGTCACTAATATGCCAGAATGTATTGTCATGATGTCATCTTCAGTGTTTGTTTGGTCAAAGTTCTTCACGTACAGCAGAGCGTTTTAAGCGCACACACACACACACAGGCAAACAAACAACACATTGTTCTGGTGCATCGGCAGCTCTTTTTTATTAATATGGATGGAAATATATTTTTTTTACTAGTTAACTTGTACCAGATATTCTATGCAAGCTGCTGTTAGACGTGTAAGACCAGAAATAGCTTTGTACTGTCAAGCGTGAAGCAGAAGACATTACAATGTGAAACATGCTCTTGTGATTTAGGACTCGTGATTAGGAAAACAGGGCCCGGGTTGTCAAAAAACTACACACAATTAACACAACCCTACACCAAAGTAGCACAACACTTCAGATAATTTGCAAAATGGAACACTTTTGTCAAAACTATACACAACGTCATAAAAACTATATTTTATAAGAAACACACATTTCATATGACTTCAATCTTTTTGAACCAGTTACACACTGCTGTTGCTAACCTAAAACACTTTTAGCAAGTCTAATTCTCAGTGATTACAGTACTGTAAATGAAGTAAACAGGGAATGTGCAACTATACAATAGTTCACCAAACACTACACAAGACCAATGCTGCAGACAGAGGAAAATATCATTGATTTCTCTCCACATACCTAAATCAGTCAACATGGAGAATCACAACAAAACATGTCCCAGTTGTCATAATACTACAGTAGTGTGCATAACAGCAAACAACAGACAAACGTAAAATACAGTAACCAGTACAGGTTACAATTACAGTAAACAACAACAACAACAACAACAAACATAAAAAATAATCAGGAAAAAAAGATAATATTGTACAGAAAATACTACAGTAAACATACTATACATCATCTCTTCGCCTAGCTGGACCTGACCAGAGAATTTCATCAACATCAATTCACAAGCAATATCCTCATTAGCAAGACAATGCGGGAAGAACCGTCTTGAATGTCGTATCCATCCTTGCACAGCTGCGGCATCGACTTGGTCACAGGCGTCCTCCATGGCCTGAATGAGGGGCAGCTGAGCCTGGGGCTGGATATCATAAACCTTCCACCATCATGCAGAGAAAAACTATTCGATGGGGTTTAGAAACGGAGAGTATATGGTGGACGGTATAGTACTGTCAACTGTGGATGGTGTTGAAACCAGTTCTGGACCAAAGCAGAGTGGTGGAATGACACATTGTCCTAGATGATAGTATTGTATCTTGTGCATTTCATTACCTGCTGTGACGATGTGGTGCAATCGGTCCAAAAATGAGAGAATGTGTGGTGTGTTGTAAGGGCCCATAATGGCATGACGGAGGAGAACCCCATGCTGTGAAATGGCAGCGCAAAGGGTGATGTAACCCCCACGTTGCCCAGGGACATTGATTATAGCCCTGTGGTGGCCAATGATATTTCTGCCTCTCCTTCTTGCTTTTGTGAGGTTGAACCCTGCCTCATCAATATGAATTGATGCAAGATTTCCTCAGCATCCATGTGCAAAACTCTCTGATATACAGTGAAAGACAAGATTGTGTAGTTCAGGATAGGTCTAGTATACAGTCAATGTAAAAAAAAAGTCATGTGTGCAGTACATCACAGTGCTATATGAACAATACAAACCTCCACATACTCATGCCGCAGTCGTTTGACCCTCTCTGTATTCCGCTCAAAAGGCACTCGATAAAGTGGTTTCATTTGAACCTGATGTCTTTTCAGGATGAGTGCCAGTGTTGACTGAGAGACCTGATGGACATTATTGAAAATGGCATAGTCACCGATAATGTTTGCTTTGAGTTCTCTGAGCCTGATATCAACTCTCAGTCCAGCCTCTCTCAGAAATAATCTGTGATTCACAACATGGTCCACTAGTGTTGCACCAATGTCATTTGATATATTTGGTCCTCTTGGGCACGTTCTCCTCCTGTTTTAGGTCTTCCTCGACCTCTGGCTCGGCCTCTGCCTCTTCCTCTTCCTCCTTCTCCATCTCTTCCTCCTTCTCCTCCTCTGTGTTCTCTTCCTCTCACCCTCACACTTCTTCTGACTCCTTCCATTTTGGTTGAAGGCAGGTGAACCTACCTGCTGCATTTTTATAGTGCTTAAATTGTGTTTGTGCACCTGATGGCTGTGTTCAACAGATTGGCTCATAGGTGTGGTAGTTTGACAGTCAGTGCTTTGGAATTGCAACGATATACTTCTGTGCCTGATGTATATGATGTCTGAGTGTGTTTAGTGTTTTGCAAATCACTGTGTGTAATGTTTTGCAAATAGTGTGAAGCTTACAATGTGCTTACAGCAAATCTAGCCTTTTGTTTTGCTCCTTGAGTGTAAGGTTTTGCTAATTGTGGGAAAAGTTTAATTTTAGTGTGTAAGCAATCGTAAAAAAAACGGTAGTAGACTTTTAAAATATATATAGTTTTAAAATAAAGTGCAAACTGAATTAGTGTGTCCAGACACTTAATTACATGCTAACTGCAATTAAATGAATGAAAATAACTGCGTTTTTGCCCCTTACTTAAGTAGGACTTAAGAACAAAATTAAATGTAATTTTGTCTTTGAAATATAAAGTGTACTTCCTAATGTGCGGACAAGCATTTATGGTAAACTAAAATATAATTTAATGTCATTTCTATTGAAAATTGTATGTCATGTATTTAAATATATTTTTCATTGCACATTTGTTATGATGAATATAGTACATTTAAAATAGATTAATTGAATAACACACTAGTTAAAATTATAATCAAGTACTTTCCAACACATATTATAAAAACTTAATGACTTCAAAAGCAAAACTTTAAATTTGTAAAGTGCAGTTTTTAAAAGTGTACTTAAGTGTATTAAGACAAATAGGGTCCTATCTTGCACCCGGCACAAATTACTTTGTACACTGACGTATATCATTCCTATTTTGCACCCGCGCAAAGTGGGCTTTTCCCTCCACAGACGCACGTCGGTAAACTAGGAGATGAACTTGCGCTCCCTGGACGGGTCGGCGCAAAAAGGAGGCGTGTTTCTGCGCAAACATTCCCTAGTGCTATTTTGCAGTTCCAGAAAACAATTCCTCCACTGACCAGAAAAAACCTAGTCTAAAATCAGTGGCGCGTTGCTCATAATGCTATTTTAAGCGCGCATGCTTGGCCATAATGTAGCGGGTGCACAACACGCACACAATTTGATTCTCTCATCAACACAGATGCAGCAGTTTTTATTTTTGAAAATCATACATTATAACAAGGAAAAATATTAACACATGAGGGAAATCATTGTGGTGTCCATGAAGATGTAAAAAAATGTAGGCCTAAATCTAGCTTACACATTTACCCAAATTTTTCAGGCTAATTGTAGTAATGACGGATCAGAGCTGTTTGCCCAATAGTGGCAAGACACATATGTATATAAGGACATCTGACAAATTAGTTTGTCCGTCAAGAACCAGGAAAAAAAAAATTTCTGAAGTCTGGGCCTGGTAAATCCGCCATAATAATTACAATCCGCCATGCAACATGCACACCTGCTCTTAAAGGGTATGTTGGATGACGCTCTGATTGGTTTATTTCACGTTACGCACAAACCACACCTATGAATAATGAAGCTACTTCAGACCAACCCCTTTTAAACTTGCGTCGGGCGCTAGAGTCATTTATCCCGCCGGTAAAATAGCAACAGCGCCCAAGACCCGCCCACAAAGTTATTTGCGCTTTGCGCTTGATACTTGCGTTTCAGATCGTTAAAATAGGGCCCTTAGTCATGATTCATGAAAGTGTAATCCCATACACTTAAGTGGCCTTTTATTTTATTAATATATTATCTGCAAATACAGTTTTAAAAAAATATATTTACTTTTAACGTTTGAAATACACAAAAATTGCTCATTCAATGCATTACATTCAATTCTTTTCTACAAGGGTGTTTAATGTGTTCCTCTCCATATAACAATCTCTATTGCCAGACAAAAGAGAAGAGGAAGACCACTGGAGGAGAAGAGAAAGACAGAAGGGCATTCGAAAGTGAAGGTAGAGGAAGAAAGAGAGAGAAATGATGGATCCGTTACCTGTGGATACAGGAACAGTGGATGAGTTGGTGGACATCTGCATACATTCCTTTGGTGAGTCTATAAAGAAAGTTTTATACATAAATAAGTTTCAAACAAATGTTTGGGTGGAACATTTAGTCTGTGAATCTAGAAGATGAAACAGCAAACAACAATAATTCTGTTCATTAGCAAAGCTTAGCTGGTAAAGCTGGTCAACAGCGACCAAGGAAGTCACCATAACAAATGTGTATGGTTTATTTTGTTGTTAATGTTATGTGATGTTTGTGCTTTCAGACAATGCAGGCAAAATAAAAAATCCCTCCTTTTTGAAAATGTTTTTGATGATGCATCCTTGGTACATTTCTTCTACCGATCTGTCTAAGAAACTGCTGCTAAAGTATCCTTTATCTACTAAAACCCTTGTGTTGTATGTTATATTGCATTGTACTGCTGCAACTAACAATTATTATCTTTGATTAAATCAATGAATATCGATTTAAAATAAAATATAAAAAAATTATTCATTTCAATCCATTATTTTTTATGTTATATATATAAATGATAATGAACAAAAACAAAAGCAAAAAATGTCAACAAGGTATGGGAACACACATTCTCTCATCTGAACATATTCATTAGCCTATATTACATTAATAGGCTATTCCAACAACAGTCCCTTCACCTGGATGCTCTCATAAAAATATGATTAATGGTTTAAAGGTAGAATTTTGAACCTACATTCATTTCTAACAAGAAATATTTTAGCAAAATGTATATTTTTTGTCTTGACGTAACGTCAAACGTGACCGACTGAAAGGGAACTCTTAAATCCTGCCATAAGGTTCTGTAAAACCTGATATCACTAAAAGTACCTAAGTTTTAATTCCTGTTCTAAAGTTAATTATTTAGAGCTAAATTAAAGAATATTTGATGCAAATCTATAAAATCAGAACAATGATGTTAATAACTTTCCATAATATTCCAATATTGTATTTACATATGTTCTCTTGTAAGAAACTAAATTGTCATGGTGTTGAGTTCGATAGAAAACCCTTTAGACCCTTAACAAATGTGCAGGTCACAGGAGGGCAGCACCGATGAGATCAGAGCCCAAATATGCCACCTCGTAAAGTAAGACTAATCCTGTGTCTTATTCATATTCTCCATTGTATGTCTTATCGTCTATTTTCATTGCATTTGCTCTTTGGTCTTTTTCTATGTAGGTACTGGATTTCCGAATTTCCAGTAGAGTTTGATCTGAATCCTGCTTTGGCTGACCAGATTAAAGACCTGAGAGAGAACCTGAACACTGGCGGCAATGAAACACAGAGTCAACTTATTGATGTAGAGAGTGTGTAAGTATACAGACTCACAGCCAGACTTCATTTTATGTTCTCACTCTGAAAAGGTTGAAAAAAAGTGCATGAAACAGAAGTTGTGATAGTCTTTTTTCTCTCTATTGTGATGTACTGTATATCTGAGTGAAACGGCTTCTGGAACTAAAATTGTAAAAAAAAAACTAGGGTGTAGTAAACACGTCATCGGAGAAGAGAATGTCGCTGCAAAAGGGAGGGGAGGTTCATTTGATTAAATATTACAAGGGCATATGACTAACAAAAATAATATTGTGCATGGATATAAGTTCAGCAAAAAATGACACTACTCACACTCATGTTCAAAACTACATGTTTTTAACAGTATGTTTAGAATGAAATGAGGGTGAGTAGTTGATGATTTGTTTTATTTTTATCTTACACAGCACAGTCATATTTCAGCATGTTGGTCAACTGCCATGAATAACAACCTCCTGTCTGAAATAAAAATATTTCCCTGCTGCAGGCCCTCGTATCAATGGAAACGACAAGTTACCCAAAGAGTTCCCTCTATGTCAAAAAAGAGAAAAATGTCTCTTTTGTTTGATCACCTGGACCCTTGTGAGCTTGCTGAACATCTGACCTATCTGGAGTACAAATCCTTCTGCAAGATAATGGTATGTTTGTGAGTAAAGGTTTTGATATGCTTGTTGGTGTGAAAGTGCTCTAATTGTCCTCAGAATATCACACAAGTTACGCCAAAATATATCAAATAATTAAAGACTAAACATACTGATAGGTGTCTTTCAGGGCTTGTTGGAGTGATAAGCTGATGGATTTATTTTTTTATCTTATATTAAAAACTATATAAACGATGAAAAATATATGCTTTTTACACAGACTTTTTGACATTCATAAACAGCTATTACACACTACATGGAACGTAATATCCGCAAAAGCATAATAAGGGCACTTTAAACTCTTTCACATAACAGATGTTTGCATATATTCCACACGACATTAATAATTGAAATTAGCCTGTTAAAAACAGTGCATTATGTTCTTATTATGGAATTACACTGTGTAAAACACCACCGAAGGTTATGATTAAATCATTATGAAGTTTGTTGTAAAGTCCTCACATGGGGTCTGACTGTGACAATTTGTTGTTTCAGTTTCAGGATTATCACAGCTTTGTGATGCACGGCTGTACAGTAGATAACCCAATTCTGGAGAGGTTTATTACACTCTTTAACAGCGTCTCACAGTGGATTCAGCTGATGGTTCTCAGCAAGCCCACTGCACCGCAGAGAGCTGCCGTGATTGCACACTTCATACAGGTTGCGCAGGTCAGGAGAACTAACTACTGTTGGTCCCACTTTATATAAGGTGTCATTAACTACTGTGTATTGATTTTTCCAAGTTGTAAATAAAACAAAGATTATTGGATTATTATTTTGTTTTACAAAAAAAAAAAAAAAAGAAGCTATTTCAGTGTTTCTACTTCAACATTTCATGTTTAATTCAATGTGTTACATGCTGATTATTTGTGAAATTTATTTCAAAGTAAAAATGTATTTTGTTTTTTCAGAGTACATCAGTAATTGATATTGTATTGTAAAGACTGTGATTTTTGGAGCTGATTTCCAGAAAACAGTTGCTCATTTGGTTTTGTTAGTGCTTGGCACTATAAATGATTTGCTTGGTTGAAATTATAATCTACAGGGCTGGAAACTAACACCTCTAGTACAGAACAACAACAGTTATTGTAGTTATAAGAACAACAGCTGCAGTGTGGAAAAATCAGCGAAAATTAGAACATAATGAATAAAACCCCAAGACTTAAAAAAACGAGTTCTGGTGTAGACCTTTAGTATGATGACAGCCAGTCCCATGTGACTTTTCTTCTCTTTGAATTTTTCAGAAGCGCAGAGGGGCTCCATCACCCCCTGCTCTTGTTCTTCCTGATGATCCCTTGTTCTCTTCCTTCTTATGGGCCCTGAGCTCTTCCTCTTCCAAAATATCACTTCAACTACCGCTTTTTATCTTTCTGATATTTCCTTTCTCTTCCACAAGGTTTTCTGCCCAGTATCTTTTCATATCTAGTAGTTGTTCTCTTTGAAAATCCTTTCTTGTCTCAATCTATCTCTTAAAAGCAGGCTAGTAGGAACATATTTAGGGGACAAGCAAGCACAAACAGTTTGAATGCACCTATTGTATCTGTTGTGTTGTTAGTAAGTGGAAAGATTTTGAAAAAATTAAAAAAAAATTGTGTGAAATATTTCTTCTAATTTTTTTTTAAAGATTATACACTATTTCTATGTTACTAATTTATAAATGTGCCTATATAGTGAATGATGTGGAGTTCACTTTATAGGGAGAAAATAGAAAATTTGATTCACTACCTTACAGTGGAAAGCAATGAGAGTTGCATTAATAATTCTACTAAAATTAACTTAACATACATAATTAATCAGCTTTGTGATTTATTTTATGGATGGTGTTACAATAAATCTTTGTTTACTGTTTGCAAACGCTTTATGGTTTATTTGTTCATAATGTTGAAAAAAAGATAAAAATCAAATGGATCAATACAAATATTTTAGTAATCTTCCGTAAGTTTGCTATTATACGCAGACCTGGAAGCTTTCAGAGCCTCAAAACAGCATAGTTGTCTTTTTTATTATTATTAATACAACAAAATATTTTGTTAACTTCATCCTCTCTTTCTTTTTCACTAATTCACACCCTGTAGAAACTACTACAGTTGCAGAATTTCAACACGTTGATGGCGGTGGTCGGGGGTCTCAATAATAGCTCCATCTCTAGGCTGAAGGAGACACAGGCACACATCAACAATGAAACCAATAAGGTACATAGAACACCTGTGCACCAGACACAAAACCTTACCATCAGACCCAACACTTGTGTTTCAGACCGTATCAATTTCAGAATGTCTCTCTCAGATCCTTAACAGTTTGTTGGACCTGGTCACATCCTGTGGCAACTACAGTCAATACCGGCGCCGATTCGCTGAATGCACTGGGTTTCGTTTCCCAATACTGGCCGTTAACCTCAAGGACTTGATAGCCGTTCATGTTGCTCTGTCTGACTGGACAGACCCACAGAAGACTCATGTCAACTTGGCCAAATTTCAGCAACTCTATACGATCCTGCAGGAATTAGCCCTTGTGCAGAACACTCCTCCGAACATTGAGGCCAACACAGACTTGCTCAATCTACTTACAGTGAGTGTGTGTTTTGTGATGTGTATATGATTTCAAGAGGAATAGAGTGATTAGGATAAAACAAAACGATTGACTGTTTATTTGTAAAAACTCATATTATTGCCAAGTTTGAGAAAATAGGATTTCCAATATAGAGTGCTGAAGTGGTGACGTATTTTGGCCAACCCTTGACAAAAACCCAATCGATTTTTCTTATTACAGAAAAGAAGCTGTGACCAACAAAAGTTTATTATACTTACACATCTTCATCATGACAATCTTCACGAATGATCACAGCCTAAATTTAGCAATGGCCTGCTAAAGTAAAATGCTAAACGTAGGCTATACATAACCACCATTAAGCTTCCGACAACTCTTTTAAAAAATATAATATCTAATATAAAAATATCTTTTGTCTTCATTTAAAAAATATTTTCCCTGAAATTTCGAGTTATAATAGTTTGCAAGAGCGTGACTATAAACACAACGTAACAGTGGACTAGAGAATAGATTTACCTGTTCGGTGTGATGGTGTTTAATGTCTGCGACAACCTCTGTTGTCCCATTAGACACTTGTTAGCAACCGCCTTTTTAAAGACAAGTAAAAGTTTGTAAAAATCACAAGCAGCTATTACTGGTGTATGTTATTATGTCATAGAATAAAACATGAAAATATCTTATGATTGTGTTAAGCACAGACCTTATTTCAGGTATTTAACCAAAAATCCATGCAAAAAACCCCCTTGACTTCAGGACAATGGAACCGGAAGTTTTAAACCTGCAAAAGCTGGAAACGAGTTAACCAATGAAAATATGTCATCGCTGCAGCACAGACGCGTGAAAGAATGGACTTGAACTTTTATCAGCTGCATGAGCAACATAGCGCAATGTGTCGAGCATGTAGATTGACTGATTTACAACTCTTGACACAGTTTCATCGTTTTTTTTTGTAAAAATGTATGGTCATCTTTGGCTCTGATCGTTTACAGCTCACATTCAGTACACTTTCAGCACAGAAATAGAACAGAAAAACATATTCTACAGGATTATTTGTATACAACATTCCCAAATTCTTGTTAAATTCCTGTGCAATTTGTTAAAAAACAACTGATGCCAAGCATGGACAAATTGCATATTCCAAAATACCCGTCCATCCATACGCAACACGGAAAACATTTTCAAAAACACTTTTATGCAGTTTGCCAGAATTTTTGGAGTGTTGCCTTAGAAACCTTTTTTTTGAGTCCCCAGAATGTGAACAGCTCTAAATAGAATCTTCTAAATAATTACAGTAATTGCTGCATGTGTTGAATGTACCATGAGAATTCATGTCTAATCAAATCCATTCAACCATTTCTAGAGAGAGAGAGAAAAAAGCATACAGTATGGAAGTGCTTGATGAGTCTTTAAACTTTGATTTCATTTTAGTCCATTTGACTGTTTTCTGATAAACACACAAGCACATACACATGCAGAACAGAACAGAGCAGAGACATTTAGTAGACAGCAATCTAGGTTCAGAAATACTTTCTGAGAAATATAAGAAATAATTTTAGCTTATTGAATCCCTTTTGGTTGTGTTTTATGTGTAGGTGTCACTGGATCAGTACCACACAGAAGAGGAGATATATCAGCTCTCCTTACAGAGAGAACCCAGAGCTGCAAAACCTCCGGTCAGTTTCCAGCCTGTTATATTTGGTTAATTTTATGCACCAGATTAGATTTAATCTCATAAATTAAATGTGGTAAATGCACACATGTAATTTTGGTTTTTGCTTGCTGGATCAGCAGAACTCAACAACTTCCTCCAGTCCAGCTCCTAAACAACTATCAATGATTGATGAATGGGCAGCATCGGTGAAGCCAAAAGCTAACCCTGTTATTATCAGCAAACATATCGAGAAGATGGTGGACGTAAGAGAAAAACGAACTTTCTTATAATTCCTATTTGTTTTGACACACATTCACTGTATGTTCAACAAATTAAATCACTTCGGTTGAGCCTGTACTAAGCCCCGCCCCTCTTATTTATTGCTCTAAACGCAGTCAACACCTTGATTAAACATGCAGTTATCACAGTTAATTGCACATGACAGACTAAACCACGGCATAGATCTTCTTGGAATAGACATTTCAAAAAAGTGTCTTAAATAAGTAGCTTGCTTTATTTCTATATAGCAATCAATTTTGCAATCAATTTTTCAATCTCTTAGGTTTTGTTTAGAGGACATCTGCGTTCTTGTACTTTTTGAAATTTTGTAATTATTGGTCTATGTACCCAAACAGATTGAAGACTTTGGCCATTGCATTGTGTCTTGCTGTTTTTTAGCATATCATGACATGAGCACTGCATTTTTTAAGAAAATCCCATCTTGAGACCCTTATCCCCAGTTTCACAGACAAGGCTTAAACGTATCCCAAAATAAAATGCATGTTTTAACTGAAAGCAACTTGCACTGACATATCTTAAAATATATCTGTGGCAGTGTTTTGAGAAAAGGTTGAGATCCAAATGAAGCTTTTAATAATAGGGCAATCCAGACACATAATCCAATGTACAGGCAACAGGTCAATACACAGGTAGGCAGTCCTAGTGATGTTACATCTGACACCGACGCTCCGAAGCTTGCTTCAAACTCGAACGGTCCTTGCAATGAACCACTGATTCGGAGCTTGTATCATTACGTCACTAGTCACGTGAAAATGACTTCTGAAACAAACACACTGGTTCACTCCTGTAGTGAAACACCTGACTATTTTGACAGCCCAATCCAGTGTTGACAGGTTAGAAACCTGGTGGCTGTATTTCTTATAAAAGTGAAGCCAAACCATGGCAACACTGTGGGTTGTATGAGTCGGTGTTTGGATTGACGTTATTGTTGAGGAGAGTGGATTTTTTTTATTATTAATTAGAGAACATATGAACACTGTTACAAAAAAACATGCATCAAAGACAGAAACTTTAAAAAAAACTGCTACATTATACAAGTACAACCAGTTACACAAGCACATCCTTTTCAACATACAAAAATATCAGTCCCACCAGTTAACAAGTTATAGAGTTCTGCTTCCCACAGCTAAACAAGATAAAAGCTTTCACACATGATACTGCCCTGCTAAAAAAAACTATAGAAACTATTTCAGAAATTCTATTGGATTTAATGGTTTTCATGGGAATTGTATTGTTTGTAATGGGAATTATAGTGGTCTCTGTGGGTCTCTACTGACTCTATTGGTGGGGGCATTAAATCCTAATGGAATATGTCCCAAACACACTACAAAAATGTATAAATGGTAAAAGCCAATGGTCCCTATTGGTATTTTAATAGAAACCATTAGAATTTCTGTGATGTTTTCCAACTTTTTTTTAAGTCTGGTCTGATCTTCTGTCCTTGTCTAAAGAGATAATTATACACACACACACATCATGCTTAATGTTTTATTATCAAGGTGAACACATGAAATTCATCAGTATCTGTAAAATTCACCTACATAAATGAGTTTCACAGCACTAACACTGTTTCAGCTTTGATCGCCTCAGTAAACACGTAATAAACGGGGCGTTAACATATAAGCCTAATTGCATTTTAAGGTTGTCAGCTTTGTTGCATTACATTTACTTCACCAGGAGATGGTGCTGCAATTTCTATCTGAATGAAGCTTCGAATAATGAACCATTTTAAACACAATTGTATCAGAAAGCAATAATTTAGAAGCATTCGAAACTTCACAGTGAGTCATAGGGTGAACCAGGCTTTTATAGGGTGAGCAAACAAGATGATGAGACACAGGTGAAAACAATGAGTGATGATGAGTCCGGGTAGTGAGTTATAGGAAATGTAGTTTGTGAGGGAATGACAATAGTCTGTGGTGGAGTGCCCTCTGGTGCCCTTTTAAGGGAACTCCAGCTGGTGACCGTTACAGTCGGTTAAAGACATTGTTTTGTCTCAGGATGCACACCAGTAATGTTTTTTCTAGGGCATGTTTATAAAAGCTACTTACATTTCCTAATTGAACCAAAGCCTAACCCTGGCTTAATCTAAGCCCTGTCTGTGAAACCAGACTTTAGTGTTCTGTTTTTGAACAAGCCAAAAAAGAAAAGACCTCAATATCAGAATTGTTTAGTAAGAAACAAAAATAAACCAGCTTTCTGTATTTTAGTGTTTTTTTTCTGTGATGTATGATTATTGTACATTTAAAGGAGCCGTATGTAAGATTGTGGCCAAACCTGGTACTGCAATCACTTTCAAATTACTGTAGAGCGGTGTATCCCCCCCTGTTTTTTTTTTTTCAACAACAAAAAAAAATATTGAAATTGCTGCCACAAACCCAGACATTTTGATTGCAAAAATCACAATTACTGGAGATTACACTTAAATGTGTGTTGTTTTAACATCTTATCATTTCCATTATTAATCATGCTAAATTGACAGCCCTAATTAAAAGTGTTAATGGTTTATCTGAACAAAACTGGTACTTTCTAAGGCAACTACAAACACTCACTACAGTGAACTCTGTTTCTTTCGCCCCTACTGTGACCAGAATCAATACATTATCATTGAATGACATCGAGACCTTGATATTATTGATATTATTCCTGTTCATGTGGAAAAGAAGGTTTAAGCATGCACTTTTTAAAATAATTTAATTTAAAGTTTTGGAAAAGAAAAAAAAGAGCCCTTGTATCCTCCCTTTAGCTTTTAGTTGCCAATGTATGATTCGTCAGTAATGATTTTAAGGTGGTCTTAGTACAGTCAATTATGCATATTTGTATACTCTGACAATAAAGTTTAATAGGCTCAATATGTTCATTTACAAATCCCTACATTGTGTAAGATGGATTATTGGAGATGTTAATGAAACTGTGTTTCTATTTTCTTTTCACAGTCTGTGTTCAAGAATTTTGACACAAACGGTGACGGCTTCATCTCACGTGAAGAGTTTGAATGCATCAGGAATAACTTTCCATATCTCAGCAAGTTTGGAGAACTCGATAAAAATCAGTGAGTGTATCAATGCCAAACAAGAGCACTGTCTTTTGCACGCCGTAATATAAATGTATTCACAAATTATGATTCACAGCATGAACAAAATTCAGCAGGCTCAGCATATCGATTTAATAGCTTGGTTTAATAGAGAAATTAGTATGAACATGGACCTGAGGTCAGAATGAAAACCACAGAGAGACAGATAAGACTTGTTGAAGGGGAACTCACTAACTTCATTATTAAGGCATATCCAGAATCCAAGGCTGTAACCATGTCTTGAACATTAGAGGGACCAAACCATTTTGTCTGGTTTTGTTATTTAAATAATGAAATACTTTAAATGGGTTTAAGGGAATAAAGGAAAAGGTAGAATAATTTATTGTATAATATAATAAAGCAAGCAATTTGATCTATTTCCAAATTTTTAATTTTCAAAATATTCACTCATTCACTCTTATCCTATGCCTAATATTCCGAAAACAGCTTTGCTTATGTTTCTTGATCAGTCATATTCAGTTATGAGCTACATTAATCAAAATGATTCAAAACTGCAAAATTTGACACAAAAGTTAAGTAGCTTGCATCACTATACCTACCTAGTGCTACTCAAAATTTTTTTGTTGTTGTAAATTTCTGCAGTTTTGAATTGCACGTAGGCTGTTGCTACTGTTGGTCTTTTTACATAATTTTTGTAAAACAATTTTCAAATATTAAATGTTTTTGTTACGTCTTACCTCATACTCTTGCACCATTAAAAGTATTTGAAGTATTTTGCTGGAATTTATGTTCGGCTTCTGTGAACGTTAATGCCCGCCTTCTTAGATTTGATTGGTTATTATTAACAAGTTGACAAGTGCTATTAACAAGTGCTGTTAGGGCCAGTTCACACTGAACGCGTTTTTGCTCTTAAAAATGGGAAAACCAGATAAGTAGAACGGAAAAAGTGCTTCTTTTAACTTGAGGGCAGCGTTTTTCGAATGTCGTATGCGAGATGTTGCAAAAGACTCAAGATGCAACTGCGAAAACAATGGAGCAGTAGCGCAGTGGAATGGAAAAACGTGTGAACAGCCCCTTAAAACACTGAGGCAGACCAGCCTAAAAATTTAACTTTTAAATCATGTTGTCATCATAACAACAATCAGAACAGTGCATAATGAAGTGCAGCAGAGCAGCATCAAAAATATCAAATATTGAGTGGAACAATTTTGCCACATCTAATTATTCTGTGGTATAATTATTAAATTTCAGTCATTTCCAAAATCCTGGTTAATCTGTAGGAAGGTTCCAGAAATGTTGCCATATATATGGCATATATCCGACTAGTAACAGCAGTAACATTTAAGACTTTATTATTATTATACAATTATTATTACCGCCATAACTAAATCTACTGCGGTGGTATGAGTTATTGGGATTATCTCTTCTCTTGTGATGTTCACTGTAGACTTGGAATTAAGCCTTTTTCCCCGTTATTATTTGATTCATGGAACTGGACACCAGTTATCTTGCCAAGAAAAATCTTTATTCGTCAGCATAGGAGAGAAACTTGAGAAGATGTTGTATTCGTGCCAGGTCTATGTGTTGCCGGTGTTTCTCTGCCATAGTACAGTAAGATTGAGCTTATATACACCACTGAGTGACTTTCAACTTCCTTGTAAGGTAGAAAACATGTTGCTTATGTTTAAAAATGGAACGTATACCTCATGCTTACACATGGTACAATCCACTTTCCATTTTAAGAAACTATTTCTCTGTGTATTTGTGGTACATTTGCATCAGTTGAAAACATTCCTTTCCTTGTAAAGAACATGCCAATTGTACACATTTAATGTATCATTCTCATTGGAACATCTCTACTCAGTGAACGTTGCATTGCACACATTCCTCTAAGCAAAATATAACTTTTCCAGCTCCCCTCCTCGTGTCTAAAATATGATCCTTAAACACATGTGTCCATGCAATCTGTTTGTCTAACTCATGCATTTTAAACTTCAGAAGATAATACAACTGATTAGGAATACTAATAAAGAATTAAAGCTGCAAGCAGCATTGAAAGGGCCCTCGCACACGTGCCATCGCCACCCGGTGGCTTTAGGAAGACAGAGCACGGTGGGCAATGTGCATTTAAGTAGATAAATATAGTGGGAGTATGTCAAAGTCAGTTACAAAAATGTCCTTTATTGTGGGGATAATAGCATGCGTTATCACTCAGATAAGTGTTGCTAGCATGTTTTTAGCATGTTTAGAACTCAATGGCATATTTACTATGTTGCTAGTACTGCATCACAGTGTCAAATATGTCACTTCCTTTTGACAGTAGGTGGCGCTATTACTTTAACTTAAAATTGTAATGCGGATTTGTTCAGGCCATGACTCTTATCAAACGTGTGAAGTTTGGGGCAGATTTGACATTCCATGCCTCAGTTACAGCAAATTCCTATTTAATTGCAGTAATAGCATGCATTGGCACTTAGTTAAGTGTTTGCTAGAATATTTTAGCATGTTTCTAGCATGCTTGGAACTCAATGGTATATCTAAATTTGTTGCTAGTACTGCATCACATTGTAGATGTCACTTCCTGTTGACAGTAGGTGGCGCTATTACTATAAGTGAAAATTGTCATGTAGATGTGTTCAGGGCAGGACTTTTATCAAAAGTGTGACGTTTGGGGCAGATTGGACATTCCTTGCCTGAGTTAAAACAACTTCCTGTTTCATGGCATTAATAGCATGATTTAACACTTAACTAAGTATTGCTAGCATGCTTTAGCATGTTTCTAACATGTTTAACACTCAATGGCATATTTTACTATGTTGCTAGTACTGCATCACAGTGTAAAACATGTCACTTCCTGTTGACAGTAGGTGGCGCTAATACTATAACAGAAAATTAACAGAAAATTATCATGTAGATGTGTTCAGGCCATGACTCTTATCAAACATGTGAAGTTTGGGGCAGATTGGACATTGCCTTCTTGAGTAACAACAACTTCCTCTTTCATTGCATTAGCATGCCTTAGCACTTAGCTAAGAATTGTTAGCATGTTTTAACATGTTTCTAATAGTCCACAACAGTGTTAAACATGTCACTTCCTGTTGCCAGCAGGTGGCGCTATGACTGTAACTGAATATGAGCATGGACATGTGTTCAGGACAGAACTCTTATCAAACATGTGAAGTTTGGGGCAGATTGGACATTGCCTGAGTTACAGCAACTTCCTGTTTCATGGCGAAACATCAAAATTTGTCAGGCCGCCGAGGACACGCCCTTCGACGAAAACTCAAGATCTTCGCAATTTAACGTCGCAAAGGCTTTAAGATTACACTCACCAAATTTAAAGATGATCAGATTGAAACTGTAGGAGGAGTTCGTTAAAGTACGAGGCCTGAAAATGGCAAAAACTGCACAAAAATCAGAGGAAGATCAAAATGGCTGACTTCCTGTTGTGTTTACGGATACGCTCCAAGAGACTTTTTTGTAGGTATTGGGCCATTACATGTATGTACCTATTTGGAGTCCAGAACAGTGTTAAACGTCACTTCCTGTTGCCAGCAGGCGGCGCTATGACTATGTCTGAATATGAGCATGGAAATGTGTTTAGGAGATAACTCTTATCAAACGTGTGAAGTTTGGCGCAGATGGGACGTTGCCTTTTTGAGTAACAACAACGTCTTGTTTCATTGAATTAGCATGCTTTAGGACTTAGCTAAGTATTGCTAGCATGTTTTAACATGTTTCTTGTATGTTTAGAACTCAATGGCATTTTTAACCTGTTGCTAGAAGGGCATCAACGTGTTAAACATGTCACTTCCTGTTGCCAGTAGGTGGCGCTATTACTATAACTGAATATTGTCATGTAGATGTGTTCAGGCCATGACTCTTATCAAACGTGTGAAGTTTGGGGCAGATTGGACATTCCATACCTGAGTTACAGCAAATTCCTATTGAATTGCAGTAATAGCATGCTTTAGCACTTAGCTAAGTGCTTGCTAGCATGTTTTAGCATGTTTCAAGTATGTTGTTAGCATGTTTAACACTTGCTGGCACTTTTTTATATGTTATCAGGAGTCCACAACAGTGTTAAACATGTCACTTCCTGTTGCCAGCAGGTGGCGCTGTGACTGTAACTGAATATGAGCATGGACATGTGTTCAGGACATAACTCTTATCAAACGTGTGAAGTTTGGGGCAGATTGGACATTGTTTGCCTGAGTTACAGCAACTTCCTGTTTCATGGCGAAACATCAAAATTTGTCAGGCCGCCGAGGACACGCCCTTTGACGAAAACTCAAGATCTTCGCAATTTAACGTCGCAAAGGCCTTAAGATTACACTCACCAAATTTGAAGATGATCAGATTAAAACTGTAGGAGGAGTTCGTTAAAGTACGAGGCCTGAAAAGGGCAAAAACTGCACAAAAATCAGAGGAAGATCAAAATGGCTGACTTCCTGTTGTGTTTACGGATACGCTCCAAGAGACTTTTTTGTAGGTATTGGGCCATTACATGTATGTACCTATTTGGAGTCCAGAACAGTGTTAAACGTCACTTCCTGTTGCCAGCAGGCGGCGCTATGACTATGTCTGAATATGAGCATGGAAATGTGTTTAGGAGATAACTCTTATCAAACGTGTGAAGTTTGGCGCAGATGGGACGTTGCCTTTTTGAGTAACAACAACGTCTTGTTTCATTGAATTAGCATGCTTTAGGACTTAGCTAAGTATTGCTAGCATGTTTTAACATGTTTCTTGTATGTTTAGAACTCAATGGCATTTTTAACCTGTTGCTAGAAGGGCATCAACGTGTTAAACATGTCACTTCCTGTTGCCAGTAGGTGGCGCTATTACTATAACTGAATATTGTCATGTAGATGTGTTCAGGCCATGACTCTTATCAAACGTGTGAAGTTTGGGGCAGATTGGACATTCCATACCTGAGTTACAGCAAATTCCTATTGAATTGCAGTAATAGCATGCTTTAGCACTTAGCTAAGTGCTTGCTAGCATGTTTTAGCATGTTTCAAGTATGTTGTTAGCATGTTTAACACTTGCTGGCACTTTTTTATATGTTATCAGGAGTCCACAACAGTGTTAAACATGTCACTTCCTGTTGCCAGCAGGTGGCGCTGTGACTGTAACTGAATATGAGCATGGACATGTGTTCAGGACATAACTCTTATCAAACGTGTGAAGTTTGGGGCAGATTGGACATTGTTTGCCTGAGTTACAGCAACTTCCTGTTTCATGGCGAAACATCAAAATTTGTCAGGCCGCCGAGGACACGCCCTTTGACGAAAACTCAAGATCTTCGCAATTTAACGTCGCAAAGGCCTTAAGATTACACTCACCAAATTTGAAGATGATCAGATTAAAACTGTAGGAGGAGTTCGTTAAAGTACGAGGCCTGAAAAGGGCAAAAACTGCACAAAAATCTGAGAGGAAGTTCAAAATGGCTGACTTCCTGTTGTGTTTAGGGCTACGCTCCAAGAGACTTTTTTGTAGGTATTGGGCCATTACATGTATGTACCGAATTTCGTACACATACGTGAAACGTAACGCGAGGCGCACTCCGTTGAACCTTTATAGGTGGCGCTATCGAGCCATTTTGCCCCGCCCAATTTTGAAACGCATATCAGATGTAAATTTTCGCCAGTTCTGACACGTGTGCAAATTTTCATGAGTTTTCGTGCATGTTTAGGCCCTCAAAAATGCGATTCATTGCGGAGAAGAATAATAATAATAAACAGAGCAATTCCAAGAGGGTCCTCACACCATCGGTGCTCGGGCCCTAATAAAAAATACAGATACATAATATTAAATAATGAAATTATATTAAAAGCTGAAATTTTTGACTTCATAACGAAGCACCCTTTCCATGGAAGTTGATCTGTTATGAGGAAAAGATTCCCAAACTGTTTGGACCTTGTGGACTGTTTCAGAGTGTATGTTTTTCTCTCATTTCATGATCTGTTTGTCTCCATGTATTAGGGATGGAAAGATCAGCAGGGAGGAGATGATAGATTATTTTATGAAGGCCAGTTCTTTGCTCAATTGTAAGATGGGCTTCATACACACCTTTATGGAGACTACATACGTGAAACCCACCTTCTGCGAACATTGCACCGGCTTTGTAAGTATCAGATGCTCATGCAATCTTAGAAATAGATTCATGTTTTTTTGAGTGTCCTTATTATGCTTTTTCGGATATTACCTTCCATGTAGTGTGTAATATAGCTGTTTGTGAAAGGTCTGCAATGTTTCAAAGATCAAGTGCAGATAAATGGGGTTATTGTCTCCCAAAATAAAACAAACCGATTTTAAACTGAAATGAGCCATCAGTAATTCCAGTCTTTCTTTCTGCTCGAAATTACGTAGGTTTGCGAGCAGAGGAGGTTCTCGAAACAATCCTTGATCAAACCATTTCAGACACTGTGAGAAAAAATGCATATGATAAAATCAATGGTTTTTCGACCTTGGATGCATGTACACCTATTGTAGAAGACCTCCGAAACAAAATTAGTAACCTATAAAATAGCATAATAGGGGCACTTTAATTATTGCACAGTGTCTTTTCTAAGATGGACAGTTTTAGAAATTAGATCTATCTGATCACATTTGGCTTTGATCTGTTGGTTTATTTATAACATAGTGTGGTGTGTAGCTGTGTATTGAATGCTGTACCCCAATCCCTTCCATTGTGTATGTGGTACTTTCAGATCTACCTGTGTGTGTGGCCTCTGATGTTGTGTGTTTGTGATGTTTGGGCTTTCCCTTTCATCTATTGTTTTCCTGCTGTGATTCTCATTCTCTCTTGATCCTCCCTCTTCTCTGTACTATTTTCAACATCCTTTCTGCATCTCTCTCTTTCTTCAAAAATAACTTTAATATGTATATCCTTCTTTTTAAGATATGGGGCTTTTATAAACAAGGATACAAATGCAAAGGTAAGAGAGCACTGTATGTGTGCATGTTTGGCATGTCTGAAAAAATGACCAATTCCTTTACCAATTCACCCATTCAGAAAAGCTCAATAGGACAGAGATTTGAAGATAGTTGCTCTTTTCAATGCGATGGGCTCTGTGCTTTCATGTAACACTTCCCCAAGATTTAATTTTGTGCATCATTTTCTCATGATTTCCATACACTGCGCTGCATTGAAAGTTGAGCCAGTGAGTCTAAATGCGGAATCGATCACGCATAGAGTCCATTACGGGATTGGAGCTTACGAGCTTCGTGCAAGAGCAAAAGCAAAAGCTCATGCAAAAGCACTATAGATTTATCATTAAAGCAGCCCATATTACTTCTGAAGTCATATAGCTTTGGATGAGAAACAGACCTACATTTAAGCTGTTGACTCAATGAGTCAGTGAGTTGAATTCAAAACACTATTCAGTGAACCAGATTTGTGGACTGTAAAAACAAAAGACCAAACTGAGATTTGTAAGCAGAGACCTTCTGTAATGAACTCTAATGAACATGAGGGTAGCTATAGGGTGGCTGTCAAGGTTTTCAATAAATTTCAGTTTATTCTTCACACAATGCTATTGCACGATTTATAAGATTATAGCACAAAGTTATATGAACTGCTTTTATGCTACATTAATGCTGCTTTTGCATATTTTCAAGCTTAAAGGGGTCATGACATGGTTTTTTGTTTTGTTTTATTATGTTCCCTTAGGTGCAATTATAGTATTACTATAGTTATTTGTACAAAACAACTTTTAAAATGTAGTGATTTATGACATTTTCCCACCCTGTTTCTCACCTCTGATTCAAACAGTCTGTTTTGGACGTGTTTCCCCTTTAAGACTTCAGTGTTAACGCCCACTGTTATGATTGGCTAACGTCAGTGCTGCTTATGCATAAATTATTAACGTTAATCATTTTGTATCACATGTAGACTACACAATGCTCCACCACGTGAAACTTCGGTCTTCCAATCTTTTACCATCGTGTCAATTCTCAATTGATTTTGATTCATATGCGCGAGGGAGGGAGAGAGAGAGTTTGAAGGCGCGCGCGCGGCCGGGGCTCGCTCGCTCTCTGCTCGTTCTTTCAGTAACATTCCCTGTCACACTCATCTGGTCACTCACCGTTCAAATAAGGCTTTGGCGCGCTGCAAATAAACTGCATCCAACTGCTTTCCCTGACGTCTGGATCGTTCGGCAGCGTATTCAAACATGTTGTATCTTGTAAACAGACCCACTCGCTGCTTGACAACGCATGCGATGATGCGAAATGAGGCGTTGTCCTGCGCGGGAGGCGGTCATATGCAAACGACTGGTACGTTACTTCTAACCGTGACGTCACTTCTAACCATGGATCCAGAACGAGCTGTATTTAGAGCTTGATTAAATAAATGCTTCGTTTATAATGGGGAGGACGTCTTAAGCTATAAAACTTGCAGGAAGTTTTAATAGTACATAGATCTCTTATATACCAAAAGATCAAGGCAAATTTGGTTTCTCATGTCATGACCCCTTTAAAAACTCCCTGTCCCCATTCTCTGCTCCCCTTAAAGCAGGGAAAGATTCAAAATTAAACTTTGATTTAAAAATATCAATGATATTATATGGTACTTTGGATGAGAAACAGTATTATTTCTGTTAAGGGGTGAAGTATAGCGCAGGGAACAGTTCAGAATTAGTTTTTTTTAAATAAGTTACATTTCATTTTTAATACAAGGAAAGGCTGGCCAGGACAGAGAGCAGGCACAATCCTGTGATACTGTTGCGGATAAGTGAAATGTGTTGCTGCGTTTGATAGTGTTGTCTGTATTGCCTATGCCTGGATGCTTCTGATTGGTTCTGGTTGTAATGATTTTTATAATTAATGAATAGTGAAAACCGTAATGGTTCTTGAGAAGGATTATAGTTTATCTCTAAAGTACTGCAAATTAACATTGCCAAACAATTTTGTATACTAAATTGTTAATTGTGGCTACTACTTTCAGTAGGCTACTACTTTTTTAGTTTAAAAAGTTATCCAAACTTGAGAGAAAAAAAAAACATTTCAAAGATTCATAGAGCCATTGTCTACGCAGTTCTGTGTTTTAATATTTTTAGGGAGGCCTGTACAGTGCATAGTGATTGTGTGAGTAAAAAGAGAAACATGCAACATGGCCAAAATAGCTAGTGTTGACATTTAGGTGAGAGAAATGAGACAAGTGTTAAAATGAAAGGATATGGAAGCAATGAGAAAGTACTTCTCTTTTTTATTTTTATTTTCATACATATTTTGTCACGCTTGTAGTGTTTTTAGCGCTTGTCATTTGAGTGTGCGAAAAAGCCTCCTCTCTTCAGATGTCAACTCTCCTCTATCAATGTTTTGACTCTGTTGTGGAGTGTCAGAGTTTTGCGGAGTTTGACTACTGAGCTGACTCAGTCTCTCAGTTCTCTTTCAGTCAGTCACTACAAGTTACGTAAGTGACTGACGAAAAGTTTAGCTTAGAAGCCTATCACCTTAGAGTTCTACAAGCAGCCATATCACCCTGTAGCCCAAGACTGGTTGCCCACTGAAGCTAAGCAGGGCTGAGCCTGGTTAGTACCTGGATGGGAGATCTCATGAGAAAACCAGGTTGCTGCTGGAAGAGGTGTTAGTGAGGCCAGAGGGGGTGCTCTCCCTGTGGTCTGTGTGGGTCCTAACGCCCCAGTATAGTGATGGGGACCCTATACTGTCAAAGAGCACCGTCCTTCAGATGAGACGTTAAACCGAGGTCCTGACTCTCTGTGGTCACCCACAGGAATCCCAAATTTGCCCCAGTGGCCTCTGTCTATCATGGCCTCCTAATCATCCCCATATATATATACTAATTGGCTTCATCACCGTCTCCTCTCCTCCATTAACCTGGTGTGTGGTGAGCGTTCTGGCGCAATATGGCTGCCATCGTATCATCCAGGTGGATGCTGCACATTGGTGGTGGTTGAGGAGATTCCCTCCTATATGTAAAGCGCTTTGAGTGCAGAGAAAAGCGCTATATAAAATCGATCTCGATCGCAGCATTGCGATGGTCATGTTCCTGCAATGAGAACATGACGCATCCACGAATGCTGCCTGAGCTCGATCCAAGCCCAAACACACCAGGCAGCATTCGTGGATGCGTCATGTTCTTATTGCGGGAACATGACCATCGCAATGCTGCGATCGAGACTTGATGACCTCCGTAGAGGTAGAGTCCCCTCCGCCATACCCCAATCTATTCCCTCCACGAGAGGGGATACTTTGGCTGGTGGCCAGAGTGATTTGAGGGTGATGGTGTGGAACAACCCGACGAATCCTCCTAGGGGCACACACCCCTCTAGCACAGTGTTTCCCAACCCTGCTCTTGAAGGTCCCCCAACACTGCACGTTTTCTTTGTCTCCCTAATCAAACACACCTGATTCAACTCATTAGCTCATTATCACATGTGGATATATGTGAAAATTAGTTGATGAGTTGATGAATCAGGTGTGCTTGCCCAACCTGTGAGGTTGCCGAATGAGGTCGCTGGCCAGGCTTGTAGCGGGCCCAGCGTTTCATTCGGCGCCCCAGCAGATGACGTCATGCCTATCGCCGCATCACAAGCTGGGCTTGAGATTTCTGGAGATGAAGACTCAGCTGTGCTGCCTCCTTCGGGGGTGCTAGCATTGCCAGAGTCTGATCCAGAACTGACTCCCATGCTTTCCTGGGTAGCTGCGAGCATCGGACTTATGTGGAACCCTCCGCCACCAACCTCGCTCTATGGGCAATGAAGGTGACGGCGCACTCCCTGGGTCAGGTGATGTCCACATGTGTGGTCCAGGAACGCCATCTGTGGCTCAACCTGGTAGATATGCGGGAGGCTGAGCAAACACGTTTCCTCAACTCTTCCATATCCCAGGCTGGGCTCTTCGGCGGCGCGGTCGAGGACTTTGCCTAACAGTTCTCGGCCACCCAGAAGCAGACTGAGGCCATAAAACATATTCTGCCACGGCAGAATCTCCCCCAGAATCTCAGTAGGCTCATCCCCTTGTGGCTCCCGCTACTCCCAGCAGCAGCTTTCACCCGGGCCGCGCCGTGGAGGTGGCTGCAGGAAGGTGCCCCAGCCCCTGCCAAATGCCAGGCAAAGCGGCGCTCCTGATCGGGGCAGCTCAGAGATAGGCAGCAGTTCTCTCCAGGAGATGGTTGCAGGGCCACTCCTTCCCCCGGCCGGGGGAGAATCCTTGGTCTTTTTTAACTGACACCCCTATCTCTGAGCCCCCAGAGGCCGCGGATGACAGTGTGCGACCCCCGCGTCGCCGCTCTCATCCACCTCTGTCGCCAGACCCCTGCCAGAGGAGGTCGCCGCGGAACGCTCGTCCTTCCCTGGCCTCCCCTGTCAGGGCGCGGAACATGACCTTGCCCCCACTTCGGGACGCTCCGCATACCATGTCTGGACCGGTCATTCCGCTTCGCTGCCCCTTCGTGTGTACATCTGTAGCTCAAATTACCCCACTGGTTCAGTTTTTGGGAGCCTGGCTAAAGCTTCCCAATCTGTCCCGCTGGCTCACGCAAATTATCAGATTTGGCTATGCGATTCCGTTTCCAGGGAGTCCGCTATACCATGGTGGGTGGAAATGCCCCTGTCATGCAGGTGGAGGTTGCCGCCCTACTGGCAAAAGGTGCGATCGAGGCCGTCCCGCCAGCCAATATAAAGTCCGGCTTCTACAGCCCCTAGTCAAGTCAAGTATATTTATATAGCGCTTTTCACAACATAGATTGCACCAAAGCAGCTTTACAGTATCAATCAAAACAACAAAACAATGTTCAACCTCCACGTTTGGTAGGGCTGATCAATGGTATTAATGATTGGTTAATTAATTTGAATATCCCCATTGAAGCCCCTACTTCAATGTACCCAAGAAGAGTGGTGGGTTACGACCAATCCTGGACCCTGGACCTGGAACCGAACCCTCCACAGGCTTCCATTCAAGATGTTGACAGCCAAACGCATTTCCGAATGCGTTCGTCTGTTGGATTGGTTTGCAGCGATCGACATGAAGGAAGCGTACTTTCATGTCTCCATTCTTCCTCGACACAGACCGTTTCTTCAGTTTGCTTTCGAGGCGCTGGCATACCAGTACACGGTACTCCCATTTGGATTAGCCCTTAGAATGAGTTTCCAGGCATATTAGTGTGTCAACAGTCAGCCACGGGTCGGGGTACCATGTGCAATGGACATGCTGCCGCGGGCTCCTGGACAGGACCCCAGCACCTTTGTCATGTCAATTGCCTCAAATTGCTGACAGTATGCTTAGCTCTGCATCATTTTTGGACGTTGCTCAAGGGCAAGCACGTACTAGTCCGCTCAGACAACACGGCGACAGTAGCGTACATCAACCGTCAGGGTGGTTTTACACTCCTGGATATGTGCCCAAGGTTCCTACCACTCCCTTCAGGGATCAGGTGGTGAACCTGCAATCGGTGCCCTCGGAGGAGGCAGACCCAGCCTTGGCACTGCTCTGTCCAGTACGCGCCCTTCGTGCTTACGTAGACAGAACGCGGTGTTTCAGGACCAACTCTGTTTCGGTGGGAAGCTGAAGGGAAAGGCTCTCTCCAAGCAGAGGTTGTCTCACTGGATAGTGGAAGCTATTGTCTGCCTGGCCTGACATGCCCCCTAGGGGTGAAGGGCATTTGTAGAGCTGCAGGCTGGGTGACATTTAACACATTCGCAAGATTCTACAATCTCCGATTGGAGCCAGTGTCCTCCCGTGTACTCGCTTCCAGTAGCCAGTAAGTAGGACTTGCTCGGTGCCATCGCTTGCATCGCTATTCCACTCCACAGACTGGATATGTGCGTTATTTTACTGAGGTGAGTTTCTCTGTGAAGCCCTGGGCTCCTCCAGCACTGTTGATGTCGACACCAGAGTGCATGCCAGCGGCAGCCCTCGTGTCAGGCTAGGCGCCTCCGTGTGCATGGTTCCCCCGTTGGGCAACCCCCACATGTGTATTTCCACGGTAAGTCTCTTTGAGCATGTGTCTTTCCCTTGGCAAGACCACCTTGCCCCCCCTGGAGTTGAGACTTCCACCCTGCTGGCTGGATACCTCAGTGTTTTCCATATCGCTTTTAATGTATGTAGTTTTGTATGTACGGACTTTGCATATTGTCCAAGACAAAATTCCCAGTGATGGGACTAATAAAGTAATAAACTAAACTATGCATCCTGTTTGCAGGTCATATGTCTATTCTGTAAGACCTACCTCTGGGGAGGCATTGTATTGCATATTCCCACAAGGATTTGTACCCATTGTACCTTGGTATTGCTGCATTAAGCCTAGCCCTTCGTCAGTGCTAGTCTCACGACAGGAAGCTCACACAAATGGAGCGTTTTCCAAACTTTGACAAGCTATAATGAAAAAGCATGGTGGTATTTTGAGCTGAAAACTTCACACATTCTGAGGACATCAAACATTTATATTACATCATGTGAAAATGTGCATAATAGTTCACCTTTAAATTAATTCCTGATTGTAATGTTATAAATGCAAGTTAGTACATTTGAAATATATTAACCGTAATATCAAATAACACACTACAGTTATTTGTAGTTGAATTATAATAAGTGCTTTACATGTGCTTTAGTAAGTCATCATATCAAAATAACTGGACTTCTTTAAATATGACAATGGTTACACTTGTATAAAGTGTCCATGTTACAGTGTAATTACACATTTAGTACCGAGTAATATTAATTAACTTGTACTTAGGGGTAGGTTTAGGTTATGGTTAGTCGCATGTAATTATGCATGATTTATAGTTATTACTATAGTAACTACATGTAACAAGTAACGGACACTGAAAGATAAAGTGTTACCAAACATTATTAAAATAATTATTTGAAATGTACTTTAGAGTCAGTTTTCATTAATATTATCTGCTGGTAGTTTTTTCAAATTATACTTTTAAGATTTGAAAAACACTATAGCCTAAGTGAACATTCAATACAATTATACACACTTCTTTTTCACAAGGGCTTTTCTTTTCACCTTTGTCCACCAACCCGAAGACTAACTCCGCCTCTCTCTCTCTCTCTCTCTCTCTCAGTTTGTGGAGTGAATTGTCATAAAGCATGTCATGGACGTCTGACGATTGAATGCCGTAAAAGAACGAAGAGCATCAGTCATGAAACACCCCCGTCATTACAGTCCAGATCCTACAGCTTTCCTCTGTCCAGTAATGCTCAATCAAACCTGCAGAACACAGGTAAACATATTCTCACTGACACACTGCACATAATTGCTGAACTTAGATATAGAAACTTAAAGCTTAGAAATAAAATTCTGAATTTTTTTCTTGCCATTACAAATTTACATCTTGCATTTTTGCCTCTATTTCTTGCAATTCCGAGTTTATAACTCTGTCAGAATTGTGAGATATTAACTTGTAGTTGTATTTGTGAGAAAAAAAGTCAGAATTGTGAGAGAAAAAGTCACAATTACTTTTTATTTATTTATTCCGTGGCGGAAGCTTTCAGGTGTTTAAAGGACAAGTTCGGTATTTTACAATTAAAGCCCTGTTTTAAGATCATTTCTGATGAAATAGAACGGTTAAGATTGAAATTTGGACAGATGCTGCTGTCCCGAGAAATTTAGGTTTTTGTGGTAGCACCCCCCACCTCCACAATGGTTTCATAGGTGCACTGAAAGAATCATTCATAAAACGCATTAAACTTTAGTTTACAAAGACGTGAAACTCACCGAGTGGTCTGGGGTGTTCACTGATATGCTCACACAAAAATCGCTGTTCAAAGATGCTTTCCAACAGGTTTTATCGTAGTTTTTGTCCAACTCCATTGACTTGTGCTGTATGTTCTGTGATGTACGGTATTACTCCGCCGCCGTAAACGGAAATGGGGTTGTTTGTATTCTTTGCAATTGGCAAAGGTACATTATCGCCACCAACTGGGCTGGAGTGTCTATTATTCAAGCTCTCCACGGAAGAATTTACGGGTGTGAGGCGTTTGGAAAAATAGGTCCACAGTTTTACAACGAATGGTAAAACACCTGTTGGAAAGCATCTTTTGCAGCGATTTTTGTGTGAGCTTATCAGTGAACACCCCAGACCACTCGGTGAGTTTCACTTCTTTGTAAACTAAAGTTTAATGCGTTTTATGAATGAATCTTTCAGTGCACCTATGAAACCATTGTGGAGGTGGGGGGTGCTACCACAAAAACCTAAATTTCTCAGGACAGCAGCATCTGTCCAAATTTCAATCTTGACCGTTCTATTTCATCAGAAATTATCTTAAAATAGGGCTTTAATTGTAAAATACTGAACTTGTCCTTTAGCAAACTCTCTCTGTCTATTTCTGTTTATTCTCTGCTCTTTAGTCATCACAGAAGAGGATGTTGAGGCAGCTGAACAGGGTGTATTTGACTGTCACCTTTAAACTGGTAAACCAACATTCTGCTTGACTAATCACTACATAAAAACATTTCTCAGGAAAAAAAAGAGGTAACGCTTTAGATTACAGCCCGGAAAGTACTGTGTAATTAAAGCAATTTTACAGCGTAACCGTCGGTAATTATAGTGTACCTATAACGTACTTACAATATAAGTATAAGGGAACAATATTGTAAGTTTGGGGAATAAAGGGGTAACAACCAGGAGAATTAAAAAAAATATTTATACTGTAAGTATTATAGAACTAAGGGGTACTTATTCTACTATTATGATACAACAATCTTACATTTGGGAACAATTTAGCAAGAACATACACTGAGTGTTTTTTTGTAATAATGGTGAACCAGTACATACTGTATAGGCTTTTTAAAAATTACAGGGTACATATCTATGCATTTAGAAAGTAATATTTTTAACAAAAGTGCACTGAAAACTAAAACTATTGCAACTTTTGCTAAACTATTGGGGAAAGATACTCTTGTTTCATAGTGGTGCTTGTTACCCCCTTGTTCCATGTAGTTACAGGGTAAGTGTGACATTGCGGGCCGTAAATTAAAGTGACGCTTGTTACCCTCTTGTTCAATGTAGTTACAGGGTAAGTACAATAAAAATGCATACACAATTTTATACCACTTACTCGGAAACCTTTATTTATTATACAAGCACCACTTACCCTGTAACCACATGAAACAAGATTTATTTCCCAGTATTTAAAAAACTGCAATAGTCTTAGCTTTTCTTGCCTTGAAACATCTTAGCCCAAACTTAAACATCTGCACTTTTGCTACCAAAAAAAGGTATAAAAAAGCTAAAAAAAAAAAAAAAGTATCAATGCATAGATATGTACCCTGTCATTTTTAAAAAGCCTAAACAGTATATTGGCACACAATTATTACAAAAAGATACTCAGTGTATGTTCTCGCTAAATTGTTCCCAAATGTAAGATTGTTGTATCATAATAGTAGAATAAGTACCCCTTAGTTCTATAATACTTACAGTATAAATATTTTTTTTTATTCTCCTGGTTGTTACCCCTTTATTACCCAAACTTTACATATTGTTCCCTTATACTTACATGCAAGTACTTTATAGGTACACTATAATTACAGAAAGTTACACTGTAAATTCCTATTAATTACACAGTACTTTCCGGGCTGTAATCTAAAGCGTTACCAAAAAAGACAACTATTATGCTAAATTAAAAACATTACACATATTGTATTCTTAACTCAATATTGTCCCCTGTATGAAGTACAGATTTTCGCGTTGGGGCAAATTTCTTCCAATCACACCCAATGTTGAAGAAAAAAGAGCTGATCTTATCGAATTTTGGGATCGACTGTGTTCACTGTCACAGCCTGATACATCATGAGACATAGACATGCTGCTATCTGCTGGACTGAAGCTGCAACTGCTGACCAGATCAATCACCTCTTCCTTTTAAAGTCTGAATGTAATCTCAAACATATCTCAAAATTGCAAGCATATTCGTAGGGTTTATCATTATGGTGTATATTTTACCCCCCAAAAAAACAGATGAGGAAATGCGTCATCAACTTAATGAAGTTATTTCGGAGTTACAGAAATGTACATTTTGAAATGTACATTCACTGAAGTAATGAGATCTAATATCACCAAAGCCATTCTGGCTGAATTTCAATTTCAGTATCTGGTATGTGTGTTTATGTGATTGCACCTGAAATATAGTTGATATTATGCAACCAGTAATGTTCTTTAAATCTTTGAATTTATTAAATTATTATGGGGGGAAAAAAATCCCAATTCATTTATCTTGAGAGAGTTAACTGCAATAAAAGTTCCAGCTGTAATTGGTGCATCAAAATCTTTGTTATCCAAGTTTTGTAAGTTGTAAGTTGTCATATAAAAATGATATAAAAAAGACTCTCCTTTCATACCATAAATATCATGCACAAACAAGACTTTGAACAGAAACAATTAATTATTGGTGAGCTATTCACCCCTGAAAAGTTTTTTCTTTACCTAGTGTGTCAGTTTTTTCTAATCTAATCTTTGGGTCACATGTCAAGAGCCTTTTCCCTCTGCATGTCTGAGCATTAAACATTAATAAAGAATTTTAATTCATTCAAAGGGTTAAACGTAATCACTCATGATCATTTGGATGTAACATGGCATGCTGTATGGTTAAAGATATTAATGAGGAACTACATTAAGGTATTTTTGCTGTTTGGTCTGATGAAATAAAAATATATATTTGTAAAATTTAATTATATTTCGATTTTAAGTTGTTCTTGTGGTAAAACACCCCTTTTAAAAAAAAGTCTGTCTCTGTTGCTGGAAGATGCCAAAAGCATAATCTGTTTCACAACACTATAGGTTAATATCTCACATTTGAGAATATCCTTGTTCTCTCTCTTTTTCAATTATGTTGTAGGAGTTGCTGTTAAGACGAGATTTCCAAAATTCTTCCAATGATCTGAGAAACTGTCAATATTAGTCTGGGAAATCTGACTCTTACAGTATGTGATGTGACATTAGGCATGTAACTCATGTATTGTATGCATATTAACTAATGTTTTTTTTCAAATATCCTGTTACGTTGAATGTTTTGTTTTTATATGAACAGGAAGATCTGAGAATGCATTTTACATTTAAGTAAATTTGTCGTGTTGCACACTGAAATATTGTTTGCTCTGTAATACAAAAGATGAATTTTCCTTGGTGATAATTGAATGTATTTTTCTCATGCAACTACCTTTTAATGTGCCGGTCTGTAGGAATTTTTCAGTGACATAATAAATATTGCTATATGAAAATATCTATGAGCGACAAAATTACATGAGTCTCTCTTCTCTTCTTTTCTACTGCAACCAGAGTCTGTAGTTATAAAAAATAATTTACAAACTTCTCACACTTGCACTATTGGGATTTTCTTAAGTTATAGCACCCCCTAGTTTTGGAAATTGATTAAGTTAACTCTCATGTCATTACTGATGGCTACAACACTTGTATGACATTTTCCTGCAGAACACAAAAGAAAATATTCTGAAAAAGGGTTCAGTGGTTTTTGTTATGTTATAGTTTTTTTTATTTTTTTATCACAACATTCTTCAAAATATAATCTTTTGACAACTATATTTTTTTTTTGGGGGGGGGGGGGGGGTGAATTGTCCTTTTAAATTAGTAATGTCTTGAAAATGTCTGTATTTGAGCAACGCAATAACTATTTTCGTCATGAGGTTAAAGTATAAAATCTTTAACTAAAACCTTTTTTTGATACTCCAAATATGGTTGTGTGATTATGATTAATGCCAGATACGATTTTGATATCATCTACATTCAACTTTTCAACTTTGTCACCTAAGCTGTTGTGTAGTTTGATCGGTTAAAGTGCCCCTTATGATTTTTCGAATATTCCCTTTTTATGCAGTGTGTAATATACCTTTTAGGACATTGAGCGAATTGCCATCCCACGATGTTATAGCAGCCCCCAGCTGGATTCTGAAGCCTGCATATAAGACATTAACATATTTTGTGATGCTTCAGATCATGCATATCTGTCAGTTGCATATCTCAGAACACAAAATACTGAAGGCCAAGTGGAGGTTGCATTCAATGCAGCAAGATCTAGAGTGACACAGGCTGATTTGCCACCTGCCCGCTTTCGTCTCGAACAACCTGCATTCTATTAAAATGGTGTTAACTGTTTGGGGCCTTTTACAATTCAAATAGGACAGCACAATGAGAAATGCTTACGAACATTGGCTCCGATTCATTCCTTATGACCTCATGAACTCTTCTTGGACCAGGGGACTAATTTCAAAGGTGGTGAACAAGAGCTGTCAGAAGCATTCACAGCCTTGAAGCCCACCCTACAAAGCCAAATTGCAAAGCAGCGAATCCAGTTCCACTTTAATTCACCAGGAGCTCCCCACTTCGTGGTATATGGGAAAGAGAAATCAGGACGCTGAAAGCTGCACTCAACCAGTCTCTTGGAGCACAACATGTGTCTGAGGAAGTTCTGAAAACAGTCATGGTATGATCGAAGGAATCCTGAATCCCCTTGGTTATGTGTCTTCTGATGTAGCGGATGTTAATCCTGTCACTCTAAACAGCCTTTTCATGGGGTGTACTCTGTCAGAGCTGCTGAGCATGAAACACTAGAGACACAGTCAGATCCTCACCGATCATTTTTGGGCAACAAACCTGTTCAAAGTGGATGACTGAAGAGGCCAAGAACCTGGAGAATGGAACAGTGGTGATGATAGTTGACCAGCAACTTCCCAAGGCTCTCTGGCCAGTGGGTAAGGTCACAGCCACAATACCCGGAGCTGATGTCAAGTCAGAACAACTGAAGTTCAAGTAGGTGATCGTAAACATGTTAGACCAGTAAATAAGCTAATCTGCTTGCCAGTATTACCAATCGATAATAATCTTAGGCCTTTTCTGTAGTGGATTTACTACATAAATTGGGACCGCTGTTGAAAAGGCACAGTATTTTCCATAGTATTTTCTGATTTGATGTGGATGTGATTGACAGTTTAGGCCCACCCAGAAGAAGGACGACTTGAAAACACCAACATCATTTTAGGGGAAGCTTTTGTGCGTAGCCTGCATTGTACTCATCTTAGGTTCTGGAAGCTGTTCTCTGTAAAATGTGCAGCACAAAGTGTTTCGCCGGTTTCTCTGTGTAAAGTGAAGGATAGCGAGTGTTCGTGTCCAAGGAGATTTAAGCGATATAACCCACTTGAACACTGCAAAATTAACAGTGGGTATGAAGCAAAACTTAAACAGAACCTAAAAATCAGACCTGGGCAAGATGAATCTTCTGAGGACAGCGCCATGGCATTGTATCATATGCCGGCTCAGTGGCAAGAGGAAGCGGTGCGCTCAGAAGCAGAAGAGGGGCAAATGAGCCGGCCTGCTGGCTAAGCTAAAATCTAACAACAACAGACTGATGATTCTGTTTTGTTTTGTTTTGTTTTTTTTAAGCCAATGTGTGGCTGTTGGGTAACAAAATGGATTTACTAAAGCTGCAAAAAAAACGAATACTAAGGCTTTGAACAAAGAGATGAGGAACTGCTGCATGCTTTTATTGATGGAAACATTGCTTAATGGTAATGTACCAGACCGTTACATCCCTCTTAGCACCAAAGCTAGTGAGGCGCTAGGAGACCTTCATGATAACTTAAGCTTTCTCCAAAACAAGCACCTGAACAATTTTTATGTGATTGCTGGAGATTTTAACCATGTCAATCTGACAGATGTTACACCAAGGTTTTACCAACATGTCACTATTGCGACCTGGGGAAATAATACCCTCAATCGTGTGTACACAAATAGACACGGATCCTACAAAGCAGTCCCCATTTCCAACCTTGGACTCTCTGATCACATCTCCATTATACTTCCTCCTAAATCCCTGTGGTGAAGAAAATTAACCAATGATTGTGGACTTGAGAAAGGCCACAAGGAACCACCCCTCCCCTCTGCATTGGGGGAGCGGAGGTGGAAGTTGACTCCAGCTTTAAATACCTGGGAGTACATATAAACGACAACCTCACCTGGAAAACCTATTGCAGCAGTCTGGTAAAAAAAGGCTCACCAATGGCTGTACTTTCTGAGGAGGCTTAAACAGGCTGGCCTGGGAACTATAGTCCTTACATCTTTTTATAAGGGTGTGGGGAGGAAGAGCATCCTCACCTTGTGTGTTACAGTGAGGTATGGGAACTGGTAGGTTTCAGATAGGAAGGCCCTGCAGCATGTGGTTAAGGCGGCAGAGAAGATTATTGGATGCAGTCTCCCGGTAGTCAGTGAAACATACATCAGCAGATGCAGGAGTAGGACTTCCAGCCTCATGAAGGACTCCTTCCACCCTGCCAACAGACTATTTATCCTTCTCCCCTCAGGTAGGAGGCTGCACAGCATAAGAACTAGGACAACCAGGCTAACGACCAGAAGCTGTTAGACTAATAAACTCTGCCACACACCAGAACTGATAAACTGAACTTTTTGTCTTAAGGAATGTTGCACTTTTATGGTGCTTTCAAGTTTTAGGGTGCATAAATGTTGGTACGATTGTGTATTTGTATTTATTTATTTATGAATTGCTGATCTGTTATTTACTTGAGATTTACTTTACCAGATCCTACAGAACCTAAAATGGATCCTCAGTACTAATTTTGTTCCAGATCATGTACCATGTTTTTGGAATGACAATAAAATTCTTGAATTCTTGAATCTAAATGCAGCTCAACCAGGCCTTGTCCACTTTTTTGCGTATTCCGTGGGTGGGGGTTATTTAAATGAGTAACATTATGACTTCACAAAGCCCGGAAAACAACAAAGTGGATTTGGCTCAATTAAACATCTCCCATTGGAGTGGACAATAAGCTTTGTAACCTTGCAGATGTTTTTTATGCTCAAAAAGCAACATTACAGACTAACTAAAGTTGAAAAAGTGAAAAAGGCATAATAGGAGTCCTTAATTAACACAATGGATCATTTTTAAAAAGGTAATTTTTGTGTTTGTGTACTTGTCTGGAGATGGCGCTGTAGTCTACATCATGTTACCTATAAAAGGTGTAGAGTAAGCATTGAAGTGTGTTGCACCTGCTGCCAATTATGTAACGCCTAGCACTGTTGGGTGCTTGTCCTGCTTTTGATTTTTTAATAAATGTATAAGAATTGAGAACTTTCTTGGCCTTACCAGGATTTAAACATTACAAATTGGTGATGAGGATTTTGCTGTTCTATGTGAAAGATGTCTGCTGTTGCTTGCTTATTTTTCTTCGCCATTCATGTCCTAGTGAGATATCTATATCGTATATACAGTATATACTATACTGTGTTGACTAAAAATGAACTTGTGAACCTACCAACTAAAATTCCCTCTCCATCTGCTCCTGAAAAACATTTCCATTGCAATCATCTATTTTCTAGACAGGTGGGTAAATTTGTTTCATATTTTTCTGTCATTCTGCCATTAAGCTCTTGGGGTACAGTAGTTGAATTTTAGCTTCTGCCTTGACAAGTTGTTACCAACTGAAGATCTCATGAGATATGGCTTGAGTGTAAAAGCCATATCTTGCACGTGTAATTTCCCTCAGGGCCCTTTAATAAGGGAACTCATCGCTGCATCATGGTTATTACTAGAATCGTGAGAGCAATCAAGAGCAAACAACATGTTTCTATGGTAACCTCATGGTGTTGCAGGCTCACATGGCTTCCCCGGTAGCAGACAGACACAAGTGTAAGGTTCCATCCACCAGTGGCGCAGGCTCACCCGTTTTTGTTATTTCATTGTCCTGCATCTGAGCCCAATCAGGGTGTTTGGGATGTGCACAACTTCTTTGTATTTTTGATTCTTAAATAAACATAAATGCCATGTCAGATGTAGCTTCAGTTCCAGTTTCAGGCCAGGGAGGCGCCGACAGATAGGGGTCCCAAGGGGATCGGCCTTCGTGGCCTTGCCATAAGGGCCAGGCTTGACCACTACGGCCAGGGACCCATATTATATTATATAAATAAATATAAATTAAATAAAATTAAAATAATTTAAAGATTATCATAAAACAAACAAACAAACAAAAATAATTGTAAAAAATGTTGGCTATATTTTGTGCGGATGACAGCCCTGACTCTTGTATAATACGTAAAAAGGTTGATGAACATATAACAAGGGACCTGAGACCTTCAGTCTGTACTCAGTGAACGTGTGTGTGTGTGTGTGTGTGTGTGTGTGTGTGTGTGTGTGTGTGTGTTCTTATTCTTGAGGTGTGCTTTGGATCATTGTCCAAGTGACAGATCCAACCATGTCCCATTTTAAGCTTCTTGGCAAAGACAGTCGTTTTATGATTTAATATCTGTTTCTTGTATCTTAACAACTTGTCCATGGCCTTTGGAAGAAAAACAGCACTGTAACATCGAAGCCACACCAACCTTAACAATGAGGATGAGGTATACTTTTCTGCTGCATGAATATATCTTCCTCTTATAGTATGTAGTATGTACTATGTATTATGTATGTATGAATTTATTTATTTAATTATGAAAATCACTAGTTTGGTCTTAATAGAGTTTGGTCCCATTGAAAGTTATAGTAACATTTAGTTAACTAAAATCACAAAGATTTAATGAAAAATTGCAAAATAATTGTTTGGCAACCCTTCCAAATAAGTTATTTCCCATAGTGATTCATGAATATTGGAATTTAGCCTGTTTGCCACCTTATGTTTTTCCCCAGTGAAACTACACTAAATGGTTTGTGATCACTCAGGAACCTAATAATCTACAATATAAATGTGAATGTACTTCTGTTAGATTTTTATAAATTTCAACAGGTGCAATTTTGGCACACATGTTTTGGAGAATTATTGTAGGTGATCTATGGTTAGATATTTGAGAATACTTTAAATGCAAGACTAAATACATAAATTGCCTTTTTTCCCCTGTTTTTTTATTTTATTATTCACCAAGTGTGCCAATACTAGTGGAGGGCACTGTACTCCTGCTTATGGTATACAGTTGTAATCGAAATTATTCAACCCCCATCCCAAATTCAACTGAAAATGCAATTTTTTATGACTTCTGCTGTCTCAAAATTATTCAACCCTTTCATGGCAGGCATCTTTAGTACTTTTATGCCTTCTATGACCTGCTGCAAACAGGGCCTGATTGGGACTCATTTTCAGCCCTGGAGTTTCATGCCTTAGACCGGCCCACTTTAGTTCACGACTGACTATATTAAAATAATAATAATAATTGTGTTTCCGTTTTATTTAAGATTTAGCTTGTTTTAAAAAAAAAAAAAAATCACTTACTTTTGAGGTGTTTTTTTCAGAAAACAAGACATAATTTCTCATGCCATTTCACTTGTCTAGTAAATCTTGAATTAAGAATATTTAGATATTTGAACTCGAAACAAGTCAAAAATACTAAGTAAGAAAAGCATTTTTTGTTAAATTTTTTTGTTGTTGCAGTAGTCATGTTTGCTTATTCACACACTGTGGTACACAGTTTACCTGTGTCTTTCACAGTGAGAGCATTGGTCTCTTGCATGATATTTCTCACCACAGATATCCCCTTTTTACAAAGCTTTCAAATCAAGTCAAGTCAGTTTCATTAATGTATTGCTGAATCATCAGGTATCATTAATTATCTCAGGGCATTTTTCATTGAGCAGGGCTCTTCATTACTATTAGTTCTTCTGAATGACAATCCTACCTGCCCACTCTGGTGTGTTGGGCTCATGACTGGAGCTTTGTAACGTTACTGGGCCTGGCTCTTCACTGTTAGCGGCAAACCGGACTAGAGGCGGCTGCCACTGTCGGGGGCCAGGGAGTGGGGCCAGGGAGTCAAAAGTTAATCACGTCATCATTAACCTGCAGGCTGCACTCTGAGAGTGGGGCTGTGAGAAAATATTAAATTAAAAAGAGTGGGGCTGCGATAAAATAATAAATAAAAACCTAGGGACAGCATCCATATTTCAACCCAGTGTCATGACAAGACCGGCCCTCGCGGCCAAAAAAAAAAAAACAGACCGGCCCACCGGGAATTCTCCCGATTAGCCCAGGGAACTACACTAACCTTTTCCACAGGTGGTACTTGCGCTACAAACTTTTCCCGTTACTGGCGCAAAACATGATTTGGTCGCACAAAATATTTATAGTAATCCGCTCTGGATAATAATGAACAATAATGAAATTTACAAATTATACAGTGTACAAACTACAAAACTACCATTTTGGTCGCAGTGTAGTTCCCTGGATTAGCCAATCGGGGCCTGGCAGCAAACGAGAAACTGAACTGTGCGGTTCACACTACATGACTTGCTCTCTGTGAAATCAGGAGTGTTCAAGTTGTTGAGCTGTTCACACCACACGACACAACGTGACTGATCCGCAACAGGAGGTAACGCACAACTCTGTCACCCAACGATTCTATCTTGTCTACAAACCACGTTTTGTCACGAAAAATCACGCGATAAAATGACACGGAAGAAGAACACAACACACGAATATGGACGTCAGACAGAAACTAGTGCTGCAAACTGTTTGCGCGATATATACACTCTACAACTATATTTTAAAAAAGAACAGCCACAACATCAACATTGTGGACATCGGCAATATACAGTTGACTTTCCTTTTTCCTAAAAGTATTTTAGTAAAACCTATGATTACAAACAGGGATATACTTCCGAAAAGCATAAGTAATTATAATTTTATGTATACACATACTTGTGTTTAATCTCTAGTTGCTCTGATTGGCTGTAGCTCATGACATCACGTGAGGTTGAGTCGTGCGACAGCTCTGGATATCTAGCATGCTGTGAGGCGTCTGCGAGGCGTCTGCGAGGCGTCTGCGAGGCGTCTTTGATACGTTGTTGGCTCTTTCATACTAACAGATTGGCGAGCGTTCATCGCGCGCGAATCCCCCGCGATTTGCACGCGTTAACACCCTGACCTGTCGGCGAGCTCAACGATTTGCAAATCGGGCTTAAATCGGGCTTAAATCATGTAGTGTGAACTAAGCTTCATTTATATGATTTTGAGAACTTTTCTTGTGCTTTTGGGTCAGTGGTGTTGCAGTCTTGGAGTTCTGACATGGAAACCATCTGCGTTTGGTATGCGACTTACTGTGGAAGCTGAAACCTCAGTGACTGTTGCCACCAGATCTTTCTGCAGGTCTTTTGCAGTCACTCAAGGGTTTTTCTGAGCCTGCCTTCCCAGAAATCTGGTTGCAGATTGCAGGTAGTGTAACCACTATTGCTTCCAATGCTGTCATCTCTAGGAACATTTAGTGCCTTCACTATCTTTTGGTATCCTGTTCTTTGTTTGTGAATGGTGATATCTTCTCTTAACTTTTTGGACCATTCTTTTGACATAGCCAGATTTCTAACATGCAGTCAAAGTGACAATCAGATTTCAAATTTCATGTGATCTAGGTCAAGCAAACCTGGTGCAACTAATTCTGAGTACACATCAAAAGATAATCGGGCTGATTTTGGGCCGATTTACCCCCTTCCGACAATCCTAGCTATGTCCCAATTATCTTGATGATTCTACAAATTATCTCATCAGATTTTCCCTTGGTGTGAGGTGTGTTAAGAGTGTCCGAACCTGCTCAGAGAAACATCGGAGCCGCCCCGATTGCCCCGATCACATGTTGAATATTTACGATCAGAAATCCTGATGTGTAGGGGAACCCTGAGCAATAAAGCGTGCACGCTCTGGTCATTTTATGGTCAGATTATCACGTGAAACGAAATAATATCCAATCAGAAAGCGAGACGATGGAAGATGGAAGCATAACAAACGCAGTCATGGCGCAGCACAAAGTGAAATTGATGTGGACAGCAGAGATGGAGGATCAGCTTGTTGATTTGTGGCAACAGCACAAATGTTTACAATGTGTCGTGTAAAACCTATGACTGGACAAGGAGAAGAGTTGGTCAGAAATATCTTCTGCAATGTGTGTCTGTGTGTGTGTATGTGTGTGTGTACTGTGAAAATCATTCCAAACACTATTATCACAATTTCTTCCTGCATATCGTCCGCCATGCTTATTCTGAAGTCCAGCGAGATTTTGCGAGATTTCCTGTGTTCACAGTCGAGACTCCGGTTGAAAATCTGTTAGTGTGTGGTGTGCTGTCTTTGTCACATCATGGCACACCACACACTATTTGATGTTTTACTAACAAGGTTCGGGAGGATCACGTTCTAATGATCAAACAATCAAATCATTCCAGCCAGCTGTCAGCAATCAGTAATCAACAGGTTCACTCAATCAGCACGAGTAAAGCCTATAAATATACACAGTCGACTCACCCATATTCCTCGACAGTTTTCAGCATCCCTCCACCACCCCATCTCCTCACACTTGCCTAAATTATCTTCATAAACAGAGATACGGGGGGAGTACTCTGGGTTCGGGCCCAATTTCCGAGCTCGGAGCCCTCCCCCGGACAGCACGCCAAATACGCATAACCATTTACTCTCTGATCATTCGTAAGTGTGAACTCGTGAAAGGAGCAAAACGGTTAAATCTAGGATTTTTTTGTACTCATGTTTGTGGTCTATCACATTTTGAAAATCTTATAAGATGTAAAAAATCTTTTGATGTGTACCCAGCATAATGAAGTTCTTGATTTGTTGCATGGTGTACTTGAGACAACACCTGTTTGGCAGATTTGTGCTTTTGTGAGGGATTCTGTTCAGGGGGTCGAATAATTTTTAGACTGCAGAAGACTGCATTAAACGTTGCATTTTCAGTTGAACTTTGGGAAACCAATAATCTTGCCAATAAACCTGATTTGAAATGGGGGTTAAATAATTAGGGGTTCAAGCACAAAGTGCTGAAACCCTATTGTAATTGTAAGGTTCCCTATCGTAGGGAACTCAACACTGCATCGTTGAAAACGACTCTTTGGGGACGCTCCCTTAGTGTGCGCCTCTGAAGTATGAATGAAACTAATCCAATCCTGATTGGTATTGCGTCATGACGTAACCTGTGACGGCACATAAAAGTCACGCCGGCACACACACACACATTAGCTTTTCGTTCTTCAGCAAGCTTGCGGATGAGAACGAGACTGCCGAGGTACTTTCTCGTTCATCATCCGCAGATTCTATAACGCTTGTTCACGGCGCAGAAGCCCGCGATGCGGCTTCTTCTGCCCGTGACGAGTGCCCGATGCTTGAGCTATCTGCTTCTGAGGAAGTGGATGTGCTCAGCATCGGGAGCAAGAAACATGAGTCACACTCACCAGCTCATGTTCCCGCTTATGAGGAGCTGGTAGAGGTTGTGACACGCGCTGTGGCCAGACTCAACATCAGCTGGCCACAAGATAAACAGGATGACTCTCGTCGCAGCAAGTTAGATGAGAGATTCCTGCAGCACAGATCACAACCTCAGTGCCGGGCTTACCGTTTTTCCCAGGTCTTCATAAAGAGATCTCTAGATCCTTGGAAAAACCCCACTCTTCACGTATCTCATCACACTCATTATATGATTATTCAAATGTGGTGGGTGCGAGAGAGGCGGGATATGGCAAGGTGCCAAAGATGGAGGAAGCTTTAGCGAGCTATCTTTCTCCTGAATGGCATCTTCACTTAATGGCGGCTGGTCGGGCTGGTGCGTGCCTGCACTCTATGGCGATTTTGCAGGCGTACCAGGCCAATCTCCTTAAAGATCTAGACGAGGGTGAGGGACCAACTCCCGCTGACATCGCGGAGTTGAGAAGAGCCACAGATTTAGGCCGCTCTATGTCAGCTATGGTAGCTACAGAGAGACATCTGTGGCTAAATTTATCTGGTATAAAAGAGAAAGATAAATCTTTCTGTTGTACGCTACGCTATCGCCTTCTGGCCTGTTCGGCGACGCTGTCACTACAGGGCACCGACTATGGTCACAAAATCTTTCTCGATTTTTTTCTGCCGATCCTCCATTTCAGGAGGTTGAGAATAGTGCTCGAAAAACACCCGAGGCCAGTCTCGAGGGGCTGGTTCCCTTAGTAGATTTTGTAGAAGAATGGCAACGCCTTCCGAATATATCTATATGGGTCCTGAATATTATAAAATATGGGTACAGACTGCTGTTCGGTCACCGACCTCCCAAGTTTGCTGGGGTGGTACCGACTGCAGTGGTTCCAGAACAGGCTCGGGTTATGGAACAAGAGGTACAGACTCTACTGGATAAAAGGGGCTATAGAAAGTGGCAAAGCATACCAATATCGGGTTCTTCCGTTCGGCCTAGCACTCTCTCCCCGCACGTTCACTAAGTGTATGGATGCAGCTCTGGCTCCACTGAGGCTTCAGGGCATCCGTATACTGAATTACATTGACAACTGGCTCATATTGGCCCTGTCTCGAGAAATTGCAGTTCGGCATCGAGATGTCGTCCTTAGCCACATTCAGAACCTGGGGTTGAGACTCAACACTAAGAAAATTGTGTTAGAACCAGCTCAGAAAACGAGTGGTATGGAATTCGGTTACGATGCGGGCACGTATGTCTCCCGTGCGTATCGGCGTATCCATGGTGTCTGGGATAAAGCTAGGCCAGGCCATCACTGTAAAGCAATTTCAAAGACTGCTGGGCCTCATGGCAGCGGCATCCAACATAATTCCTTTGGGCCTTCTTCACATGAGTCCCCTTCAGTGGTGGCTCAAAGCCAAGGGGTTTTCCCCCAAGGGGAATCCGTTCCGTATAATAAAGGTTACGCGCAGATGCCTTCGTTCCGTATTGATATGGAAGAAACCTTGGTTCTTGTCCCAAGGGCCAGTGTTAGGGGCGTCATGTTGCCGGAAAACCGTTTCGACAGACGCTTCCCTCACTGGCTGGGGCGCAGTCATGGACGGCCGCTTTGCCAGGGGTCTGTGGCAGGACCATCATCATTCTTGGCAAATAAATTGCCTGGAGATGTTGGCTGTGTTCAGGGCTCTGAGGAGCTTCCACCCAGACATCAAAGGCTACCATGTCTTGATACGTTCGGACAATATATCAGTGGTAGCTTATCTGAACCGACAAGGGGGACTTAGATCGCGCCCTCTATCCAGACTGGCGTATCAGATTATTTTATGGTCCCAAGGGAAAATATTATATATAAGAGCAATATATGTCCCGGGGGTTCAGAATCAGGGAGCAGACATCCTGTCGAGGCAGGGGCTGAGGCCCGGGGAATGGAGACTCCATCCAGTGGTAGAGATGATATGGCAGAGGTTTAGACCAATGGAAGTGGATCTGTTTGCGTCTCGAGGGACGTCCCACTGTCCACTTTGGTTCTCCCTCACTCATCCAGCTCCGATGGGGTTGGACGCCATGGTACAGGCCTGGCCGAGGCTTCGCCTGTACGCTTTTCCCCCAATCGCTCTGCTCCCGGGAGTCCTGGAGAGGGTCCGTCAGGAGGGCATCAGTCTTCTTCTGGTAGCCCCATTTTGGCCGGCCCGAGTATGGTTTTCGGACTTAATTTCACTCCTGATAGCTCCGCCATGGCAGATTCCTCTGAGGAGGGATCTGTTGTCTCAGGCAGAGGGCACTATATTCCATCCCCGTCCGGAGCTGTGGAAATTGTGGGTCTGGCCTCTGAGGGGGCTCAGTACCTAGATGCTGGTCTATCATCTGGGGTGGTCGAAACCATACTTATCTCTAGAGCTCCGTCTACTAGGAGATTATATGGCCTCAAGTGGAATGTTTTTCCACTTGGTGTAGAGAACATGAGTTAGGTCCAGTTAACTGCCCAGTGGCTTCAGTTCTGGAGTTTCTTCAAGATCGTTTCTCTGCGAATCTCTCCCCGTCCACACGTAAGGTGTACGTGGCTACCATTGCGGCATTCCATTGTCACGACCGGCTCAAAGCCGTGGCAAATGAAATGGAGGATACAGTGATTGGGTTGCAAATAATAAACATTTATTAACATAAATGTTACAACATAAAAATTAGGAAACCATGGTCATCTGTAATGTTTGTCAAGTGCATGGATGTAAAAGTATCAGTCACAGAAAACAAACATCTAAACCAAATAACAAAAAACCGAGCCCAAACCAAACACAAAATAACCCGGAGAACAGACCTCCCTCTACACTAGCCAGGCTAACTTTTATAGAGGGATGAACAGGTGGACATCGTTCCCTTGATGAGTCTCCTAGCCACACCCACTAGCCCGCCACAGCAAGATGAGTAGAGACTCGTCACACCATACACCACCTAATGTTGGGCCTTTGGGGAGGCACAAACTGGTCATACTATTTCTCCATGGTACATGGAGGATGAGACCAACAGTCAAGTCCAGGGTTCCTTCCTGGGACCTGGCGGTGGTTCTCGAAGGGCTATCCCTGACTCCCTTCGAATCCCTCCAGTCGGCTTCGCCCAGGACCTCACGTTTCAAGATAGTCTTTCTCTTAGCTATTTCTTTAAAGAGACTGGAAGATCTTCAAGCCCTGGCATTTACGCCAGCTTTCTTGGGGTTTGCCCCCGGCAGAGTTAAGGCCATCCTGCATCTGAGACCCAGCTATGTGCCTTAAGTGCAATCTTACATAGCTAGGTCCATGGTCCTGCAAACATTTCATCCTCCACTTCATGTGTCGGCAGAAGAGGAGAGGTTCCTTGCTCTGCCAGTCAGAGTTCCGAGTATTTACCTTGAGAGGTCCTCTTCTTGGAGGAGGTCGGACCTACTGTAGTGTGTTTTGGGTCACCTAATAAGGGGCTCCCGGCTAAACAAACCATAAGTGGGCCTATAAGGTGCGCAATTTGCCTTCACCTTTGGCCTTAAGGGCTCAGTCTTCTAGAGGCATGGTGTCCTCTAGGGCCCTCCTCTCTGGAGTACCCCTCAATGAGATCTGTGAGGCAGCCGTTTGGGCTACCCCGCACACTTTTAGCAAGTTTATAGTCTGCACCTCCCTTTTACGCCTTGCACACGTGTGCTCTCGTGCTAGCTGAGTGCCTGAGATCAGTTTCACTCTAGGGCAGGCCTTTTTCGGTGCGTGGCCTAGTGGGCATTCGTTCCCCAAAGAGTCGTTTTCAATGACGCAGTGTGCAACGACTACGTCGTCTTGCCACACCCCTCAATGCCTAGGAGCGGCTTGCTTCATCGCGAGGCTAATGTGTCTGTGTGTGCCGTGTCACTTTTATCTGCCGTCACATGTTACGTCATGACGCAACACCAATCAGGATTGGATTAGTTTCATTCATACTTCAGAGGCGCACGCTAAGGGAGCATCCCCAAAGAGTCGTTTCCAACGACGCAGTGTCTCGTTCCCTCCTCAGGGAACAAGGGTTACAGTCGTAACCCGAGATGATTTTTATTATTTTTCTTCTCCCCTAAATCACATCGTGCAACCCAAACCATGAGGGCTGTAGACTTGAAACTTTGCCAGATGGTAGTACAAAAATCCAGGAGAGGTTGAGAGAGTATAACCCCAATTGGCCCATAGGTGGCGCTATAACAATCAATTGCGCAAAACTGCTTATAACTCCTAGACCGTAAATCGTAGACTCAAGTGTCTTATATCACTGGAAACCTGGACACCTGAAGAACAAAACATATATCTCCGATTTCATTTCTGGTGTGCAAATTCTTCCGCCATTTTGAATTTTGTCAGAAACTTACTTTTGTGAACTAGTCCTAGGTTTTTCACCCGATTGGAACCAAATTAGTGCAAAAATGTTCTCTGGAGTCTGAAGATCAATAATTATCCAAAAAAGTTGAAATTTCAATTCAGGGTTGCTAGGGGGTGCAGAATGAACGTTGTGGGAGGAGCCTATTTTACTAAAATGGCTAAAACTCAAGAAGTAAATGAGATATCTTCACCAAACTTGATACACATGTGTATGAGTTCAATTTGAGGTCACAGTAAAAACATTATTACGATCGAACACTAGGTGGCACTATAACATGGAAAAAACATAAAAGGGTTATGACCACCTGACCGTTAGTCCGATTGACTTGAAAATTGGTATGCAGTGTCTTGGTCCAAGGTGTCATGTGTTTCTATGAGGACATTGGAGTATCTCAAAAAACATGGCCGCCATCAGCCAATGAAGTTTGAGCACCTATTAGACAAGGAGGAGGCCGATCGGAACGAAACTTGATGAGCATGTTCATGGCCCTAGAGGACTGTAAGAATTTTGAAAGAAAACGCCCACTAGTTGGCACTAACGAGTTTTACGACTCTGTAATCACGTGGTGTTGTACACATCCACACAATATGCATATAATTTAATAGATCTCCTCATACTGAACAACTTTGTCTCAAGAACCATTGCTGTCAATCAAATCGTTCTTTAAATATTCACGAATATGTTAAAAACCTACTTTTGCAAACTAGTCCTAGGTTTTTCGCCCGATCGGAACCAAACCAGTCTAGGACAATTCTCTGGACTCTCTAGATCAATAATCATCCAAAAAAGTTGAAATTTTGCATTTGTTTTGTTATAACAGGGTCATTTAGAAAATGGGCGTGGCAAAATACACTCAGCTGATCCACGTCTACCAATAGGAATACGACGCCTATCACTATATACATATATAAGCTCCTTCAGTATTATCAGCAGCTATTGTGTCAGTCAGTATGGCATTCTGATTCCCCTTGAATTATTATGGTTATTGCTGCTCTCCCTGCTCTTATCCATGCTAGGCTGCATGGGTGCACAGGGAGTTCTTGTCCAGAACAGAACCATACAGCCAATCCTAACTCTATGCAATTGCCAATCGTATTTGACGATAGTGGTCCTGACAGAATTATGAAAATGATACAGAAAATTTAATTCGGGATTGGTTTTAGTCATTAGAACAAAGCAGAATGACACGCAGGTCAGAAGAAAATAAAGAACTGCTGTTATATAAATACTCAAAAATGACAAAATCTGCAGTTTAAAAGCATTGTTAGGGGCACTAGCATCTTGCAACAATGCATTAGTAATCCTCAAAACTGCAGCAATACCAACAATGTCCACTAGATGACCATATAATGACTCTAAAAATGTCTGGGTACATTTAGGACTGAACCCAGGACATCAGACTCCCTTATTGGCTGCTCACCATATGCCCTTTATACAGTTTTTTCTTCCTTTTTTAATATTTTGTTTATTAATTCTCTATTTTATTGTGTATTATCTCTGTGGCCTGAAGCCACAGCCACAATTAAGTTAAACAGGACAAGAAAGAAGCCTCAGTAGAAAAAGAACCTTACAATTTCCCAAAACTGCAACTTGACAGGCTCCAGAACAGTGTTATTTTAATATTGTCCATGTGTTATTAAAGTATAGAGTGCTGCAGCGATGGTGTATTTATGTAGACAGATCTAACAGTTAGCATCATCCTGGTTTCCACAACAAAAACCCAATGGATTTTTCCACTGACTTTTGGATTATTGCAGAAAATAAGCTCTGTGACTAAAGTTTATTATTCTTTCAAGTTTTATCGTTATAACATTTACAAATCAATGCAAATAAATCTAAAGTATATCAGCAGAAGTAAAAAGGTAAAGGTATAAACAAACTAGTCTACTCCTCAATCACATGACATCACCACCAATAAGCTTCTGACAAACCTTTTTAGTCTTTATTTAAAAACTTTTTCCCGAGTTTGAGCTAGAATAGTTTGCAAGAGTGCGGTTAACAGTTTATCTGTTTGCCTGATGGCATTTAATGTCCCAAACAACCTCTTTTCAAGACTTTTTCAAGACGAGTAAAAGCTTTAAAAACAATTACAAGAGGTGATTACTGATGTATTTATGTCATAGAATAAAATGTGGAAATATTTTGAGCTTGTGTTAACCACAGACAGACATTTAACCAAAAACCCATAAAAAAAAATCGACTGACTTCAGGGTGATTGAACCGGATATGTTAACCTGTGAACTTGTTTCTGGCTTTTGGCCTACAAAAATAAGTAATCGCTGCAGCACTCTAATAATTAAAAAGGGGTTTGCTTATTATCATGCCTATTACTACACTCTTAGAAAAAAGGGTTCATTGGGGTTCTATATATGAAGCATAGGGTTCTTTACTCATCTCCAAAGAACCTTTTATGCTAAAAAGGTTCTATAATGACAAGAAAGAACCCTTTTGGCACAAAGGTTCTTTATAGGCTATTATTCATTCATATATTACATTATTCTGCAACATTTTGTAGTTGTAATTAAATTATTGTTTATTAAACTGTTGTAGTAACTTAATATCACATTTTAATCATGCTGATTTTTGGAGGAGAAAAACTGAAATGGCACTCTTCGCGTGATATTGATTAACTACATAAAATGATATAAATATATCAATTTTCTAACCCCCATATCTTGAATTTTGTGATCATTCACATACATTCATAAATACATTTTAGGGTCTTGATGTTTGTCAATAATATGAAATATTTAATCCGGAAAGGACAAAACAAATGATAATGAATGAACCCCTAAAAGGTTCCATATAGAATATTTTTCCTGGTTGCAAAGAACCCTAAAGGGTTATTTTTATTGAACCCTTAAAAAGGGTTCTGTTTAGAACCTTTTAAAGGTTCCAAATACGTAGCGCTGATAGAACCTTTTAAGGTTCTATATAGAACCTTTTCTTCTAAGAGTGTAGCATATTGGCTGTTTATTAGTACTTATAAAGTACATATTAAAGCTTTATTCCGCATGACATATTCTACATCTGCCCAAAACCTAAACTTAACAACTACCTTACTAACTATTAATAAGCAGTAATAGTCGCAATTAATAGGTAGTCAATAGTAAGAACTGTACCCTAATCTAAAGGGTGACCATAATTTTATTTCCGCTTCATTTAGTTTCAGTTTTAGTTAAGGATAACAGCACAGCTCCAGAAGAGCTCTGATTGTGGTTCGTTCATCTGTAAGGTTTCAATAAGAAAATGTATGAAAATGTAATTTACATAATCTATTCAAATAACACCTTTCTGATAGATTTGTTGAACCAACAACAAGAACTTATACTCTCCTTTCTTACTGTAATATTGTCATTTGGGAATCAAACAAAAAGGCTTTGTGTGTGTGTGTGACACATCGACCAACCCCCCCCCAAATCACTCCTCCCCTAATTCCGTGGTGTTCAGTTAGTATCAGGGAGGGTCACCCCACGTTCTGCTGCCAGATGGCCAAGCCATAGTAGAGTCCTCTTGCTGTAATACTGAATCTGGAGAGCCCTTTCCCAGACCTAGTCATTATAGCACATCACAAGCGAACGACTGCGTATGTATGTGCTGACATGAGTCAGAAGTGATTAGGGTTGTGCACACACACACACAAGCACAAGCACAAGCACAAGCACAAGCACAAGCACAAAAATACTGAGAATTGCATTTTCGCTCTTAAAAGAATGGTTATATATTGGCATCGATGGTTCCATGAAAATCTTTAACATCCATAGACAGTTTCCATTCCAAAAAAGCTAATTTAGCGAGGAAAAAGATTTTACTTTTTTATTTAAAAAACATATTCACTAAGAATTTTTTTTATCTTTTAAGATTTATTAACAGTTCTTTCTGGGGAACTCAAAAATGGTTATTCTATTGCGTCATTGCAAACACCCTTTTGGAACCTTTACTTTCGGGAATCATTTCTACTCCATACTAATCTAGTCTGTTTAATCATCCATCCATTAGTCTAGAAAAAGGATTACTGTAGCTACAGTGAGGAGGCTGAGGAGCCAGAGGGCAAGAGAGATTCAAGCAAGCGGGTGAAGGAGAGGAAAGACAGGAGGGGGTGGAGAGCAATAGCGTATGCAGGGCGGAGGAAGGGGTCGGCTTTAGTTTGATGTGAATGGGTATTAAAGGCAGCATGCTAGAGAGGGGCAGAAAAAAGACGGAGAGTAATCCAACCTGCCCCTGTAAGAACAGCACGATGGGGGCATAGTGAGCTTCTCAGGGAAAGCTGTCAATGGTGGATTTTGCATTTCTGCATTGATATATTTGGGTGAAAGAAAAACAGCCTTCACTGCGAAAGAGAGATCACAAAAATGCTAGCATGAATTGAAGTGTTTATGTGGAACTGAAATGAAAACTGGGAGGTAAGAACCATTTTTGTCTGTACATTTAAAACCACACATCTTGCTATACATCCTTAAAAATAAACGTTCCAAATGGGGTTTTTGTGACATTATGAAACCTTTAGAACATTTCAGTGAACAGTTCCCAAAATATAATTTTAATTATCTAAAGAACCTTTTTCCACTATAAAGAACTGTTTGTGTAATCGAAAGTTCCATGAATGTAAAGGTTCTTTATGGAACCACAGATTTCCAGCAAAGAACTTTTATTTTTAAGTGTGTACATCCCATTCTGCGTTTGCATGTGTGTTTTTTCTGAAAGATACAAGTAACATAGACACAGAGAAGAGGATGTGTCAACACAGTAAAGGGAAACACATTGTGAAGCAGAGGAAGTGATGTCTGAGGTTGAAACTGTGCCCTGCTAGCTTTACACGTCTACACGTCATTGCTGGCTTGCATTCGCATACATGCACACTCACACACATGCGCGCAGACCGCTGTTCCGACACAGACACCGAGCCACTGCAGATCTTTGCTGAGGATGTGCACTAGATGATTGACAGAGATTATGGAGACAAAGAATATGAGAGAATGACAAAAATAGATTAAAAAAGGTAAGGATTTTTTTTCCACATTTTGTTTTGATTCATAAAAAGGAGGTCTGAAACGTTTGATTTGCACTTAAGTTATTTCCGCAAGCACTGCTGCTGATGGTGTTCAAGGTGGCAAGGAAAGATGCACTATTGCGTCTCTATCAATCTCTTTCTCATTTGTTTGGTAGGATGGGGGAAGGGTTGATCTCTGGGCTCTAGGGATACGTAGATAATAGATGAGAATGGAGGGAGTGGAATACAGAGCGATAAAAGAATAGGAAGAACAGAAATCTTAAGCATGCACAACAAAGGGTACGGCTGCATGGCTTTTCATGGCAGCACTTGACCCTGTGCAGTTGACGTAAAACGTAGATAACTGCACAATGGCATCTTGCACCTTGTCACATTTATTAGGCTGTAATGTGGTGATGCACTGAGTCCTTTCTCTTCCTCTGCCTTCTCAGGTGCTATAACACTTGTGCTTGTTGGGTTCATTTCATTGTTTTTGCCCAGAGGTCAATCATTACTTATAAATAATCTACAGTATGTAAAGTTGAACCTGCTTCCAATGCATCAGAATAGATAAGGACCCTACCCTTGTAAAAAAGTAAACTTTTATAGAATTGCACGTTATATCAATTAAATAAATAAAAAAATATATAGTTTAAATTTATATTAAATGAAATTAATTGAATGTTAAGGGGTGGTATAATGCCCCTTTTTACAATATGTAAAATAAGTTTCTGTTATCCCCAGAGTGTGTATGTGTAGATTTAAAATTGTCCCTTTCTGAGGGTCAGTAAAAATGCATCTTCGTTTGTGTCCCTTTAAATGCAAATGTTTACAATGTGTCGTCTAAAACCTACGACTGGACAAAGAGAAGAGTTGGTCAGAAATAGCTTCTGCAATGTGTGTGTGATTGTGTACTGTGAAAATCATTCCAAACACTATCATCACAATTTCTTCCTGCATATCATCCGCCATGCTTATTCTGAAGTCTCGTGACGTTTTGTGTGTGTGTGTTAGCAGCTCCGATTACCTCGCAGATACGCACTAAAATGTCAGAAACTGTTCTGCCTTTTATGTTTAAACTGGAGTTGGACAATGATGGAAAGACTCAATAAGAAATGACAACATGTAGAATGCAACAGGACGTTTCTGACTGGTTAGTTGATGAATGTATGTTGCTGATATGGTGTAAACAATCTTCAATTAGCATATTCTGTCATAATAATCTATAAAATCGCTTGTGTGGGAACTGTTGTAAGATGTGGTTACAGAGTGGCATGCTATTGCATTTGTGTTACATACTGTATTGCATGTGAAAAGATTAATCGACAGCTTGGGCAAACTCACAATGTGCAATTACAACAACTCTTCCTCTTCTCAGGGGCGGGGTTTACGTACATTTTAGGGTTCGGGAGGAATGTCGTGTAGTCCCTACCTTTGTCCCTTGTACATAAAAAACGATTTCTTTAAAAGCAAATGTCTTCCTTTGCTTTGAACTTTAAGCATTGTAACTGTGCAGATGTTGTTCCCTTTCGAGAACGGTCACTTCGTATAGCATACCTAATATGCAGTGGGGAAACTCCTTTCCTTGAGAATATTGAAGCAATAATTTAAATCGCAGTGCAGCTGCACAGTGAACACAGCAGAGCGTCTAGCTCGCCCATTGGCTATGCTGCGGCAACTGCACATCCTATGGTCGAGTGCCTCTAGCCTTGCAAACAGCGAGGCCTAGAAGCCGTTTCTATTCTGTCGCTGATCTCCTGTGATCATCTGGCGAAAGCGCTATATCCTTTACTGCTACTGTTGTGTTCACCGCTGCAACACTCAGTTTTTCTGAAAGAGCAATTTTTGCGAAGCGTTCAAATGCCTCGCTCTTCATGCACCTTGTCTACAAAAGGACGACGGGCAACGGAGTGCGCCACGTGCCTGGGAGCCGCACACGCTGAAGCTGCACTCTCTGCCATGGACTGCTCTCACTGCGAGAGCCTGCCCATCTCAACGCTGGAGATGCGGTTAGCTCTCTTTCGAGACAGCGACACCGCTCCTCTAGATCTTCATTTCCCGGAACTACTTCAGCCACGGAAGAAAAAGAGCCGCAGCCAACGGCTGCCTGAGCACATGGATGTAAGCGAGCCCACGCCGGCCACGTCCCCGCGTGCTTCGCTTTCTCCATCCCAGTCTTGGCCGGTCCTCCTCCCTTCGAGCGATGGGTCTCGCCTCCTTCGGCGGATCAGATGAGGAACACGACAGCCTCTCAATTGCTGTGTCTGAGGAAGAGTGGTCGGGCTCGGTGGACCCCACTCTCTCACAATCTGGTGCTAGCGCTGCGGCTACCAGGACTAACTCGGACTCCGAGATGCTGCGCATCCTCACTGCGGCCGTTTCAGACCTCGGTCTCGAATGGGCCTCGCCTGAGGAGCCGCCTAAGAGTCGGTTGGATGGATGGTTCCTGACAGGGCGCCAGCAGGCCCCACACCACAAACCAGCGCCTTTCTTCCCAGAGGTCCACGATGAACTCACAAAGTTATGGCGCGCGCCATATTCAGCATGCACGGGCGCAACACCTCAGTCCTCGCTGGACACGCTTTCTCTGCTTCCGGTCAGGCTGCATCGGCTCTGCACACCATGGCAGTGTTACAAGTGTTTCAGGCCAAGCTTCTCCAGACAATGGAGAGGAGAACCCAGAGTCTGGCCCGAACCCTGAGGCGTTCCGTGACCTGCGCAGCACGCAACAAAAGCTACTGCTCAGGCTCTTGGCAGAGGGATGGCTAACCTCGTTGTGCTCGAGCGCCACCTCTGGCTTAACCTCACAGACATCGAGGTGGACAGAAGCCATCTTCTTGATTCTCTTCGGTCCAGCTGTGAAGGGTTTTTCTGAAAGATTTACAGAGGCACAGAAATCTTCCTGCCTAAGCGATCCAGTTCTCCCCCGCCCTGCGGCTGATACCCGTCAACGTTCAAAGTCAGCTAAACGCTACCCACTGCCCCGCCGCCAGGGCCCCCGACCCCGCATTGCGTTGGACCCTGAGCCGCCAAAGCCCACCTAGCTGCAGGAGGAAAGAGAGAGGGTCTTGCGCTAGCCGGACCACCCTAGAAAAGAGCTCACTTAAATCTCACAGCTCCCTGTTCAGTTCAGGCGGCTGGAGATTTTCATACTGTAGTCAATGGGCCCGTTGCGCTGCATGCACCCCTACAAACAAACGCTGTTTTTACAGCGACCCAAAAAAAGCACGAAATGAGTATGTTTCAAACAAACAACACCCGGGTAACCGGTCCCCCTTCACTAGGCGGCCCTTCCCCAGTTGTCACTCTATCTCTGTGTCGGGCCTGTCAAACCAGCCCAAAAGATAATGTGCGCAAAACACAACACAAGGGTATTAGGTCCCCCTATGCTAGACGGCCCAGCCCCAATGTATAATCAAACCCTAGCCACGAGGGCTCAGGCCTGGCAAGCCATCCCCAATCTGTCGAACTGGGTTTTGAACATTATAAAGCGAGGCTATTCGCTCCAATTCGCTTGGAGACCCCCCGCGGTTTCAGGTGGTCATCGAGACTTAAGAGCACCGTCTATCAGGCACCTCTATGCTCTGAAGTGGTAAGTATTCGCTGGCTGGTGCTCAGCCAGAAACCTCGAGCCTCACTCATGCGAAGTGCCGGTGGTACTCTCCTTTTTACAAGAGATTTTGGATGCAGGTCGCTCCCCATCCACACTCAAAGTGTATGTGGAAGCCATAGCAGCTTACCATGCTCCTGTGACTGGCCAATCACTGGGTAGAAACGACCTTATTATTCAGTCCTTTCCACGGTCCTTGGTTCTAACCACTACAGTCAGTTAATCTCAAACCACTTTCGCTGAAAACTGCTCTGCTGCTGGCCTTGGCATCATTCAAGCGAGTGGGAGACTTGCAGGCGCTCTCTGTGAGCCCTTCCTGCCTAGATTTTGGGATAAATTACTCCAGGGTCATTCTCAAGCCAAGGCATGGTTATGTACCTGAGGTGCTCTCAACTCCATTCAGAGCTCAGGTTATTACATTATCAGCACTTCCGCCCTTGGAGAACGATGGGGAGGCTAATTTGCTTTGTCCTGTTAGGGCTCTAAAGGTCTACTTGGAGCGTTCTGCGACGTTTAGGCAGTCAGAACAGCTCTTTGTTTGCTACGGCGGTCGCACCAAGGGGTTACTGGTCACGAAGCAGAGACAAATGGATAGTGGATGCCATCTCTCTGGCATACGCCTCTGTGGGCCAGGTTTGAGGCATGGCACGAGAGGCATGGCCTCTTCGTGGGTCTGGTCCAGTGGTGTACCAATTCATGACATTTGTGCAGCGGCCGGTTGGTCCTCGCCGTCCACATTTGTTAGATTCTATAACCTGGAGGTACCTTGCCTGCAGGTCCTGGTCCTCTCAGTATGATAATTAGACCTGACAGTGTCAGGTCTTATTGGTATAATATGTTACTGTCCATAAGCACAAGTTGTCCTGGGACTGTTTTAAGTTAGCCCCAGCCCTTATCCATGAAACCCGACCCACGTCCGGTTACTGTCACTTATTTTGGGGGTTCTTTATTATGGCTTGTTCTGTGAACCTCGGGGTGCTTCCCTAGGCTCCAGTTGAATGCAGCCAATGCTGATGGTGCGGCGTTTTACATTGTGGCCCCCCTGCATGTTAGCTATGCAATGCAAAGTGACCGTTCTCGAAAGGTAACACACTCGGTTAAAAACTTAACCTTGGTTCCCTGAGAGTAAGGGAACAAGTATTGCGTAGCCTGCCGCACTATTATAATCTGTCAGGATTTAAACCTGCTATTTGGTCGAAAATGAGCGTTCTTTATAGGCTTAGGCCACGTCCATTTAGGCGCGCTCTGACGTATTAGGTGCCAAGTCACTTGATTGGGTCACGCATCTAGAGTTGCTCGGCCATAGGATGTGCAGTTGCCGCAGCACAGCAAATGGGCAAGCTAGATGCTGTGCTGTGTTTGCTGTGCTGCTGCTTCAATATTTTTAGAGGAAAGGAGTTTCAACTGATGAGTCACCTGTGATAAATAAATGTGATTGAAAACATAGGCTAATCTCATTGATCATAAATACTGTAATCAACTGATTATTTCCATGAATTAAATATTCTTAGATTAATCAGGTTTAAACTTTAAATGTTTAGATGTTGTCAAAGTCAATATTTTACATTTTAGTGTCTATGCAAACATAAATACTGTAAATGTATGTGCGGTAAAATATATACAAATATACCATGAGATCATGTTGCCATATACCTAGACACAGATACAGACTTATCTAAGGTCTGCATATATTTAAAACCATGAGACATAGCCTACACTATCATGTCTCATGAAATATTTCTCAGGCAAATAATAATGCAAGAAAAACAAAACATCATTCAACATTAGAATGTGTATGTCTTAGCATTTCCTTGGTGCAAAGAGCCGAAAATCAATAAAAGTGCTGTGAGTGTCTGTGGGAAACTCAGAGCTTAATGCCACGCACACCAACTGCTGTGTGAAATAACACCATCAAAGAAGAGCAAAGAAAAGCAAGAAAATGTTGAAATTCTGAAAACAAAAATGTAATGATCAATTTTGGCAAAGAGAAGCAAACTTCTTTTCTTAGACATATGAAAGTGTGAGGTAATGAGAATGACTTCTTAAAGATTATTCACAACTGGAAAAAAGCCCAAAAAGTGGATGAATACATTCTGTAATTTTTATTTTATTCCATTACACTTACGCTGCCCTGCTCTAACTTGCAAGTGAAGCTAAATATAGTGTAATGTTAAAATGGAACACTTAAATATTAAATGCTTTGACCTAAATGATGGGAAGCTATGTTGATGTAGATGCAGGTCCCAATGCTCTATATAAGAGCTATGGTAAGGAAAACAGATCGCATTATCATTAGAGAAGCCACGCTGTTACCCATAAAATGATAACATTAACTTGGATCTTGTTTTTGGTCTTTTATTCCTCTTGTGCAGAACTCACAATGTACACATTAAGTTCTGTTGTCATTTAGTTGTAGTTGGGATTTATGTCCACATTTATGTTTTGTGTGTTAAAACTGTAAATCAAATAGCCAAATAGTACATTACTCCAAACATTATAACATCAGCTTTAGATAATAAACATTAAAGTATACGGTTATAAATCAAAGATATGATATCTCCTAAAAGCAAATTACATATTAGCATGAAACATTAGGCCTATGTGTGATACTATAGGCCTATATCTAAAACAGACGCTGTATTACAAACATGTGTTAAACTTTGTTTAACAAATAAATGCAACACATATTGCACTAATATTTCGATGCACAATTTAAACTGTAAATCTCTTACCAAAAATAATAAACAACGAATAGCATAGGCGTTTAGGTAATCGCAAATAGGCCCTAGCGATCTTAGTGATCTATCAATATACTTATAAACAACAAAATGTTACTCACCACGTTGGGAATATATAGTTTTAGATTATATTTTATCTGTTTATCTATTTATCTGAATTGTATAGAACATTAGAAAGTCTGCATATTAGCATCAACAGTGCTTTCTCACTCCATTTGGTTCAGTTTTTTTTTTTTTTTTTTTTTTTTTACATGCGATCACGAGCCCACCGAATCCACATCCTTAAAGGGGCAGCACCCTACACACACAAATATCCTACAATGGGCCTAAACATCTGTTTATTTCTGTCATCCTTTGGCTGTGCTAAAGTATATGATCATGCTATTATTCATTCAAGTGCTAAATGGACAAAACTCACTTTGTCTTAAATTAGTTGAAATATGTTACATTGACATAAAGAATTGTGAGAAAATACGATGTGTCAGATCCGAGTCATGTAAGTCAGACAGCAGTCTTATAAACATTAATATTTATAAGAACAAAAGACAAAAGAAAATCACTCACTGCTCTTGACTGAATAACTTTTGTAACTTTAATAAGGATTCATTATTCAGTTTATAATTTATGCAGTGAAGACCGCGTGTTTGATTAGCCTATTAAATTTCTGCATATTTACCTACATGAAAATCTTAAAGCACCGTTTGCAATGTTGCATGGGCCAAAAACAACCGTTTTTGTGCATTTTAGCAGGGCAAGTAAAAATCTGAACTGGCCCATATTTTTGGCCCATATATTATACTGTTGTATTGTACTGAATGGGTATAATTAATGGCTAACATTGTATAATAAATGGCTAACATCCATTTAATAGAGACATCAGTATCAGTACTGGTATATTAGTGATACTGACCTTCATTATACTTTGTAAAAAGATGCCATTAAACAAATATTTGGTGCAATTAATCACAATTAGCTAATTATTTTTTTTGCAAGAATAATTCATTTAAGATAAATAAGATAACTAAGGAAATATTCCATAAAATAAAATAAAAACAAGAATTATCCATTTTGATTTCATGGGGACTTTAATTAGAGTCTGACCATGCAGGTGGGAAACATTCTAACACGCACACGGTAATCCAGTTGACTAGTGCTCATCTTTCACCTTCCGCATTTTGCTTTCAATAAATCACTCTGGTTGATGTAATGTGATTAATATTGATTGACAATATTCATTTTATAAAACATTTGACATTTTGTCAGAGCAATAGCCTTATGGACAAAGCTCCATCAAAAATCACAACAGCACTTTGTGTTGAGTACGGACTCATGGTCTCTTCCCGATCCCACTTCCTATTGCTCCTGTCTCTCTTCAACTGTTTTCTCAAAAGCAAAAATGAAGAATATATATATATATATATAAAAGCTTAATAAAGAAATATATATATATTACATCTAAGTAACTTTTAGCATGTTCTTAATCTCGGGCCTTGTTTTTATTGGTCCTTTTCATTCACAGAAGCATTGAATGACCAATAATGTATTAAGCCCCAACCCCATTAAGTTCTCTTTAATTAAAAAAATATCCATTCTCATTAATACATGAATGCATGATTGACTTATGTTTTTTAAACATCAAATAAGATCCTATATGTATGAATGAATCTTCTTAAAAAGTCACTTAAAACTGTGCTGTATTGAAGAGAGGCTGGTGAGATTTAAAACTCACATTTAGGAAATGTCTATGTTTTTGATTCATAATGTAAGATGCCAATCAAATGTTTGTACTCAGCAGATGCTTTCTAGATGAAGAGCTCTTTGACCGACATATTGGAAATGTCTAATCCGTCAAATCTTTAAGAATGTGAGAAAAGAGTTAATCAGGATGAATATTTGCTATGTCCAATTTTTCACATTTATTGCGTAAATTGTTTAATCATTGTACTGTTTTTTAAAATGTGCTTAAAACTAGAAGAATGAGACCATGGGCTCAGCTATTACCTCTAGCTCATTCATATTAATTAGGCCAAGCAAATGGGCGCTCTAAGAAGGTCATATCAAGCAATGTTTGCATTGTCTAATTAATATTCATAAGATAAGAATTTGTAAATTCACTCCTCATGTCCTACATTTTCAGCAGGTAAATAAATGCTTTAACAGTATTTGGCCAGTGAAAAAAAATCACAACATGTAGATTACACTTCTGACAAGACATTTTCAAACTTTCTTTTTATCTCCCACATGTCCTGCACAATACTAAGGCTGGCTGAAAAAATGGACAAAAAAAAATGTGTTTACCAATATTACCACATGCATTAACTCTCAAAATAAAATAATAACATAAAAGAGCAGATTAATATGTTACTTCTTTACTAATGTATGATAACATATACTCTTAAAAATCTTAACAAAATCTTAATAATCTAAAGAACCTTTTTCCATTATAAAAAACCTAACCCTAACCTTTTAGGTTTTTTATAATGGAAAAAGGTTCTTTAGATTATTAAAATGTTCTTCAAACCATGAAAAGGTTTCTTTGCGGAACCCAAACTGATTCTTATGACATTGCTTTCTCACAAGTTTATATTAGTTCAAAAAAATTGTAAGATGAGAGGAGAATGTAAAGTAGGAAAAGATGCAGTCGCAGGTGCAAAGACATTGGTATGGACAGAGTGGACAGTGTAATAGAAGTATAATGGATGTAGTGATGGAGGAAGGCTTCTCACTATATCCTTTCTTGTGTGAGTGTGTCTCTCTGTGTGTTTCATTAGAACAGTTGTTCTTCCTGCCTACTTGGGCAATAAGCCCCATTTCTGTAGACATCTTAAACACACACACATACAGAAATGAGGACATGCCACAGACCACTACTGTTATATATAAAGCTAATATAATTAGGCATATAAAGAAGTTTAGCATTTGTAAAAAAACAAAACAAAAAAAAACAACAACATTATTTACTTAGATTATGAGACTGCTCCAAATAGAGCCTTTTTTCGTAAACATGTATACACACTATTTGGTAAAGGGAACATATACTTAATTGTATTGAATGTTCACATGCATTTAAAATCTTAAAAAGTATATTTTGTTTGCAAAAAAAAAAAAACTATTAAAAGATAATTTAATATTAATAAAAATAAAAGGCCATATACACTTTCATAGTTCTTAACATACAGAAGGTGCACTTTGTAATAATGTCAGATAAATACACTTTAAATCATTGTTTTAATAAACTTTAGTCGTGCTTTAAAGAAGTACACTTATGTTGATCTGATGACTAACATGCACATGCAAAGTACTTACATTTAAGTAAAAAATTTTTAATTACTAATAGCTAAGTACTTACATTTAAGTTAAATTTTTTTTATTACTAATAGCTAAATTGCAACCTTATTACATATGTGTGAATATAAATGTATTTAAATGCATGACATACGAATTCAAATAGAAATGCATTAAAGTTTATTTTATTTGACCATAAATACTTGTCCGTACATTCAAAAGCACACTGTTCAAAGTTAAATTACATATAAAGATGTACTGAAGTCTTAAGTGGGTCAAAAGCTGAAAAAGGTACATTTAACATTTAAACTAATACAATTTAATTTAAATGCTATTAACATGCAATTCAAAAGTTCAAGTTCAATTCAAAAGTGAAGTGAAGTATGTTATTTCGATAATAATAGTCTTTTTTAAAAGTATACTACTTCTTCTTTTCAATGGCACACATGCAAAAAAATGGACAGAAAGACAGAGGAAGTCACCTGAACTAGAGCATAGAAAACCAAACAAATTGTAGCACAAGGAATAAAATACTCTAATTTGAATTACTCAACTTAATTCCATTGTGTTGTTTGGTCAAGCAATTTCCTCTTCCTCTTTATACAAACACAAAACTCATAAAACACTTGCCATTTCAAATGCAGCCAACAGATTTAGCAGCTTTACATTCTGTATCAATCAGCTGCATAATTTGTTGCGTTTAACTTCTCAAATAAGAAGTGTTATGTCTGATGGATCACCTCTCTGTGTCTTTGTATACTTTTCACATCATTTCAACCTTTTGAACCAAGCTGTAAACTTCCTGCTTGATGTTTTGTTTTTGTTCTCAAGTTTGCAAAGGAGCTTCAAAAAAAGAAAAAAAAACTTTTTTAAAGCATAACCTGAATGTGGCCTGATGGTTTGCTCATGAATAACTGAATAATGTTTTAGTCAACCTCTTTGTCCTTCCAAGATTATGGTTATTTACAATTTCATTTGGACTTATTTTTGTCAGTCGTCTGCTATTGTTGTCGAGCAACCATATTTTTGACACTGAACACAAAATACCATTTATTTTTTATTTAGTGTTCAGTGTCATATGCTAAAAATACAGTGTTGCCTCAAGCACTAGGGTGACCTTGCACAAGTACCAGGGGAACTTGGGACAGCCATTTTTTTACTTGGGTTGTTCTCTAAGCACCGAGAAATGAGAAACAACTAATGAACCACACAATACGAGGAAACTTGTAACAACAAAAAGAAGTGTACTTAATTATACTGAATGTGTACTTCTAATCATAATTAAATAAAAGGCCACTTAAGTGTACTTAAAGAGTACACTTTATTGACTATGTTTCTTAACACGCTTCAGTACTCTTTTAAAAGCGTATGGTAATAATGTCAAATTAAATGTTTTACTTTAAAGTAAATTTTATATCATTATGTATGCTTTAAAAAAGTACACTTAGTTTATTGTGTTGACTAACATACTAAAGCACATGTAAAATACTTTTATACTGTATACGTATATATTTAAAATAATTTTAACTGCAGTGTTTTATCCAATAGTTAGTTAATATATTTTAAATGCACCAAATTATGCAAAATGTGCAATTAAAATATATGACATACAAGTTGCAAAATAAATGACGTTAAAGTATATTTTAGTTTACCATAAATGCATCTCGGTACATTGGGCTGTTCACTTTAACCATATTTTAAAGACAGCAGAAGTGATGAAATTACATACAAAGATGCACTTAAGTCCTATCCTTAAATGGGTAAAAAAAAAAAAAAGCACAATAACATTCAATTAATTGCTTTAAAAAGGAATTTAAACTAAAATATATGCACTTAAGTGTCTGAAAACATTGCATTCAGTTTAATAATACATTCTTTTAAAGTGTATTTTTCCATAATAAGTGCTCATTTTAAAAGGATACTAAAGTGTACTTCTTCATTTCTCCTATATCAACTGAAATTTAAAATAAAAAAGATCTTGTCAAAAAAGTGTCTAGCGTAACATCCCTCAGGTTAGGGTTGAGACATGTCAATGTGTATGGGGTCATCTGGGGTAAGTTGAATAAATTATTAAATTATATATGAATAAACCAAAACATAGGCTAATTGCACAACAAATGATACAAATATTGATAATTAATTTGTTGTCATTATCCATTTTTTAATACGTATTCTTGTTTTTATAAAGACAGTGTTGGATTCCATAATTCAGCTATAAAAGGATTAATACTCAGGATGTTGTAATGTTTTAAGTGGTGAAACTATTCTCTTTCAATATTTTGGTTAAGTAATGAAGTGGAATTATCATCAATCAAAAGCATTACCTATATAGATTTTATTTAACTCACCGCTGTAGAGATCAGTCTTCTTTTTTTTTTTATAAAGATCAATATGAGCTAAATAATTCACAGAACATCTTGAGTAAGATATCAACTTGCAGTGACAGACTGACATGAAGCACTGTATATGCTGGAGGAAGCAACACACAATAATAAAAACCATGCATATTTTGAAAAGGATAATTTATGTACATTTTGTTCATTCTTTGGCTTGAGGAAAAATCTCTTTTTGTTTTTTATAAATGGTAAACTTATGAGGAGAACTGTATTCATGAAATCAGAGATCCTCTCATAAACTGAATTCAACCCCAAGTGATCACAGGAGATGCATTTGAGACACATGTGATAAATGTCTTGGTTGACAAACTGTGATTGTATCACACAAGACACATGCTAATACCAGGTGTTAACAGAGCCTTTAGACAGATGTATATAGCTTATCCACACGAAAAACATAATAAAAGAGGATTATGGTGGAGATGGAAGCAATGATATATGCAGAAAAAAAAATGTATTCAAAATGTTACAATTCAAATTTGCAGAACAAACCTATAACTGACAAAAATGAGCAAACAGTATTCAGCATTGTATGAGAGCTTCTTAAAAAGTGCAAAAGAGGTGAGCATGAGGGAAACAAAGTGGAGAGAAATTACACATAGAGACGGAAGTTTAGTTCACCTTGTTCTAGGCCATGCAGAATGGTATGACAGTTTCATCCTCTCAGCCTACATAAAGGTCAACTTGCATATCACATCACTTCCTGTCAAACAGGAAGCAGACCCTATAATAAGGGGGATGGTCAAAATTAAAGCGCCTCTCTCAAACAACCCCACTACATTCCATACTACATTTCTGCTTTCCATTCAATCTAAATTGTGTGTTTTATATACAGGGCTTGAACTTAACTTAAAATTTAATACTTAAAATAATAATATTTTTATATATAATACAGTTTTCAATTGTAGTCTTTTAAAAAGGCATCTGAAATAATAGGCTAAGTTCAATGTAGTGTTGTCAAAAATATAGATTTTTCGATAGTGAAATATTTGAAACGCTTCCACACTCACTTCACTACTACCAATACTCATTGTCCAGATAACGCTCGCTTTCTCTGCCCTGTTTACACCTGGCATTCAGATGCGTTTTGGTCGATCGGCTCAAAAGTAGTCTTCAAATCAAACTTGAGTCTTTAGCTGACCAAGTCTAAATCTCGTCTGGCTAGCGCGCTTCCCCTAATGCAGAGCCGGCCCAAGCCTTTTGGGGGCCCTAAGCAGAATTTGAATCGGGGGCCCCCTCCCGCAAGCGGAGTCACCTTGTGCTTGATGATTTTTAACACAAATGTCACGCTATAATGTTACATTATGAATTAATACAGTGAGGTTATGTACAGTATTAATACAAAATAAATACTCAATAAAAAAAGATACTTAAATAAAAACTTTTCTTTACTTAAATAAGTAACTTTTTCTTTACTCTTTTACTACGGTAACTCTTTGAAACTTCTGAAAACTAACTGTCACAAAACATATTAAATTCATTATTTGCAAAATATCCTCAAATGTTTTGCAACACTTTGCAGTTGAGGACGGAGTATGATTTTATGTTTCCACTGTTCGACCGCGCACGCGCACGCGCCTCACACACACACACACAACATATTCCAGCATTACAATCTTGACATCGCAGCCTGTTCATTATAGCCGTAATAAAATATCATAATAAAATATTCAACCTAACATATAAAAATTACACTGCTTTGTTTAAATAGTCCTATAGTAGGCTTCAAAAACCATTCACCTTAGCACCGCACCTTAGCACCGCTCCACTGTGATGTTTTCAAGCACATTTTTGCGCATGTGAAGAGGATGTTTTTTTCAGTCGATATTGGAACGTGAGTGAAGTACAAAGCCTATAATAAAGAATAGTTTACCATCCAAGTACATTGCGAATGTTGAAACATTTTGATTCTAATGAGAGAGATTACTTTCACTTTAAATTATTTCGTTTTGGCTTGTTTATAGTTATTTTTTTTATTATTTTTCTGTTCTGAATAACATTACATTTAAAGGATAAATCATTGATTTAAATGTCAATCATCAATCATTGATTAAATAAAAAAAATTGTGACATGGCTTAACACATTACCGTGACTATGCGCACGAATTGTCTATGCACGCGAGGTGTCTAGTTTATGCGCATGACTCAAACGCTAGCAGACAGTAGCAGTTGTAGGCAGGTATATTGATCATGAAATCAGAATTTTCTTGTCTTGAATTATTCCTTCCTTCCTTCATTCATGTCACTTTTTTAAGTTAATTAATATGTCCAAAAAAAAAAATCTCGATAACAAAAACCTGCATTGGTGGCCCTATGCAGCCGCTTAGTTCACTTATGCCTCGGGCTGGCAGGCAGAGCCGGCCCGAGGCATAGGCGAACCGAATTTGTGTTAAAAATCGTCAAGCACAGGTGACTCTGCTTGCGGGAGGGGGCCCCCGATTCAAATTCTGCTTAGGGCCCCCAAAAGGCTCGGGCCGGCTCTGAGCTGAATTGATTACTGAAAATTCTAAAAACACTTACAGCATTTACTGAGGATTTGTTGACTAAGGAAATGCAAAGTAGGCTAGTTATCTCATAATTTGGCAGCAGTTATATTAGGCTCATGTCTTCCCCTAGCCTAAGCAGAGCTCCGCCTCTGTCACCAGTCACTGTGTTTGTAGTGTGTTACCTCCCGGTTGGTAAGTCCATGCGATATCAGGCAGGATGTGATCTCTGTAGTGTTCTTTCTCCTACCGAGGAGGAAGAGCTCTTCTCTAGAGGTATCTTCTAATTGTTAGTTTTTTTTTTAGAGGGAGAATAGGTCAAAAGACTGACTGAAGCAACCTATTCCCATTCTAAGTGTCCTTTCTGTCCCCGCGTTGTTCGATGGACTACATGGCTTACATGTGGTGTTGGGAAGGTTACGATGTTGCGAATGCACTTGTTACCCGGCAAGCTACTGGTCTGCACCACCAAAACCTTGGAACTCGTTTCAGCTGTTGTGGTGCTTTCCATTGGGACCCCTAGTGTCAGTACTCAACACAACGTCGAAGTGACCTCCTGTCACAACACTGAACTCCCCGCTGAATGGCTGGCACCCGTTCTCGGCTCCTCAGCACAAACCTGAAGGAGTGGATGCAGGCCATCTCCTTTTATACCTGTAAGTCCGGGCACATGCAAATTTCACTCGCCAATTCTCATTGGCTTTTTCTCTAAATATCAGAGGTGTTTGGGGCTCCCAAGTGCAACCCCCAAGTGTCAGTACCCGACACAATGTCGAAGTGACTGACAGATAGGGAACATAATGTATTTCCATTAGGTGCAGTTTGGATGCTGCATCAAAACCTTCAGTAAGGACAATATTCAAGCCCTTAATACTGAAACTGTTTAAGCCTTTTCTCTGTTTAATCCCTCCACTATAGGGAATTTAAAACTGTAAGAAACACTGCATCTTAGCAAGCGAGGTGTATTGTAGTGTAGTGTATTGTGGCAACTTGATTTGGTCTAAGTGTTATATAGGCCCCTATGAGCCTTTGCAATTTACAAAAGCATAACAGTTTGGCAAAAATTACTGCATATAATTTTTTAGTGTGTGTTGGGACATGGAGAGAAAAAAGCATAATAAACATATACTATAACACAGCAAATAGATATACTGTTGTTATTAGTAAACTATTTTGCATTCCCTATAAATGCTGTTAATTTTTTTGGGAATATTCAGTAATCAATTCAGCTAAAGATATTTTATTTCAACCTATAACTTAATTAGTTTCAAGTCCGTTTACAAATTATAGGCCTAGATATAGCTTTTAAATCCATACGGAAATTATTTATTTATTTATTTTTAATTCAGATATTCCAAGTAATAGCCTCTAAGAGCTTTTTTGGTTTGTGCCCAGAGATTTGTCATGTTTGTTTTCACAGATTTGCCAGTGAAAAAATTAGGCTACTCAGTCACTCAACACTGACCCTATAAGTTGAGCGTCAGAGGGCCAGCACATACACACTCTGGGGACATCAGATACTTATTTTACATCTTGTGAAAAGAGGCATAATTGGTCCCCTTTAACTTAAAGAGATACTTCAGGATTTAGTATTAAGCTTTGTATTAATAATAAAATTAGAAATCTTCATTTTGCATCATCTGAGGATTTTTGGCCAGAGGCTAAAGACTACAGCCAGTAGTAGGGGCTGTCCCGCATGTTCTCAACCCACCCATAGAGAGTGGGATCTCACTCATAGAATGTACACAGTGTCAGCCATCTTTTTTTGGAAGCTAAGCTAGCAGGCTCTTGTTCTGTGGAGAAAGCTGAATAGTAGGAGAAAGCTGAGTAGTAGGGGTTACCACCCTCTTTATCCCGGACATGTCCGGCCCTCGAGGGATTCAGCTTTTGCTTTCTGAAGTCGCCATTGTTTACATGCACACCTTTTGTTTCAATCTAACTGAATTCATTCCAATTGGTGAATCTGAATGTAGTTTTTACATGAACTCTAAACAAGTGATCGGTTGATGTGCGTTTTAACATTGCTAAGAAAATTCCCGCTCCTCTGTGAGAGATACGAGACCAGTGCAGCTCACACCTTATGTTCTTCTACATAAAATACACATTCGTCTTTCCAGAGGACTTGACTTGACTTGACTTGACTTGACTTGACTTGACTTGACTTGACTTGACTTTGACTTGACTTTGACTTGACTTTGACTTTGACTTTGACTGCAGGAAAACATACTTTGTACATACAAATGACAACGAACCAGCACAGCACAGCAAACACAGGGAGAATGAATAAAGCAGGTAATGAGGGAGGACAGGTGGGGCAAATCAATCAATAATCAGGTAACAAGATGGGAGGGGCTAGACAATGACAGAAGAGCACATGGCACAAGGGAACACATGACAAGCCATGTGCTCACACCAAACATGACAAAAACACAAGCACATGGCCAGTAAAACAAATTACAAGCCATGTGCTCACAAAATGAGACATGAACACCCAGCCAATGAGAACTCATAAGTCAGGTGTTCACACAAAACATGACATGAAAACACGCAGCCAGTGATAAACAAGCTGCATGCAACACAGCACAAGACAACACATGAAACAAGGCACACAGACAAGACAAAACAGGAGTGTCAGGGCTCTGTCTCAAGACCAAGAAATAGACTAGACAGAACAGTTACTCTCTCGAACAGTAAAAGGCCTACATAAGTTAAAACACTACTCTACTCTACAGGGACGTGCAGAGAGTTCCACAAGGGCAGGGGCTCAAATGTAAAAAAGGGGCATGCAAGTTTGTAAACATTACTATTTTTAATGTTATAGAAAGTATCTTATAGAAAAATTTATCAAGGCTACATTTTTTTGATAAAAAAAACAGTAATATTGTGAAATATTCCTAAAATCTAAAATAATGGTTTTCTATTTTAATAGACGTATAACCTTTGATACTTTTTTCAGGATTCTGAGTTTAAAAGTTACAAAAAGAACAGCATTTATCTCAAATAGAAATATTTTGTACCAATATCCACTATAGCCTCCTGTTCAAAAGTTTGGGGTCAGTAATTTTCTTTCTTTCTTTTATTCAGCAAGGATAACTTTTTAACTTTTTATTAATCAAAAAAATTGAGCACCACAACTGTTTCCAACATTGATAACAATAAATCAGTATATTAGAATGATTTTGAAAGAACATGTGAAACTGAAGTTAGGGTTAGTAATGATGCTGAAAATTCAGCTTTACATCAGAGATAACTTATAAGTGATAGTTTTTAAGTAGTCCTATATTAAAATAGAAAACCATTATTTTAAATTTTAATAATTGTTTTCTGTATTTTCAATCGAATAAATGCAGGCTTGAAGCGCATAAGAGGCTTCTTTAAAAAACTTCAAAAAATTGTAATGTGTCAATTTTTGACCGGTTCTGTACTATTATCAAAAATCACCATTTCACGTGTTGTTGTTGGCCTAACATTACACTTCACATCACAGGCCTGTAGGTGGCGCCGGGGCTTCATTCATTTGAACCAACTATGATAGTTTTCAAATGGTAAACGGTGTATCAATATAATTTACATATGCTAAATACATGACTTGAATACTACTTACGATTAAAGCGACTTTGGTGCTGGTTTTGTGCAGTGCTTTGTAGTCAATTAACATCCATTGTTTCAATGACGCAGAAGTCGCAGATCCAGATCGCTTCATAAATGTAAATTCGATTGTAATTTTTAAACGATTTCTGAATGACTAGAAAATTACCGCTCCACTTCACATTGTCCAATGAAATTTGAACTTTTTGTGCCAGATGACGATTGGTCGGTGTATTATATAACAAACAGTCATCAATGAATTATGTAATATTTTTAAATATGTAATATGTGGATTTAAAAAAAAATACACTACCTTTGATTATTGGAAGAAGAAAAAAAGAAGTTTAAAAATGGTTTGGTTAATTTGTTCCTGCCGTCGAGCCTAGCTACTCACTGAAAGAACCGTATATTTTGGCTCGAGCGCATCAGTTTGGTTCCCGATCAGACTGTGGAATACCTACGTTGTTGTTTACACTAGTGCATTTTCGTTTTAAAACGCATAACTTTTGCTACGGTTGCGCGCGCCTGCCGTCCTCTTAAGTTTTTAGACTCTCGAAAACGGAGACTGACCTCTTCAGTTGAGTCCGAAGCAAGACACGCAAGTGACGCAACCCATAGCAACGAGTCATGGCAACGGCACCTCAGACTGACAGAAACGTACAAATAAACGTGAATTTAGGCTACTTTAGTTTTGTACACATTGTCATGTTAATTATAATCAAATGCATTTTGTTTTATTGAAAACAATATTATCATTATTTGTTTGAGAGGGGCACTTTCGATTGATTTTAAAAAAGGGCAGGGGCTCGAGCACCCAAAGCCCCCCCCTCTGCACGTGCCTGCTACTCTAGTTGGAATTGTGGGAAAGTTTTAACAGAGACAGTTACATTTATTTTCAGCTACCAATTAATCATTCTTAAACCCACATGAACAGGTGATGAAAACAGTTGAAAGAATACAGAGGCTGCAGGATAATCATATTGACATTATTAAATATTTAGGATGTTTGATAATGCATCCTAAATGTTTTATAGTGCAAACATAAATGACAAAAAAGAAAAAAGAAAGAAAGGCTGTACCAGAGGACCTGAATGGGTTGACGAAAGCCTTGTGCAAATGTGTCTCAAATGAACATACCAACAAAAGTTGTAATATGCTAATGTCAGAAAATTGGAAGTGAAACTGACACTTAAATGTGGAGTGACAATGGGGTCTCAGTTCTTTCTCTTATCAGAAAGAGGAAACGAACGCAGTACAGATAACCAAATTTGTCAAATGCACAACACAGTTCACAGTTCACACAAATGTTTCACTTAGTTGTTTACAATCTGATGGAGAAGCACTAGGAATTCTGGCATTCGATTCTGCTGCATTTGCTCAGTGTGCGTTTGCCCCTAAATCTGCAGGAAAAAGTCGTCTATTTCAAGAAAGGAGAGTGTGAAATAAGATCAGGACATGTGTGAGCGAGTGTGTGTGTGTGTGTGTGTGTGTGTGTGTGAGAGAGAGAGAGAGAGAGAGAGAGAGAGAGAGAGAGAGAGAGAGAGAGATGAAACCGTCAAATCCTCGTCGTTCACCTTTAAAATACATCACCGCAGTGCTCGCGTAGAGCTTCACTGGCGCGCGCATCGGAAGGGCTCGCTGCACCACTGCACCTGTTCTCGAGGTTGCAAATCACAGGAAGTCGCTGTGCAAAACGGCATATTCGTCGAGCTAGGTTTAGCATAAAAGACGTCAGTTCGACAAGAATTACGCGAGAGGAAAGAGAGACTAGACAGCTGTCAGACATCGCTTTGTTGTTGGTGAGTTTCATTCGACATCGCTATTTTTAATTCCAGTGACACCAAATGCCACTGATGCAACCGGCATTAAGACAGTACGTTACCAGCGTCCTGTTAGTGAGAAATGATGTGCTCGTTTGCTTCTTTGTTCATTCGGTTATTTCGTCCTGTTCCGCTTGGCATGTAGCAGCCAATGATTCATATCGTCGGAGCAGCCTTTGTTATGAAATTAAACTGCTCATCTTAAAACTAATTTTATAGTAAAGAGATAATATTTGGGAAATAATAATAATATAGATTGGTTTTAGCGTAGACGAGTCTGTTCAGAGGCAGGCAGATTATTAACTGCATTCACACAGCTCTCACTGCACATCCACACTGCCCTCTTTTTAGCGACATTTGGATGAAATGTGCATGGATGCTCATAAGAAAGAAACGGCACATCAGCACAAAAACGATGCTGAGAAAGACATGATATAGCTCTGGGGCGGTTCTAGGGTCAGTGGATATTCAGGGTTTATTCCAGACATGTGTGGATACGTATAGAGCCATCCTTTGAGTAAATGTTGGAACATGATGGGGCCTAATAGCTATAGGCTACTTTATATGTTAAAGGTTTATTTTTTATTTTTTATTAGCTCCAAACACTAAACATTACTGGAGCTAAAACTAAACAGTCTTAACAGAATTGTGAGGGTAAAAAAAAAGGTTGGGTTTACCAAACTTTGCAAAGTTTATGGCATAATAATTGATTTTCTTTTTGGTGTTGTTGCAAGAACCCCAAATGGGCTAACCACTTTTGTCTAGCTGTATATTTTGCTTTATGTTTATGAAATATTTTATTTTTTGAAATATTTTTACATCTGACCAAAACGCTAACCAATTTTTCCAGTGCAGGGCAGTGCACAGACATTTTGGGGGGCGGGTGCTCAAGTTAGTTATGGTAGAACATCTTTAAATTACTTTCATATTTATTTATTTATTTATTTATTTATTTAAATAGCCTACATAAATAAATATTTCTTTTGTTGGCATTATGCTGGAATTGGTAAATGAGCAAAATCATTGTTGTGCATTACTGACAGTTATTATTATTTATTATGTATTACTATTATTACTACACTATTATTACTTGGATGCATTAAACTGCAATTACAGTTGCAGCAATTATGTTATGAAATAAGTGTTTTAAATGTACATTTTTGAATATAGAATAAAAAATGATTAATTCACTGATTCGTTCAAAGCAGCTGATTCATTCATAAACGAAACACCATGCAGGAATGTGTTGCATTGTTCGGAACTATTTTTGTTTGTGAAATAGAGCAAACACAGTACAAATTTACAATAGCCTACTGTGTTTACATTTTTTAATTAATATCAACTTTGTTTGTGGAACTGTTGTATTAAAATGAAAATATTAAAATTGCATTTGAAATCATGCTGATATTCAGGAAAACAGCACTTTTGCTCGTGTGATATTGCTCAACATGATATAAACATAAAAGACAAAATTCATATCTTGAATTTTGCAGGCATTTTTTATTAATATTGGTGGTATTTTCGACCCTGCACAAAGCTATTTTACGCCAATGCCTGACACTCTTGAGTTAATGTAGGCCTTAATGTAGGGCTATTGATTAGTTAGTTTGGCTATGTAGGCTAGATATTGCAATAGTGGTTTAATTTGACAGCTGTGATGAAGCTTAGGGTAAACAACACGTTACCTTGCTGGCTGTCCCCAGTGAACGCTGCTCCACTTGATTTGCCTGGTGGCTATGGTGAGGGATCTAGAAGAGGGGGAGGGGCAGGGGCTTGTGCGGTACCCTAATGGAGTTTTCGGGCACACACTTAGTTGGGAATTGATGCTATGTGCCAAATTTAAATAAAAACTCAAATAAAAAAAAATATAAAACAAACAATTTTTATTATAGCCTATATAAACATATATTATATAAAAAATCCAGTTATGACGCAGAAAAGGGCATTTATTGGTCAGGTGCTTGAGCACCACCTGGGGTCTATGTGCACGTGCCTTAGTGTCAATGGCAACAAGACATTTTATCCTAAAAGGCTCCCATGCATTATTGGTTGTAATTCAGTTTGGACTAGTGCAATTTTAGATATTTGTAATGCAGTTTTTTCTTGGGATGCACAGATCCTATACCTGGATTGGTATCTGCACGGACATAGATATACCTTTGTTGTCAAATCTGTCACACAAATTGTGTATGTAGGCCTTAATGTGTTTTATGTAATAATTCTAACTGAAGTTAAATTCAGGCTGTCTAATAGAAATAAAACAAAAATTGTTTTATTGTCTTAATTTACTTAAGTAACTGTATATATATTTATATTTTTAACTAGCATTAGCATTATATATATCATCAAATTAATTATTACTAAATGTAATTAAAGATATCTACAATAGTAATTCTTACTAGTCAGAATTGCATTTTAGAGCTCTTTATTCAACTCATTATGGTAATTGCATCCAGGCGGGTAAGCGTTGTTGGCAGTGAATAAGTCCAAGAAATAAGTCCTTGTGTAGCAGGAGTTAAATCAGTTGTAGTCAGAGCATTAACACTTGAATCTGCTGTATCTCTGGGAGTCATCTGGACTCAAATTATGAATAGTATTTAGTTTTACATTGAAAATGGATCGATGGATTGAAGAATGTTTTTTTATTTTTTTATTTTTTTTATAAACTCAAAAAAGAATATTTTGCCAGTATCCAAAACTGACAACGTCTACCTCAGGCAAGATTTGGAAAGAAAGAGATATACATTAATAAACAATAAAAAGCTTTGTTTTGCATGTTGAAAACAAGTAGAAATTTGACTGAGCTCTATAATAGAATTCAAATTATGTCTTGTCAAAATACCATTTTTACTAGTAAAAAGTCATATTGTCATAATTGAGATCAAAAACATAGATTGATTGTGTGAATTTTAACTATTTCAACTGCATGTTTGCTAATAAAGTTTTTATCAGTAAAAAATCTATAAGAGAATTTTTAAATAGCTAGCCTTAAATGCAGTTGTAGAGCACATGAATTTGATTTTTTCTTTACTGAATTACATTGGTGACACAATGGTGACAAAAACAAATCTGCTTGCCATAGTATTCATGGTCATTTGACCAATGGGTCAATAATCATTTAAATGAGATTTATTTTTTTTTGCTGAATAAACTGTACATGCGCCAAACTTTATGCGTGATGCTACATCTGACAAGAGTACATCTGACTGTAGCTCTGAATGATTTTATTAAAACAAAGTTAACTTATCATGCATGTGTCTGTGATATTAATCTTCCTCTCCCTCTTTTACCCAACAAACCAGAATGTAAAGATAGTGATTCTGAAAGAGGATGGGAGCTTTATAAGGCAAAAAAAAAAAACATGCAACATGGGCTAAAAAACCTGGCAAACTATGTTGCATATTTTATGAGTACTTTCCAATGTATTGGCCAAGTTTGCAGGAAGCCCCCTCCTCTTGTGAGCAGAGCAGCTATTGTGCAGGTCAGCTGGGTGGATGTGGTCTGATGTACGACATAGTCTGTATGCTATTTTTGACTGAAAGGAAGTACATAAAAATGAAAACTGTTCTACCTAAGCAACCACATATTGTTTGTGCTAGCTTTTAGATTACACACCTACATTGTGATTACACACCATACAAAATGTTTTTTGCATTTTGCATATTTTTTGTTGTTGTCATTGTACTAATTGTAAGCAGCCCCTATGTCAAAACCAGCTCGCTTATACATTATTTAAAACAAATCAGTATGTCAGTGTGTGTATTTCAGGAATGGGGCACATTTGGTTACATTTTAATTTGGCAGTTTCACCAAAAAAGAAAGCAGGATTAGAGATAATTAATCTTTTTGGTAAGTGGAAAGAAGACCAACCAGCTGTCTGCGTGTGTGTATGAGCTGTGCCCTGTACTGACCTATAGTGCTTGTGTTATAGGGCTGGATGATTAATCGAAAAATAATCGAAACCGAAATTCAGAGCCTATAACCGACGTAATTTTACCATGTCGGTTTTTTCGGTTTTTTAATCCTATTAATATTTCCGCCCACTGTGTGTTAATGTACTTTCCCTTTAAAACATATTACCGCGCGCGACTGCGCGTCGTCACTTGAGTCCGCCTAGTCCAGTCTGCGACACTGAGGGGCTGTTTACACCTGGTCACATCGCATTCCAGACGGAACTGGACAAGTGTAAATGCATCTGGTTGTTGAAACCACATATGTACATTTTACTCCTCCCAAAAATGCTAAAAAATAAACGTGTGAGAGCGTGTTATAGGCTATATGTCATGTTAGTCAGATATGACGACGCTACTGCGACACGCATCACCTCAGATGAGCAACTGAGCGTCTATTCATCAAGCCAACGCGCCGCAAACTATCGCAAATCAAAGTGAAAGTAAGTCGCAGACGCTTAACACACAATCATCTTCATTAAAAGTAAAGAAACGAAATGATCTTACCAGTTCTGTTAACGCTCTCTCTTATTGCTGTCTTTGATTTTAAAATTAGCTGATGATCAATAAAATGCAGCAATATCTGTTGCTTTCAGTGACGTGCACTCCATTAAATCTGCATATAGCGCGGGAATTGAAGATCGGATTTATATCCGTTTTGCAAAAAACACATTTATGTGACCAGGTGTAAATGGAATCGTTTTGATAAATCAGATAGCTATCCAATCTGAGAAAACGCATGAAGTGGCCAGGTGTAAACAGCCCCTGAGACAACATGGAGGGGAACTCAAACACAGAGGAACCGCTTGTGGCAAAGAAACACGCAGTGTCCGTCGTTTGAACACATTTTGGTTTTGATAAAGACGACACCGATCAAACCCAAGTCAAATGCAAACACTGCAGAAAAACTTTAAGCCATTTTAATTTCAAGCATTGTATGCTTTGTTTCAATTGTTTGTTTTGTTTCAATTGTTTGTTTGATTCAGTTGTTTGAAATATTTAATAAATAAGCATTAAAGGGTCATGAAACCCCCCTCTTTCAGCTCAAGTCTAGCTCACAATCTTTTTGAAAAATGCAACTTAAATGGGCGTGGACGGCTGTGAGAAGAAGTGAGGGAGTGGGTGTGTCTGGCCACCACTGTCATTGCCAGTGGCCGATGCATCGACTGTCACTAAAAAGCAGTGATAAAAACGTGAGGAAATGCTAGATTTTTTTTAATGTCATTATAAAATATATAGTTGTTTATATAGATACTATAAATGCATATATTTGAAAATAATTAATTTTCCTCTTAAAAAAACGCTCCGTGCATAACCTAGATCTACGCGCCCCCTGAACCCCCATAATAAAGATCGCTCTTTGGAGCTGGAAGACTTCTCATTTTAGACACAGACACACACACATACCTCTGAATTGATAGAAAAGTCCTCGGGACTTGGTACCGCATCACTCGCAAGACGCAAACTGCATTGGTTGTCTTGTCAACAAGGCGAAATCCACCATTCTCCAGTTCTCGAAGCTAATATTTGCTAATATTAAAACTCAGTCTCATTAATAATTATGAGACACAGATGAGTCATCAACGCACTATACTGTGCACTGCCACGTCACAGCCTGTGATGAAGATTTTAAACCCGGAAGACGAAAAAAGCGGAAGAAAACTAAAATTTAACCATTTGAATCATACTATTAAATCTAACAGATGCTAACATTGTCTTCAATGGTGTTCAACACACATACCTCTGTTAAAATCTCCGAAAATTTGGTTTGCGGTTTCATGACCCTTTAATAGCTATCTGTGTGGTTCCTTATTTTAGAATCCAAAAGATAGGATTATGCACTCTTTCATTAGAAAAAATAACCGTGAACATATTTACAATATAAGTCTTGCCAGTGACATAAGAATGATTTTTTTTTAAATAATCGTTCAATAATCGTAATCGAAGTAACTTGTTTGATTAATCGCGATTATGATTTTAGCCCAAATCGTTACAGCCCTATTGTGTTATCTATGCAGGGTTCACCACTGGCTAGGGAAGGTTAACACTTTTTGAGATAAATTTAAATTAAAGTAGGTGGAATTACTAAACCTAACCCATGCAGTCAGACTGCAAGATCTGCAAGATCTCCCAGTGTATAAATAACTTCAAGCAAGTCAAGATCTTTGCACATAATAAAGTATAAACAGTACATCAGAATTTACCACAGAATCTAATGTACTGCCTTACAACCCAAGCACGATGTGTATTTTACAAAAATGCTATCTATATAACATTTATTATCATGTACAACCTATTAATAACCTACATGTAATTGTGTTTCAGGAATTCTGTGGAGGATGCAGCCGTGGTCTCTAAGGGCACAGAGCTTGTGGTTGGCCATGAAAGTAGAGTCACAACGAGGTGTACCCGACTCAGAATAAACCAGACTGGAAGTCAATAGGAGGTCCAACTTTATTCCAAGCTGGGGTTTGGCCTATAACATTAATGATTAGAGTACTGTTGTGTATTAGAATTTAAGATGGTTAATGAGAGATTGAAATCATATCTGGAGCCTGCACGGCTGTTATTTTATTCCAAGGAAGAAGGTTGTGCTCAGCCCTTCTGAATATTTTAGTGAATGAGGAACCTATTGAACGGAGTTCTGCTGGCAGTGCTGGAGAATTTAGGTGTTCATGGCTAGAACAGAAACATTTGTGTCCGTCACTTAAGTTCCTCAAAAAGTCCTGACGTATTCACACAGATGCAGTAATTTGGTGGGGAGAAGTAAGAAAAAGGATCAAGGCGATCTGAAAAGTAAGAGCTTCCCACAACTTCAAATCATCAGGGCATCATGCAGTCAGACGATCTCTTCATCCGCAAGTTCCGCAGGCAGAGTCCACGCCCGCCCCTTGCGAGAGTGAACTTTGACCCCAAGCAGGATGGGGGTAGTGTGCGGACACGAGTCGTGGCCGAATGGCCCCCCAGGAGAGAGCCAGAGGGAACAAACTGTGACAGCATCACACCCAACGCAGCTGCACTGAATCTGAGGACAGTGGGTCGTGGACACATAATGCAGCGCAGCAACAGTGATGTCACCCTTGGCGATTTGGATTCAACGGGGCAGGTCGGGAGGAAGTTGCTCCGGGCAGGGGGGGACAAAACTCTGACTGCGGGGCAGGGGGAGTACCTCCACCGAGAATACGGCAGCCTCTCCTCGCTGGAGCGACAGACACAGTGCGTAGATCCTGGTGCCGAAGAACAAGGCGCTCTGAGTCCCAATGCCTTGCGCTTCAGAGATCCGTTTCTTCTTTTGGGGCTGCAAGAGGCACCTCCTGAGGTGGACGGCTTTTATCAAGCAAACTGTTCTCCAGCAGTAGAAACTTCAAAACCAGTCAAGCCCCCGAAACCAGAGGGGCTCGGTAAAAAGGCCAAACCGTCCCCTCCGCAGGCCACTCAGTTTTCCTGTGAACAAGTCCCAGGCGGTGCTTGGGTGCGAAATTTTGCACACTATGACGTACAGAGTATCCTCTTCGACCTGTCGGAGGCTGCCACTAATCGGGACAGCATTGGACGCAAGAAGAACATCACATCTGGTGCGTCAGCTGCCTCTCAACTCCGTCCGCTCTCTCAATCCACACCTTCCTCAGTTTGTCAGAGTGGAGGGAGCAGCACGGGAAGTGGGATTAGTTCGGAAGATGTGGAGCAGTCTTTGCTGGACGAAGGAGATGGGAATGATAATGATCTCCTGCTCAGCTGTCCTCACTTTCGGAATGAGATGGGTGGCGAGGAGAGCGTGGGGCTTGGCCTGCACAGCAGGTGCCGGTGGAGGAGTCTTCAAAGCCCCAACGATGCTGTGTCAGTATTAGAGGAGCCCAGGGAAAGCCACGTCCAGCCCCAGGGAAAAAGTAACTACTTCATAGAGCATGCAGACCTTGGGGCTCGTTATTATCACAAGTACTTTTACATGAAAGGTGAGGGTGTGTGTGTAGCGAACCACTTTTGCTTGTTTGCTCTTTATTAAGAAACATATCATATACTCGTTTTTATTGCTTAGTCTACTTCACTCTCAGAATAAATGTGCAAAAAAAACACTTTTAGGGGTACAACAGCTTGGGCGTTAACCTTAAAAGAGTGCTGACCAATCCTTTTCCTTGAGATCTATACCTTCGTGCAAAGTTCAGCTACAACCTTGATCAAACAGCTAATCTGAAGCAGCTAATTAAGATATTCCGGGGCAATATTTCTAGACAGGTGTGTTGGAGCAAGGTTGGAACTGAACTTATCTTAAGGTATATCTCTCAAACACTTCATGTTTTGCAACACACCTGATTCAGATCATCAGCTCATTAATAGAGACTCGAGACCTAAAAATGCGTGTATCAGACAAAGGACACCCCTGCCTTAAGGGATACTACTAAACACTGTAAGGCACATGTGTCAAACTCTGATCCTGGAGGGCCACCTGCCTGGAAGTTTATAGCAAAGCCACTTGAAGGCAAGCCTGCAACCTTAGCCATAAAAAAAAAGAATACATAGGGAAGGAGTCAAGAGGCATGTTATTTTTTGTTTTTGTTATAAAGGATGTCAGTGGAGGAGAGGCTTCACTACACTGAATAAACCACTTTTGAGAGGAAATAGCTTATTTAATGACTCGACAGCCCATGGGCTAATCTTCAACATGTTTTCTCTTAGACATTCAGTTTATCTGAAAAAATATAAGAGAAGTCATGGACAATTGCGCGACAGGTATGATTCAGTTTACGGCACTTCTCATTCATTTCTATGGTATCTGCAAACAGTGATTGACTGTCACACAACTCTGAACGAAATTCAATGATGTCAAAGCTGTAATGTGATTGGTTATCAAGTCATACGTGATCCAAGTAAGCCGTTACGCTTTCTCCAATGTTAGAGCCATAAACCCTCATATCTCCAATTATAAGACCATTGCTGCATTCCAGTTCACTTACATATACTATGCCCTAAAAGCATGTAATGTTTTTGTGAAGAAAAAGTAGGCTATATACTTTTGAGTGTGTAACAAAAGAGTAGGCAAGCTTTGGGATATACTACTTCGTCATAATTGTGTCTTGAACGTAAAGCTCTGTCGCTTAGTTACGTGCATCCTGTCACCATTTAGACTGTCCTGTCAATCATCTTGTCAAAGTTGAAATCCTCCACATTCAAACTAATTTCCTGCCCTTTCTGAGAGAAATGTAGTAACACGTTGATCTGCCAGTTGTGGGTCTTTAATGCTCCTCATGTGTTTGGATAATGATGCTTTTTAAATTTCCACAATGCTTTTGCAGATTAAATATAATGTGTATAACATTGAATAGATATATTTGTGTTAAGTTAGATATAAGTCAAACCCCTTTATCTAAACCTTTCTACTTAACCATCAGACTTGCACATCCGCCATGTTTGTAGCTGTTTTTAAACATTTTTTATTCATGTTTGTAGTTCTAATTGAATCCTCGTGCAATGAATTGTGGGCAAAATTAGCCATTAGAGTGTGCACCATAGACATATATATACATAGATTCTATTTCAATGGGCCGATATACGTAAGCTGTGCGCTATATTGGAGCAGTCCGTGATATTTAGAGAGCAAGTTGACTGAGCGTCTGCAACCGTAGATAGACGTATGTATTATTATTATTATTAAATAGACTTCAGCAGATGAATTTGCTAAACTAACACAATACAAGATGAAAGCGTCAGCTGACACAACATTAAAAAGTACTTTCGTCGGAGTAAGGTGGCAGAGAACTTTCTCTTGATTAATTACACAAAAATACAGTAAGGTTCTTAAACTCTTATTCTAGAAAATGTACTTTGTTTTTTTATGTTTTTAATTAATTTATGATGCCACTGCCAACTTTATCGTTACATGTTGCATTGTTACATTATAATGCCATCATATTCTGTGCAGGCAATTCGCTTAACTGCGCTGTAAATAGAAACCCTTGACAATATCACTGCATAATAATAATATTTAAGTATTGTGGTATTCCGCCATGTTTCTCAGTGACATGCCCACAACTCGGAAAGATCGGGGCTTAGAGAAAATCCAGAGCTCCCCACTGGTATTTACGACATTGTGGTGGCGTTCAAGTGCGTTCAACTCGTTAATACGATCTATATGAGATGACTTGAACGCACCATATTATTCTATTTTCTGTCTAATCAAATGCTAGGACAGGATTTCAAAGGATGCAATTGATGCACAAATATAAAAAATTATATTTTCAAACTACACATTTCACACAAAAAAATGTCACTGTTTTAATCTAGAAACAGTTGCATATTAAATCTTAAAGGGTGGAATCTGTTATCTTTCATTTTTATAACAACTATGGCTGTAACAAGCTGCTTTGCCAGGCTTTGACGTAGACAAAGCGCTATTGGCTATCTAATTCTGAACATTGACAAATATGTTCATACATAAAGGCATCAATACAAGTCTGATGTCAAAGTATTTTGAAAAAAATAAGCTCAAAATAAATGCAGATGGAACACTCAGACTCACTCAGACTCTTGACACTATCAAACAGTAGTTTGGCCATCATGTATGCTTATTCATCTCTGTAATGAGCCTTTAAAGGTTTCACAATCATAGTTTTATCTTATTCTAGTGTTTTTTATTTTGGTGTTTGTTTATATTGCTTTCGCTTTCACTATTTATTTAATTATTTATTTACAGCATTTTGTATTAACTGATAACTATTAATTGTTAACGTTTTGTATTAATTATTAACATCTTTTCTTTCTTGTAAACCAGACCATCAGAATTTCTTTGGCATCGACGAGCGTTTGGGCCCAGTGGCTGTCAGTTTTCGCAGGGAGGAAAAAGAGGGATCAAGTGGGTCCCAGTACAACTACAGAATCATTTTCAGGACCACTGAAGTAAATACAAGACTCTCTCACACACAGAATAAGACAAGTCGAAAAAGACATTTTGAAACCTTTTTACTCATTTGTTTAAAGGAATTATATCATATACTTTATCATGTTTATATTTTCCTTGAGGTCCACTTATGTTGCTACTAATTTCCATGAGAAAAAAATGGTCAGAAAATAGACAATGTTCCACCCTCTGTTTTTACACTTTTTTGTTTGTTATGGTTTTGTTTTTGTTTTTGTATAGAATTAATGAGATCACAAGGAAATTAATTTTTCTCTTTAAAGAAAAAAACAATAACAACTCATTGCATTACATTATTACTATCACCACCTCTAAAAGCACCTGTCCTCAGGCCATAACTCAGTACTTTACATATATTAAGATATGTATTAAATTTTTTACAGACAGAAAAATAAATTAGTATATTTTAAAGAAACATTGCTACTATGACCTCTCAGGAGGTAGAGGTTCATTTTAAAATTCAACCTTTTTTATGAGGTTTTAAAGCTGCACCTTTATATTATTCTGAAATATACACAACTAATATGATCAACCTCAGGGAAAAAATAAATAAAATATTTATGATATAACCCCTTTAAGTCTACGTTATGTCTTTTGCTCTCATGAATTGGTCTTGTCCCTGTCATTTTCCTGCAGCTGAAGACCCTGAGAGGTTCAATCCTGGAGGAGTCTGTTCCCTCCGCAGCACGTCACACCACGCCACGCGGCCTTTCACCCAAGAGACTGCTGGAGTTTATTTTGCCTGATCTCAACCTACATTGCCTCAGACTGGCATCCACTTCCCCTAAAGTCAGAGACACACTCCTTAAACTGGATGAGCAGGGGGTAAGTGATTTTACATTGAGCTGCTGCTTTCTGTAATTCTGCTGATCTTACAATTCGTGTAAGGTTACTGAAACGCTGATAAAAACAAGGTGCGTACAGAATGCATGTATGGATATACATATGTATATATGACACTGGCAGTCAAAAGTTTGAAACAATTTAAAATGTTTGTCTCTTCTGCTCACCAAGCCTGCATTTATTGGATCAAAAATACAGTAAAAACTGTAATATTGTGAAATATTATTACAATTCAAAAGATCTGGTTTCAATTGTAATATATTTAACATTTTTATTTATTAATTTGATGGGAAAGCTGAATTTTCAGCATCATTAGTCCAGTCTTCAGTGTCGCATGATACTTCAGAAATCATTATAATATGCTGATTTGTTGCTGAAAAACTATAAAAAATGATCAATGTTGAAAACAGTTGTGCTGCTTCATATTTTTGTGGAAACCGTGATCCACCACCATTTAAGTTTGAGGTAAGATATTTTAATAAACAGTAGAAATTAATACTTTTATTCAACAAGGATGCATTCAATTGAAGTGACGGTTTAGACATTTATAATGTTACAAAAGATTTCTTGTTTAAATAAATGGTGTTCTTTTGAACTTCATAATTGAAAAAATGACCACAGTTTCCACAAAATATTAAGCAGTAAAAACTGTTTTATAAGATGATAATAAAAACTATTATTAATAATTGAACACAAAAAATAATTTGAAATAATTGAGAACTAAATCATCATATCTCTAAAGGATCATGTGACACTGAAGACTGAAGTAATGATGCTGAAAATTCAGCTTTGCATCACAGGAATAAATTACATTTGAAATTACACTTCTTTCAAAAAGATTTAAAAATATCTTAATTTTTCCAAACTTTTAAACACCTGTGTAAATATATACGTATGTATACATGTGTGTATAGTCTTGAAAAGTGTTGTTTTCCTCAATGATACCATGTTTGCGAACAGACTGTAAAAAATAAATGTATCATCTAGGAGCTAATTTGATCAACATTGCATACTGCATATCACAGACTGCTAATAGACAGACTAAAGGCAACAAAACTTGAACACTGTTAAAGGAGCTGTATGTAAGATTGTGGCCAAAACTGGTACTGCAATCACTTTCAAATTACTGACTCAAGGTTGCCAGATATGCTGCAGGATCCGATTACGACACGTTATTAGCTGCAGCCGTGGTAACTAGAGCAGAGCTGGCAACCCGAATGCTGCAACACTAATGACTTCGTGATTGGTAGATCGGTGGAGGGTGGAGCATCAGACCAAAACACAACATGACAACATCAACATCAGTTGAGGGCTGCAACTTCACTTTTTAAATGACAATATCCTGGCCGGACTACTGTTGTCAGTGATATAAGTATTTGAAATGAACATGATTTCTTATGTCTAGTGACATATCAGGGAAAATTCATGATTAATTGAAATAAATTTCTTACATACAGCTCCTTTAACATGTCTGAAAGTCTTATTTGAAATATGTCTGATGATTTGATTTCAGCCCCAGATATTGAGAATTGCAGCAGAAATGTTTTTGTAGTTACGCTGCTTGTGCATGCAGTGTGAAACAGGATTAGTTAAAAAATGAGGAAGAATGGTTTGTGTGTGTAGAAAACTAGTTGGATAAGCAACCTTAATTTCATCATTGTTAATGTGTGTGTATGTGTGTGTGTAAAGTTGAATTTCCAGCGTAAGGTGGGGGTTATGTACTGCAGAGCAGGACAGAGTACTGAAGAGGACATGTATAACAATGAGAGTGCTGGCCCAGTGTTTGACGAGTTTCTAGACCTTCTTGGAGACAGAGTGCGACTCAAGGCCTGGGAGAAATACAGAGCTCAACTAGACACCAAAAGTAAGAAAAAAAACTCAAAACACACACACACACGCATACACATACACACACACACACACACACACACGTTGGTGCGACAGCATTATGAGGACTCTCCATGGGCATAATGGTTTTTATACTGTACAAACTATATATTCTATCCCCTTACACTGCCCCGATCCCTAAACCTACCCATCACAGGAGACATGCTGCATTTTTAATTTTTTAATAAAACATTGTTTTTTATGTTTTTTAAGCCATTTGATTTATGAGGACTTTTGAAATGTCCTCATAAACCACCCATAAGTTGTAATACCAGTGTAATACACATGTCATTATACAAATTTGTGTCCTCATAAATCACATAAACAAACCCACACACACACACACACACACACACACACACACACACACCATGTTGGGTTTATGGGGACTTTCCATTGACATAATGATTTTTATACTGTGCACAAACTGCATTCTATCCCCTAACCCTAAGCACAACCCTCACATAAAACTTTCCACATTATTACACTTTCAAAAAACATAATTTAGTATGATATATAAGCTATTTTCCTCATGGGGACCAAATAAATGTCCTCAAAAGGTAAACATTTCCGTTATTATTGTCTTCGGGTTTACCAGGACCACACACATTGTAATTGCTTATTTTTCTTATTTTAAAAGGTTAAGGTTCAGTTAAAGTTTATATGTTTAAAGAAATTAATACTTTTCTTCAGCAAGGATGCATTAAATGATTCAAATATGAGAGTAAAGACTTCTACATGGTATGAAAAAAATCTAATAAATGCTGCTCATTTGAACTATTCTATTTATAAAATAATAAAAAACACTAATAATAAGAAATGTTTTTTGGAGCAGCAAATCAACATATTAGAATGATTTCTGAAGGCTAATGTGACACTAAAGACTGTAATAATGATGCTGAAAATTCAGCTTTGCATCACAGGAATACATTTCATTTTAAAATATATTCACATAGGAAATAACAGATTTTGATTTTGTGTGTAATAATAGTGTTTGTGTGTTTGTTATTTGCAGCTGACTCCACGGGAACACACTCCCTGTATACTCGCTACCAGGATTACGAGATCATGTTCCATGTCTCCACCATGCTTCCATACACATCCAACAATACACAACAGGTAACTCACAGAACCAGAGAACATCCCCTTAAATCTGAGCACCACTTACAGTCATTTCTAAAAACCATTACTCATATTGTTAACAGAACAATGATATGAATCAGCAATAGAATAACTATTAGGAACTTATATCTATCTGCAAATTGTAAATATAAATGTGTTGGATTGCTTATCTTTAATATATTGTTTGACAATTTATAATATTCCAAATATAATAGTAAAGAGATGAAAAGTGTCACTGGTAACTTTCAATAAATAGCCTTTTTCAGTTCTTAAGGGAGAACGTTGCTGGTAGTTCGTAAGCTCTCCGTAATATATATATATATATATATATATATATATATAAATCAAATATGTGACCAGAAGTTGATGAAATGCTGTGAATTTCAGTTTATCCTTCATTCTAACTTTTGCCTTGCGTAACTACTAACAGTAAAAATAAGTTCAATTAAAAACGATACTACTTAATTGTGATCATAATAGGTATTTTTATATGTTGCAAAAATAACACTGTATTTGAAATGAATAAGGATTAATAAATAAATACTGATACAAAAAAAACATAAGTGATGACATTTATTATGATTGATTTTATTTGACATGCACAACATGGATCGATGCACACAGCGGCGCAATGTTTGGGATGGGTTTGTGCTAAAGGGCCACTAACAAAATAGTAATATATTCACACAATGTTCTCTGCTACTTTATTCCAACCATTACTCCTTATCAGAGGCTTCCGTAAATATTTAGTTTATACGTATATAGAGTTACGCTTTAAGTTTAATGGTGCGACGCAAAAATATTTGGTAGTGCGCAAGATCTAACTTTGTCAAAACTACAGTAGGTTAAAGGGTTAGTTCACCCAAAAATGAAAATTCTGTTAGTAATTACTCACCCTCATGTTGTTCCAACCCCGTAAGACTTTCGTTCATCTTCGGAACACAAATTAAGATATTTTTGATTAAATCTGAGAGCTGTCTCACTCCTTCATAGGCTTCTATGTTATTGAAACTTGCCAGCTTGCCAGTTTATCATGCGACAAAAATACTTTTTGTGCGGAAAAAAAATAGTGTGCCTACGTTCTGACATACAACCCAGAAGCCATGGGGTCTTGTGTAATAACTTTACAATAACAAAATGGGCATTGAAAAGTTTATATGCCATTTCCAACATACACATCAAATTTATGAAACGTAAACATGCAGTGAACATACAGTGGTGTGAAAAAGTGTTTGCCCCTTGGTAAATATGAACAAAGATGGCTGTAAAAAATAAATCTGCATTGTTAATCCTTTTGATATTTTATTAAAAAAATTAGCAAAAATCTAACCTTTCATTGAAGTAAAAGAATTGAAAGTTGGGGGGAAAATCACATTATGAAATAAATGTTTTTCTCCAAAACACGTTGGGAACAATTATTTGCCCCCTTTTATTAAATACTTTTTGCAACCTCCTTTTTCCAAGATAACAGCTCTGAGTCTTCTCCTATAATGCCTGATGAGTTTGGAGAACACCTGACAAGAGATCAGAGACCATTCCTCCATACAGAATCTCTCCAGATCCTTCAGATTCCCAGATCCATGTTGATGCTTCTTCTCTTCAGTTCAGCCCACTCATTTTCTATAGGAAATAAATAAAATTTCTATTTTCATATTCTACACATGGGGTACTTTTTTTATCCCTGTGTGTGCACCAAACCCATCTTAAGTGTTTGCTGCCAAAAAAGCTATTTTTTTTGTTTCATCTGACCATAGAACCCGTCCCGTTTGAAGTTCCAGTAGTGTCAGTTACTTTTCAAACGTTCTATGGTCAGATGAAACAAAAAAAAGAGCTTTTTGGCAGCAAACACTTAATATGGGTTTGGTGCACACAGGGATAAAAAAGTACCCCATGTGTAGAATGAAATACTCTGCTGTATCTTTAATGTTGTGGGCCTAATTTTCTGCCAGAGGTCCTGGACATCTTGTTCAGATATATGGCATCATGGATTCGTTCAAATACCAATAGATAAAAAATCAAAACCTGACAGCCTCTGCTAGAAATCTTATAATGGGCCGTGGTTGGATCTTCCAACAGGACAGTGATCCAAAAACAAGCATCAAAATCAAAACAAAAATGTGTCACTGAGCACAAAACCAAGCATCTGCAATGGCCAGCCCAGTCCCTGACCTGAACCCTATAGAAAATGAGTGGGCTGAACTGAAGAGAAGAAGCATCAACATGGATCTGGGAATCTGAAGGATCTGGAGAGATTCTGTATGGAGGAATGGTCTCTGATCTCTTGTCAGGTGTTCTCCAAACTCATCAGGCATTATAGGAGAAGACTCAGAGCTGTTATCTTGGAAAAAGGAGGTTGCAAAAAGTATTTAATAAAAGGGGGCAAATAATTGTTCCCAACGTGTTTTGGAGAAAACCATTTATTTCATAATGTGATTTTCCCCCCAACTTTCAATTCTTTTACTTCAATGAAAGGTTAGATTTTTGCTAATTTTTTAAATAAAATATCAAAAGGATTAACAATGCAGATTTATTTTTTACAGCCATCTTTGTTCATATTTACCAAGGGGCAAACACTTTTTCACACCACTGTATGTCCCCTGGTGAAAAATAAGTACACTTTAGCATACTTTTAAAAACTACTTATTACAGAAACAAATGATATACTTGAAAAGAATATACTTACGTGTGAAAACTTGTTTAAAGAATGTTTTTCGGACACTTAAATTTCAGACTCTGATACCCCCTTGCGCGCACACTTTGAGAACCACAGCATTAAGGACACTTAAGTAGCCTTTTATTTAATTCATATTATATTATCTGCAAGTACAGTTTTAAAAACATATACTACTATAAGATTTGAAGTACACAACAGAAGTACACAAGTCACTGCATTTAGAATGAAATAATTAGAATAATTCACTACATTTAGAATACAAATTTTGTCCTCAAGCACTTCCAAGTTAACTAACTAACAGTATTTTTGTCAGCATAATATCTAAGTTCCTGTTTTTTCTATTTCTCTTCTAGTTACTGAGGAAGAGGCACATAGGGAATGATATTATCACAATAGTCTTCCAAGAGCCAGGTGCTTTGCCCTTCACCCCCAAAGCCATCCGTTCTCACTTTCAGCATGTGTTCATCATTGTCCAAGTACACGAGCCCTGCACCGACAACACTTATTACAGGTAAAAGAGTAGACACATAAAAAAACACATAAAATGTTAACAAACAATTAAAAATGTCTTTATCTCCACTTTTCTCAGAGTTGCTGTAACTCGTTCCAAGGACATCCCTCTCTTTGGTCCTCTCTTCCCTAAAGGTGCACGCTTCCCCCGTTCTCCTGCCTTCCGTGACTTTCTCCTTGCCAAAGCCATTAATGCAGAGAACGCAGCTGAGAAAGCGGAAAAATTTCGCTCTATGGCCACACGCACACGGCAAGAGTACCTGAAAGACCTAGCGGAAAATTACGTCACCACCACACCCATTGATTCTTCCACCAAATTCCCGCTGCTTTCACTGGGCGGGAAGCGCAAAGAGAAGTTTAAGGGAGCTAAAGGCGCAGAGCTTCATAGCGCAGGCGCTTTAGTCTGGGCCGTCACCGTCGTTCAGGGCGGTGAGATCAACGGTCTTAGCCTGTCCTGCCTGCTCGGCGTGTCAGCGGAGTCAGTCGTGCTCATAGAGCGATCCACTAGAACAGTCGTGTTCAATTGCAGCTGCCGTGATGTCATCGGCTGGAAGGCTGTGACTGAGACTGGAGCTCAGGGTGGCCTTTGCCTGGATATCTTCTACGAGAGAGGCGAGGCAGTGACCATGACCATGTTGGACAGCCAAGTTGAGGATATTAAGGAGGTTGTCCAGAGGCTGGAGGTGAGATGTAATGGAGTATGCAAATCTATATTACTTAAAGTGTCCCTATTATGCTATTTTAAAGGTTTCTAATTTGTTTTGGAGGTATCCTAAAATAGGTTTACATACATCCAGGGTCAAAAAACACTTTAATTTTCTCATAATATACATTGCAGCATCACCTTTTTTCTCACAGTGTCTAAAATGGTTCGATCAAGGATCCGGTCTCTCTAAACCCCTTTCCGAGAGCCTACTCTGCTCTGATTGGTCAGATGGCTCTGTCTGTTGTGATTGGTCTACCGCTTACCGTTTGTTTCGGGAACAAAGTTCCTATTACCATATATAAATTTCAGCTCCTGAGGCTTCCTCAGCTCTTGATACACAGTGTGATACAAACAGTAATGATGGCTTCGGTTTTGCCGTATCAATTCTAGTCCAAGTCCTTTGGAAGTGCATGCAAAGTGGATTTGAAGGCTTGTTTCAGGCACTTCAGAATATGTTCTTTCTTTTGGGTGACAATAACACCATTTATCTGCACTTATATGCACTTGCAAAATCCCAATAAGCGTAATAGAGGCACTTTAATCCCATGAATTGTTAGCACTGTGGGATGAGGGATTTGATTTCAAAACATATTGAAAGGTATATCTGTAATGTAAATACTGTTACTGTGGGCTTCGTAATATTAAATGTCAATTCATACCGAATTACGAATTATTCATACGCAACTATAGGTGCATCTGCTTTTTTCCCACAGGTATCTGACCTTCATAAAATGGTTTTACTACTTACTACTGTATGTTTTTACTGCTGCAGTAAATATTAAACATGCGCATCCATCAAAATACAACAAAACTGTTGAGATTTGCATGTGTGTAAAGCTATATTGCACTCTTGAATTAAAAAAAGACATACAATACATACAATATTATTACAAAGTGGGGATTGTCAATATAGTAAATTAATTAACCACAACTCATTTTGTGATTCCAAAAATGTCAAAGAACTGCATATTGTTCTATAAAAACAATAGATGACAATAAAAAAATTATATGAATATGGTTTCAGTTTACATGCTGTTTCTTATTCTCACCAAAGCCACATTTATTTAATCAAAATACCATAAACATTTTGACTTTGAGCTTTTATGATATGCAGTATGCCATTTTAACATGACACTTCTATGCTAACTCCCCTGGTAGCTGGTAACACGAGGCTGTGAGGCGCGTGAGATCACACCCCTGCGGGACGGAGTAGGTCAGCCTGGCTTCCTGATGAGCGAGGAAGGCTTTGTAACTGAGCTGCAGCGGTTTGGATATGCAGAGAGCGGTGGGCTGCAGTTGGGGGCTCGTGTTGTTCGTCTCTGTGGTCAGGTCCTGGTGCACCTCAGCCAGGAAGAGAGGAGCCGACTCCTCCGCACGGCACAGAAGATCCACATCACAGTCATTCCTCCAGACGAGAACGGGAAACCACGCAGGTAATAGAGGTGATGGCTTATTTGCGTGTGAAAGAGGGTGGACAAAATGGAGAGATGATGTAAAGCACTCATACACTGCAGTGATTTATCGCAAAAAGTGGACTGACTAGTAAAAATAGTTAGCAGGGAGTGGAGGATGAAGTGCTAAACTGTGCATATATCTATCAAACTACCATTCAAGCATTTGGGGACGGTATGATTTGAAGTCTTGGTAACACTTTAGTTTAGGATCCAATTCTTACTATTAACTTGCTTATATTAAGATGCATATTACTAGGATATTTGCTGTTTATTAGTACTTATAAAGCACATATTAATGCATGACCATTCTACGTCCCTTAATCCTACCCCATACCTAAACTTAACAACTACCTAATTAATTATTATTAAGCAGTAATTAGGAGTTTATTGAGGCAAAAGTCACAATTAATAGTTAGTTCATAGTGAGAATTGGACCCTAAACTAAAGTGAGACCGAAGTCTCTTATGCTCACCAAAGCTGCCTTTATTTGATCAAAAATACAGTAAAAACAGTAAAACTGTTATTATTACAATATATATTTAGAGAGAGAGAGAGAGAGAGTGGCTATGTCCCTAGGGAGGGAAACAGATGGATAGAGGGGAAGGAGCAATTGATTGAAGGACAGATCTCATTGTATTGTGAACATGTTTTAGCCTGTGTTTCACCAGCTGGCCAACTATCATTAAATTTTCATAATGCTTATATATGGATCTAAACCAACACACACAAATACATCTTGGTTTAAAACTGTATTTAAAAAAAAAATCCTATATAAAGCGACTCACTCAGCATGATTCATGTAAGTCTTTGATTGTATAACATACTTCAAAAAAGAGAACCAAAATAGTAGCATTGATCTTTTCACCCATGACTAACTATGCTGAAATAAATAAGCTGAAACTTTGAGGTTTTCACTACCATTGCTCTTCACTTTCTTTTCCCTTTTTTCTTGTTCTTGTGTCTGAGTTCAGGAGTTTCTCTGAGCTTTACCAGAAAGCCATCCAGGACGCAGAAAGCAAATCCGGAGAAGGACGATCGGGCGAAGCCTGGGTTCTGGATGATGACGATGATGAAGATGATGGTGATGAAGGGGAGGAAGAGGAGATGAAAGAGAATGAAAATAAGATGGATGACAATGAAACTCCAAAGCAGGAACTACTTGAAGAGCAAATGGTATTTCCCGAGCTCATGGAGACAGATTCGCTCCTCTCCCCACCCAGCTTGCCCCTCTTGCGGGCAACTTCCCTGCAGGACAGCATGAAGAGTCAGACCCCAGAAATCACCCCTGTCTCTTTCACACGAAGCTACTCATTAGAAGGACACCCTCCATGCCAGGACATCCTTGAAGGGTAAACAGATTTCTGTTTCCTTACTTCTGATTTCACTATAGTCAAGTCAAGTCAAGTCATCTTCATTTATATAGCGCTTTTAACAATATAGATTGTTTACAAGCAGCTTTACAGAAATAAACATATAATTTAAGGTAACAGAGATTGTTTTGGCTTTATAGCAGTTCTTGAATAATGTTATTTCCAGCTAAAGGTAGTTTTGATTGATTCATATCCGGCAAAATGATAATTTGTTATGAAATTAGGGGCCGCTAAGACAACACCGTTCTCTCTAAACAGACTTTAAACGCAAACCTGTGATAAACGCTGATGGTGTTCACAAGCGCATTAAGAATTTCTATAGTTATGTGCGTTCGAATATATGTGCGCAGGTTTGTAATTCCCTACAAACCCTGCCTAAACAAACTAATTGTTTTGCCTATAACTTTGATAAAGAATTTTATTTTATATTATCACTTCGGGGTAGGTACACGAACCGAATTTTCAAAAGCGCTTTATCTGTAGAGTGGCTTTATCTGTAACTATAACACTTAATAGTTAATTACAACAACATTGTTGCCACACCTGCCAATGGCCGTCAATTATTTGGCAAATAATCCACAATTTAACGCACACCTTGCAAACAAACATTTACTGAAAGATGGATCTGTGCTAATAATTAATTCTAATTCGTCACCTGTGGTAATTGGTTGTTTTGATGTGTTAGGACTATGTTTTGAACTGTGTTAGTTAACCCATGTTGCAAAATCATGATTAGGACTCAAAAAAAGTTGCTACCAATGTGTACCAAACGTATACTTAAAAGGAAAAGCAATATTGTTTTGACATTTTATAAGAAATCAGCTGTGGTCTTATGTTGCGCTGTAAGGTGCATTCTTTGAAAATTATGAGTTCTAACACCAAAAGATTGCCTCTCTCAACCTTTACAAATGTTACACCATTGGTTCTTTGGTTACCCTTGTGAAAAAGAAGTGCACTTAATTGTCTTCAATGTGCACTTGTTTTGCAGATAATATAATATTAATAATATAAAAGTGCACTTAAATACAGTTAACTTTCATGACTACAGTATGTTTTTTTTTTAAAGTGCCCTTCGTAATAAACTCAAATTATTAAAACATAATGACTTAAAAAATTTACATTCAAATGTTTCAATGTACATTTTTAAATCATTATGTTTTATCTTTTCTCATGATTTTAAAGAAGTACACTTATTTTGACGTGTTGACTAACATACTAAAACCCATGTAAAGTACGTGATTATAATTTTAACTGTGTGTTATTTTGATATTACATTTAGATTAGTTCATATATTTAAATGTAGGCTACTAAATTGCTACTTCATTTGAAATGTGTAATTACAAATACATTTAATGACATGACATACAAGTGTCAATAGAAATGACATTAAAGTATTTGAGTTTACCACAAATTCAGTACATTCTGCTTTACTTTAACTATATTTTAAAGGCAATAGAAGTAATTATTAAATTACATATAAACAAGTTCTTAAGCCCAAATTAAGTGGTTAAAAAAAGCACTCTAAATATAATTTGAATTCATATAAATTCAAATTATGATATATTTCTTTTAATTACAATTAACATTAATCAAATGTCCAGAAACGGTACATTCAATTCACACTGAAGTATATTCTTTTTAAGTATTTAATTTCAGTAATACAGTAAGTACTCTTTTTAAAAGTCTGCTATAGTACACTTCTTTTTCACAATGGAAAGGAAGAATATGCATGACCCCTTTACTAAAAAAAAGACAACACAAATATATTAAATTAAATTAAAACGATTTTATTCGTAGTAGTGAAGTGTGAAGCAATTGGATGTTGTAAAAAAAGACTTATATCCCAGCCTCATAAAATCTCTTTGTTGTTGACACAAATGAGCTTGAGCTGTTTGCAGAAAAGTGTTTATTCTATTCTTTATTTAATTTATTTTAACTAATATTTCTCTCTCTATGAATGTTTTATGTCTGTCAGACATGTGTATGATAATGTGGGTCTGAAAGGAAAGAGGCACATCTATGAAAACCCTGGAGAGCTTAGGGACGAGACCCCTGACCTCATACTGGCAGTCAAACCTAAAGTGGCTCCAGAGCTAGTGGAAGAGGTATGAAATGCACACTTTCTTGTCATTATGACATTACTTTGTTTTACAAGCTGATGGGAGAAACATTCTTTTGATTGATTGTCAAGGCAAGCAAGAACTGATCATGTGACACATTGCCTTCACCAAGACACATTACTTTATAGAAAAAAAAAAAAAGCCCTTTGATTTTGTGTCTCTGACCATCAGATACAGTCATTTAAAAAAAGTATATCAACTAGATAAAGGAGCAGACAGGTGTGTATTATATGCATGTGATGAGGGTGTAATACTGTTGGCCGAGGCCGTTTTTGACTTTTAGTCCATGGCTAAAAGTTATCAATTACGATTCAATTCATGAATCATAGGATTTCGATTTGATTTTGGAATTATTTTTGCAAATGCAGAATAATCGAATGATTATTCAGGTTTTTTTTGTTTGTTTTTTTTTAAACCGATTCTTGACCGAAACGATTCTCTATTTAAAAAATCCATGTTTCAAGATGGATTTGTAATCGATGCATTAAGAATGTAAGTGAATCATTCACCTCTGCTATGACTCTTACTTAGAGACAGCATTAAAAGCATGAACAACTTCCAGAATAGCACAACAGATTTCAGCTCCTGAAGCATGGCATGATCTGCTGCTGTTGTGTATGCAGGATCCTGCCTCCCACAGAGGGCAACTGATGGATCAGCTTGTAGCTCTCTGTATTTGGAAAGTGATTGTAGTGTTTTTAGAAGGGTTTTTAACCTCTGAGATCCCTCTCCCACTCTCTCTATCTTTCCTTCCTGTATGTTCACTGTTCCTCCCACTTCACCTTTCCCTCATAAAATCACTTTCTCTCTTGCTCACTCTATTCCCCACATTTCTCATCATTTTCATCTTAATTTTTCTATTTTTTAAATCCATGAGTACATTGAGCAGAAAATAGATTATACTGTAAGACATTCTGTAAATCATTTTTTCTCACTTTCATGCAATGATCAAAAAAATGTAAGCAGTAGAAATAACCTGATATCGTTTATACTGCAGTATATCCCCATTGCAGATGTAAAAAAGAAAAAAAAAGAAAAGAAAAAAATGTCTGCTATATTTACAGTTTTTTTTAATATATGTTATGAATTGCTCTGGAGCCGCCGGAAAGCAGTGCTGGGTAATCAGATTCCAAAAATTAAGTACTTGTAATTAGATTAAATTATATTTTAAAATTAACTTTTTTATTGATATACATTATTATGTTATTGTCACAATGGCAGTAAATTTTTCATAATTCATTGATTCTACTTCTTTTTATCTTGTAAATTTTCCTTTCTATAAAAGTCTACTGCTTATATATGTTCAGTGGGTCTTCCAGCATTTTATCACTGGATTTACACAAATCATTTCACTTTTAAGAAGTGTTTTCTCAACATTGAAACATTGCAATCAGCATCTAATCAGGTTCAGGGTGTGTACCTAGATATTACCCAGTTATTGCAATTATTATAATAAGTAAATATGTACTGTACATGGGGAACAGGACTGTAAAATAAAGTGCTACCAGTAACTATTTTGTTATATACACTTACCATAATATTTTGGTCATTACACTAATTGATTGTTTTATTCTTGCTCTGTCTAGTTTGGGCCTGATCAGGGGACTGAGGAGCTGCCATCGGTCAGTGATGTGACCATGAGATCTGCCTGCATGGAAAGTGCAGAAAGAAACTCCAGAGCTTTGAGCCTCCATAATTCCATCACTAAGAGTAAGTGTTTCCTAACGATACCACAAAACATTATGCGGTAAATGTATTATTTTAAAATTAATTGTGTATTTAATGTTATAAGTTTAGACCACTGTTGCTACAGTAGGCCATTATTTGCGGTGGGATATTAAAAAAGCCCTCAAATAAGCACTTCCACTATAGCCATGTTTTCACTGTTGTGGTAAAAGCGAGCGTGCTAGTGCGTGCCAGGGCCAGTCGTGTTTCCACTGTCGCTTCCGGGGCTTTTGATCAGGCATCGGGACTTCCTTGGGGCCAATGTCCAGGGGTTTTTGGTCCACCAAATACCTTGGTCCAAAGCGAGCCAACTGGGGCTTGAGGAGTTGTCACGAACAGGTCAATACTGTTGCTCATTTCCCATGTTATTATATCAGGCTACCAGCAGCTAACATACACTAGCGATTCATAACCTGAGACGTTCACTTTGTGGGAATTCAAAGCTGCGTCTGACGTTGATGTTGTGGAAATGTTTATACCCACTATGCCATACTGACCTAGTGCCTTTCCTAGTATGAATCATGGCAAGCACAAATCTAGGACAAAAGCACCTGGGATGCCAGAGTGGAGTCCAAATCTAAGTAGTAAAACCTCACAAATGTGTCTGTGGAGAGGACCAGTTTGCCACATCACATACGTCTTAAAGTGATACCCCTGACAATAAGGCTTTTGAAGCCGACACCACACCTCATAAGCAAGAGAATTAGCCTCGACTATCCACTTGGTCATAGTCTGTTTGGTCGCTGGTGAAACTTTCCAAGGCGACCCAAAACATACCAAAAACTGATCAGACTTCCTCCACAGGGCATCTGGGCATCTCTTTGGACATAAGCAATTCCACAAACCTGGAAGACCCTCTGAAAGTATATAAGCAGTTGACTTTTATAGAAAAAATGGGAAGCAGCTATGGCCACCACATACACCTTCAAAGTGGAGGGGAATAGCCCTGCAGGAAATTGGTTGATCCCGCTCATTAGCCAAACCCACAATTTCCATACTGGTCGGGGTGATAAGTAATGCCCCCTTCTTGAGACAAAATATCCCTCTTGACGGGAATCTCCCATGGAGGACCGTTCAGGAGAGACATCAGGTCCGAGAACCAAACTCGGTCCCGGGGCCATCGCTAGAGAAGGCATTGAGTCTCGGTGGCCCCGGATACCCTAGTGCGGATACCCTAATGGAGGCACGTGTGTGACATGACTGATGACTTCATCAACACAGAGACAAAGAGACATTATTAAATGTCATTATTTGTATGTTAAAGTATTGAAAATGTCACATCATATGCCTCAAATATTATAAATTTACTGTATATAGGGTACAACAGGGCTAAAGGCGCACTGGGGTAAAAGGTGCCTTTGATTTTGTTTTCCTCTAAACCAATAGATGGCGCAAAAACTTGCTACAGCACTTTCCAAAACCTCCACAGTAACACTTCCTATGAAGTCCATGCTTATAAATAAGATATAAATGGAGCTATAATTCATTATAAGTAGTATTACTATTCTATAAATATATTTATAAAGACTCATTAAGACCTATACTGCAGTTTAAGAACCGTTATAGTCACATTTATATTATTTTTATAATTACTTAAAGGTAGGGTAGGCAGGATTTAAAAAAAAAAATCTGGTCTTTATATACCAATACATAATTAAAATGTAAATACTCTGAAAAATAATCGAGTGTCTGTAGTCCTCTCAGGGCTGCAATAAACAGCTCATTATTCCATTGACACCCACCCCCTCCCATCTGGGCTCCTTCCAAAGCCGCGCCCCCAAAACACATGAACGCGCGATGCCGACCGCGCTCAGCTGGAGAACGCGTTTACCATCGCCGAGCAGAGAGGAGCGCAGTGCATGTAGTGACATCATGTCAGAATCACATTTAATAAAATACCTAACTTTATCATTATGAATATAAAAAGCTAACATGGCTGTTAGTACTCACTATCAAGCCAGCATATCGATACGGGTAAAGTTTAAAATATATTGAGTTTGATTCAGTAACGAGCTAGTAACATAAGGCAAAGCTATAAACAGGTTGCATTGATACACGTTTTCCCGTTACCATCAGTTACACTGTGATGAAGAGGAATTTCGTGTAAGATTCATAACACATACGGTGTTTTGCATGTAAGAGCTTCCACGCCAAGCACTGTGGCGTCACTTTTCAGCCCCTTGATGTCCCTCAGTTGTCCACCGCTGGAAATCCCCGATATTGCTTGTTTTATCCAAAGACTTTTTGGGCATAGCCTTTTCAAATACTGTCTTCCTTTTTTTGCCTTTGCTGACTGTATATGCAGGTACTGGGAATTTTGACTGCTAAATTCTCTGCCATAATTGTGATTCTTCCTAGCTTCCGTGCCTCTTCCCCTCCTCGAGTCAAACGGGTGCGCGTGTGTTGGCAGCTCCTGTAGCAGCAGGGGTGGTAGCCATGGTAGCGAGTGACAGTCGCCCAGCCAATCATTTCATTCGTCCCGAATGGAAATAAGTAGCTGTGTTTATTGCAGCACTGAGAGGACTACAGACACTCAATTTTTATACTTTCTTTTTCAGAGTACTTACATTTGAATTATGTGTTGGTATATATAGACAGTTTAAATTATTTATTTTTATTTTTTTTTAAATCCTGCCTACCCTACCTTTTAAATCCTTCGGATGATACGTTAAACTGAGGTCCTGACTCTCTGTAGTGGTCATTACAGATCCCAGGATGTCCTTCAGAAATAGAGTAGGGGTTTAACCCCGACATTCTGGCCAAATTTGCCCATTGGCATCTGTCCATCATCATGACTTCCTAATCACCCCCTATATATACTGATTGTCTTCATCACTCCGTGTCCTCTCCACCAATAAGCTGGTGTGTGGTGGGCGTTCTGGTGCAATATGGCTGCTGTACATTGGTGGTGGTTGAGGAGATTTACCCCTTCCATATGTAAAGCGCTTTGAGTACCTAGAAAAGCGCTATATCAATGTAACAAATTATTATAATGAATAAGTCATGCATAAGTCATGCATTTGCTTTTTCAATGTGCATGCTTATAATCCATAATACACTGATTTATTTGTATTAATTAATCAGTCGTATGGTTCCATGAATGTATTTACAAAGAGGCAACCTGCATTGCTATAATGTTATTATACTTCAGATTTATTTCTGTCAAATATGTGAATATATTGTTATTAATAGATGTGTTGTGTTCTTATAAATACTTTGTTTGGGTGATAATACAGTTACTAACCTCTATAAATGCATAATCGAATCTAAACCTGAAGATGTGCTCATGATACTTACATTTTTTTATTTGTAAATGTAACTAATAATTCCTGTAAATAAAATAAAATAAAGAAGAAAAAAAAACACAGAAATAGTTAATACAACCATTGGAAAAACTTTGTTTTTTAATGTTACATACTAGCAAAACATAACCTCTAATGCAAACATTAGTCATTAAAGACATAATTGATAACTATTTGTTGCAGCAAATAAGTATCTCTGGAACTATTTTATATTTGATCATTTTTAAATCAGTGTATAATGGATTATGAGCATGCACATTGAAAAATCAAATGCATGACTTATAAGTAATTATAAAAAATTATATAAATGTAACTATAACTGTTCTTATAATGCAGTATAGGTCTTAATGAGTCTTTATAGATATATTTTTATAATAAATTATAGCTCCATTTATACTTATTTATAAGCATGGACTTCATAAAAAGTGTTACCACATTCACTTTTCAAGATGCATGTGGAAATTTGGCTGATTCTTGATGCGATCGCGGGCATCAGCGCAAAGTTGATTCTGTGCTAATTTGATCTAATATTTGATGCTTTTTTAAAATGTTGTAGATTTAAGTAACCAATAAGAATCGCTAAAATTGTTGAATATATTTTGAGACCAAGTTCTTAATGATTTTCTTTCTTTTCTTTTCAAGCAAATTAAAGCAACAGTTTTTCAATTACAGAAGAATATGTAAAAGTATAATAAAAGTATTTATTTCTATCCCCCTAAAATTAAAAATCTTACTGACCCCAAACTTTTGAACGGTAGTGTTTAATGTTACAAAAGCTTTCTATTTATAAAACTGTTCAAATGCTATGATCAAATTCAAATGCTATGATCAAACACCTCCACGTTTTATTTTGTCACCATACAAAACTGTATTTTTGTATTTAAATAGAGAAACTGTATTTAAATAGAGAAAACGTGGAGGTGTTTGATAGTTTCTAACTTCATCTCTGTTTGGATTCTAATGAATGAACTGGGCTATCAGTTTCAAAGTGTTGCGGTATGTATCAACTCGTCTTAGTTAAGGGAATAACATAGTTTAATAATTATGAAAAAATGGTGGAGTGTTCCTTTAACAAAAAGGAAACGTTCAAATCACTAAAAACAGACGCGATAGCTGATTAGAACGAGTGATGTTCCACGGCGGCATCCATCTTTGTAATGTACAAATCTGCTTCACAGTTGCTGCGCTGTCGTCATCATGTAAACCCAACGTTTCTGATTGGTGCCGCGATTTCGGCGGATTGGAAATGGGTTTGAATGAGCTCTTTGCCAGACTAACTTGCAGAGCAAATCTAAATTTGCCGGAAGTTGTCTGGGTTTTCCCAGGCTGCATGATAGGGGCACTTTAATAATATCCAAAATCTTACTGATCAAAAACTTTTGAACGGCAGTGTATTTATTTTTATTTTTTTCTGCAATCATACACTATGGAAGTAGTGAAAAGACTAATGAGCAGAAAAATGTATAAAATATAATGTATTTAGCTATATTGGTATGGTTTTAGTTGTTAGGATTTGCTCTGTACATTAGCTCAGCTTCCTTTTGTTCTATTGTCTTGGCGACAGGGCGACTCTATTCCTTCTCTTCCTCTGGGAGGTTTCATTTTCCCTTACTCCTGCATAAGCCCTTCTCCTGTAAACGCTACCTTACCTTTAAAAAATAAGCTGATCTACGACCAGCCTCCCATCCATAAGTAAATTTGGCAAGCTTTAAAAGATTCGAATCAAGGCATGAATGGCATTGACATTTAAAAATGAGTGTAAAGCTTTGGACAGATGGGGGCCAGGGTCGGGCTGGTTGGGATAAGGGGTATTATATGGCCTTAAATCAAGACGCTGTCTCTGGGCCATCTGTTCGGTGCTGCCCCTTGTTAGTTGAGCGGTTACATCTCCCCAGGCTCTCTTTTAAAATGCATACTGGTGTGTATGCGTGTTATTCTCTTTACTCAGGCCTTTTTAATCCAGTCCCCAGAATGTCAATAGGAACCTTTCACTTTGAACAATTTGGGGTATAGCAGCAGAAGTCATTTGAAAAAGATTAAAAACCTAGCCTAACTACAGCTACTGCTTAAAAAAAAAAAACATATCTTTATATTAACAACAAAACAGTCTCCATTTTTGGTGGCTTGTTGCAGGATGAAGTGGTCTCCAGTAAATTTTTTACTGTACACACAAAAGGGAAATAATACCTAACGTCACGAGGAACCAAGAGATCAAAAGAAGGAACTGCGGACTGTAAATAACATTAAAGAATATTTTAGTTTACCATAAATGCTTGTCAGCTTATATTTTTTGCTAATTTCAGTTCTCTCAGAGACAACAGATTCATCTGAGGAAGAGTGGCAGTCGATTGCTGATCTGGCCAGCGCCTGTCGGAACATTCTGGAGGCTTTGTCTCGAGAAGGTGAGAAATGACAATTTTCAGTGGATGAAATGTGTTTGAGCATGTGAAAGTCTGTTCACTGAAGAATGCTGGTCTGGTAACTTTGCAATAAGATGAAATATTACTAATGTCATTTCCTGCTGGGTTTCAGATCGGAAGTCAGGAGATGGAACTCAAGAGACTATGACCCAGCCAGGTCAGACGGAAACCAAGTTTAAAGACTTCAAGGACAGGTGAGAATGACTGTGCCTTGCATTCTTTTGACATTCGATTATACTCACAACATGAGGAGAGACACAACTCACAGAGAATTATAAACTGACCTGCCAAAAACATTTACAGTACAAATTTTCTTAAATTTAACTTGCTGTTCTTTTGAACATTCCATTCATCAAAAAATCCAGAAGAAGAAATGTTATCATGGTTTCCACAAATATGATGACACTGAACATTTAACAACATTGATAATAATATAAATGTTTCTTGAGCAGCAAATTATAGCATATTAGAATGATTTCTGAAGGGTCATGTGACACTGAAGACTAATGGTGCTGAAAATGCAGCTTTCCTTCACAGGAATAAATTACATTTTACACTATATTCTCATTGGAAAATGAATTAAATTGTAATAATATTTAACAATTATATGTTTACTGCATTTTCTGTATACTGCATGCAGACTTAGGTATATCACATTCTTTCTTCAACTTTTGAAGAATGAATTTGCTCAAAATATTTGTAACCTAAAAATGGTAACGTCTAATCTTTTCAGGTTTTAAGTCAAAATTATGATTTAATATTACTCAATCAAATTCCTTAATTTATACCAACAAAATACATTTTTGTGGGTTAAATCAAGTAGAATGCCTTAAAAACAAAGTCTTATGTTTACTTTAAATGTGGCCCCTGTTATGAGCCTTTGAAGTCTAAATGCTCCAACAGAATATATGTTGCAAAATATATATCATATGATATATCACACCATGCATTTGTGTTCCTTTGTGTTCTTTTTTCTCTCCCTGCCTTCGCAGTGACTCGCCTGGTCACCTCGAGGAGAAAGTGTCCCAGTTAGAGGCCATGCTGAAGCGACTGCAGGACGACCTCCAAAAGGTACTTTGTCCTCTGTGGGTTTTGTCACAGCACAGCTCTCTCTGTCGCAGCATACTTCCCACACTGTAACCCCGTTCAAATATCCCCCATTAAATACATCCACCCATCCTTGTCTGTATATCTGCCCTGTCCAGTCCTTGCCCTCTTCGCTACTTCAAAGAGCCACTGCTGCTTCACAGAGCCAATCAAACAGAGGGACTGTAGAGGTAGGGCGGGACAAGCAAAAGAAACCTGTCTTGTCATTGAGCAGGGTGAACAGAGGAGATGAGAAGATTGCTGGAGGGACAATGGGCAGCCATGCTCACTCTCAACACTAACCGACCAATGGCAGTGAAGGCAAGTAGAGCATGAGATTTTTACTCAATCAGTAACAAAAAACAACAACATGTATGACAGTTCTCACTTGATTAACATCAAAATGATGCAGAAGTTTAATTCAAGGATGTGAAGGACATATGTAATATAAAGTTGAGAAGCAAAGCCTAAGCCCATGTCAATCAAAACACATTTATGTACTTTGGTGAGCGCAGAATCAATGCTTGATTTAGTGATAGGCAAGGAAAAACACGCATTCTATGGGAGGCAGGAGACCCAAACAGAGATAAATACATCTGAAAGTGGTCAATGGATTCATTCAGAACAATTCCCTGATATACTACGTTTTTATTCTTTCATTTTTCATTTTGTCTCAAAACATTCCCACAGGAATACTTGGATTGTAAAATACAGAATATAGCATAAGCGTACAGAGCATTCAGAAACAAAGAATATTTTAATATTACTTTGCATATTTCACTCAAAGACACACAAATCCTGTACACATGAATTTACAGTAGTAAATGTGTCTTGATTCCAACTGGTATTAATATTCAGACCCTGATTTACTAACATCCCAAATAAAGGGTACTAATTTTACAAATCTAACAAAATCACGTGAGGGGTTACATATTAATTACCACAGCATACAAAGGTTGCTAACATACACGGTTTTTAAATGATAACGATAGCAACGTTTTGGCATACATCTTTATTTGGCACAGTGATACTATGTGACTGGAAACATTTTATCCTCTGGTGGTTTCCATTCACACATGAATCGACAATTTAGCATATTCACCAATTCAAATGTTTAAATGCATTTAAAGGGATAGTTCACCCAAAAATGCAAATTGTCATAATTTACTCACCCTCATGTTGTTCCAAACATGTTTGAGTTTCTTTCTTCTGCTGAACACAAAATAAGATTATTTTAGAATTATTTTGATAACCAGAAGAAGAGAGCAGAAAACAAAAACTCATACAGGTTTGGAACAACTTGAGGGTAAGTAATGACAATTTAAAATTTTGGGTGAACTATCCCTTTAAGTGCACTTAAATGTGGTTGTGATTGCTGACACTTTGCAGCGTAGCATGTATGTGGCCTTTAATTTTTCTGTTTTCAAGTTAATACAATTGCTCATTTTGGATTTGTATATGGCATGTTTAAAGAAAATAGACAGAAACCTTTCTTAGTAATGCGAGGATAGTGATGTTGACCCTACAGATTTAAATAGAAAAAAGTAAACACTTTACAATAAAAGTCCAGTTGTAAAAATTAGTTAACTGTATTAGTTAACATGAACTGTCACTAATAAATCTTCTAAAGCATTTATTAATCTTAATGTTAATTTCAACATTTACTAATACATTATTAAAATCAAAAGTTGTATCTGTTAATGTACCTGAGCTAACATGAACTAACAACCAGCAGTTGTAATTTTATTAACAAAGATTAATAAATACTGTAACAAATGTATTGCTCATTGTTAGTTAATGCATTTATAAAGTTGTGTTTTAAAGTATTACCAGATATTCTTATATGACATTTTACATTATGAGGGATTTATTGATTTAGACCAGTTTAGAAACAAGAATCAAATTCAGTTCACAAATTTCTTTGGTTTAGAATAACCACATTTTTTTTGTTTCCTATTTTCTGCTGTGCTTAACAGCAACAACAACAACAACAACAACAAAACTGGGCAAGAAAAAAAAATACAATACAAATCAAATTCTTAAAATAACTAGAGCATATCTATTCATTAATAATATATATATTATTATGGTGTTGCTTTCTTTTATCTTTTAAAATAATGTTCCTATGTTCAAAACGAGTTAAGTTCCATTGACAGTATTTTTGGCATAATATTAATTGCTACAGAAAATTATTTTGCCACAAAGTTTGTCAGAAAGGACATTTTACACACTTTACAACATCGTTATATGCCTGATTATTTTTCTAATTTATGGAAGCTGATTTTCTGTTGAGTGCAGTCGAGTAGTTTTTGAAATTGTAGTTTCCAAAAAAATTGGCAAAGTCAGACTTTGAGCTACAAAACTGTCTTTAAAGAGCTACATGTGGCACTCAATAGATGAGTTGAGGATAAGCATAAATCTATGCAAACATTGGATCATAGAATTACTCCAGACCATTAATACAAAGACCACAACCGTTTGAATGAAGTGCATGCACACATAATAACGCTATAATATAGTCACATAATATATTATGATTAAGGCCCCTCAGGATGAAAATAGCTGATCTGGGGTCTCAGGTCTCTTTTGTTTGATCACATTATCGGCATAAGGTCAGGAAGGGAAAGAGAGACTGAGCATGGTTGACTGCATAATGTCCCACAGTTATCCAGCACACTCATCTAGGTAAACCATAGTCTACTAAACTCTTTGGTCACTTTGAGATTAAAAGTGTGGCCTTATAAAACATTATTATACATGCACAGATAACAATCTATCATCAATTACTACAATTTTTAGACGCATCATTGCTTTTCATGCATGAATATCACTCAGGATATTTCAGATACATGAATATTGCATTATAATCCATGTATTTTTCTTTTCTTGCTTATTGAATGCTTCATATCACTGATGCAGCCTGTGTATGCATGTCTGAGGCCACTTTTGGGCTGTTTTTACAATCGAGAGCTAATCAGAATGCAGGCCCTGATTTACTAGGATAACAAATAAAAGGTACTTATTTACTTGTTCAATATACAGAACTATATTCCAAATATCTACTGTGGAAAAATAAGTACACCCCTCTGTTTTGTAGTTGGTATTGCATCCATTTGGCAGAAATAACTTGTCTATCAGTCTCTAACATTGATTAGAATAATTGTTAGCCCATTCCTCCATGCAGAATTCACTTAACGGCATGTATTACTTTTATTCAGCAATAATGCATTAAATTGACCTTTACAATGTTCATGTTTTAAATAAATACCGTTCAAATAAATATTATAGAGGAGAGGTTTCTTATATGGCCAGCTTCAAGTCCCCAAACAGCATTTCAATTAAATTCTCGTTTGCTTTTTCTATTTGTTTAAGGGTAATGACCAAACCAGACCAGTTTACTGAGGATTATATAAAGTGTGGCCTTCCAGTTTTTTTCCAATTTGCATTTCATAAATGTAGGGGTGTACTAACTTTTTCCACACAAGAAATAGGAGTTATTGGCAAATATCCATTTCAAGTGTTATTTATTAATTTATATTGCCCTTTAATGTATTGCAATTGTTGAAATACCAATCCAATATTAAAAAAAAAAAGGGTTGGGGTCAGTAAGATTTCTTTACATTAAAGAATCCTGAACTAAATGTATCACGGTTTCCACAAAGCTTTGAATCACAGGAATAAATTACATTTTAAAAATACATTCAAATAGAAAAGTTCCCTTTCGAGGTAACTCGTGCTGCGTTTTTGGGAAAGCCTTCAGCGTGATGCTTCTGAAGCCTGTATAGAACTAGTCCAATCTTGATTGGTGTTGCGTCATGACGTCACCCATGACGGCGCATGTGACGGCGATGCGGAAGCTATAAAAGGACGTCGGATCATAACAGCGTCAGCTTCTGTTCTTCAGCAAGCGTTCTGTGTGACTGTTTGTCTTATTTGGTGTTGTAATGTACGTATTATATCTAGACAATATGGCAAACAAAGCAGAAAAGAGAGACATCCCCAGTGTGCATCCCCTTGCCCGCGCTATTTGAGCGAGGGTGATACATACTCGCTCTGTGTTGTTTGTCTGGGAATAGAGCATGCACGGGCAGTGCTTGAGGGCGATGTCTGTGCTAACTGTGAACTAATGCCCCTGAGAACGTTCTGCTCCCGCCTGAGCCTGTTCGATGAATCCGGCCAGGCTCACGCTCCCTGTGGATCAGGTCTCTCAAGGCAGCACGACGCTTGCATTCATGGGGAGTATGGGAGTTATGGCAATGGGAGTTAGCAGATGATGTTGAGACGGCCTCGGCCCTTTCTCAAAATTAATCGGCCAGCTCCCGTGGTCCCACTCACGGATTGGAAGCCCGCTCTGCGGCTTCTTCCGCCCGTGAAGAGGACCCGATGCTCGAACTATCTGGCTCTGAGGAGTTGGATGTTTTGAACATCGAGACAGGAGAATGTGAGGATTCGCCACCCCATTCTCCTGCCTTTGAGGAGCTTCTGGAGGTTGTGACCAGGGTGGTGGAAAAATTAAAAATCGATTGGCCACCAGAAAAGCAGGAAGCGACTAGAAAAAACAAGTTTGATGAGGTTACAGCCTTCCTGCCGGAGCCTCCCATTTTTCCCCGATCTCCACACAGAGGTGTCGAGATCGTGGAATAAGCCCTTCTCTTCACGTTAATCGAGCCCCAATGTTCATATTTATTCCTCGATAATGGGGTTGAAAGAGAAGGGCTTTGGGATGATGCCTCGGGTTGAAGAGACATTTGCATCTCATCTCTCGCCCGATGATGCATCGTCCCTGAGAGCTCCGGCACTTCCTTCCAAGCCCTGCTGTACAACATCGGCCTTGGTTGGGAAAGCGTATATGGCAGCAGGTCGGGCTTGTCCATGTCTGCACACGATGGGGCTTTTGCAGGCATACCAGGCCGACCTCCTAAAAGAGGTGGACGACAGCGGGGAGGTCGCCCTCAACGACATTAAAGAGATGCTTCGCACTGTCGACTTGTCTCTCCGTGCAACCAAGGAGACAGCCCGCGCCAGCGGCCACTCTATGGCAGCTTTGGTAGCCACGGAGAGACATTTGTGGCTTAATCTGTCGGGCATTGGGGACAAGGACAGATGCTTCTCTCCCTCCTCGATGCCCCGACCTCTTCGGCGACGCATTCAATACTGTCGTCGAGAGGTTTCAGGAGACTAAACGACAGTCAGCTGCATTTAAACAGCTTATCCCCCGCCGTCGTTCTCGGTCTCGTGGTTCTGCTGCCAGGGGGCGGTCCCACAAAGCTGCTGCCAGCTCCTCACACCTGCAACAGCAGAAGGAGTGTTGCCTCTCGTGTTCTCCCACAAAAGGCCTGGAGCCAGAGGCAACACCCTCAGTCGAAGTCCCCCAAACCGAAGGCAGATCTTGCTCACTCCTTCACGGAGCCCTCAGGAAATCGATGTTTGCTTCACTTTGCTTCCAAAGTGCGCTTTGGGATGCATCGGTTTTCAGCGAAGGCAAATCGCAGTGCCCGTTCGAAAATATGGCGGCCCTGTCGAGCAGGTTCCTCCTCAAGAGAGGGAAGCCGGTTTCTACAACCGGTACTTCATAGTTCCCAAGAAGGATGGGGGGTTACATACTATAATAGATCTTAGGGTATTGAACCGGTCTCTGAGGAGATACAGGTTCAAAATGCTAACTATACCTATCATATTGAGTCAAATCAGGTCTGAGGACTGGTTTGTCACGATAGATCTAAAAGACGCTTACTTCCACATATCCATCCTTTCCCTACACAGGAAGTTTCTAAGGTTCGCTTTTGGGGGAAAAGCATATTAATACAGAGTTCTTCCATTCAGCCTAGCACTGTCACCTCGCACCTTCACGAAATGCATGGATGCTGCTCTTGCTCCATTGAGACTTCAAGGCATTCGCATCCTCAACTACATCAACGACTGGCTCATTCTGGCACAGTCAGAGGAGATGGCGGTTCAACATCGAGATGTTGGTTTGAATCATCTAAGGTGCTTGGGCTTAAGATTCAATGTCAAGAAGAGTTCATTAACTCCTCTACAGAGAACGATTTTCCTGGGGGTGATATGGGACTCAGTCACGATGCGGGCACAGTTGTCTCCTGCTCGTATAAACACCCTCTTGACCACAGTAACAAGTATCAAGCTAGGCCAGCCCATCACTGTCAAACACTTTCAGAGGGTTCTGGGTCTCCTGGCAGCAGCGTCCAACGTGATTCCTTTTGGCCTGCTGTACATGAGGGCCCTGCAGTGGTGGCTCAGAACCAGAGGGTTTTTCCCGAGGGAGAACCCATTTCGCACGTTCAAAGTAACGCGCAGATGCCTTCGTTCTTTGGTCATGTTGAAGAAACCGTGGTTCCTGTCCCTAGGTCCTGTGTTGGACTCACCATGTCAGAGGAAAATTCTGACCACGGATGCATCCCTCACAGGCTGGGGTGTGGTCATGGCAGGCCACTACACCAGGGGTGTTTTGAAGGACCATCATCTTTCATGAGACATCAATTGCCTGGAGATGCTGGCAGTAATTCTGGCTCTCAGACATTTCCTTCTGTACCTCAGAGGCCATCATGTTCTAGTACGATCTGGCAATATTTCACCCTCGGCCGGAGCTATGGAAGCTGTGGGTCTAGCCCCTGAGGGGGACCAACTCATAAATGCTGGTCTCTCAACTGAGGTTGTTGAGACCATCTTAAACTCTAGAGCCCCATCCATGAGAAAACTATATGCATTAAAATGGAATGTATTCACTTATGGTGCAGAGAACATCAGTTGGACCCAGTTAACTGCCCAGTGGCTTCAGTGCTGGAGAGTCGCTTCAGAGTCGCTTCTCTGACGGGCTCTCCCCATCCACACTTAAGGTCTATGTGGCGGCCATAGCTGCCTTCCACACGCCTTTAAGGGTGGGCACCTTGGGGAGACACCCACTTATTGTTTCCTTCGTGGAGCTAGGAGGATGAGGCCTGTCATCCAGTCCAGGGTCCCCACGTGGGACCTGGCAGTGGTTCTTGAGGGGTTATCCCTGGCACCTTTTGAACCCTTGGATGAGGTGTCTGAGAAATTTTTATCTTTAAAGGTAGCCTTCCTGCTCGCTATTACGTCCCTAAAAGCGTAGGTGGCCTGCAGGCATTATCTGTGTCTCCCTCTTGCCTCGGGTTCGCTCCTGGTAGAGTAAGGGCCATTCGCCACTCTAGACCCATCTATGTGCCTAAAGTAATTCTGTAATTCTTCAGGCATTCCATCCTCCACCGCATGTATCGGATGAGCAAGCTAGACAACATCTATTGTGCCCAGTCCAAGCCCTGGAGGCCTATGTACCTCGGGCTGGAGGAAGTCGGACCAGCTACTTGTGTGTTCTTGTCTTCGCCTCTCCTGATAACCAGAGGAGTGGCTTCCTCTAAAGATCTGCTAGCTGGAGTTTCCCTTCAAGAGGTCTGTGATGCCGCAGGCTGGGCCTCCCCACACACCTTCATAAGACATTATAGTTTGGATCTGCCCTCTACACCGGGTTCACAAGTTCTCTTGTTTTGAGTGTGCCAGATTGCTTCACTCCAGGGCGTATATCTCTCAGTGTGGCGCAGTGGGCATTTCCTTCCTCATTGTGTAGATTCTTTACGCCATGTGAGTTCCCTCAAAAGGGAACGTCTCGGGTTAACCTAAGAAGGGAACGAGACGCAGCGTCCCTCGGCCATACTTCTCATGCTCCTGAGAACGACTTGCTTCGACCAATCAGAAGCTGACGCTGTTATGATCCGGCGTCCTTTTATAGCTTCCGCATCGCTGTCACATGCAACGTCACGGGTGACGTCATGACACAACACAAATCAAGATTGGACTAGTTCCATACAGGCTTCAGACGCATCACGCTGAAGGCGTTCCCCAATGTGTCGATTCTCGACACAGCGCAAGGTCCCTTCTCAGGGACAAGGGTTACAGTTGTAACCCGAGATTTTACTGTATTTTGATCAAATAAATGCAGCCTTGGTGAGAATAAGAATATTTTCATTTTCGAAACCTTAAATCGTACCAACTCCAACTTACCAACTTTTAAAAGGTAATACCTCATATGCAAAACTTTAGTAAATCAGGGCCTCAGTGTACGAACCATTAGTCCTCATTTATCCACTTTTTGTATAGCAAGTGATCTAAGGATCATTGTTTGCATTGCAGCATGTAATAGTGTGTGGCATTTTCTGGTAAATGTGTGTCAAGCAAGGCATTGTCTTCAATGGACGCTGTGATTTTGCCAAGTAAGACATGTTCAAAGACATGACAAAAAATGTTGATCCTGGAACAACAATCCTGTCCAAAAACATAGTTCTAACCCTATCTCTACCCCTAAACCTAACTCTATCCATAACTTGTCTCTCTAAAATCCGAGGGAAATGATAGGTGCATAAGAATGGTGTAGAAGCAACTAACCCTTGTTGTAAAGCCTAAACTTGACATTAAGTGTAAACCTTTCCCTCAAATCTGACTGGTTGATTGTAATTTTGTTCCAGGATCAACAAGGATGTTGATGCAGGAACTTGTTTTACTCTGTGAAATCACGTCCGCCTGTCTTTATCTGTCTCATACAGTACCACCAACATATAGTAAACCCTCTTGTGGTGTGGATATGTCCTATCAATACAAAGTGAGAACGCTCGAACCTGAAAGACATTTGTTTGCATGCTTCCCACAGGAGAAGGAGGACAAGGCAACGCTGCAAGCAGAGGTGCAAAGTCTCAGGCAGAACAACCAGCGGTTGCAGGAAGAGTCCCAGAGTACCGTGGCGCGGCTCATTAAGGTCACTGAACTGCTCTGCAACGTCAACAAACCCTGCTAGCATTGAAGGCCAAACCATGGCAGCAAGCAAGATCAACAGACTGATCTAAAGGCCAATGCAAAACTAGCAAACACCGCCCTAAAAACTTAAGTGACAAGAACATTGACAAGTCTTACTCGAAAAGTGCACGAAAACAAACTGGTCGGCTAAAGTACATTCTTAATCAAATTATACTTAATATAATTAACAAATCTCTGTTTCACCCTAAACGGTTTTCAGGGCTAGATTCACATAGTCCCATCACTGTGACAGCTTGTTAACAATGATAGCCTTCGGTGCAAGAACCAGTCTTGTAAGAAAGACTTAATCATCACTGTTTTGGAAGCATGCCCTTAACATCGGCTAATGTTGTTTACAAGCAGTTCAAAACCATCTGACTGATCCAAAAGTAATTATTTGCAACCCTCAGACCTGACTTAAGAAGACATTTAATGACATTAACTGTTCAAACTCATATTATACTTTTAAGTATTTCTTCCCTACGTAGTGAACCGGATGGTCACAAAAAAACTATTGTGTCCTGATACTTAGCAATACATTCCCCTTACCTGTGTTGAAATGGCTTCAGGAGTTCCAGACCATGTACTTCAGTGTATATACAGTCTTTTACTAGAAGAAAATTATTAAAATATCAGTGTGACTGTAACGCTCTATTAACCATCACAGTGTCAGAAATAGGTAGAACCCGATCTGACCTTTTCTCTGTTGGCAATAGGGTAAAAGGCTGGCTTCTCACTTATCTCTAGAGAGAATATGCTAACACCAAGAGCGATACAAACTGACGGTGAAAATCAGAAAATACATGCATTTTGGTAAACACATTTTATTTTATTTTTGGACTACCCTTGTGGAAAAAGAAGTGCGCTTAATTGTATTGAATGTGCACTTGAAGTGTACTTCAATACTTAAAGTATGTTTTTAAAAACCTGTACTTGCAGATAATATTACTGAAATAAAAGGCCACTTAAGTGTACTTAAAGAGTACACTTATGGTTGTTTCTTAACACACGTAAGTGCACCTTTTAGTCATAGATTTAATAATCTTTTGTCATGTTTCAAATAAGTACACCTATTTTGATCATTTTAACTGTATGTTATTAAATATGTGTAAAGTTAATATATTTTAAATATACTTAATTACATGACATACAATTTTCAAGAGAAATTAAGAAAGGAAATTATTTTCAAGAAAGTATATTTTAGTTTACCATAAATGCTTGTTGGTATATTCAACAGTACACATTAACCATATTTCAAAGACAATAGAAATCATTGTGAAATTACTTAGAAAGATGTGCTTAAGTGGGTCAAAAAGGCACTCTAAAGTTAGTCTACCTGCATTTATAAATTCAAACTAAAATACATTTTCATTTAATTGCAAATAACAATTACATTAATTTCACACTCAATCATATTATTTTAAAGTATATTCTGTAATAAGTTCTCTTTATTTTAAAAATATGCTTTTAAAAGTGTACTTTTTCACAAGGGACAAGTCAAAATTGTGTTCTGTGGTAATCAACAGCATGTTGTCAGTAGAGCTTAAGTTGACGCTGGAATGTTCCTTGTTTTAGCACAAATAATTTGAGGCAACTCATTCCTGCTTTGAATAGCCAGTGGAATTTAGAATTTAGATTCACTGGACACCTTTTTTAATTGATCAAGGATATTTACTGATGCATACCAGAGAGAGAGGAAAAAAAAAGTGAATTTCACGCCTTTCCACGGTTGTTTTGCTGTGATTTTAGCAATGGGACAAAGTGTCTGACATCTGAAATTTTACATTCTCGTGTGTGTGTGTGTGTGTGTGTGTGTGTGTGTGTGTGTGTGTGTGTGTGTGTGTGTGTGTGTGTGTGTGTGTGTGTGTGTGTGTGTGTGTGTGTGTGTGTGTGTGTTTTTAAGTCTTATGACTGATCCCACTGAATCTGAATGAGCCTGGCAGACACCTGCTTGAAAGACATTGATTTGAGAAGAAAACAATTCTTAATGTTAAGTTATGAAGGGAAGCAGTGTGTGTGTGTGTGTGTGCGTGCATGTGTGTGTTTTTTTTTTAAGTCTTATGACTGATCCCAGTGAATCTGAATGAGCCTTGCAGACACCTGCTTGAAAGACATTGATTTGAGAAGAAAACTATTCTTAGTGTTAAGTTATGAAGGGAAGCAATGACTTAAAGTAGTACATTTCTATTAATAAAGATTGCTTCCAATTTGATTCAAGTGTTTGCTGTTCACAAAGAATTAAGAGAAGAGCCAGACCAGTTCTACTTTGTTCTCACACAAATTGCCTAGAGTGCTTTACACTGAATTGTGAGACAGCACATAAAATGGCTATTTTGTCTCTTATTTTCCATATAATATCTCTCTTTACCTCACCTAAAGGTGCACTGATAATAACATGAAAATGTGACAAGAAGAAGAGCATATTGACTGGACTCACACTCATAAAGCAAGCCGGACTGAAGTTGAATGAATCACACGGCATCACCACAAACCTACATGCAAAGGGAAACGAAGCAAAATGTTAAATATCCATACGTCACATGTCTTCTCCCCTTCAAATGTTGAGGTTTTTTATTTTAGAGTCACTGTGATAACCTGGTACCAGCAGATTCTGATGTATTACAATGAAATTATAAATCTATATCTTTATTCCTCTCTGTGAAGAAATGTAGAGCCAAAATAAGTGTTACTTCCCTCTGATGTGTGTAAGTCTATATCCAGATGGAACTGGAGTTTACTGATTAGTTGTTACCATTAGTGGAGAATTTGTTGAGTTTGACGAATGCAGCGCGATAATTGTTACAGACAGGAATAACACTGCTTTTTATGCAATCAGTAATGCATTTTGTGGGGTTTACTTAGCAAAGAGCAATGTAAAAGAACTATTTCCTGTTCATCTGTGTGCGACATAGTCTTTTAGATAGGAGGCTGAGAAAGTGTGCGAGTGCAAAAAGCAATTTCTAAGCCACCTTCTGTATCTGTGTATGTATTTATAAAAATGTAATAACTTATTAATCTTGAAAATGTGGATGTTATTGCTAGATATGTATATTTGAACTGGAAGGGAAGAGATGCAAATTTGTGATCCAATGAATGTTTAATTTTATTTTATTTTTAATTGTAAGAGTATTAAGGCATGACATGATAGCAGGTCATATTTTGATTTACCTGAATAACAACAACCGTCGAGGCACTTTCCGTAGTGGAAAACTACTCTCTGAAATTACACTGGAAACAAACTCAAAGGGACAGTGCGAGTTACAACTGTGGCTGCTTAAAAAATTGTGTGACATTCCATCTTTTCATGTTTTTAATAATTTTATCATTATTTTTTTACTGTCAAAGCTGTATTATACCTTTTGTTCGATACTGAAATGTTAACTCTTAACTGCTGTGGTGGCCCAAATGGTTTCCAGTTTTTATTGTTATTAATGATACGGTCGATCAGGACACTTTATCAGCAAAACCTTCCTGAAAAACAAATCAGATCTAATGCATTTAGTAGACTAAATTACTCACAGAAACATTTGTGACTTGAAATTCTTAAAGGGACAGGTATGGAAATGTCAAACTAATCCGTATCTTTTTTTATGGCATGGTATTTTATAGAGCCATAAATGCTTTTCATCATATAGTAATGCTTACTGTTTGATTTATGTATTAATGATGCAATTCTGTTGTTTACAAAATGTTGGTCCTTTTGATTTTAATGCGACTTTTAAAGTACAGCCTGCTTTCACTGGAACAAAGCCACAGTCACTCCAGGGAATGAAGCCATGCAAGTCATGCAGATAAACTAGTATAGTCCACTGGAAATTTGTGACTGGATTGTTGTAGTGCCAAATTTTGTATTGTTCCACTACCAACAACTGTGGTATTTACAGACTGTACAATTAAAAGCCTCTTACAAACTATCCGAACCACTCCTAAGAATGTAAATTTTCCACTGTTAGCCGAACATTCCTTGATGTGTTGCTTTTTTCATGTCATTTTGCTATCCATGTCATGCCCATGGACAGATTTACAGATTAAGCTTAGGTCTTTGTAGTTACTATACACTGATGTCCATGACTGTTCTAAATTGCCAAACCTGCCAAAAAATACCACTATATCTACTTATCCCATAAATAATCAGCTCCTGGAACAGAATCACTAGTTAGCAGGCACTTTTACAAGTAAGTATTGTCACATGAAAAATGTAGGTGTATGGCAAACCACAAACCCACACACTATGCACACTGGTCTGTGAAATCTGTAAAGAATTATGACTGGACCAACAGGAATATGCCGTCTAGTCAAAACATACTAAGAAATGGTATGGTGATCACTGGAACTATACTTGTTTCTTTGAACTAATAGGGATCAAGTACTGTTTATGTGAATCTGAGGGATCCTGGCAATAAAAACTGAACTTGTTTCTGTACGAGCTGGTGTCAGAAATTTATCAAATAAGTATTGTCACTGAACTTATAAAACATTTGCTATATTTTTGTTTCACATCAACACAATCTTTTTACACACTGAAGGATGTCCAAAAAAGTGTACTTAAGTAAATGAGAGCATGTCACTCTCTAAACAATTTTATGATCTATGTAAATGTACACATTTAAAATTAACAATTTAAATAAGTCATTATCTCAATCATTATTCCAAAACTTTTTTTTTTGTCTTACCCTGATTCGCTAGCTTATTATTAGTCTTTATATTTTAGAATGGATGGGATGTTTTTCGCAGGAAATTGCATGCTTCACTCATCCGTGCGTGTCTCGTCATATCAGTAAATAGAGAAACGTTATTCCAGCTACTTTGGCTGTGTCCCAATTCAAAGACTGCATGCTTCGAAGGACTCAGACTTTAAAGGACACACCTTCAAAGGCTGCGAAAGTCGGACTGAGCATTGTTAAATTGGACGGTCTAGCCTATAGAGGACTGTTATTGTCGCCTAGCAACTGTGACAACTGCCATTGATGAATGACAGTAAAGTTTGTACTAGACTTTTTTGAAAGTTACATTAAACTGTGTGAAAACAAAATAAGGTTCACAATTCGAAAAAGAGAAAGACCAGACTGAAACTGAGGGCTAATATTCAAGGGCAAACAAAGGAGCAAATGAGGTGATTAACAAGGTGAATGGGATGAATGAATGCATCTCATGGGGAAAGCTAATTGAAATTGAAAGGACAAAAATCCCAAAACACAAAGGCAAAACAAAACATAACCCTAACCTCGCACCAAAAAAAAGTGCAACCGGGCAGGGGGGCGGGCACCCTGGAGTCCTGGAGGGCAAGTGCGCAGGGATGGGCTGGCAGGCTGGGAAGCCTCCAGGGAGAGCCAAGAAGGCACCAGAAGCTCAGGGAGGTTTGGCCTCTGTGGCCTTGACCCGAAACCTAGGCTATTATTTCTCCAATTTCTTGGGAGGAGCTATGGGGTTTTGAACCGGAGCGGACTCTGGAGCGGGTTCATGGGCTGGAGCCATCACTGGACTCCGGTCCGGGGCTGGAGCAAACTCTGGACTGTGCTAAGGGACTGGTGTGGATTTGTGTTTGGCCCAGACACACATAAGTGTAAGTGTAAGCAAAGTGTAAGCGGACCCTAAGTTAATAACTAATGATCTTTGCAACGGAAGTGAATCAATCAAAACTAACTTTAGCTGGACAATAACATTACCCTAGAGCAGCTGTAAAGCTTAAACAATCTCTGTTACTTGAATTTCATATTATCACTGTAAAGCTGCTTTGAAACAGTCTATTATTGTTAAAAGCGCTATAAATGAAGGTGACTTGACTTGCCATTATGGACAGTGCGATCCTCTCTGGGTTGGGCTCTGGGATTTCCCTCTCGAGAGCAGGCTCGGAAACTTCACTCACTGGAATAGATTTGGGAACTTCTCTTACTGGAAGCATTGTGACCACTGGAATTGGCAATGCTGTAATCCTTGGAGCGGGAAATCAATGATCAATTATCAAAAGAGATGCCGTTATCGGTTTCAAGGTAGTCACATCACGTTAATGTAGTACTGTTTATGTGTACTAACATGGCCTTAACTGAGTGTGAGATTGTTTTGCATCTAATTTCAATCGTTCGAGATTCTAACATCACAATGCAGTTTCTCACACACACATATGTTGTCATATTTATTTTGTTTTTATTTTTGTTTTTATAATGTCATAATTTTGTTATAATGAGCCCAGCCTGAACCCTGCACACTCCATCATCCATGAGTTTCATGTGCTTCCTGTCATGGCCATAGAGTTCATACCCAGATGTGTGAGCTTCCTGTATCTCCTGAACTTCCTGTTTTTGAGGAACATCACAAGCTCATATTTGCTAAGTTTAAAGTATAGAAGGTTGGCATCACATTCCACCAAAAAAGATGCTGCATGTTGTGAAAAAACAACAACCAGATGCTGCTAGTTCACTGACCTTAAATTGCATGATGAAACACACTAGGAGTGTATTGAGGCAGTTCCAGCCAGAAAGTCAGTTCATTTGGTGACCATATTTGCAACGACTCTGGGTGGCTATTGTGATGTAGAACACAAACAGGCCAACTTTAAAGACCTTTTCTAAACAGTATTCAGAGACATTCTCTCTTTTATTTTTGTTATGTATTTTTGGACTGCTGATGACAACAATACTCTGGATTTTGTCTTTATTTGACTTGAGTGTACTGTGTGATTTCTTCCAGAACTTGGAAGATAAACATATCTCTGACACCATGCTTAAGTTGTGGCTTATCAGGTTTGAGGCACCAGTGCTCTTTAAATGATTTGTGTTTGTTGTTTCTCTTTCTTTGTGGGAACTAAAGTTCTAAAACTAAATATTCCAAAGGCCCTTAGAAGGACACCGAAACATGACTCAATCATTTTAAGAGTAGCCTAACTATATGTTGATCTTTTTCACTGCACAATGGAAAGTATTTTGGCATTAAGCATGTCTTATACTAGTCTCTCTCTTTTATGTAGCCACTAATTTTAAATCTAAGCTGCATGATCAAATAGTAAAATATTATCATATGATAGCCTATTGCATATCTTATCGTACATTCTGCTGGAGCGTTGAAGAATCCCGAGAACAAACACACAGTTAATGTCGCCACCTGGTGCTGAGCATCGGTATAAAGTTACTCCACAGTCCCTTTAAAGTTGTTATTAGTTATAACTTAAGGATATATATGCTAGTGAAAAATTTGATTCAGTTTGCTTAATGATGTTATCGAGTGTATCATCGTTGTGCCAAATTGTATTATGGAAAAAATAAATGCAACTGTCTGCAAATGAACAAGGTTTCCTAAAGGTAGGCCTAGTAATACTAGTTTGAATGTGTTTGAACAATTGCCTGACACAGACAGTGTTGTGCAAGTTACTTCCAAACTGTAATACATTATACATTACATGTTACTGTTATTTAAAAGTAATTCATTACCTTACAATATTACGCTGTCAGAATTGTAATGCGTTACATTACTCCTGTATTACTTTTGAGTTACTTTCACAAAAAATACCTATACAGAAGTAGAACTTAACATTCTAAGGCTGTAATGATATGCGATATGAAACCGAAATCGCGACACTCAGATCCACGAACCTGCAGAATCGCGACACACCCTTTTCCAACTCCCAGAGTTATCCTTCCCGTCCAGATCCAATGTATACATCTTTAAATTACTATTAGTATTATCAGAATTTTGAAGTTAACATTATAAAATACGTAGACCTAGTTGGTCTACGCACCACAAACCTAGTTGACGATAAATTATTTAAAATTGGGGAATTCCAGCATGAACATTTTGCAGTCAAAACTTGACATATATATTCTCAGAATTTAATACCAATATTGAAACGTCTGTTTATCTATAGGCTACTCCCTTAAAGCAGTCCAGACATTCGAAAAATATCAGTCTACACATGTGTTTTATATTTAATATTATATGAGGAAAATAGACACGCATTCATGCGTGACAAAAGAATTTGTCGAAAGGAGGCAAATTTTTTTTTTGATTTTTCCAAAGTAGCCTAATACTACCCACCGGATGACGAAGGGTTGGCTCTCCACAGAACATGAAATATAAAAAAAAAATTTTTTTTCGTTTTCGCATTTATGAGGAAAAAAGGATGTAAGGGATATGCGACAGGGACGCGACCGATCTGAAGCGGCACTAAAGGATGCTTTAAAACTTCAAACAGAAGAAACAAAGCCTTTTCAAAGTGAATTCACAAAGTGAATTTCGATTTGTATTAATTTTGTATCTTAATTTTAATCAATGTTTCATCAACCAATTGCCTGGATTTGATAGTAAATATTGCAGATAGGCTAATCACGAAACGGAGGCGCCTGGGCGTGAACTGGAGCGCGTCTCAAATTAACCGAAACTCCGCGTAGCCTACTTCACAGACCTGAACAATATATCTATATTGAAATGTCTTCTTGTAAACAGAACAATTCAAAACGAAAGAAAACAGACTGCTCTCTGCTTGTATGCATTCTCTCTGGAGCACTCACTAGCCTACTGCGAAGATCGCGAGTCAGGAAAGTCAACTTCATCTTTATTAATAAACAATTAAAATGTCTCCTTGCTATATTTGACACATTCATAATCATTGCTTTTGCAGGTTCTTTGTGACAGCTTTTACGTGCTTTATCGGCAGCGCCGCCGCAACCCTTAGGCTATAGCCTACATGTTACAACGCGTCAGCACCGCATAAAAAAAAATGATTGCGTGATGAAAATATGAAAAATACCACCTAAACACAGCCTAACTCTTTAGAAAGAAAATAAAGAACAAATAGTAGCCTAATGCGCATACTTCCATCTCGCGAATGTAGGCTACAGTCTTCTTCATGCCATCTTCACCATTAGCCGCTTTTCCACTGGCCAGCGCGAGCACAGAGGCCGAAATCATGCCTCACGGGCACGGCACTCCTGTAAACAATAAATCGATATAGACCTACAAGTAGGCTATAAGACGCTGCCATTATTTAGTCTATTTACAAACTTGGAAACCACACGCGGCTATTGACTGACCACGAACAGGCAAGTCAGCCTACTTGCATATTTCATTCGTGATATGTCTCGCGGTCTTGGTGTTTTTTTTTTTTTTTTACAATTAAAACTAAAAGTGTGTTGTAACGCAAGCGTTACTGAACATGTACCGAGTAAAATTTTACTGAAAATTGATTAGTAATGCCTTACACTACTGCGTTACAGCAAAAAGTAATATGTTATTGTAATGCATTACTTTTGTAACGCGTTACTCCCAACACTGGACACAGATATAGTGATAGAGTAGCCTACCAGTCAATGTTTGGGCTACACCTACTCCTAGGACCCTCATGTGAAAAAGAAGAAGTAGCTTACGAGTGAATCTCAATTGCAATTTAGTGAAAATGTATTATAGTTTAACTTTGAATTCAATAATGCTTCTTTGACCCACTTAAATAAGACTTATGTACCGGTACTTAACGTATAGGCTACTTAACATTATCTGCAAGTAGGCTACATATTTACTTTTTTTGTTTGTTTTCTAGACAGATTTAATAGGTGGATTAATGTATAGTGGAATGAAAGTGATGTAGATGGGAATAAAATGCCAGAATAAAGGAAATTATAATTAGTTCCAGTCCTTGATTCTGATGCTTCACAGCTATGACCGCTTCACCCAAGGGTTCTATGTATAACTACACAACACCCCTAGCAACCACTCTTAGCAACGTAAACATGATGTACTCATTGATAAGCTGATTTCACACAGACGTTATTTTGAAAATCGAAAGCGAGGCTCCGGTGGGAAGAAAACCGCAAGTGTCGTCTTTAATCACAGGAGAGTCAAGAATGCGATGGTGTATTGTTGTGTTTAAAGTAGAAATTAGTTTTTCTAAAACTGTACATACATTTATTTCATACTTTAGGTTATATACAGTGAAATAAATTTATAAATATATATATATCTTTTAGATATAATTCAGAAAGTTAAAAAAGAAGCAGGAACAAACTATTTACATATCCTAAATTGGATATTAACATCAATAGTGTAAATCGTGGCAGCAGCTTCAGGTTGGTAGTAAAGCCTCGCTCACACTACAGGAGTTTTAAAATCCTAACCGATTTTGAAATCTGGTTGCAGCACACACTTAAGGAGAATCTTTGCAGATTTTCTTACCTCAAATCTTAAACATGCTCACACTACAAGATTTGAAAATCGCGGAGCATCACACACTACACAATAGTTATTAAGATTCGTGCCAGAGGAAGCGCCCCACGTGATCTCACGCAACACAAAATATCTGTCCTTCATATCAAGTCATATTCGTGAAAAGATTGCCGTGACCATCCACTCTGACACCTAACATGTAAAAAGACACTTACTTTTTTTTTTTAAGTAAAAAAAATAAAAAAAATAGTTGGTTGGGTTGAGTCATTGAGTATTAATGATATGCACGCACACACACACACATATATATATATATAAAATGTTTTCGGTGCTGATGCGGTGACGCGTTCATGTAACATGTAGGCTAAGGCGCTTTTTTTTTTACAGAAGCACTAAAAGCTGTCACAAAGAACCGGCAAAAGTAATAATTTTGGATATGTCAAATATAGCAAGGAGACATTTTAATTGTTTATTAATTGTCGGCTGCAACGATAAAGCATAAGTAGGCCTATAAAGATAAAGCTAAAGAGTGGTGAACGCGCCAGAGAGAAATGCACTTTTCATTCGGATTAGCCTACATAAGAGAGCAGTCCGTTTTCTTTCGTTTTGAATTGTTCTGTTTAAATAGATACTGTATATCTTTCATAGATATATATGTGTCAGGTCTGTGAGGCAAGTAGGCAATCAATACGCTGAGTTTCGGTGCATTTATGAGATGAGCTCCAGTTCACACGCTGGCGCCTCCGTGTCGTGATTATATAGGCCTATCGTCTGCTATATTTAGGCCTACTTCTTATTTATTAAATCCAGGTATTGGTTGATGAAACATTGATTAAAATTAAAATACAATTAATACAAAACGAAATTCACTTTAAAGAAAGACTTTGTGCTTTCTGTTTGAGGTCTGTGAAAGTTTTAGTGCTGCTTTCAGAGCGGTCATGTCAGAAAGCATTGTTTTTTCCTCATAAATGCGAACACGAAAAATACAAAAAATATATATTTTATGTTCTGTTGAGAGCCAATCCTTCTTCATCCGGTGGGTTGTATTACTTTTCGTTTGTGCAGTAGGCTAATTCACAGAATTGCTAAAAAAAATATTTTGCCACCTAAAAGTGAAAGATGTTTTGTGTCACGTACGTCTGTTACGGACTCATATTAAATATAAAACGCATGTGTAGACTTTAGGCTATATTTTTATGGATATATAAACGTTTCAATATTTAAAAGCATTTTCTGATAATTTATATTTCAAGTTTTGACTGCAAATCTCCTGTCCATAACGCTGGAATTGAACTGAAATCTTGCTCATCCCGATAAATATCAAACATGTTTGATATGATCGGGGCAAGCCCGATTTGTGTGAGAGCAGATCGGGAGGTGCAAGATTCGATCTGTGAACGCCTCACATTACCAGATAATCTGTGCCGAACATCGGAACCGATCGAGGTCATCGACAAGATTTTTTCTCCGATTCTCGGGAGGGGGAAATCGGGCATAAATCGGCCTAAAACTCCTGTAGTGTGAGCCAGGCATTAGGTATTGTTGTGTATAGATACTTCCGGGTTCTTCCCACCTGAGCCTCACTTTCGATTTCAAAATGGCGGCTGCGTGCAATCAGCGTATTGCACTTCCAAAAGTCATACATTTGTGAGAAGAAAAAAAACTGTGACTAACGTGACTAACGTTAACTAGTATGAGCAGACATGAGAAAATCTAGCAAAGAAACGAATGAGACGACAAATCAAATGAAAAATAAATTATGTTTTATTTAACAAGGTTCGGGAGAAGCACGCGCAGACACGGATGGAGAGCACTCAGCAATCAACGATGAGAGCTATATAGCCAGCGGTCTCACCTCGTTGCATTGGCAGTTTTTGCAGCATCCCTCCAACACCCCTTTCTCCTCACTTTTTGTCATAAGCACTTAGGCTACATACCGGGGGAGTATTATGGGTTCGGGCCGAATTCCGAGCTCGAAGCCCTCCCCCCGGACAGCACGCCAAATACGCATTAAACTTTCTCCCTCTAATTATATGTAAGTGTGAACTAGTGAAACAAACAAAAAAATTTATTTTGTGTTTCCAAAAAAAAAAGAGGAAAAAACATTAACGTGCAACAAGTAGCCTATAACTTACGCGCTTATAAGTCGCTGCCTGTTCAAGGAGTGCTGAAATCAATTAACTGTTACTCATCATTAAAATGATTTTGGCTTCATTATGGCTTATAACTTTTGGCATAAAGTTAAATATTTCTCATACCTGACCAGAAGATGTTCGAATAAATGTCACATTAGACATGGAAGTTGTGTTTGTGTTTGTATAATTCCGAATCTTATTTAGCTGAGGTAAATTAAACGCAATTCTCCCATATCCTTGCTTGATGATGAATGAGACGGCCCAGCTGGCAGCGGTTGGGCAGCGGGCAGCGGGCACCGCTTCAGGGCGGTGACATGTTGTCCAGTGGTTGTCCAGACACCCTAGGCACAACCTTAAGCAATGGGCCTGGTGGTTCAGTGTCTGGGCCTGGTGGTTCAGTGTCTGTGTCAACACTGTGACAACGCTGTAACAACTTTGACCAGACAACGTAGTTATAGCAACTCTTTGGCCATGTTGTTAAAACGTTGTTAGAAGGTTGGGTGCGTTGTACCAACGTTCTGTGTTTGCTGGGTTATGACTAGCACTAGCAGCAACCTTTTTATTTTGGGTAGCCTATGTCATGCCTCAGTAGGCCAAAATCAATTCAATTCACATTTATTTGTAACGCTTTTTACAACACACATAGTTTCAAAGCAGGTATGTGGCAAAGTAGGTTTTATACTGCGTGCTTATAGGTCTGACTGAGCAATGGACTCACACGAGTCTTTCGCCTCATAGTGTTTGGTCGTCCACGGCGTTACACGACTGTATTGGCAAGAGCCGCCCTCAAGCGGCAGCAGTGTGATTTGTCTGTGTGTGTGTGTGTGTGTGAGATAGAGAGAGAGAGAGAGAGAGAGAGAGTGAGAAAGAGAGAGAGAGAGAGAGAGAGAGAGAGAACGAGGGTACCATTTACGACGACCTTTCCAAAACCAATGGCATGTGAGCGCATTTGTGCGCTTTGAAGCAGATAATACCTGAGCATATAGAACAGGTCTGCGCGTAGGGTTAGCGCTGCGATGCTTCTAAATAGTTTGAAACAGCGCCGTGTTAACTGCGATGAAGAAAAACAAGACAACTGAAAAGTTTAGTTTAGTAATAAGGTAGTTCTCAGTCCCGGATAGCGACAGGAGGAATCTGAGGCTGCTGCGATCATGTTCTGACTCCGCGGTGAGGAACAGACGGAGCGGAATGAAGGCTTTGACATGGAGCGTCAGACGGCGGCCGTTCCAGCGCTTCTGCTGCTGTGCGTTCGGCTTTCTCCTGGTTGTGTGGGTCGCACAGGTCCTGCAACTGACAGGTTAGGACAATCACAGACAAAACATGCATTAGTTTAACACAATCGTCCCATGGTTATGCTTTTGTTCGTACTATGCATTTTAATTTTGTTTCTCTCATTTGTGTCTCTGCATCAATATGACAGCCTATGAAGAGGAGCATGATTTATGCACACAGCAGAAACGAAATAGAGCACATTATATTTTATTACTATAGCTGTAAGAGCTATAATATTTGTATTCTTTATACAGTTAAAAATAGCCTAATAATTTAGCATAAATGGTTTTCATTAAGCAGCACTAAAATGCATTAAAAAAATGTCTTCTGGCTTGTTCTGCCAGTAAAAAAAACCTTTACACCTGTGTCAAAGCACCACTGAAAGGTGGTTTCCCATGCTAAGCCAAATCACTATATACAACTAACCTGTGATGAGTGTTGGAGGAAGAGACGGACCAATTATTTTGCTGCCTTATGGGTTCAGAAAGTTAAAAAAACAACCTAATCCTAGAGATTCACCTATCCAGGGCATTTGCTGTAAGTAATAGTTACACGTTAGCTTCCTATAGTGCTGTAGTGTTCGTATACTGCCGGTACTTAATATTGGTGATGGTGACCCACTACCATGTCCAATTAAAAAAAAAAAAAAACATGCCTTGTCTCCTTTAATTCTTATTTCTTAAAATGTTTTTTTTTTTAAATCCTTTGTGTAAAAACATGGATTATCAAAACCAATACTTGTTTTATAGTGCGTCTGATTCTCCTTTTAAAGTACCCAATAAAAACAGCATAGTTGTAAATCCATAGAAGTATCAACCCCTGTTTTTCCAACCAAGCTTCTCTTTCATGACAGATCAGTTGTGGCTCTGGGAACCTTGGAGGTGTCCACTTTTTCTAGTATCAATTTCTTGAACCATTAAAACATAAATCAGCTTTTTATTTGAACTTATGGAAACATATTATTTGTGGCAGATGAGTTTGTAAACACACCATTAACATAAGAATTGAAGGAACCAACAGCCAGTATTGTAAGTAATTCAACTAAAATCAAAGAAAGCTTTATTCCTGGTCAGTTTTCTTTCATGATTCAAATCACTTAAATGAAACTATTCAACTTTATGATTGTTCGGTCGGGGGGTAGGGTGTCATATGAAAAACTTGTACAATGGCACATAATTACTTATATTGTACTTGTACATAATTCTATTGTCTTTGAAAAATGTGTACTGTTGAATGTCCTGATAAGCATTTATGCCTAACTAAGATATATTTTATTGCCATTTCTATTGAAACGTGTCATGTAATGATGGAGGTGCAGTTTAGTACATTTAACATAAATTATCTTTAAATGTTATACTGAATAACCAACGCATTCTCATCCTAGGGCGTCATATCTGACACTTTTGACATTTCGTCTAAATCCAACGCGCATGGTACCCTTTAGCGTCAATATAACACGCACAGAAATGGGTAGGTTTAGGTCTGGGGTAGGGTTAGGGTTAGACCGCTAGGAGGCGCCTTCTGACCCATATATATCTTCCTCTCATATTGACGCTAAAGGGTGCCATGCGCATTGAATGTAGACGAAATGTCACGAGAATCAAGCCTACTTTACATTTGCTTTATTACTTTCAACACATCCAGATAAGTGTCACTTTCAGTCTACAATTTGTACTAGTTGGAAAATACTGTATAATTACAATAAGTGTACTTATATAATCAAATGATTTGACATTTCTTGAATGAAGCTGCAGGTTTATACCTACTGACAAACAGAGCAAACCAGGACAACAAACTGTTCCAACTTACAGTGGTCACATTGATCTTTGTGTGTGGCATCAGTTGTTTCATTTTTATGTTTTGTGATGACAGAGAGGACGGTTCTGCAGCAGAGGCGCTGATTTTACCCATATATAGCATCACAAAATGAAAGCTGAAAAAATATGCCCTATACACAAGAGAGCAGGAGAGACAGTCTGATAAGAAACAACTTAAATCATTTGGTGGGAGCAACTCTGCAGCAGTCTCTCTCTAAAAAAACCCCCAGAAGACTCAGCATAGAAGTCACTTGCATATGGATCAATGTTAATTGTTGTCTTTATCTTTAAGTTTAACTTAAGTTGTAAACATTCATTGACACCAACATACCTGTTTCTGTCATGGGTGGTTGCAATGAATTGCACAAAGATTTAGTTTAACAAACATAAACATTTCTTTAATAGTAAATCCATTAAGGAAAATGCTGGAGAATGCAAGGAAAAAAGCTTAGCAGAATAACCATATAAAACATAGACAATACCAAACCTAGAAAAACACAGGGTAACTAACATCTCGGTTACGTATGGTTACCCTCCTTCCCTGAAGGAGGGAACGGACATGCCACGCCAGGACCGACAAATAGGAATCTCTCTAGAGAGGCCAATCTACTTCGAGTGAAACTAAATGAGCCAATGCACATTGGAGTGCAATCATTTGCAACAGCTGCTCTGCCATGCAGCGCAAGTATATAATGAGCAGCAGGTGCGATTGCACTTCAGTTTTTTTCTGTTAGGAAGGAGAACGCTGCGGAACCCACATTCTTCCCCGAAGGAGTTATGTGGAGATATACATATGGACTAACCCAAAGGTTGTACTGCATATAAAATACTGGGTGACTTGGCCCAAGGGAAAGATACAGCTGTGGTAGAATACACATATGGGATCCCCGCAGGGTCACACATATGGGACCCAGCCTAGACCCGGTTCTCAAGGATTCAGCGGATAAAGGCATGGCGCTGGATGCTCCGCCACGTCCGGCCCTGAGGGTCTTGGAGGACTCAACAGGTTTTTCACTCTGGAGCGATAAGGGGCGCACAGCAGGGCGCAGCAAACCGACAGAGCTGGGCCTCTCAGTGTTTCTACCCATTTAGGGCGAGAACACGGGAGGAGATCGTCTTTACACTTAGGCTATAATATCTAGCGAACGTGTTAGGTGTCGCCCAGCCCGCAGCTCTACAGATATCTGTTAGCGAGGCGCCATATGCCAGTGCCTAGGAGGATGCAATGCCTCTCATGGAGTGAGCATGTAACCTGAGTGGGCAAGGCACGCATTGTGCTTGGCAAGCCAAGGCGATGGCATCCACTATCCAGTGGGCCATCCTCTGCATGGAGACAGCCTTTCCCATCTGCTGGCCTCCATAACAGACAAAGAGCTGGTCTGAGGTCCTGAGGCTTTGAGTTCTGTCTACGTACAGTCACAAAGCGTGGACGGGACAGAGCTGGGTCTGCCTCCTCCAGGGGCAGTGCTTCAGGTCTGGGTCTGCCTCCTACAGGGGCAGTGCTTCAGGTTCATCACCTGGTCCCTGAAGGGAGTGGTAGGAACCTTGGGCACATAGCCAGGTCGGATTTCAACATGGTTGTCACCCGGCCCGAAATCTAGGCACGATTCATCAACCAAAAATGCCTGCAGGGCCCCTACCCTTTTGATGGAGGCCAGTGCAAGCAGCAAAGTATTCATGAAAAGAATAAAGGCTCAAAGGGAGCATCCTGGAGTGCTTGAAGCACCAGGGAAAGGTCCCAAGAGGGTATGGAGGGAGGTTGAGGAGGATTTAACCGTCTCGCCCCCCTAAGGAACCTGACGACCAGGTCTTGCTTTCCTACTGTTTTGCCATCTATGTGGTTGTGATATGCTGAAATAGCGGCAGCATGTACTTTGTGGGTGGAGGGAGACAGTCCTCACTCCAACCCTTGCTGCAAGAAGGAGAGCACGGACCCTATCAAACATCTTCGGTGTCCTCTCAGTGAGAGGAACACCACTCAACAAACAGGTTCCACTTCAAGGCGTATGCACGTCTCATAGACAGTGCCCATGCTGAAGAGATGGTGTTAAGTACCTCTGGGGGTGAGTCACCTAGAGCCTCAGCGTCCCGTCCACGGACCACACATGGAGTTTCCAGAGGTCTGGATGCGGGTGCCATAGGGTGCCCCGACTCTGAGTCAGAAGGTCCTTCCTCAGAGGAATGGGCCAGGGAGGGGCTGTCACGAGGAGCATGAGTTCTGGGAACCAGGTCCAGGTGGACCTATGTGGAGCCACCAGAAGGTGTTCTCCCTGACCTTGTAGGCTCACTGTAGACTCACTTGGTGGAATGCATATTTGCAGAGGCCCCGGGGCCAGCTGTGTGCCAGTACGTCCGTGCCAAGTGTTCCCTCGGTCAGGGAGTGAAACAGCTGGCAGTGAGGGGTCTCTGAGGAGGCAAACAGGTCTACCTGAGCCTCCCCGAACTCTCTCCAGATCAGCTGAACCGCCTGGGGGTGGAGTCGCCATTCTCCCAGGAGCACAGCTTGTGATAGCTCGTCAGCCACATGGTTGAGCACACCGGGGACATACATGGCCCAAAGCGACCTCAGATGCTTCTGACTCCAGAGGAGGAGATGGTGGGCGAATTGCAACATGCGACAGGAGCGTAGACCACCTTGTCGGTTGATGTACGCAACGGTCGCAGTGTTGTCCGTACGGACCAGCACGTCTCATCCCTGTAGCAGGCTTTTTAAGCGGCTCAGAGTGAGACGTACTGCTAGCAACATACTGGCCTGTTCACACCCCTGACACTGCATGCCCATTGTATGTGGCACCCCAGCCAGTGGCAGAGGCATCTGTGCACACCACAGCATGCCTAGACACCTATTCCAAGGGCACTCCTGCCCGCAGGAACGAGGGGTCTGACCACGGGCTGAAGGTCTGGCGGCACGCCGGTGTGATTGTCACCTGGTGAGTGCCGTGAAACCACGCCCATCTCGGGACTCGGCCGTGAAGCCAGTGCTGAAGCGGTCTCATATGGAGCAGCCAGAGCGGTGTTACCGCCGCCGCTGTCATATGCCCCAGGAGCCTCTGAGAGAATTTCAGTGGGACCGCCGTCCTGCCTTTGAACGTATTCAGGCAGTTCAGCACCGACCGAGCATGTTCCTCGACCAAGTCTGTGTGACCAAATCCAACTCCATACCGAGAAAAGAGATCCTCTCCACAGGGGAGAGTTTGCTCTTTTCCCAGTTAACCTGAAGACCCAACTGGCTGAGTTACCTTAGAACGAAGTCCCTGTGTTCGCATAACTGATCTCGAGAGTGTGCTAGTATGAGCCAGTCGTCGAGATAGTTGAGGATGCGAACGCCCTGTTCACTCATGGGAACAAGGCCTCCCTCCATGACTTCTGTGAAGATACAGGGAGGCAGGGACAGCCCGAAGGGCAGGACCTTATACTGATATGCTTGACCCTCGAACGCAAAGTACAGAAACGGCCTGTGTTGAGGGAGAATCGAGACATGAAAGTATGCATCCTTCAGGTCGATCGCTGCAGTGCAATCTCGGGGACGGATGCATTTGCAGGTCCAAGATCGGTCCTTTCTTGGGTACAGTGAAGTAGGGGCTGTAATACCCTGACCTCATATCGGTTGGAGGTCAGCCTCGTATCGTCCTTCGCCAGTAGGACTGCAACCTCTACTCGCAAGACATGGGCATTGGCTGCTCTCACTGTAGTGGAGTGGATGGCCCAAAACTTGGGGGGATGCCAACATAAGATTTACCACCCGGCCCTCTTCCGGGGGAGGGAGCGGTAAGGTCACCATCTCCCGAAGAGCAGTCCCATCCATCTCCGGGTTGCCTGTCCTAGGCCACACAGGTAGAGTGGCATATTTAAAAAGATGCACTCCACCTGTGTAAGCTCTTTCAGGGGACTGCTCTCCTTGGAGCTGAAACACGCAGGGCAAAAGTCGCAGCAAACACAGACAGGGAAGTGCACTACACGTAACAGCTTTTCAGCGCTCCTGGCACACCGTACCAGCTGTAAAAATATCCTTTTTGTTTTGCTCAGTGAAAAACAAAAAGATAGAAAGAGAGAGAGAGAAAGAGAATCGACCATGCTGCCGCGCTGTATTGCCGGCACCAGACACGAGAGGTCCTCCTGAAGAGCTCACTCGTCTTGATTTCAAGTCAAGGCAAGTCAAGTATATATATAGCGCTTTTCACAACATAGATTGCACCAAAGCAGCTTTACAGTATCAATCAAAACAACAAAACAATGTTCAACCTCCACGTTTGGTAGGGCTGATAAATGGTATTAATTATTGGTTAATTAATTTGAATATATTTGAATATTGATTTCACTCTCAGTAGAGTATACAGCATCGAAACGCTCGGCTCTGAAGCAAAAAGCTGAAGTGCAATCGCACCTGCTGCTCATTATATACCCACGCTGCGTGGCAGAGCAGCTGTTGCAAATGATTGCATGCCAATGTGCATTGGGTCGTTTAGTTTCACTCTAAGTAGATTGGCCGCGAGATTCCTATTCGTCGGTCCCGACGTGGCGTAGAGTGACTGACTGAAGAGGAACTAATCAACAGAAACTAAAAAGGTGTATAACATAATCAGGAACTATTGAAACTAACCAGGGCTACAGGATATTTGAAATATGTATATATATATTTGATATTTAGTTTTTCTGCACTATATAATGATATATGAAAACAATTTCACCAAATTACTTAAATAGCTCTATTTGGCAAGAATTAATAATTCTAATATCATTGTGGTGATTTTAGGGAGGAGTGAGTCTGCATAGAAAATAATTACAATTACATATAATTACAAGCATAGATAAATACAATAGAGCAAAGATACAAATAAAAAAGTATTCAGGTACAGAAATTGAATAATAAAATGTAAAATAACACTGAATACTCTTCATTGTATAAGTTGCATATAATTAATCATTGTTAAAGGGGCTTAATGTCTTGATCGGTGTTTGCGTGCTAAACTTACATATTGTGCCTTTCAGTGAATTGTTTGTAAGTGAACACATTGCAATACAATTATGATTTCAAAGAGTATTGTTTTATTTAGTAAACTATCCAAAGATACATACCTTATACAAAATAACAAAATTCAGATTCCGTCGGATTTTACCTCTGGCCTAGAGAGTGAGTAAGAGTAATGAAAACTTCTTACTGAATAAAAACATAACAAAAGCAAAAATTTGAAAACTAATAATGATAATAAATATGATTATCGTCATTAAAAAATTATATTCAGTACAGTAGTGCAGGCTAGTGATTCAATTTGAAATGCTGATTAGTATGTGTGTTTTTTAATCTGTGTTAAAAACTTTATGTATTATAACCCTAGTTCATACTGTAGTTTTGTCACACTGTTGTGTTTTCTTGCTAAACAAAATCTTTGAAATCTAAACAAAAGGGTTGTGATTATACTCTATGTTTGTCAAGATGCACACTTGTGCGGTGAAGCTTGAAGTGCCTTCTGATGCTGAATGTTTTTACTCAAGCATACTTGCTCACAAATACCTTTTTTGGTTTGTCTGATAGATTCGTGTTTAAGTAAATGTTTTCATTAGCATTATTAACTGTTGAAATGACAGTTTGCAGACATAAAAGTAAACTTTTGTACATCTTTGGTTGTGAAAGGTGTATAGGTGAATTCATTTCTTGTGCCTTTACAGAGGTGGAGTCTTCGTGGCCAGAAACTGACTCTCCCAGACGCAGAGTCCTGCAGTATGGATTTGAGAATCAAACAATTGACTCTCCCAGAGCAGGTGGGAATCATTTTACAGTAATTGCATTTTAAAGAATTTTAGATCTAAAATTTATATTTAAGATTTTATGGTACGCTATTCATTGAGTGTTCTATTTATACAAACTACTGAGAGTAAATATTTGTTTTTCCCAAAGGCCACTGCTTGAAAGATATAGTTTATACAGTAAATGTATTTGTTCATGTGTGTATCTATAGGCTACTATGGTTGCATGGAGCATATTCTCTAAACTTCTCTTGTGAAAAAGAAGTGTGCTTCATTGTATTGAAGGTGCACTAGTAGTGTAAAATTTTATATATATATATATATATATATATATATATGTATACAGTACACTTGTATGACTGTTTCTTAACACTGTAACACTATTGTCACAGTTACACTTAGTAGTAGTTATTACATGTACTCATAGTAGTAATAACAGTAAATTATTCACAATTGCATGCTACTAACCTAAACCAAACCCTAATCCTAACCCTATAGTACATGCATGTTGTTAATTAATATTACACAGTACTTACATGTATAATTACACTGTAACAAGGAAACTTCCAAATAACGAAAATAAAGAAAAAAAACTTTGTTTCTTAACACACTAAAGTACACCTTTAAAAAGTGCACTTTGTAATAATGTCAAATTAAAAGGTTTACTATAACATATATTTTAAAGGTGGGGTATGTGATTCTCTTTTTTGTCCATTTTTTCAAAATCACTTGAAATCATATTCATAACCCACTTACAGCCACTGAGTTAGAAGCACTGAAATGAAAATTAAGCAATTTAATCATCTGTGGAACGGGCAGGACTCGAAAAACTCCAGCCAATCATTTCCAAGACCACCTAGAATCATTGGACAGTAAGTCCGTCAATCAAACGGTTGAACTTTAATGTGTTATTCAATATTACATTTAAAGTTAATGTATTTTAAAATGATTACATTTCAGCTTTATCATTACAGATGTCCGGGTACAAATCTATTTATAAAAACATGACATACAGGTAGAAATAGAAATAAAAATTGCATTAAATTATATTTTAGTTTACCATAAATGCTTTTCAGGACATTCAGTAATTCAGTATAGGTAATTATGAACTGCCATATAAATATGTATTTAAGTCTTGCTTAAATTGGCCAAAAAAAGCTATTTAACGTTGAGATAACTGCATTTAATAAAAATGTAAACTAAATTTAAACTAGAACTGCCCCCGATTTTTCTTGTCGACTAATCGCATGTATATAACATACTAAACCATAATGAGCTTTTAATATATATGGGCGTAATATAGCATATTCCACGCTCAAGCGCATGCATAAAGCCTGGAGTGCTTCTCATTTCTTATTTGTGCATCCTCGTTTCCTTTCCTCGCGTCTCAACTCCACCCCCAGTAGGATGCGAGGGAAGGCTGCAAGGAAAGAAAAGGAGGACGGAGGAATCGAAGGAAAGCTTTTTTATACATTGAAATACTTGATCACTCGAGCGTCACTTCACAGCGTCATCAGCAGCGCTCAAAGGATCTGCCCTTATGTTGTTAAAGTTTTGTTATTTAAGAAATTCATAATAAATAATAATAAAGCAAGATACCCTGTTAAAATATGTGAGATGTGTGGTTTATTTAAACTGCAAAGGTAAAGTATGAATAAAAATTATTGTGACCGATGTGAAGGGGGAGGAGAATTTAAACTTGCGCCACGTTTAGTCGATAAAACACTTCCGCAAAGGATACACCCGTTTATCCTCGCTCATGACTCCTTAGGAAGCCTCCTCACTCCTCGACCCTTGCCTCCTCGCGGTGCAGTTAGAGAATTGAGATGTCCTTCAAGATGGCTGGCCTCGATCGGTTTCCGGGTCATAGGATGGAGGACAGAGGAGCGAGGAAAGGAGGAGGGATATTGAGAAGCACCTCTGGTTTAAACCAGCTACCATACAAATTTTGCATGGCAGTGTGCATGGCATTTTTGTAACTTTCGCTTCCGAAGATGCACGATTCTGAGAAGACTCTAGCCGAGCAGGTACGTCTGTACCACCACCCAGTTTGCGCTTGTCATATTAATTGCATTTCTTTTCCAAATGAGACTATGCTAGAAGAAATAAGCCTTTTTAAAGAAAATAAGGGTCCGTATTTAAAAAAAAGTGTTCATGAAATTGAAATAAAAATGTCTAATGAAATAATAATTTAATAATTTAATTTAGTTTTATACATGGTTCTCATATCCATATATTTTGTTATAATGCCACATATAATAATCTCAAGGTTTACTGGGTTTTAAACAATTCGTTGATTCTTTTGTAGTGTGGTTTTGGTGAAGTGTACCAAAATCAAACATCATCACGCGTGTACTCCTCACCGCTGCTTCCTGATGGTTTATAGGACAATTACTCCCAGTCGCAGTACTTGTGTGTGTGCAGATTGCGGGAGAATAAAACGATTTGCGGAAAAATAAAACATCTAAAAACAAATTAATTGTTATAGATCTATTGCACAAAAACAACTTAAAGGATTAGTTCACTTTTTAAAAAACTTTTCTGATAATTTATTCACCCCCATGTCATCCAAGATGTCCATGTCTTTCTTTCTTCAGTCGAAAAGAAATTAAGGTTTTCGATGAAAACACTCAAGGATTTTTCTCCATATAATGGACTTCACGGGACCCAAACGGTTCATGGTCAGTGTAAGTTCCAGTTTCAATGCAGCTTCAAAGGGCTTTAAACGATACCAGATGATGAATAAGGGTCTTATCTAGCGAAACGATCGGTCATTTCAAAAATAAATAAAAAAGTTTAAAGCAGCACTATGTAACTTTTTCAACCTTTATAATATTTTTCCAAAACCCTTGAGATGGTACATTGACTTACAATAGGTTGAATGACAGGTCTGCCATAGCCTGACGGTGTCTGTATCGCTTTTACTGGCACTATGTAACTTCGGGGTTCGGGTAGGAACCCGAGCACAAAAAGAACTACAAAATTCGACTGCTTTACGGCATACCTCACTTCCTCAAATTCTGACGTGAGAGCCCAACGAGCGTTTTTTTTTTTACCTCTGTATGTTGTCATGGCCGAAGCAGCAAGTAAAACCAAGAAGCCAAAGGTTTTGTCGGAGGACAGTAGAAAGAGAAAAAGGGAGAGTGACAAAATAAAAGGCTGGATGAGGATCAATAATACATGATTAGACGGACAAAGTAATCGTTCAGGATGACTATCCTAATGTCTGCAGGCTGATAGTCATGGTTGTTTATTTATTTTATTTGTTTCTTATATTTATCTATGGTAGCTTGATATTATAATATTGACGATATGGCTATTACCTACCACACAAACATTGAATTGAATTAGCATATCCATTATGTAAAACAGTAGCCAATAGGCTACTATAAAGACACTGGCTTGTAAACGTGAGCTACGCGATCTTTTGGCGTTTGAAAAAAATAAAGCCCATGAAACTATATTCATATGACATGCTGAAATATATGCCAATGTACCTGGGATGAAGACATTTCACACGCAACACTGTCAGTCTGCCCAAGACGTGAGAACTCCCTTTGCAGAGTTCGGGGGGATCGGCTTGTCGACAAATGCACGCGTGTATCCCCTGGTGTAACCATGACAGATTTTACGACAGTAGTAGAAGACAATAATGTTTCCCAACTGTAGGGGGACCCCAAGAGCAAAATTTCAAAAGTTACATAATTCTGCTTTAAGTTTTATAAGCACAAATGCTCGCCTTACTCTGTTCTGTAATGCGCGTTCGCGACGTCACGTAATACGCAATTACGTTGAAAAGGTCATAAATTGAAAAGCTATTGAAAATGGGCATAAAGCTTACATATTTACCCAAATTATTATATGCATGTATAACCGAAGCTAATTTGGGTGGGTTTGTCCCATCCCCAATGTCACTTCTCTTTATTTTTCGGCCCTGACTAGAACATCGATCTCCTCAGCTGTGAACCGATTCTGAAGCGCCCCTGGTAAATGCGCCGTTATAATAGTATTGCGCCATGGAACAAGCGCACCTCGTTCATCATGCTCTTAAAGGGAATGTGATATGACGCTCTGATTGGTTTATTTCACGTTATGCCCAAACCACACCTATGAATAATGAAGCTACTTCAGACCAACCCCTTTTAAACTTGCGTCGGGCGCAAGAGTCATTGATCCCGCCGATAAAATAGCAACAGCGCCCAAGACCCGCCCACAAAGTTACTTGCGCTTCGCGCTTGATACTTGCGTTTCAGATCGTTAAAATAGGGCCCATAGTGTCAAAACAAAGCTTGTCACTCAAGTGCTGCATATAAAGTTTATAGCTAATGCTAATTTTCAACTCCTGTCCCTAGATGGGCTTTTATACACAATAGAATTTACGTACCTCACTAATTCAATTTAAAAAGATAAACATGATAAATAAAAATGCAAATCACATACAGCTCTTAACTACTTACAATAATTAAAAATGAGTACACTTTTGATTTATTTTTAACCAGTTTTTAAGCCTGGAAGTAAACACTTTAAAATCAGGTACAGTCTTGATGTCAGATGGTAATGAGTTCCAGAGTTTAGAGCTCTTCACAGAGAAGGCCGTCTGTCCAAAGCTGGTCCTGCAGTATGGTATTTTACAGTCATTATTTGTGGAGCTCCTAGTGTCCCGAATGCTGTTTTGTCTCTCAACAAATGAACTTAGTGGCTTAGGTGCTAAATGATTAATGCACTTGTGAATTAATTTAAGAAAGCAAAAATTGCTAAAGCTATCAAAATTCATTAAATTATATTTCTTAGGAATGGTACAGTGATGATGGCGTATTGATTTTTTAATCCATAATTTTTATTGCTCGGTTTTATAGAGAACTTATACGTTTGGTTGCAGTGGGAGCGGCTTGTGCCCATGCTGTCATGCAGTATTATATACGAGAAAAAAATCATAGCATGCATGTACAGCAGGGCTGCCTGGTTTGGTATGTAGCTTCTGATAAGTTCGAAACAGTTGAGATTACTTTGTATTGTTTTTAAGATTTTCTTTACATGCTTGTCAAATTTAAGTTGAGGATCCAAAACTAATCCTAGATATTTAAATTCTGTAACTGGATGAATTTCTTTATTTTGTAAATTAATTTTAAATCTTCCTTTTAAATCAAGTTTTTTTAATGGAAAAGCACATGGAGACTGTTTTGCTTTCCATTACGGAAAGTTGTGTTTGTCAAGTCTTGTTTTGGTTTGGTTTTGTTTCATGTTCTTGTTTCATGTCTCACTCGTGTTTCCTGTTATTGTCATGTGATCCTGCCATGTGTTCCCCATGTGAATGTGTCATGTTGTCATTGGTTTATTGTCTAATCATGTGCACAGTCCTTGTATATTTAAGCCCTCATGTTTGCCTTGTTACTTTGTCAAGTGTTGTTTGTGTAAACACTGTGGGTAAGTTTGTGTTTGTGTTTTCCAATACCATGCCTTTGTTTGGATGTAAATAAACTGCACTTGGGGTCTGCAACTTGCCTCCAGTGTAAAAAAAAAAAAAAATGAACCCAGCAGTTGCCCTCGTGCATCTATGCCAGGGGAAAGGTCCCCTTGAGACGTATGTTGTGGACTTCAATTACAGTGTTGCATTGAGGAAAAGATTTTACATACTTTTTTACAAACGTAAACATACTTTTTAAAAAGAGTACTTACACTGTAAAAAAAAAACGTAAATTTACAGGTAACGGCCTGTATTTTTTACAGAAATTAGCCGTTTTGTCATTATACAGCGAATTCCTGTTATTTTACAGATATTTGCTGTAATTTAAAGGTCCACTATTAAATTTACAGGTAATTGCTTGTATTTTGGGTTTACACCAATTTTACATTTTTTTAAAGGAAATTGTCTGTATTTTTACAGGGTTATGTGTAATTTTACATAAAATATTCGTAATATTTTACAGATTTTTTCTGTTAAATTAGAAAATACAGAAAAGAAGGTATAACTGCAGAAATCAGCAGTCATTTAACATGTTTTCCTTGAAGATCATTAAGCATGTGGGTGTTAAAGTGAGTTTTAAGGTTAAATAATAGTATTTCCGTACTATATACGGTAAATAACTGTGATAGATCTAATGGTACATTTACTGTAATTTTACTGTAAAATACATTTAAATTTACAGTTTTTGAAAGTGAAAAAGAACAACTCATTGTATAATTTACAGTGAAAAACCGTAAATTGACATTCCCACAATTCCCTGCGTGACACTTCACATTTGATGTGTTTTTGTTGAAATAACTATGTTTCTTCATAGTTTTCTTAGTTTTTTTCGAATCAGTTATGTATATTAGGGTTTTATGTTACATTTAATGTTGTTAAACTAATGTTTATGGCATTTTTAAAATTTCATGTGTTACCATGATGGTGTTTAATGTTTGTGCGAATGACACTGTGCAGTTTCTATATATTAGTATTAACTCTTTTGTGGAAGAGCTGCTTGTAATGAGCTTTGAATGATCATGTGACTCTCATCACCACTGTGGTTGTTGGTTGTCAGTGTATTACAGTGGTACAAAACAGATATTAATACTTCAATAGGTCAGTAAATTAACATTATATCAGATAATGAAAGATAATTTTGTGTAGAATAACAGTAATAAACCATAATTATAGGATAAGAAATTACCATTTTTTTTACAGTTTTTTACAATTTTTTTCCTGACAGTATTTTTCCGTTTTTTAACAGACATTTTCTGGCGCCCCTGCTGCCAGAAAATTACCGTTTTTTTACGGGTTTTTTTTTTACAGTGTATAACTAAAAAAAAACATTGTACACTTAACTGCATGATAATTAGCCTGGTAATACCAAACTCTGCTACTTCGCTTTGCTTCGTAGACAGAGTCTGGAGTGGCATCATTGAAAAGTGTTTTCTTTATCGCGAGGGGGCGCTTGTCTGAAGTATAAAATCATTGGTTACCCGTAAGCCAATCACATAACGTTTGGTTATGCGCCAGCTCAGCCTCATCGAACTAAACCTGTAAACGCATAACATTATATGATGCGAAAACGAAACCATCGAGCGAAATACCGGAGTGAACATGGCTGTGAACAACTTTTGTAGATTATGTGAAGTAAATCTACGCATCCACGGCACAATCTGGGCCTCTAAACTAATATTTGACAGTAGAAAGAAACAGGAAAATATTTGCAGCCAACTGTCAAAGTTAGGATTAGTTCTGTTAAACACAGCTCTTTGTTCATATCGAGTCTGTTGGAAATGCTGCAACTTAATTGCAAGATTACAGCATGACATGGCAATATTTAAGAACTGGAAAAGAAAGGAGACACTGACCTGTCAAAAGGGCGCTAGTTCGAGCTTGACAGATTAAAGAGACCGAGATACTGGGTACGGCCACAACATCACCTCCATTCAAAATGTTTACCAAACACTCATCTTGTTCGGTCTTCAGTTTGCAAATGCCGGGAATATTCTCCACAACAGAGCGAATTGCATCCCGTGTCTCCATATGCGCGGTCATTTTTGATTTCCCCAATCTTAAAATCGGCGCTTAGCCTCTACGTCACGGCTCTCAGCCCGCCCTCTGTTCGTTGATTGGCCCGGCTGTTTTCAGGCCGGAGGAAAACGAAGAGACATGTCGCTGTCTCAGACTGAGTACAGAAGTGAAATTAAATAGAGCGGAAGTACGAAGTCTGACGTAGTCAGGCTACATGATAATTGCAATTAAACTAAACTGTATTAAAGTTAAGTGACACCCGGTGGCTATTTTGGTTACAGCGCCTAAACAAAATCTCATAGGAACTTAAATGTTTCTGTTTTCAACTTCAGTTCTGGAGCAGAACTTAGTTAGATATGTGGCTTTGATTTTAAAGTAATTTGAGTAAAAAATACAAAATGTTTAGTACAGTTTTGATTTATAGTTAATTTACTTTTACTTCAGCAATAATAGTGTCTTCTTTAAAACAAGACCAAACATAGGTCTGTATTCCAAAGCATTCTAGAACCAAACTGTACCGAACCATAACATCAAAACCTAGGTATGTACCGAACTGTCAGTCATGTGTACCGTTACACCCCTAATTTCTATTAACCTTATTATTAAACTAATTATATAAAACTGTGTTTTCAGTTAAACTTGTTCTACATCTTTATTTTGTCATTTCTTATCCTGTAATGCAGGAAAAAGCACACAGCAGTGAAATAAACCATAAAATAGTGTAAAATAGATGTCATGCCATGTCAACCCTAACAGCTAATGATTCCAATGAAGAAGAAGAAGAATCCGAAGGAAATCAATAGGGCCTTCGCCCTTTCAGGGCTTGGACCCTATAAAATTATAATCAAGTACTTTACATGTGCTTTAGTATGTTAGTCAACATATCAAAATAAGTGTACTTCTTTAAAGCATGACAAAAATGATTAAAGTAGTTAAATTGTCATGTCACAGGTTGCACGATCGAGACGTAGTATCCAACAAAACCATCTTTATTTACAACTTGTAACAATCAGGAGATATTAGGGGAAACGTACAAGACTTAGCAAACCAACATAAATCACAAACGAGAACCGACAAAGAACTGAACTGAAACAGGAGAATATATTCCATAGCAAACGCATGTGATACTGATAAGTAACTATATACGAGGATGTAATCAGTAACCAAGGAAACTGATACTAAACAAAGCAGGGAAACACGAACTATAAGGAAATGATATAGAATATCATCCATAAAACAGAACATGAACCTGACATTACACTCCTCTCCCAGAAGGCATGTCCTCGTGTCGTAAATAGTCCAGTGGTGGAAGGAGGGTGGGGGCTCTGGATAGAGAAGTAGGGCTGGCGAAAAACAAGACCATGGAAGAGCTGGCAGAGGAAAACCCCATTTCGGAGCTGATGAAGGGAGGATCCAGAGTGGAGCCTTGGCTGAGGGTCCGGATGAAATCTGGGGATCGACCGACGTAGGCGAAGCCGAGGGGCAGTGGAGACCCATGCGGAGCCAAAAGGGTGACACCGCAGGCTTGGAAGTTCTAGGCAGGGCTGCTGGATTGTGGGACCAAGGTGAAGATGGTGTTTTGGCAGACCAGGGCGACACCTGGGAGGGAGGAGCCATTTGTAGAAGAAGGAGTGGAGGGATGAGGTGCACTTGAGGGACCTGAAGTCTGTGGTGTAGGCAGAACGACGACTGACCAAGGCGCAGCTGGGGGAATGAGGGAGCACGGTGGAGCACGAAGGCTGGAGGACCACGGTGGAGCCTAGGGAGTGCAGAGCCGGGCGGAGCTTATGCACCAACAGGCTGAGGTTGAGTTATGGGGATGAAGGCCCGCGGTGAAGCCGGGGAATCCGCATCACCATGCCGAGCTGGGGATCGGGAAGCTTGAGGTGGAGCCAAAGAGCTGCACAGGGATATGGTTTCCTAGCTTTACCCCATGTATATAACCCTAGTTCAACCACTGCTGCAAGTACAGTTTTTTTTTTTAAGAAATCAAATTTATTAAGTACACTACAAGTGCACATTCATTACATTTAAGTACACTTTATTTCCCAAGTGCAGTCTTAAAATCAGGGGTGACAGGGATAAAGTAGATCATAAGACTATCAAACTAGATCATTTGATATAGAGAATCTGATTTCCCCTGTGAATAGGTCAAATCAAAGTGTGTTAGCACAAATCAGTTATTGACTCTGCCTCTGTGACTACATTACGTCTATTCACGTCATTAGTGTCTGATCAGGTTGAAATAGCTCTTTAAGGTAACAAATGCACTATTTCACTTTTTTTTCAGTGCACAGTAAGAGATGCTGCAATGTGTGAGCTCTATGCATGACCCAGTTCTTTTGGTTTTTAACCATGTGCATGCAAGAAGCTCAACGTGACACAACAAAACAACATTGCACCAATTATAATCAACAAAATCTCAATGGTGTTGCTCACTTACTGCACTGGCAGGAAGTCATGAAGTCTAAAACAGGTCAGCCTTTACACCATCAAAGGATCTGACTGGACATTCAGGTTTGAGGTTACATTTGGGACATGTTTCAATCTTACATACGCATACAAGCAAAAAAAAAAACATTCATGCAGAATATCTCATATCTTTGTGAAAAACAAGTGCATTTAACTGCATGTGTTGAATATGAACCTATAACATTTAAATCTTAAATGTATATTTTAAAAAGCTGTACTTGCACATAATTTAAAATTAATTAAATAAAAGGCCACTCAAGCGTACTTAGATTACACATTCGTGACTGTTTCTTAACATACTTAAGTACGCTTTTAAAAAGTGCACTTTGTAATAATGTCGAATTATTTTTGTTTTACTTTGTATTAGTTTTACTTTTAAATAGATAGCAATAATAACGTTATTCATCTAACGTTAAAGGGGTCCTATTATGCTTTTTCAACTTTAGTTAGTGTGTAAAAGGTGATTATTACTAATAAGTCCAACAGGTAACACTTTACAGTGGCTATGAACTAAGAATTTCTACAGCATTTAAAAAATCTTAGTTGATGTTAATCTCAAGATTTTAAGATCAAAAGTTAACATTAATTAATGCTTTGTGAACTAACATGAACAATTGTATTCACTAACATTAACAAAGGTTTACAAATGCTTTAAACTATAGTGCTCATTGTAGTTTATATTAGTTATTTTTTATAATTTAAGCTAGTTTATAATGTGTTATGTTAACTTAAAAGTTAAAAGGAGTGCATAAAGTGCTTACTTTTAAGTGTGAGTGTTAAGGTTCAAATATTGACTATGGTACATATTTGTGACAGTTAATGACTGCTCTCATCATCTGAAGATGTGTATAGCTCTACCATTGGATGAGATGCTTCTGGTGAAATCCCAAATACAGTGTTTTTGCTCGTCTATGAGAGCTGAGCAATATTATGTTTAATAGGCGCAATTTCTTTAACTGTTCTTCAGTAATTAGAAGGAATTATGTAATACGTCTGAGATCAATTTCATTTTCCCCCTTCTGTCTCTCTCTCGTCCTCACCATTGTTTTTGTTCCTTTAAAAAGACGAGACGGCAGACCCCGTCCTTTGAGGTTTGTGTTGCTTGGCAACTGAATGCAAAATTTTGGAGTGCGTGTTTGTGGAGAGCTGTGAGAGAGCGAGAGCTTAGATGAAAAAGACAGAGGCAGTGAGAGAGAGAGAGAGAGAGAGTGAGAGAAAGAGAGAAAGGTGGGAGGAAATAAAGAATGAGAAGGAAGGTGCTATTTTTAGGCATGTCAGTAATCATTGCACATGATGTTCTTTGTGTTTGCCAAATATTTGTGTACATTTCACAGGAGTAGGTGGCTAGAGAATCCCTTACAAAGACAAACCCAATTGCTGCAGTCAAATAAAAAACAAATCATGCTGTATAATTTTTGACAATGTTATAATCAAAGACCTTGAGTGTTACCTCTTCTGACATGCTGCATAAAGGTCACATGACATGAGCAGAAGTAACTGGTTGACACAATGTGGATGCTTTTGACTGGATATGATTTGCTAAATATTTAGGGAAAGTAACCCTAACAAGCCCATTGACCAAATAAATCTACTTGTCTTATGAGAGAATTTATATATTTCACAGCAAATGCACGTAAATTACTGTTGTTTTACTTTGTATTTTGAGCCAATCAAATATTTAGATCTTGATATATTTGTGTTAAAGTGTCGCTACTATCTGCCTGAAGTCACATATGGCATTTTTCAATCCAGTGATTAAACTAGAGTATTGATCAAAATTAAGATATCCGTAAATCAAATACAACCTGAAATATTTTATTGTCTTGCTATTTGAAAATAATATTCAATGTTATGCTATTTGTTATAACAGCTAATATTGGAATAAAACAAAAGGGATCACGTGGAATTACTGATTTCATTTACTAAAGGGCATTTGGATCATGCACAAAAACAAAAATGGTAATTTGGTAATAGAGGAAGTATCCATTGACTTTACTTTAATATGCATAATCCAATATGGATTGGATTTAATAGGGGAAACTGCCCGAACATGAGAAAAACAAATGACTATCTTCTTAAATTAAAAGCAGTTGTAAGACAGTGTTCCATACAACTTACCAATGAACCAGTGGTCCATGTACATTGACGTGGCCAGCAATTGGGTTTCCTGACATTTATGTACCTGATTTGGATGCCTGTGAATGTTAATACTATAAATACAATATAGGTAGATCTAAATCCAAATGATCACTTATATCATTGTAATATGTCATCATGTAGCTCAGCCCTAAAAATTTGTTGAAGCACTACAGGCATGTTATAGGCTGGTTGACACCAGACCCTTCTCAGTTGTAACTGAGAGTGGGTCTGGGGAAGGTTTATTCACAGCCCATTTCCAAACGGGCATCACCATTGGACGTTACTAAAATGTCTCTGGGCGCAATTGGATAGACCTAAAACCAAGCGATCGTCATCGTGCAAAGCCCGCCTCAACGTTTGTGATTGTTGCCTCGATTAGGAAAGGAAATGGGCTTGATTGGGCTCTTGGCCAGACTGACTTGCAGAGCAAATCTCAAATTTGCCGGAAGTTTGTCTGGTTTTCCCAGGCTAGGCTTTTTAGACATAACATTATGACTTTCTCTAAAGACAAACCGATGTGTAGTGAAGCACTAATAAATATGGCTTGACGCTTGGTCGTACTTCAAGATAAAAATGACGAGGACCAGTGGATGGTTGTTTCAATATATTTTGGAGAAACTTTTAAAGTTGGATAGCTGTTATCATCAGGCAGACGATACAGAGTTTTCTGCCACTCTGTCTTTTTGCCACTCAATGGGTGTAACCACAATGATTCCCACCCACTGTGAGTCATGTGCATACCCTCTATTAGTAACATTTACTGCATTTGCTGAATAAATTCAAAAGCTTTAATCAGCATTTTTAAAACTGCACATTAAAGGAATATTCCAGATTCAATGCAAGTTAAGCTCAGCAGGAATTAATAGCATACTGTTGTTTACCACAAAATGAATTCCCACTTGTCCCTCTAGCAAAAATCTGGCTGACAGTTAAGCACTTACAATGGAAGTGACCGGGGGCCAATCTATAAACATTAAAATACTCACTTTCAATAGTACAGCTACAAGACATAAATAATTATATTTGTAAATCTGTAAATTATATCCAGTTTTACAACTTCATCATAACCCTAAACCAATTGTAAAAGTCACTACAGCTCAAATATTATTATTTTTTAACAAAATAATTTATGTAAGTGCCATTGTAAACATTTACATTTACATTTCTCCTCTAAATTATCTTAAAACACATTCCCTATCCATTTTCAAGTGGTGCACTGTGACCTTATAGTCTTTTATTATTAATATTTTAAGAAAAATTGGTTATTTTTGTGGTGAAGCAACATTAAGCTTCAAATTCTGTCAACTGAACTTAACTTGTATTGAACCCATAATATTCTTTTAATGCAAAATTAGGCATAAAAATGGTACAGATCATTTTATAAGGCTGCTTCTTTTCTCAGTCAAAATTAAAATCAATATTAATCTATCATGTCTAATAATAATGCAGGGGAGATTTAAACTAAATTATCTTTACCCTAATATAAAAAATAAAAAAAATGTGTACAGGTTTGGAACAACATGATGACAGAATATAAATTTTTGGCTTTCTATTCCTTAAAACTTTGCCAGTTGCAAGCACTGCTTAAATTTTACTTGCTAACCTTCGTAACAGCCTTTTGACTTAAAAAAAAAGGCTTTTTGAAATTATAATACAAAAGATACTTTAAAAGTTAGTTAAAATAATGATGTGCCATTTTCCACAGCAATCTGAAATAGGCTTTATTTTTGGAACTTACACCTAACTGAGGCTTTCTCACTTGCACCCACATAGCGAAAAGACAAGCTCTGCCACTGTGTGTCCCCATATTTGCATTAGTAAATTGTGGCCTGATGAAGCTACCTGATATCAGTCCCACTTATTCTCACTTCTTATTCTTTTTTCTTTTTCTTAGTTTTTACCTAATTCGCAGGTCAGACTAATAGAGCTGTGACATTCTAATTAAACACATTATGTAAAAAAAAAAAAAAAAAGAATTCAAAGACTCTAAATTTGCATTTACACTGTATTCACAGTATTGTAGGAGAACAAAACTTGAGCTTAATAATGGCACTGTTATCTTCTGTAGAGCTGCTTTATAGCTGATTCAACTTTGTTTCATACTTGAATATCTTCCAGTCACGCAATCAGACAGAAAGACATGCTGTCATATTTCTCTCATACATTCAAGACACCAAAGCCTTTTCTCTATCCAATTTTTGCTTGCAATTTGAAGTATTTTACACTATATACTTCCTTGATTTGATTGTCACATAGAACTGGGTGAGCCATCCTTGAGCTGCTTTCAGTCAGTTCAGCTGCACTGTAGCTAAACTTGGCTCCAGCTGGTAAGAAAAAGGGAAACACAAGGCCAAATTGGCTGCTTGTATCAAAGAGGTGGAGCAGATGACTGTGAGGTGAAAAGTCACAGTGACGTTTTTGCACACTGACACAAGCCAGACTCCTTGGAAAAATGCATTTCTTCTTGCACATTTCAGGGCACTTTAAAGTGACATGACCGGTGAGTGGTGCTGAAGGGTTAATAGTTTATTGCATTTGAAAATAAAAAATTACCACCTACGCTAAACCCAGGGATGTACAGTGTGACAAATTATATGTCACACATAACATGAAAAAATTGGTTTGTGTTGTGAATAAATTTACCACAGTATCAGGCGTGCGGTGCAGTTTTTCGTGTGTGAGACATAGCCGCTTGTTTGAAGTGAGTGAGCGTCTGTTGTGTCACTTGTGTGCTTGTTTGTGTGAGGTTAATATGGGGCTCCACAATTAACCGAAATTAAACTGAATTCGTAATTTGGTTTGTGCAGTTATAAAATTGGAAAGTTTTAATTAAATAAGTATGCACAGCATGTCCTGTTTGATGGTGAAGCAAAGCAATGAGATCAGAGTTCGATCGGTTTGCAGTAAATGCTGCTCCGTGATCTCTGCAAGCGCTGTGAGTTTGAGTCACTTACAAAACATGCATTTGAAAAAGCAACAAGCACCAAACATCTGTCCACACTTGTAAAGAGAAGCCTTTACAAACCAGTTGTCCAACAAAAGGGAACATTTAATGACGTTTTTACTCCAAACCCGCTACTTAACGTCAGCTGGCTATTTGAAATAACCTCCTTGTGTGATCTGGCATGGCTTCATATCATAAAATGAGGCAGAAATTATATTATCTTATAGTATTATATTGGGCTAGGTAAATAATAAAGTAAAAAATTATATTTGTCCATATAAGGGGTTTCCTTGTTTTATGACCTCTATGAGCTTCACTTAGACTTTCTGCACAAGGGCGCCCTCCAGTTATGAGTATGAATGAAACAATTATATTACATGTGTGTACTCACTAATGCTCACAACTTCCTATTTGCAGTAAACATAGGAAAAATAATACTTCTCTCTAAAGAAATTCGAAGTAAACATATGTGAATCCATAAGTTTTTTTTCTCTCAGTGGTTACATAAGTGGTTCCTGACAAAAAATTTAGATTTCTATCATAATAATTTAATATTTTATAATAAAACTTTAGACCCTTTCAAATTATAGGCAAATGAAGCAGTATTTTCAAGTGCTCAACCAAAATGGATGGATGTTTTTATGGATTGTGATAATGATATTGGGCTATATACAAACAAAATTGACTTCATGTTAAGCAATTATGTTCCTTCAGTCTTCCTACAAGAAAATGTTTGTCTGAAAATATTTCTTGTTAAGGATTTCATTTTGTGTGCCTTGCGTGGAACATCAATGTCCTTTGTTAATCACATGCATGTTTAACTGATGAACTGCACTACTTGTGGTTGTTTTCAGAGATGGTAACTGATGTTTTTTACTTGTGCTACAATTTTGTGGCCTGTGTTACCAAACTTTTGACAGGTTGACATTTGAGGTTGAGACTAAAAAAACTATTTACATTTAGACATTTACATTTAGTCATTTAGCAGACGCTTTTATCCAAAGCGACTTACAACTGAGGACTAAACCAAGCGAGTCATCGTGAAGAGGCAAAAACAACGCAAGAAGTGCTCAAAATACAACGTTCAGACATAGCTCAGAGTAGCATGAGCCTGGCAAGCGAGGATTTAAAGGAAAAGGAAAGTTTTTTTTTTATTTATTTTTATTTATTTATTATTATTTTATGTTAAGTGCTCCCGGAAGAGATGAGTTTTCAGTTGTCTTTTGAATGCTGTCAGGGATTCTGCATTCCGGATGACGGTGGGGAGAGCATTCCACCAGCATGGAACCGTGAATGAGAATGTTCTGGAGAGAGATTGTGTTGAATGTTCTGAATGTTCAATTGTTCAATTGAACATCAATGTTCAATCTGAATGTTCAATTGAGAAAATAGATTGTGTAAGTTTCCATTTTCCTAGCGTTCCCCCTTATACAGTTTGCCTTAAAATCTTCAATTGCTCTGCAATCTGATTTACACACTTTCCTCTATTTTTGTTGGAGTCAAACACCATCTTACATGTGTGTCTTTCTCACAGAACCCCAAGACTTTCCCCCTGGGAGAGGGAAATGCAGTATTTTTAGCAGTTGCACTTCTGCGTTGCTTGTCATCTCTTCGTCCCTCCTTTTTTCCCATATTCCCTGATTCAAGTCCATGGGAAAGATATATCCTCCACCCAGTTTCTCACTTTCGCTCTGTTGCCATTGGCTTCCTGCCGCTGCTCGTCAACAATTCTCTGCCCTAGGGAAGACGTCTCCATAGTAACTGCCTTCGCCGAGGCAACTCGTCAGGACGTTCAGTGGAGCCAGGTTATTTCAGCACGATTCAGCGATTTACATAGAGCCAAAACATGTCTTTTGACACTGGGCTAGAGAAGAGGAGGGAAAGATGACAGGAAAGAGAAAGGAAAAAGAAACAAAGGACAGAAAGAGCGAGAGTAAGAAAGGAAGTCAATCAATGAGAGAAAGCAGAACAAACCATTGTAAATAAAGGAGGGGTGAAGAGGTTTTGTCTGGGATGTAAAGGGCAAGAAAAGAAAATCATCCCTGTGCATGCGTTTGTTTTTATAAGTGCTTTTCTAAGAAAGTCTGTGAAGCAGCATCCCAGTGGAAAATTGTAGGCCTATTGCTCAGAGTGAGAGGTGCTTTACCGAAACACAACTGATAACTTATTTCTCCTAAAATATATCGTAAAAAATTTGTCAATTGACATGCTGTCAACAATATAGAGCTATAAAATGAGCTTGGATAGTAGCAACATGATCTTATGAGTATTCGCATGTATTTATACTTAAAATGTGTCAATACCTCGGCATGCGTACATTTACCTTTGTGTGCATAGGCATTAAACGTACAATACTGATTTAATGACAGCTTCTAAAAGTCATTTAAGAATGAACAACTTTACAGAAGTACAAATATTTACGAATCCTTATTTAATCTGTGAATACTTAATTCATGGAATTAATTGGTTAATTCTAGATCAACGAGATTTCTGGTGATGTGTGCTTTAGAGTGAGATTTAGCTACGCGACTTCACAGAGTAGATCGAGATGGTATGTTGTAAGCCAAATTGGTAACACTTTATTTGAAGGGGTGTGCATAAGACTGACATGACACTGTCATAAACATGACATAACACCTGTCATGAACATGAAGGAGTCTTTATGAATGTTTATGACTGTTGTCATTAAGTGTCATTCGGTAAATATGACACTTTTAATGCAAAGTTGACATTGTTTAAAATGTCTTTGTTATGACAACTTGACATTAACAAAGACATAAATGTCTTTGTTATGACAACTTGACATTACCCAAGACAAAAATGTCTTTATTATGACAACTTGACATTAACAAAGACAGAAATGTCTTTGTTATGACAACTTGACACTAACCAAGAAATCATAACCTGTCAACCTGTCACAAATATGTCATAAAAGGTCTAATTATCAAACTTAAAGCATTTTACAGTGTAATAACCCTTAATGACATCTTTATAACTAGTACAATGTGTTCCACTTTACTTGAGGACAAGTAAAATATTCATGACACAGTTATAATGGTGTCATGACGGCCAAAGTTGTGACAGGTTGACAGGTTATGATTTCTTAGTTAATGTCAAGTTGTCATAACAAAGACATTTCTGTCTTTGTTAATGTCAAGTTGTCATAATCAAGACATTTTTGTCTTGGGTAATGTCAAGTCGTCATAACAAAGACATTTTAAACAATGTCAACTTTGCATTAAAAGTGTCATAATTTACCGAATGACACTTAATGACAACAGTCATAAACATTCATAAAGACTCCTTCATGTTCATGACAGGTGTTATGTCATGTTTATGACAGTGTCATGTCAGTCTTATGCACACCCCTTCAAATAAAGTGTTACCGTAAAATTATTGTCACTGAACAATTTTTTCTTCTGTTTAATTTTTTATATATATTTTTGAAAAGCGGTTTTGAGTTGTGTGTATGTGTGACCTATGAGTGTGAAGAAGGGAGGTTTCAGTAGCACAATGATGGGCTGCTATAAATAGAATTGTGTTCTGTCATCATTAAAGTTCATATTCCTCTCTGTCAGACTGTATTTATTGCCTGAACATGCAACTAGTCCACCACACATTAAACTAAATGGGTTTTGAAAATCCAACAAGCACAACTTTTTCTAATGATTCCATGTCCATACCATGTGGTATCTTCCCATTAGCAATTCATGAGTTCCCTGAGGACATCTTCACCAAAGAACAGCGGAAGAGAGGTGCCATACTACTACACGTGCTATGTGTGAGTGAGATGCATCAATTAATCTATCTATCTATCTATCTATCTATCTATCTATCTATCTATCTATATCTATCTATATCTATCTATCTATCTATCTATCTATCTATCTATCTATCTATCTATCTATCTATCTATCTATCTATCTATCTATCTATCTATCTATCTATCTATCTATCTATCTATCTATCTCTATCTATCTAATCTTCTCTCTTCTTGTTGCAGGCCATCTATATGTTCTACGCACTTGCTCTTGTTTGCGATGACTATTTTGTCCCCTCCCTGGAGAAGATCTCAGAGGTGAGTCAAGCCACCTGTCAGATATTTCAGCTGGAAAAAGAATGACAAGATGTTACTTTTACCATTTTTTTTGAAAACGAAGTGATGACAGCCTTGTTTCCCTGCTCCCATGGGTCAGTACTGATGCTATATGTGTCATGAACTCTGGGTTAAGTTTTAATTAACACATCAAGATTGGAAGATGTGTTTCCTTTTGGGGAATTCCTTTTATTCATGTTCCTTTAGGAAAATACCTTTGTTCACAATTTGTCAGGATTTAATAATTCCTTTAAAACAGCAGAGATTCATGCCACTGGGAACCGTTGTGAAAAAGACGTAAACTTAGCATACTTTTAAAAAGAGTATTTATTACAGAAACAATATTGCCCACTTTAAAAGAATATACATAAGTTCTGTTAGTTTCTGTTTTCATGGACTTTCAGTTTGTTTTCATTTGTCACGTGTCCTTGTGCAGATTCCCGCCACTCATCTGTCTCCCTGATTACCGTCATTATTAGTTCATATGTGTCAGCTGTGTTTAATTAATTATCCTCATTTGTGTTTAGTACTTAAGTTGTTCCCTCTCCTGCACTCCTGCTCTGGTCACAGTTATGTTAATTGTGTTTGCTACCTGTCTGCCTGCCTAAGGGAATAGCATTATTAAAAACTATTGTTGTTTGCAACCTTCTTCTCCTGTCTTCGTCTTTTCGCCTGCATACACCCCGTGACATAGAGATGGGCAAATGAAGCCTCATGAAGCACTGAGGCTTTCCCCTGATTGTTCCGGGAAAAGATTCAAAGCATCAAGAGTGTCGAAAACAGCACCACCTTGTGGCAAGGTCAAATTTTTAGCAGCCATAAACCAGAGTGTGCAGCGCCATTGTTTTATCTAGTAAGCGCAAATAAAAGCCTGACAATGCTAAATGTTCAGTTTTCTGATAATATAATTCACATATTAAAGTGTGGCAATAAATTAAATGTAACAATTATATTAATGCTAACTATAAAAATACCAACTGAGTTGCTTGATGCAAGTAAATGGTGGTCTAAATATTTAATGGTTTCTATGCTGTTTATATGGCAGAATATATGATCATGTAACACAGGCTATAGGCTTATTTATATCTAAAAAAAATAGTAAATGGACTTAAACTTCCAAAAACGTGTAGAGTAGTGGTCTGGGTTCAAACATTCCGACACGCAAAGTGAAGCATTCACGTGACTGGAAAGAAAGCAAGGCTTCGTTTTTCATTGATCATTGATGTTTTCTCTGAAAACAATACGCGCTCCGGCACGTAGCTTCATGAGAAATTGCGCCGCGAACTCGATACATGTTTTGAAGCTTCAGTGTCATAAGCAACATCGCTACCGTGACAGATGACAGGGCCAAAAATGTACTACACAGCGCAATTCACTGCTGTGGCTCATGAGAGTTTCCACCAAAAGATTTTGCCATCTTGCACTCACCTGCCCTTACAACAACGAGACCCTGAAGTCACTTTTCTGGATCAGGGCAAACTATTATTATCCCATCGACCTCCCAAACACCAAAGAACTAAACTGGAGAGAGGCCGTCATTAGGAGTTTGGAGAGATTCGCATCCCGAACCAGAGAACAGCCAGACCTAGAGCAATCTTCTACAACAACGACCACGGAGACGTCACGTGACCCATAATTAGGGACAGCCTCTTAAGTTTGGTTGCATCACCACCACCACCACAGAGCTCAGCCAGTCCTCCCACCTTGGTTAGTCATCACACCACTTCCGCCACAGACTTTCGGGTCATCCGCTGCACTCCGTCCGTCCACTCCTTCGGCTGCAGCAGGTTCCTCCTTGCTGTCGATATCGCCTCTGTCCTCAGGTACTCTGGCATCGCCTACGATGTTCGTCGCCGCGACATCGCTTGGGTCTCCAGAACCAGCGATGTCACTCAGCTCCCTCGACCATCCGTCTGTGCCATCTGATCCACCGGCTCTGTCTCCGTCGGTCGTCAGCCCAGCAACATCTTGGCTCCTTCCTCATCTCCACCGTGGGCTGTCGACTCTAGAGAGCTCTGTTCCATCAGGAATTCATTGTTACCACTGGGGTCTCGTCGTCCTACCATCACAATCCCTTTGTGTCGTCCTGCCGTCACCAGCCCGTCACCACATACTGCCATCGTCCCTCCTTGTCTGCCTCTCACCATCCAATCACCATCACCTCGTCCAACTCCAAAGCCCCCACTGGCCCTCCCTCTGTTGTTCCGTCAGGGGGGCATAATGTCACCAATATGTTCTGTTAGTTTCTATTTTTGTGGACTTTCAGTTTGTTTTCATTTGTCACGTATCCTTGTGCAGATTCCCGCCACTCTTTTGTCTCCTTGGTTACCGTAATTATTTGTTCATATGTGTCAGCTGTATTTAATACATTTTCCTGATTTCTGTTTAGTACTTAAGTTGTTCCCTCTCCTGCTGTCCTTGTCTGGTCACAGTTATGTTATTCGTGTTTGCTATCTGTCTGCCTGCCTTGGGGAATGGTATTATTAAAAATATTGTTGATTGGAACCTTATTCGTCTGTTCGCCTGCAAATCCCCCGTGACAAGTTCAAACTGAATGCAATGTTTTCAGACAATTAACTGTTATGTTAATTGTAAGTAAATTAAAACTGGTTGTGCTTTGGCTTGACCTTGCCAATGCCTACGATTCAATACCTCATAAGCTAGTTGAGACTGCCTTGAATCAACACCATGGTGGCAAATGTGCAAAAACAATTAATGGGCTAATTTGTTTAAAGCTGAATCTTTCGTCAGGCACTAATTAGCAGACTCTCATTTACCTATGCAGTTGTGTTCACTTATTTAAGCAGCAATCAAGGCAAACAGATCCTAGAGAAATAAAAAATTTCAAAAACAAAACAAAAGGAAGGAAATAAAAATTCTGTGTGGGCTGATCCGCTGCATATATTGAGCAAGTTACCTAATACATTTCATAATCCAATGAGTGCTGAACATTAAGTTCCATACATCTACCCAAAATATTTCACAACCAGAACGGAACTAACATAAGGGATAATCCAAGGCAAGATGTGCATTAAACAATTTTAATGCACGATGTGGAGGCAAAAAACCACCTGGCGTGAAACGGAGACTGGGAATGGTAAAAATTATGGTTATTTTCGTCAGTTCCCTAGTGAAAAAAAATACTATTTGTTTTGTGCTACGTATACTACAAATACATTTACATATGTAGTTATTAAAAAATACCCTGCAGTAATTTTGGTATACTAAACATCTCAGGTTACGACTGTAACCCTAGTTCCCTGAGTAGGGAACGAGACGATGCGTCGATGACAGTTTGGGAACGGTCCTGCGTGATTGCGTCTAAAGCACATGTGTCAATTAGTCCAATGGCGAGAGTGAACGTCACTGCGGGTGACGTCATAACCTGGAAATGATAAAAGCACATCTGGATAGAGCTGTGCTAGCTTCGAAAAAGGCAGAAGCAAGTCGATCACAGGGATGTAGGAGGTATGGCAAAGTGACGCATCGTCTCATTCCCTACTCAGGGAACTAGGGTTAAAGTCGTAACCTGAGACGTTCCCTTTCGAGGGAACTCGTGATGCGTAGATTTTCCTTTGGGAACGAGAATGCCTGAACGCCATGTGGCCAAGAACTGTTAAAACTGTCACAACATGAGAAATCTAGACCATGGGGTATCCATGTCTAAATCGTAGAATCTGAAAAATGTCTGTGTCGAAGACCAGCCCGCTGCATTATAAACATCTTGAAGGGAAACCACAGAAATAAGGGCCTTGGAGGTTGCCATACCCCTAGTAGAATGGTCTCTAGTTGCCAAAGGTGAAGGCTGGCCCATAACCTCATACGCAAGTGAAATAGCCTCGAAAAAACCATATGCTAACAGTCTGCTTGGATGCAGGAAGTCCTTTTTTAGGGGGCCCAAAGCAAACCAGCAACTGATCAGACTTCCTCCACTGGGAAACTCTGTGGACATAAGTGTCCAGTGCTCTGACTGGACAAATGAGGTTTAATTTCTCCTTATCCTGATCTATAAAAGGAGGAGGACAGAACGCCTGCAGTACAATAGGCCGTGGTACATTGGTTGGAACTTTAGGTACATATCCAGGTTTAGGATAGAAGAATGCTTTGACCATCCCAGGTGCAAACTCAAGGCATGAAGGAGATACCGATAGGGCCTGAAGATCTCCAACTCTTTTTAGTGAGGAAATGGCTTGAAGGAAGACAGTCTTGAGGGTCAGAAACTTTTCTGAGACAGAATCGAGAGGCTCAAAGGGAGCAACAGATAAGCCTTCTAGAAAGAGAACCATATCCCAAGCTGGAACTCTGATACGGATGCATGCCTCAGTCTCAAGGAAAGGAAATGAAGGAAACGTATAAAAAGATAACAGATAAACCCCCAAGAGGGGAATGGTAGGCAGCAATGGCAGCAACATAAACTTTCAGTGTGAAAGGAGATAACCCTGAATCAAAATGATCTTGCAGGAACTCAAGAATTGAACTAACAGTGCAATTAACTGGATCCCATTGTGAACAAGAGGTGAACAACATTTCAGGGCGTATAGCTTCCTTGTGGACGGAGTTCTGGGGTTAAGTATGGTCTCTACAACCTCAGTTGAGAGACCAGAGCCTATGAGTTGGCCCCCTTCAGAGGCCAGACCCACAGGTTGAATGTTTCTGGGCGTGGATGGAGGATTACCCCCCCTGCCTGAGATAAAAGGTCTTTCCTGACCGGCAGCTCCAGGGGAGAGCCGTCGAGAAGGGATATTAGATCCAAAAACCACACTCGGCTTGGCCAGTATGGGGCGACCAACAGGACACTCACACCATCCTGGCGAACCTTCTCCAGAACTCCTGGATCCCACGGGTAAACGCTGAAAAAGGGCGGGGCCCGTCTCAAACCCTGCCGTGAGATCCATTTGTGATCCCCACGTCAAGAGCTTCCATGCTGCCTCGGCAGCAGCGGAGCCCGAGCTGCAGGGAACGCTCACTTGAACACCCTCCTCAAAGAGTGACAAGCGAGGACGGAGCGTGCGGAGCGTACAAAGCAGCAGCCTCTCACAATGCTCACAATCAGCCCCCTCGAAGGCTGACAGAGCATAATCCACTCCCAAACACATTACACAAAGTTTGTGTGTATCTCCACCCGTGATGTAACAAGGGCAAGGAGAAGCACACAACTTGTAAGACTGTTTGGACGCCATAATATCTTAGATTGAGCTGTGTATATATTGTGACAGACAACAATAAATAAGACAGACAGTTTGTAACTCAGAGCGCTTGCTGAGGCACAGAAGCTAGCGTGCTTCTAACCGGATGTGCTTTTATCCTTTCCTGGTCATGACGTTCACTCTCGCCATTGGACTAGTTAACACATGTGCTTCAGATGCAATCACGCAGGGGCGTTCCCAAAGCGTCATTTACGCATCGTGAGTTTCCTCGAAAGGGAACTGGTATACTTAATGTCTGCTAAATTGGAACGACTAATTTTGTGCTAAATGCACTTTAAAGGGGTCATGACATGTTTTTTTGTTTATTATGTTCCCTTAGGTGCAATTATAGTATTACTATATTTTTTTTTACAAAAAACGTAAAAAATGTAGTGATTTATGACCTTTTCCCACCCTGTTTCTCCCCCTCTGATTCAAACAGTCTGTTTTGGGGGCGTTTCCCCTTTAAGACTTCAGTGTTAACGCCCACTGTTATGATTGGCTAACGTCAGTGCTGCTTATGCATAAATTATTAACGATAATCATTTTGAATCACATGTAGACTACACAATGCTCCACCACGTGAAACTTCGGTCTTCCAATCTTTTACCATCGTGTCAATTCTCAATTGATTTTGATTCATATGCGCGAGGGAGGGAGGGAGAGAGAGAGAGAGAGAGAGAGAGAGACAGTTTGAAGGCGCGCGCGCGGCCGGGGCTCGCTCGCTCTCTGCTCGTTCTTTCAGTAACATTCCCTGTCACACTCATCTCACTCACCGTTCAAATAAGGCTTTGGCGCGCTGCATATGCTGCAAATGAACTGCATCCGACTGCTTTCCCTGACATCTGGATCGTTCGGCAGCGTATTCAAACACTCAAACAGGAACAGCACATCTGCGTGGCATAGCAATCTTCTTGTAAACAGACCCACTTGCTGCACGTCGAGTCGTCGACTGAACACATGTGGGCGCGAGCCGCACGACAACGATGCGAAATGAGGTGTAGTTGTCCTGCGCTGGAGGCGGTCATATGAAAACGACTGGTACGTCACTTCGCACCGTGACGTCACTTCTAACCATGGATCCATAACGAGCTGTATTTAGAGCTTGATTAAATAAATGCTTCTTTTATAATGGGGAGGAATTCTTCTCTGTAGCCCAGGTCAGGCGCTTCTGCCACTGTTTCTGGTTCAAAAGTGGCTTGACCTGGGGAATGCGCCACCTGTAGCCCATTTCCTGCACACGCCTGTGCACGGTGGCTCTGGATGTTTCTACTCCAGACTCCGTCCACTGCTTCCGCAGGTCCCCCAAGGTCTGAAATCGGTCCTTCTCCACAATCTTCCTCAGGGTCCGGTGACCTCTTCTCGTTGTGCAGCGTTTTTTGCCACACTTTTTCCTTCCCACAGACTTCCCACTGAGGTGCCTTGATACAGCACTCTGGGAACAGCCTATTTGTTCAGAAATTTCTTTCTGTGTCTTATCCTCTTGCTTGAGGGTGTCAATGATGGCCTTGTGGACAGCAGTCTTACCCATGATTGCGGTTTTGAGTAATGAAACAGGCTGGGAGTTTTTAAAAGCCTCAGGAATCTTTTGCAGGTGTTTAGAGTTCATTAGTTGATTCAGATGATTAGGTCAATAGCTCGTTTAGAGAACCTTTTCATGATATGCTAATTTTTTGAGATAGGAATTTTGGGTATTCATGAGCTGTATGCCAAAATCATCCGTATTAAAACAATAAAAGACCTGAAATATTTCAGTTGGTGTGCAATGAATCTAAAATATATCAAAGTTTAATTTTTATCATTACATTATGGAAAATAATTAACTTTATCATAATATGCTAATTTTTTGAGAAGGACCTGTATATATATATATATACTTTTTGCTGTACATTACAAGTGCACATCCAATACAATAGAGCACACTTCTTTTTAACAAGGGAATTTTGTTTGATGTATGGCATTTGGTGTGGTATGCATGAGTGCAGATAAATATCTTGAAACATTATATAAGACATTGTACAAGGAATCGTCAAAGAGACAGTTTTATTATTTTCATATTATTGCTAGTACCCATGATTAATCATCTACTGTTTATAATGCTCTTCTCTAGAATCTGCAGCTGAGTGAAGATGTGGCTGGAGCTACTTTTATGGCTGCAGGAAGTTCTGCTCCTGAATTATTTACTTCCTTAATTGGTCAGTTTTCTTTTTCACTACCTTTGACTACCTACCTCCACTTGATTGGTTATGATTGGTTAAGATGTGCACATACTACTTATTATATATTACATTGCACCTTTTTTTAAAAGGTAAATCATAGTTTACTCACCTTCATTGCAAACCCATTGAACACAAAAGGAGACATTTTAAATATTCAAGTTGTTCTTTTCCATACAATGAAAGCATATAATGTCAAATGCATATGGCACGGCTTTCAGTCAAGCTTATGTTGAAACTGTTCAATACTTTAAATACATTAAAGACATTACATTATAGTATGACTTTCTTTTACAATATATATATGTAATTTCCTGTAAATCTGCTTGGAAACAATGTGTATTGTAAAATGCAGCACACAAATAAATAAGAATTGACTTGATGAAGTTACTAGGGACTCTACTGAGGACAGAAATCTAAGTCCTTATTTACTAAAAATCTCATTCAAATGAATATATAGTAAACATTTTCAGTTTGTTACCTTCAAACAGTTATTATAAATTATATTAATAAATTAAAATAAATATAATAAATTATATTCCTTCAGAAAAAAAAGATGAAACATTCTTTGAAAGTTAGTCCTTTTGTGTTCTTTGGATGAAATACAGGTTTGGAACAACATCAAGGCATATTTATCATAGGTGCTCTTTATCAAACTAATTAAATGGCTAAACTGTGCATTTTTACCATGTCCATTGAGTTATTTTTTTATACAATTTAAACCACATGGTAAAATGTGAAATTTGTTTCATGATCAATGTAATTCCTCTGCCACATATGGTTACCATTGTTCATGTGCTTGATGGCAGGTGTATTTATCACAGAGGGGGATGTCGGCGTAGGCACCATTGTAGGGTCGGCTGTCTTCAACATACTGGTCATCATTGGAGTGTGTGGCATCTTTGCCCGTCAGGTAGACATTATGATCTACCAATCTGACCTCTCAGCTTATGAGAAAATTTTTAGAAGAAACATACAATTGTGTGAAGAAGGTAAAAAATTAACTTTGCGAGAAAAAGACAGAATAACAGTGAAAAATAAACTTGCAATTGCAAGAAAAAAAAAAGTCAGAATTGTGAGCTGACACTTGGAATAAGAACACTTGAAATAAGAATATTGCCACAGTTTCTTGTGTGTCCATTTGTGCCCTAGACGGTGGTCCTTACCTGGTGGCCTATGTTCAGAGACTCGTTGTACTACATCTTCTCAGTGTTGGCCTTGATTTTGGTGAGTATATGGGTACATATGAGAGAGGACAAAAGAGAGGAGAAATAGTGTAACGCAATTTATATTGTTTTATTTAGGCAGGGTTTTGCAAATGGGTGTTCATGAGGGAACTGCAGGGGTTTCATGAATTGATGAAAAGCTAATGAATTAATTCAACTGAATGTAACATCGAAATAACCAAATTGGGTTCAAATAAAACTAAATTAGTAATATATATTATTAAATCGAGATTATCAAATCGAAGATGCTATGGGAACACTTCTGCATGCGCCGGTGTCTGAAGCACATGTGGAAAAAGACAATCATAATTGGTCAACAGCATGGTCAGGTGACATTGCATCAGTGTGTAACTAAGAACATAAATAGATGCCTGAAATGCACATCACCAGCTTCTCAATAGAAAAAAGGTAGGCAGATGACACATTTGCAGAGACAGTGCATAGGGTCCGCAACAAAATAAGGCAGAAGGAAATGTTGAGCAGACGGGTGTTCCCCTTTCTTTCTCTCCTTCCTCCGACTATGTACAAACAATAATCTCATCATTCTTTTACATGTATCTACATGTATCTTACATCTTTCTGCCTGTATCTAAAAAAAAAGTTATATTGACAATACTTCTAGCCATCTTCCAAACAAAAAAGTTTTGTAGCTGGCTGATTATTGGATGTGCTTAATAAGATCTCTATTTTAGCACTTTCCTCTCTATTTTAAATGCTAAATAGGCATCAGGATCTGAGGAGTTTTAGATGTACGTTATATATATATATATTTTAGTATATTCATGTGTCTCATTTTTACATTATCTGCAGACATTATCGAGTTCCTTACTCGAGTCTTTCCATAGTCCTGGAAGTCTTATCAGAAGCTCTGGTTGAGCCCTTGGAGTCAAACTCAGAGAAGTTTCTGACTTTGCTTAAAGGCATACTATGCAGTTTCTGTTTATGTCAAACAGCGACCCCTAGAGTCGCTGTGGAGTACTTGTATTTAAGGTTACTGTCGTAAACACCACTCATGCAGAGCCGTCTCTGCACTCACGGCCTGATCCCCTACCCCCTGTATACCGGTACCTGTTCAGTATAGCTCCTTTCACACAGTGCATTGATCCCGGGAAATTGCCATAAAATTGCTTGAGTGCCTTCTGTGTGAATGCAAACACGTCCCGGGATTGATGCTGCATAGCTGGTTTTGCCAGCGGAGGTGTTATGGAGGCCCAACACTGCTGAGGTGTTATGGAGGCCCAGGATGCTTCGATAGCGGCCTTAAGCTCATCCAGAGTGTTGGGTCTTGCGTCTCTCAACTTTCTCTTCACAATATCCCACAGATTCTCTATGGGGTTCAGGTCAGGAGAGTTGGCAGGCCAATTGAGCACAGTAAACCATTTACCAGTGGTTTTGGCACTGTGAGCAGATGCCAGGTCGTGCTGAAAAATGAAATCTTCATCTCCATAAAGCTTTTCAGCAGATGGAAGCATGAAGTGCTCCAAAATCTCCTGATAGCTAGCTGCATTGACCCTGCCCTTGATAAAACACAGTGGACCAACACCAGCAGCTGACATGGCACCCCAGACCATCACTGACTGTGGGTACTTGACACTGGACTTCAGGCATTTTGGCATTTCCTTCTCCCCAGTCTTCCTCCAGACTCTGGCACCTTGATTTTCAAATGACATGCAAAATTTGCTTTCATCCGAAAAAAGTACTTTGGACCACTGAGCAACAGTCCAGTGCTGCTTCTCTGTAGCCCAGGTCAGGCGCTTCTGCCGCTGTTTCTGGTTCAAAAGTGACTTGACCTGGGGAATGCGGCACCTGTAGCCCATTTCCTGCACACGCCTGTGCACAGTGGCTCTGGATGTTTCTACTCCAGACTCAGTCCACTGCTTCCGCAGGTCCCCCAAGGTCTGGAATCGGTCCTTCTCCAGAATCTTCCTCAGGGTCCGGTCACCTCTTCTCGTTGTGCAGAGTTTTTTGCCACACTTTTTCCTTCCCACAGACTTCCCACTGAGGTGCCTTGATACAGCACTCTGGGAACAGCCTATTTGTTCAGAAATTTCTTTCTGTGTCTTACCCTCTTGCTTGAGGATGTCAATGATGGCCTTCTGGACAGCAGTCAGGTCGGCAGTCTTACCCATGATTGCGGTTTTGAGTAATGAAACAGGCTGGGAGTTTTTAAAAGGCTCAGGAATCTTTTGCAGGTGTTTAGAGTTAATTAGTTGATTCAGATGATTAGGTTAATAGCTCGTTTAGAGAACCTTTTCATGATATGCTAATTTTTTGAGATAGGAATTTTGGGTTTTCATGAGCTGGATGCCAAAATCATCAGTATTAAAACAATAAAAGACCTGAAATATTTCAGTTGGTGTCCAATGAATCTAAAATATATGACAGTTTAATTTTTATCATTACATTATGGAAAATAATTAACTTTATCACAATATGCTAATTTTTTTAGAAGGACCTGTACGTTGACCATGACCTAACCTGGCATACTAATGCCATGACTTTAATAAAGAAGGCAATCAATGGCTGTACTTCTTGAGGAGGCTCAAGAGGGCTGGGCTGGGCGCAGTCCTTTCATCCTTCTATAGGTGTGCGGTGGAGAGTATCATCATGTCATGTCGTCCCCTTGGAATTATAAGGTTCTATCTGACATTTTTGTCAAAATTGAGTTATTCACATATTCTTATTCTGTGACAACTTATTTACATTATGTGATGTTTTTTTTTAAAGTTGTGTACATTGTGGGACTGAAAAAACAAAAAGGTTCTATCTACAAAGTCGAACTCTAACTTGGCTCTATAAGGTTCTATCTGCGTGAGCCAATCAGCACTTCGAATGCACAGATGTCGTGTGGCGGGCTTTTTCCTTGAAGACAGGAAGAAACCCCATAAAGGCATAATGCAATTCATTTATATTAAATATTCATTAAATTGTGTAGTGTTATGAAGTGGCTTAACTTTATATTTTGCCATTTTCTTTATAGTGTTTTGGTTATTATTATTAATTATTAATGAGGTTATTATTAATAACTATTATTATTATTATAGTTGTTATTATTATCTGAATTATACAAATATGCAGTGAGTAAATTGAATATTTTAGAAAACCAAAAAAGCGAGTGTGACTGTGTGCGAGTGTGTGTGCGTGTGTGTGTGTGAGAGAGAGAGAGTGTGTGTGTGAGAGAGTGTGTGTGTGTGAGAGAGTGTGTGTGTGAGAGTGTGTGTGTGTGAGTGAAAGAGAGTGTGTGAGTGAAAGAGAGTGTGTGTGATTAAAAAATGAGTCTGACATTTTTTGTCATTTAGTCAGTGAATAATTTTTCAATGATTATTGAACTTTATGAATTAATTTGCTGAAGCATGTTGGTTTTCTTGTTGTTTTTAAAGTCTTAAAATGTCTTAATTTTTACAATATTAAGCCTTAAAGGTCAAATAGTTAACAATTTAATTGATGGGGTCTTAATTACAACAATAAACGTTAGCATGTTATTTCAGCCATACTGATGTCTAGAGAGAAAGCCATTTCACCTGGCCCACTTTAGCTGGAATAAAGTCCTGCTCCGATGTATTACAGTGGCTGCTTTCAGTCTAAACAAAAGAAAGATCAAAGTAACAATTTCTGCAATAATCAGTTTAATTACCCACCAAATTGGAACAAAAATTAAGATTCTGCACTGGACAAAATATTTATACCTACCTTGCTTAATTTGAAATGTCCTGAATACATGGAAGTGCTATAAAAAAATTAAAAAAAAGTCATAGAAAGGATACAATTTTACTTTCTAACACATGTTGAGACATTGTTACAACATTATTTTTTTAATGTAATGTTCAAATAATGTTTTGGCAGATAGAACCTTATAATTCTAAGTGAAAAGTGTTTTTTTTTTAATTAGAAGGTCCTATCTGCATTTGACCCATTCCAAAAATCCAAATTTACAAATTTGAGAGGATTTTGATATTGTATTTAGAATACATTTAGGTTCCCTGTTATTTTCATGTTTGAAAGAAACTTGTTCCCCATTTAAATTTTCCTATATGTAATGAAAAAACTTTGAAGCTCAATATCTCAAAACTGCTCAGAACGCAGATAGAACCTTGTAATTCTAAGGGGACGATGTGTTACTGTGTGGTTTGGAAGGCTCTGCAGTTGTCTGTGGTGAAATCGGCACAGAGGATTACTGGCGGCAGTTTTCCAACTATTCAGGATATTTACAGTAGTAGATGCAGGGACAGGGCTGCCAGGACTCTTCCCACCCTGCCTATGGACTGTTTGCCCCGCTTGTCTCAAGAAGATTGAGCTCCATCCAGGCAAAAACAACTAGGCACTGTCACGGTGCATGGTGTGGAATAAATCCGTGGATTCAAGTGCAGAGTAAGAAGTATTTAATAAGGACCAAAAACATAAAATAAACAGGCATCGGCTCCACCTCTGGAACAGGCATCGGCTCCGCCTCTGGAACAGGCATCGGCTCCAACCCCGAAACGCCGAACACCGGCATGTCCAGAATCCGGGCCAGACGCTCCAGATAGTCCCAGCTCAGGAAGGCCGACGGAGCGCCAACGGTCTCGGACTGGTCAGACGGGACGTGAACATTCTCTCCCTGTGCAGACGGGACATGAACAGTCTCTCTCTGGGCAGACGGGACATGAACAGTCTCTCGCTGGGCAGACGGGACGTGGACAGTCTCTCGCTGGGCAGACGGGACCTGAACAGTATCTGACTGGGCAGACGTGACGTGAACACTCTCTGGCTGGGCAGACGTGACCTGAACAGTCTCTGACTGGGCAGACGGGACGTGAACACTCTCTGGCTGGGCAGACGGGACGTGAACACTCTCTGGCTGGGCAGACGGGACCTGAACAGTATCTTACTGGGCAGACGTGACGTGAACACTCTCTGGCTGGGCAGACGTGACGTGAACACTCTCTGACTGGGCAGACGGGACGTGAACAGTCTCTGACTGGGCAGACGTGACGTGGACAATCTCTCGCTGTGCAGACGTGACGTGAACAGTCTCTCGCTGGGCAGACGTGACGTGAACAGTCTCTCGCTGGGCAGACGTGACGTGAACAGTCTCCGAATGGACAGGCGCAGGTCTCCTCCTCCTCCTCCGTCCCTTCTGACGGATATGCGCAGACTCGGGGCTGGCTAAAACCATTGACGGAGTGCCAACACTGGACAGATCCAGTGACGATGATTTTCTTCCCGAAGAGACCAGTGGAGAAGACTCTTTGAGCGCACAGGGAGAAATATTTTAAAAGAGAAATCCCATTCTCCCTTTCTGCAGGACAAAATTCGCTCCGCTGAATCCACATAATGGCTCGTTCGTTCTGTCACGGTGCGTGGTGTGGAATAAATCCGTGGATTCAAGAGCAGAGTAAGAAGTATTTAATAAGGACCAAAAACATAAAATAAACAAAAGAAAACTACAACGTACAAACTTAATCCAGAACAAACAAGGCAGGGCAGGAACAGAACTCACACGACGAATACACGTAACAAATACAACGAACGAGCACAGGACAGCAAACACAGGAAGGCAAGGCAAGGCAAGGCAAGTTTATTTATATAGCACATTTCATACACAGTGGTAATTCAAAGTGCTTTACATAGAAGAAATGTAAAATAATCAAAAGAAATATGAATAATTAAAACAGTTTAGAATAAAGAAATTAAAACAATCAACAGAAATAAGAATAATTAAAACAGTTTAGAATAAAAAATTAAATAAAATACAGTTCAAACAGTCGGACACATACAGTGGCACAGTGCTCATTCAGTAAATGCAAAACTAAACAGATGTGTTTTCAGTCTGGATTTGAATGTGACTACTGTAGGAGCACATCTGATCTCTTCTGGAAGCTGGTTCCAGCTGCGGCTGGCATAGTAGCTAAAAGCGGACTCTCCTTGTTTAGAGTGAACCCTTGGTATTTCTAGCTGACGTGATCCTAATGATCTGAGTGATCTGTTGGGTTTATATTTAGTGAGCATATCTGCAATATATTGAGGTCCTAGGCCATTGAATGATTTATATACCAGTAATAATACTTTAAAATCAATCCTAAATGTAACTGGGAGCCAGTGTAAAGACCTGAGGACTGGCGTGATGTGTTCATATTTTCTTGTTCTGCTCAGAATCCTGGCAGCAGCGTTCTGTATGAGCTGCAACTGTCTTATGGTCTTTTTGGGAAGGCCAGTGAGGAGTCCATTACAGTAATCCACCCTGCTGGTGATGAAAGCATGCACTAGTTTCTCTAAGTCTTGACTGGAAACAAAGCATCTAATTCTTGCAATATTTTTCAGATGATAATATGCTGATTTAGTTATTGCTTTGACATGACTACTGAAACTAAGGTCTGATTCTAGAGACACACCAAGATTCCTGACTTGATTTTTAGTTGTTAGACCCCTAGAGTGAAGGTATGCATTCACCTTGAGAACTTCATCTTTGTTTCCAAACGCAATGACTTCAGTTTTGTCTTTGTTTAACTGAAGAAAATTTTGGCACATCCAACTGTTGACTTCATCAATGCATTGGCACAGGGAGTCAATGAGGCTGTAGTCGTTAGGCGATAGGGCTAAGTAGAGCTGTGTGTCATCTGCATAGCTGTGGTAAGAGATTTGATTCTTTCTTATTATTTGGCTCATTGGGAGCATGTACAGGTTGAATAGGAGTGGCGCAAGAATTGAGTCTTGAGGGACTCCGCATGTCATGGACGTCCACTCAGACTTATGGTCTCCTATACTCACATAGTAACCTCTCCCTTCTAAGTATGACCTGAACCATTTTAGGACTATCCCAGAAAGCCCCACCCAGTTTTCCAGTCTGTCAAGAAGTATGTTGTGATCGACAGTGTCAAATGCAGCACTGAGGTCGAGTAGTACCAGCACTGATAATTTGCCTTTATCAGTATTTAAGCGAATATCGTTTATTATCTTTATGAGCGCTGTCTCTGTGCTGTGATGTGATCGGAAACCAGATTGAAAATTGTCAAAGTGTCCATTCGAGCTTAAGAATTTGTTCAGCTGATTGAAGACAACTTTTTCAATGACCTTGCCTATGAAAGGAAGATTTGAGATCGGTCTATAGTTGCTTAATATAGTCTTATCCAGATTTCTCTTTTTTAGGAGGGGTTTGACAACTGCAGTTTTTAGGGAGTTTGGAAAACTCCCAGAGAGAAGTGAAGCATTTACCATTTCTAGAAGATCTGCTTTTAAGCTGTTTAACACACTTTTGAAGAAAGATGTGGGGAGTGTGTCAAGGGCGCAGGTTGATGTTTTAAGGTGCTGTACGATTTCTTCTAAAATTTTGCAATCAATTTCTTTAAAATCAGACATAGTGACTACTTTCTCAGGTTGTGGTCTGATCTGTCTGACCCCAGTGCAACTCAAGGATGTGCTGATCACCTTTCTGATATTATTAATTTTCTCAGAGAAGAAGTAAGCAAACTCCCTGCACTTGCTGTCTGAGAGCATTTCACTGGGAATCTGGCTTGGGGGGTTTGTCAGTCTCTCTACAGTAGCAAAAAGAGTGCGTGTGTTGTTTAAGTTGCTGTTTATAATATTTGAGAAGAAAGTCTGTCTAGCTTTGCCTAGTTCCATATTGAAAGCATGAATGCTGTCTTTGTAGATGTTATAATGGACTACAAGTTTTGTCTTCCGCCACATGCGCTCTGTTTTTCTGCATTTTCTTTTCATATTTTGCACTGCTGTTGAGTTTCTCCAAGGTGCTTTTTGTCTACCACTCTTCCTGACTTTCACTGGAGCAATGTCATCAATTACACCTTTAACTTTTGAGTTAAAAGAATCAAGGAGAAAATCAACCGAGTCAGCAGATATGCTTGGTGTTAAAGATATAGCCTTCATAAATAGCACACTAGTGTTCTCATTTAAGCATCTCTTCTTGACAGACACAGACCTAGCTTCAATTGCAGGAGAGATCAATATATCAAAGAAAACACAGAAATGATCAGACAGTGCTACATCCTTAATAACAATTGATGAAATGTTTAGACCCTTACTGATAAGTAAATCTAGAGTGTGTCCATGATTGTGTGTCGGTCCATGTACATGCTGAAACAGATCAAAAGTTTTTAAAACAGTTTTGATTTCTTTTGCCATATTGGTTTCTGCATTATCTATGTGAATGTTAAAATCTCCAGCAATAGCTAAACAGTCAAACTCTGAGGAAATTGTTGATAGCAGTTCTGTAAAGTCCTCAGCAAAGGCTGAAGAGTATTTTGGAGGCCTGTAAACAATGATTAGTAAAATGCGTGGAGCACCTTTTAACACAATACCCAGATATTCGAAAGACGGGTAATTACCAAATGATATTTGCTTACATTGATAGACATCTTTAAAGAGAGCAGCTACACCCCCTCCTTTCCTACCCGCTCTGCAGACACTCATGAAAGTAAAGTTAGGAGGGGATGTTTCATTGAGGACTGTTGCACTGCAGCTGTCTTCTAGCCAAGTTTCATTTAGAAACATAAAATCCAGGTTGTATGTGGTTATTAAGTCATTGACTAGAAGTGATTTGTTTTTAAGTGAGCGGATGTTTAAAAGTGCTAACTTAACAGTCTTACTTTCTGTCCCCACAGCAATCTTAGTTTGGCGTGTAATAGGCACCAGATTAGATGGGTTTGCAGTACGGCTTTTGAAGGCCTTAGACTTTCTATCATGTAATCGAACAGCAATGGAGAAAGATACAGGCACACTGGGTTCCCGCTTGTTCTGTAAACATTTGAGAAAGTTACTGTTATCATAGCGGGGACCCGACACATATCACTGAGAGCTGGTATCAGTTGTTTTTGGTTCACCACGAGCCGATGGAGGAGGGTGTGGGCCCTGGCGCTGTGGCAGAGGCCGAAGAGCTCTCACAGGAGGAGGAGGAGGAGGGCGAGCTGGGCCCGCAGGCTTTGGTGGTTTTGGGGCCTGACGTTTTTTGGTTGATATCTGCGGGCTTGCAGATAGTTTGGTTCCAGCAAACACTAGTTTTTCCATTTTCTCTGAGAAGCACAGAAGATGTTGTGGAGATGCTGGAGAGAGGGAAAGCGTGTCTGGGGAGAGGGGCTGTTTCTCTGGTGTTATCAGAGGCTGTAATGTGCTGTCCTGGTTTTCCAGAAAGTCGTCCTTGGGTGCTGAATCTTGGAGCGGTTCTAGTATGTCACAATCTGTCTGTGGTGAGCTCTGTGGGCAGGGCTCAGCTGAGATTGTGTCCGTGAGCAGAAGTTGTTGTGGCTGAGTGGTGTTATCATTGTCCTTGTGTGACGTGTCAGCCGCATGTCCATCCAGGTGCTGAAGTGAAGTCCTGTGGTCATTCATACTGTGTCCAGGTGTGTGTGTGCCATTCAGGTCGAGTGGATTGGCAGACACTGCAGAAGGATGATTGAGGGAGAAGTGGATATTGTCCTTTAGCACTCTTGAACCAAGTTTGTTTGGGTGGTGGCCATCCTGTTGAAACAGTGGCCTCTGACTCCAGAAAAGATTAAAGTTGTCAATGAAGTTTACTCCTTTTATATTGCAGGTTTTTTGGAGCCATGTATTTAGCCCAAGCAACCGTGAAAACCTGTTTGTTCCTCTTGCTGGGAGTGGTCCGCTGATGAATGTTTGAATTTTCAGTCTTTTAAGTGTTTCAAAAAGTTAATTGAAATCCTTCTTAAGGAGTTCTGACTGCTCTTTATGAATATCATTTTTCCCCACATGAATGATGAGTCGATTTGCAGTCTTATGTTTCATCAGAATGTTCTCAAGTTCCCTGTTTACATCAGAAGTTGTAGCTTGTGGAAGGCAGCATGTTGTTGTATCCCTGCTGCTAATGTTTCTGATTATGGAGTCTCCCACTATCAGAGTCCTTGGCTCGGCTGCGCTCTGAGCTGAGAGCCGCTGTCTGCTAGGCCTTGATCGCCGGTTAGCATCAGTGTTAGCTACTGGCTGATTCAGTCTGTGTTCGATCACATTCATCACATTTGGGAATTCCTCATTTACATTCATTAATACTTCAAATCTGTTCTCAAGATGGATAGGCGGTGGTAGGAGACCAGTGTTTGCAATCCTTGTCATAGCCGTATCTGGGGTAGAGGATGCTACTGCGGCAATATGTGATACTCGTGACAATCTGATGTCTCGAAGGCCTTTGGGTCTCGCTCCCTGTTTGTGCCACCGATGTGTAAGTCAATCGGTTTGTTTCTCTACACTCAGTATGGCCTGTCGAGGAGTACTAGATTCAGGGGACTCACCGGCTGTATGCTGAGGTCCATGATGAAGCTCTGTTGTGTGTTCCGTCTGGTTTGGTGGTCCCACAAATAACTTTGTTTCAAGAACTACAATCCTTTGTAAAAGTATGTGGCAGTTAGTGCAGCAAGTAGATTCCAGAAGAGGCATTTTCTCTTATCCTATTGAATGCAGGCTGTTGTGTTTTCTCTTCCCGGGAATGTAAGCTTTCAGTGGGAGGCTGGTCGGATAAAATAATTCAGCTTTTTTGTTGTAATCCAAGCGTTTGAGTACTGTGCCGATTTGCTGAAGTTAAAATTAGGTGATAAAAGGAGATAAAATATAAAAATATAAAAGTGATAGAGCAAAAAATATAAAAGCGATAGAGCAAAGCGCGGAGCAGTGAGCAGGAGCGTCCGAACAGTAGCAGAGCAGGAAGCAGAAAAGGAAGACTAAATAGAGAGGCAAACAAAGGAGGGTAACGAGACAGACAGGTGGAGCAAATAAACCAATAATCAGATAACAAGGGGGAGGGATCAAACAATGACAAGAGCACATGGCTCAACATAACAAACACCCATGTGCATCACAAGACAGGACAGACATGTGACAGGCACAGGAACAGTTTTACGCTTTGGAGACAATGGCAGAGGTTCTCCCGTCTCCAAGCAGATTCCATTATATTGTTGATGCGATTTCGTTGCATACGAGGGACGCAAAATGGCTTCACTTCTAGGCAACAGGGCTCACTCCACTAGGAGTGTGCTTGCTTAGGCCCTGTTTACACGAGAACGATTCCGAGTGAAAACGTAAAAATATTTTATCGGATGTGCCTTTCGTTTACACGGTGACGCCGTTTTTATGGCTTAAAAACGCAAAAAAGTGAAACCACCCTCCAGAGTGGAAAACTTAAAAACGCTCCACCGTCGCGTTCCCGTGTAAAGGGTAAAAACCGGTAAAAACGCAAAACTGCCCTCGATCACGTGCGCGTTTACGTCACAGGCATTCGCCAGTACAGGAAAATAATAACTAACATGTCGGATTATTTCCATACGTCGGACCTTCAAGTTGCCACAGCAGCTCTGATAAACATACAAGAGTCTTTTCAGCAGTTGCACAAAATATTATCAGATATTGGTGTTGTTGTGTGGCAGTGCTTCGTTGCCACCTAGCCGCCTGGAGTGCACACTACATCGAATTTCACACACTTTTGCGTCACCATATGCACGCAGATTTCCCCTTCATAACTCTCGTCTAAACGCAGAATAAAAAGTGAAAACGCAACGCCAGTTTTGCGTTTTCTCTTCTGATCGTTTCCGTGTAAACATAGCCTTAGTGTGAGCCATTACAAGATTTTTGTGCTGCAGCAGGCTAGTCCTCTCCGTAAACATTCACAAGGTTCTGCTGTTTGGATATGAATTCAATTCCAGGATCTCAGGTCCCTATGGTTTTATTATTCTTTTTGACCATAGGTCCATAAAATAGACAAAATTAAAATGACAACCTTTTTAATAAATTATTTCTCACTTGCTTATGAGGCACGCAGCATGCTTTGCCTCTATGCATTAACACTGTTCCCAAACTATGGGTTAGTTTTAGGCTTTACAAGGGTGCACCATTTTGGGATGTTGCGTTGCTGCGGATTATTCCTTATGCACACATTTATTAGTTCTTCAGTTGGATGGATTTTACCCCAGGATTCAGGTCCTTTTGGGTATAATCTTTATTTTCTGGCCATAAGGTTTATAAAACAAAAGTCACAGCCATTATGCCACTAATCACCATTATGAAATGTTTTGTGGTACAGCGGGCTGTTCCTTTCTGCTCATATTCATGGGTTTTATTCTACAGTATATTGAATTGTATTGCAAAGAAAGGATTCTTAGGAATCTTATGGAGGCTAAAAGGTCTGTGTGTATCCATTCTTCACAACCTACTTGCTTAAGTATCTTCCAGTCTTTGTGATTCAAAAGGTGTTCTCTGTGGAGAAGCCTTGATATTAGGTTAAGTTCCTTTTCAGGTCTGTGAAGTGCACAGTATGTTTCACAGGGGACTACCTTCTTGGAGAAGTACTCTAAGATTGTGCCCTTTCAGTCTTGACAATGTCATTTACCTGTGGGACGTGGTAGGCTTCGTCCTTCGGGTAATGTGGCACACTCTGCATGGAGTGTACTGTGTACATCTCTTGGGGCTTTTTTCTAATTAATATGCTTTTATATGTTTGAGCTCCAGCAGGCTGGCCCTTTCCACACAATCATGGATGTTTATTGTTGAATTGGATTGACCCCAGGCTTTGACTCCTTTGGGTTAACCCTCTGGTGTCCAATGGTATTTTTGGGTCCTGGTGAAGTGTTGACATTCCCTGACATGTGTGCTTTTTTCAGTTGCTTTTAAACATATTAATGGCTAAAGTCTCATTACACTGTATTCCACACAAATGGGGCTACAATAATACGTGAGCAACATGTATGTACATGTTTGTATTTTGGAGAAAATACTGTTTATGTGTGGTTATAGAAAAAAAAATTAAGTCACTGAAATAAGATCACAAAAAAAACATATATAAATAGATATATGATATATATATATGTGTGTGTGTGTGTGTGTGTTTATTTAGGATATAGTTAACTATATAATCCAAATATAAATAAAGGTTAAAGGCACATTTTGAGTACACAATCATACCTTGAAACAAATCCTGTTCAAATATTTAAAGGAATAGGTCACCAAAAATTAAATTCTATCATCATTTACTTGTTCTTCCAAAACTGTATCTTTCTTTTCTGCTTAACACAAAAGAAGATATTTTGAAGAATGTTTGGTGTAACTTGAGGGTGTAAAAATTATGACTGAATTTTCATTTTGATGTGAACTATCCCTTTAAGTGAACATCACATACCTGGCATTTCCAAGGCATTTAGTGTTTCTATGCACTTGAGAAAATATGTTCCTGATTCTAGTCAGTATTTCCATCCAATCTGGGCCAGTATCAGGTCACTGTGATTGTCTCTGGTTACGTATGTAACCCTAGTTCCCTGAAGGGAACGAGACGCTGTGTGAAAACGCTTTGGGAACGCCCCTGCGTAAGTGTGTCATGAAGCACGTATGGAATCAGTCCAATGGCGAGACGGAACGTCATAGGCAGGTGATGTCATCGACCAGGAAATTATAAAGCACCCCGAAAACACAAGCAAGTGCTCAAGGGCATGCCGGGAGTATAGCACAGACACTCAGGGTCTCGTTCCCTTCAGGGAACTAGGGTTACATACGTAACCAGAGACGTTCCCTATCAGTGAACTCGAGCTGCGTGAAAACACTGTGGGAACGCTAATACCCACGTCACCATACGAGCAAGTGTCCGTCGTGTGAAGTCAGAGCGCACATTCGGACGAAAGCACCTGCGCCCCTGGAATGGAGCTGAAGTCAAGATGATAAAACCTGATGAATGTATGCGGTGAGGACCAGCCTGCCGCATCACATATGAGGACATATGACGAAGAGAAACTCCTGACAAAAGAGCCTTAGAGACAGCCATACTCCTGGTAGAGTGAGCCGGTACAGCCAAAGGTGAAGGCTGGCCGGCTGACTCATAAGCAAGTGAGATGGCCTCAACCACCCAGTTTCTCAACCTCTGCTTAGATGCGGGACACCCCTTCTTGGGTGGTCCAAAGCAAACAAACAACTGTTCAGACTTCCTTCACAGGAATGTAACCTAACTGGTTACATGCCCTAACTGGGCAGAGCAGATTAAGCCTCTCCTGGTCCGAAGTCAGAAAAGGAGGAGGACAGAAGGCTTGCAGTACAATAGGCCTGACAATATTAGTTGGAACCTTAGGAACATAACCCGGTCTAGGAAGGAGAAAAGCTTTTACCATGCCGGGCGAGAATTCCAAGCACAAGGGAGAAACCGAAAGAGTTTAGACATAATTTCCATTTTAAGACCATAAACATTTTACACAGATTTCAATCAAGCCATCGTCTGAATTAAAAACATGTGGTCGCATTGATACACGATACACTTTCATTCACACAGGTAATGGTTACAACAATCACACGACTTTTATGTGATCTAAGCATAATAGACACATAGGGGTCATATATTGTAGAAACACATAGAAATATGGTTGAACGATTATATTTGATTATATCAAGTCCATCAAGAATTGTTTTGGGATGAGTTTTATGGATTTTGATATGTAAAGTCTCGTGTCTCTGTGGGTTTTAATGGATCTCAACACTGAGGTCATTCAACGGTCTTCAAGAAGGGGGAAGTCTGTTTTACATCTCTGTCATGGGATCTCCTGACCTCGTGGCGTTAATTTAGTAGGTCCTATCCCGTGACATCTCTTGGTCCTTAAGAAAGAAGGGGTCTGTTAGTCGCAGGTGACCCCTGCTAGGGCCCTGAGCAGTACCATTTCTGAACAGATCTGTCTTTCACAATTACCAAATGTAGACAACATTATTCCTTTAGTTAAACAATAAAAGGTCTTTTTTGGTTGTAGACTCTCTGGGTCTGGTGATTTGAATCTGGAATGTGAAGACTCTTTGTGGGATTATGTATGAAGTATGAACAAAATCACCCAAAAGCTTCAATTGTGTTTGGGTCCATTCTCGTTGTCGCTACATATGGTACGGTCTAAATCCGGACTGAAATTCCTCGCAGATATTATTTCTTTCTAAAAAGGAACACAGTTGTGATGATACTGCTTTTTCTAGTATCTTTGACAAAAAAGGCAGATTTGAGATTGGCCTGTAATTGACTAATTCTGTAGGATCAAGTTGCGGTTTTTTAACAAGCGGTTTAATCAAAGCCAACTTAAAGATTTTTGGTACGTATCCTAGAGACAAAGATGAATTAATGATATTTAGAAGAGGATCTATGACCTCTGGAAGCATCTCTTTCAGTAGCTTAGTCGGTATAGGGTCTAGTATACAAGTTGTCGATTTAGATGAATTAACAAGTTTGCAAAATTCTTCCTCTCCTATAGCAACAAATGAATTAAAATGTTCCTCACAGAGACTACAATGCACTCCCTGATGCGCTACTGTAGTAGACGGTTGCATAGTTATAATTTTGTCCCTGATATTATAGATCTTATAAGTGAAGAAGTTCATAAAATCATTACTGCTGTGTTTCTTGGAAACTTCTGGGCTTGAAGCTTTCTTTTTCGTTAGTTTAGCCACTTGTTCAAATAAATACCTAGGATTATGTTTATTTTCTTCTAATAGGGTTGAAAAATAATCAGTTCTAGCATCTTTTAATGCCTCTCTGTAACCAATTGAGCTCTCCTTCCATGAAATCCGAAATACCTCTAGTTTTGTTTTCTTCCAATTTCGCTCCATTACAGCGGTACGTAATATGCTAGTTACCATGTAATGGTCAGTGGCATCATCAGCAGGTTACTAACGTCAATCACCGATCCGTGTGCACCGGCGCTTGATGTTTCAAGAGCTAAACGCCGGTCTCTCAGCTCAGCTTGTCTCTCTAAAAGGTCACGGATCTGCTTCTCTACAGCTTCTAATTCAGACTGCACCGCGAGCATCTCAAATTTGTTCTCATCTGCACCAAAAGGTAGATAACATATATCTGATATATTCGCCATTTTAACAGATGGACAGTAAGTTAGCAACGATGCAACCAGTGATGCTATTAATATTAATACTAATTTATGACTGAAGTCTTGGGTATAATCCGTCTTTTTAGTGGTACGGGTGTAATGTAGACGCACGATAGACGAGAAAATGTTAGTTTGTAAGTGAGTGTAAAGAAGACTCGCTCAGCCGTGACCCACAGGTATAACGGACCGGTGTTGGGTCACAAATCGGCTTGAGACGCGTCTGCTCAACAGTCCGAGTTGTAATTATGAGGTAAATGATGGTTCAAAACAGAATAAAAGAAAGAAATACGGAAAAACATATAGAAATACGAAGCTAATACAAGGCTTAGACAGCCACGACGCAAACAAACTCACAGCAGGCAGCGAGGTAGACAGAAGCAATCGATTTCCAAGTGAGAAGGGACATGGTAAGCAGATAAGGCCGCCACGTACACCTTCAGTGTGGAGGGGGATAACCCTGTGGAGAAGCGCTCCTGCAGGAATTCCAGCACTGCACCCACCGGGCAGTTAACTGGCTCCAACTAGTGTTCTCCACACCAAGAAGTGAAGGGATTTAATTTCCTAGTGGCCGGAGCTCTGGAGTGGAGGATGGTCTCAACGACCTCAGTCGAGAGACCAGATTCTATGAGCTGGGCCCCCTCAGAGGCCAAGCCCACAGTTTCCACAGTTCTGGGCGGGGGTGAAGGATCGACCCACTCGCCTGAGAGAGAAGGTCCCTTCTGATCGGAATCTCCAGAGGAGAGCCGTCGAGGAGAGACACTAGGTCCGCAAACCATACTCGGGGCCAGAACGGGGCTACTAACAATAGACTGACCCTGTCCCGGCAAACCCTCTCCAGAACTCCTGGGAGCAGAGCAATCGGAGGAAATGCGTACAGACGTGACCTCGGCCACGCCTGTACCATAGCGTCCAACCCCAGAGGGGCTGGATGGCTTAGAGAGAACCACAGTGGACAGTGTGATGACTCCCTGGATGCAAAAAGGTCTTCCTCGGCATGACCAAAATGTTTCCAAAGGGGCTCCACCACCTCGGGTGGAGTCTCCATTCCCGGGCCTCGGCCCCTGCCTCGGCAGGATGTCCGCCCCCTGATTTAGATACCCTGGGATATAAATCGCCCTCAAAGAAAGAAGCTTCCCCAGGGCCCATAGAAGGATCTGGCGAGCCAGCTTGTATAATGGGTGTGACCGCAGACCCCCCTGAGACCCACATGATGGCCTCTCAGGTCTGGGAGTAATTGTTTCAGAGCCTGGAACACCGCCAACATTTCTAGGCAATTTATGTGCCACGAGAGATGATGGTCCTGCCACAGACCCTGAGCTGGGCGACCACTCATGATCGCCCCCCAGCCCGTGAGGGAGGCATCCGTCGTTAGCGTTAAGCGACGACAAGGAACTCCCAACACAGGCCCATGGGATAGGAACCAAGGTTCTCTCCACATTCCCCTCGCAAGGCCGCAAGGTATAACGTTGGACGCTGCTGCCATCAGACCTAACAGTCTCTGAAACTGTTTTACAGTGAGTGACTGGCCTAGCTTTGCTTGTTTCACAGCCGTGAGGATCGAAGCGATACGAGCTGGAGACTGGCGTGCCTGCATTGTTGTCGAATCCCAAACTACAACCAGAAAAGTGGTCCTCTGTAGTGGAGACAGCACACTTTTCTTGGCATTGAGCCTCAACCCTAGTTTCTTGATGTGGGTGAGAACGACATCTTTGAGCTAGAATCAACCAATCGTCGATATAATTTAGAATGCGGATGCCCTGGAGTCGCAGTGGAGCCAGAGCTGCCTACTGTACGATTTAACATGCACAGATCTAAAATTGGGTGCAACCCCCCATCCTTCTTCGGAACGATGAAGTATCGGCTGTAATAATCTTGACTCCCTGCTGGGAGGAAGAACTCGTTCTATAGCCTCCTTCAGCTTGAGAGGTTTTACCTCCTGTTCCATTACCAGAGCCTGCTCGGGGCCCACCACGGTGGACAGGACCCCTCTGAATCGAGGTGGATGAGACCTAAACTGAATAGCTGAACCTTTTTCGATTGTCTGCAGGACCCACTGAGATACATTTGGAAGGCTTTTCCACTCTGCCAAAAAAACTACAAAGGGTACCAGCCTCTCGAGGCTGGCCTCTGGAATATTTTGAGCAACAGACACAGCGCCCTGTAGCGGTGCACCGTCAGGGAACAACTGGTCTGACTGCTGTAGACCCCTGCTCGGAGGAGGCGTCAGGACTTCTTTTTGGACGAAGCCTTCTTGGCAATAATGACTGTCCTCAGATCAATCTTAACCCTCGAAGACTTCGCCTGAGAGCACGAGATGCGCGCTCTGTTTCTGTTGCCGCCGGTGTGAGGAGCTAGTCGACGGCCGAGACTGCCCCCGACCAGCATTCCCGGAGACATGTACGCGAAGAGGGAAGAACTTTTGGAACGCCGTCGCCTGCTTTTTCTCTTCCTGAAACCGTCGATGACCGAATTTACAGAGTCACCGAATAGGCCAGCAGAAGAAAGCGGGGCATCCAGAAGAAAAGTTTTCTCTTTCTCCTTCATAGTGGAAAGATTTAACCAAAGGTGCCTCTCCGTGGCCACCAGGGCTGCCATAGAACGGCCTACTGACTTGGCCATCTCCTTGGTGGCCTGGAGAGATAGATCTGCTGCCTGACGTAATTCCCTGATAACATCAGCTCTAATCTCCTCCCCTTTGCTCGCATCTTTTAACAGATTAGCCTGGTATGCCTGTAATATCGACATAGTATGAAGGCACGCCGCGGCCTGACCTGCCACCGAATAAGCTTTGCCCACCAAAGCCGAGGTGTTTCTTAAAGGCTTGGTGGGCAGCACCGGTGACTTAAAGGACGATGCTGACTCAGGCGAGAGATGGCATGCAAGCATCTCTTCTGCTTTAGGCATCGCCCCATACCCATATAATTTAGCATCAGCGATATTGGAATATGTAGAGGTCTGACTACTAAAAATACAGGAAGAACCCGGTCTATTCCAAGACCTCCACACCCTGGTCTGGAAAGAACGGCAGACACCGGCATGGAGGCATTGTACGGGAGGGCAGAAATCTCTCCTCTAGTTTGCTTTTTGAACGAGACTCCTGCCTGTCAGCTGGCCACTCAATACTTAATTTACTAACAGCACAAGTGAGCACCTCCATAAGCTCCTCACTAGCGGGAGACTGAAGTGACGAGTCCCCAGTCTCCCCTGTGTCAACACTTTCAACATCCAGCTCCTCAGAACTGGATAGTTGAAGTACTGGTGCCTCAGCTTGGGCGGAAGAAACCGCAGCGCGTCCTTCCAGACCCGGGACTGAGGCACTGGATCTAACAAGTAAAGGTTGAGATAAGGCAGAGCCCGTTTCAGACCCCTCTGTTAGATCCATTTGCGATCCCCACAACAAGCGCCGCCGCTCTGCCTCGACAGAAGCAGGACCCTAGCCGCGGGGATCGCAAACCGAACCGTCCTCCTCAAAGAGCGATTGGTGGGAGCGCAGCGTCTGTAATGGCAGAAGCTCACAATGCTCACAGTCAGCCCCCTCGAGAGCTGACTGGGCATGCTGCACTCCCAAACAAGCAACACAAAGTTGGTGTGTATCCCCACCCATGAGATATCGAGTGCAGGGGAAAACACACTTCCTATACTGCTGCTCGCTTGCCATAATGATTTGATAATGATAATGATAATGATTTATATATATATATATATATATAGATATAGATATGATACATAAGTGAAAAACTCCTGCCTAGTAGCAACTAAGGACAGACAAAAACACAATTGACAAAGATTCACACACAGAGCGCTTTCTTAAGTAACAGAAGCTGACGTGCTTGTGTTTTCGGGGTGCTTAATAATTTCCCGGTCGATGACGTCACCCGCCTATGACGTTCCGTCTCGCCATTGGACTGATTCCATACGTGCTTCATGATACACTTACGCAGGGGCGTTCCGACAGCGTTTTCAAGCAGCTTGAGTTCCCTGATATTGAATCTCAAATCTGTGAAGAAAAAAAACACCTGTGAGCGTACTGATAAAAGAATCATAGCAACTATTGTATTAACATTAATATTATGTCCACTCTTTACAGAAAACATAATTTTACTAATATAAGTATGTGAAGTAAATGAAACCGTGCATCTGCGCCATTCATTCACACAGAGACACGCATAACATGCAGGATTCATATTTAACAGTCTTTTTGCAGTTTACAGACACTAGTCCATATCACGATTAGAATAAAGAACTTAAGAATAAAGAACTTACCCATCACAATCCTCGGCTGGGTCCTTTGCTTCTCGAAATGAAACTGAAACCAGTTTAATTTCGAAACCAAACTGCTCTTATTCTGAGGTAAATGTTTCCAGGATTATTCCTCAACCCACCTCAAGACGATGTAGTACATGTACATGAAGTACATGAATCTGATTAAACTTGTGGGCGTTGACACTGTTTGCTTGGATTGTCTCAGAACATTTGAATAGAACGACTGACATCTCTCTTTCCATATAGATTACATAAACAGATACAATTTGGTTTTGTTTTGAATTAGATGATTTTAAAATAGACACTTAAATGTTTATAAATATATGTGTGCACTGAGTTAAAGTTTTGTTTAAGATCCTGTTTGTTAAAGGTGCAAAACGCAAGTCTCTGAGTTTTTGCAGAACTACGCCCCCTCTGGCGACAAGCGAAACTGCAACCTAGGCACTAGACAAAATTTTTCTTTTCTTTACTTTACGTGGAGTTTGCGTTGGGGTTTGGAATGGACTACAAGCCGGTCTCTTTGAATCCATCTTCTACCTTTGACGCACGAGTTGTCTACGCTGATGCGGAGAATGGCGGCTTATACACAAACCTGCGAGACATAGCCTGGTGAGTGTGAACGCGCATGACGTCACGCCCAGTCTCAAATTCGAGCCCGAATCCCTCTTATATATTTTACTGTACAGGATTATAGAGGCAATCTCAGTGAGCAGAGAAGGGCTCATTCAGCCCATCAGGCAGTTCTTTAAGCATGTATAGGATAGAAAAACAGGTATTTTTAACATGAAAAGTTGCGCAATGCACCTTTAAAGATGTTCTCAGAAAAATCATCTCAGGTTACGTATGGTCAGGTTCGCTTTGGCATACTTCACGCAATGCCAGAAAACATCTCCCTTCAGACAATTAGAATCTGGTAGGGGTGGAACGGTACACAGAAGTCACGGTTCGGTTCATACCTCGGTTCAGACATCACGGTTCGGTACGATTTCGGTACAATGGAGGGAAAAGCAAAACAAAAATGCATAAGGCATTGTATTTTTTAAATAAGTTTTATTAATAAAGGCATAGAACCAGTTTATTTGTAGTGCACTGACAATAGTTTTATATAATTAGTTTATTAATTAAATTAATAAAAAGACCTTGAGATGTGTTTGGTAATTGTACCTGAAATAATTTAAAATTAATTTGCTATATTTCAGATCAATATATTTGTTTTCCTTAATTTTAATTAACATTATTACTTAACAATGTAACATTATTCTCATCTGAATTATAAATAATGGATTTCTGTATAAAATAATACTACCATTAAAAACACATTCGATTTTCTTTTTTAATCAATGTAGAATGTGTAACTTAAAAATAAACAGATTAGTGCTCCGAGGACAAGAAATGAAAACCAATGCAATATGATGAATGTCCAAAAGATGGGACCCACAGACTATTTTGAAATGGGGTTGGATAAATATGTTTTGCTTTTAAAACAGTGTGTGTGTGTGTGATTTTGGTTGGGTGACAGTTGTAGGTTACAGTTTGACAAGAGTTTACAGTGTGTACACTCGCAATAAAACACAACATTGTGCATACATGAACAAAATGACGGAGTATGTTTTTTATGTTTCCATTGTTCGCTCGCGCCTCTCTCTCTCTCTCACACACACACACACACACACACACAGTTCGATCGCGCCCGCGCCTCTCTCTCTCTCGCGCGCGCACACACACACTCCAGCATTGCAATCTTGACATCGCAGCCTGTTCATTATGCGGTCACACCAAACGCGAATAGAGCGTCAAATTCGCGTCTAGTTCGACGCTACTCCAAAGCGAATAGGACGCGCGTATAAAGCCAACGTTTGAAGTGAACGCGCGTTCAGAGCTAAGCCGAGGGTACAGATTATGTGTCCCTAAAGAACCCGGATATCTAACAGTAGTTCCGCATTACATTAATTAATTTGCACGCGAGTTTTTTTTTTATACCGTGTATTCTGCGTGTAAATTCGTGCACCGAACCGTGACCCCCGTACCGTTTCGGTTCAATACGAATACATGTACCGTTCCACCCCTAGAATCTGGTGACATGAATTTCATGCGTCTATTTGTAGTTTTAGTGACGCACTGAAGCTATGTCACGTGACTATGCTGTTGGCCAATTGGGATTGGCATTTTCCACACATGCTTCAGACACAGGCTCACTCAGAAGCTTTTCCCATAGAATCAACGTCATGATGTAGCGTCTTGTGCAGTCTTCAGTGTCAAGATATTTCCATAATTTTACCAATATTTTGCCAAAATAAAAGCTTGAGGTTCTGTAATGTTAAAAGCTCGAAGGTTTGAAAGTGAGGTATTTAAGACATAAATATTTGTATTGCAACTTGTAGTGTTAGTTGGTTCGAACCTGAATGTGTGTGTTTCCAAAATATTTCTTCCAATCATAATGTCACATAAAATTTGTTATATATCATTTAAATAAAAATAAATCACTTACTAAAAAATTATTAAATATTTTATCCGTTTACTTGTGACTATTAACCGACGTCAGAGATCCGTGAACTTGCGAATGTGTCGTTAAATTATTGAAATATTAACTTAAGATCTCAGGGAACACAAAGTAAATATTTTACTTTGACTGAAAAAAAAGTTTGTGAACCCCTTAAAAGTATAAAGACTCAATAATGACAGTCAGCGCGTCTCTAGATTTACTTCTGTGGAGTTTTAATTTAAATTATACGTAAGGAATTCCTCATCAAATCCCAGTCATTTTACCCCTTCATTTGTCCACCTTTCTCTAGGTTATCTATGATGAAAGAGTTGTATGGTAAGTCTTGTAACTGTATGTTTTTTCTACACCCATGTCCACATGTTCAAGCAGAATAGTCTCATTATTTAGAAGTATTAGAAAGTTAATATATTTATACGTATGTAATATCCTTTTATATATGAGAGTTGTATTCGCTAACAATCTTTGTATCCATTGTTATAGGTGGGAATCCATGCTTCTGATCTCCATGTATGGAGTCTATATCCTTATCATGAAGTGAGTATAAATAATGCTGTTCTCCATCACATTGCCTTTAGAAAGCATTCAGAGTAGTATTCTATTCATGAAGTAAACTATCCCTCCACTTTTATCATTTTAGAAGATATTTGAATATTTTCAAAAACACCAAACCCATTAACATGCAATTACGTTTCCGAAAGCATAACATTCATTTTGCATTCATACTTTAGAACTATATTCTTTTGAATGGTTATTTACATAAGTACTCTTTAAATGTATGCTAAAGCATTCTTCTTTTGAATGTGGGATATCAGTGTATTATACACATCAGAGATATGAGAGTAATTAACTTTACTACATTGTAGAGAACATTGCTCCACCTATAGTACTTTTATAAAAAGCGAGACACTTGTCAAGTCTTATAAAGTTTTATTAGCATAGCATTCTTAACAAAACATACTGTTTCAAAGCACTGTAACTGAATTTTTTTTGTTGTTGTTGTTGAAAACTTCTAGTCAGCAAGTCAAAGGCTAAACGTGTTATGGAAAAACTCCCAAGATGGTTAGATTTGAGAGGAAAAAAACCTTGGGAGGAATTAAGAAAGTAACATATAATCCTAGAATTAATACTAGTACTCATTGTCTTTGTCTGGCTCTAAATCCCAAATGAATTTATAAAATAATACCCTAGACTAAAATGTTGTTTACACAGACCTCTATTTTGCTTCAATCATTTATCTTTTCAAGCATCTCTTCTCTTTATTGCTACGGGTTAAGAATTTCCAAGTTCAAGCTAATACAGGACACCTCTTTCCTCCATATGAGAGAGAGAGGATCCTGTTTCATTTATTATTTAGAAAGGAGCCTGGATGAGTAACAGGGTTGTACAGACAACACAGCTTCTATAGAGATAAGGATCTTCTAGATGACAACAGTCTTCATTAAAGACCTTTTAAGGCCATTAGGGGAAGCTTGAGCTGTCGGAGACTGAGATAAACATCCCTGCTCTCTGTTTTATTGGAGGAGGGAAACGAAAGCATGTTTTGAGAGGTGTTGATAATACAAAATTCTACATACTTATCTCATACAGATACAACAACCCATGTTGACAGTATGAAGAGTATGTTGTGTTTTGGAGGCTGGTGTGCTTTATGTCCCCATCAAGTGCCTCAAGAGAAACAGCGACTGAAAACCCCTTTGAGAAACTATTTTATATTAGTTAACTGTGTAACTAAAGATGTACAATAATGCATTTATTGATCAATTAAAAAAAACTATAGTTTGAATAATTAGCAATGAATTTTAACAATGTGCATTTCAATGTTTCACCTAAATTTAATTTTGGCTTCAAAATGATAATTTTGGCATCAAAGCTTCATGACAGGTAAGCATGCATGTAAGTAATAATGAAAAGTGCTTAAAATATCTGATTAAATACATTTTCACAAAAACATCAAAACAATGCTCTTTTAAGTAGACACCAGGTGCCCGTTTCAGAAAGGAGGTTAAGTGAAAACTCTGAGTATGTCAACCCTGAAATGAGGGAAACTCTGGGTTTTCCGTTTCAGAATGTGAGGTATGTCAAACCCGGGAAAGCAGAGTAAGTCAAGCCCGTGTCTGAAAGAGAGGTAACTTATGCTCAGAGTCAGTCAACTTAGAGTTGATTGAACTAACTAATTTCAGCTGTTCTGTAAGCGAAAACTCAGAGTTTACCATCTCAGGGTAAGTCAACTCAGAGTTCAAGTGAACCTTCTTATTGAAACAGGCCCCTGGTACTCAAAACTGTCTCACTAGAGGGTGCTAAAATCATATCAAGAGAATGAAGGCATATCAGGAGTGAGGATATACTACCAGTCGTATATAAAAAGTTTGGAAAAATTAAGAGTTTTTAAATGTTTTTTAAAAGAAGTCTCTTATGCTCACCAAAGCTGCATTTATTCATCAAAATATAGTAAAAACTATTAATATTGTGAAATATTAGTACAGTTCAAAATAACTGTTTTCTATTGAAATACTAATATCTATTGTAATTCTAATGTCATTATGAAACAGAAGTTGCGATAGCCTTTTCTTCCTTATTGTGACATATCAGAGTGAAATGGCTTCTCGAACAAAAATAAAGAATGGGATTTGATTTTGTCCATGGGGATTTGATTGGGTGGTTGTGGTTTGCTATTGGTTGGTCTCATGTGAGTGACAGGTTGTCACGCCCTCGCGCCAGTAAACACGTAATCAGAGAAGAGAAATCACTGCAAGAGGGATAAGTTAAAGTTAGTTCAAATATTCAAGGCACATGAATCACTTATAATAAATACAATAAATATTCCATAAAAAGAATAGAATTTTCATTTTTGATTTCATGGTGACTTTAATCTCATTCGCAGGTTTAACCGTCAGATTTCCAGCTTTGTCCAAAGATCATGTGGCAGTCCAGCTCAGTGTTGTGTCAGGAGAGAAATGCCCACAGATAAAGAGGGTGATGAAGTGGGAGTCAATTGCAACACCTCCATGGTGCTGTTGAAGAAAGGTATACTCATGCATGCATGTTGTTATTTTCTATAGCAGGAATACAGCACTTCCAAACTAGTGGTTCTTCTTAATATGCATTTATTTTCTGTGTTGTTCTCAGCTCCAGCAGACCCAGGGCAGGAATCTCAAGTAGTGATGGTGGATGAGCTGCTGATCTTGAGTCCACACCAGCTCTCATTCCCGGAGGCTGGGCTGCGTGTTATGATCACACCGCATTTCTCCCCACGTACCCGACTGTCTATGGCGGGACGCATGCTCATCAGTGAGGTGAACTTGAATATTATATGTTACCTAATAATACAGATAATGACATTTAAATTCCAGTTCAATTCCTAAATTTGTTCATTTTAAATTTAAACAAACTTTATTATAAATTGTGTGTTTGTGTGTGCATGCGTGCGTGCATGCGTATGTTTTGTGTGTGTTTTGTCAGCATGACTCCAGTACTATTCATGATTTCCCACTTGCCACAGTGCCACACTTCAAATATCTTGGCAGTTATTTATCTAGTGATTGTAGCATGGATCAAGATATTCAACACAGGATCAGGCAGGCTGCATCTTCATTCGGGAGACTGAGGAAAAGAGTAATCAGTAATACTAATTTACATCTACACACAGAGATTGCTGTTTATCAGGCAATCTGCCTCACCACCCTCCTGTATGGTTGTGAAACATAGACCATCTATGCTCGACGTCTGAAAATGCTTGAATCTTTCCACATTAGATGCCTGCAGCGCATCCTCAAAGTGGCATGGCAAGATTGAGTGCCATATATTGAGATCCTGAAAAAAAACAATTGTTGGAGTATAGAAGCAACCTTAATGCTCTACCAACTTAGATGGCTTTGTCATGTTGTGAGAATGCCGCCAAGTCGCCTTCCACGTAAGATAATGTACGGTCAATTACATCTTGGCTCCCGATTTGCTGGAGGCCAAGAAAAGTGTCTGAAAGACTACCTAAAAGGCTTTCTTAAGAAGTGTGTGATAAAGCCCACATCCCTGGAAACTGTGAATCGCAAGCTTTGGCAGCAACTTTGTCAGAATGGAATACAAAGTTACGAAGACAGGAGAACTGAACATCGCCTGACTAAAAGACATCAGAGAAACAGGCCATGCTTGTTCCTGTCCCCGTAAGACAATCAGGAGAAACTTTTATATGCCCTGTCTGTAAAAGACAGTGTGCATCCCGCATCGGACTATAAAGTCATCAAAGAACCCACAAATTATAGGAGAAGTCATCATCGGACGACAATGGACTACCCAGAAGAAGAAGTGTGTGTGTGTGTGTGTGTGTGTGTGTGTGTGTGTGTGTGTGTGTGTGTGTGTGTGTGTGTGTGTGTGTACACAGTATATATGGGTCAATGACATGTCGTGCATATTTTTGTGTCCAAGTGCATCATTTCTATTTCAAATAATTTGATAAATTCTTGACATATGTATCACTTAAGTCTTTAACTCACTTAAGTCTTATACCTATTTAGTTTAAATTTATTTTTAGTTCATTTAAATAATACACATTATTTTTGTTTTATCTTAAATCCCCAAAATGTCTCAATCCCCAGACTAAGAAACTATTTAAAAAGGTGTCTTAATAATGAAAAATAAAAAACTAAATACTATGGCATCATTTTAGGCTTGAAGGGGTCATGACATGAGAAACCAAATTTGCCTTGATCTTTTGGTATCTATGTACTATTAAAACTTCCTGCAAGTTTCATAGCTTAAGACGTCCTCCCCATTATAAACAAAGCATTTATTTAATCAAGCTCTAAATACAGCTCGTTGTGGATCCATGGTTAGAAGTGATGTCACGGTGCGAAGTGACGTACCAGTCGTTTGCATATGACCGCCTCCAGCGCAGGACAACTACGCCTCATTTCGCATCGTTGTCGTGCGGCTCGCGCCCACATGTGTTCAGTCGACGACTCGACGTGCAGCAAGTGGGTCTGCTTACAAGAAGATTGCTATGCCACGCAGATGTGCTGTTCCTGTTTGAGTGTTTGAATACGCTGCCGAACGATCCAGACGTCAGGGAAAGCAGTCGGATGCAGTTTATTTGCAGCATATGCAGCGCGCCAAAGCCTTATTTGAACGGTGAGTGAGATGAGTGTGACAGGGAATGTTACTGAAAGAACGAGCAGAGAGCGAGCGAGCCCCGGCCGCGCGCGCGCCTTCAAACTCTCTCTCTCTCTCTCTCTCTCTCTCTCTCTCTCTCTCTCTCTCTCTCTCTCTCTCTCTCTCTCTCTCCCTCCCTCGCGCATATGAATCAAAATCAATTGAGAATTGACACAATGGTAAAAGATTGGAAGACCGAAGTTTCACGTGGTGGAGCATTGTCTACATGTGATACAAAATGATTAACGTTAATAATTTATGCATAAGCAGCACTGACGTTAGCCAATCATAACAGTGGGTGTTAACACTGAAGTCTTAAAGGGGAAACGCCCCCAAAACAGACTGTTTGAATCAGAGGGGGAGAAACAGGGTGGGAAAAGGTCATAAATCACTACATTTTTTAAAAAAATTGTAAAAAAAACTATAGTAATACTATAATTGCACCTAAGGGAACATAATAAAACAAAACAAAAAACCATGTCATGACCCCTTTAAAGCTGTTGAGATCATTTAAAAACTTTTGTCTAGCAATTTGTATCTCAGGGCTGCAAACATGGCTCTTTTATTATGAATTGACAAGGTTATAATAGTAAACATGATAATGAATCATCCAGAGGAGCCAAAATTATCCTTGTGGCAAAACGATGCAAAGAGATGATCTCTCAAAGAAAAGGTCAAAACGGCTAATTTCAAGTATGGGTAGGTTGGTGGTACACTTTCCATATCAGGTGGTACAACTACAATATACTATTTGGTTGTATTGGCTGACATGAAAAAAAAAAAAAAAAGTTTTACATAACAAATGTTATTTAACAACTGAAAATTGTTTAAACACATTGGTCATGACTCAAAAATATGCATTACATCAGTTTTGAAAATATATATTTTTTTTTATGGCTCTTTTGAAGCTTTATTTGGCAATGTATATATTTCTTTGAATGGCAATTAATTTACTTTTCATGTCATTCAAATTCAAATTCCAACTGATAAATGGAAAGTAAAGTAAATTCTTAAATTCAGAATATTGCCCAACCCTGCATGGAAATGTAAATTCCTCGCTTTTCCTTCTCTTTACCATCTATCTCGTGCACATTTCAGAGACAGAGGCTGCTTAGGGAGAGCAGGACCCCAGTGAAGACATTTAGTTCTAGAGGGATAGTAAATGGAGGAAGTGCTGAACCACAGCAGACACTTGAGGACACAGAAATGATGGATGGTAAGAAAGGAGTAAAGGTGGATTTGGAAAACCATCAGCCTGAAGAAGAGGATGAGGATGGGGACGAAAGGTTCAGACCTCTTCATATTCCTGGTTAGTTCATGAAAGCAGATCCAATGCAATTCATTAGTATTACTATTTGTATACTATTCAAATAGTTTATTCTTGTGGTAAGCCGTGGATCATCTATAGGAGCATTTTTTAGTTACCTTTATCTAATATGTATTTAACTGTATGTAATAAGACATTAATAAACAGGAAAATAATAGTTAAAGGTGGGGTATGTTATTTCCAAAACGGCCAGCAGATTTTGAAAATACAACACTCAAAAGGTCCTACCTTCTTTCCTCCAACGCTGGCCCTGACTCCAGCTATTCGAAGAACATGGACGCGCAATCATGCGCGAGCGAAAACTCATATGCGCAAGACTCAGCCCTGGCGTCAGAAGACCGCTGTGTCTTCTATTCAAAGCAGGATTCATAGCAATGTCCTTTGAGTATGCGCACGAAGGGGATGGGTTGTATATACGACCGTTTGATTGACGGACTTACTGTCCAATGATTCTAGGTGGTCTTGGAAATGATTGGCTGGAGTTTTTCGAGTCCTGCCCGTTCCACGGATGATTAAATTGATTCATTTTCATTTCAGTGCTTCTAACTCAGTGGCTGTAAGTGGGTTATGAATAGGATTTCAAGTGATTTTGAAAAAATGGACAAAAAAGAGAATCACATACCCCACCTTTAATGCTGTAAAATTATGAAACATTCAATTTCAGCAGCTCTACAGAATACAATAGTGTAAAAATGTATCTCAATTTAGAAAGATGTTGATATCGTTCAGTTCAATAACTGTTAATGTTGTCAAATTAATCAGTTTTGAATGAATTCAAATTTAGCTATAAGCAGCGCTACAGAAGACAATAGTGTTGTTTTTCAGCTCAAGTCAGTTCAAAATTGATTCAATTCAGTTCAATTACTGTCAATGTTGCAACGTTGGTGTCATTATTCAGCTCAATTCAGTTCTCATCCGATAGTGTCAATTTAGTTAAACCAGTAATATTACTGAATATTAAGCCACTTAATATAAAGTGGGACCTAACTTTTAAACCCAATAACAACCCGTTCTCCCTCTGGCACAGTTTTAATCATTCCGATTGTTGATTTAAACATTGTGCTTACGTGAATGCTAAATAAATGGTCAGGTTAATCTGTGCATTTATATGTCACAAAAGACAAATTGGATCTTTTGACACTGAGTTTTCCACTGTTGGAACGTACTTATCCTCATACTTGAATGCTTTGTTTCATTGTGTTTCCCTGTGACTTAGGATCTCTGTTTTGTTTGATTAGTCATTATTTTCACCTGTCGTCTCATTAATTAACTCATTCGTTCCCTTTGTTTTCTTCATGTATTTATACCCTGTGTTCTCCCTCATTCTCTGTCCGTTCTTTCTTTTCTTGAGATTTATTTATTTATTTTTACAAAAAAACATACTGAGAAGTAATCAAAATGGTTCTTTGCTAACCTTTTATGGTTTGTTTTCTCTGTGTATTGTGTGCATTAGCTGGATACCGTGCATGTATAAAGTGGTTTGTATCGTGGCCGCTGAGTGTTTTGCTGTATTACACAGTGCCTAACTGTGTTTCGCCACGTTGGCATCGCTGGTTCATGATCACTTTTTTTGCTTCAACCCTCTGGATTGCTATTTTTTCCTACCTCATGGTGTGGATGGTAAGAAAAAGATAAAAAAAATATGGACATTCTTACTAAATATACTTTCTTGTCATTCCATTGGTTGGTGTATTATGATGATTGTTAGGATTATGTGGTGTTGTATTAATGCCTTGCAGGTCACCATCATCAGCTACACACTAGATATTCCGGATTACATCATGGGAATCACTTTCCTTGCTGCTGGCACTAGCGTACCCGACTGCATGGCAAGCCTCATTGTTGCCCGCCAAGGTTTGTAACCTTTGTATGCACATAAAACTGTTTGTATACATGCTTGTATTATCTTTAGTGTTAACAACTAGCCTGGATGCCAGCCCGAATCCCGCCCACAAAATTTTTTAGTCGGGAAGTTCGGTCTGGACTCGAGCCATTGAGGAGTAATTATGTTCGGTTCAGAAATCGTCGGGCCAATCAATTTGCCAGGGCGGGCTTTATACGATGATGGACAGATGATCTGCAGTTACGTAATCATCACGTCATCAAAGAGCGATTGGTTTGAACCAAGGGGGTAATCCACCAGCCGGAAACTGAAGTCTGCCAGGGGGCCGCCATTGGCTAACAAGCCTTCACCTGCTGTTAGCATTCCATTGACTCCCATTCATTTTTGCGTCACTTTGACAGCGAATAACTTTACATCTGAGGCGTTTAAAGACTCCATTTGTCCGTTGTTTATTTCTAAAGAAACACGACAATGTATAAAGGGCTCCATTACCTTGTATCTTACGTTATGGCCTCGTAGAAGCAGTTTTTGTAAAAATAGGCTAACGATTGCGTCATGACACGCGACTCTCTGTCGCACAGTACAGAAATTACTGTACAGATAGGAGGATAAGCTCGCGGGCAATCTTTTACTGTCTATGAGGCAGTTGGGGAGACGAGGAGGCATAAAGTCAAGGGAGAAGCCCATAGAGAGTCCATAAAAGCAACGGGACAAAATATTATTCAGATTTCTCTTGGCACAGATAGTAGAAGGCGTACCACTGTCAGACAGGTTGCTTACGTCAGATCTACATCGTCAAGCTCAGTTTGAGCCTGTGCAGTGCGCTTGGCAATCAGGAAGTGAGTGCTTCTAATTGACTTCACTTTTCTCCGTTAAAGTCTATGGGGTCGCTGTGTCCATTTCTTTTACTGTCTATGGTTTGAACTGGTTTACTACAAAGATGACTGCAGCTGAAGATTTGAGATGTATAGATTCCGCTAATTGTAATAATTCCGTCTGTTGTAAAAGAAATTGACAGCGCATTAATTTTAAAAGACGAACAGAGAACTGCAATCAAGGCATTTGTCGATCATAAAGATGCAGTGTTTGCCGTCTGTCATGAAGCTGCAAATGGAACATGGACAGAGGTGATCCAAACGCAGGCTTTATTATGAGGAGAATCCAGAGACAGGTACAAGGAAACAGGCAGGGGTCAAAACCAGGTAAGCCGTCCAAACAATCATCAAATCCATGCAGGGATAAGGCAAACGGGAAACCGGGAACAGGCAGATAAACAGGGAACTGAAACACTAGAATACAAGGAAACTGGAACAAGGCAATCGTACAAAGGGCCACTCAGGCTTAAGACAGGTGCGCTAAACAAGATAATAAAACACAGGTGCATAAAATCAACCATAATCAGTCAAGGGTAAAACATAATGGAAACAATAAACTAGGAAGGAGTGCCCCCCAGAGGCACAAGCGGGCACTCCAGCCGCAGATCGTCACACCGTCCTTCCTACGGGATTCGGCAAAAGTTTAATTTATCAGCTAGCTCCGATGGTCGCTAAGAAGATGAGACGCAATGGAAACCCTGTGGTCTTCACAGATATCAACATACGTCACTTACTGCTCTGATAGGTTGTAGGTCTATCCAATTGAGTGCAGTTTTTTTTTTTCTGGTTCCTAACTAAATTATAGTATTTAGCACAAACCTCCAGGGGGGCATTCCTAAAAGGGTGTGACGTCAAGTGAAAACTGAGTACTTATTTTGAAGTAATTTCTTCACGACCGCTGAAAGAGTATGTTCTATATATTATTAATATGTGCAGTATGAAAGTAATCTGGAAGTACTACATTTGCCATGTTGTCATTATTATGTGACTTACCAGCGTCAGTTATGTTTAGTTTTTTTTTTCATCCGTGCCTCATCTCATCATCTCCCTCAGCCCCTATGTGACACACACACACACTCACACGATTTATGATTTATAAGCTGTTTTCCTCATGGGAACCAATGAGTAACATTGTGGAAACAAAAATGAGAAACAAAAAATGTCCTCACAAGAACAAGCATTTTAGATACTGCCATCTTTGTGGGCACAATTTGTCCCCATAACATAGCGTTTACTAGGACCACATACACACAATTATTTAGAAAATGTACTACAATGATGTTGTATTATGTGTCTCAGGAATGGGGGACATGGCAGTGTCGAACTCCATTGGCAGCAATATCTTTGACATCCTGCTGGGACTGGGCTTCCCCTGGACTCTAAGAACTCTAGTAGTAGACTATGGATCAACAGTGAGCATTTTACATAATTCTAAAACCGATGCAAACGTCTTCCCGTTGATGCTTTCATCTGATTGGTCTGTGTCTTTTGTCAGGTATTCATCAATAATAAGGGCCTGGTCTATTCGGTTATCCTGCTGCTCGCATCAGTCTTCCTCACTGTGAGCAACCCAGTACCACAACATACAAGCCCTACACCAGAGACTCTCAACCATATTTGGTTTGCATAATAATTACATAATCGTAAAAAAAATTTAATTTTGGTAACAGTTTAGTTTAGGGTCCAAGTCTCACTATTAACTAGTTGCTTATTAGCATGGACATTTCTAGGATATTGGCTGTTTATTAGTACTTATAAAGCACATATTAATGTTCTGTGTGACCATATTCTACATCCCTTAATCCTACCAAATACCTAAATTTAACAACTATCTTACTAACTATTAATAAGCAGTAATTAGGTGTTTATTGAGGCAAAAGTAGCAGTTAATAGTTAATAATGAGAATTAGACCCTAATCTAAAGTGTGACCAATATTCTTAACAAAAGTCCTCAGTTCTGAGGAAAAAAAAGGTTTGTATCTCAATTCAGATTATTATTTTTTTTCTCTCTCTCAGAATTGTGAGATATAAAAAATTACCGAAATTACCTTTTTTATTATTTTATTGAATATTTCCTTCTTGGGATGAAAAAATGAATCAGAAAGTGGGATATTAAAAGCATAGGCAGTGAAATCCCCCTAATCACACACTGACTCCCCACATACTCAATGCTGTTAGTGTCCATGTTAACTGTGTTATGTATCTTGTAGGTCCTGAGTGTGCATCTGAATGGCTGGAAGCTGGATCGGAAACTAGGTCTTGGTCTCTTGCTCCTTTACTCTGTTTTTTTGCTCTGCTCCATCCTCTTTGGTCAGCTCTAGAGGCTTCACACAAGTTTATATCCTGCAAATCTGACTTTTTTTTTTCTTTTCTTTTTTTATTATTGTTTTGGATTGAATATGAATATGCTTTTACTGATCAGGTCTAAATGTCGGCTGATTTCATGCCTGCATCCGATGTAGCAGCAAAAGGAAATGATGTGCTCTACAGAATGGTTTTCAAACTGAAATGACAGTGCTAATATCCAACCAGTCCTTCGATCTGTCCATTAAGCACTGCTTCAAGCTAGAAGGTATACTGTATAATATAATGGTTTTATCTTTAGTCTGACATCTTACAAGAACATTGAAGTATTACAATAAGTCACTGTTTAGCTGCTTATAACTTCAGTATATTCTCTTTGCTGTGTTAAACCCTTGTGAAAAAGAAGTACACTTTAGCATACTTTTAAAAAGAGTATTTAGACAAGTGAATGTCATGTTTTCAGACACTTAATCGCAGGTTAATTACAATTAAATTAAATTGTATAATAATTTATAAATGTATATTAAATGCGATAGGTTGAACTTTACACCCACTTCAGTGTGACTTAAGTATATCTTTATTTGTACTTTCAATATCTTCAATAATGTCTATTGTCTTTGTAAAACTGCCTAATGCACTGATAAGTATTTGTGGTAAACTAAAATATACTTTAATGTAATTTCTGTTGAAACGTGTATGCCATGCATTTAAATATATGTGTAATTACACATTTGTTAAGATGAAGTTGCAATTTAGTACATTTCAAATATATCACCTTTAGTTGTAATATCAAACAGTTCGTATTATAATCAAGTACTTTACATGTGGATTAATATGTTAGTGAACACATAAAATGTACATCTTTAAAGCATGGCAAAATATTATTAAAACAATTTATAATTAAAAAATAATACATTCATCAAAGTAAAACTTTTAATTTGACTATTACAAATTACACTTTTTAAAACTGTACTTAGTCAAGTGTCATGACTATGTTTCATAACACAATTATGAAAAGTCTACTTTGTTATAAAGGGAAAATTAAAAACTTTTAATTTGACATTAAAATTTTTATTTCAATAATATATTTTTTTTCTGCAAGTAGTTAAAAAAAAAAAAAAGTTAAATTTGAAGTACATTACTAGTGCACATTCGAACGCATTTCTTTTTCACAAGGGAAGTCCTGTTGTTTTGTTATTAATTTATACAACAGGTCAGTTAGTCCTCAAATCTGATTGGCTGAGCTGCATTCCAAGAGTACCAACAGAGAGTATAACAGCACTGGGATGTTTCACACAGTTTGTATGTAATGGTCTGCTGTCTGTGTTCAGAGCTTTCCAGCAGTCTCTCTCCCTATTGAGGTGTAAACTCATAGTGGAGCTCGACCCGAGTTGAAATGGCTGTTTTTCAGCGTTACTGATATACACGATTCCAGTATTCCAGTATGTTTGTTACTTGGTGACATCCAGAACTTAATGCTTTGGCTTCTTCTGGAATTACATTTGAGGTTGTACATTTACATACACCTTGCAGAATATAAAAAAGTCAATTAAAAATTAAAAAAAGGGATCAGAAAGTACTGCCTTGAAAATTATCCACAAGACCACAAGCCAAAACATTTTTTTTATTTGACAAAAATTTTACACAACCTTAAATCCTAATACTGTGTGCTGTTTCCTACTTATCCATATTATGTTATTATTATTATTCTGCTATTATTTTGTCTTGTGGAGTATATGTACACATCTGTGGTGTATTCAGAGAGGCTTATTTAGGGCAGTACTAAATACAAGACAAAATGCAAATTGTATTATTCATCTTATGTATTTATTTAATTATTAGAATTTAGCAAGATCTGCAACGTGCTTCTAAACTTATGAGCACAACAGTATTTCTATATAGGTCTAAATAAGACTTTATGAATACATTTTCCATAAAACATAATTTGCCACTGATTACAAATTAAATAGCTAAAAATGTAATCAATACCTTTTAGATTAGAAGTTTTAAGTATAATTTAATTGTTTTTGTATCGCTTTTGAGCTAACTCTTATTTATTTCCAAAATACTGCCGCATTGTTCTGACAAAAATACAAAAAAGACCAAAAAGGAAAATTTTCCTTAAACTACTGCACACCTTTATTATCAGCACAAACCGCCTTAATTGTTTCTTCAATTATTGCATGTTTTGATTCATTAAAAAAAATAGCTAATTTGTGAATTAAAGAGATAGTTCACCCGAAAATGAAAATTATGTCATCATTTACTCACCCTTTTGTTCCAAACCTGTATAACTACTTTCTTCAGTGGAACATAAAATAAAATATTTTGAGTAATGCATCTTTTTTACCCCATTCAACTGTTCCATTCCTCAAAAAAATCTTCTTTTATGATAGAATTTTCATCTTTGAATGAACTATTTTAAGCATCATTTAACTCCACTTTCATTACACAATAGTAAACATGGTAAAATAACAGCAGACTATTAAAGTTCACTATTACTTTTGCTGTGGATTTAAACATCTTTTGTAGATCAAGGACACGTCACATAAAGATCAAACGAACATATTCAGCCTCTGGCTCAGACAGCTCACTATTAGTAAATTACAATTTAATGAACTTTATTGCTGTTGACTGATATAATATAATCAATATGTCAGCATGAAAAAGTAACTGTACTCTGATTACGTGTTTGTTTCTTTTTAAAAAGTAATGTATACTCTAATTACAAGTACTTGTTTTTTGTAATCGGATTATGTAATAGCACTTGTTATATAAAGACTGTTTATTTACTGTAGTTATTGACAAAGTAATCACGTTGTGGTAATTCTGTCTTTAATCTGTTTGCACTGACCGTAGCAATACTTCTGAATTCATAGACTGATGATTTGATATGTCTTTGATGATCACTGTAAGTGAGTGTGGGAATACTTGTAGAAACAGTAGCTCTTTATGCGATAAACAAAACAACACAGGTTTGCCTGTAGTAGTAATTTGACGTGATTGTATTTTTGATAGTAGTTTTTTGGACGTTTTTTAAAAAAAGGTTTGTAACTGGGTGTTATAGAATATAATACATGTGTACTGAATTTTTTAGATTTTCCCCCTTGCAGTAAAAAAAAAAAAGGGTAATTTTAATGGTAAATAAAATGTTCATATTATTGAAATATATTTAGGTATTTTTAGGGATATTCGTTATTTATATAGGCTTAGGCTTGTTCGTTATTACATAAGAGTACACAGAAAGAAAGTTTTACTGTCTATATTTACTACAATTTGCCTAGTTTTATAAAGTCAAGTTAAAGTGTTTATAATATTTCTATAGACATGAATATCTTCATGGATATGGTGTGAGTACTGTAGTGTTGTGTGTTAGACTGGAGAAAACCTGAGTCTAACATTGTCTAGTCTATGTTCTGCTAAAAGATCGCTAGACATTTTTTGAGTTGTCTTTTATGGATGTCCACATCTGTTAAGATGAAGAAGTATACTGCTGTACATTTTCACTATTGATACCATTTCGTATGTTGGCATATATATAGAGAGAGATATGCAATCTGTTACCTTGTCCTGTGATATTTACCAAATTTTGTAAAGATCACAATTGCTTCTGGTTTTAGAGACTGAATGATCAGTGCAAAGAAAAAACAGGGATGCCACTAAATAATAATAATGGCGGGAGAGTGAAAATCAAATGCTTCATGGCTTCTGTTCTACAGACAAATCTGTTTTTGTGTGCAATAAAATGTGCAATAAGAAGAATGAGTTGTTCTGTCAGTGTTTAGTATCATTGAGATACTACTACATTTTTAATTGACAGTTTGAATCAGTGTTTATTTTTATATTTCCTGTTTTCATTTAAGAGTTTTAATCATTTTAGGTTTTTTTTAATGTCTATATAGTTTTAATTCATTTTTATTTTAGTTTTTGGTTTAGTCATTTGCCTCAAGGATAATGAGAAATGTTTCCTTTTCAACTCGACGAAATAAAGTGTATTTACTGTAATTTTTTTCAGATAATTTTTAGTAACACATTTATATATACACTCACCTAAAGGATTATTAGGAACACCATACTAATACTGTGTTTGACCCCCTTTTGCCTTCAGAACTGCCTTAATTCTAAGTGGCAATGATTCAACAAGGTGCTGAAAGCATTCTTTAGAAATGTTGGCCCATATTGATTGCATCTTGCAGTTGATGGAGATTTGTGGGATGCACATCCAGGGCACGAAACTCCTGTTCCACCACATCCCAAAGATGCTCTATTGGGTTGAGATCTGGTGACTGTGGGGGCCATTTTAGTACAGTGAACTCATTTGAAATGATTCGAGCTTTGTGACATGGTGCTTTATCCTGCTGGAAGTAGCCATCAGAGGATGGGTACATGGTGGCCATAAAGGGATGGACATGGTCAGAAACAATGCGCAGGGAGGCCGTGGCATTTAAACGATGCCCAATTGGCACTAAGGGGCCTAAAGTGTGCCAAGAAAACATACTCCACACCATTACACCACCACCACCAGCCTGCACAGTGGTAACAAGGCAGGATGGATCCATGTTCTCATTCTGTTTACACCAAATTCTGACTCTACCATCTGAATGTCTCAACAGAAATCGAGACTCAACAGACCAGGCAACATTTTTTCTAGTCTTCAACTGTCCAATTTTGGTGAGCTCTTGCAAATTGTAGCCTCTTTTTCCTATTTGTAGTGGAGATGAGTGGTACCCGGTGGGCTCTTCTGCTGTTGTAGCCCATCTGCCTCAAGGTTGTTCGTGTTGTGGCTTCACAAATGCTTTGCTGCATGCCTCGGTTGTAACGAGTGGTTATTTCAGTCAAAGTAGCTCTTCTATCAGCTTGAATCAGTCGGCCCATTCTCCTCTGACCTCTAGCATCAACAAGGCATTTTCGCCCACAGGACTGCCGCATACTGGATTTTTTTTTCCTTTTCACACCATTCTTTGTAAACTCTAGAAATGGTTGTGCGTGAAAATCCCAGTAACTGAGCAGATTGTGAAATACTCAGACCGGCCCGTCTGGCACCAACAAGCCATGAGTTAACATTCTGAAATTGTATTTCCTCAAATGTTTGTTCAACACACGGAGGTCCAAGATAGGGCAGAGAGAGCCATCCTTCTTTGGGACCAGGAAATAACAAGAATAAAATCCCTGATTCATCAGGTTGGGGGGCACCAACTGAATCGCTCCCTTGTTTAGGAGGGAGGATATTTCCTCTTTCAGAATGTGTTGAAATGCAGGGGTTTCATAGCAAACTGAAGTCTGTAACCCTGCATTATTGTACAGATCACCCATTCGGGAGCGAAACATTTTGCCAAGCCCATTCGTGACGCAGCGGAGCTGTGTAAGCCCAGCTGGTTCATTTGTGATGCAATGGTGCCCCCTTGTGGACAAACTAGGGGCGACATGCCGGGGTTCAGAGCAAGGTTATTTTCGTAAACGAAAACTGAAACTAAGACTAAAACTATTGGTCAAAAAACATTTTTGTAAACTGAAATCAAATAAAAAATTCATAATAAATGAAAAACTAAAACTAAACGAAACTAACAACAGTTTCTGAAAAACGAACTGAAATAAAATAATAATTATCGAAAATAAATAATCGTTTTCGTGATTAAAAAGTCCTGTATCTTTGTCAGTGGTGGACAGTAACGAAGTAAATGTAATTCGTTACTGTACTTAAGTAGTTTTTTTGCGTATCTGTACTTTACTCAAGTATTTAAATTTGGGGAGACTTTTACTTTAACTCCACTACATTTCAAAGTCAAATATCTTACTTTTTACTCTACTACATTTTCAAAATCAGTCGTTCCTTTTTATTTATGAGTGGATAAAAACGTAACTGGTCAAACGAGCCACCAATCAATCACAGTACAGCGCGCGCGCTTGGTTTTGAATTGCCTGCGCGAACCAGAGCCGTAACGTTAAATATGAGAGTTGCGAATGGCCCTGTCCCAAATGGCACACTTCATGTGCACTTTCGGTCTTGTGGACTGCTACGTGCGCGTGTCCGTTAAGTCCGTGAGAGTAGCGTGTCCCATTTGCCATTGCCATTTGTCGATTTGCGCCCTCGATGCGCACCCTTGCCGAGTCCGCACTGAAGCGGTATCCGCAGCAGACTTCTTCCCGACAGTCAAAGTGCCGTTACGTCACGAAAGTGCGGACTGACCGCGAGTGCTGGGGGACATGGGCCAGGGACGGTTGCCACCCTATGGTTGCGACACAGTGATCTCGCCGCCGTGCGGTCACGTTATTCGTGTAGCTCTCAGTAGTTCCAAACAAATCGCGTTGCCAATGATTTTAAGCGGAGCAGAGAGCAGCAGCTATTATTGTATTTTTTTCTTTTCTGGGGAGTAGCAGAAACACTGCATTAATACGTTTGTGTGTTTACTTCTGGAGGGAAATTGGCTGCACCCATAACATAGAATATATCTGCGTGTGTGTGTGTGTGTGTGTGTGTATATATAGGCCTATATATATATATAAATGGCGTTGTGCAGGTTTATGTGAATGTATCATAACATTAGGATGTTAATAATTATGACCATAGACGCTCGAGAAAAATATATACACACAAAAAATGTATTCAATTCAAATATATATATATATATATATATATATATATATATATATGTATGTATGACTAATTAATGTAATTTTATTAGTAGATTGGTGTGCCAAGAGTGACATTAGTCTTCATGTAGACAGAGTTAAGCAAGAATCTTGTGACAAATTATAATAGGGCATTATAGCCATAAAAAAATCAAAGTATACACTGTAAAAAATATTTTAGCAATTTAGTTATTTCAACTTATTTTTTTAACTAGATTGTCCAGACAACAAGAAATTTTAAGTTTTTTTGTCCTCAACTTATCGAAATAAGTTAGTTAAACTAAAAAAAAAAACATGCAAAAAGATAACTCAAAATAATGAGTTAAGTTTTTTTTACAGTGAAAAACTTAACTCATTATTTTGTGTTATCTTTTTGCATGGGCTTTTTTTAGTTTAACTAACTTATTTCGATAAGTTGAGGACAAGAAAACTTAAAATTTCTTGTTGTCTGGACAATCTAGTTATCTCTACACAAAAAAAATAAGTTGAAAACTAAATTGCTAAAATATTTTTTACAGTGTACTTGGATACTCAAGTACATTTGAAGGCAAATACTTTTGTACTTTTACTCAAGTGAATGTTTAAAGGCAGCACTTCTACTTTTACTTGAGTATTATTTTACCCTGAGTATCTCTACTTTTACTCAAGTACATGGTATGAGTACTTCGTCCACCACTGATCTTTGTGGGGACTCTCCATAGACGTAATGGTTTTTATACAGTACAAACTGTATATTCTGTCTTCTTACACTGATTAATTGTTTGTATTTAGTAACTAGTTTGTAGTTAGATTAACTATGATTTTTTTCATCGTTTTTTCTTGTATACTTTTAAGTTCCATTTATTTGGTGCTTTGTTCAATCTCAAACCATTATTTTATTTTTATTATTAAGATGTCTGAACAACTGTAATCTGTGCAAACATTAAACTTAAATTAAACATCTTGCTTTGGTCTACACTGGAAGTGTACAGCTTGCTCTGCTAAATAGTGGAGCGGCTAAGTGATATAATCGTTCAGTTTATGATACAAGCGTGAAAAATGGCATGAGCAGTCTCCATGGGTCACTTGACAAGAAAATTGTCGGAGCCACTTGAAATTTCAAGTTGGCGGCCATTTTTCAAGATGGCCGACACTTTAGTGGAGCAGTTAAGTGATATAGTGGTTTCTTTGGTGAGACAAGCATGAAAATTGGCATGAGCAGTCTCTGATGGTCACTAGACAATAAGCCACCCACAGCTACTTGAAATTTCAAGATGGCGGCCATTTTTCAAGATGGCCACCACCTTAGTGGAGCAATTAGACTTAAGAAATAATTTAGTTGGTGATACAAGCATGAAATTTGCCATGAGCTGTCTCAACGGGCCATTTGACAAGAAACTGCCCACAGCTACTTGAAATTTCAAGATGGCGGCCTTTTTTTTCAAGATTACCACCACCACCTAAATGGAGGAGTTAAGCGATACAATTAGTTAGTGACATAAGCATGCAAATTGGTATGAGCAGTCTCTAAGGGTTGCTTGACAAGAAAACACTCTCAGCCACTTGAAATTTCTATTTTCAAGATGGCTGACCCCTGGATCCTCAAATCAATTTTCCGATAGAAATGTTTTTTTTTTTTTCATTAAGGACGATTTGGTGTCATTTTATTTGATATGTTTTAGATTATTCTAAAGAACAACTTTTAACACATCAAAATACAGTTGTGTTGATTTGTTGATTATAGATAGATTAGACAAGAGTGAATATCTGCAGTACCAGGGCACACTGGTGATATATCACTGCTGTTAAACTCCAAGTGGGGTTCAATGTCAGCTAATTGTAAAGTTAGTATCACAAATGCTGTCTTTATAATCTTCCCCATTATAAACAAAGCATTTATTTAATCAAGCTCTAAATACAGCTCGTTGTGGATCCATGGTATGAAGTGAAGTCACGGTACGAAGTGACGTAGCCTACCAGTCGTTTGCATATGACCACCTCCAGCGCAGGACAACTACGCCTCATTTCGCATCATCGCATCGTTGTCATGCCCACAAGTGTTCAGTCGGCGTGCAGCGAGTGGGTCTGTTTACAAGAAGACGCAGATGTGCTGTTCCTGGCTGTGGACAAACAACATGTTTGTATACGCTGCCGAACGATCCAGACATCAGGGAAAGCAGTTGGATGCAGTTTATTTGCAGCATATGCAGCCAAAAGCCTTATTTGATAGGTGAGTGATGTAGATGAGTGTGACAGGGCGCATGTTACTGAAAGAACGAGCAGAGAGCCCCGGCGCGCGCGCGCCTTCAAACTGCGAATATGAATCAAAAGCATCTGAATCAAAATCAATTGAGAATTGACATGATGGTAAAAGATCGGAAGACCAAAGTTTCACATAGCGGAGCATTGTGCGGAGCAATTAACATTTTTGCCATATCAATGCTGCATCTTCAAATATGGCCTGTGCATGCATTTTGTCCGTGGTACACCCTATAATTTCATTGAAATTAGTTAAATAATGTTCAACTGTTAGCAAATTATTGGATAATTACACAACAAAACCCCATTTTCAAGTGTCTCGGCCCTCGGGTTACAAATTACATTAATTCAAAATAGTTTCACACTTTACATGTGGACACGGACTGATCCATTCTTAGTTGTCGTGATGGTTCATTTTCTTCTGATTCTGGCTCAAACATATAGGGTTGTTTAATTTCAAGAGGCATCGCCTCGCTCACACCAATCGGCAGCACCCGCTACTATAAACAGTTCCACGGAATCCGCACATGTTCTGACTAGGGGACGATAATAATTTTTGCATAAGCACTGACGTTAGCCAATCATAACAGTGGGCATTAACACTGAACTCTTAAAGGGGAAACAACTCCAAAACAGACTGTTTGAATCAGAGGATGAGAAATATTGTGGGAAAAGGTCATAAATCACTAAATTTTTTAAGTTTTTTTGTCCAAAAACTATAGTAATACTATAATTGCACCTAAGGGAACATAATAAAACAAAACAAAAAAACATGTCATGACCCCTTTAACCGGATGGTGTTCAGATCGCACGGGATATAAATGGCATTGGATGAACGATCGGACTAAGTGTAGGGTTAAGGCATGAACTTAGTTATATACCATACATCAAAGTGTTTGGTAAAAGGTGGTAAAAGGATAAATCATCTGCCTATACATTTGCTGCAGACATGGCAGAAGCCATCATTACAGTTACATTACAGAAAACTAACAGGGACAGATGTTTCATTTGTCAGCAGGACACCAAGGAAAAACTCATTCATCCGAGTTTATGCAACAGAGAGCACGATCGTACTGGTTATGATACCATTGCAAGAAATGTTCCATTATTTCATAAGATCAATGCTCTGCCTATCTTACTTAGTCCAACCCGACTAGATGAAGGTGATGGCATAGAAAACACATTGACGCAGTGATATATCACCAGTGTGCCCTGGTTGTGCAGATATTCACTCTTGTCTAATCTGTCTATAATCAACACAACTGTATTTTGATGCGTTAAAAGTTGTTCTTTTGAATAATCTAAAACATATAAAATAAAATGACACCAAATCGTCCTTAATGAAAAATAAACAATACATTTCTATCGGAAAATTAATTTTTTGAGGATCCAGGGGTCGGCCATCTTGAAAATAGAAATTTCAAGTGGCTGAGAGTGTTTTCTTGTCAAGCAACCCTTAGAGACTGCTCAAACCAATTTGCATGCTTATGTCACTAACTAAACATCTATATCACGTAACTGCTCCATTTAGGTGGTGGTAATCTTGAAAAAAAAAAGGCCGCCATCTTGAAATTCCAAGTGGCTGTGGGCGGTTTCTTGTCAAATGACCCTTTGAGACAGCTCATGGCAATTTTCATGCTTGTATCACCAACTAAATGATTTCTTAAGTCTAATTGCTCCATTAAGGTGGTGGCCATCTTGAAAAATGGCCGCCATCTTGAAAAATGGCCGCCATCTTGAAATTTCAAGTAGCTGTGGGTGGCTTATTGTCTAGTGACCATCAGAGACTGCTCATGCCAATTTTCATGCTTGTATCACCAAATAAACCACTATTTCACTTAACTGCTCCACTAAGGTGTCGGCCATCTTGAAAAATGGCCGCCATCTTGAAATTTCAAGCGGCTCAGACAATTTTCTTGTCAAGTGTCCCATGGAGACTGCTCATGCCATTTTTCACGCTTGTATCATAAACTGAACGATTCTGCCAAACATAAGCACTTAGCCGCTCCACTAAAACCATAATTACTAAAACTAAAACTGAAACTAAATAAAATAAAAACTAAATAGAAATGTGTTTGCGAAATAAAAACTAAACTAAAACTAACAAAAACATAAATGAAACGAACTAAAACTAAACTGAAATTTAAAGCAAAATTGAAAACGATATTAAAATAAAAACTAATTCAAAAAAGCAAAACTATAATAACCTTGGTTCAGAGAGATTCTCTCTCTCTGCAGGGAGATGAATTCTCTCTGCAGAGAGATCCTCTCTCCGAAACGAATTCATATGATTCGTTAGTTTGAATGTGTTTTTTTTTTGTTTTTTGTGTGTTTTGTGTTGGGGAAACACTGGGGCCGAAGCCTTTAATAATTGGGTGAGGGGAAAACCTGCATCTTTTGGACAGGGGTTCTGGGACGAGAAGAGAGTCCGGAGAGCTGGCGGCTCATGAACGCGGACTCGATGCCCCCAACAGCCGAACATCGGGCAGATGGTCTTCCAGCCACAGCCGCGGCGGGAGTCAATTTTCGCCAGCGCTTAGCAGGCGGTGGGTTATTCTGCCGTGGGGCGGGGGGTTTGTTGCGGGGCCTTTCCTTGCCCTGATGGAAATGTCGTCCCATGGCAGGTGGGTTAGGCAAAAGCGCAGGGGGCACCTGGCGTGGGGCCGCCTTCCTAGGAAGACATAACTTGAAGGCCTCGTCCTCCTTCTTTTTGTCGTCACACCGTTGTTGCATCAATGCAACGGCGGGGCCAAAGAGAGCCCGACCGGGCTCCACCGATGCGCCCGCGATGCGCCTCTTTTCACTGTCAGGAAGGCCTGACAGGTTGAGCCAGAGCGCGCGCTCCCCCACAACAGAAAGCGCCATAGAGAGCCCGCAGGCTTGGACGGCCTGCCGAGCATTACGGAGGACAAGGTCGTTCAACGTGAGGATCTCCTTCCATAAGGGCAGAGAAGGTGTTCCTTTTTCCAACTGTTGCCCTAATTCATCCAAAATCTCTGCCTGGTAAGCGGAGAGGAGCGAAGAGACGTTCAGGGCCCTGACAGCCAAGGCCGATGATTTGTATGTGGCCTGGTGAACTGAGGCAGAGAAACGGTCCATTTTGTTGGGCAAGACTGGTTTAGAGGGAGCGAGCAGCCCACCCTGGGCGGGGTTAAGGTGCCTGGCGATGGAAGGCTCGATGGCGGGGGGGTCCCCCATGCCCAGAGCCGCCATATCCCTAACCTCAAGGCCCGCGAGACCGTGCTTAAAGTCGAGCAGGTCGCTCCAGTTGTGCCTCATGTGCTTCGCGCACGCTGGAAGGACGGGGAAAAGCTGTTTCCTCAGACCGGGAGGGGGTCCCAGAACTTTCCCGTCGTACACGTCCCTCTCCTGATCAGTGGCGCTCTGTGGAGCCGGCCACTCAATGTTGAGGCGGGCAGCCGCTCGCTCACAAACCTCCAGGAGGATGGACTGAGGCAAGGCCGCGTGGGCGACGGCCTGGGGAACCCAAGAAGGGCCGCGTCCTCCTCGTCGGCGGAACCGGCCGGTTCGTCGACGAGAGTGAGGTTACCCGCGAAGATGTCCTCTTCGGGGAATGCAGGATTGGGCTGATCAGCCCAAATAAGTGAAGTGGTGCCCCGGGAGTCCCCCGGTAGCACGTCGTCGTCACCGTGTCCCCCATCCGAGTCCGAAAGGCCGAGCTCGGCACACCTGGTCGCGGCAACTTTCAGACGGCGTCGTAAAAGCTTCCTAGGCAGCGTAAGGCAATGACTGCAATTCTCCGGGTTCTCCAGGGCTTCTTGAGCATGTTTGAGGCCCAAGCAGACCACGCAGAACGAGTGCAGGTCCTTTGCGGTGATAAGAGCACCACACGCGGCCGGGCAGGCCCAGAACACAGCTGAAAACAAGATGGGCTGAAAAACAACTGTCACGTCTGTCGGAGGCTGATCGGGCGATATGTCCTCCTGAAAACACGCAAGTGAGCAGTGAAATCCAACCGAACTGTAATAGCAGAGATCTCGAAAAGCGAATGTCAACTGGAGAATAGCAGCGCCTGCAGCCGTTAAACACCCTTAGGTAAGGGGGCGGGGCCTTACCTGGCATTGGCTGCACGCTTCTGTCTGTCTAGCCAGACTTGGTGCAATTGGATGCTTCTGCAAAGGTCAGGTACGGATGCCCTTCCCATAGGTGGATCTCGAACACGAGATGATGAAAGAGAACCGAAACAAGTGTAGAATGTTAAGACACTTCATGTACTCAATTGCTGCAGTTTTATGTTTTGCAGAGGGACTATCAGACTTTCAGAATGTTTCAAGTGTTTGCAGTCTTGTGCTGGTTCGTTGTACGTTGTAATTCTACCTTGTATGTTCCTCCTGTCTGTTGTCAAGTCAAGTCTTCCCCCTTGGGGTAGTTTTTGTTTGTTTTGTTTTTAATTTTTAATAAAAGCCTTCATTCTTCTGCGATTGAGTCCTCACCTCATCTCTTCAACCCCAAACCCAGACACGACACTCACCTAAAGTATTATTAGGAACACCTGTTCAATATCTCATTAATGCAATTATCTAATCAACCAATCACATGGCAGTTGCTTCAATGCATTTAGGGGTGTGGTCCTGGTCAAGACAATCTCCTGAACTCCAAACTGAATGTCAGAATGGGAAAAGAAAGGTGATTTAAGCAATTTTGAGCGTGGCATGGTTGTTGGTGCCAGACGGGTCGGTCTGAGTATTTCACAATCTGCTCAGTTACTGGGATTTTCACGCACAACCATTTCTAGGGTTTACAAAGAATGGTGTGAAAAGGGAAAAACATCCAGTATACGGCAGTGCTGTGGGTGAAAATGCCTTGTTGATGCTAGAGGTCAGAGGAGAATGGGCCGACTGATTCAAACTGATAGGATAGCAACTTTGACTGAAATAACCACTCGTTACAACCGAGGTATGCAGCAAAGCATTTGTGAAGCCACAACACGCACAACCTTGAGGCGGATGGGCAACAACACCAGAAGACCCCACCGGGTACCACTCATCTCCACTACAAATAGGAAAAAGAGGCTACAATTTGCAAGAGCTCACCAAAATTGGACAGTTGAAGACTGGAAAAATGTTGCCGGTCTGATGAGTCTCGATTTCTGTTGAGACATTCAGATGGTAGAGTCAGAATTTGGCGTAAACAGAATGAGAACATGGATCCATCATGCCTTGTTACCACTGTGCAGGCTGGTGGTGGTGGTGTAATGGTGTGGGGGATGTTTCCTTGGCACACTTTAGGCCCCTTAGTGCCAATTGGGCATCGTTTAAATGCCACGGCCTCCCTGAGCATTGTTTCTGACCATGTCCATCCCTTTATGGCCACCATGTACCCATCCTCTGATGGCTACTTCCAGCAGGATAAAGCACCATGTCACAAAGCTCGAATCATTTCAAATTGGTTTCTTGAACATGACAATGAGTTCACTGTACTAAAATGGCCCCCACAGTCACCAGATCTCAACCCAATAGAGCATCTTTGGGATGTGGTGGAACGGGAGCTTCGCACCCTGGATGTGCATCCCACAAATCTCCATCAACTGCAAGATGCTATCCTATCAATATGGGCCAACATTTCTAAAGAATGCTTTCAGCACCTTGTTAAATCAATGCCACGTAGAATTAAGGCAGTTCTGAAGGCGAAAGGGGGTCAAACACAGTATTAGTATGGTGTTCCTAATAATCCTTTAGGTGAGTGTATACTCACACTTACACTACAAAACGTCATAGAATAAGTATGCAAATTGGGACGACTTTAATAAGACACTGTTTCTCCGCTCCTCAAATACATAAAACCATAAGCCTATGTTTCTTGAGTAAAGAAAACAGTGCACTTATTCAAACAACCAGTTTTTTTTTCCTTTGCATTGTAAACAAGCAGAGGCGATCCAGCGTGCAGCACTTCTTTCACGAGACGGTGGAGTCATGAGGTTTGACTGACAGTTTGAGGATCCAATGGGGTTACGAGGTTTAGCCACAAGCTGTTTTTAACACTTTTCATTGGTTGAATATTTGCAAAACCCACAGACAGATGTAAAGGGTGAACAGTAATGATTTATGGAAAATAAAAATAACGAAATATGGAGATACAAGGTTTCTGCCCAACAGCGATAATATTATAAATTGTATTCATTTAAGAAGTAATTGTCGTGCATATCAGCATTAGAGTGAAATAATAATCATTTAGAAAATATATAGTATTTATCCTTACTGTAATTGCGAGCAGAGGCACTGCAGTATGGCGTACCGCAAGGCTCAGTACTAGGACCGTTGCTGTTCACTCTGTACATGCTGCCATTAGGAGATATTATTAGGAAACATGGAACATGGCTTTCACTGTTATGCCGATGATACTCAGCTCTATATTTCTTCAAAAGCTAACGAAACTTACCTATTAACAAAATTAACGGAATGCATAGCTGATATAAAAAATTGGATGACTGGTAATTTCCTACTACTAAATTCTGAAAAAACAGAGATTCTGATTATTGGACAAAAAACGTCCACATGTAATAACCTAGAATACTGTCTAACACTTGATGGCTGCTCTGTTAAGTCTTCGTTGTAGGTTAGGAACCTGGTTGTGCTATTTGATGCTAATCTTTCATTTGAAAGTCACGTATCTAGTATCTGTAAAACCGCATTTTTCCATCTTAAAAATATATCCAAATTACGTCATATGCTCTCATTGACAAATGCGGAACAATTAGTTAATGCGTTCATGACATCAAGACTAGATTTTTGTAATGCTCTACTGGGTGGTAGAGCCCTGCACGCTTAATAAACAAACTACAGCTAGTACAAAACGCAGCAGCTCAAAGAGTTCTTACCAGAACCAGGAAATATGACCATATTAGCCCGGTTCTGTCAACACTGCATTGGCTGCCTATTAAACATCACATACATTTTAAAATATTGTTGATTACTTACAAAGCACTAAATGGTTTAGCTCCGCAGTACTTGAGTGAGCTCTTAACGCATTATAGTCCTTCACGTCTATTGCGATCTCAAAATTCCGGCCAGTTAATAATAATTCCTAGAATATCAAAATCGACTGCTGGCGGTAGATCCTTTTCCTATTTAGCACCAAAACTTTAGAATAGTCTTCCTACCATTGTCCGGGAAGCAGACACACTGTCAGTTCAAAGCTCGATTAAAGACACATCTCTTTGCCCTAGCATACACATAATACATTATAGACTTCTATAATTCAATGTTAGGCTACATAGATTAGGTCAGCCGGAACTGGGAACACTTCCCTTAAATCCTGATGTACTCGTTACATCATAAGATGAATGACATCTACGCTAATTTGAGTGTCTTTGTTTATCCCGAGGTTTTCCTGAGCCTGCCGGATCCAGGCTGTATCCAGATCTGACGAGGAGCTTCGCCTGGACCCGATGACAATGCAGTGCTGAAGTGCCAACTAGCCTCTCCCTATGGAGGATCCCTTTCCCACTCTACAGATAAAGCGTTGTGAATATCGTTTTGCGTACCTACCCCGAAGTGATAAAATAAAACAAAATTCTGTATCAAATGTATAGACAAGACAAGTAGTTTGTTCAGGCATGGTTTTGTAGGGAATTACAAACCTGCGCACATATATCCAAACGCACATAACTATAGAATCAATTCTTAATGCGCATGTGAACTCCATCAGCGTTTATCACAGGTTCGCGTTTAAAGTCTGTTTAGAGACATTCATATACATTTTTATCTTACAGTTATTGTAAATCCGGCCTCTAGTTCATAAACGCCAGACGACAACTGGCCCCCGACTGAGCCTGGGTTCTCCCAAGGTTTTTTTTTCTCTCCATTGGGTCACCTGATGGAGTTTTTGGACACCATCAGGTCACTTGATGGAGTTTTTCGGTTCCTTGCCACTGTCACAAGCCTTTGGCTTGCTCAGTTGGGGATATTCAAATTAATTAACCAATCATTAATACCATTGATCAGCTCTACCAAACGTGGATGTTTTTCCACTAAGAAACGAACATTGTTATATTGTTTTGATTGATACTGTAAAGCTGCTTTGATGCAATCTGTATTGTGAAAAGCGCTATATAAATATACTTGACTTGACTTGACAACTTACATTTGTACAAAACAAAAGGCTGCGAATGCACACACAAACTTATAGTCATGATGAAGGTGCAAAAAATAGTCCCAAACATAACTCTGGCGCGCTCGCTTACATGTTTCGCGGTTGAGCAGCATGCACCCGCATGAACCTGCTTAATCGATGATCGATAAGTTTTATCGAATGTATTATCGACAATTAATCGATCGTCGATTAATCGTTAACATCCCTAGTCCCTATGATAAATGAGTGTCCCTATGTGTGTCGTGTAGAAGATTACGTCACGGCAGTTTCCTGTGGCGTCGCTATGACGACCGGGTACTATTGTGGAGGTACTATCTGCAATGGAAAACAGAGCGAAAAGCGAGGCGAGGCGAGTCGAGTCGAGCTGAGCTGGTACTAGTAATGGAAAAGCGCCAAAATACTTGTTCTCCCCACTGTGTGTATGTATATATATATATATATATATATATATATGTGTGTGTGTGTGTGTGTGTGTATATATGTGTATTATATATGACTCATTCCAGAATTGCGGGTACATTTCAAGTAGAGAAAGAAAACCAAAAATAGGAATTTTTTTTCTGATAAACTTTTTTTATTTTCACAGAATGCACATTCAATTCAACATTTTCAATATTTGCTGATCTTAAACTTGTACGATTTAAAATATTAAGACTACCGGTAAACAAAGTAAACATCAATGTACAGAAAAATCTGTCAACTCTGTTATAGACAAAGTGGGTTGACGATAACAGAGTTGACATTTTCCACCATTTTGTGCTTTAGCTCAAAATGCTAACCTCAAACCAGATACCACATGGCATGTCTAAAAACAGAATTTTACGTGTTTTAGCCATATGATCGTTTTTTAAAAAAGTGAATGAGAGATTCACTGCAATATCACAATAGATTTGACAAATACTAATCTACTATTGGTGTATCCTAAACATTTTGTACAAATGAATGAGATTAGAATAATGACATACTTCACTGCTTTCCAGAATTTCCCACCAGAGGAAGTGACATCCCATGGTGCAAGTCACATGCTTTTTAGAACTACATAATCCTTTGAAGGTTTTTGTTTTGTTTTATAACAGAGGTAACAGAGTTGACCAGAATGTAGGGACAGACACAAAATAAATTTTTTTTAAATAATTAAATTACTAATAATACAGAAAATATATATTCTATGCAATTGTTTATATAACTTAATAGAGTAAACAAAAAATATTAGGAAATTAGACTTAATTGTTTCATGATAATTCAGGTTGAATGTATGAATCAGGAGGCAGAGAGACAAGTCAATAATAGGTGGAGTGGGAGTAATTTAGTTAATATTCCCAATTAAAATGTTTTCCTAAATATAAATAAAGCATTATTTTTAGTGATAGTTAAATATAATTTGTGTTATTCAAAAAAGTTTTTTGTTTTTTTAAATAAAAGGTTTATCTGGGAGACTCAAAATGTACCCCCAATTCCAGTATGACACACTCTCTCTCTCATATATATATATATATATATATACATATACATATATATATATATACATATATATACATACACATAAATACACACACACTTTATTTCAAGTTTAAGTTAACTATAATAACCCTGGTCCCAGTCTACTGCCTTTCAAACCCCAACTCAGGATAGTCACTAGTGGAGGAGCACAGTCAAATAAAAAATTATTCAGACACCAGATATAAAAAAACATTACAATAAAATAAAAAACATTCTAGTGGGTGAAGGACACTATAGTTAATTTATGTAAGTGAGGATAGGAAGGTGTCTGAATAAATTTAAGTTTGACTGTATACTAACAGTATTTTTTAATTTTTATCAGCCTTTATAAATAAACGTCCTTAACTCCAATAAATCAATTAAAACAAAGAGAAAGGTTAAGATAGTGTTTTATTAATTCGTTTATTTTGTCTTGATTTATTCGGAAGGTCGAGTCGATCTCATGCTGTGTCTCCATAAGACAGGTGTTTGTTGGCTTCAGGCAGAATAAAGAGTACAAATCAGATTCAAGTTACATGTACTGAACAGAAGAAATACATGACGATGCAGACTGAAGAGAGAAAGAGTCAGAATGAGAGTAGATACACGAAGAAATGAAATCCCGGTCACACTTTACAATAAGGTGTCATGTGTGTTCACATTAGTTAATGCATTATCTAACATGAACTAGCAATGGGCAAACGATTGTCACACTTTATTTGACAGGGTCCTTGTTACACGTACATTTACATACTATAGCATTAACAGTCAATTATGCATATATTCGAGCAACTAACCCTAAACCTGTAGTAAGAAAATGTTTATCAATATTACACTGTAACAAGGACATTTAAAGTATAACTAAATGATTTTGTAGCATTTATTAACCTTTGTTAATGTTAGTAAAAAATACAATTGTTTATTTGATTGTTTACATTGGTTCAGAGATCATAGTCACCCAAAAATAAAATTTCTGTTATAATTTAAACTCATGTTGTTCCAAACCTGTATGAATTTCTTTCTTCTGCTGAACACAAAAAAATCTGGGTAACCAAACAGTTGATGGATCCCATTATTTATTGAGTAATGACAGAATTTACATTTTTGGGTGAACTATCCCACTATTAACTAAAGTTAACAAAAATGTAATGGTAAATGTTCGAATGACCATTACCTAAGATTAATAAATGCTGTAGAATTGTCGTTTATTGTTGGTTTATGTTAAATAATGTAGTAGTGTTAAAAGAAACCTCATTGTAAAGTCTTCCCAAAATCCCCAACTAGTCTATTGAAGAAAAACACAAATGCATCTTGCTTGTTTTGCATCTGATCTTGAGAAAGATCTTTCTCTTTTTTTTTTTACTGCCTTAAAACACATAAAGCCTCTGAGGCAAAGCACAAAAGCTTTGACAACAGCTTTATAGAAATATTTCTGCAGCAGCAACATTTCAAATAACGGTGAGGCGTGAGTTGCATTCATTTATAAAAAGCGTATAGTTACTTACTGTAACAAACCACAGGACACCATACCACAGACAGAGAACTTTCTGACTAAATCCATCACTTTAGAAAAGGAGGGCAAAATGTTTTTGAGGCCAAATTCACGATACACAGCTTGAGTTTTTTTTTTTTTTTTTTACTCTCAGCCGACCTCAAAAAAGCTTCTAAAAATAAACATCTCCAATAATTGCCATTGAGCTCAACCCAACAATAGACAGAATAACACTAATAAAGAAATAAGCCAAAGCAAATTTAAAAGTGTGATTCTCAAGGAAGTTCACATCAGGTAGTAAAGCCAAACCTTAGAGGAAATTCTCCATTCTGGCATCAAACAATCATATAAAGATCTAAGTGAATAGTTTATTAAAAAACGCTTAGGATTTTTAAAAAAATAAAATAAACAAATAAAATGAAACCCCTAAAACCTTCTAAAAATGTGCACTACCGCTTTACAAGTTTGGGGTCGTTAAGATTTTTAAGGTTTTTTGAAAGAAGTCTCCTCTGCTCACCAAGGCTACATTTATTTGATCAAAAACACAGACAAAAAAAATGAAATATCATTGTGATTTAAAAGAACTGGTTTTATTTTAAATATATATGTTTTTTTAAGTAATTTATTCCTGCAATGCAAAGCTGAATTTTCAGCATTATCCCTCCAGTCTTCAATCACATGATCCTTCAAATATAATTATAATATGCTGATTTGCTGCTTCATTATCAGTGCTCGATTATTAATAGCGGTTCTTATTATCGATGTTGAAAACATTTGTGCTGCTTCATATTTGTGTGGAAACCACAATTCATTTTTTCAGGATTCTTTGAACAAAGTTCAAATGAACAGCATTTTAAGAATCTTGAAAAAAATTATTGTGGTTTCCACACAAATATGAAGCAGCACACCTGTATTCAACATCGGTAATAAGAACCATTATTAATATTCGATCACCAACAATGATAATGAAGCAGCAAATCAGCATGTTTTAGAATGATTTTAAAAGGATCATGTGACACTGAAGACTGGAATTACGATGCTGAAAATTCAGCTTTGCATCACAGGAATAACTTACAACTTAAAATATATTTAAATAGAAAACGGTTATTTTAAATTGTAACAATATCTCACAGTAGTACAGTTTTTACTGTATTTTTTATCCAATAAGTAGCCTTGGTGAACATAAGAGAAAACATGAAAACTCTCAATGACTCCAAACTCGTGTAGATGGTCAGATAGATGAGAGCAGAAACAGATGAGGTACGAAACAAGGAGAAAAGCGAGAGAGGAAAAAAGACAGACAGATAAAGTGATAAACAAGGATGGACAACAGCATTCAGCATCTGAACTCTTCTCTATGACACCATGTGGTTCCCTGAGGGCAGGGATGAATGAGAAAGAGAGAGCAACAGACAGACAGAGAGAGAGAGAGAGAGAGGGTTTAGTATGTTGGCGGACACATCTCACTGCTTTTCTTCCTCAGCATCTGGCTGTGCTGGTTTAGTTTGTTCTTCACCTGAAAAAACAAAGTCTCTGTTATTATAGAGGCATTCAGTTTAAGCCACACACTATGAGCCAAATCTCGACATCTCACACGTTATAAGCCTGCAACATAAAGCTGAACACCAACACTCTTCACAGATGCTACAAACACTCACACAGGTTCACACCTCACTAGTGAGGTATCAAAATAGTGCTCGCTAAACCGATGTGAATTTAAATAAATGTGAACATGTTCCTCAAGCTATGTGCTTGTTTTTATAATTGAAAATAAATAAAAAGCTTCAAATAATGTTTTCCTTGCCCCTTTAACTCATTGTAGAAAAGCACAGAATGTATATATAAAGTTTCTGTGTAAATTAATGTCAACACGAACCATAGATTCTATTTTTCATTTCATAACAGTAAATCTTAAATTGAATCTGCTCATCATATAAAGCGAAAATTTGGACTAAACCGCTTGATTCATATGGATTTGTTTTTTTCTACCTTTTTAACAACTCTTTGAAGTGTCAAAGTGGTAGTTGCGTAGCAGTCTATGTACAGAACTGGCTCAGATTTGACTTCATTCTGAAGATGAACAAAAGTCTTACAGGTTTGGAATGACATGAGGGTTTAATTAATGACAGCATTTTCATTTTTGGGTGAACTATCCCTTTAAGTGAGCTTATTAGAAACAACATGGGTCAATGGGTAATTACGATCCATAAATATTATAATATTAAAGGTTGTATCAGTGATTTCAGGCCCAAAAATAAATCATCACATTCATCTAATCTTTCCTAACGATCCCCAACAACCCATTTGTTTTTGTGTGCAGATCTCAGAGCCTAGGCTGCATACAGAGACGCGGTTTTTTGACAGCGTGCTTATGGGGCGGGCAGCTAGCGGATCGTTAGGAAAGATTAGGTGAATGTGATCATTTATTTTTGGGCCTGAAGTCACTGATACAACCTTTAATCAATGCAATCTTTTCTAGCCTTTTCTAAATCTAACTTTTATTTTTTAATAAGTAAGAACTTTTTGTGTTTGTTTTAAACACCATACCACCATGTATTTTTTTTCATGACAAAAACTTGGAGTTATTAAAAATGACAAACTATAATTTAAAGAAAATTATAGAAATAGAAATTAAAGATATATTTAAGATCCTTTTTTCTTAAAATCAATCTAAAACCAAATCTGGATTAACTTGATTAAATAAAGTTTAAGGGAATCAATCAACCGAATAAAACAATATGACAATAATGCTATATTTATTGAAAATAATTGCAGGTAATCAATACAACCTTTTCTAGCCCAATAATAACTTTATTCAATTGTTTCTTTGTTGTTAATTCCATGCCTGTTTTTTTTTTGTTTTTTTCCATGACGAAAACCATACTTGAGTTAAAAGTCCCCCTGTAGTCAATAATTCTTAAATCTCTTAAGGAGAACTCCGGTTAATTTTAACATTGAGCAAATTTTTTTGTACATTTGGAGTGATGTCAATACAGAGAACAACGACAGAAATCGGCGTTGCCTACACTGTGTTATCCTCTTTTTAAAATTAGCTCCCTGTTGACTTAAATGGGGCAAGTTTTAAACCTGCTTTTAGCCTCTTAACATCCTTGATGTGTCATTACAAGTGCACAGCCATGTGAGTGGTGTTATTAAGAGTGAACACGGTCAATCTGACTGCAGTAGATGTGAAAGATATTAATAAAAATGATGTTAATTCAGCCAGCTCACATACCTGTATTTACTTCCTGTTTTCGGTCGAAGTCCACAGTAGTCGATTATCGAGTTCGCGCGCGCGATCATTGGTAACTAAGCAACAGTGGAGATACTATCCATTTGAGCTGATATTCTCAGAACACCACACAACACCATCATCGGCTGACAGTCTGAAGGGGGTCGCACACCGGACGAGAAGCGGAGCACCGCATCGCGTCCCGTCTAGGACAACTCGAGGTATCGCACACCGGACGCACACTTTCTCAGTGTATATGGCCAGCAATATTGTTATGTTTAATGACATTATGAAATTAAGATAATGTCTGTACTATGTTATGATTGTACTGTACAATTAAATACAATCGTTGCGGAGTCTGCAGTCTGAAAACTTTACCTCAGAGCGTCCGTTAACTGAATGAATTGAGAATCTCACCTGAAAATCCAATAACATCAGCAATTGTCATTCAAGCAGCCGATTTCTGTGAATGAATGCAAAACTAAATGTATATTGCACCACAGGGCGATGTCAGGATACATTAACAACGATTTGAGACAAATATAATGTAAATTTTATATAAAACTATGTAAATGGCGCTCAGTGGCGCGGCAGGATTTTGAACACGGTCCTGAGCCGTTGCTGGGCGTCGCGGACAGACGCCGCCGGTGTGTGTACACTCATAGAGAATAATGTGTTCGAATTTTAAAGATGCGACGCGGCGCTGAGCTTCTCGTCCGGTGTGCGGCCCCCTTAAGTCTCCACTGTTGCTTAGTTACCAATGATCGCGCGTGCTAACTCGACAATCGACTACTGTGGACTTCGACCGAAAAACAGGAAGTAAATACAGGTATGTGAGCTGGCTGAATTAAAATTTTTCCTGCAAATTCTAGGCTACAACTTGATTAAAAACCTTTTCAAGGATACCAACACAATTTCCTCAGAGGAATAGTAATATTAACCCAATAATTTGTTATTTCATAGTTGTTTTACGGAATCTATCTTTGTGACGATCACTTTTCAAAACACAGACCTGTTGCTTTTAAATAGGTAAAGACAATTTGAATTTGTGCATTTAATCTCTTAACTTTAAAAATCCTATCACCACACCAATTTCAGGTCTGTTACTGTTAACCTCAAAAATGTTTAAAAAGAAATTAATTTTACTGACAATACCAATTAAGACCACCTCAGGCACTGACTGCACTCTGCAATTCAGAATTGTTTCTTATTGTAATAGTATCTAATCCAGAGGTTATGATTAATTCTGCATCTCACAGTGTTTGCTTCAGTCTACTATGGCAATTGGCAAAGTATCTTTCCCTTCTCTAAGGTGTGTATGTCTTACCATCTCCCTGCATGTCTGAAGTCCACAGCGTCAGGTTGTCCCGTAACAGCTGCATGATGAGTGTAGAGTCCTTGTAACTGTCCTCACTCAGTGTGTCCAGCTCAGCTATCGCATCATCAAACGCTGCCTTCGCCAACCTGTTGGAGGAGCGAGTGGAGTCAGACTGAGGTTTTCCTTTAAGGGCTACAGGATGATGAATTCAATTAAAATGATCTAACTCTAAAATGAAATGCTAAAATAACTACATAAAATAAAGATCTAGACAAATAATTATTCTCCCCCCTCAATAACTTGTTTTTATTAAAGAGCATACAGTTCTTGAAACTCAGGGAATCATGAAATTCATCATGGTTAAAATCATTTTATATATCAATACTCACAGGCCTTAGGTAAAAAAAAAATAATAATAATAAAAAAAACAAAAACAAAGACACCCAGGTGTTGAGCATCCAAGCCCATGATTAAACCTGGTATTAAGATCGATCGGATCCGTCTTTTTTGTCCACTTTCAAACATTTCTGTCCTGATTTCTTTGAGGGGGGAATCTATGAGCGGGTAAATGTGTGGCCTTTTTCTGATCTTTCTATCTATTGGACAAAATAAGCTTGCGCAATTTACATATAAACATGACCGGAGACGGCGGAAAAACATATGAAGAGCAGCAAGAGTGCGTGTTACAAATCAGGAATGGTGAGAACATTGTGCTTGGTACGTTTTTTTGTCTTCAAACCAAACTCGGGTCTTCAGCCAACAAAGTTTAAAATCCCATCTGGCTAACGTGCTTCACATAATGTGAAGAATGTGTTAGTAGGCGGAGAGAAGTCGATTCTTGCAGCTGTAACTTCGAACACATCAAAAACTATAGATACAGAAAGATGGTTCACTCCTATAAATTATGAATGGGAGAAACTGCAGCACGCAATATGGTGGAATGCATCGAGCCTTATAAGTAAAAGAGCCAATCTCTTGGCTCGTCTAGCCTGAAAAACAAGCTTTTTTTAACACTATTAGAGCATAAGAAACAACATTTATGGAACATTTCATGTCAGATTTTGTTGCTGATTTGAAATGTGTTATCTATTTTGTGAGTTTGCCAAGCAGTTTTTGAGATTTCAGGATTCCCCCAATCAAATAGATTGGACTTAGTCTTGGATGCCCGAAATAGCTGCCCGGAGGCGTTGCAAATATGGCCGCCAGGTGAACACTTTCCTTGAAAGGGACTTTGACCACATTAGCATTTACACTACGAAAGCAATCCAATCTAATGAGTTTTCGACTGGTCGAAAGTGGACAAGCTCAAAACATTTTAGACCCCCTTTACGCATGTATTTAGTGTCGTCCACTTGTGATCCAATCGACCAAATCACATCTTAATACCAGGTGTAAACAGGGCCTAATATGCAAATATTTCAGCAATATGATCACATTTAGATTGGCAAATAATTTTATATTTAAATTAAGCTTCTTTTTTATGTTCATTACGTGGAAATAAATGTTAACTGAAAAATAAAACAAATGCCTCTTAAAGGTGCTCTATGTAACTTTTCTACTAAAATGAATCCTTTTTTTATTGCCTGTGTGTGAAGGGGTTGTAATCACACATTACAATGATCCACTTGTCAGGTTTTGCTATTACCCCTGAAGGCCAGTATTCCTATTTATATGTGAAGGCTCCGGGTCGGATTTCCCACGAAATCCATCGGATGTGACGTGCATGCGCGCGCCCGAGCCTCTCTCCTTTTATATACAGTCTATTGTAGACGGTCAGGGAGTTACGTCTGGTCAAAGGCGCACGTGTTTCGGCTTATATCTCGGTCCATCTTTAAACAATATTCCCAAGACTCAATTCGTTCGTAGTGCTGGACGGGGCCTTTCGAACGAGCCCACCCCTGAGGTCCAACTCGCCCGGGTCCCCGAGTTAAAGCCGTTCGAAATCGGAGGTCCCAGCGAACGGCGATAAGGTAGGGGGCGTCCCCAGGGCCCGCCACTCTAGCGTTCGGGCAAGGGTCCCCCTGGGACCTCCTCCCCCGAATTTGAGCTCTCTGGGTCTTCGCGTTCCAGAGATACGAGCGGTTCTCTTCTGAGATCGTGGCGTCACCGGCGTCCGCCATTTTGCAGCGCGCCCAATGGTTTTCGGCTAATATCTCCGCGAAAACACCACCAAAAATTATGAAACGTATATGGTTCTTTTCAGCTCGACTAGACAGTTCCAGTGAGCTACGTGCTCGCCGAATCCGTAGAGTATTTGCCAAGATATCTGGGTATTAGACGGTTTTGTTTATGAGTTCGAGCATGTAAAAGCTCTTGTAAAAATTGACTGCAATCTGAAACTTCACCGCTAGAGGCCGCTAAAAGTTCCATAGAGCCCCTTTAACGCGTCATTTTCTTACGCAACATTTCTCATTTAGCTTAACATTATGTACTATGCTTTAACATGAGGTAAAATAACTTAAACTAAAGCTAAAATAAATATGTAAATAAAAAAATTGATATAAATGCCAAAAACACTTTTACTATAATTAAACCAGAAAATATAAAAATAAAAAACTATAATAGTATCTCAATAAAACTAAAATAAGAGTGCTTAGCCATAGCCGTCTATGCATATTAATCTGGGGGAAAAAAATACGTTTTTAGGGTTGCCCCCAAGTAAAGATTTTTCTATTCTACTAGTAGTCATTAATTTAAGCCGTAATACTTTCACATGATATATTAATATAATTACTTCATTTAAATATTTTATGTAACATTGTTCTACATTACAGAGAATACCATAATAATGAGCCTTCAAAATATAAATTAAGCGCTGTTAACGATCTGCCTGTGTAACTTCGCCAATTCCTGTGGAGGTATTTTTTTTCTGTGACTTCTAAAGTTTTCGAATAACGTTTTGTCGACTATTAGGGTGCAGCCCTAGAATATCAAACAAACATTGCACACTTTAAGTGGAGAAAAAGAAAAAACCAACCTGCATGCGCGGTCGGGGGAGTTAAGGATCTCGTAGTAAAAGACAGAGAAGTTGAGTGCTAGGCCGAGCCGGATGGGATGTGTGGGTGGGAGCTCAATCATGGCAATGTCACTGGCAGCTTTATACGCCACCAAACTGTTCTCTGCCGCTTCCTTCCTGTCATTACCTGTGGCAAACTCTGCTAGGTACCTGTGGTAGTCACCCTTCCTGCAAATACACACACACACACACACAACACAACACAACACAAGTGTGGGTGAAAAGAATTCATCAAATTTGCATTGGCAAAGTTGACTCTTAATTTTTACGTTACATACTGAACACTCTGACCCTCGCCCATTTGACTGTTGTGTAGGAGACCTATGAAGATCTAAATGCATGTACTTTGATTTGTCAAACACCTACATTTTGTAGTAGAAAACTTTGGATTCTCCTGTGTTGGCTGCAGGAATGAGGTGTTTGTCCAGTACATCCAGTATGTCATTACAAATAGATTTCAGCTCATTCTCAACCTGCAAAGGGAATAATAAGAAATGGCATATTAATTATGGCATCAAATATAAGTAGATTATATGAAATTCAAAAACAAACAGCCTACAAGCCTTTCACAAGACACCATCTAACACCCTGTCTACACCGGACGCACACAGCACAATGCAACGATATATGGCATTGATGGTTCCATGAAGAACTTTTAACATCCATGGAATCTTTCCACGGCACAAAAGGTTATTTAGATTTTTTTTTTAAATGTTACTCACACACTAGTGTTGCCAAAAGTACTTCGGCAACAAGTCGGTACAGAAATTTAAAAAAAAATGTGACAATACCAGCATTTTCCTCTAGCATTTTGAGTGCTCTTGAACGGATTCTTAAACCCCTCTGATTGGCCATTGTGTTCACGTGCTCAACATATATGTCCTTGATTGGCTATTGTGTTGACACGCTCAACATATACGTCTCTGATTGGCCATTGTGACACACGGGAGCGTTTGAAAGCAGGCGTCTATCAGCAGATCCAGCTATCAGTGGAAATATTAGGGAACGTCACATTGCTTAAATTTCTACCTCACACTAAGAATTTTTTTTCTTTTAAGAACTGATCACTGAAAGGTTCTTTGCACCGGGTAGATGTAGGAACTCAGTTACAGGAACTAGCTACCAGGGTTGTTCCCTGAGAACAAAATTTTCCCCTAGGGCCATTTTCCTGGTTGCATTCACACGACCAGTAGGAACTCTGAAGAGAAGTAAGCCGGCCGACAGCGACATCATTTAGACGAAAACTCTTACGACAATTTGTAGTGCAACATATTGAGGCGGAGAAGAGAACACCACAGCAGACAAAGGTAACAGGAAAATGCTATATAATCATGGTTTTCCATTTATTTGAGAATGGAGTTACTTGAGTTCATTGAGTATGTGAACTGCGTGTTTACACAGCTTTTTAAAAATGGCAGGTGCTGGTGTTCCGTATGGCATGCGTTCGGACCAACAAACGTACAGTTACGTCACTGGTAGTTCCTGTTGTGCCGGTTTAGACCCTACTCAGAAGTAGGAGCTTATTTAGTCCCCCATAAGGTGTTCTTATAACTAAAATCGTTCCCAGTTCCTGTAATGCAAACATGCCAAAAGCAGGTACTTCTGCCAATAATTATAGGAACTATGAAAATGTTCCTCTGGTGTGAAAGCTAAATTAAATGTAGTCTCACCGTTTGTCTGTATTCTCGGATCATTTTGAGTTTGTCCTCTCCGCCCTTGCTCTCCTCTTTCTGCTCAATGCTGCTGATTATCCTCCAGGAAGCTCTCCGCGCACCAATCACATTCTTATACGCAACTGATAACAGGTTTCTCTCCTCTACTGTGAGCTCGATGTCCTTCCCCGCAACATTCTTCATCGTCTCCACCATTTCTGAAACACAGAGAGAAGATTGATCCTAATGAAACAAAAGGGAACCCATCAACAAAGATCTGGAAGTCGAAGGGAACAAGGACAGAGCTCATCTGTCACAATTCATAAATGTACTCCAACATACAAATGTCACAGACTGGGTAGTGAAATAAGGGAACCGGAGTGGTTGAACAAAAAGAGATATATGTCCCTTATTTCACAACCCAGTCAGTGACATTTGTACTTTATGGCGTACATTTATGAATTGAGAAAATTTAGATATTGAAAAGCAGCACAGTAGAAGGAAAATATACACTTCCCTAATAATAATGGCATTTATTTCTCTATTTTAATTCTTTAAAATTAAATCCTTCTTGTTTTGACATCTAAGCTGAAGTGTTAAGGCCCGTTCACACCAAGAACAATAACTATAATAATGACTTAGTTGTAGCCTATGTCCTAAAAAACAAGTATGTCCACACCACAACTATAACGGCACAGAGAAACAATAGAGTTGGAATCACTTTCGTAATGATTCTTTTCAAGCTGATGAATGATAAAAACATTTACAGCCAATCAGAAGCATTTAAAGCGGTAGACCACAAAAACTGCAGCACACGAATGTTATTGCGCATTCGTGTGGATGCTAACATGGTCAAGGTTTTAGGTGTGACCAGGCTTTTATGTTGAAAGAGATGCACCGATATATCGACCACCGATAATTATTGGCCCGTTTTTTATCAATTTAAAACCATGAGCATATTGGCTATAGCATTAAAAAGGTTGATATAACAAACCGATGGTTTAATGATTAACTGTGTGAAGGAACTGAGTTGTATTATCAATCGACCACCGATGCTCCATAATCCAACTTAATGCTCCATAATACAACTTTTTCTCTAGGCAAAATAATTAAATATTTGCTAAAACAAAATAAAATCTGTACAAAAGCAGGGCTCAACAATACGGATTGACAGAACTGTCAGTGTCCTGATCAAGCTTGGGCGTCATCGTCACAAAGTTTATCCTTTGCACGTGTTTTTAAACCTTGCAAATTTATATTGTATTTATGGATTTACGTTGGCCTGTTGATGAATGTTAAATGGATCCAATCCATGTTCAATAGAAATTATTTGATGATATCAGCAATAAACTAGAATACCTTGATCAATGCATGCGTTTTTGAACTTAGCTCATTTAAAACATGATAAAAAAAAATCTATTTTAATGACAAAAGCAAGTGACAAATATTGGTATCGGAAAATAGTTTAGTTAAATTCGGTATCAGTCAAAAAAAAAATCCTATTGGTGCATCCCTGAAATTCTTGAAAAACAACAAACTTTTGTAACTGCAAGACATTATGCAGTACAATCATTTTTATTAATCTCATCAGTCATCTAAGTGATCTATCTATTGGTTTATCTAACGGTTTTATTCTTATTTTAACTAAGCCTATGTCAAGCTAATAACAAAAGATGTCTTGAACTTTATCAATCTAGTTCCTATTTATCCAACCTATCAATCCAAAGGATCCATGAAAAATCCGAACAAAACTTTCAAAATGATATTTAATAGGAAATTACACTGTTTAAAACCCTTGTGTCATATTAAAAGCTCCCAAAACACTGAATTCTGAATTCAGCATGGGGTGTAATTAACAATTTGTCAACATCAAGGGTCCACAAAAACATTGATACAGAAAAAATATTGAAAATATGAAATTTGATAAAAACCTCACACCGTGTATCAACCCACATTGTCACTTGTTAAACAGACCTAAAATCTGAACCAAGTCTGTTTTATTTAGATCATTTGTAGCTAAATGAAAGAAGAAAAAAATTAGAACAGTGGTTTTTAGACTGGCATCCATTACCATTATAAATGTATTTTTTTCTTTTTTTAAAGATTAAACAAAAAAAATAATGAATTGAATAAAATAAATGCATTCAAAAAATTAACAAAACATCAAAATGAATAACGCATCTACAGTACAGCAATACAGTGAGTAGAAAAAAAATATGTCTATTATATACATTTGGTCTTCGTACATAAATATATAAATATATAGGCCTATACATTAAAATATATAGCTGCCTTTTACATTTTGAACCAAGATGTTGATATTTGAGAGTCCATGGATTGAAAACCCCTAATTTCATGCATTTTTGAAAGCTGCATTATTATTATTATTATTATTTTTTTATCATATGCTCCCAGATAAAAGTCACCAGCAGGGTAGCTAGGCTAATTCTAGCAGCGGTTTGAATATTAACCAGTTCGCGAGCCCTAGCCATTACAATTTAAACATTCACAGATTTTACAGAACAGTTCTTAGCAATGAGAGCACAGATCACTTTAGTACATGAGTACGGGCTGAGTTCGTTTAAATCGGGGGCTTTCAATCTTTTAGATGCCACAGAAATATGTGTGGAGGACCCCATCCAAAAAAAAATAATAATAATTTCTATTGTTATCTTTTTATAATTTAAGAAAATATATTCTAGTTAAATATATAATTATTTACTTAATTTGAATAATTTATGTAAATCAATTCGTATGTTTATTTTAATCTGATTTAATCCAATAACGTTTGTTTTATACACACGTTTATTCATTTATTTAAATCTAATTTAATGATTTACTTACTATTACTTGCTTCTAATGTAATCGTTTTAATTATTAATACAGTTTTTCTCTAGACTCTTCACGGACCCCAGTTTGAAACATTAACAATGTAACAATGCAGTGCAAGCTCTGGTTGGGTTTAGTCTAGGCCTTTCCAAACGGAGATTTCTTCCCATTTCACCTGGACGTGCGCATGTGACTAGCCAGCGCTCAGTTTTTTTGGGGTTCAACCAACAATTTTACCAGTATTAGGACCATAGATTAGGACAAAGAAATCCTGCTCTGCTTCTTATTCTTCCTCTGCGGCAATTCAAAATGTGTGATAACACAAATCACCACACACAGACAAAAAAAAAAATCAACTCACCATCGTATCTCTCTGCTTGCTCTGCTAGTTTAGCCTGGTATACCAAATGCTCTCGATCTGCCATGGTTACTTGGGGATCGGGAGGAGGCGGTAATGGTAAGCGACGTTGTTTGTTTGTGCAGAGGGATGCGAAGATTATAGGAAAGTGAACAAATATGCTATATATTGAGTTACTTAGTGGAGCAACGGCGGCTTAAAATCCTCGTACACTGCCGGCGACCCTGCACTAAATATGGCGATAAAACTCTATCCGGGAAATTCGCAGCGAGTCCTGCGCACTTCCTTCGCGACGAATTGGATACTCCTTTTTTTGAAAAATTTTATAAAGAACATAATCAAAATATCTAAACATCTAAAATAGCTTTCGTAGGTGTAAAATAAACCATTAAACCAAGCCACACAAGTAAATGAGAAACAAAAAAAAGTGTTCAAAAAGAGGGGTATTTTTATTCATCTTCCTGTAGAAACCAAATAAGTCTCCTATCATTAAAAAAAAAAAAAAAAAAATCAGGCCTGTATTCTCCTCATACAAAGGAATGATGGAACTTATCTACAAAGAAAATCCCTTTTAAATACAGAATACAGTAAGGTTGTCTTCATACACTTGCATTTAAACAACTTACCCAGAATCAACATCACATTAATGACAAATTCAGCATTTTTTGTCATTCAACAACATTAAAAAGTAGGATGTGAATGGACCTTTGTTTCCAACCAATTAGACATAACTTTCAAGACAATATTTGAGTGCATGAAATAAAAAAAGATTAAGTCAATAAAAAAAAATCAAATGTGACCAAGACAAGTTGATTTACTATTTGCCTGGTTTTGGGTATGGTCGTACCTACAAAAAAATCATGAATGTCTGTCACAAAACATTTTAGCATTTAGTCCATAACTAGTAGTAATTCCAGATATCCGTTACCGATCATAGCAAGCAAAACATAGTAATTTAATATACTAATTTCACTAATATAATTGGGATAGTAAACCCAAAAATTCTGTCATAATTTACTCACCCTCATGTTGTTCCAAACCTGTATGAGGTTCGTTCTACTGTTGAGTTCTACACAAAAGAAGATAAAAAAATTTAAAAAAGGAATGTTGGTTACCAACATTCTTCAAAATTTCTTTTGTTTTCAACAGTAGAACGAACCTCATACAGGTTTGGAAAGATGAACAAAGTGATCATTAGAGATATGTGCAATAATAATTTGACTAGCAAGAAAGATGGTTCAAGATATCTGTATTCAAAATTCTATTTAAGTTATGTGTTAACTTCATTGGGGCAAAATTGGTTGGTGTGGTGGAAATGATGCCACAAATGTGAGAAAGTTTTGAAAAGAGAACAAATGGTTTACTTTTTCATACATTGTTTAGTAATCATAGTTTTTAGCATGTAATAATTAAACAAATGTTTTAAGAAGTTAGAACATTTAGTACGAATTTTAAAATCTGTCTCTGGTACAAGGGTAGCCTACACCAATAAAATCTATACATAAGAATGCATTTGAAAAGTAGCAAAAATGATGAAGACATGTAAATGGTTTCTACATGTTTTTATTTGATTTTCATAAAAGAAAAAGCTGGAATCTGATTGTTTTATTATTAATAATAATAGTGATCAACCCCTGGGACATAAAGCTGCCCAAAGTCGCCACAGAGTAATAGTAATCTACTAATTCTAATAATAATCACATATATTAACAAGATAGTTCTCCTACAAAAAAAAAAGAAAATTCTGACATTATGCCCCTTTTAAACATTGCATTCATTTTAAAATCTTGCTAATTACTTACAAAGCAATGGTTAAATGGTTTAGCTCCTGAGTACTTGAGCGAGCTCTTGATGCATTATAGTCCTTCACGTCTATTGCGATCTCAAAATTCAGACCAGTTGATAATACTCAGAATATAAAAATCAACTGCAGGCGGTAGATCCTTTTCCTATTCAAAACTCTGGAACAGTCATCCTAACATTGTCCGGGAAGCAGACACACACTGTCAGTTTAAATCTAGACTAAACACACATCTCTTTAACCTGGTATAAACACATCATCACTTTTCTATAATTCACATCCGTTAAAGGATTTTTAGGCTGCATGAATTATGTCAACCGGGGTCCCACTTTATATTAAGTGGCATTAAGTACTATGTACTTACATAGAAAAATAAGTACAATGTACTTATTGTGTTCAGGTTGTATTGTAAAACACTTTTGCTGCTATTGAGATGTGATACTGGTAAGGTTAGGGACAGGTGTGGTGGTATGGGTCGATTTAAGGGTAGGTTAAGGTGTAAGGGAAGGGTCAGCTGTGTAATTACATCAATTAATTACAGTTGTAATTACATGCAGGTATTTTCAAAATATAAGTACAATGTAAAACCATGTACATAATAAGTCCATTGTATCAAAGTAGTAACTTCATTGTAAGTACATAGTACTTAAAGCCACTTAATATAAAGCGGGACCATATTAATCTCGGTTTATCTCGAGGTTACAGCAGTCAGCCCTATCCGGTCCGTATCCAGATCAGATGGTGGACCTGCACTTAAGACACGACCACAACTCATCCCTGAATGTCAGCAGAGATACTAGACCACAAGAACCAGACAAGTCCTCCTATGACCAGCTTCATCTCCGTACCGGCATGATGAATCAAATCTTCAAGCAAAAGGAACTGGATGAAATATGTGAATGCTACCGATCCACAATCTGATTTCTGACGTGGAGTGTGACGCTGCCTGAATCATTATCACACCGTGTTGCTTCGTTGGCCAGAGGAGGACTGGTCCCCCGACTGAGCCTGGTTTCTCCCTAGGCTTTTTTCTATCGGTCACCTGATGGAGTTTGGGTTCCTTGTCACGGCCATCTCTGGCTTGCTTAGTTGGGGACACTTAATATCCAACAATATTATTGATTTGACTGCACTGACACTATTGGATGAGAACTAAACTGAGCTGGACGATGACATCACTGTTTTCTGCAGAACTGCTTTATAGATGAAATTAACTAAATTAATAATTGAAGATCTTTACAATGGAACTGAATGAACACTGAACTGACTTTTCTTTTAGAGCTGCTGTATAGCCGAAATAATCTCTGTTATCACTGTATAGCTGCTTTGAAACAATCCGTACTGTGTAAAAAGCACTATATAAATAAAGGTGACTTGACTATTTATTCACCCTGGTGTTGTTCTAATGCAACTGTGGCATAAAGGGAACGCAGCTTATGCTACTTTTATACAGAATGACTCTGTTCTTATCATTCCGCTTTCCCAACTGTAGATTGTTTGCTTTGTTCCAAAACAGGGACTTCTTTTGTTACGATGTTGCATTTTCTTCTTGGTTCGATTCGATTTTTTCAAAGCGCACCAAAATGTGTTTATGCAAGTCACATGTGAGAAAATCTGTCCTTTTATTGGTCAGTTTCCTTTGAGTCATCAATCAAGCTCTTCAAGCTTATTATGGCTTTATCTGTAGCTGTCGAGACACACGCAAAACATGAATATAGCCATTGCTCTAACTTGCATAATACTGTATGAAAATGATAATGCGATCTCGGAGTGATTGTCTGGTGCGGACTCGAGCATGATGGCAATGTTATATATGCCTAAACTAACCGAACAAAGGGAGAAAATGCACCAGGTTCCGAAACAGGTAGTGTGAAAGCCTAACATGTTAAGAAATTTTGCACGCATAATTTAAGATCCTCTTGCCAGATTTGTTCCATAGAGCACCAATATTAGAAAAAGAATTTAAACAAAAAAATGGATGCAGGAAATTTTAAAGGAGAAAAAGGGAAGTGAAAACCCATTTTCTTTCTGACAGATTAAGTCAGTCTGATACTGAATGGTCTGTCATCTCTCCTGGGTGTTTATTTACTTAACTCAATTTTACAATTTGCAAATGCAAAACAAGCAAGAAAATGTATCTTGTTCAGCAATGTGTTGTTTGGCATAAAGATGATCCTTGCACTTTCACTGGTCATCTATGAAGAGGTACTAAGTTGCACCTATTGGCAGAAGAATAAAAATTAATTAATTAATGATCCTCGAAAGAATATTTTGCTTTATCAGCATGTCAATTTATCAGCGTTCAATAAAACCTTACAAGACAGATGATATACATTTAACCTCATTACTTGTCACCTGAGTCTACATTATTGATAGAAGTAATTAATCCAAAATACATTATTTACCCAAGTAGTCCTCTACCAGACCAATGCTGCGGAGTCAAACTAAGATGTACTTCTTGTCCATTTCGAAATACTCCAACGCGTAGGGATTTCTGCAGTATAAATAGGAGAGTAAACCATCAAGACATCGAAAATCAAACTGAATCACGTAGAACACAAACAGGAACGCAGAGTATTAAAAAGAATATGTAAATGTATTAGTTACAACAGACCCCTTCACTATGTTGGACAACAGAAGCGATGTCACGCAGATTCCTGAAGTTTTGTGTCTTTACGGACCCAAACTCCATAATCTCATCACCAACTCGCAAACCCTACACACAGAAGGAAAAACAATGAACTGTAAGATGTGGTCCCTCATGAAAAATCGACTATAAACAAACAGTATTTGTTTTAAATGCTCCATTTACATCATTAGTTAGTGCCTAGGCTCAAAAAGAGACTTAAGTACTTAATTAATTAAGCATGTGAAATTAACATAAACCTTCCAATCAATAACATAGAGTCTCTGTTTTTATAGTTAACTAAAACCATTAAAAAAAAACATTTTTGTTATTTGAAAAAAATCAACTTAAACGTTACCTGAAATCAAATAGATTTTTTTACATTTTATTACAGCTAGTTGCCAAGGCAACATTTCTCATAATTTATTAATATTATTATGAATTTAATTTTAATTTAGTTAACTTGATGCAATAAAATAACAAAATAAAATAAAAATTAAAAACTATATAGACCTAATTTAAAAAAACAACAACAACACAACAAAATTACTAAAACTTTAAAATCAAAATGGAAACTGTACAAATTTAAAGGGGCTCTATGGAACTTTTAGCGGCCTCTAGCGGTGAAGTTTCAGATTGCAGTAAATTTTTACAAGAGCTTTTACATGCTCGAACTCATAAACAATACCGTCTATTACACAAATATCTCGGCGAATACTCTACGGATTCGGCGAGCACGTAGCTCACTGGAACCGTCTAGTAGAGCTGAAAAGAACCATATAAGTTTCATAATTTTTGGTGGTGTTTTCGCGGAGATATTAGTAGGGGTGTGACGGTTATGATATAACCGTGAGACCGACGGTTATAGTTGAACACCGTCATTAGAACTCTATAACCGCCAAAACCGTGTTATTAAAATATATTACAGATAAGGTTACACTTTCAGTGTTGGGGAGTAACGGAATACTTGTACCGGCGTTAGGTATTCAGAATACAAATAATGATAAACTGTAGTATCCACAGAACATAAAATATTCATTTTATTTAATTTTTCGTGTTCGCATTTATGAGGAAAAAACAATGTTATGGACGTGAGCGCTCTGAAAGCGGCACTAAAAAGATGCTTTAAAACTTTCACAGAGGCATCAAACAGAAAGCACAAAACCTTTCTTTAAAACGAATTTCGTTTTATATGAATTGTATCTTAATTTTAATCAATGTTTCATCAACCAATTGCCTGGATTTAATAAATAAGAAGTAATAAAAGATAAATATAGCAGACGATAGATAATCACGAAACAGAGGCGCCGGCTCGTGAACTGGAGCTCATCTCGTAAATGAACCGAAACTCGGCGTATAAGGTCGCCTACTCGCCTCACAGTCACAGACATGTCTACTTTTAAACAGAACAATTCAAAACGAAAGAAAACAGACTACAGACTGCTTTCTGCTTATGTAAATGTGCATTTTTCTCTGGCGCGTTCACTACTGCGAAGATCGCGAGTCAGCATCGTCGTCACCTTCATCTTTTCAGATACTGACAAAGAAAACACTTGTTTATTAATAAACAATTACAATATCTCCTTGCTATATTTTACATATTCATAATCATTATTTTTGCCGGTTCTTTGTGACAGATTGGTGCTTTACTGGCAGCGCCACATGAACGCGTCACCAACGCATCCACCAGAATAGTTTTTTTTTTTTTTTTTTTAAGGATTTGTTTAGTGTGCGTGTTTAATTTAATGGAAAGCACGTTCACTGCTAGTTGTCTTGCTGTTAATTTTAAATAAACGTAGAGCAAGTAGCTAATCAGTGCCTGCTCGTTTATTCAAACTAAGTTGTCCTATAACAACCCCCCCCCCCCCGGACGATGACGGTTATGTTACGTACCGTCACATTTAACTCACATCATAACCGCCATCACCAATTCTGAAACCGGCACACCCCTAGATATTAGCCGAAAACCATTGGGCGCGCTGCAAAATGGCGGACGCCGGTGACGTCACGATCTCAGGAGAGAACCGCTTGTATCTCTGGAACGCGAAGACCCAGAGAGCTTAAATTCGGGGGAGGAGGTTGCCCGAACGCTAGAGTGGCGGGCCACGGGGACGCCCCCTACCTGATCGCTGTTCGCTGGGACCTCCGATTTCGAACGGCTTTAACTCGGGGACCCGGGCGAGTTGGACCTCAGGGGTGGGCTCGTTCGAAAGGCCCCGTCCAGCACTACGAACGAATTGAGTCTTGGGAATATTGATCAAAGATTGACCGAGATTTAAGCCGAAACACGTGCGCCTTTGACCAGACGTAACTCCCTGATCGTCTACAATAGACTGTATATAAAGGAGAGAGGCTCGGGCGCGCGCATGCACGTCACATCCGATGGATTTCGTGGGAAATCCGACCCGGAGCCTTCACATATAAATAGGAATACTGGCCTTCAGAGGTAATAGCAAAACCTGACAAGTGGATCATTGTAATGTGTGATTACAACCCCTTCACACACAGGCAATAAAAAAAGGATTCATTTTAGTAGAAAAGTTACATAGAGCACCTTTATTTTATTCAAAATATTAATAAAAAAATAAAGTTGGAACCTTGTAAATTACTTCTGTAATGTTGCACACTTACAAGTAAAACAGGACATATAGTGATAAAAAAAAGTAGGTCAGGATTTTAAAAACATGAAGGTGTATTCAGCAAACAGGGTGTGTTTTAATTTCAAGTTGACTTCGACCCATCAGAAGGTTAGAAACGGCTGATTGGGGTCACAAACTCACCGCCAGAAAAGCAGGGGAACCCTGTGTCACAGCGTCTACCAGGGCAAATGGGGGCGACAGAGACACAGTCTGTCCGGTGGCTTCCATCTTTGTCTCATCCTTCCCTTCTCCGACCCGTGCTGTAGCATGCAGCTTATGAAGAGCCTCCTCTATCTCCACCATGACAGCTTTGTGATCATTCTGTAAACCTTTAAAAATCATTTGATTACAAACATGCATCAGAGTATAAGGGGTTAACCGTAAAAATTTCAGACCGAAACAGATAGTTTTGAAACTGATAGTTTCAGTTTTGGCTAGTTGAGTGTTGATTATTAAATAAGTTTGATTCATTTATTATTTATTTTCAGTGTCAGCCCAGAAATAAAATTTCGGTGCATCTATAGTTTAAAATCACTTGTTTTTAAACAACGATCCTTAAAAATGCATTTAAATGATATGCTTTCCTGACGGCGCAGCAAGGCAACGTCATGCGAGCATAACTGCAAAAGAGATGATAGTTCAAAATCTCTACCAGTTGACAAATTTCTACTGGTTTATTGTGTCTACCGGTAAAGATGAAAAACGTACTCACAAGAGATACTGTGCCTTGCTGATCGGACCTTGTACAAATCCACATCTGCACGAGGAAAGCCTTCGACGTCAACCAGAGGGCCGTCAATGCCTACACCTTCCTGCTGAAGAAACCATAAGAAGAAATGTCTTCTTTAAAAGTCATCAAAGGTTAGGTAGCTGCATAATATTAAACGAAAACACACCAGCAAGCAACATGGCCATAAGCTGGCAACTGGTCAACTCTTTCAAATCTATGGCTGAGACAACCCAGATTCCAACCTAGAGGGTAAACTTACAACAATCTAATCTTTTTGTGTGTTACTTATTTTTATTATTTTATTTAAAATTGAATGGTGGGGACAGGAGATTAAATAACAGAGAGGACTTTTGAAAATCAGACAAAAATAAGTAAACCATTAATGCAGGAATGAACCACAAAGCACTGGGAACAATGCAACAACAACAAAAAATGCAACAAAAAAACTATTGATTTAGTGAAGTTGTTCATTAAAAGTATAAAAACGGCGAAATTGAAGTTTATTAAAGAATACCCAAATGTATACTAATTTATAATTAGTTTACAAGTGTAGAGAGAGCGACTTGATTACATCATCTGTGGGGGTTTATGGGACTGCAGAGTTCCTTTGGTGCTATTTGTTTGCTGCAATTATACAAGTGGATACTTCTCTGGAACAGGTAGCTAGTACAGTTCTTCACCAGGAGTTCTTGCATTGTTAACATGACTTTTAGATGGGAAATGGATGGGAATTTTAGTTGGAAAAACCAACTGTTGCAGTCTGGTATAGAGGTAGGAACGTCTCTAAATAAGCACACACAAATTGCAAATGCATGAATCAATTTGTAAATGTAGGCGAAATCATTAAGGGTGTAACGACACCCTCATGTCACAATTCAATACATATCACACAACTCACGATACGATATTATTGCGACACTCCAAAACATATGGTAAAAGGTTAACAAAATGTTTTACTGTTGATTAAAATGGTAAATTTGGTATTACATTGTTGGGGATGTAAATGAATAGGCTTGGACAATGGACAATAGTGGCACCAGAATAAAAATATCCATAATTCTGAAGCTGAAAATACACATTTATTTTAGACGAATATGCTTGCACTCTGTCACTGACTAGATATATTTAAAGAAATGTAGGCCACAGGACCCACAAATATTCCCCCATTGCATTATTATACATTATATTCAGCATTATATATATAGTAGTTTAATGTAGTACTGACACGAAAACTCTAAACTAAAACACTAAACGCATTCAAAAATGTGTATTTTGGGTGAACTATACATATTGTCACTATCCACGATACAATATTGTTACATTTTAGTATAGCGATATATTGTGACACAATATATCGTTATACACCCCTATAAAACATGCAAAATGTGTGTGAGCATTGTACATTTCTTAAGCATTTGCGAAACAATTTGTGAAAGCATTTATTTTTATTTTTTGCATGTTAATGTGAATGTAAATTACTTTTTACGTGTGCATCCTATTTTGCCCATTAACTTCGACACTATCCTGACTCCATACAAGGCAGCGGTTTAAGCGCTATTTCAGCAGGGTTTACTATACTGTATTTCATAATGGCGAAATATTAAATTAAATGAAACCATAGCACGCTAAATGTAATTTATATTAAAGCCACCTGTCACATTACGTATTTCCTTTATAAGGGCCATTCTTGTTTTCATGATGCATGAGACAGTCAGATGAACGTTCTCCAAACGCAGTTTTTAACGAGTTACGCAAGAAAAATATAGTCGTCAAGTTAAAAAAAAAACTTTTTTAAATGGTTGCTCTCGAGACCGTTGCGTGCATCTAGTAAAGACAACTTCAAAGCAACCAACAAAGTGTCTATTTACTGCATTTAGGTTGAATGATAAAACATAATTAAATCCATATAAATATCTATGGTTCGAACTTACAGCTTGGAGCATGTCGTAGTATGCTTTAATTTGCTCTTCAATTTCATCCTTTCTTTTTATTAGAAGTCGTACATCCCCTTCAGCTACACTTGGCTCAGCAGCGTTGTTTACCTCTGTCATTTTCATGACAATTTCTGCCAAAATAAAAGGTATTTATCAAATGAATCTATGAGTGCTCAACTATTACAGATTTTACACTTGTTTCATTTCAAGAAATCTTACAAACTGTTCACTCCAGTCCAAATGATTCGACAGAAACGCACTAAATTATTCACGAAGCCTCTTCTTCAGGGGATTCACTGCCGGGTTGAAGCGAACTGAAGAAGTGTATAACGCCATCTATGTGCTGGAGAGCGAATCCATGATTTTTCTTGTTTATTAGCGGTTGGCAAACCAGCTTTTGGTGCATTCAGTTCTTTATTCTGATAGTAATGGATTCCTTATTCTTGCAATTAGGTACAATAGCTTCTTGTCTTTCTATAGTAGTATGATTCATTAATAATATTATGATTCCTCCTCCTATACCCAGATTTTCTTGTATGGTAGGCTACTAAATAAGTGTCTTCCCTTTTGTTTCTCTATCTCCCAGTTTCTTACAGATATTAATATTCAGATTTTCAAATAAATGCCTTGGTCTGAGATTTGTTTGTGAACTGTGATTTAGACATTGATTGAAAATATTTTTTGCTAGTTTGCCCACACATCATCTTCTATTGCAGGAACCCAAAGAAAATTAATGACATACATTGATTATGGAGCCCGTATACAAGTTGCATAATATTATATAACCGATTATATCCCGTTTACAGTAAGAGTGAGCAAACTGCATACTTTTTACAGCAGCTAAAGAGTCTGTGCAGATGATTAAGCTTGTTTCTGCCACTGAATAAAAAATAAAAAGGTTGTTGCGACTTCTCACAATTCTGACTTTTTTCTCGCAATTGTGATTTACATCTTGCAGTTCTGACTTTTTTTTCCTCAGAATTGAGATATAAACTCGCACTTGCGAGAAAAAAGTCTGAATTGCAAGAAAATATCAGAATCGCGAGATACAAACTCACAATTGCGAGGAAAAGTCAAAATTGCGATCTCACAACTCTTGACTTTTTTTTTGCAATTCAGATTTTTTTTCCCTCGCAATCGTGACATTATGTCCCACAATTCTGACTTTTAACTCGCAATTGTGAGCTTCTATCGCATAATTTTGAGAAAAAAGTCAAACTTGGAGATGTAAACCCGAAAGTCAGAATGGCAAGATATAAACTCGCAATTGCGAGAAGTCAGTCAGTTTATATCTCACAATTCTGATTTTGTTTCCTCATAATTCAGACTTTTTTCAATTGCAATTTTATATGCTGCAATTGTGATCTTATAACTCGCAAGTGTATTTCTCGCAATTCTGAGAGAAAGAAATGTCAAAATTCCGAGATGTAAACCCGCAATTCTGAGAAAAAAGTCAGAATTGTGAGATATAAAGTTGCAATTCTCTTTTAAATTGTTATATTCCATGGCAGAAACAAGCATCAACCATAGATATAGGCGATATACCGGTAGAAATGTATAAACTGGTTGAGATTTTGCACTTTCATCTCTATCGTGGTTAGGTACATGTGACGTTGCTGTGCTGCGGTCATGAAAGCATCTCATTTGCATGCATTTTTAAGTATTGCGGTTAAAAAACACAAGTTGACTAACAGGGTCCACCAAATGCAATAAATAAACGTAACATTGTATGGTCCTACGCCTTCAGTAGATATATATATATATATATATATTTAAAAATACATTTTGATAGTTTAACATGACTGCTATCAGGATATGAGGAGACTTTCAACCAGCATAACAAAAATGTTTCTGTTATGAATCACCTATTGCACCTTTAAGTATTAAAGCATACATATTATTCCATTGAGATGCGCTCATATTTGAGATACAGCAAGTTTATATTATTTATTTTTCCAAGTTGGCAGCATAACAGGGGCAGTTGTAAAACTTTCATATCTTGTAACTTCAGTTTTAGAAAGTAGTCTTTCACAATGTCAGTATATCAATGATCATATTACTTGATATACACTCACCGGCCACTTTATTAGGTACACCTGTCCAACTGCTCCTTAACACTTAATTTCTAAGCAGCCAATCACATGGCGGCAACTCAGTGCATTAAGGCATGTAGACATGGTCAAGACAATCTCCTGCAGTTCAAACCGAGCATCAGTATGGGGAAGAAAGGTGATTTGAGTGACTTTGAACGTGGCATGATTGTTGGTGCCAGAAGGGCTGGTCTGAGTATTTCAGAAACTGCTAATCTACTGGGATTTTCACGCACAACCATCTCTAGGGTTTACAGAGAATGGTCCGAAAAAGAAAAAACATCCAGTGAGCGGCAGTTCTGTGGGCGGAAATGCCTTGTTGATGCCAGAGGTCAGAGGAGAATGGCCAGACTGGTTCGAGCTGATAGAAGGGCAACAGTGACTCAAATAACCACCCGTTACAACCAAGGTGGGCAGAAGAGCATCTCTGAACGCACAGTACGTCGAACTTTGAGGCAGATGGGCTACAGCAGCAGAAGACCACACCGGGTGCCACTCCTTTCAGCTAAGAACAGGAAACTGAGGCTACAATTTGCACAAGCTCATCGAAATTGGACAATAGAAGATTGGAAAAACGTTGCCTGGTCTGATGAGTCTCGATTTCTGCTGCGACATTCGGATGGTAGGGTCAGAATTTGGCGTCTACAACATGAAAGCATGGATCCATCCTGCCTTGTATCAACGGTTCAGGCTGGTGGTGGTGGTGTCATGGTGTGGGGAATATTTTCTTGGCACTCTTTGGGCCCCTTGGTACCAATTGAGCATCGTTGCAACGCCACAGCCTACCTGAGTATTGTTGCTGACCATGTCCATCCCTTTATGACCACAATGTACCCAACTTCTGATGGCTACTTTCAGCAGGATAATGCGCCATGTCATAAAGCTGGAATCATCTCAGACTGGTTTCTTGAACATGACAATGAGTTCGCTGTACTCAAATGGCCTCCACAGTCACCAGATCTCAATCCAATAGAGCATCTTTGGGATGTGGTGGAACGGGAGATTTGCATCATGGATGTGCAGCCGACAAATCTGCGGCAACTGTGTGATGCCATCATGTCAATATGGACCAAACTCCCTGAGGAATGCTTCCAGCACCTTGTTGAATCTATGCCACGAAGAATTGAGGCAGTTCTGAAGGCAAAAGGGGGTCCAACCCATTACTAGCATGGGGTACCTAATAAAGTGGCCGGTGAGTGTACATCTGCCTTATACAAAAAGATAGCTGGCAGATTTATAGAAATATGAATTACGTAAAATGTTAAAGGGGTCATGACATGAGAAACCAAATTTGCCTTGATCTTTTGGTATATAAGAGATTAATGTACAATTAAAACTTCCTGCAAGTTTCATAGCTTAAGACGTCCTCCCATTATAAACGAAGCATTTAATCAAGCTCTAAATACAGCTCGTTCTGGATCCATGGTGTGAAGTGACGATACGGTAAGAAGTGACGTACCAGTCGTTTGCATATGATCGCCTCCAGCGCAAGACAACTACGCCTCATTTCGCATCATCGCATGCGTAGTCGTGCAGCGAGTGGGTCTGTTTACAAGATGACTGTGATGCCACGCAGATGTGCTGTTCCTGTTTGAGTGTTTGAATCCGCTGCCAAACGATCCAGACGTCAGGGAAAGCAGTTGGATGCAGTTTATTTGCAGCATATGCAGCCCGCCAAAGCTTTATTTGAACGGTGAGTGATCAGATGAGTGTGACAGGGCATGTTACTGAAAGAACGAGCAGAGAGAGAGCCCCGCCGCGCGCGCGCCTTCAAACTGTCTTTCTCTCTCTCTCCCTCCCTCCCTCGCGCATATGAATCAAAATCAATTGACCCTTCGCAAAGACCCGCCCCCCTTAGTTACTGTCGCTATGTCCGACAAGCTACGCCGCTCTCATGTTCTCACGCAGTGAAAAATACATCGCGGAGCAGAGAGGAGACTGACAACACGCTGACAGACAGGACAGACCAGGTTATTTTTCGGTTATTTTTGATGTTAAACATATTAAACAAAGTCTCACCTTTCAAATTTGGTCATTTTGTAAAAGAAATTTAAACAATAAATACCGTTTTGTGGCTCTTTAATGTGTCGTGACAGATCGATGTAGAGCATCAGTTAAAGCTGCTCGTGATCCGATCATCTCTTCCTTCTAGTTCATTTATAGCATCAAATAAACATGAATGAACATAAGAAGGAATGTTGTTTTAACCGCGGAAAGTCGTCTGTACACTCCGTTTTTCAAGTTCAAATCCTCCTATGTTAATCTACTATCTCTCCTGACTGCTTTGTTGGACAAAATGGCGGATGGTGAAGTATGATTGGTCAGATTACCTGTCAATCAAGCTCCACGCGAAGGGTCAATTGAGAATTGACACGATGGTAAAAGATTGGAAGACCGAAGTTTCACGTGGTGGAGCATTGTGTAGTCTACATATGATACAAAATGATTAACGTTAATAATTTATGCATAAGCAGCACTGACGTTAGCCAATCATAACAGTATAGGCGTTAACACTGAACTCTTAAAGGGGAAACACCCCCAAAACAGACTGTTTGAATCAGAGGTGAGAAACAGGGTGGGAAAATGTCATAAATCACTACATTTAAAAACTTTTTTTTTTACAAAAAACTATAGTAATACTATAATTGCACCTAAGGGAACATAATAAAACAAAACAAAAAACCATGTCATGACCCCTTTAAAGCAAAACAAAACACAAAAACAACTGCCCCTGGTCTCCCATATACAAAACCTGCAAAAATGTAATATATAGCATCTTTAAAAGAAAGTGACTCAAATAAGTGCCATATTTGTATTCAAAAGCAAATGCAGTTTTATATTAAAGATAGAAAAAAAGCAAAGTAAATCACTGTCACACACAGCTTGTTAGTATTGCAAAGAACTACATATACAACATCTTCATATTTACATACAAGTTACAACCAAAGAAATTATAAATATATCTTAGTTAACTTACAGCAGTTACATGAGACTGAAATTTCTGGACTTAAAAAAAAAAAAACAGCACTCTGTTAAATAACTGGCACCAATCCTACAAACAAATGAAGTGGTTATATAATTTAAATGAATAAAATTAATGTATGTTTGTTCAAAAGACCGTTAACCGTTTTGACTCTCTTTGAAAATCTGATCTCTTTTCTGAAAAAGGAGGAGTAAAGGGAGGGAAGGTAAACCCCAATCATCTCCGGTTGCCTCGTCAGCCAACAGTTCCAGCTGCCAAGTCCAATAAACTACTATGTGGCCTAAATGCGCCATGTGTTTTAGCAGCAAAAACATAGTCCTGAACCTCAGAGAACTGACTCCAAAGTGGATTTAAGAACTCAAACACATATGGGTTTATAACATCCTCAAATAATCTTTATAAAATAAACATGTACACAACAAATTTGAAAGCATCATAAACATTTCCCAGGATATACAGGGTGAATTTCACAAAACCATGTCCAAGTAAAATTAAACCCGATAAAAAAGAAGAAAAAGAAAGAAATGGTTTTGCATAAGTCTGTTTTAGATTAATGGCCTGTCTGAATCCTCAATACTGAATGGCTAGAAGGTGTGCAATAAAACGGTTTAAAGCACAGGTAGTTCCAGTCAGTTTAATCACTGTTCTATATTAATACGCTGCTTTCACTGAAACACAGTTTTTTTTTTTTTTTTAGGAATTAAACTCACCGCTGCAGGTAATTCACATACACATCTCTCTCTGTCTCTCGATAATTAATGCAAATAAATGTAAAGTTACATATAAAGCAGACAAAACGCTAGATCTATCTAGAGCCGTAACTGATGAAAATAACCGTCATTTTTACCCTTCTGGTCAAATATTGTGCTGCAAATATCAATAACAACTTTAACTTTTCAATGCTGACAAATAACCATGGTATAAGCAGAGTAATCCATGGTGGAAACATGACCTGGACATGATCCTGACAGGTTTTGTGACATTCACCCAGTCAGTTGCATTCACCTACACAATTAGCATAGCCCTATAATTTCATAGACTGCTAAATCATGTGCAAGTGCAAGGTGCTTTACAGATTCTGGCTGGCTGTTTTTTGTTTTGTTTGCTATATAAACTCGGAACATATTTTAACATCAAACAAGAAATGCCAGAACAATGTTATATATATATATATATATATATATACACACACACACTGGCTTCATCTTTGAAAAAAATAACTAATACTCTTTAAAATGGACTAATTTATTCAGTGTGATTCTTCATGAGTGTGTAAGTTCTGTCCTTTGGCACCATCACAAGATTTTGAGTCTTTCAACAGTCCTAACGCTTTTAAAAACTACTTCAGAAGAATAAAACATTAAAAACCCAATCCAAAATACAGAAAGTTCATAAATACATTTTTATCATGACAAGATGAGAGCTGGATGCTGAGCATTTCCTAAACTGATAGTCCATGAACAGATAATATAAGCTTGCATTAGAAACAAAAAGCAGTTTTACTTCAAAGAGTTTCTCTTGTGTACAAAAAGGCTCAAAATATCAGTCAGTGTTTCTTTTTTTTTCCTACTCACAAGGTCTGTTCTTTGACTCCAGCGTGCTGTGACCTTCTCCACAGTTCAAAGGACACAAAAAAAGTGTTGCGCAGTCCAAAGCGAGAGGGCAGAAGACATTAGAGGCAATCCCAATCCAGAATGTCACGTACCATTTTTATATATGTATTATTGACGTTTAGAGTAATGCAAAGGAAACTTTCAAGTATGAGGACCGTCTCAAATCTATTTACAGTTCATTTGGCCGTTGGTGTATTTATGAATTAGCTTTCGTCTGTACCAGCTGCTTAAGTGTGTATATATATATATATATATGGTCCATATGACTGTACCTACCTGTTTTACTTCTAATAACAGTGTGCATTCAAGCCTTTTTCAGGCTGATTTTAAAGTGAAACTGCCAATGACGTTTCTGTTTTCCCGTAAATGTCTGCCTCCACGTTGGCCGCGTCTGTTCGTATATTTTCACACTTCGCTCTCAGTAGAGGCTTTACGGTTCGGGACCCAGCCGGTGTCGGGATGCGCACTATGATGTTGGGCCGTTATGGCATGGGTGGTGTTGATACTCGAGCACTCTGATTGGTCGCCCTGCAGCAGCTGTTCAGTTTCTCCATCATTCAGAGAGGCGGAGCTTGCCTGTAGCGAGACGGTATCAGTGCGCATGCAGGTGTGAAGGCCAGCTCCTCGACACACCTTCAACTGTCTCAAGTCTTCCCAGTAAAGATCCTCTCCTGAGAGCAGACACACGCCTTCCACGATGCGGATCTTCTCTTTAGTGTAGCCTCCATCCCCAACACCCTGGACCTACAGGTGACATTCAGCTGCCATTAGAAGAGACTTTAAACTCAATTTGGAGATACTATTGTGAAAAAGTAGTACACTTTACTTGAAGTAATACTCACATCGAAGTAAACCATATACTTTACAAGAATATACTTGGGTGTGATCTTAACGTAATGTTTTCAGACACTTGATTGCACTTAAATAAAAATGTAATATAGTTTAAATTGATAATAAATGCAACTTTCTTGACCCACCTAAGTAGAACTTAAGTACATCTTTATATGTGATTTAAAAATTGTTTCTATTATCTCTGAAATATGGTTAAAGTTACTGCTGAATGCGCTGACAAGCATTTATGGTAACCTAAATAAATATATTTTTATGTAATTTCTATTGAAATGTCATGAATTTGAAATATATTTGTGATTACACATATTGATGAAGTTGCAATTTACTACATTTAAAATATATGAACTTTAAATGTAATATTGAATAAACTATAAATCAAGTGCTTCACATATGATTTAGTATGTTAGTCAACACATCAAAATACGTGTACTTAAAAACATGACAAAAAATATTAAAATGTAGACTTAAAATGTAAAGTAACTTAATTTGACATTATTATAAAGTGCACTTTACAAGTGTACTTAAATGTTAAAAATAGTCTTGAAAGTGTACTCTTTAAATACACTTAAGTGACCTTTTATTTCATTGTTATTACTCTATAAAAATATACTTTTAAGATTTGAAATACACTACAAGTGCACATTCAATAAAATACAGTTATATGCACTTATTTTTCACAAGGATATGTTATTATATTACAACCCATTTACTTCTATGATTTGACATTTTCTGGTGAACACAAAAGAAGATATTTTGATGAATGTCGGTAACTAGACAGTTGATGTGTATTTTTTTTCCCACTATGTTAGTCAATGGGGCCATCAACTGTCTGGTTACCGACAAAATATCTTCCTTTGTGTTCAGCAGAAAAAACTCAAACAGGTTTGAAACAACTTGAGGGAGAGTAAATGATGACAGAATTTAAATTTTTAAGTGAACTTTTCCTATAATGTTGATATTAAACAGTAAAGTATTTCTATTTATATGGCATTAAAGCCACAGTGAACCGGAAGTTGCGAACGACTTCAGTATTGTGACATACTTTCAGAGTGAAACGGATTATTGCGTGAGAAAAATGTGTTCGATCTTGAAAAAGTGGGCATTCCATTCAGCTCAGCTCGCAGCAGACTAACAGTTGAAGAGAATCTTCTACCTAAACTGCAAACTGACAAGGAGGGCTATTCCAGAAATTAAATTTTCAGATTTTGTTCGAAGAGTGCAAAGAATCAACTTGCACGGATGAATTGTTCACCACATGGGTAGTAATGTAGCCTGGGAAAACCCAGACAACTTCCGGCAAATTTAGATTTGCTCTGAAAGTTAGTCTGGCAAAGAGCTCATTCAAACCCATTTCCAGTCCGCAGAAATCGAGGCACCAATCAGAAACGTTGGTGACGACAGCGCTGGGATTTTGAAGCCTACATTACAAAGATGGATGCCGCCGTCGAACATCACTCGTTCGAATCAGCTATTGCGTCTTTTTTAAGCGATTTAAAAATGTCCTTTTCGTTATAACCCGAGCAAAGAACAACACAAAGGCTTAATGTCTAAAAAATATGGTATATCAGCAAAAGTCTGTGTGGCGAGCAGGACGATCGAGGCCGAGGGATGTGAGAGAACGGCGTGAGTGAGGCCGGTCTCGCATCTCTCACGGAGGAGCGGAAGCATAAAAGGAGGAGCGACGACGCTGAAGATCGAGAGAGGACAGGTCTGAATTTTATTTGATGTTTTGTTTTATTATGTGTGGCGGCAGTCGACCGTGAGGGACTTTGTATTTGTTTTATTTTGTCATTAAAATGTGTGAATGTTCGCCGGTTTCCGCCTCCTCCTTCCCATAACAACGAGCCCCGTTGGTCAATACTAAACGAATGGGTGGGTCTTAGCCATAGACTGTCTTAGCGAGAGCCCTGTGCATACGTCATCTCCTTCATCGCTCTGATTGGTTTTAACGTCTATCCAGTTGCGCCAAAAGGCATTTGAGGGACGTCCGTTGGTGACGCCCCTTTGGAAATCACTTGTCTATGGAGCTTTGCCAGACCCTAACTCAGTTTAAACTGAGAAGGGTCTGGTTTTAACCAGGCTAGTAGTAATGTGCACTAACAAAGCAAAAAAGGTAAATTTTGATTTCATGCTGACTTTAATTATAAAGAAAAAAAACACCACCAACACCACTGCACTTCAAAAGAAAAGGTTCACAATTCATGCTACAGTACCTCAGGCAGGCTAAGAAAATACTTCTTTACATAATTTCATCATCATCTTATGATCTTAGTAACATCTATAAATGCTATCTTGCTTGCACGTTCATGCAGAAATTCTTTTCAAACTGATTACATGCACGAAGAAAAAGTTGGGATGCGGGATTTCTCTTAAAATTAGGGAAGCAAGGACATTTTCCCAATTTTTATGACTACCTTGTTTGCCATTCTGATGAAAATAAAAGGGGGATGTCAAAAGATGAAAGGAGAAAGGGAGTTGTAAGGATGATTGAGCTGCCGTGGAGAACATGGGAAAAAAAGATAAGTGGGGACTCTGTAAAGACATCCGAATACTGCTCACAAAATGATGAGAACAATTATGTCAGTCATGAACAACAGCCAAAAAACATTTTTTTCCTGGCATCACTTTGAAACAATCTGTACTGTATAAAACACTATATAAATAAAGGTGACTTGACTTGGCTGATGTAAAACAACATCAACAACAAATTACATTCATCTAAATGTGAAGGTGAAAACGGAAAGAACAATAAACAATACCTCTTTTTTATATCGCAGTTGGTTGTTTATTGCAGGTTTCTGGGCAGTTTCTATTTTAACCTCCTGTGTTGAAGTTCTGTATGAAGGGTTGCTGTAAGTCAAGTTGCTGACTCCGGGATCTGCAAACTTGAATTTTTTGTGCCTGGAAAGCAAAAACAACAACAAAAAATGAGTATGAGCAGCTGAGAAAAAGAATTAATTCATGAAACTCTATAAAGTTCTTTATAAAACCTGGAGACCTACCTGTAAATAATGAATGCAGCTATGAGTATCAGGATCGCCAATATTGACAGAGCTCCGCCAATCACGTAGCTGATTTGAGGGCTCTCATCTTTATAAAAATGGTCAAAATGTAAATGTTCATTCACACTGGCTTCATAATGTTCATTATTCGTATACACCAGAATTGTAATCCATTTACCCCGAGGTGCAGACACCACATCGTTCTGAGAGCAGCCCTCTGGATTGAGACTTGAATCTGTACAACTGTGAGGAGAAAGTGATGGGATTTGACTTCATTCTTTAAAGAAAACTTTTTTTTGGCTGGATAGTTGCAGTTGACTTACTTGACCACCGACAGGCCTTTGTGAGGTTTCTCTGTGGGGAGTTTTTTAGGGGCCTGAGTACCCATGGTGCCCTTCTCAGGTGCCGTGGGAATGTAACCAGAGACTAGTCCAGAGATAGAATCAGGGTTATTATACCATAGAAACTTGATGTACTAATATAAACAAAAACTGAAATAATAATTAATAAAAACTAATTTAGGCATTAAAAAAAACCTTAAGACTATTACAAATGACAAAAACAAACAAACAAAAATATAATAAAACTTTACAATTAAAATGAACAAAAGAAAATGTATTTAAAAAAACTAATTTGAACCCTTGATAAAAAAATATAGCATCTCTATAGTATATCTAAATATAGTATAGTAAAGAATAACACTGGGCAGAATTGGAATACTGATAACTCTAATGGGTTTTTATACTAATTTATTAATAATAAATAAGGACATGCAAATATGGATATTCTAAATTAAATTGTTCATTGTTATTAATACAGGCATATGTAAGCTATCAATCAAATTTCTAGAAAACAAAACTGAAACAATTAAAAATAGTTTGTTAATGATTTAAATACATGAAAAAACTTTAAAAATAGAATTAGTTTCCTTGGCAACTAACTGAAATAAGTTGAAGTACTAAAATTACTAAATTAAATAAAAATAAGTAAATAAAAGCTAAATAGAAATATATTAAAAAACTAAAAAAGTACATGATAAAAAATAAATAAATAAAAAATAACTAAAAATCAACACTTAAACCTGAAGTGAAAACTGAAAAAAAAGGGAAAAAAAATCCAATTAAAACAGTCCATACCACTAAAATGGTAATCTGGTAGATGTAAACGCAGTCATATCATTAATATAATTATTCATTTGTGTCATCTCAATGTACAACAGTGATTCCTGTGCCTGTCGGACTCACTTGTAGAGCAGGGTCTGCTGTCAGGTTCGTCTGGACACGCACACACAAAACCGTTGCTCTTCGCAAGACACAAGTGTGTGCAACCCCCATTATTCACACTGCAATAATTTGTGCCTTGAAAGAAAGGATTGTAAAATGTTACTAATATGTTTTAATGGCAACTATAACATTTATTTATCATTAATGTGCTCACTTGTTCATGCACCAATAACAATCTTGAAAATATCTTGAACATATATTGCATATGATAAAACTACACTTATACAGGCAACAAACAAAAGACCATATACGAGACTAGTGTTTTCCAGCTCTGGTCCAGGACACATTTTGGACGACTCTCTTATCTGACACACACATTTCAGGTGTTCCAAATCATATTTGTTTGAACAGGTAGACATACAAAATGTGCAGTGATGTTAGGGCTCCTGGATCAGGGCTTTATATGGAAATTTACAAAAGTAATTTAATCAGAATTTTATTCAGAGAGCATATTACTCAATTTGAAACGAAATTCAATAGCCAATGTTGCAGCATTCATTTTCTCATGACGTCACACCCTAGGAATGCCCAACTGGAGGACAAAACAAGGCTTTCTCCATTGCCCGCCAGTCATTTTTTACCAGGTTTGTGATAAGTACTAATGTAGTAAGACTGATATTAAAAGAGATTGATGATGCATACTATACAGGCAAGCTGAACCATTATAAAGAAAACGCTTAACCATTCAGCGCATTGCATTCATATTCTGGGCTCATCTGCTCACCTCACCTGTATATTAGTATGTATCATCAATAATATTTATACTGAATTTGATCTTTTACTATCAATGTTTCAGTTTTAGAATGTATGTAATGTAGCGTTTTAGAATTTCCCACAGTTTTTAGTGGTTGAAATACTGCAGCAGATGCTGTATATGGATCACAAGCACCCAAAACTTGCATTTTGTACACGTTTTTGTTTTTCTTCTTTTGAGATGGAAAATAGATAGGTCTGTGTTGCAGTTCTATATATGTTTTTCCCTCCAGGTCTCCGTGGCATCACGTGACTGAAAACTATGAATAGCAGTGATTCTCAACCAGGCGTCCTCAAGATGACTAAAAAGTATTTAGTTAATACATTTAATACTAATATATTAAAATAATCAAAGCGTAATCTAAATTCAAATGTTAAACTAGATTTTTTTATTCTAACAAAAAAAATAACATGACAGTAAATTACCAAAAAAAGGTAACCAGACAGTTAGCGGTCAATGGCTACCGTAAACTGTCTGGTTACCAACATTCTTCAAAATATCTTCTTATTTTGAAAGAAACGGTTTGGAACAACTTGAGGGTGAGTAAACGAATACAATTTTCCTTTTTGGGTGAACTATCCCCTTTAAAGATACGGTGCATCTCCCAAATGTTTAAATATGATGTTCTATGCATACGAATTGTATGCAAAATAACTTCCCTTTTTTTTTTTTTTCACAAAAACCCTTCAAAAGTAAAACATGTAGACATGTTGAGCTCTTCAGTTCAGGCCGAATAAGTCAATCTTACCAGTCTGCCTTTGTGGTGACACCACTATGATGTCCATGAGGCCCTCTACATTAGCCAGCACAGTTTCCTTACTACGACCTGTATGCTTATCTACTCGCTGAATAGACTTGGTCTGCCAGTCCGTCCAGTAAATCCAATGGTCTTGCTGTGAGATTCGGGAAAAAGGAGTTAAAGGAGAGTATACCGGTTTCAACTGGAAACAAAGAAAAGGGGTAAAAAAAAAAAAAGGGGGGGGGGGGGGATAGGGGGAAAGAAAGAAAGATGGGAAGAAAAAGGAGGGTCAGAAAATGGAAAGATGCAAAGGAAGAGAACATCATGCTAAGGTTATAAATGCAGAGACATAAGTGAAAGAGAGGATGGGTCAGTGGAGCAGGAGGTGATGTGAGAGACACACTGAGTCGATAAGTGAGGGCGAGGATCAGATATGGAAAGGTACCTGCGTGAGGGCAAACGGGTGTGAGACGGGGCTGATGAGAATTTGACGCAGTTTGCCATTCAAGTCAGAACTTTCTATGCGGTCCAAGTGTGCATCCACCCAAAAGATCCTATACATGAAATCATGTGATAATTCAGTGATAATTCTCCAAAATGTTTGAAGGTACTTGCCATGATTATGGTACAAAATAAGAGTCTGAAATGCTTCAAGGAAGACTTCTTTTTAAGCAAATGAAGACAGTCAAAAAGTAAGAGGTGCCTTTAAGAAAATGTTGATATTAAGCCTCAGGATTTCAAAGTAAATATTTTATCAGCTCTTGCAATTATCAACATTTGAATACGTCGAAATACTGTTAAAAATCACAATTTGCGATGTAATGCTTGTTTTATCATAATGAAAATGGCACAAGTAAATAAATATATAAGGCAATCCTACTTGCGGTTTATTCTTAACAAAATGCTATTATAAATCTAGTATAATTGAGATACTACTATAGTTTTCATTATTTCTGGTTTCATTTAAATTTTGATCAAAGTTTTAGTAATTTTGTCGTGTAGATTTTTTAGTTGTTGTTTTTTTAGTACATATTTAGTACAATTTAGTTATATTTAGTACAAGTTAAACTAAATTAAAATGAGAAATGTTGCTTGACAAATAGACAAGGATATGTTTATTTTGTTTAAAGTCATTTTTTTTATTATTTTAGTTTTAGAAACTATAACAACCTTGTACATTTATTTTGAGAGTTGTCATGATTGAAATGTATAAACACAACGCCTAAATAAGTTTGCAAATTTAACCTAAATGAATAGTCAGAACTACAGTAGCAAGTTTCCCTTATTTCTCCCCAAAATGGGACACTAACTGTACCCTATTCATGGAAAGTACCTGAACAGTCAAAGCCAGTTGATGTTAGTGGTAAAGTGGCATTGAAAAGTATAGCTAGGTGTAAAAATGAAGAAAGAAAGAAAAGAGAACAAAATTTTAAATGAAAATGATTTTCAAAAACAGAAATAGTGTGTATGTTTCATCTAAGGCCACATACACACTGCAATCTAGTGATAGGAGTGTTTAAATGTGGTAGTGAATCTCCAAAAATCATTTGGTGTGCATTACTCTTGAAATTGCGATGACTGAGATAGTGATAAACATGACTGTGAACAAGAAGCATGAATGCCAACCTGTTTGATTTGACCAAAGTGATGCAAAGGTGCCTTTTTCAGGAAATTGCCAATGACAGAAGGTTTTCTGGTCGCTTATAATAAGGCCAACACTTGGCCTTATTTTCTGAATATGGTCACATATTTGGGCTTATTTTGGTTTATTTTATTTCTTGTTTTGCTGAGCTTTTTGGAAGTATGTTGAGTCAACTGTGAGTCAATAAAACTTTCCATTTTTATGGATCTTGCCATCTATGATATTTACTTAAGTCACTGTCACTACGTTCACACAAGTGATATTCGTGGCTAGCGTGAGAACGATTAGGGGGATTATCATTAGTTGTGTTTCCATCAACCTAATGGTAGAACCTTTAATAGAAACTTAAATACGGTAAGTAACCTGTTGTTTGAACAGGACCGTATGAGTGTCACACCCTTTTATAACTTACAGTTGTCAATCTCATTCACTTAATGTTTAAACATATGGATTTATTGTTAATGCAGCTGTCACTGCCTGCATCTTTCAGCAAATTTGGTGATAGAATGCAGTTGTCACTCCCATAAATTACCAAACTGTGTTTGTACAGAAAGGCATTATGCACTCAACAGGGAACATTGGACAGTGTATGTGGCCTAAAAAGTGCATCAGAATTTTGTTGATATGGGTGAAAGGGTTTAAGGTCCATTTTATACATGTATACCATCTTTCAATAAAATCATTATCGAAACTCTCCCCTTTTTAATGAATTTTCCTATTTTACCTGCGAGTGTCATAGTCCAGTGTCAAGCCATTTGGCCATCCCAGATCTGTGTTAATGAGGACTTTTCTGTCTGTGCCATCCAGGTACGCTCGCTCGATCTTTGCGATATGACCCCAATCTGTCCAGAACAAGAACCTTGCCAAAGAATAAAATGATGAAAATCATTCATTAGTAAAAATATAGTAGCTTTATATAGTAACTCCCTTCTCTCTCGCTCTCTCTCTCTCTCTCTCTCTTCGCTCTCATTTATTTAAATAAATGCAATCTTAATGCGTTACTTTATTCTAATTTCAGAATTCTAGATTCAACTACCCCTAGACAAAATAACTAAAGAAAATTAACCATCCATTTTCCCTTAGAGATTCATCAAGAAAATATTCCAACTGTAATAACCAGATTTTAGAAATAAAATAATATGATAATGTATATGTGTAATTTAATATTATACATACATACATACATGCATGTAATCTTCCATACCTCATACCACTGCTCTAAGTATTCAAAATATATAGAAAATGCTAACAACAAACACTGGGCAAAATAGTCAATTTAGAATTAGACTAGGGGATTTATAGAAATATTTCAGGATTGAATAATATTGACATTTCTCTTTTTCTCTTCCCAAACAGTAGAGCATGTTGATCAACGCCAATGTCATGGTTTGATTTCCAGGGAATGCATTAACTGATATATTGCATACCTTCAATGCAATGTAAGTCTCTCTGGAATTTGGATAATAGCATTTGCCAGATGCATAAAGGCCCCAATATACTTCAAGTGTGACGTCATTTCAAACCGAATAAGTTTGTTTGGAGTCCGTTTCATGAGTTTCAACAGCTTGCCAAAGTGAACTTTCCGGAAAAGTTTGCTCTGTCTGGTAAACACAATCAAACTACTTGATTACGTGATTACGTAATAGATGTGTGGCTCTGCCGCCTCTGACGTAAAAATCTTCTCCAGTTCATTTCCTCTATTCAATCCGTCAAGGTTAGTCTAAGGGCGTTTTTACACTATGTTGATGATATGGATTAATGGGTTTAAGGTTTTCTTTCTACATGTATACCATCTTTCAACAAAATCATTATCAAACTCTTCCCTTTTTTAATTAATCCTCCTCTTTTACCTGGGAGTGTCATAGTCCAGTGTCAATTTTGCGTTGGTCTGGTTTCACACTCAACTTGATTCTATCGAACCCTGGTGCACTTGTGTTAATCTTACATCACAAACGTGCACACCGCATGAAATAAAACAGACCGTGGTCAATATATTGTGTTTTTTTATCATTTGGTGTTATTATGCGTAGCTGAGTAAACGACACTTAAGTTAACTGTATGTCCGTCGCATGAAGGCGGCTTCCTGCTGTTTGAGGAGACAGTGGATTACCATTCAATTCCGTTAAAGTCGCTGTTGTTTTCACATCCACATGAATCGCGGCACAGTTCGAGTGCAACCGAACCCAGACCACCTCCTTCAGGTGGTGAAGGAGGTGATTCCAGACCAATTCCAAACTAAACTGCCAGTGTAAAAATGCCATGAACACACTGGAGAGCTGCTTTATAGTAAAAACCGAAGTTTTAATTCGAATTGAAAGAGACACTGACATGGTTTTGTTTTTTCATGTTCAATACTGTAAAGCTGCTTGCTTTATGAAGAAATGTATTGTATAAAGTGTTTACATAAATAAACATAACATGACGTGACGACTGGAGTACCGAATTGCAGAACTTGTGCAGCAGAACATATCCACATCCCTATGATCAGATGCTTTTTTAAATGCTGTTTTCTTGCCGCTGTCATTTTTGTTGTTTGCTTATTTATTGAGAGGAAAGCATGCAGCACATATTTTCATATTTATGTAAACACCACTCTCAGCAGTGTAGGCGGCATCGAAATGTCCGCTAACAGTACACCGCTGGACATGTTTTAATCATGTTTTACCCTTAAGCGAAGAAATGAAAAAGAACTTCACCGTGAATATATTGGGGCCTTAAATGTAAATATAAAGAAATCCATAAATCAACAGAACTGAAAGTAAATGATAATATGTTTGCCTTTCTCACCCTTTGCTAGGAAAGACAGCGATAGCTCTTGGTTCATCCAGACTGTTATTCACCAGAACTTTCCGAGATGTGCCATCTAAGTGAGCCACTTCAATGGTGTTACGGCCAGTGTCTGTCCAGTACATGTTGCGGGCAACCCAGTCAACAGCAAGTCCATCAGTGGTCTTCAGACCATGACTGATCACAGTTTCCATATTGCTGCCATCTAAATTTACCCGTCTGAAAACAATTCAATATTGTGTAAATAATATAAGAGAGCTTAACAATACATCGCATTTAAAATAGAAGTAAATGCCAGGGTGGAGATTTTTAAAACTTTCCTTGAAAAATCTTGCGGTAACTAGCAGGATAAATGATAGCATGCCACTACTGCAGTAAAAAATATATATTTCAAGACTAATGATTCATTTTAGTATTAGACACCATACCTGATAACATCCAGAGACACATCTGTATAGTACAGTTTCCTCTCCACGCTGTCATAGTCCAAGGAAATAACATTTTGGAGCTCGGCCACAGGAACGTACACATCTGTATGGTCATTAGTGTCTAGAGAGATTCGTCGAACACTGATGCGATTCGAAAACAGAAGGTATGTTTCAGGCAAATTGTCACATGACCTTCCATCACTTTTCAGCAGAATACCCGTGGGACAAGCACAAGACGTCAAATTATGACGAGGAAGGCACAGGTGAGTGCAGCCGCCGTTCCTCCTGCCGCATTTATTGAAGCCTGCAGGAACAAGGAGGACGATTATGCCAAAACAAGTACCATAATTTTTTTATTATTATATGCCAAGCTTTGCTAAGCCTTGAACTGCACAATATTATTCACCAATTAACTACTATTTCAGTACTTCAAGCACATTGTTGTAATTATTTACTGGAAAAAGGATATAAAGGTGCAGGTGGTTGATGGTTAATTTACATTTAGCAGGCACTTTCTATGACAAAAATATTATATTAATCCTTCAAATTAAAATGTAGCTTTTATTTTTATACATTGTTTTCATTTTTATAAAAAAATTATTAATAGTAATTTTGTGTGCTTGTGTGCTTAATTTTCTATTTCAGTTTTAGTAACTTTACTGCTTGTAATTTCTTAAGTAATTTAAAAATAATATGATTTAATTTAGCAGCCAAATCAACATTTCTTATTGTCATTCAAGTCTTCTAATATTATATTTTTAATACTTATTATTTTTTTAAATTTATTATAAAATATAATATCGTTATTTATTTCAGATTTATTTCAATTAATGATTAACATTTTAAAAAAAAAGTTTTAGTTCATGACAAAACACAAATTTTAGTTCTAAAATGGCTAAAAATTATTTTTCGTGTCTACTGTTCTTTTGAAACATGAAGGCTATTTGATGCACAATGCGAAAGGCTTTGAAAATGAACAAGACAAAAAATAAATAAAAACAGCAACATCGTACTACTTTGTAACCTACCCAAAGGTCTTGCGCGGTCAACGGCCTGGATGTCCATGAGACCAGGTAAGTTGGAGCGGACTGTGATGGTGTTTGCTCCAGTTCCCTTGTCAGCTCTATGGATACTGCGGCTCTGCCAGTCGGTCCAGTACATATGCGGTCCCAACACAGTAAGGCCGTACGGGTGCTGCACAGGAGACACCAGGGTCTTCCGGTTTGAACCATTAAGATCAGATGCTTCTATCCGCTAAAGGTTCAAAAAGATTAGGTTATTTAATTTAATTCAACCAGCAAGCATTTATATAAGTCTTATCAATCCTCTGTAGAGCCTCATTGATTTACAAAATACAAGCATTCTCCATTTTCTCCTATATCATAGTGTATAAGCCATAAAAGCTGAGTATATGATACTCAAACACTTGAGTAATTTGTGTTTAAAGGTTCATACGCTTCCCATTTAAAAAAAAGTGATATTTCTGACTATTATTATATGTCAGGCAATAGTTCAAATCTAAACAGATTTTCATCATACACTAAACGACACTACCTGACATTCAAGTCTTCAAATCTCAAACTCATGCAGAAACATGTGCATCATTGCTAGACACTAACCTCAGTATGTGCATCAGCCCAGAGCAGTTGTGAACCAGCTTTGTCTATGGCAAGTCCATTAGGCCAGCCGAGATTATTATTGATCAGAACTACACGATCTGAACCATCCATACTGGAGCGCTCCAGCTTGGCATGTTCACCCCAGTCAGTCCAGTACATGTACCTAAAAGCAGATTTTATATTATTAATCATTACATACTGTGCCTGTCCCCAGCTGCAAGAAACCCCTTATTTGAAGAAAACACATAGGTATAATTACTGAGGGGTTTTCTTAAATTAAGAGGGTCTTTTGCAGCTGGCTTAAAATGACAAATTTAGTTTTAGTCTGTTGATTAGCTTGAAGGTGCAAGTATAATTCTAAATAATGAAATTTAATATTTACAGTCTCTCCATCTTCTGGACTCAGAAAAAAAGTAGAATTTTGCCCAATCAAATGCTTTCAGAACCAGAATATAATAAAAGATATTAGAAAGTCACCTGCTTTCAAAGTCCTCACTCATTTGTTCATTCATTCAGTTCTACCCTTGTGAAAAACAAGAGCGCATAATTGAACAGAATGTGCACTTGTAGTGTACTTTAAATCTTAATAGTATATTCCTTAAAAATAGTTTGTGCAGATAATTATAAGTTTTACTTTTGTGTTTTACTTTTCCGGATGTGTAGACCAACATACTAAAGCACATGTAAAGTACTTAACCTGTAGTAAGTTAATCAATATTACATTTAAAATTAACTTTTAATTGCAACTTCACTACGAATGTGTAATTACAAATATGTTTACATTTTTTATGGTTTTAACAGAAAACGACATAAGTTTTAATAGAAATTACATTAAAGTACATTATTTTAGTTTATCATAAATAGAAGTAATTAGGAAAAAAGTGGGTATAAAAGCACACAAAAGTTCAGCTAATTGCTAACAGCTAATATCAATTTAATCTATAATACATTTTAATTTAATTGCAATCAAACATCACATTCAGTTCCCACATAAGTAAAATAATTTTTTTAAGTAATAAGTGTGTGAAGAGTACTTTTTTTTCAAGGGCACATATAGTGAATAACAAATATAGCGTGCTATACAAGGAATAGAAATTTATTAAGTCTATCTAAATCTGGCCTGAAATGAATTGTTTGGAGTCAAAAGACTGCAGGGCAAAACATTTACCCCATCTCATGGAACAGGGCGATTGCACGAGGGCTGTCCAGGTTCTGCCACACAAGCACTTTTCTCATGGAGCCATTGAGATTAGCAACCTCAATGCGGTTTGTCCCGGTGTCTGTCCAGTAGATTTTTCTGCCCGCTGAATCCACTGCCAGACCATCTGTGGTCATTAGACCTGAAAGAGAGGGGAAACGCTTCAAATCAATGAAAAAGTTGAGCAACTGAAGAAAAGGAATTTAATACAATGAATCTACAGTTACCCTCAAAACTACGCACAGTAAATATAGTCCCTTACCAGTTGAAATAAGGTCCTCATGTTCTGTACCATTGATATTGGCTCTGCTGATTTTCTTTAATGTACTGTCTGACCAGTACACTTTACCTGCAGGAGCATGAAAATATCCAAAATGATTTTCTCTGAATAAGCGTTATATGCAAAAGTGTCTATATATTGAAAATGACCTTGTACCTTCTATAGCATCCACTCCAATGGCTATCGTGTTCTTCATAGACACATTGACTGCCAGAACAACATCAGCAAAGTATGGGATGTCCAAAGAAATCATTCTGATGTCTGTCCGTCGGGCAAAGATAAGAAAGCTGTTCATTGCTGTAAGACAAGAGAGAATAATAATGAAGCATTCGTTTCATAAAAAAAGTTTAATGACTTTTTTCATATAAATAAATAAATACATTTTATAAATAAAAAGTCATTTGCTTAATTAAAAATCTTATAAATGTATGAGGTGGCAAGTTGGCAAGCTGGTAAAACCAGCATAGGGCAAAAGCCACACATTATTTATACAAATACTTTAGCTAAAATATTATGGTTTTAATAATGTCTAGTTAATACTCGTTCAAAACAATCACTTCAGCAAAGTTTGTACTATTTTTGGTTTATTTTGATAAATAAAAGATATATTTTTTCAATACATATACTGTCATTAAATGTGTTCATTTAAAAAAATACAGAAACAAAATTATTTGAAAAAGTAAAGATTCTGAAAACATTGAAGGAGATTCCATAAAAAATAAAGCTTTACAGTAGTAACAAATAAATATTTTTTATATGATTGGTTTCATTACAAATATGGTGATTATCTCTAAGGTGGACACCCAATTTAATATAATGATATTTACTATCGGAATCTAACCATGTCATGTCAACAAATGGAAAAGTCAGCCGGCTGCTTATTATTATTATTATTATTATGTTAATTATTGTGCCTTTTACCCCAAATACCATACTTTAACATATTCTTCCGTTACTGAAAAACTGTTGCTTTAATTAGCTTGAACAAAGCTGAAAATCATTAACAAGACCTTTGTCTCAAAATATAGACAATATATTTATTGATTCTTATTTGCTACACAAATATACAAGAGCATTTGAAAAAAACCATTATTATATCAAATTAGCACAGAATCAACTTCTGCAATTGCGTCAAGAATCAGCCAAATTTCATCATCAAAAGCAGTTGTTAAGAAAAGTGCTGAGCTGAATTTTTGTGCCATCTATTGGTTTACAAGAGAATGAAATCAAATGCGCCTTTAGGCCCATTGTACCCTATGTTTAAGTATCAATAGAACAAGCCTACCCAATCAAACCTGATCGATGGCAACCAACCAAATGGTTTTCAGTCAGTGACTCTCGCCTTCAGATATGCACCATGACATCATTACCACTGACATCATTACGGTGACCCCTAAACCCCTAAGGCAACTCAAAACGAGCCTCAAATTTCAAAGATTCTCCTGTCCTTGCAACAAAAAACCATGGACTGACCTGTCACCTGGAATCCCAAAAGCAAAGAACACCTGCAGCCATTTCATTAAATTTCATCTCAATTGTGGAGTTATGGCTACTGAATGAGCAATTATTGATGGGTCCTTAGATATTCGAGATGGGTGAAGTAGCATGGACTTTCGGCATTACCGTGAGTGCAAGTCTTGCCGTCCGCCTGTAGGTTGATACCAGTGGGACATGCACAGCTTGAGGCTTTGGGAGCAGGAGCCAGGAGGCAAAGGTGACTGCAGCCACCATTATTCACCGAACAGGGCGTCTGAACTTTAGACGGAAAGGAAAAAAAAGTGGAGACAGGTGAGAGAGAAAAGGGAAGAAATGGACGTTCAATCAGATGTAACAGATGCCTATCAGGCCTCTGGGTGTCCCGGTAGATCATAATACACAAATGAGACTCCAGACTGGAGATCAGTTATCACTGGCTTTAATCCGCTGTCTGAAAACCCAAGACATTGGATATGGCAGAGACCCACATTCCTCTTTAACACATATCTGCTAGGCATGCGTGTTCATTTCAGTTGTCAACGGGATTCCAACATGAAAATGAATTATACTTATTTTATTTGAATGTATAGAATACAGTTAAGGCATTAACATAATTTGACGTGCTGGATATACAACATTAACACTTACTTACAGAGAATGTTAAAAATGTAGCCATTAAAGCCCTTAAAAATAGCTTACACTGAAATATTTCAAATATGCAATAACACACATGCAACACTAGTTCAGATATGTTAATAAACCCCTAGTCAAACTTGACTGAATTTAAACCGTTATCTTAATTGGAATCAGATTCATTTTTATTTCAATCAAATATTGTGTCTTAATAGGTGGGATGCGAGATTTTAGCAACAAGCCATTTGTTTTCCCAAATGGTATGTGACGCAATCAATCATAAAACAGTCAATCATTACTGGAAAAATAAAATAAAATAAATAATGTACTTTAAAAGAACACTTGTGTGACCTGAAGTTAAAGTTTAATTAAACTTCATTTAAATGAATAAATATTATTGTTTAAATTTACTTTTAAATATACCTACATTTTTAAGTACATCTTCACATTTCTTTTCATAAATGTCTTTGAAATATGGTTAAAATGTACTGCTAAATGTACTGACACGCATAATGGTAAATTACAATATACTTCATTTCTATTGAAACTTGTATTTCATGTATTTAAATATATTTGTAACTATACATTCGTAATGAGGAAGTTTACAGTAACATTAAATGTATGTAATCTCAAGTAACACACTACAGTTAAAATTTGAATCAAGTACTTTACTGTACATGTGCTTTAGTTTGTTAGTCAAGTGTACTTCAACAAATAAGTGTACTTCTTTAAAGCATGACAAAAGATTCTTAAAACAATGATTTAAAATGTACTTTAAAGTAGAATATAATCTGACGTCATTACAATGTGCACTTTTTACTTAAGTGTGTTAAGTGTATAAGAAACAGTCATGAAAGTGTACGTTTTTAAACGAACATTATATATTATCTGCAATAAGTAAAGATTTCAAATAATATACTTGAATCGAAGTACACTAGAAGTGCACATTCAATACAATTAAGCGCACTTTCACAAGGGGTTACGTCAAGCTAGAACACAGTGTACGGCTTATGCATAAAATTTGTTAAACTTTAAAAGCTTTTGGGTTACGCTTTATAAGGTGTCCTTATTACAGTGTAATTATGCATTTAAGTACTGAGTAATATTATTCAACTACATGTGATTATGGTTTGGTTTAGGGTTAGCTGCATGTAATTATACATGTTTTATTTATAGTAAGTACATATAAAGAGTAACAAAGACAATTGTTGGGTTTTTTTTGTGGGACAGTGAAGGCAAAGCAACCATTCAATAATACTTGATACTACTACTGCAAATTGAACCTCATGATGTTGTTTGAGAGAACGTCCGAATGTGCGCAGAGTGCTACAATATGTCACACTTTTGACTGTATTGCATATTTCGTACCAGTATTACTGATTAACTTATAGCTCTATTGTGTAAATGACAGTTGTGATTATTGAAACATAACTCTATAGTGCCATTTTACCTTTAGTTCTATAATGGTGGAACATGTGAATGTCCATGAGGTTTTCAAGGTTTTCTGCCAGCGTTCTTCGGTCCAAACCAGTAAGCTTGTCAGCACTTTGGATGCTCTTGGATTGCCAGTCTGTCCAATAAATTCTGTCTTCATGAAGTGTCAAACCAAACGGATGAGGCAACTGACTGCCAATCAGCACCTTCAATGCAGAATAATGAGCGGGAAAGAATTAATTGCAACCTTTAGACTATTTAAATAATAAGAAACACATACAACTCATTTCTACCTGTCTGCCTGATCCATCAAAGTTGCCATACTCAATGGTCTTAATGCTAGCATCGGCCCAGTACAGCCTCTCAGTGTGGTAGTCGATTGCCAACCCATTAGGCCAGGTCAGGTTTGTTGAGATGATAACCGTACGGTTGGATGCGTCCATACCAGCACGCTCAATCTTAGGATTTGCACCCCAATCTGTCCAGTACATGAACCTGTGGTGAGACAAAACAAATCAGGTTATGTACTTTTTTATGTTGCGTTAACATCCACAGCTACTACTGCAATACTTTAATTCACTTGAAGCCTTTATATATGTTGCATTAAAAAAGCATTTTAATACTTCAATTCATTGTTACACCTTTAGAAATTATAATGCAAACAACCAAGGAATCTGCAAAAAATGATAATGCAGTTTAACTTATTCAGGTTACAATTATTTTTGGAAAGAGATATAATGCATTGTAATGTACATTATGAATACCTTTACAATGCATTATACATAAAGGCTTCAAGTAAAGTGTTACTTTATATCCGAAATCATAAGTTTTTAAATATTTTAAGCATTTCTGTAGAGCACGGTGCTAGTAACGTCATGGGTTCGATTCCCAGGGAATGCATGAACTGATAAAATGTAAACATTGAATGCAAGTCGCTTTGGATAGAAGCATCTTAATGTATAAATGTAAATGGTTTGTGTTCACCTGCCTGATAAAACCATGATTTCCTGTTTCACTGGGATTCAAAAAAGAAGTCATACACAGGCCAAATTTCCTTTACTCATCTATCACTATGGGAAAGACCCAATAAAGTAAGTTGCACAAATTAAATGACTAAGAAAATAGCTTCTTTGTTGAAAAGGGCCATTTCCATTATCAATGGAAGTACCTCATGCCAACCGTGAAATATGGTGTATATCTTAGGATGATGTTATGGAGTTGTTTTTGGCCCTGGACAACTTGTTCACTCCAAGTATCAGCAGATATTAAAACACCCGACAGACTCTGTCAGTAAGCTTGAACTGGCCATGACAGGATATTGGGTCTCATTCACTAATAATTATGTGGATTATTTGTATTTTTTTACACATGCAGGAAGGTTTTTGCGAGAAGTTCCCATGCGTGTACAAAACACACAAGAGAACTTCTCGCAAAAACCTTCCGCACAATTCACAACAGGCGTGTATAGTGCATTAATTCGTTCTTAACCTTGGTCTAATGTTAATGAATTTAGAGTGTTCTAAATGAACGTCCATGTGCCTAAGGTTAGTAATTTGCATAAAACGGCAAAGCAATTCCATTAAGGGCATTATGCACAACTTCTCCTGTACAGAAACACAATAAACACAATAGTAAAATCAAGATCTTTCCACTTATGTAATTTAGCCAGGAGAAGAAATCACATTTAATGACTAAAAGTCTTCAAGACTTGAATACTGTTATGCGCTCCACAAGGGAATTAGTCAATTATCCATTTCTCGATTGCAAAAAGTTAAAAATGCAGCAACTAGACTCTTGATTGGCATTAAAGTGCACCTATTATAATTTTTTGAATATTACCTTTCATGTAGTGTGTATACATATATATATATATATATATATATAGCTGTCTGTGAAAGATTATTTGGACAGGCTTGCTCCTCAGAATTATTGATGTACCGTAAAACTTCAAATAATAGCCAAGTCCCAAATAGACGCCTGTCTCTTTTACACGCCTGGTGTGGTGACAGGTTTGGAAAAATAAATGCCGGTCTCAAATAGAGGCCTGGTCTGTTTTTTAGTCTAGGGTTTAATCTTCTAAAACCCGTCAGATCGTCTGTTTAAGCCAGTTCTATGGTGCAGATTGTGCACACAAGAGGGCCCAGCGCATCTGTGCGGGAGCTGTTACCGCAAGCAAGGCTAGCGGAGGCCGGAGAGGGAGAAGTGGAGGAGGAATTCGCCAATGAACTTGTAGTTGAGGATCGCGGTGATGATGATGATGAATAGGGTCATTTTGTATCACACGATTGCAGTTGTTTTACATGGTAACCTTCATTCTTTCTTGTTGATGTGTTTCGGGCAACAAGTTCATATGCTCGATGGATATTACCGGTAACTTGTATTGTTTATGGCTGTCACACACACACACACCGGGCAAAAAGCGTCGCGTCTATGACGAGGTGTTATGATATTCTAAATTCATTCAGTTAACGGACGGTCTGAGGTAAAGTGTTCAGACTGCAGACTTAGCAACGATTGTATTTAATTCTACAGTACAATCATAACATAGTACAGACATTATATTAATTTCATAATGTAACGTAACAATTTTGCTGGCCATAAACTGAGAAAGTGCCTGTGCCGGTGATGGACGAGACTGGACTGGACGAGATACGGTAATATAGTAGGCTAATTCCTACATTAACTGATTACGTGACCTTTTCAACATAATTGCGTATTATGTGACGTCACGCTCTGCATTACAGAACAGAGCAAGGCGAGCATTTGTGCTTATAAAACATAACATTTTTGAAATGACAGATGGTTTCGCTAGATAAGACACATATTCATCATCTGGTATCGTTTAAAGCCATTTGAAGCTGCACTGAAACTGTCATTTGGACCTTGAACCGTTTGGATCCCACTGAAGTCCATTATATGGAGAAAAATCCTGGAATCTTTTCATCAAAAACCTTAATTTCTTTTCGACTGAAGAAAGAAAGACATGGACATCTTGGATGACATGGGGGTGAGCAAATTATCAGCAAAAGTTGTTTTAAAAGTGAACTTATCCTTTAAAGGGCCTGTCTCATATAGACGCTGGTGCAGTTCGGCGATTTGGGAAAATAAAAGCCCGGGCTATTATTTGAAATTTTACGGTATACGTTTTCTACCGGGTGTTCAAAATACGTAGTTTTGGGTTTTATATTGTGTAGGTCTAACTCGCATTATTACTGTCTTACTGAAAAAGTTCTGCTAAGCAGCTGTGGGCCACTATTACCTAAAACTGTGTCTAATAAGACCGACAGACAATCGGCATTAATAGTTTGAGTAAAGAAAGGATGGAGCAAGATTTGTTTTACACACTTTAATGTGACATCAGTCATTCACGCTAGAGCTCGGCTAACGTATGCGCTGTAATTGGTTCAGTTCCCGCATATGTGCACCACAATAAATTAGAAATATACTAGGGCTGTCAGTTAAACGCGTTATTAACGGCGTTAACGCAAACCCATTTTAACGCGATTAATTTTATCGCGAGATTAACGGTCTTTTTGGCCTAGCAAACTTTGTAGTTTTTCCCCCATGCTTTGGCAACAGGACGCGGCATGCGCGGCACTGCGCTATGAAACCCATTCATTTCATTCATTTGACCGCACACACCGCGGTCAAAATTCAAAATAGTTAAACTTTTGCAGCTGTGACGATTACCAGCGCGGCATGCGAAAAGTTTTGAAAACTGGCGTAGTGCCACGCATTCCGCGTCCTGTGTGAAAGCACTGGATCTAGCTAGACCGGGAAACCACACACTTGTTTGGGCTTGCGAGCCGGCCAAATAATAGGTTAGGTTAACGTTACGTTTTGAGTGGATGACGAGCGCGAGACGCCGAAATGGATGCCAATAAGATTCTGAATTGAAAGTTTACTTTTAAAAAGTTGCCAAATGGTCCCGTTAACAAGACCAAAGTGATCTGTGTGTTTTGTCGTTGTGAACTAAGCTTTCATCATCGCAGCACGTCCAGTCTGAAATACCACTTGATGGCCAAACACACACATCTGATGCGCATTCTCCGCCCCCCGTCAATATCAGGACCTCGTCACAGTATTTATTTCACGCTTTTATTGATGGACATTGTTACATAGTGTAAGAGATTATTTGCTCCAAGTAAATGTTTTAGTGTGAAATTGAACATAGTATTGTCAATGTTGTTTTCAATAATAAAAATAAAAAAACATTTGCACAAAGCAAGCCGATCCACTTTTCCATGTTGATAAGAGCATTAAAATGAGAAAAAAATAATGGGACAAAAATAAATCAGGAGACATTTAGAATAGATAAAAATGTGCGATTAATCGCGAGTTAACTATGACATTAATGCGATTAATCGCGATTAAATATTTTAATCGTTTGACAGCACTAAAATATACACATTGGTTTGTTGATTGACATATACTTGCTAATGCTGATGAATTAAAGTTGCAACATCTCAATGTACGTCAAACTGAGCAGTGTATCAACGTCCTGCTCAAGTCGTCCTTGCAATGGAGGTTCGGGTTAAATAACTAGTTCTTCCAATGTTTCATCATCGGACTCGTGCTCAGTCCACAGCGATTGTACACACTGTAAAGACCGATGAAGCCTCTGGAGCTGAAATTCAGTTAAAGTAATGGGCATTTTGTTTCCGACATGCACTGTAAGAGGTAGACCAATCACAACAGACAGGGCCATCTGGCCGATCAGAGCAGAGTACGCCCTTGAAAAAGAGGGATTTAGAGAGACTGATTCATCCGACGAGTCATTTGAGAATCATTTGAGAACATATGCAATGTATATTATGAGAAAATGAAAATACTTTGTGTGCGTGCGTGTATATAAATATAAATACATGTATAGACACACACATATCTGTATTTTTATGCAGAGGAACTTATCGCAACTCAACATATAGCGCTCCTTTTGTTACTCAAGATTTCTGTGTAAAATCTTTTGTTATGCAGTATTTACACACAAATGTGTGATTATGCAAGGGAACTAAATGTCCTACATCGAAAGCACACCTCAAAAACAACACAAAAATGGTTTGCTGACCATAAGCGAGAACCTTTGAAACTGAAGGATCTGGAGAGATTTCCTATGGAGGAATGGTCTCAGATCCCTGGTCATGTGTTCATCAATATAATACGAGAAGACTCAAGAGGTGTTATCTGGGCAAAAGGGGGTTGTAAGTATTAAATGAGGTGGTGAGCAAAACCAGGCGAGACCCTTATTGACCTACCCGCCGATCGGGTCAACAACAATGTCCCGGGGACGATCGAGATTCTCCCAGATCAGAACGGTACGCATGCTTCCATCTGCGTTTGAAACTTCAATCCGGTCTGTGCCTAAAGAGGTTCAAAATTGAAAAATCAATCTTTTTAAAAGTAATATCTAAGTTTAGCTAAAAATAATAATTAAATGTACCCTAATAATGACAATTATGGAGAAGAAAGACAGCATGAAAAAGATCAATATAAACATATTTCGCTTGGTCTTAAAGATGACCCAATAAAAGATTTGTACCTGCGTCAGTCCAGTACAGTTTATGTGTAAGCCAATCAATAGCTAGACCGGCAGGGCTTTCCAAACTTGTGTCCACCACAACCTGCAACCAAATTGAATATCATCTGTCAAATTACATGAAAATACATTACAGCCACCTACTTTATAAGGGAGGATTTGCTGGTTTTTGCTAGTTTGTTCTCTAGGGGTCAGTATTTTACACATTTCTCCCCATTCAGTATATATACTAAAAACATGTATAGTCAATACATTAGACACCCAACGGCAGTGACGTCCACAGACCTAAGGCAAAGGCAAGGATAGAGGATTAACAAAAAGGGCACACCCTACTAACACCCTACTTTGACCATTCTCTCGCCTACACATTCATACAATAAATGCACACACACACACACGCGCACACACACACAATTAACACCCACCAAATACACACACAATTTTTATTTTTTTACAAAGTTTTGTTTTTTAAAAAGCAATTTATTCCTGTGATCAAAGCTGAATTTACAGCATCATTACTCCAGTCTTCAGTCACACATGATCCTTCAGAAATCATACTAATATGCTGATTTGCTGCGCAAGAAACATTTCTGATTATAATCAAATGTTCAAAACCATTGTGTGCAATTTTTTTTTCATGATTCTTTGGTGAATAGAATGTTCAAAAGAACAGCATTTTTCTGAAATAGAAAGCTTAAGTACAGCCTGCAGGTATAATAGGAAATGCAGTAGCAAGAGTTTTATATTTTTGTAAGTATATGAGGAACAGCCACAAAGAACAGTAACTGTTCTACCTACCTGTTACTCATCTAAAGCTAATATCTGATTAAAAAAAATAAAATAAAAAAAATGCTTTTACTAATTATAAAGGACGCGTCATTATTGCTTCACTATTACCAGTTGATTATCATGTGTTTTTTTTATTTAATTTTTTATATTAGACAAAACAATAAATCTGTTTCTGGGTCTCAGGCTGGATTCCTGCTAACCTCCTGTTTGGTGCCGTCCCATTTTGCTCTGTTGATGGAATCGGTGGTGACGTCAGTCCAGTATATATATCGCTCATTGGAATCCCAGTCCAGGGCCACTGCATTTCGAATATCAGCCAGTGGAATGACATCATCCAACTTGTCTTCAGTGTCAAAGCTGATTCGACGGATGTCCGTCCTTCGGGCAAAAAGCAGGAACTTGTCAAGACCTGATCAAAGACCAAAGGTCTCCTGTCAGTTCTCCAGATTTGAAAAGTTCATCAGTATAGACAAGCATTTATTTCACAAAGTCAGAATGTGATCATAATGAAAAGAAAATGACAAATTTAGTATGGATTTCTTAAACAACAGTTATTATTGAACCCATGTATTGTATATACTGTACATGTTCCTGCCAGACGAAATGCGTGATAACTTGATTATGTCTTGTTCTGTCTCTATCATCTCAAGGTGAATTTTACGTTTTCCAGCGTTTCAGTGTAGATGAGAAACCTTTGGAAAACGCTAGTGTGATGGAAGAGTGTTTTGAAACGAAAAACCAGTTTCAAATGAATGTAGACTTAGCCAAAGGCTCCCCGTGGTATTAACACAATGATGCACACAATACCTTTCTGGAAGTTTGTATTGCACTTCTCACATAACTGTCCCCTTAGGGTAAAGAGCTGAATAAAGATAACTAAAACAAGAAGTACTTACTCTGGGCACAGTTATAGTGGTCCACCTTTTTAAAGCCTGTAGGACATTCACAGGTGTAGGTCTTATTGCTTGGAAGACACAGGTGACTGCAGCCCCCATTATTGCTCCCACAGCGATTTCTCCCTCCTAAAAATAACATGAAAAAATAAGAACGCTTTTAAAAATCATTTTATTTACTCATTGGAAAACCGTGACAGCGGCGACATTTCAGCAAAACAATGTCATGTTGCTTCATACACGTTTCATTGCACTTTCAAAATGAAATGTTCAAGTTTTATTCAAATGAAAGAAGTATTATCCAAAATACGTAAATATGAATCTGGCAATGTTTTACTGTGGTGGATGATGTATTTATCCCGGCAGTTCAATAATGAAATGTCTGGTGAGTGGTGCTAAAAGGTTAATGCCCTATCGTGTGAAAATAACTTGCTACCTACATAAAACCCTACACTAAACCTAACCGATACTGTTAACTGATGCGACCGGGAGATTAAAACGTAATAACCATACAGTTTTAGCTTGCTTATACGAGTCTTTGAGCTCTTTTATCGTGACTAGTGTTTCACAGTGAGCTAGCGATCAAGTTTACTACATTAGATAAGCCTTAAATATTAAGCTTGTTACGTGATGCAAATGTAAAAATATATTAGTTTACAAATCATGTCATATGATAAAAGTGTTTTAAGGACATAACACAGTATCGTGCAAGAAACCGGATAAAAAATAAGTCTTTCTTAATCGATAATCTGCCCGTGATCATAATTTGTGAGGACAGGAATAAAAGTTGATGGTGCTTTACAGACACTATTGTTTATTTCAGCTAAAACCTGCAGTGAATTGTATGTATAGGTACGTTTTTGGAGTTTAAAAAAATTTAGGTAGAGGTATGGTTTTCCAATGAGCCGATGTTGCATTTACTTGAATACGAAACATTGTACACTATAAGCATGGTCTACTATACCAACCCGATCACACTAAATACGTGTCTATATCACGTAGTGTGTTTATCGTGTTATTTATACGCGAAAATGAGTTTTTACGTGCATATGATAGGCATGGGTTGTTAAGGGTAGGTTTAGGAGTGGTGTGGGGTACGTATGTATTATACTTTTAGGTAGAATTAGTGGTGTTGGGTGCGTGTGTATTACACGCAATAAAGTGCGTATCAAATGCACGCGAAAACTGCGTATCATATGCACGTAAAAACTCATTTTCGCATTTAAATAACAAGCTAAACAAACTACGTGATATAGACACGTATTTACGTGAGAATAGGCTGACTATACGACGAGTAATGAGGATTATGTTTGTTTGACCAGCAGGTTGTCTCTGCGGATGCAGAGTGTGGATGTCCATGGGAAAATGCAGCTTGTTCCGGATGACCTCTTGGTTCTTGCCAGTAAACTTGTTTGCACTGTTGATACTCTTGGTGTGCCAGTCGGTCCAGTACAGACTGTCTTCAAACACTGTAATGGCAAAAGGATGTGGAAGACCTGGAAGACAGAAAGAGGGTTGAGAGTTTGGAATCACGAGTGGACTGCTGACGTTAATTGTTTATTTATATATATATATATATATATATATATATATATATATATATATATTAGTGCTGTGAATCAATAAAAAATAAAAAAAAGATTTAATTGCACATTTTTCTGTAATTGAACGTGATTAATCACACCTAAAATACACGTTTTTAATATATTTTTATATTGTAATACTTTTACATTGAATCCCCAAAATAATGTAGAAACAACAAAAAGAGACAGTATACTTTAAATATTTGTTTAATGGCATCTTTTTACTAAGCACTATGAATGTAGGCCAGTATCACTAATACCAGTACTAATATCAATTTAATATCTCTATTAAATGGATTTTATCCATGAATTATAGCCATTTAACATTACAGTATAGACTGTAATTTTTTACCTTTAGTAGGCTTTAAAAACATTTTTTAACAACTTTTAATTTAAGTGAACAATCTTCACATAAAACTTCTTCACAAATTCACAGAGAGTGAGCCAGTCTTTTTTTTATTATCTCACCTGAATGGTTTAATAGCATTTGAATGAATGAATGAATGATATATATATATATATATATATATATATATATATATATATATATATATATATATATATATATATATATATATATATATATATATATATATATATATATATATATATATATAAAACAATAATTAATGACCATCTTCCAATAATCAATATACTCCGATGATTTATAAACCTACTGTTGTATTTAAAGGAGCAGTATGTAAGATTGTGGCCAAAACTGGTACTGCAATCACTTTCAAATTACTGACTCAAGGTTGCCAGATATGCTGCAGGATCCGATTACGACACGTTATTAGCTGCAGCTGTGGGAACTAGAGCAGAGCTGGCAACCCGAATGCAGCAACACTACTGACTTCGTGATTGGTAGATCGGTGGAGGGTGGAGCTCAGACCAAAACACAACATGACAACATCAACATCAGTTGAGGGCTGCAACTTCACTTTTTAAATGACAATATCCTGGCCGGACTACTGTTGTCAGTGATATAAGTATTTGAAATGAACATGATTTCTTAATGTCTAGTGACATATCAGGGAAAATGTATGATTGAAATAAATTTCTTACATACAGCTCCTTTAAGAGTGAACATCAAGCTTAAATGTTATGTTTGGTCAAATTATTTTTGGATTCTCCACTACAGTAAATAGCTGCGAAAAAAAATAAAAAGTGTCAAGCTTTTTGTCTACACCTTCTACTGTTACGTCCATAAGTTCAGGTCAAATCTGGCCCAGGGGTATATAATGTTTTTTCCCAATGCAGCTGTGTTTTCTTGAGTGAAGAGCGTCACAAGATCTCTCTCTCACACACACACACACAAAAGGTATTTGTATTTATATCAAGGCATTCTAAAATTCTTGATTCTTATTGGCTCACAGATGCTCTAGGGTACTTATTTTCATTTTAACTCTGTTTCAGTCCCTGATTACGATCAGCTGAGCGTTCTAAGCTGTTGAAAAACACTCTTTAAAACACACTTGTGACATATGTAATAATGACAAATGAACAATTTGTTAAAATTTGTAAAAACAACAGGTTTTAACAATCTTTTGTCATGCTTTAAAGTACACTTACACTTGTGTTGACTAGCATACTAAAGCACATGTAAAGTTATTGATTATAATTTTAACTAGTTTGTTATTTTATATTACATTTATGTTAATATTATAAATGTACTAAACTGCATCTTCATCAAAGTTATACATGAATTTTGAACAATACCCGTTCTTGTCTTAAAACTATGAATAGCTTTTTTTTATCCACTTCTAATTCTGACTGCTGTATATGCTTGACAGTACATTCAGCAGTACACTTTAAACATATTACAAACACAATAGAAATAATTATGAAATTACATATAAATATATATAGTCAAATATATTTCTTAAGTTCAAAAAAACATTCTTAAGTTCAGATGATTGCATATAAACTGATTTTAAACTATAATACATTTTAATTTAATTGGAATTAACATGGAATTAAGTGTTGGAAAAGAACACACACTTGAGTTCACACATGAGTTCACACTTAAGTATATTATTTCTGTAATAAATATGCTAAACTGTACTTCTTTTTCACAAGGGTTTATTGGGAATCCATTTTATTTGGGATATAATTAGGCATGACGACAATCTGGTGTACTGTAAACTTTGAATTCAAAGAAGATGAGGTAACCCACTTTCAAACTACTAATTAGCATCTTTCCATCCATCCGGGATTAGAAAATCCTTCCCTTCCAGCAACAGTCAGAGGTGGCAGCGATGAAGTTGCTCCTACCTAAATTTACAGCTAAAGACCTCCATAAACAAAAGGCACTTTCTATAACCCTCCTATTTTTTTTATACTTATAACCTCACATTTTTTCAGTAATTTCTCTTTTCTCCATTGCATTCTGCTCTAACTTCTGTGCTATTATAGTTTATTCTTCAAACTTGGCACTCTGCCAAACTATAGGCGTGTAAAGCGCCCTGTCTGCATCTCCCGCCTTTTCTGCACCTTTCACCCTTCTCCAGGTGTACACACACAGCGTGGGGTTGTTTTGTGATCTTATCTTTGTAGAGGAGCAAGGCTAGGTTTGAGTTGGAAGGTTTGTTTGCCTTTTTTTCTTTTGTTTCCAGCTCCCCTGCCATCTGTGTTCCCTCCTTGCTGGTACCTTTCTCTTGTCATCTCAATCATCATTTGCTTTTGATCTTGTTTTACCAGTCAGCATATCTTTTCTCAGTGTGTGTGCACTCTGATTTTTTTTATAATGCTGGTGCCTCCCTCCCTAGTAAATCTGTCATTGATGACCACTGTAAGCAAATCTGCTCTGAAATTTTTTTTTGAGCTCGGTTTTCAAGTCTAAATATTCCCCCACCTTTCCCAGGTGCACAGGTATTTTGTTCCTGCAAACCCCGAGGCTTAGTCTTCCTTTCTAGTGTGCCATTTAGAGGGAACATTGGTTGCACTCTATCACACATCAGAGAGACACCTGAATTTATCTACAAGACATCACTTATCCTTGAATGAACATAATACTGAAAAAAAAACAGCACAGGAGCCTAACCAAGTTTCTTGAAGGACAATCTGTAAATCTGTCCAGCTGTTGAAACACAAAACTGACAATAGAATTGATGTTTTGTTAAAGCGAAGTGTGTTTTAAAATAATTTGTCCATAAGAAAACTTTCAGACTAAAACAATAATGTCTCTTTTTAAATTGTCAAGTAAGTGGTTTATTCTGACTTGAATCATACTATCATCATATCATTTTCTGAAATCAAACTAACAGAACTAGTTAATGCAATATTAATCACACTACAATGTTTTCTATTTGAATATATTTTGAAAAGCATTTTATTCCTGTGATGCCAAAGCATCATTACTCCAGTCTTCAGTGTCACACGATCTTTCAGAAATCATCTGATTTAGTATTACAGTTTTGACTGTGCAGCCTTGGTGAGCAGAAGAGACTTCTTTAAAAAAAAATCATAAAATACAATATTAATTGAAACCATGACCCATGTTTACCACTCTATACAATATCATTCTAATATGTATAGACCAATTTTCAGTTGGTAAACATAGTGACGTTTTTTTGTGGGCGGAGCTTAGGTGGAGGCAGAACGATCCCTCTGGCCGCTTCACTAACGTCAGTTTGCAAGTTTTGTTAGTTCGTTTTTTAACAATGACTGGAGAAAATCCGATTTTATCTTAATGTGCAAGGTCACTCACTGTCCAGGACCGCGATTGTTATTTGCAAAAGTTCATTTTAACGAACGGACCCAGATTGGCTGACCCATACACACTCACTCAATGAATGGACGATCTGACAGGATTAACGTTAACTAAGTTACCTCCGGTTGAGTGTCCTGACTTCTACTACACCCGAGTGGAAAAAGAGGGCATATAAATCTTTAGATGCCTATAACTATGTGCTAAATGGTCATGCACAAGACTTGTGTGGTACGATCCGCAGTTCTGCCTAGCCAGCGCCAAGAAGACGTGACATTACGGTATAATTTTAATGATTTGAATATTTTCTAGAAATAAAAATTCCAGATACCCAACAACACAACAAGATTACATTTAATAACAATAATGATGTTTTTTCTTACCTTGGCTAATGACAGCCTTTCTATTCTTCCCATCCAGGTCAGCTCTTTCAATGACGTGGTGTTTGGCATCCACCCAGTACATACGGTGACCAGCATAGTCAATGGTAAGTCCATTGGGCCAGAATAGGTGTGTATCGGCAATTATTTTCCGATTAGAGCCATCCATGTTGGAATATTCAATGCGTGGCATATTTCCCCAGTCAGTCCAGTATATCTTCCTAAAGACAGAGCATAAGTGATGTTAGAAGCGTAGTTGTATGTTAATGTAATAATATGCAGTAAGGGCCCAATGAATCAAACAATAAATGTCCTTTTTGAAAATGGCATAACATTGGGGAAAAAAAGAAGAAAAAACTCAATTATGACTTTATACAATTTACAATAATTACTGGGCATAGGTTCTTACTTTGAGGACTAAAACAAAAAGTGCTTTTGAAGAAGAACTTACTGGATTTGCCAAAGTTTTCCAGGTTAGTGACACCAAATCTATAAAAAGGACTCCAAGTTATGTTTGGGGCTGCTTTTTAAAACATGAGCGATTTCTTGTGTAAGGACTGAAACAAATTATATGAATGTTCCCCTACAAATAATCCTTATTCTTTACTTATTTATTTTTTCTTTACATTTTCCATCATACATTTTATCCCTCAGATAAATTAGGTAATGCTTTGGATTTTTTCACATACAGCAAGATCTACATGCATCTGTGTGTAAGAATCAGTGGAAGCAAAGCCTGTAGAAACGAGCTAAATCTTGTTGGAGAGGGAGAATTCAAGCCAGATTTCATAAACCCCTTTGTCCTTCATGACAAAGAGCCATGATGAGCGTCGGCTGCAACTCAAGCCTTGTGACTTTCTCTGAATAAAATCTTTGCACAGCCTTTGCGATTAGAAGCAAATTGAGTTACAAAGTTTAGCCAGAAGTCACCAGAATGGTTTCATGCTCTGCTTACCATTGCTTATTACAGAACAACAACTTCTGGTCACAAGAGGGGATTTTTCCCCATGCAAAAGAACAGAGGCAGTGACAGTTTTCAGTATATAAAATGATAAATGTACTGCATTTCAACACACATAAAGAAAAGAGTGTGATCTCCCTTGTGAAAAAAAAGAGGACTTTAAGAAGAAAAACAAAGCTTTTAGACACTTAATTGCATGTTATGAAATGTATGTAGTTACTTCTATTGTCTTTGAGATGTGGTTTACGTTTACTGTTAAATGCACTGACAAGCGTTTATGGTAAACTAAAATGCACTAAAATCATTTATATTGAAACTTGTGTCTTGTATAAAACTTGTATGTAATGATGAAGTTGCAATTTAGTCAATTTAAAATAGATTAACTTCAAATGTAAAATTGAATTACACACTACAGTTCAAATTATAATCAAGTACTTCACATGTGCTTTAGTATGTTAGTCAACACTAAGTGTACTTTAAAGCATGACAAAAAAATATAAAAATAAAATGGTTTAAAATGTCCCTCAAAGTAAAACTTCATTTGACATTATTACAAATTGTAAAAAAAAAAAAAAAAAAAAAAGTACTTATGTGTGTTAGGTAACGTGTATTTGTTGCACAATGCATGTGATGAATATCGTTTTGAAGGATCCAGCATTGTTTGCAAATTGCATTCTACAGTATATGTTTACACACAACAGTCTGAATATTTACCCTTCAATGGGGTGCAGAGCAATTGCACGGGGTTTCTCCATTCTCTGCCATAAAAGCACTTTACGGTGTGTGCCGTCCAGATTGGACACTTCAATACGAGACGTTCCTGAGTCAGTCCAGTAGAGCTTATTTTGAATCCAGTCTATGGCCAGACCACCTAAGATATAATAATAATAATATGAAAATAATAAGAACAAAAAAAAAGAACAAAAAAAAAAAGAATAATAAGAATAAAAAAGTAATCTATATGTAACTATTATTGAAATGTTATGCATTTATTTTCCTTGGGGAAGCAGAGAAATCCAATGGAGCATCACATTAGAGAATATTAGAGCATCTTATGAAAATGTAACTTCATTTGGTAAAATAGTTTTAATATCTTAGAATATATTTTTTATAATGTAATATAATCTTTTAGACTGTGTATGTGTGCTGCATGATTTTTTTAAAAAAACATAATTGTTGATCATTTCCCTTGATAACTTTTGTTTTTGTAATTTTGTTTAACCAAAGCTTTTATTAAAAAAAATGTTTTTCTTCATCTAAGCTACAAATTCATTAAATGTTTACTTTACTGCTGTTTTATACATCTATTAATCAACTGTCAAACTTCACATTGGTTCTCTAAACAGCATGAAGAACAAAACTGAACAAAAAAAATTCAACAAATTATACACAAAGAGAGCAACATAACACTGGAATGTTTACATTGTCAATCAATGAAATTGTCACAAACTGCTTTCAACAAAAAAATTATTAACTATATTGATTCCTCAAAAAAAATTAAGTTGTTCCAACTAATTTATTTGGATTCCTGGAACCATAGCATAGCACATGCTAAATGTAACTTGTTTAGGATGTAATTTTAATGAATAAGTAAGACATTACTGTTCAATGTAGCCAAATCATTACCTTCATATCACCACCCATAACCACCCAGAATCTCTATTATTCAGCACAATGATATAACCACAAAAACGTAAACAGAACTGAAACTATTTTAAATTTCAAATATAACAGCAGTAAACACTAACATGACTTTCCCTTTGATAAATTAATTTCTTTCTTCTGCTGAACACAAAATAATATATTTTGAAGAATGTCGGTAACCAAATGGGTTATGGGTCCCATTGACTTCCATAGTAGGAAAAAATATACTATTGAAGTCAATGGGATCCATCCACTGTCTGGTTACCAGCATTCTTCCAAAAATCTTATTTTGTGCTCAGCAGAAGAAAGAAACTCATACAGGTTTGGAACAACTGAAGGGCGAGTAAATGATGACATCATTCTCATTTTGAAGTGAACTAATCCTTCTCCACTCCTATGTAAACATGCTGAGAACTAGAAATCCACTGCCCAATTTTCAGTTAACAAAAGAATTTGAATGAGTTCATACACCTTCATTAAAAAAAAAAATCAGTTTAAATGGCAAACAATATTAAGTTGGTGTAATAACATTATTGTCAACAGGACTCATCAAAATAATGTTTGCTACTTAAAAGGTTTACTTAAAACTGCAACCATGCATTTAAGTTGTGGTAATAGTGCAGTCAAAAATCTGATGTAATGTGGCTGAATCAACCTACAGTAAATACATTAATTTATAGCACCAAAACTACATTATATGGGTTAAATCAGGTAGAAATAGCTCTTTAAAGTAACCACATTTTGCAGTGTGGTGTATAGTGAAAAGCAAGCAAGAGTCCTAAAATGACAGCAGTGAATATGAGGAATATATTGTGAAAAATGGCTTGATAAACTGATCAAATATATTCTGCTCACCTGGGCTCTCAAGACCCGTGGACACGACCTCCTCCACATTGCTACCGTTGAGGCTGGCTCTCATGATACGGTCCAGTGTGACATCTGACCAGAATACTAGCTCTTCGTTATGATGAAAGTCCAACGCAATGGCATTTTCCAGATTATTGAGTAACAATGTGTACTCAGCACGGTGCGGTAGAACTTGTCGGATGTCAATCCGATTTGCAAACAACAAAACCGGTTCTGGACCTGGGAAAAGAGAACGTGAAAGTTGATATTAAAATTGGACAACTCTGTTCCAAACCACCAATGTTTCCCTGATTTTATAATAGATATTCAGCCTCACCCAAAGCCTTGCAACTGCGTTTGTCAGGTCGAAGCTCATAACCTTGAACACACCAGCAGTGGAATCCTCCTTCTATGTTGGTACAGCCTTGACTACAATAACCTTCATCCGCACATTCATCAACATCTGGGTTCAGACACAGAAGCAGGAAAGATTAGAGAGGATGAAATACAAAATAAGAATAACATGTATTAGTTAGTTTCCCCTTTAGTTAGAGTAACATGATGATTAAAAAACAGAGAGATTGACTGTGTTCACTGTCAGTGATTGTGTTCACTGTCAAACATTGCTCAGTGATATTGTTCTAAGCTGAATTTAATGTGTAAGAAGGGTCAGCCACGCCTGTCCTGTCTCCGGAGATTGTCAAGCTTAATGTTAAAAGATCCCTGATGTCTTTGTTTTATAAATCTTATATCGAGTCGGTTTTAAAATTCCCAATGTCATGCTGGTATAGTGTGAAGGCAAAACTGCTCTTTTAAAAATAGTTCAAGCCAGTAGCAAGGTTTTAGGTGTCCAGCAGTCACCCTACCAACCTGTACAATGGCCAGGCAGTGAGGATAGCTTGATCTATTTTAACGGTTTGATCCCGCCCTCTTTATTCTGAGTTTCAGCTTTTGCCCTCAGGATCTTGGTTCAGGTTCTACTCTATAACAGGTACAGACACTCATTCATTCACACTGCTATTTATCTGTTAAATTTGGGTATGAGTGGAACAGGGTGTAGTAGGTAGAGGGGATTTTGTCTGTGGCTGTTGTTGTCGTGTATTAGATGTTATTTTTTAATGGTGTTTCTAATGTATGTTATACATTGTTTTGTTTGTACGCTGGCCTTGCTGCAAAACCAATTGCATATCGGGGGCATAAATAAATGAAGTGATATTATACCATAATATCCCTGAAACTAAACTGCCACACTTCTTACCCCCCTACACTCAGTAATTCAGTTTATGTACGGTGAAGTCTTAGGCATGTTAGATTCTACTCCATAAAAGTTATTTATACCCAGGGTGCGATTTGCCGGGGGGATGCGTGGGATTTCCCCCTTTCTGGTCAATGTATCCCTGCCTCTGCTTAATTATTTTTATCCCCGGTGGGGATAAATTTATCCCCCCCTCAAAGTGATCAGTGCTACTACACTAGTGGCGAGACGGACAAAACTTATCACGGATCCGTGGTTTGATTAATGTCAATTTTATTAGAAATTGCGCTACTTTGGCTGGCTCTGATAAAGCTGTTGCAGCCTCTCTGTAATCACCACTCTGCTCAATGTCCCGCCCACGGCGCTATCTGATTGGTTAGACCTCACGAGTAATAGCCTATCAACACTTGCAAGACGGTTACAGGTCTGCTGGGCTGTGGAGCTGTGTGTCGAAAGGTCGAAAGGGACGCAGCATATTCAGTATATTACTGAACCGGGAATAAACCGAATAAACATCACAATCTGATTATCTGTTTCTCTCTTTCTATGACAAGCAGAGTTAGTGCCCCAGTCACACCACTGAGAATGGCCGAAGTTACACATACGGTGAGGCTAAAGCGAAGGTTTTTTGATTACTCACTCATGGTGTGTTCACACCGAACGCGAATTTAATTATTTGCGCGAGTAGATTACATACGTCAATGCAAAGACGCGAATAGACGCATCATTGACGCAAATTAGGAGACGCGTTTGCCACGAACATCTTCCGCGCAAGTTGAAAAATTTGAACTCGAGCGGAAGATTCGCATGACGCTTTGTTCTCTTGATTCTCTTGTTTACGCGCGTCTAGAGGTCCTGTGGCGCAAATGAGGCGTTTAGCGCGGTAGACGCAAATTAGCCTCATTCGGGCGAATGAGGCGAATTGACTAACACAGATAGAGCATCTGTCTTTTCTATCATTTGACTGTAGCTCAGCATCGCGGTGTAACGTTAACGTTATTACTTTAGCAGCAGCAGTAAAACTGTTTCTACTGTGATGGTTTAACTTTGCAATCAATCCGTGGTTCAGCAGAGGCTGATATATAGAAGTTATCTATAGCCTATTAAACTAAATAAAGCGCTGTAATGTGAACTGTCAGTGCGATAGAACAATAACATCCGAAATGGACCACTATTTATTTATTTATTTATCAACAATAAAAAAAAATTCAAAACATCCCCCCCTCTGTTTTTTTCACAAATCGCACCCTGTTTATACCCTTGTATGAATTAATACATTTAATAAATGTATCACTGTAAAGCTGCTTTGAAACAATCTGTATTGTATACATACAGCACTATAAAGTATTGTATAAGGCACTGTATAAAATAAATGTGTCTTTTTTTTTAAGAAAACATGCACTTAACTGTATTGAATGTGTACTGTAAATATAATTATGAAGAAAATTTTACTTGCTGGAAATATAATATTAATTAATTAAAAGGCCACTTAAGTGTACTTAAAGAGAGCACACTTTCATGACTTTGTTTCATAACACACTTATGTACTCTTTTAAAGTGCTATTTAAAAAAAGTCAAAGTAAATTGTTCTAAATAGCAACTTCATTACAAATGTTAAATACATGAACTTTAGAGTGCTCACTTTTGACCCATTTAAGTAAGCCCTAAGCACATCTTTAAATGTAATTTCATAAATCTACTGTTTTTGAAATATTTTTAAAGTGTACAACATACATTTCAATAAAAAAAGAAATGGCATTAAGTATATTTTAGGTTACCATACATGCTTGCCAGTCATATTCAGCAGTACACTTTTAAAAAATAGTTCAAAAACAGTAGAATAATGAAATTACATATAAAGACGAGCTTAAGTCCTACTTAAGTCTGTCAAAAAATACTCTAAAGTTCAACTTATTGCATTTAATATAAATTTAAACTACAATATATTTTCATTTAATTGCAATTAACAAATAATTGCAATTAAGTCTCAGAAAACATTACATTCAGTTAGCACTTAAGTATATTCTTAAGTATATTATTTCTCTTTTTTTAAGTACTGTTTTTAAAAAGTATGCTACACTACACCTTTGTGCCATTAATTGTAATTGCCATTCATTTTGTTATGCACAAGGAGTTTGACAACAGACTGTGTGCTCCACAATAAGATCTGATCTCATTTTCATCCAGTCTGGATGAAAAGGATTAATAAATCCTATGCAGAATTAATCCAAATATCAGTCAATAAATATATATTAGATATTTACCTATACCCTAAGAATAAAACACAGAGAATACTGTTCAAAAGTTTACATCCCCTTGCTAAGTAACTTTGTTTTCTGCCCTTGTCTGCTCACCTCTGCATGTCTTCCCATCCTGTGTTAATGTGTAGCCGGTGTGACAAGTGCACTGCACCAGACCTCGAGACATCTGGCATTTTTGTGAGCAACCTCCGTTGTTAACATTACAATTTTCTTCACTTGACTTGGAGCCTATAAACACACACAGGCAAACATTTGAATGTTAACAAAGAGGAGGGACATTTATATTTTCAGAGGAACTACCACAAATTGTCTTATGTGAGATTTCACATGCGCTTGTCTGTTTGCATGCAATAGTGGATTTTTGTAGACTCACGGCAGTCCTGGAATGGATGTTCATCGGTCCCATCTTCACAGTCTTTGATGTCATTACAAACCTTACGCTGGCCAATACAGCGGCCATTCTCACACAGGAACTGATCTGACGCGCATGGAGGAGTTTCTAAGAAACAAGGGGAACGTAAAAAAGAAACAGAATAAGACAATAAAAAAACAACTAATGCAGCAAAGGTGACAGAGCAGATATTAGAAAATATGAATGCTTTTTGTGCACATTGTCAAGATATATGTGTAGACCATTTCAGAAAACAAAACTAAGTATGCACAGCGTGTGAAAGTTTAATTCTTAACAACTTTTAAGACCTTTTATTTATTTATGAATAATAAACTTTATTTTATTATTGTGTTTTCTGTTTTGACCAAGTAAAACAGCAAATGTAATTGTAACAATGCTCGAGTTCAGGGAAGGAGGGGGCGGGAACTGGAAAACATTAAACGTAACTAATTTAAAAAAATAATCATACACAACACTAGAACAGCAAAGTAAAACATCCTACATGAACATGATTTCTGCCCGAGTCCTGTTTCTGAATTGCTTTACATGGGCTGTGGATGATTCCATGCTCATTCACGGCATCATCAAGCAGAGCCTTTGTTATTGTTCAGAATAAGCGACCTCTAGCAGCAAAACTTACATACTGTGCCTTAAAGGGTTAGTTCACCCAAAAATGAAAATTCTGTCAGTAATTACTCACCCTCATGTTGTTCCAACCCCGTAAGACTTTCGTTCATCTTCGGAACACGAATTAAGATATTTTTTATTAAATCTGAGAGCTGGATCACTCCTCCATAGGCTTCTAAGGGATTTAAACTTGTTCCCCCGAAAAGTTATTAAAGACATCGTTAAAATAGTCCAAGTGACTACAGTGGCTCAATCTTAAGTTTATCAAGCGACGAGAATACTTTTTGTGCGAAAAAAAAAAAAATCGACTTTATTCAACTATTCATTTCCTTCTCGGTCGGGCCTCGAGATAGTTCTCGTAGTAAAACTGCATAGCGCTTCTGTGGTGGACGTCACACGCATCACACACATGACCAGCATCGGCCAATAGTGAGCCTACGTGTGACGTAGCGCTACGCTATCACACTGCGTTAACTGACGAGGTCCACAGAGAAGGAAATTAATAGTTGAAATAAAGTCGTTATTTTTGTTAGTTTTTGCGCACAAAAAGTATTCTCGTCGCTTGATAAACTGAAGATTGAGCCACTGTAGGCACTTGGACTATTTTAACAATGTCTTTAATAGCTTTTCGGGGGAACAAGTTTCAGTCCCTTAGAAGCCTATGTAGGAGTGATCCAGCTCTCAGATTTAATCAAAAATATCGTAATTCGTGTTCCGAAGATGAACGAAAGTCTTACGGGGTTGGAACAACATGAGGGTCAGTAATTACTGACAGAATTTTCATTTTTGGGTGAACTATCCCTTTAAAGAGGTAAACAGTATGTGTTGGCTTTTATATTCCTCACCTGTCTTTTCACAGCCTTCTTCATCACTGCCATCAGAACAGTCATTTTCTCCATCACAGCGCCATGATAACCGCACACATCGACCAGACATACAGCGAAACTGATCAGCCATGCACATCGATGTGCCTGACGGTGAGAAAGAGGCATGTGACATATGTGAAATACACTCACACACACACAAATATTACAATAAAACAGTTACTCACTGCAGTTCTTTTCATCTGATTGGTCGTCGCAATCATATTCTCCGTCACACCTCCAGCCTGCATTTATACACATGCCACTGCTGCACATGAACTCTGCAGAACGGCAGGGTTGGTGGGAGGCTGCGTTCACACACACACACAACCAAATCAGACATACACATACCCGTAAAACACTACTCCCATAAAAAATTTTTTATGTATTTAAATATAGGCCTATGCAATGAAGTTGCGATTTAGTAATTTATTCAAATTTAAAATATATTAAAATTAAATGTAATATCAGTTAAAATGGTTTAGTAACATAAGTGCATTTGATATAAATTTAAACTACAATACATTTCATTTAATTGCAATTACCATGCAATTAAGTGCCTGAAAACATTACATTCAGTTTGCACTTGAATGTATTATTACCCTATTAGAATGTATTATTACCCTAATAAGTATGCCGAAAAAAAGTATTTCTTTTTCACAAGGGAACATTATAGAATTATTTCTAATGATTGTGAGTAGAGAGAGAAGAGAGGCATTTCAAACAAAAAGAAGTTATAACAGAGTAAGAAAGAATGAATGATCCTCACAACAGTCAGACTCATCAGACCAGTCACCGCAGTCGTCATCTCCATCACAGTGGTAGATGTCCAGAATGCAACGACCATAAGCACACTGAAACTCCTCAACACTGCATGTGGCGGTCATCACATCAGATGCTGGAGAGAGAAATTATGTAACACGAGTTACACACCCCCACACATGCACCATGACACAGTCCAACAAATCCCTCTGCACAGTTATTTGCAAGAAATAAAGTAAAACAAATATAACATCAATAATTGGGATCCAAGCATATAAAAAAAAGTACAGAAATCTCAGTTTGATCAATCATGGCAAATTTCCTGTGACCAACCTCAGTTATGAGAATCTTTCAACCAAATGGATGCTGCAGAGTCTATGTGTACCTGGTGTTGTGAAATTTTATTAAGTTCTTGTCTGAATATTTTTTGGCTGGCATCTGCAAAATTATACTTTTTGTCAAGAACTTTTCTACACTATACATGCAGAGTTTTGGATGGCCTACAATGAGTAGAAAATATTTAAGAAAATCTCAAATAATTAGAGAGATTTGACCTAAACATACATTTTCTCTATGGCTCCAATAAGGCATGGATATGATGGATGGGATGGATTGGATGGATGTTCATTTGACACATAAGCACATTAGGAAACTCAGAATCAACTTACGGCAATTCTCTTCATCAGTTCCATCTTTGCAGTCGGTGTCTCCATCACAGTACCAGTGTTCTGCGATGCAACTTCCATCAGTGCAGCGGAACTCTTTATCAGAGCACTTCCTCTTATCTGGACACACGTACAAGTCATGCACAAAAAGGGTTTGAGATGTGCAGATGGGACTGTTGATACATTGCAAGGTTAAGAAGAATTTCTGGGCGGTAGCCATGTCTCTGGCCTTTGAGACAAATTTAGATGCTACAAAAAGGACCATTATTCATAGCTTTTGACAAATAAGGAGCTCATGAAATGTGTGACCCGCCAGTTTCAGGGCTGTTGTTCACATAGCGAGTAGCTTGAGCGGGGGAAATGCGCATGAACAGCATATTTTTATTTTGGTGTCTATATTTAAGGTTATAGCATTCACATTGGGAGCATAAGCAAAAGATATGTGATGTTGTGCCCTAAACGTAGAGACTTTTTTTGCCTTCTAGCTCATGCTGTACTCGTACTTTAGTAGTAAACAACTCAGCCACTTAGATGTCAAAGCTTTTTGTCACGTCAAAATCAAACTTTAAATGGACTAAAAACATTATTGCCGTTATGGGGAGGGGGGAGATATTTATACTTTTCTTTGATAAATAGAACATTAATTACATAGTTACTGTAAAAATACAAAGTAGAATTGTACTTGGTTTCTCTTTTTTATGTAGTGATTATTTAACCAGTAAAATGTAACAACATTAAGTGTAACTTGACCAATTTACATTCCAATTTACATTTGATTCATAGAAAAAACTGTGGATGTTACCGCCTCATTTAAGAACACCACTGATTTTGTGTTTGTTTGCCATCCATATACACTACAAACAAATGACAATGTTCTCGATTACTCCCTCCTAAAACACTTTTCATTATTTGTGCCTGGTATTAAAGACAATGATTAGCACAGTCTCACATAAATAATAAAAATGTTTAGCAGAGCTGTAGCTCTGACATACTGTAGGACACATGGCCAGCATGAGAAAACAACGTGACCATGTTTGCTCACGTCCCACATCACACGGAGTGTGAAAATCTATTCATGCTATTGAATATTGAATATGTTGGGTTGAATATTTTGGACAAACTTATTAAACATAAGTAAAAGGTCATGTTGCAAACCTTGAAGAACTGATTAGACAACCTTGTGTTGTAAAGTTCATCTGAATATTTTAATAGCACAAGGTCTGAACAGCTGTCATTGCTGCAAGGGGAGGAATCTTTAATGAACAGCGAGTCTGAAGAATACTGCACTTAATTAAAACAAAAAACTAAAAAGTAATTTATTTGTAATTACACATTTGTTATGGATTTGCAGTTTAGTACATTTAAAATATATTAACCTTCAATGTAATATCAAATAACACTACAGTTAAAAATTATAAAGTACTTCACAAGTGGTTCAGTATGTTAGTCAACATCAAAATAAGTGTGCTTATTAAGCACAAAAAGATTAAAATAATAAATTAAAATGCACTTTAAAGGAAAACTTTTACTCAGACAGACATATAGACAAACATTCATAGAGACCAACCGATCTGTAAATAGACAGACTATTAAAAAGTGTTCTCTTTTCAAGTAAATGTAAGTGGTCTTATTTCAGAACATATTATCAGAAAGTATGTCTTTTCTAAATATACTTTAAAGATTTGTAATACACTACACGTTTATATTCAATACTATTTAGTGCACTTAATTTAGATAGAAGAGCATAGTCTTCTCTTAAGGGTACGTTAACACGAAAACGATATGCTTAAAATGGAACGAAAATGAATAAAAACGCTGTATTCTGCCGCCAGGCCATTAGATGGTGATGAAACAGTTTAGATTGAACACGTAATATGTATGTACATGACATCATCGTCTTCAGAGAATCGCGTTTTGTTGTTTACACGGAGACAGTTTTCAAAAACTTGAACTTTGATAACGTCTTTCAAAAGTTTCGTTTTTCAATTTAGTTTTTTAGGGACCAAAAATGAACGGCCAAAACGCATGAAAAGTTTTAAGTTTTTTGTTGAAAATGGTGTCGTTTAAACAGCCCTTCAGTCTCATGAAATTATTTGTTGATGGTATAAACTTTGAGATGGTGAGTTCTGTTCTGTTCTTTCTCTTTTCCTCTAATTGCTCGTTCCTTTGTCCCCTGGCAGGTAAGTGATTAAGACCAGCTGGCCACAATTACAATCAAGGACGACCTGTCTATTGTGATTGGTTAATAGGAGGTATAGAGAAATCATTAATGCCTGACACACACCAAACTACTCTCCGGAGCACGTCTTCCTCCTACACCATATGTTAACTACCAACTTGTTGCTAAATTTAACTCTTTACCCACCATTGATGGAAATTTCCATAATTTATTAGACAACGCTTCCGAGCCATTGATGGAAATTTCCAGCTTTCTGTATTTTCACTGTTATACGCTATAACATATTTTCCTCTAAGAGTACAGAATCTCCAGATCAAAAGTCATGTGAAGAAGCAGAAACAAGCAATATGATATGCAAGCAGATGCATTATGTAAAATAACAAATTTTTGACATTGAGGCTGAATTGTTTGGTGTGTTTCAGCAATTTCAGAACACTTATATATGCGTTAGAGAAACATTTAATGATTTGCAATTGCTTCTGAGGTAGGGCTGGATGATAAATCAAAAAGTAATCGAAACCGAAATCCAGAGCCTATAACCGACGTAATTTTACCATGTCGGTTATTTCGTTTTTTTAAATGCTGTTAATATTTCCACCCACTGTGTGTTAATGTACTTTCCCTTTAAAACATATTACCGCGTGTGTAGTCACGTGACTCATTTAACATTTGTTTACAAGAGATGCAAGTTATTTTCTACTTTTAAGATAGCAATATTTACAATAACTTATTTTGTTTACAAGAAATACAAGTTATATTTTACTTTTAAGATGGCAATATTTACAATAATTTATTTTGTTTACAAAAATAACTATTTTTAAAAGTTCATTATTTTCAAAAATTTTAGGAAACTTTTTTTACATTAAAACTTAATGACTTTTTTATAAGACGTTTTTATTTCAAGCATTGTATGCTTTGATTCAATTGTTTGAAATATTTAATAAATAAGCATTAATAGCTATCTGTGTTTCCTTATTTTAGAATCAAAGATAGGCGCTTTTTCATTAGAAAAAATAATCGTGTACATATTTACAGCCCTGCCAGTGACATGAGAAATAATTTTTTTTTAAAAAATCTTAATCATTCAATAATCGTAATCGAGGTAACTTGTTTGATTAATCGCGATTAATAAAATCGTCCAGCCCCATTCTGAGGTTGTATTTTTCATTTTAATTTATTGTGTGTTGTATTGTTTTATTGTTATATGTGTGTTACATGTTGTTATTGTCTTTTTGCTCAAAATTTAGCTTTTTTACGAAACTTACCCACATTCAAGTGTTGATAAAAGAACAACAACGCACAGATAAAAGTTTAAAAGCATAGGGTGTGTTCTTTCTTTTGATATATTGCATGTTCAGATATTCATACAACCTGAAAATTGTGTGAAAATGATCAAAAATGCTGGTGGTGGCAGGCGGAAGTAATAAGTCATCCAGGTACTTTTCACCTACTGTTTTTTTTTAATACTATGTATTCGGACATACTACTCTGGTGGTGTACAGTTTTTCTGCATACCATATACTAGGGAAGTATTCAATTTAGGAGGCAGCGCAAGTTTTACAAATCATCCAGAAAGAAGCATAAAGGAACTCACCACACTGCTCGTCACTGTTGTCTCCACAGTCGTTGTCTCCATCACAGTACCACAGGCTGCGGATACAGTATCCATTCTGACAATGGAACTCATCTTCCTCACATTCTCGTGGTGCTGCTCAAAAACAAAAACCATACAAGACGGATATTAAATAAATGTCAGCAATGGGTTCACATAGATCAAAAATATGAACTGTTTTCCGCAAAACAATGTCACTTCATTCAGTTTAAGTAGGCCCCTATGATTTCAAGGTGGAAACTGTGGACTGAATCGCAGAAATTCATTTATTAAGGAGTATCACATTTTCAATGCTTTAATTTTAACAGTAAACCTCTTATGAAGTACAGTTTGCCAAAAAATAAATAAATAATAATAATAATAATAATAATAATAAGATATCTTAGGGCCACATTATTGTAAGTAAATGCTAATACATTATTCAATTCTTTTTAATTAACTCAAATGGCTGTACATGTGTTTTTAAATATTATAATTTAATGAAATAATCAATTTCAAAAGTCCATAAAAATTATTATTATTTTTTTTAATTTTAATAAATTATTGTTCAATTGTATAAGTTTCATGACTTTAACTAGACATACTTTTGATTACTAAAATTCATTTTAACCATTAAAACCAAGCCAATTCAGAAAAATTGTTATGAGTAAAAAAAGGAATATGGGAAAAAAATGAATGCTTTCATAGGGCCCTATATGAACTATTAAACTTGTGCTCCTCAGTGCTACAGAAAAATATAGCAACACTCTGCAGCTACACAATCCAGTGCACTGGTGGCGCTCGCATCGTTTTATTGACACCAGTAAGGGACTCCAACAACAGCATTAAAATGTGATGCTGCTTGTATTTACACCACCCACCGCGCCAGACAGATCGACACCAGACACAAGTGTATTTCTGCACCGCTGCACTTTTACTCGCCATACAAAACAAAACACACTGGAAAAGTGTGGGGGGAAAATTCTGATTGAAATACATTTCCCCACTCCCTGTTTAAAACATGTTTCATATTACAGTATTTTACATTGTCTTATCTTTATGTAAACATTTTCATGTTTATTACTGAACCTTTTGTTATATCTGTAGCAAAACGCATACAGTTCTAAACATACAAAAGGTCTCAATTGCACAAAACTGCTTTTCTTCACCATGAATCAAAATACACAGGACATGCAGTCTTAGTTACATTTTTATTATATGCCACCAATTCACAAAGGAAGCGCGTAAGATCACATCATGCTATTTAAATGATAATATAAAACAAAAGGACAGACAGGAAAAATAGAGATACTGAATGCAAGAGATAAGGCAGACATAGAGCAGTGTGGTGGAAAAGACTCTCACTGTACAAAGCATGTCAATGAAAAATTCATGGAAAGCTTATGGTAGACAGACCCCCCATCATGAGAAGAGCCTCAAGAGTACAGCGCTGAGAAATATGGGTCAGATGCAAAGATGCTTCTGTTTCTCTCTCTCTCTGCCTCACACTCACGGATAGACATACTGTTCCCACATAGACACGCATACATACAGCTGCTGCTTGAACTGAGGTGTCAAATCTAAAGATTGTCAAAACACCATTTATTATTTGACTTTCGTGATAAAATGGAAAGAATTTGAAAGCTGAGAGTTTGTTTCTGATCAGAAGTAATAGAGCACAACGCTCTTATAATTGGGTGGGAGGTGTGCTACAAATAATGTGCGGTGTAGGGAAAAACAGTGGACCTGGCAACCCACATCATTTACACTGCAAGTCTAAATGCACAGATCCGATCTTTTGACCAGATCCGATTTTTTGGCCCGCCTGTTTACACTCACTTTAGACAGACACATGCGTTTAAATTCATTCCCGCTCAATATGATTTTCGGCGATCGTTTTACTGTCCACCTGGTACACGCTGGTTTTTAATGGCCGTGCAATAAAAATGATTTATATAATTCATGTCGGGTGGTCCTGATTATTTTCCAGCATGCACAAGATAACAGCTGTCATTACTCTGTTTTTCAGCGCAAAACTTGACGGAACAGATATATAGTCCGTTTATCTACAGCTCAGATCAAGAATTCTGAAGTGAAATATTTTTTAATGAATTCAAATGAATTAACCAGAAAGCGAGCGAGAGAGAGAGAACTCGCCAAACGTACGCGAGCGAGATACCCAATAATGAAGCTTGTTGGTTTAATTACAGCGAAGTTGCTGAGAAATATAATGTAGCTTTCAGCAGTGGAGCCGTTTTATTTATAAAAGTCCAGCTCCTGAATGTTTCTGTGTTCGCACAATTTCTTTTCTTTACCAAGATAAATATAAAGTTCCCACCTCAACAAAAAGCTGTGAGCTGCCTCATAATACAACATTAAAAAGCTATCTTTGTGAAGCTATTTTTTGTGCCAGTGTAAACGCAGCCTTATGATATAGGGGGGAAATAACAACACTGGTTTCCCCGCTTGTAGCAACTTTCATTTTTAGCACAGATATTTTGCGCAAATTTCCCAAAATGTAACGATTTTGTTCTCTTGAACACATGGGATGGAAACGCTGCTTTAGTTGCAAATGTTGTATGCTATATTATTCCAATTTTGTGCACAAGTTAAATTCCCAACTTTAAATGGAAACATAATAGTGACCATCTTTGAACTTAAAAAGGAAACAAAAGGTAGGCTATCATAAAAAAATTATAGTATACATATTTTATGATAGAACTGCTGCTCTCGTGCACTCATGAATTAACACAGAAGTGTATATGCTGAGGTCAAGATCACTAAATAATAAATGTAATGTCAGTTTGTTTCTCACCAAAATCATGTGCTTTCAGAACACTAGAATATAGTCTAAATCATTTTATTTTTCCAAACGTTCTTTTTTGTGCCCTACAGAAGAAAGGAGGTTGAACATGTTTATGATTAAATGACTAAATGATTAAATACCCGGTAAAAGATTTATTTGAACATTTTCTTTTTAATTGGAAGTAATACAGGGCTAAGGGAGGCTTTGTGACAAACACTACTCTTAACCCTCTGATGCTCCTGATTCATGGGTCACACTCATACTCCTGGTGAAAAGTGGACAAACAACTCAAAAGTAATTTCTATATAAAAGTAAACTATATAAAAAAATTTAAAAGAAAAAATACAAAATGATCAAATTTACTCACGACAGTCTTGTTCATCGGAGTCATCCTCACAGTCATTGTCTCCATCACATAACCATGAGCGTCGGATGCATTTTCCATTGTCGCAGTGAAAGTCTAGTGGCGAGCACGTGGGCAAAACTGGAGGAATGAAAAGGCAAAAACATATTTCAACTTCTGACATTTTGAATGATAAATAATTCTGAATTGTGAAAATAAATAGCTACAATCATTGTTAATTGATGAACGTATAATACATTCATTCATGAATTGACCGGATCCGACTACATCTGTTCTCGAGTCAACAACTCACTGATTCAAACGATTCGATCAAAGCGAGTCTCCGGTAAACAATTCACTGAATTCATAAGTCTGACTCAAAATGACCAAAAACGGGAGATCCTTGGAGCTTGAGAGCGTGTGACTGATGGTGTGAAATGCAGGTTATTAATGTAGAATTTTAGGATTAATTCTAGTAAATGTCAGTTTGCTTGTGAAATAAATCTTCTGTAAAAGGGCGAGCTGCTAAACCCATTGTATGAAATGCTTGAATGTGGTTATGTCCACATTTGGGGTTTTAAGTAAAAAATAAACGTATTAAAATACCACAAATTAATGCCCAAGCATCTTCTCTGCAGCGATTTCAAATGATGTAAAACTAGTATGTTTGCTAAGCTTTCTACTTAAAATGTTAACACTTGTTGCCCGGTGTGATGTCTGTTTTGTACTGTATGATTATATTTGTCAGCACATTTTCCCCCCTCATTTTAAATACTATATGGTATATTTTGTTATTTTCACTTGAATGAGCAGTAAATATCGGCAGTAAATGTCAGCGTATGTCAAGTTTTGGTAGTAAAATAAAACGTTTTGTGATTTCTTTATTTAAAAAGGGACAATGCACAGTAATAAACATGAGTACAAAGTCCAACATGTAAATGTACCAGATTTAACCATACAGGCAAATTTTCATCTGCAGTCCCTAGTTTTCTTACTTGCAGATCAATAGATATTAAGTGTCTACATAATCTTCCTCATTGACTAGTGCTGGCAACTTGACCGTTCATAATTCATAATGATGTCAGACTGAGTTGTACTGTGTGCGTTGTACTCAGTTGTACTGATCTGTGTGTCTAGTACATTACTGTTTAGATAAGTTTTCATTTGCCATTTGAAGCAAGCCATTCTGGGTTATTTTCGTACTCCACAGTGAAGTAGCTCACCAATCGCAGAAGCTAAAAAGGCTCCCGGACCCCACACAATGACACTTCCTCCATGCTTCACCTTGGTAGAGATCCATTTATTATAATATTTCTCACCAGATTTTCGAAGACACGACCCTGGAGCATCACGCAACTCGTGTTTCATTGTGATTCAACATCACTCCACAGACAACTTCCCATATTCTGGCAAAAATGTCTTTTTAAGTAGTGCATTTACTTGAATTTTGCTAATTTCCTGACCAATAATTTGTGGTTAAGACAATTAAAAAGCTTAGCGTTTAGCCATTTTTTTGCCCAGGAGTGTGTGTGTGTTTGTAAAACAACCTGCACAGAAACTGTATATCTATATGCGTATATGTCCATTGAAAAGTGTGTGCATGGTTACGTTACGCATGTCTGTGTGTCGTGTAGAAAGCTCTTCAGTCTTGTTCCTCATAAGGAATATGGAGGAAGAGACTCCTGAGTCTTACTGTGTTTTCAGGCTACAGTAGACTTTGCCTGAACGCAGCATTGATAAGAGGCCATTGTTAGGATGGTGAGGGCCCTTAATGATTTTCCTGGTGTTTGTTCTGAATCTCCTGGAGTAAGTGTCCTGATGTGAGGGCAGAAGACCTCTACATGGCCCTGTAAAGAGTGACACGCTCAGCTGAGCACATCACCCTCCACAGAGTCATTCAGCCCTGTCAGGTGCAGTTTGTGAACCAGGCATTGGTGCCGTTCAAAAAGATGCTTGCTATTGTGCTGTTGTAGAATGGTGTCAGGGCCATCCTGAATTTTGCCTTTTGTGCCCCAGTGTGAAACATTCCTTGAGAAAAAGAAGTGTCTTTAATTATATTGAATGTGCACTTGTCGTACACTTAAGTAAATTTTTAATAAACTGTACTTTTAAATAACATCGAATTTTAAGAAATAAAATGCCACTTAAGTTTAAAGAGTGCACAGTTTCATGACATTAACTTAAACACACTTTTAAATAATGCACTTTGTAATAATGTCAAATTAAAAGTTGTTGTGTTTTAAAGGACACTTATTTTGGTGTTGACTAACATACTAAAACACATTTGATTCTAATTTTAACTGTTTTGTGTTATATTCAAAAGTGCATTTCAATTTAATATATTTTACTAAATTGCAATTTCATCATTACATATATGTTTTAAATATAAATTACATTTAAGTATACGTTAGTTTACCATGAATCCTTGTCAGTACATTCGCCATATTTCAAAGACAACCAAAGTAATTCTGAAATTAGATATATTAAGTCCTACTTAAGTGTCAAAAAACCCTCTAATGTTCAGCTAATTGCTTTTAATATAAATTTAACCTACAATGTATGTATGACTTTCACATCAAGTGTTCGAAAACTTTACATTCAGTTCACACTAAGTAGGCCATATTCTTTTAAAGTATATTATTTTGTTAATAAGTACCCTTTATAAAAAGTAAACTATCTTTTCCACAAGGGTTGTACATACATACATACACACTAGACAAAGCTGTGCATCAGCTGCATTATGTAGATCTGTTTGTCATATTTCACACAAAAAAAAATGGACTTCGGTCTCAGACTACGATTTCAGTCGTGCTAAAGTATTTACAAAACATTTTAAAAAGACAAATGATGGTTTTAGTCTGACTGAAATTGACTTTTAAAGTGCATGTAAATGCACTTTGTGATGTGCAATCAATTTTAATTGTATTCAATTTGTACAATTCAATTGTACAATCAATTTTAATTGATTGTAGATAAATTCTCACTTAATCCTTGTGCTCCTTTGTTCTGTGTTTAAAAGAATCACGTCACTGTTTTAAGGACTGAGAAACCACTACAAGCTGAAATTTGAAAATGTTTTAAATCGCAAACCAAATCAGAACAAGTTTGCAAACCAGTTTGACTAATAAATGGAAAAATAATTTGAAGTGTACTCAATACTACAACAATTAAAAAAAGATATTCCAGCAAACATATACATGTACACTACCTTTCAAAATAACCTTTGTAGTCAAAGCAAAGAACTGAATAACAATTTTACCTGAGAGAAAAATTGCCTTTGAATACTTGCATGTGTGTGTGTGTTTGTTTTATGTTATTATATGATGTTATTGTATTCTCATGAGCGTGCGTGGTAAAGGACTCACTGCAGCTGTCTTCATCACTGTGATCTCCGCAGTCATTGTCCCCGTCACACTGCCACTGTGCCGGGATGCATGTGCACTCGCCAAATGCACTGACCGCACATGTGAAGTGATTTCTCCCACAGGAGCATTCGGCAGCACTTAAAACACCTGCGAAATACACAAACATATGAAGTCAGCTACTAAAGAGAATTTACTTAGTTCATTAGTCAGAAAATGTGAAAAGGGTGTGCAGATTCAATGTGGGATATTCAATATATTTTTTGTATCTTCGGTAACACTTTACTTAAAGCCTTTCTATATAATCAGGACTTGACATTAACTTTTTTTGCTCACAAGCCACTGTGGCTAGTGGTTTTCCAAAGTTACTAGCCACTCTGCATTTTCACTGGCCACAATTTAACCAATGCCATGTAGACATTTCATAATTAGGCGGCAGGTATATTAGGCTGATGTCACTTTAAGACCTGGCGCATGGATCTATTACACCGTTACACATGCATTTTCTTTCTCAAGACCTAAAAAAAAAAAAAAAAAAAAAAAAATATCACAACATTTACTTCCATCAAGATGTGTATTGATAATGCAAGAGTCCAGCACTCTGTAAAGTCTCCTTCAGCACATCCCAAAGACTTTCACTGAATTTAAGGCCTGGACTCAAAGGAGCCAATTCATGTGTGAAAATGATTCTTCATGCTCCCGCCTAACTTTTCTTTCACAATTGTCTGATAAATCTTGACATTGCTATCCTGGAATATGGTCATGATGTATCTTCCTACATTGTTGTTTAATAAATACAATACAAAACAATATATTATACATATATATATATATATATATATATATATATATATATATACATATATGAAAGACAGAAATAAGAATTGTCCTGTTTGATTTAAAAGCACTTCAAGGGTCTGAATTACACATTGAATTCTAAATATTAAACAATTAAACACTTAGTTCCAAACTTTGTCAATACAACAGTTATGTTAGCATACTGTTAAACTTAAAATGCGAGGAGTCCTGGAGTTGAAAGTCTGTGTCTGTGAAGATAAATTATAACATGCTGTGAAAACTGCACTAAATGCATCCATCCAGCTACAAATAATAATCCCAATTATCTTCAAAAAACACATAATTTTTCTTTTCCATTCAATTCAAAACCCCTGTCCTCTTGGTCTCTCACTTCCTAGTTGTCAGTCTGGGATCTGAAGTTCAAGAAAATGCAGAGGATTCACAAGGCACAAACAGGAGATCATTATACTGTCTTAATCGCTGATTGCATCTTTCTATCTAAAGAAATGCAAAGAATGTTTATGAGAATCACCACTGGTTTATGTCCCCAAAATCACACGAGGCAAATTATTTAACAAAATAAAGGTGACCCTTGTAATGTCACAGACTAAATAAACACTTTAAATCCAATATGGTGAATACAAGTTCATCCAATATGAGAATAATGTACTCAGACCATTTTCATCTAGGCTATGTGTTCCTCTGCTTCATTTTATTGTATTACAATCTGCTTGCTTTGGACAGGATTATAAGAGAGTGACAGGATAAAAAAAAAAAGTGTAGGGAATCAAGTAGTGAACTTGGCGTGTAGGAGAACATGGTTCAGTGTTCCTTTTTGGCAAGCTTGAATAATTACAGCCCTTCTCTTGTGGGAGATCAAGTTATATATGCCATGTTTAGTCACTAAATTGAGCAAGACATTCATCATGTACGCTTTAAAGACTTCCCATTTCTCTTTCAAAGTCAAAAACCCCTTAATGTCTTTGAAACAGAGAAAACAACATCACTGATAAAATCTAAATATATTTTATATACATAGTCCCAAAGCAATTTGGGTGCTTGTAATACTATTTTAAAAGATAAACGAAGCAGACTTTAAATCACAAAATGTTTACAAAAACATTTAGTTTTTAAGGTGCAGTAAGCAATTTCTAAGAAAAAAACTTTGACATTTGAAATCAACCCAAACTCCTCCCTTCAATGCTCTGCACAATCCCGCAATGCAATATAGAGGATGTCTCTATCATAGCTGAAGATGAAAGGAAAGAATAAAAAATTTACTACAAGCAAGAGTTCACAAGCAGCACACCAGCTCCAGTCAAACAATGACACTCATAACTGTCCTATTAATGTAGCTAACATTACAACACCATCATATCTTGATTCTGTGAAACATCAAAACCATTGTTCCTCACGTATAGAGCAGAAACCACCAAATCTCTCCATCCGTGTTCAGGCTTTCGCGCTTCTGTATCGACAGTGCTGGAAAGCTTTTATAATATTAACAAGGGTCATAAAGCTCATTCCTGATCATAATCCTCTTTTTCCAGTGATATTCCTCTGACCATCTCTCGTTCTACAGTCCCTCTTGCTCGCTCCTCCCCATCATGAGTGTATACGCCCCCTACTGCTGATTGGCTACAAGTGTGTTGTGGAGCTCGGTCCGATCCACTTTCAACAGCGTATCTCAGAGGTGGAAATTAAAAGCAATGAAGTTGTGCAAAAGTGTGCCCACATATGCATGTCCTAAAAAAAAAGTTATTTATGAATTTCCTTATTTTAGCTCAAAGAAGCTGAACGGGTAAAATGTCTTTCTTTAAGTGAACATTATTTACATCCATGCATGTATCCATGCATGCATACATACATATTTGGGCACTAAGAAATTAGCAACTTAGAAATTTTGTGTCATATTTTAAAATATAGCTAAAGTAGATTTAAAAAATCTCAACATTTCCACAAAAATACATTAGGTTTTAAATTATAAAACACTTAAATATATTAATTTAGCAGATGCTTTTATCCTTTGCAATGCATTCAAGTTATACATTTATCATTATGACAACAAAAAATCAACAATGTAATGAATTTAGACTAAACATACATTCTAAAACAAATCAAATTTAATGCAATGAAATGAAATGAAATGTATACTTGAAGTGTGCCTTAATTGTCCAAATATATTTTGTGGATACTGTTTTTCAGATCCATTGTAAGTCATTTTAAATAATTGATAAACATAACAAATGCTTTTTTAATCAATTAATTACGTTGCCTTTATTTCAAAAGAAAAATGTTCCTGTCCTTAAATCCCAGCAAGCAACAATGGCATAAGTTGTCCACATCCACTGATCTAGACTCATCTTATAGCATTTCAGTAATAATTATGGTTTAGATTTGACTAAGAGCAGTGGTTATGGGTATCTTTATATCAAAGCAGAAAACTGAAAGAAACAGGTTAAGTGAGAGGATTCCCTGAATTCTTTGTCAATCTGAGATCATACCAACTAAATGCTTGAGCATTAAAGAATGTTGTACTGCAGATTAGGAGACCGACTAGCAAGATATAACTAGTATTCACCTTTTCTGCTCTAAACAATGCGCGCTGCCATGACGACGACTCCGGTTGCCAACTTCCGGTTCGAATCTGGTCCATATGCTTTTGCCATGTGTTTCAGATTGTGTCATCCCCACATCGCTAAACTAAATCGAAATAAATATTCATCAAATGTGATCTGATCACGTTATTTTTTATTAAATCACAGACAAAATGAACTTTTTTTATTTTCTTCATACCTTCCAAAGGATAGCTGATGCATGACTGCACGATCTCCATAATACAATGCATGAACATCCGAGGTCAGTCTACCTCAGATGGTTTAGACATTATGGCTGATAATCTAAATCCTTATCGAGAAATACTGTTGACCGGAAGTTCTGTATCCCTACTCCGCGTTCCGGAAGCAGGAAGTGTGACATAGGCCTATGAGCTTAGGCTGGTTATCACCAAGGGGGTAATCCATCGACCGGAAGTTGAAGCCGGCCGCGTGCCGCCATCTTGTAGCAGAACTTCACTTGCCTTAGCATTCCCATTGACTCCCATTCATTTTGGCGTCACTTTGACAGCGAATAACTTTACATTAGAAGGCGTTTAAAAGACTCCATTTGTCCATTATTTATTTCTAAAGACACACGACAATGTATAAAGGGCTCCATTACCTTCTATGTTACATTATGGCCCCGTAGAAACAGTTTTTGTAAAAATAGGCTAACGATTGCGTCATAACCACTCGACGCTCTGTCGCACAGTAGAGAAATTATCGTACAGACAGGAGGAGAAGCTCGCAGGCAATCAATGCATTAACTTAATATGGCGTACTGGCGTTAAATTTTTAAATAAATACTATACAAATGACTTACTCCTGCTCACTCACGCCAAAGAACTCTTTGCTCAAGCTCGCCATCTCTGCAAGACCAACGTTGGCAGTTTTCACGCACAGCTACTAGAATATTTACATCTGTCAGACAGGGTGCTCAAGTCATCAAGCTTAGTTTGAGTCGGTTTGAGTCTGCGCGTCAGGAACGGAAGTGCTAAAAAAAAAAAATTAAAAAAAAAAAAAAAAATAAAAAAAAATCGCTAAAAATGGGCTTCAACTGTCTCAACTGAGTTCCAATGAGGTGGCTCTGTCCACTTCTTATACTGTCTATGGTTATCACTATGACTCTTGTCTACCTCTGCTCTCAAAAATACATAACGTTAGTCTCTGTGCTTCAGTAAAGAAATGCGCTATACGCTGAGTTTTGGTTCATTAATTAGACAAGAGTCCAGTTCACATGCTGGCGCCTCCGTGTCATGATGATCTATTTTCTACTATGTTTACTTATTTATTAAATCCAGGCAATTGGTTGATGAAAACATTGATTAAAATTAAGATACAATTAATAAAAAAAATGAAATTCACTTTAAAGAAAGGCTTTTTGCTTCTGTTTGAGGTCTCTGTGAAAGTTTTAAAGTCGCTTTCAGAGCGTAAAACATGTCCGTAAAAGTGTCACGTCCATTACTGTTTTTTTCCCCTCATAAATGTGAACACGGAAAATAAAATAAAATAATATTTTATGTTCTGTGGAGGCCGACCCTTCTTCATCCGGTTAGTATTACTTTTGTTTTGCGCAGTGTAATTCATAGAATTACTAAAAAAATATTTTGCCACACCTAAAAGTTAAAGATTTGTTGTGTCATGTCACATGTGTATTTCGCTCATATTAAATATAAAACACATGTGTAGACTGATATTTTTCTAATGTCTCGACTAGAGTGCTAGCATTCTATCAGAGAATGTCTAATAGACGGGCTTTGATTCTATGTAAACAAACACTTCAAACGGAAGTAGAAAACCGTTTAGTCAGTTGAATCATGGGAAATAGAACGCGCTATGAATCATGGGAAATAGAACGGGCGAAGAAAAAGGTGGATTGAGGGAGATTTTGGATTGCTCTACATAATGTTATTATGTTAAGCATCTAGTAGCACCATAAGATGCAAATTTGAATATTAGGGTGGAAATTAAAAGCAATGAAGTTGTGCAAAGGTGCACCCACATATGCATTTCCTTAAAGTCCCTGTAAAGTCAAAATGAAGTATGTGTTCTGAGTTTGTCACACCACAGACAAATGTGTTATTAGTCACCCAGCCAAATTTGAATGATAAAAAAAGCCGGCAAGTACATAAAATAAGCTTTTAAAATCTTGAAAAAATTAGCAGTAGTCTCTGCTCTCAAACGCTGGGAGCGTGTCCGCTGGCTGCGCTGAAACCACGCCCACTCGCGGGAAAGCTGCCTTCGCCACACTCAACTCTGTCACCGCTACAGCCGAAATGGATGCTTTAGTAGTGTACTGTGTGGACTCCGACTACCAATTATAATTATAACATAAGCACACAAGGCAACTTACACTCATTGGTGGGCACGCACTGCCGATGATGGCACCAGTTGTCGGCGCGACGGGAGGATAAAGGGGGGAGATAGTCGGTTCGGCCCGTTCGGCCACATTCACCAGTAACAGCGGATTATCAGTGAATCCCAGTTGTCTCCGACGAACATTTATAAAACTATCCCGTGTAAAATGATCACTACAGATGCGGGTTTTGTCGGTGATCCTCATCTCTCCATCAAGGTGGCTCTTCACAAAATTAATACACCTCTTCTTGATGTGATCGTTTTTCGGAAATGTAAATAAGGACACCGATCTGTTTTGTACGTGATGAAGGCATAGCTAGCTAGCAAACTGTAGGCGAGTATCTAATAGACTGACGCGATTGATCGGCAAACTGATGTGCGTCATCAAGTAGGGGCGTGTCCAGGAGCTCAGGGGCTCCAGTGCGTCATCGAGCCCCCTTTTAGCCCCGCCCAGAAAATCCGGAAAATTGCAATGGTGAAAAACTGTTTAACGGTCTAACTCCACAATTCAGTACTTCACAGTTCACAGTCTTTGTAAAATGTGTTAGCAATACATTTCTAACATTTATAATGTGTTTAGATTTTTTTTTTTAATTGCCTTTACAGGGACTTTAAAAAAAAGAGAAAAAAAGGCATTTATTAATTTCCTTATTTTTGCTCAAAGCAGATAAATATAGCAAAGCTGAGGAGACCAATTAAGTGAGATAACTTATACAATAAGAGAGCAGCAGATTAGTCTGTACTCAAATTATCCAAAACATCATCTTTTCATTTTCCAGCTTTCCATCTCAATTCCTCCCTTCCATTTGCTGAAAACCCCTCACATCTGGAATCTCTTCTCTTTCCCCCTGTGGCATTGGTTGCTCTCCGTTACAGACACTGGCAACAAAAAATGCCAATACCTCAGTGTGTGTGTGCATGTGTAACTGCCGTTCTCTCTAATTTCTATACTGTAAAATTACCCCTAAACCACAAAGATATATCAACATGTCTTTCCAGAAAGCTGTCAGACTTCTAAGCTTAACCCCTCAAATGCAAAATGAAGACACAGCTGTGGATGTATGAACGGGAGCCACCCTTTCAGCAAGAAAAGAAAGATTTTACATTAAAAAAAGTTCTTCAACACTACTGAAAGATTGGTTTACAACAACTCAGGAGAACTGCAAGCTGGTTAATCTATTCACTGTATTATAAATGGAACAAATGGAATATATATTTTGCTCATTTCAAAAGAGCGAAACATTTCTTTGAAACTGGAATGAAAATTAAAGTTGAAACCAGGGTTATTAGTAAGAGCGATAAAATAAAATCATAAAATAAATAAAAAAAAAATATTAATTGAAAGCTAGTTTAAGACAAAATTTCTTTACATTTTCATTTAGTTTAATTTGAAGTAAAATGAACTAAAACTGAAAATAGACATTTTAACACACACACAGACATTTAAACAAAAACAACAAATTTAATAAAACTTTAAAATCAAGATGGAAACATAAAATATATAATATAAATAATCTATAAGCTAATCATTAAAAAAAAACTATAATTAGGCTACACATCAATAAAATAACACTGGTTGATCCCTGTAATCTATAATTGATCTGTATTCTAACATAAAACATCAACATCAATGTAATAAAGTTAATTTGATTAGTCATGATGAGTAAGATATTGTGAGGTACTTGGCAATAATAATAATAATAATAATAATAAATAAAAAGCATTATTGAAATAATACTTCACTAAACAAAAAAATTTGATCATCTACACATTTAAACGTAGTGAATTAAGAATTCAAGTTTGAACGTGCATCCTTGCAATCCTACAGCAGCAGCATTTTGGAGAATGATGGGAAAAGCCTAATGTTTTCCTCCAGATAAATGTGCAAGTTGAAGAATGAGCAATATAAATCAGTGACAATACACTGAACAAAAATTATAAACGCAACATTTTTGTTTTTGCCCCCATTTTTCATGAGCTGAACTCTGAGCTGAAGATCTAAGACTTTTTCTATGTACACAAAAGGCCTATTTCTCTCAAATATTGTTCTCAAATCTGGTCTAAATCTGTGTTAGTGAGCACTTCTCCTTTGCCGAGATAATCCTTCCACCTCACAGGTGTGGCATATCAAGATGCTGATTAGACAGTCAGTATCTGAAACCAGTCAGTCTCTGGAAACCAGTCAGTATCTGGAAACCAGTCAGTCTCTGGAAACCAGTCAGTATCTGGTGTGACCTCCATTTGCCTCACGCTGTGCATCACATCTCCTTCGCATAGAGTTGATCAGGTTGTTGATTGTGGCCTGTGGAATGTTGGTCCACTTCTCTTTAATGGCTGTGCGAAGTTGCTGAATATTGGCAGGATCTGGAACACGCTGTTGTATATGCCGATCCAGTGCATCCCAAACATGCTCAATGGGTGACATGTCCGGTGAGTATGCTGGCCTTGCAAGAACTGGGATGTTTTCAGCTTGCAGGAATTGTGTACAGATTCTTGCTACATGGGGCCATGCATTATCATGCTGCAACATAAGGTGATGGTCGTGGATGAATGGTACAACAATGGGACTCAGGATCTCATCACGATATCTCTGTGCATTCAAAATGCCATCAATAAAATGCACCTTTGTTCGTTGTCCATAACATACACCTGCCCATACCATTACACCACAGCCACCATGAGCCACTCGATCCACAACGTTGACATCAGCAAACTGCTCACCCACACAACGCCATACACGCTGTCTGCCATCTGCCCTGTACAGTGAAAACCGGGATTCATCCATGAAGAGTACCACCACTCCAAAGTGCCAGACACCAACGAATGTGTGCATTTTCCCACTCAAGTCGGTTACAACGACGAACTGCAGTCAGGTCGAGACCCCGATGAGGACGACGAGCATGCAGATGAGCTTCCCTGAGATGGTTTCTGACAGTTTGTGCAAAAATTCTTTGGTTATGCAAACCGATTGTTGGAGCAGCTGTCTGGGTGGCTGGTCTCAGATGATCTTGGAGGTGAAGATGCTGGATGTGGAGGTCCTGGGCTGTGGTTACACATGGTCTGCGGTTGTGAGGTCGGTTGGATGTACTGCCAAATTCTCTGAAAAGCCTTTGGAGACGGCTTATGGTACAGAAATGAACATTCAATTCACGGGCAACAGCTCTAGTGGACATTCCTGCAGTCAGCATTTCAATTGCACGCTCCCTCAAAACTTGCAACATCTGTGGCATTGTGCTGTGTGATAAAAATGCACATTTTAGAGTGGCCTTTTATTGTGGCCTGCCTAAGGCACACCTGTGCAATAATCATTCTGTCTAATCAGCATCTTGATATGCCACACCTGTGAGGTGGATGGATTATCTCGGCTAAGGAGAAGTGCTCATTAACACAGATTTAGACAGATTCGTGAACAATATTTGAGAGAAATATTTTTGTGTACATAGAAAAGGTCTTAGATCTTTAAGTTCAGCTCATGAAAAATGGGGGCAAAAAACAAAAGTGATCATTTTGTCCAGTGTAATAAAGAAAAACAAAAGCACAAAATAAGCTAACATTACTGGACAGTTTTCCACTCAACTGACCAGATTAAAGTCTCCTTTCTGTAAGTGAACATTTATTTATTTATTTACTTCCGTGCCCTTCTTACTGAACCGAGAAAGATGTTCAAAATTTTTCTTAAAAGGTTGGGGAAACAGATAACCTGAACTGGCTTTTGGCTTTAGGTTTAAACTGCAACACAACTGTAACATAAGCCCTTTTTTAAAACCCCATAAAGAAAATGGAAAGAGACATGTCTGAGATTTAAAACAAGGGTATCCTATTGCAGATGCCAAGTTAAGAGTTTTAGCTTTGAATGATGAGGTACAGTAAAGGGGAAAGATATGATGTATTTAGAGGGTTAAAAAAAGAACGGGAAAAGGACTGGAAAAGAAAAATAGGGCTTGTCGCTGAGTGTCGGTTCTTTTCCATCAGTCAGCCATTTTTAATGAACTTGGCTGTTCTAGCCTGCATTTGAGGCAGAGCTGAGAGTCAGTGGGCTGAAGGAATGGGAAAGGGGGAAGTGTAACGATGGCATGAACATGAAAGGAGAGAAAAGGAGTTCAAAATGCAGCATTAATAGCCTAGACTCAGTTTGACTCTGAAACATGGAAGATGAGTCCAAACAGAGTAGCTTAAGATGGAAAGATAGCCTTCTCATGAATGATGTGCATTTACTTTTAAATTGTAACACGTTCAGTTTAGCATGTGCAGGATGATTATGCATTCATAGTTGTCAATTCACAAAATGTACTGAAAACATCTCAAATGCTCTGAAGACTGAATGATTTCTGAGCAAGACATGTACTGACAACTTGCACGAACCAAATTTTATTAATATAGATATAAAAATTATAAATATAAAATTTGACATTACGAAACAAAAGTGGATATAACATTTCTTCGGGCCGCAAATTTTGAACGTGTGTGCACAAGATCTGAGCTTGACGGCGGATGGAGACTGTGATCGCTTTTGGGTCTTTTCCTCACACAAATCGTAATTTGGCCTCAGAACACGTGATATATTTGTGATATATAATTATATATTATATAATGTGAATAAATTGTTACTGTAGTGATATCTGCCTGTTATATCCTGTGTTTTATATTATATAATACACAAATGGGTAGGTTTAGGGGTAGGGTTATATCTAAATAATGTCTAAATAAATTGTGTAAATAAAAAAGATAATTATGCTGCTTGATTAAATTGAAAATCATGACAATAACATTTCCATGGCCAGCACGTTAGTGGCGCTAAAGGTTTCTCATTGAAATCAATGGAGCTTATCGTTGTTAAGCGATAGTCGTAATTAAAAACACGTCGTTATTAAAAGCATTGCGTGCATTAAAATGTGACGCTGAGGAGTCCTGACAAAGTGACAATGTGAAGAGTTGAGTGAGAAATTGTTCCAAAATCTCACGCTTCAATGTGTTACTTGACAGCAGACAAAGACAAATTGTTAATGTTAAGCCCGGTTAAATATACTTGTCACAGTGAAAAGGTAGCATCAGATCTTTTCTTCTGTATTGTGATATATTATCGAAAAAGAAACAGGGTGTGGACTTGCTTCTACCCATAGGTTATTGATTGGGATGGAGGCATATGTTAATGCAATTGGTACCAATGTGGTTTTAAATCGGTTCACTTAAAAGTTTCCCAGAAGGTTTTCCATGACATTTTACCTGGAAAAATTTAAAGTGTGCATATGTTCACAACTGATAAAAAAAGGTTTGGTTTTCATTTGTTTTTCTGACCCCAATTCCAAAAGTATTTGTGGGAATACATAAGGAATCCACTGTTTTGTTCAGACGCAACAGGAATTCGCTTACAAAAAGACTGTCATACTGTGAAGTCCTATCTCTTCACAAAGAACCACAGAATTGTTGGCAGTTAGAGGGGGAGACAAACTGTCATTGTTCCTCCCAAGATTTCTTCAAATGTAGTACCTAACCCATTTTAGGAATTGCCTCTTTTACAAAACAGACTATTTGTCTGTTTTGGCTGCTTTGGAAGAATATGTATTGTGAAAAGGATTATACAAATGGAATTGGATTAAATTCACAGTAGTTAAGTTAGTCTCAATTTGGGAGAGGAATCCATAAGATCTTGGGTCATTTTAAAGTCAGCTGAGGCGATTTGCAACAGTGTAAAACCACTATGAGCAAGAGTAAGATTTTAAAACATTGGAGTTCATTTGTCATGCAAAATCAGTAGTGCCATTCTTTAATTGTCCTCTAGGGAAGGATAAAGAAGACCGGAGATTACTGCTACATGCTCTTGTCTGAGCTAACGGCTCAGAAATACCCCAGTGTAAAAGTAAGCCCACCCAAAGAGACGCATGCATCAGCAAACTCTCCCTACACACACACAGACAGAAACATCTCTGGATCAAGTTGATCCAAGCAGATGCAATGACTAAACAATTCCAGCACTGAAATGATTTGTCTTGAGGCTCAAGAAGCTTGTCTGGATAACCTACAATCTTCTATAGCCAAACTTGACTATCAGCATGAAGTCTAGTACACTTTGCAGCTGGCCAAGACCAGCCCAATTAGACTGATTCAAAGCGAGTTGGCTTTGATTCGAACAAGCAGTTTAGGGGTGTGTTTATCTGAAATAGTCCCAATAAAATACAAATGTAAAAAACTCTGCCACTTTTCTCATTATAAGGAACATTTAAAGGTACACAATGAAACTTTTGTTCTGAATGACCAAAATTTAAACAATGAGTCAATACCCAACGAATCCTTCGTAAACGTGTTTTCATCTTACCCTGATTAACTATGGTAAGCTTATTATACTGTAAGTGTTTATATTTTAGACCGGGCGGATGTTTTTCATAGGAAATTGTCTGTCATATCCGTAAATAGGGAAAAATTGCTCCTACTTTTGACACATGTATGGTATGGGAGTGGCATAGGTTAGTTGTGAGAAAGTGAGAAAGGTTGACATGGAGCACGCCATCTCCAACCTCCGGAGAATCACCCATTTAAAAATAAAAACTCAAGAACAGAGGAAAGTCTGTAGGCGAAAAGAGAACGTGACAGAACTCGAAATAAAATGAGAATCAACATTGGCTTCACTTTTTGTAGATGGGAAATGTTGTAAAAGTGACATGGAGATGGCATTTTTGCTTCTCAACAGATGAGTATGGCATTTTATTGAACAGATCAATTTCCATATGTAGCAGTTCATTGTAAAGCATTATCTTTTGTGAAGGGTCAGTTCACTATGGTTGTTGTAGCTCTGTGCTGGAGTTTATTTTTAAGATAGTACCGTGTCTATTAAAGGTTGTATCAGTCATTTCAGGCCCAAAAAAGGCCAAAACATAAATGATCACATTCATCTAATCTTTCTTAACGATCCACTAGCTGCCCGCCCCATAAGCATGCCGTCCAAAAACTGCGTCTCTGTATGCAGCCTAGGCTCTGAGATCTGCACACAAAAACAAATGGGTACACCACCACTCAAAACCAAAATAAACAGTGTTTCAACCAATCACCGACAGGGACGGGTGTTGTGAGGTTTTCAGCTCGTGCACGGCTGGACGCGAAGTCGGAGCAACACCCACCCCTGTCGGTGATTGGTTGAAACACTGTTTATTTTGGTTTATTCTGCATACAGAGACGCGGTTTTTGGATGACATGCTTATGGGGCGGGCAGCTAGCGGATCGTTAGGAAAGATTAGATGAATGTGATCATTTATGTTTCGGCCTTTTTTGGGCCTGAAATGACTGATACAACCTTTAATGGGTGTAGCTACAGTAACGTCTTCAGCTAGATAAATAGATACATAGATGCCTTTATTCATCCCCACAGGGGAAATTCAGATGTCCAGCAGCATAAAGTGTGTGTTGTCTACCAACAAGCATTCTCACCACCACACACTCATAAACACACCGATGATAACAGTTAATAAAACTACAAAATAAAAATGAAAGAGTCTTCAAACAGATCCATCATGCAGTCTTATGGCGGCCGGAACAAATGACCTCCTGAACCTCTCAGTCCTGCAGCTCATGGAGAGGAGTCGTTCACTGCGGCTGCTTTGCTGAGCAACCACAGTGTCATGCAGTGGGTGGCTCCTGTTACTAAGGATGGATTTCATCATACTCCTCATTCTTTCCTCCACCAAATTTTCTACAGGGTCCGCCCTCCTCCCCAACACTGACACACACTTCCTAAACAATTTGTTGAGTCGGTTCCCCTCCCTGGCTGTCATACAGCTCCCCCAGCACACCACAGCAAAGAACACAGCACTGGCCACAACCGACTGATAAAAGAGATACAGCATCTCATTACAGACTTGGAAGGATTTCAGCTTCCTAAGAAAAAAAAAAAAGAGTCTGCTCTGACCCTTCCTGTATGCTGCATTTACATGTACTGACCAGTCCAGTTTATGGTCCAGGTGAACTCCCAGATATTTGTAAGTCCGGACCACCTCAATGCCCTCCCCCTCAATTACCACCGGTAGATGAAATGACCTACCCCTCCCAAAGTCCACTATCATCTCCTTGGTTTTAGATGTATTGAGGATGAGACCATTACACCTGCTCCAAGTCACAAACTCCGAAATGACCCTCCTGTATTCCTCCTCGTCTCCTCCCCTCACACAAGCCGCCACCACAGTGTCATCAGAATATTTTTGTATATGGCAAGATGTTCTGTATGAGAATTCTGATGTGTATAGGGTGAAGAGGAAAGGGGATAACACAGTTCCCTGGGGGGGCCCCAATGCTTGTTTCCACAGTGTCTGACACCGTGTTACCCATTCTGACATACTGTGGCCGCTCTGTCAGGTAACTAATGATCCATTTGATGAGAGCAGGCTCCATGCTCACATTCTCAAGTTTGCCTCTCAGGATCTGAGGCTGGATGGTGTTGAATGCACTTGTGAAATCAAAAAACATTAGCCTCACATACCCTCCTGCCCCATCGAGAAAAGAGAGGACTTGATGAAGCAAATAGAGGACAGCATCCTCCACTCCCATGTTTGCTCGATATGCAAACTGCATGGGGTCAAGTGCCTGCTGTAGTTGTGGGCCCAGGAGCCGGAGGAGGAGCCTTTCGAGGGTCTTCATAATCACAGAGGTCAAGGCCACTGGTCTGTAATCCTTGACCCCGGAAGGTCTCCCCCCCTGAGGCACTGGCACAATGCAGGATGTCTTCCACTGCTTCGGCACCTGACTCTTCTGAAGACTCAAATTAAAGAGTGTGTGCAGAGGAGCCGCCAGCTCCGCAGCACAGTCCTTCAGCAGCCTTGGGGGTATTCCATCTGGTCCTGCTGACTTGCCAGGGCGAAATCTTCTGAGCTCCGCCCTCACGTCCTCCATGCTAAAATAACCACTATTGGGTACTTCAGCCAAGCATGAGGCGGCAGCAGCGGTGGAACAACCGCTGAGTGGAGCAGAGCCGGAGACAGCAGCATATTTGGAACAGCCGCTGGGTGTAACAGAGCAGGAGGCAGCAGCAGAGATGGAACAGCTACTAGGTGGAGCAGGGCAGGAGGCAGCAGCAGAGATGGAACAGCTACTAGGTGGAGCAGGGCAGGAGGCAGCAGCAGAGGTGGAACAGTCACTGTATGGGGTAGGGCAGAAGGCAGCAACAGCAAAGGTGGAAAAGCCACTGGGTAGGGCAGGGCACGAGGCAGCAGCAGAGGTGGAACAGCCGCTTGGTGGAGCTGGGAAGGAGGCAGCCGCGGATGTGAAACAGGCGCTGGGTGGAGCAAGGCAGGAGGCAGCAGCAGAGATGGAACAGCCGCTGGGTGGAGCAAGACAGGAGGCAGCAGCAGAGGTGGAACAGCTGCTGGGTGGAGCAAGGCAGGAGACAGCAGCAGAGATGGAGCAGCCACTGGGTGGAGCAAGGCAGGAAGCAGCAGCAGAGGTGGAACAGCCGCTGGGTGCAGCAAGGCAGGAGACAGCAGCAGAGGTCAAACAACCGCTGGGTGGAGCAAGGCAGGAGGCAGCAGCAGAGATGGAACAGCCGCTGGGTGAAGCAAGACAGGAGGCAGCAGCAGAGGTGGAACAGCCGCTGGGTGGAGCAAGACAGGAGGCAGCAGCAGAGGTGGAACAGCCACTGGGTGGAGCAAGGTAGGAGACAGCAGCAGAGGTCAAACAGCCGCTGGGTGGAGCAGGACAGGAAGCAGCAGCAGAGATGGAACAGCCGCTGGGTGGAGCAGGGCAGGAAACAGCAGCAGAGATGGAACAGCCGCTGGGTGGAGCAGGACAGGAAGCAGCAGCAGAGGTGGAACAGCTGCTGGGTGGAGCAGGACAGGAAGCAGCAGCAGAGATGGAACAGCCGCTGGGTGGAGCAGGACAGGAAGCAGCAGCAGAGATGGAACAGCCGCTGGGTGGAGCAGGACAGGAAGCAGCAGCAGAGATGGAACAGCCGCTGGGTGGAGCAAGGTAGGAGACAGCAGCAGAGATGGAGGAGCAAAGACAGGGGCAAACTTACTGTAAAAGGGGTTAAACTCCTTAGCCAATGAGACATCTCCTTGAGTCACCCTTCCGTTCTCCTTATAGCCAGTAATCACTCTCATTCCCTTCCACACTTCTCTTTTGCTGTTGTGCTGTAGTTTTTTCTCCAACTTTTCCTTGTAGTCCTTTTTAGCTTGTCTTATAGCCTTCAAGTCATGTTGGGCATCTCTGATCCTTTCCCTGTCCCCAGCTTTAAAAGCCTCCCTCTTCTGATTTAGAAGGTGCTTTATGCTGCTCGTAATCCAGGGCTTATTATTTGGGAGACATCGAACTTCTCAGACTGGGGCCACCACATCCATGCAGAAATTGACATAATTAGTCACACATTCAACCACCCCATCAATATATAGCTAGAAATCCTTTCCATCTAAACTGTTTATATCTTTTTAAAGTGCCCCTATTATGCCATTTTAAAGGTTCCTAATTTTGTTTTAGAGGTCTACTTCAACAGGTTTACATGCATCAAAGGTCAAAAAACGGTTTCATTTTCGGATAATATACATTGCACTTCCCCACATTGTTCAATGATTCAAGCGTCTCGTCTGATGAATCAGTCTCTAAATTCCTTTCCAATGGTCTACTCTGCTCTGATTGGCCAGATAGCCTAGTCTGTTATGATTGGCCTATCGCTTACAGCGCGTGTCAGAAGCTAACTCCCATCACCATAACTGAACATCAGCTCTGTCCGGAGGCTTCCTAAAGCTCAGTGATTGTACAGACTATAAAGACAGTAACGATGGCGTCGATTTCACCATACAATACGAGCGTGAGTCCGATGATGAAACATTGGAAGAACTAGTTATTCAACCTGAACCTGCATTGCAAGGACGACGTCTCTCAGCAATACGCTACTCAGTTTGAGGTACATTATGAGATGTTGCAACTAATTTCATCAACAACCAATGTGTATATTTCTAATTCATTGCAGTGCTCATGCGAGAACTGTATTAACTGTAATAACAGTGCATATGTTAGCCCAGCATTAACTTGAATGACTGATGTAACAAACGTTTGCAAAAATCTTGCACCATCCTTTATCTTTACTCAAAGCAGTAAGAACGACAGACAATCTGCATTAATAGACAGTTTTAGGTAATAGTGGCCCACATCTGCTTAGCAGAAGTATTTCAGTAATAATGTAGGTTAGCCGGAAACTTATAAAATACAAAACTATTTTGAACACCCGGTAGAAAACAAATGCATCAATAATTATTCATTCTTACAGGTTGTGATTATGAGAAGCAAGCTGGTCCAAATATACTGGGTACTGACCCATCTTTCAAGAGCAAGCATTTTGAGAATCCTGTGTTGAACAGTCGTCAGTAAACTTATGTTTAAGGGCTGGTCAAGTTGTTTGTGTACGAACATTGTGCAACATAGGCGAGCATTATGCAAATGTATTTTCTAGTGACATAAAACCGTAAAGCAGTGGGATTCTAATTATAAACGGCTCGTAACGGCGGTTCCAAGAAAATTATTTATTTTGGGAGACAATAACTATTTATTGTGCACTTTCTACTATACAGAACGTTTACATTCACAAACAGCTATATTACACACTGCATGAAAGGGAACATTCGAAAAACATAATAGGGGCACTTTAAAGTGTCATGATTTTTTTTAATGTCACTAACCTTGCAAAGTTTGGCAAATCTTGAATAATTTTTGGTTGCCGCCCCTTGGCACATATAGGTTGGTGTACATTCACCGTGTGCATCACTTTGCATTGCCACAACTTTTGATTTAAAATCCTGCATCAATTTAAAGCCCGCTGCTAAGGACTATAAATGCCATTGTGCATAAAGTCAAGGCTTCTCAGCTGATCACTTGCATACAGAGCCAGATGTTTCATTTGTCTTTATCCATCAGCAGGGAGGAATTCACCTTGAGAAGTGCAAGATGATAGCTAAACTCACAAAGAAGGTCACAGAGTTACAGGCACACACATACGAAAGTTAGTGGAGATAAATGAGATTCAGTTTTTTTATTCTTGATGTTATGTCAGATGAAAGGAAAAAAATGATTTATCAGTTGTTTTTCTTTATCTACACACAATGTCTTAAACACACCACTCATAGCGATACTACGCATACATTTCTCAGAAAAAAATTTACAGATGTTCTCAAACAGACATCTAGCATGCCTGTTTCTAATCCCTCATCTGACAACACTCACTAACATCCTGTCCTTAAGGAAGCAGCGGTTTTCTTCAAGGGTCACTTGTTTCCCTGTGGTACATGCCTCATCTCACAAAGACACTTTTGTTTCATTTGAACTACAGCTCATCTCTCTGCTCTGATAGGTCAGAACTGATTTCAAGAAATCTTTTTTTCCTTCTGTTATTTGTTTCTGAAAAACTTTTACATTTACTTAGTTACAAACTTTATTCATCTTTCCTGGTTGAGATAGGGTAATAGAAAGGTAACAGCTGTAACTAAAAAAGAATATGAAATATAGTGCAGCTAACCGCAGAACCAACAGCAAAAGTGGCAGATCTGTTACTACTTAAAATGTAACGCACTGCATCCTCTGCAGTGAATAAAAAGAAAAGTGGTTTTAAAGCCAGTTACAGCCATGTATAATGTAATACAATTGCTTATAGCAAAACAGTGTTGCTTTATTACCATATGATACTATGGGCTGAAATAGATTTTCACGACGAAAGAAAAATAAACTAAATAAGTTATAAATAATTATGTATTTATATGTAAGACTTGTAACCAGTATTGGCACTGCCACTGTATTGATGTTATTCCCAGGGCACTGTTGCCAATGACAAAAAGTAAAAATTGGTCTCCATGTACCGTGTTAATATGTTGGAAACTTCTGTATTTATTTTTCCAAAACTTTCATTCATCTTCAGAACACAAGACTTCTGTCCCTCCATTCAAAGAGATATAAATCAAGCAGTTTATTCCAAGTCTTCTGAAGAGACACGGTTACTTTATATGATTAATAGATTTAATACAGGCTTTTATTTACATATTGATCAACAAACGTAGAGCACTCAAATATGGAAACCGGAAGCTTAAGTATGCTTGCTAGACGCGCGAGAACAAACCTCATCCTTTCTTGCGGAAGTAAAGTTTCAAAGATGAACGAAAGTCTTATGTGTTCAGAACAACATGAGAGTGAGTGATGACAATTGTAATTTTTGGGTGACCTACTGTAACACTTTAATTAAATGAAAATGTGACAAAACTGAACACTAATAGAGGGTTTAGTACAAGTTTTAAATAAACATTTCACCTTTTTTTTTTTACGAACAATAGAAAATATAAATATAAATGTCTAAGTCTTCCCATTTTCCTCAGCATTATCATCCAGATTTAATTTAAATCAACCACTGAGAAGGCTTTCCCATGCCAGCCCAGCAGGATATCAGAGCATGCTGTGTGAAAGCTTCTGTCTTCATCAAAAGACAGAGATGAACAATGCTGCCTGCGCTCTGAACAATTCATGTTGCTCTGCCCTGCTCAATACATCCACCATGTTCAGCATCAGCATTTCCTCCAGCACTGAACCCGTCTTGTGAAAGACAAACAAATTAAAAGAAATAGAAGACAGGGAATGAAGTTTCACACATGTTTGTGAGTTCTCAGGACCCTGACTGACCTTATTTCATATAAATTCTTTGACATTTTCTGTGCATCGTTCCCAGCGATGCCCATTCATATTTGCTGACATGCACAATATCCAAGTGCTGAAAAATACTTCATAATAAACTGTTATTGTTTGATATGAAACAAAGTTATTGTGGTCTAAATGAGAATTATTCATTTGCACAGGCCCACACCCAAGCATATCTATATAAGATATACATTTTATGTATTATATTGCATAAAGCAGTGCGCACGTGTACGTCGCTAGGTAGTGAACTTAATTAAAATTTGCTAAAATTTTCCTGAGACATTTAACCAAACATATATACTTTTTTTTCCCGGACAGCATTAAAAAATAAAATAAAATAAAAAGTCAGATATTGGTGATCAAGATACCAGACCTGTATGTTATTGGAAAAAAAAGAAACAGTGGTGACGTTTTATGTCATGAATATGTATACATATGACCAGAAATTGAGTCATCAGTGTCCCAGTAGTGAGCCAAAGTCATTACCAGAACTCGAATTTGTGTACATGATATACTGATTCATGAGCTAGGTTGATTAAGACGCGCCCATAAACGTATGAACGGCATTCTTACAGGTTTTTGAAGAGTGCGTGTATGTGTGAAAAGGTTGGAAAAAGAAATGGAAAGGTGTGGAGAAAGCTGCTTACCGACTGAGCCGCATATAGACGGGTTAAGAGCAAGCCAGTAAGTGCACGTAAAAGCAAATGCCACTTTCATGTTTTAGGCAGCTTTCTCGCAATGTGCCTGACAACTAACTTAATCTGGAGTTCCCACAGTATATTTCAAATGCATTTTAAACATTATTTGTAGCATAAAGCATAGTCTCCCGCTAGGCCAGGCCTATAAGACATTGCCATTGTCCTCGGTTAATGGGACACTATATCTTTTCTTTCCACGTAAAGAGTCTTTCTCATTTTCTTTCAGTGCACAACAGAAGGGGGCCATGTGGCCAAATTAAATGTTTTTGGGAGTTAGTAAAGGGTTCAGTGAATTTGGAGTTAAAGTTCCTTTCGATGGAGTCCTTGGGAGTCATTATACAGGACTTTCATTAATTTACATTACATTTATTCATTTAGCAGATGCTTAACAAATTAGGAATACAACAAGCGATTCATCTTGAGGCAAAAATATAAGTGACAGCAATACAAAGTTTCAAACATTGTCCAGAATAGTACATGCTAGCAGGCCTGGTGTCAAAGGGCTGCGATGATCTCAAGACAAGGGGGACTCCCTCCCTGGAACATGATTTCATATTTCATTCATGAACAGTTCACAATCTACAGTCACTCAAAAAAAATATTGTGTCCATTTAATACATATTACATGCATCACAAAGTATACCAGACCTAATATTATTCTGGATATATTTTTGGGTGTGCATATAAATGGCACTTCAGACAAAAGCAATACCAATGCTACTTCACTCACTCATAAAAAAACATGAACATACACTTTAAGCACAAACAAGCATGACTGGCAGAAATCAATATTTTTATTTAATTAAATTTTTTATTATAACTGACCTATCCGTGCACATCTTTTTTTATTTTTTTATTCATGTGCCTCAATCTTTAAACAATAAAACATCCCCTGCCTCTTGCAGCAACATCTCTTCTCTGATGACATGTCATGTTTACGGATGTGAGGGCGGGACAACCTGTCACCCACAATCAATTCCCATGGATACAATCAGGTCCCGCCTTCATTTTTTGTTTTGTTTAAGAAGCTGTTTCACTCAGATGCACTTACATTTGTTTCACACCAAAACATATATCAGCAGTAGACTAGGAAAAGATGATGGTACGTGGTGCTTTTAAAGCTCGCCATTGAATGGGAAAGGGTGACAGAGGGATATTTATCAGAATTACTCTTTTTGTTTTCCTCAAAGTAACTTTTTGGTAGGCAAGTGGCAATCATAATATTTTCCATCAATTCTGTGTGAATGAAAAGAGATGCAAGCTTTTGTACTGACTTGTGTAAATTCACAGGGGCGTAGAATTTAGTAGGGACGCTAGGGACGTGTCCCTACCAATATCCAATGACCACTGATTTGTCCCTAGCAATAATTTCATTTAAAAAAAAATAGCCTATATATAAAACCACTCTTACAAGAGCGTTATGTGAAAAAGGCGCAATTCCCTTTTCCCCCAATCCTACATCGCTAATCCGATTGGTTTGCTTTTTCTTTCTAACTTGTGAGAGGCTGTCGCTTAATTTGGTTGTGAGGAGCGGCAAAGTTCCTCCGAAACCTAAAGCGGTAAGTGAGGGAGAAATCAACAGCTCTGTGAACAAAAATTCGGGACAAATCGCGTCACATATTGATTCTGGGACAGTGCAGTTTTTTTCAATGTAGGCTATTGCCTATGACAATTGCTGGATAGCCTAAGTAGCAAACCTAAACTGTGTGTGTGCGTGCGTCTTTGTCTCTTTAAAGTGAATTTCGTTTTGTATAAATTGTATCTTAATTTTAATCAATGTTTCATCAACCAGCTAGTTGTCTGGATTTAATAAGAAGCAAATATATATCGCAGAAAGTATAATCAGGACATGGACGCGCCGGCGCGATAGCCTAACTTGCATTGCTCGTGAACTGGAGCTCGTCATGAACCCAAACTCAGAAATATATAGAAAGTTTGAAATGTCTACTTTTAAACAACATCAAACAACAATTCAAAACGAAAATAAACAGATAGCCTAATTCTCTCTTATGTAGCCAAATCCGTATGAAGTGCATTACCGGTATACACGTTCACAATACTGTAAGGTGGCGAGTCAGCATCGTCAACTTAATCTTTTCAGTCAAGAATGACACAGAAAAGCCGGTTCTTTGTGGCAAGCTTTCTGAGTCCGCTAACTAATCGAATATCGTGACTCCCAATTTTGTACCAGGCAATTTATGGTTGTTCAATAAAGTTCTTGATAAAGAAGAAAAGAAGCTGCTACTGTGCCTATTATTGTAGTATTTATTTTACTGTCTATGTATAGTCGCCTACAGCGCGCCAGGTTTATGCGCATGCTCTAAGTTTTCTTCTCGCATTTTTAGTACATGGTTTTGAGTCGGTTTCAGTGGTTTCGTGAGTAGGCTACGCATATATTTTTCGAGACGCCGCCGTGTTTACGGAATTTTTTTTTAGAACGAGGAAAAAAAAACATTGGATAGGGAAAGCTCTGGCTTCGTGTGGATGTGGCCTTACACTATGAGCAGAGTAAAGTTAATAAGTCTGTTAAACTGCCTCCTTGTCATTATTTGTTATACCGGTAACATTACAGAATTAATTAATTAACATATTAAGGTCAATGTAAAAACCTTAATACATTATCCTATTCATTTAATTTCCTGAATCCTCAGCTTCCGGGCTGTCCCCACCAATCTCAAAATCAAACTTACGCCTCTGTAAATTCAGTTATTATTTTGTCTTGTTGAATTTAAGTAAACATCTGTTATGTATCTGTTATTTTGTGTTCATGTGATAATTTTTGCAAAAAGTTGCAAAAAGAATCGTCTAATAAATACCATTTTAAATAATTGCTGAGGCCAGTTGCATACGGCTTGGACTAATCTTAAAAGTTAAAAAAATAAAATCTTCAAGACTGGTCATAACTTTTTTAAAGTCAGTTACATAAAAAAAGGGTAGATCGTATAATTTTAATTGGAAAAGTAAGATGGATTTCCCCTTGGTAAAGTGCTAGTGGGTCAAACTAGTTCAGTCTAAGCACCGTCTTAAAATAGTGGCAAAGTTTATTCAACTGGCCCTAGATTGATGCATTTTTTGAGAGAGAGAGGGGGGGGGGGGGGGGGGGTTTAAGACAGCTACTAGCAGGAGGTGGACAGTCAGACGGTGTTTTAAATAGCCTAAATTATCAGCTGTTCATATGGTGATGGCATTTGCTCAGAAAAGTATCGGTCAAAGGAATTCCTACAAGGACAGGCGTGCTTTTAATAGAGTGCATGTGGCCAAGACTACACAAATAAAACACAGACAGGACCTCCAAAGCAATCGGAATTATCGCAAATAAAATTAATTAAAGCTGCAGTCAGAATTTTTTATATAATTTTAAAGGAAATCTTATGTAATCTTTTAGATAAGAGCTTGATGTTCTATAAACACAAGTCATTAGTCATCAAATCAAATCCACTGTAAACATCATGCCCGCAATCGTCAGATCAACTTTCTCAATCAATATTTTCACCAAATCTTTTACATTCTAAATTCGATCTCTGCAACAGTGCCCTATACTCGTCCCACTACCAAGTCACCATGGAATAAAAAATGGAAACTTATTTTATGGAATATTGCAGTATTTATTAGAAATGATTTATCTGTACACATCATGTCTCACAATAGCGAAGAAAATACTCTCTCAACCTCAGTTTCATGCTGACTTTAAATAATACAATAACACTTTATGGATTTGATCTCACTTTATTTACCAATGTTTTTGTTGACCTTCATTGTCAGTAAAGGCTTGTGGGAAAAGCTGCATCAAGGCTGACAAAATCAAAAAGTCCCCAGGAATCTGCAATTTTGTCATAATCGTGTAGCTCTGTGTAATGCACATTTGGCTGTTATTGCATCACAACTAAATCTTGCAAAACCAATCTAACACTCAGATTTAGTTCAACAATTATTAAATAAAAACAGTGCTTATTGCAATTCTGTATGCAAAACCCTTTATAAAAAGCAATTAGCATCTAATAATTTTGTCAATGAGCAAATATATTTATTGCACAGAGCCATTCCAAGAGAGTCCTCACACCATCGGTGGTCGGGCCCTAATAATAATAATAATAAATATTATTACTATTATTCAAAAGAGCAGTTTTTAGTTGTCAAGTGAAACTCACTGCTCGCTTATTCCAGATTGAAGCAGATTCCTGGGGACCTTTTGATTTTGTCAGCCTTGATGAGTGAACCCACAGCTTTTCCCACAAGCCTTTACTGGGGAGGGTTTGTCCCACAATGCTCGGCAGGGGTGCGAGGGGCCCAACAAAAGCACCACGGGCAGAACGAGCTGCAGTTAAAAGTAGAAGGGAGTCGTGAAACTCACACTTTCTTATCCCTCTTTTCAATGTCCCCCCATCTCCCAAACCCCCACCTTGGAGAAAACCTGAGCCACAGAAAAGGGGTAAAAGGAGGAAGCAAAAAGAAAGAGGCTGATTGATTGAAAGCTGTAGGTAGGAAATACTTGAATCTCATACCAAAACACTAACAAAGCCAGTTCGCCACAGGACTCAAAAACAGCTTAGCACTCCTGAAAGGTTCACACACACACACACACACACACAAAAGCAGTTTAACGTCTAGGAGCAATGATGAATCAACAATGTAAAATTTACCGTAACTATCAAGGTACCCAACATGCAATCTCAAAATGGTGTCTGATGCGCTCACACAATGCATGTTATACGATGAATCACTACAACAAACAACAGTTTGAAAACGTAACCTCTGAGACTATTCAAAAAGGATAAGGTTTCTTGTTAGCATGATGAAATCAGAAAAGTGACACCAAGATCACACAACACCTTGGTGTTCACATTTCCCGTCAGCATAAAACAGTGGCTATTTAAGTGATTAGCCGCTTTTCCACAGTCGGGCCAGTGTGAACCAGGGCTAACAACGTGCCGGCCGGGGCCAGTAGCCTCGGACCTCGAACACCGAGGCCAAAATCAAGCTGCCTTTCCACTGTCGGGTCCCTACAGCGCTGCCCTAAAACACGCCTTCATAGAATGATGGCACACAACCCCACCATTTCACCAGCATGGGGAAGCTAGAGGATCTAAAACTACCTAGATCGGGAGTGCACATCAAACATGCTGAATCAAACTGTCTCATTATTTGTGATCACGGAACTGCATAAAACTCGAAGTCCAAAGGCTTACACATTTAGAAAAATACTAATATATTATCATATTTTACGTATTTCTTTAGAAAGAATTTCTATACATTTTCCACGGAATTATGCGATCTGAGGATGTTTGAGTGATCTCACAAATTAACCGGATTATTAATGACCTACGCGGACGCAGAAGCAACAAAAGGCACAGGGAAGAGGCAGATGGAGCCAAATAAATACACAACTATAAATATATACACTCACCGGCCACTTTATTAGGTACCCCATGCTAGTAACGGGTTGGACCCCCTTTTGCCTTCAGAACTGCCTCAATTCTTCGTGGCATAGATTCAACAAGGTGCTGGAAGCATTCCTCAGGGAGTTTGGTCCATATTGACATGATGGCATCACACAGTTGCCGCAGATTTGTCGGCTGCACATCCATGATGCGAATCTCCCGTTCCACCACATCCCAAAGATGCTCTATTGGATTGAGATCTGGTGACTGTGGAGGCCATTTGAGTACAGCGAACTCATTGTCATGTTCAAGAAACCAGTCTGAGATGATTCCAGCTTTATGACATGGCGCATTATCCTGCTGAAAGTAGCCATCAGAAGTTGGGTACATTGTGGTCATAAAGGGATGGACATGGTCAGCAACAATACTCAGGTAGGCTGTGGCGTTGCATCGATGCTCAATTGGTACCAAGGGGCCCAAAGAGTGCCAAGATAATATTCCCCACACCATGACACCACCACCACCAGCCTGAACCGTTGATACAAGGCAGGATGGATCCATGCTTTCATGTTGTAGACGCCAAATTCTGACCCTACCATCCGAATGTCGCAGCAGAAATCGAGACTCATCAGACCAGGCAACGTTTTTCCAATCTTCTATTGTCCAATTTCGATGAGCTTGTGCAAATTGTAGCCTCAGTTTCCTGTTCTTAGCTGAAAGGAGTGGCACCCGGTGTGGTCTTCTGCTGCTGTAGCCCATCTGGCTCAAAGTTCGACGTACTGTGCGTTCAGAGATGCTCTTCTGCCCACCTTGGTTGTAACGGGTGGTTATTTGAGTCACTGTTGCCCTTCTATCAGCTCGAACCAGTCTGGCCATTCTCCTCTGACCTCTGGCATCAACAAGGCATTTCCGCCCACAGAACTGCCGCTCACTGGATGTTTTTTCTTTTTCGGACCATTCTCTGTAAACCCTAGAGATGGTTGTGTGTGAAAATCCCAGTAGATTAGCAGTTTCTGAAATACTCAGACCAGCCCTTCTGGCACCAACAATCATGCCACGTTCAAAGTCACTCAAATCACCTTTCTTCCCCATACTGATGCTCGGTTTGAACTGCAGGAGATTGTTTTGACCATGTCTACATGCCTAAATGCACTGAGTTGCCGCCATGTGATTGGCTGCTTAGAAATTAAGTGTTAAGGAGCAGTTGGACAGGTGTACCTAATAAAGTGGCCGGTGAGTGTATATGCTTTGTCTAAGTTCTTCAAGCATACTCAGGTATTTCTATGTGTATTTATATTATATGTATATTTATATTATGGCAATGGTTAGAATTTATCATCATATATAAATATATTTAGGCCTATGCCTCGTACTGTGATCCGAATTCCCATCGGATCGCAATCGGAAGTGTTTCCAGACACTCGCCATTACAACCATTGGATGTACAGAGTTTAGTAAGGAACTCTGATGAGTAGTGTACAGGGTTTTTTCCTCAATGGATGCATAAGAGGCTCATATTTAGTCAAATGCATGGACATGGAGTTTTTTATCTTGCATGGCATACCTTCGCAACCCTTTTTTTTTTTTTTACTGTCACTATAAGATATTTAATATAAGCTAAACACATGTATGTGTATATAAATTCAGGGTCTGTTCCTCACAGATATCTATTGTATGGTTTGGATAATAGTGCATGAGTTATGTTGAACACTTTTATAATGATATTTTAGTGGTTTTAAATTTGAACTAATCCTTTAGGAAAATGATTATTTTTGCAGTGCAGGAGCATGTTTTAGAATAAACCTGGCTCATTATAGCCCTTTGTCTCAAGCTCCTGCTTCCTGTGTCTCTCTAATGTGGCTAGGTAATAGAGATAACCAATCCCCTGGAGACGGATAAGCTCTGTTTGAGTTAAATGACTATTGTCAGTGAAAGTTTATTTATTAGATTAGACATTTTGCTTTAGTGGGTTCAAATGTTATGCAGTGTCCACAATGTCAGTTTTTACTGACTTCCACCTGCCACACAAGTACAAAAGGCCCTCGCCGGCTCAGAGATACACATTTTAAAGCAGCAGAATGGAAGCTGTATTGGCGAAGGCTCATGGGGCCTCTGATTGATAGACCTGTCAAAGACCAATAGTCCTGTGAGGAACGCATGTGTCATTTGCTCTAGACACAAGAGCAAAGAAAATAAAGCTCTGATCATATTTGCAGAAGAACAAAAGGAGACAGGCCGTGCGTCCTTTAGACAGGACGTGCTAAAACGGAGTGCGAGTTCAAGAGAGTCCCAGAGGGACTGACTGCTATTGACTGGGCACAGCTGATGGGCCAGTGGAGGAAAGAAAAGGGGGAAGGGGTTCCCCAAGAGAGCTGAAGATCAGACAATGGTTCAAGAAAGGTGCATTAGGCCAGTCTCTCTAAGCAGCTGGTGTGAAACTTGCGAGAAGGTTTGGGATGAGGGAAATTCATAACTAATAGCAAAACAAGCATGAGAGACGTGATGCATCAACCAAAAGGAGATTTAGAAAAAAAATTGCATGATTAATCAAAATAAAATTGAAATGGCACTATGGATTAGTGCGATTATCAAATCACAAAGGCTGTGATTTAATTAAAACACTACCGATTTGGATTACGAATTTTTCAATGTTCTTGAAAGAAGTCTCTGGGCCCTATCTTGCACCCGGCGCAAATGACTTTGTACACTGACGCATGTATCATTAGTATTTTGCACCCGCGCAAAGCGGACTTTTCCCTCCACAGACGCACGCCGGCAAACTAGAGAATGAACTTGCGCTCCCTGGGCAGGTCGGCGCAAAAAAGGAGGCGTGTTCCGGCGCAAACAATCCCTGGTGCTATTTTGCAGTTCCAGAAAACCATTGCGCCACTGACCAGAAAAAACCTAGTCTAAAGTCAGTGGCGCGTTGAGCGTACATTCAGATGCTATTTTAAGCGCGCATGCTTGGTCATAATACAGAGTGTGAACAACGCGCATACACTGTAGATGATTCTCTCATCTGCACAGATGCATTTTCCTTTTTGCAAATGATACATTATTATAAAGGAAAAATATTTTATTATAAGGAAAAAGGAAAAGAAAATATTAAAACGAGGGAAATCATTGTGCAAGACGATGGGAAAAATAGGCTTAAAGCTTACATATTTACCCAAATTATTATATGCATGTATAACCGAAGCTAATTTGGGTGGGTTTGTCCCATCCCCAATGTCACTTCTCTTTCTTTTACGGCCCTGACGAGAACATCGATCTCCTCGGCTGTGAACCGATTCTGAAGCGCGCCTGGTAAATGCGCCGTTATAATAGTATTGCGCCATGGAACAAGCGCACCTCGTTCATCATGCTCTTAAAGGGAATGTGATATGACGCTGTGATTGGTTTATTTCACGTTACGCCCAAACCACACCTATGAATAATGAAGCTACTTCAGACCAACCCCTTTTAAACTTGTGTCGGGCGCAAGACTCATTTATCCCGCCGGTAAAATAGCAACAGCGCCAGGACCCGCCCACAAAGTTATTTGATACTTGCGTTTCAGATCGTTAAAATAGGGCCCTCTGTATTTATTTAATAAAAAAAATAAAACAGTAATATTGTGAATTACGGTTACAACTATAAAAAAAAAAACTTTTAAATGAAATAGTTTCCTGTGATGCAAAGCTGAATTCTTCAGCATGTACTAAAACAAGAAAACAAATTTTTAACTCACGGCCACAATGTATTTTTTCTTCGGCATGATCCTTCAGAAATCATTCTAATATGCTTATTTTGTGCTTAATTATCATAATCAACTATTATTGATGCTCACTTAATGATGGTTGTTTTAATTATCAGTGTTGCTGCAGAATATTTTTGTGGTAACCATTTATAAATAGAAAGTTCAAAAGAACAACATTTATTTACAAATAGAAACATTTATAGAAATTACATTATAAATGTCTTTACTGTATCTTTTAATCAATAGGCACTGCATATTTTAATCAATAAGACTAAAGGAATAAAATTAATTATTTTTCTTTTTTTGAATGGTAGTAGTGTATCATGGTTTTCAACATTTATAATAATAAGAAATGTTACCTGAGCACCAAAGCAGCATATCAGAATGATAATGTGACTGAAGACTAGAGTAATGATGCTGAAAATTCAGCTTTGCTTAACAGGAAGAAAAAAAAAAATCAATTACATTTGAAAATATATTCAAATAGAAAACAGTTATTTTACATTGTAGCAATACTTCACAATATTGTACTATATTTTTGATCAAATAAATGCAGCCTTGCTGAGTTAAATGTTTCACAAACATTAAAAAGGTTTGACCTTTGGAGTATATGCGCTGCATGATTTAGAGTGAAACACAGCACTGTGTTTTACACGTGAGCAGCTCATGATCAGACACCGTTTGCAGCATTTCAAAGAGCCTCACTTCACAGTAAACACTTTCATCTATCTGCTCGGAGTTTGAGTCGCTTTAATGTGCATTTGCGAGCGAAACGTGTGCCAGCCATCCTCACAAACTAGCAATGAGAAGCGCTTATCAACAAAAGAGAAGGTTTATAAAAATCACAAAGGTGATTTTATACAATACCCGAGGTGGTATTGTATACTACCAGTATTCCAGAGACAGGTATCATATACATTTTAAATTGTAGTATCCCAAGTTTGTACCAAAGTAACAGCACTTTTGTACTTTTGACATCACCTTTGCAAGTTGGAGTGCTTTTTATGCTGATTTTGCATTTATCATATACTGTGTCCCATGCTCGGAGGGGATATTTAGAGATCACTAGACATATGGAAACAGATGGCTACTGACCGGGATATAAAAGCTGTGATGCCTGTGACAGACTGCATTAATCCTCCACCTTCATTTGACTGCACACTCAGGAATACAGAAAAGGGCAGTGCAGAAAAGAGTCCTGTCCACATACAAAGAAGTTGTTCCTCCAGCAGGGAGCCACATTTAAAAATGTTGCAGATAAGCACCATGACCCAGATTTGCCATGATGTCCTGTCATCTGCAGCCTCCTTGTGTCTGGACACCATGCTCATGAAAAAATTATCAAGTACCTGGTGCATACATAAACAGCTCCAGTGGGATGTGGAGAGGCACTTTGAAAAAAAGCCCAGATGCCATTAGAGTACACGACTTAAGTGAACGATTGACCTCCCGTGGGAGAAAACCTTCATTTACACACTCGCTTTGATGAAAAAAAACCCAGCCTTTCTGACCTAAGTGAAAAAGAAGTACACTTTAGCATTACAGATTTACAGATTACAGATACGCATTGAATAGAATGATGACCCTCAAACAACAACTTATCTGTATACAAAACTCAGTCTTGATAGAGACAAAAATAATGCAATGATTTTAAAAGTCATGGGACAAAAGCCAAAGGCAATCCACCCATTATCACTATTGAGGGCTTCTTCTTTTAAATTCTTATCTTGCATGCTTGGAACTTATTCCTATGAATGAATTCACTGTGAAGAAGCCAAAGGGTTTATTTGATCTTGGCGCTTTTCTACAAATCATGTGACTACTGACACAAGGTCCTCATCTGAACTCTATTCATTGCTTGCTGTTGCTGCCTCAACATTGTTAGCAATATCGTTCATTTTACAAGTGGCTCACTAGGTAATAACATAATGGGTAAACAGTGACAAAAAAGGATGGTCAATCTCGTGCCTGGAGGGCCACAACACGCCTGAACCATTTGCCACAAAACCACCACCACCACCACAAAAAAAAAAAAAAAAAAAAGCAGCTATGTGGGACGATGATAACAATATATGATTTGCCGGATTTATGCATATGCCTTCTAGGCACATGCCTATGCTTACACGTCCAGGGGGAGGCCAAATTACAATGAGGAGAAATAATACATTTTTTAAATCATTATTATTATTGTTTCACTCTAATGCGACAATTCTGTGAGGCTTAAGTGAATTACTTTATGAATTAATACATTTAAAAAATGTTTTGCTGTTGAGCAGAAATCAAGCATCTCAATATTTCGTTTTATATATAATACACATTTGCCGTCGAGTCATAGCCAATACTGTCTTAAATAGCCTGTGTGTGTAACACTTCGCCATTTATAAAATGAGATTTTGTCCAAATGGCAGAAAAAACTGGGTGCCCACTGCCCACATAGACTACGTTTACAAGCTGTCAATATTCGTGTTATGGTCGGGTTAAGGACACTAATCGGGTTTCTGAAACATTCGGAATAACCCGTTTACATGCATGAGCAGAGAAAGTTACTCCTGGCTGTATACATGGAGTTTGTAATCAATTGGCAATATCCCGACGTAAACGGCGACGCACGGTTAGCGCCTGTACGTACGGACAACATTAAGACGCAATATGCGTCAGTTCCGATTCTTCTTCCTGTATCCAACAGCAGCAGCAGCACGCGGATAATGGATAGTTCGGGGCAGATAGCGATCGCCTTTGAAATAGATCAAAATTAATTTCCTCCTCGCTCCAAAAAGTATGGTGCTGTGCTGCGTCTCGCCATGTTTACCTCTACTTCTTGTTTACTTCCGGTATATGGCACGCGGGTTTTTGTATGCGCCAGACGGAAGTTCCTCTACTCAAAAGACCAAGATTCCTTGCGAATAGAACATGCGCAGAACACAAATCTGTTGTTCCTTTTGATGGGGATATGCCGATACGCGTTTACATGACCAAATATTCTGGTTAGAAAAGGGGTACCCCAGGTATACTATTCGGGTTTTTAAAAACCGGTATATGAGGATATTCGGGTTTTTGCCGGTGTTTTCATGGCCGTGTGCGACCGGGTTATTGCTAATATTCCGGTTTTGAACGGGTTATTGGCTGCATGTAAACGTAGTCATAGCTACAGCTACAATGAACTTCATAACCTGCAAATGAATGAAAAGGTAATGCGATGCACCTGCTGCCTCAGATGCGGCAGTTCTAATGACAGACAAAACATGTATAACATTTATATCTGGCATTCGCTGCTCAAAAACTATGTGACTTCATTTGAGCTTGATTATGGTAAAATGTTAATAATATAAATGTAAGAATGATCACATATATATATAGCCAGTTAGCCACAATATCAACTATGACAACACATTGAGGTTAGGTGGGATTTGCAATGTTTGGGGCTGTATATAAAAAACTGCACTGTTACAAAATGCTGTAACTTTCTTGTAAATTACATGAAAAAGCCAGAGGTAGCCTATATAGTACAAATACTGTACTTAAGTGAAGTACAAATATCACAAGTCTCCACTTAAGTACAAGAGATTCTGTTGACTTTTGCTTCACTACATTTAGATGAAAAAAAAAAAACTCACTCCCAAATTCTCCAGAGCCTTTTACATTAGCTACAAAAACAACAAAAAATAACAGCAGAAAAAATGAACCTACAGTACATGCGGGAAGATGATAACGATTCTGGATTTGCTCCAAATATTTTGATCGATCGATCAAACCAGTTTAGGTTTAAATGGTTCCTTTCACAAATCTATTTACAATATGTGACAACATGTAATGGATCTCCACTTGAGTATCGAAGGTGAATCTATTCATGGAAATTTTCATCTGTGTTTATAGAAGATGCATGCATTTTTGGTTTAAGTTTTATGAATGCTATTATGACTTGTGAAATGCTGATGAAATTATGTGCAATAAGATTTGTTGAGCATTCATAAGTCGAATGATAAAATGCGGTTACCATTTAACCAAGGTGTCATGTATGAATCAATAATTACCAGACGCACTCAAGACTCCCAATAAAACATCATATAATATCATTAAAGCAGTAGTATGGATGATTTGGCCCTCTAGCTGCATAACAATGCGTTTGTTTGTTTTTTTATTTTATTTTTTTATACTTGCTCAACAATCTTCCATACAGCAGCTTTAAAGATCATTTAACATTTGCATTTTTACATCATTAAACATTTTGTACTAAATGTGGCCTTCGAATCTTAAAAGTATGTTTTTAAAAAACTGTACTTGCAGCTAATATAATATTAATAAAATTATAACTTAATGTCTCATTTGTTAATATTAGTCAATACATTAGCTAACATTAACATAGCAATACATTAGTCAGGACATTAGCTATTAATGTCCAATATAATTTTTAAAGCATTTATTAATCTTTTGTAACGTTAGTTTTAATTTGTTAAAGGGCACCTATTATGGAATTTTGAAAATTACGTTTCATGTAGTGTGTAACATAGATCTAAGTGAACGAAAACATCCGGCAAAGTTTTAAATATGAAAGTTCACCGTATTCAAAGTTATTGTCTCTCAAAAGTAAGAGTCGACTCTGAGTCGCTGATATGAATCGATAGACAAACGATGCTTTTTCTCTGTCTAGATGACGTCAACTTGACAAGTTATTTGAATAAGATACGCCCATTTATTGCGCTCGTAGACGCCAGGGAAACCTTGAAAACATCATGTCGACGAGACGCTGTGTTCTGAAGTTTGTTCGCGTCATTTTGAAGATGATTGCTTCACAAACATAAATGCTATCAAATAACGTAACGTAGACGTGTGCCGGTATTCGGTAATGCGATAAATCGCGGTAATGAATATGCACGATATTGTTATTGTGGGCACTTCAAAATACCGTGAAAAATAATAGACCCGAATTTAGATTTTTAGAACGCGCCAACTCTCACGCATTCAGCTTGAGATTCACGCAATCGACACTTTTCACACCCTCTCACGCCACACATCCATTTTCTCATGCAGAGAAAAATCGCGGAGCAAAAAGGACACTGACACCGACAGACTAGAGAGTAGGTTAGTTTTGATATGAAAAAAAAAACATCAGCTCTCAAGTACTGTCCATTTTATTACGAAATTCAGACAATAAATGCCGTTTTGGCGCTTGTAAATGTGACGTGACAGATCGCTGTAGCGCCTCAGTTCAAGTAAACTGATCATCTGATACTATAAAGATAAAGTAGCCTACAACTTACCGAAAGGTACGCCTCATACATAATATCGATCAATCAGTGTTTTTCAACCACGGAAAGAGGTCATTAAAACTGCAGGAGAACAATATGTCACAGAACGTTACCTCAGGAAAGCCATTTTAATGACCAGCACGTTAGTTGACTAGAAAAAATAACTATAGAGAGGAGTATTTTTTGCTAAATATGCACATTATATTACATAGTCTATTTATTATAGTTTTACTTGTGTCCTTACATAATTTTTATTATAATGAAAACCGCATTATATTTAATCAGTTATTTTTAACCTTTATTAATACCAGCTGATAGGGCTCTGTATGTTTACAGCATTATGAGAGATATATTTTTTCTTGAGAAAAATAATCTGTTAATTAACATGTTTAACATCTACTGTAGCCTACCTAAAATGTATCCAAATAGTCAATATTGAATCAAGATTAAACTGAAATCGTGAAAATTGTGTTAAGCAATAATACAAACAGTAGCCTACCAGTCATTGTACCATGTAAACATTGTAACATGTTGTCATTAAACTTGAAAAAATTTATTTAAATTCTGTTTAGTTACCAAATGTTTTGACAATCACAATTACACCTATTGTGATGCAAGATTTTTTTTTTACATCCCCCCCAATCCATCCGTTTCTCTTGTGCAATTAAAATACCGTGATAATACCGTGATAAAAGCTCAATCAATTAATCGCAGCATGAAAATTTGATACCGGCACATGCCTAACGTAACGGATTCGCGAGACAGCTGATATTGAAGGAAGGTTACGTTTATTTGGACCAGCTTCCTCCTACGAATCACAACCTGTAAGTATTATTTATTATTATTAATAATAATTATTTTGTGTGTTGTGTACGCACAGCGCAGCTTCTATAGTCTTCAATGTCAATTGTATTGAAATATGTGAAGTGTTTGTCGTTGTTATTGGAGTTGTCATAAAGAATAGAGCAATACCTCGTAGTACTGCATTATCAATATGTTTATGCGTTGGGCTAACGCAAACAAAGACTGAATGTGCTTTTACCACTGAATTTTGGGCTATGGTCGCTAACATAACTCAACTTAAATTCCTTCTCTTATTTAGAGTTTTTTACTACAAAGCGGTGCACTATAATCATCATTATAACACAATGTAATTGATAAAAGCATTGTACACTGTACTCCGTGTTAACCGACTGACTGGGTCATCTGACCAATCACCGCAGATTAGCGTCACGCAAAGGCGGGGTTTGGAAAAATGAATCTTTGAACGATTCATATGGGAGTCACTGAGCAAATCAAGTAAAATGCCATAATAGGTGCCCTTTAATTAACGTTAGTGTTAATTCGTAAAAATCGAATTGTTTAGTGTTTGTTCATGTTAGTTCACTGTGCATTAAATGTTAACAAAAACAACGAATTAAAAAATATATATAAATATTAGTAAATGTTGAAATTGCCAATTACTAAGATTAATAAATGCAGTGGAATTCATGTTAAAAGTTCATTGGCAGTTCATGTTAACTAATCTAGTTAAATACTGAAAACATATTGTTAAGTTTTTCCAATAAAATAAATTTGTGTATGCAAGTGTACATGAAGTCAAAAAGCACACTTTAGCATTTAAATGTGAACTATAATAACTATAAATGATAAGCTTTAAAGAGACTTTACCATATGCTATAATTTGTATCACCAAAATAAATGAAGTGCTGCACAATATTACTGATACAATATTGAAAACACTGCACTGTGTTCAGAAACAATCTAGAAAACAATGCCTGGTTGAAGGATTCAATAGGGCATATAAATATCATAGCAACTGAGCAGAAATACTCATTTTAGAGCGTTTTAGAATAATTAGAAATAAAAATACAACCCTTTTCTGTATGTCTGACTATGTGGGAAGAGTTCAAAGAATACCACATGAAAAGAGAGGGTGGGTGGAAGTAAGGGCAGGCTGCCAATGGAAAATATCTGACCATTGACTATGAAGCCAGGCAGGCACCAAATGAGCCATTTTTTTTCTACCCACTGCCACGACTGCCCAGCAACTGGACCGCGCCATGCACCTGTCTCACACACACACACACAAAACAGAGTATGTAGACACATATGCAATAAGGTTTGTGCATGTCAAACTGCAAAAAGTGGAGCATGACCAATACACACCCGCATAGATAAAAGTGTGCTCGCACACAGAACTAAGCCGCGGCACCTGTCAGAGCTGTAAATGAGGGCTTACGTATGAGACTGGCTGAGGGAACACTGGCACATTCACAACATTCCAGCCCAAATCCCCATGATTCACTATGAAACCTGCAGGAGACAAAAGTATCTCAACTCTGGCCAAGCAGTAGAGACTAGGGGTGTTACAATACCTTCATTTAGTCTCACAGTAATACCAGCTGAAGTAGCATGATGCCAAGTAGTATCGCCATACCATCCATACTTTGGAAGTGCCAGGGTCTCTTGTATTTATTCGTTACACTTTGTACAAAGATATTTATTATTATCGTGAAAACTGGAATATTTAAAAAATATATATCTTTGGACTGCCACAACTTGACTAATACAAACCTGTCCTATACTGAACTGAACACAATTTGGTGTACATTTTGATTTTTGTATTTGAAGATTGGAGGACGTTTTATAAGAGAATAATTGCAGTATTTTCGACTTCAAATTTTCACGTTTAATTCTACGTGTTACTTGCCATTTCTTTGTAATTCACTGTGAAATTTTCCAGCAATTCCGGAGTGAGAATTGTTTCTACATCATTTCTCAGTGTAGGGTTTACTTTGAAACAATTTTCACTCAGAGATTGCTTGTAAATTTTACAAATAATTTATTACAAAGAAACTCCAAAAAAAAAAAATAACTAAAATAGTATTTCCATGTAAAACATACTCAATATTTATTTTATTTACAGCTTTGAAAAAACATTTTTAGACCTGGTGCGATAAGATTCCAGCAACTTAGTCTGTCCACACCAGATGCAAGACAGCAATAAGAATAAAATTAATCACAAATAACAGCCAATCAGAAGAGTGTGTGGGAGGAGTCTCTCTGCAAGCAAACTAAATGGAACAATTAACTAAATTAAATTACACTAAATCAAAAAGTACATAATCACATTAATAAAAATTAAAGCATTTTAACATCATTCAAAATATGTACTCCGTGGCAGATACGATCTTTGCAATGTAATACACTTGTTTGTTTTAAGCCCGGGGCACAACAAGTCGACAGTCGACCGTCAGGAAATGTCGGGCCATTTTTGAGCGTCAATCGGCTTGACGGCTTGTTCTGTAACTTTGGCTCTATTCAGACACCATCGGGCTTTTTGGGCCGATTCAGCATGTTTAATTGGAGTCTGTACCATCTGTGAGGAAGAGAGAGAGAACTCTGATTGGCTGTTTAGCTTAGCGAATGAGTCAGTGCATGAGAATAAAAGCGAAAGTGATTAAAGCGAGAAAAAAAAAGTAAAGACGGTACAGACAGAAGGCTATTATAATTCGAATGCACAAATATTTGAAATTTTTACTAAATCATAATCAAAACTCTGAACAACAAGGCGTAGTACAATGTGTAAATTTTCTTATATTTCATATTCATATGCTCTTTTTAAAACTGTTGGTCTACATATTCATGAAATAAACATTATAGCTGTTGCACCGCTGCATTGTTTTTGTTTTTTTCAGCATCTTGTAACATGTCTCCTGATAAGATGCTGTCATCGGAGCTTGAGAATCCCACTGTGTTTCATTATGGCAATATTTTGTGGCTTGTGTAATACTACCACAGAACTAGCATACCGTGCAACACTGGGAGACAAGCAATATCTGTGTAATCGGTTTACAGATTTTTATTCAGCAAACTATTCAGCATAGCATTGTAAAAATGTGTTGTACTATCAAACAACGGTGAATCTAAGGCAATTTGCAGAATCAGTCAGTTGCAATCCTCTACCACAGACAAACAGCTTTGTTGTCAGTTAGTGTGACTAGATGCAAACCCAAAGAAACACATGAAGCAAAAGCTCACAATTCATATAGGTGAAAGTTTGCAATTCAAGACAATGCCAGAGGTGCAAGAGCCTTGTGAAACTATCTTACCAACCTCATTATATAGGAAAAGGGAGGCTACTTTGAAGAAACATTCTATGAAAAGTTTGGCCAATAAAAGGAAAGAGGATTGAAGGGACAATAATAATAATCATGTAGAAAAAGGCAATTCAAATATACATTTGGATCTAAAGAATTGACAGGAAAATAGGAATACACTACAAATATGTTAGTATCAGCAGCACAGTAATATTTTGTCCACCACTCACAGACAGTAGCTGGTGAATATCAGATTTTACTGGCTAATTTGATCCCGACTGTCGTCACACTCAGCAATACGGTATGACTCTGTACTGACTTTGACTTTAAACTTGTAGGTGACTTTAGGACGGTAGAGGTGGAAAATTTTGGAACCAAAATGCTAAATAATTCTTAAGATAAATGTGCAATTTCAAGGACACATCTCAAATGGGTTTGTAGCCTGAGATTTCATATTTCCAAATCTCATATACTGGTTGCTAAGCAACCACAGCCATAATCATCCCATAACTTAGATTATTATATGTTGACAAAGCTCACGACTTATTAGAAGTCACACAAAAACCATGAAGACTCTGCTTTAATATATTTTAATACATATAAATACATCCTGCTTTAACTTTTTTTTTTTTTTGCAGTCAGTTCAGTGAAGAAACTACATATTGGAAATCCTTCTGCAAAATAGCATAGAAAACACTGTTGCCATGGTTTTCATGGTCTTTAGGCTCTGCTACCTGAAAAGCTGAAAAGCTACAGAGCTGGAACAAGACTGGGGGAAAAATTTTAAAAAAGAAGAACTACAAATGTAAGAGTGAAGATTGTGGCTGGAGATAATTGGTTTTGATAAGGTTGTAATCATGAATGTTTACAGTACAATTTAGTTTGAGCACAATTTATGTACTGTTGAAGAACAGCAAATAAAACTAGCAAAACAATACACCACTTTGGTGGAGGATTTACTCAGAAACGGCTAATTTCACACATAATTATAAAGAAACACCAAATAAAACATTGAATTAAACATGACATTTTGAAGTAAAAGACAGAAATAGCATCTTGTAAAACAGCATTTTGTGTTGCAGCGTCTGTGTTGCCTGGCAACCATTTCACTTCTGATGAACTACATTGATTGGAGAGAATAATATTTATCAATAGCATTACATTTTTGTATCTGTGTGTTTATTTTATGAAATCCTTTTTAGGTATGTGGAATAACCATTTTATAAAAGCAATAAAGATGGGGCTTCTTGGGACTTATTGCTTTATTACTTATCTAGTCCTTTAAAGGACTTGCATCCTTCAAAAGTTTGAAATAAGTACGATTTTTTTTTACTGTTTTTGAAAGAAGTCCCTTATGTCCACCAAGGCTGTATTTGATGAAAAATACAGTAAATGATGTCATTTTATAATAATTTAAAATAACTAGAAGATATTTTAAAATGTAATGTATTCCTGTGATCAAAGCTGAATTTTCAGCATCAGTACTCCAGTCTTCAGACCATTCCAGACACATTCTGGGCCTGTATTAAGCATTGTCCACTTACGATTGGGTGACCCAAGACAAATCTTAATAACAGTTGTAAATGAGGTCATTAAAAAAGGGGGTATTGAAAACACTTGATGATACATTGATATCTGCGCAGACATTTTTTGCTTAGGTGCACTCATGCCCAGAGGTTGTATTGTATGTAGGTACACAACTTCTGGGCATGAGTGCTCCTAAGCAAAAAATCATCATCATCAATATATCAATTCACTGCAGTTTCCAGCTGAAATGAACAACAGTGTCTGTAAAACACCAACAACTTTCATTTTTTTACAAAAATTATGATGAAAGGTGCAGATTATCGATTAAAAAGACTTTTGCACATTAATGACCGCAAACAATTTTACCTATAGAGCATGATTTGTAAACTAATATATTTTCTTGTTTGCATCTCATAAGCTCCATTTTTTATCATTTGTGACATACTAAACTTGTGGAGTGTTCGGGTTCAAGTCCCGTGAAGCAGAAGTCACAATAAAAGAGCTATTAATGGGCTTGGTGTGACTATTATAATTTACAACACTCTTTGAAAATTATAAGAATTATAGGACTTTACTTTTTCTTTGCGTTTTTAAACCACACATTCCATTCTTCCTCATCAAAATATTTCTACAACCTACACAAACCAAGAAAATAAGAATAATTTAAATGCATTAGTTAATGTTCCCTAACAATGATCTTTACAACATTAATTTATCTTGGTTTATGTTAATTTATACATTAACATTTCACAACATTCGGTATACTACATTGACATTAGTTAAAGCATTAGCCTAGTTACCACAAAGCAACACTAAACAGAATTGTATTGAAGTTACAGAAAAACAAAGCATTTTATATACACATATATAATCTTGGTTTAATACAAACCAAGATTAATAAATGCCAAAAATAGGTGGTGATCATCATTAGTGTAATGCTAACAAATTCAGCATTAATATTAAGAGATGTATATAATATATGTACAAGATAACATTAAAAAAAAATTAGATAATGTTGTATACAAAAACATTTAATGTTACATGCAGTTTCTTTGTAATTAATTATGGAATTCTCCAGCAATTTCTGAGTGAAAATTGTTTCAAAGTATCTAAGTAATCAAAGTAATCCTATACTGAAAAAACGTGGTGTATAATTTATAAATTTACAGTAAATTTCACAATTATTTACAAAGAAAAGGCAAGTAACACAATGAATTAAGCGTACTCGGCACCTTTAATAATCTTGGTTTTATTTACAACTTTGAAAAATGATATTTTACTGTGTAGACCATTTTTGTAGCGCAGGCACACCACTTTTTTGTTTTCCAACCCTTTTCCAACTGCCTCCTCATTGATTGGGGGAAAAACAAACAGGGACACTACACAGAGTCAAAAGCTATTGTTTGCATACATCCTATACAGCTAGCGAGAGAGGCCGGCTTGTTTGGACATTTTGTCCTGCCACTAAAGGACCACTTAAGTTCTCTGACTTCATTAGTGAGTGGAGCTTTTAACTTGCATACTGCTACTTAAAGCCTTGTGTTGTAGGACTATTACTATTAGAAACCCATATTGTCTCTTTAACAGAGTCTGTTGCTGAGGCCTCTTGGATGGTTTAGGGTATGCAGACATAGTGGTGTGAATGTATTTCTGTGTGTGTGTTGGGGGTTGGACAAGGGGTTTTCAAAAAAGAGGGACCACTGAACGTGACATGGATGAGTGAAAGATTTCTAGGCCAAGGACACAGAAAGCCTTTGACAGAGAGAAAGAAAGACAGAGACAGCCTGGGAAAAAGAGTAGAGAGAGTTCATTAGACACAATGCACCCAGTAAATAAAAATACTTACTGCTTCATTCTATAGCGGTTCTAGATTCAGAATTCTTTCTTTAAACACTAGGAATGCCAGCTATTGTGAACACACGAATGAATACAACAGATACCGATTAAATGGGTAATTTGCCATTACAGACACTAAACACCTTCTCAGTGCACATACTAATGTTGCATTCTCTTAAATTACATTTTCACATTTGAATTATCTTTTTACACAGCAACCTTCATTTTTATCTTCAACTTATATGTCACTAAACGTCAACTAATAAAGACTTATTTTTTAAGCGGTTCCTTGCACAATACTATGGCCTCAAAATGCTTTTATTATAGTACATGATTTATATACATCACAATCTAGCTACATAAATTTGACTTTTCTGATGTAGTAAAGTTGCTCGATTGCTCACCTAGTACAGCATTGCAGTTGAACTGCAAAACACTCGAGTACACGTCCCATGAGATATGTCATTTAAAAAAAAAAATTTAATGATAAAAGAGCCCTAAGACTTGTAAGCAACAAAATGGTATGGTTGATTCAGCAAATGTGTTTTTATCTCACGCTTGGTTTTGTTTAAGGTACAATATGTAAGATATTTGTTAAAAAAAAAAAGAAAAAAAAAGTAAAAAAAAATCAGAAACCACTTGCACAGTGTGATATATTTCATGCAGTCGTGTGCATTATCCCAAATGTTCCCAAGGATTTGTAAATCCAGAGAAATTACAGTTTTAAATAATGGCTCATCCCTTGTCATTGTCGCATATCAATGATGTAATATCCACGCTATCCTTGGTTTCCGGTTGTAGAAACCATATATAATACATAGATCCATAATAGGCCGCTATGTAAGCCGCTAATGAGGGACCTGTTTTCTATGACAAAATTTGAATTTGAAAAGGCCGCTTTCTTCACGATTATTGATTGGAGAGTGCAGAAAATGGCAAAAAAATTAAACGTATCAAATGAGCCTAGCAGGCTTTAGGACAAACTCAGAAATAAAACAAGTGTCAATATTAGTGTGGGGTTTTTGCGACAAACTTGGACTTGATCTGTCTATGTATTTTAATAGACAGGTAAGCAAATATATATTAATTGTTTGTATTTCAGTAACGCTTTTGATCAAGTCTGGTGACCATGACAGTAAAATTAAATACAGTAGCCTATGTGTTGCACAAAAATATTTAGCCATTACAAGCAAATCCTGTGGGTTTGTTCAAATGTACTTTTGGTATGATTGTTTTAAACATGTAAAAATGTGCAGCATTAACCCACCAAATCATTTGACAAATAGTCACATATTAGTAACAATAGCATTACATTTCACGTACTTGCAGCTAATTCCTTACGATGACATAAAATAGTGTGATTAAACGTTCAGGTAATACAAGAACTGATTTATAAGCTGATAAATAATTTATAAGATTCGTGAATTCCATACATCTCTGGATGGTGAAAACGACATCTGCCATCGTTCCACTCTCCTTCATAGCGTCATCAAGCTACGTCTTTGTTATCCATTTAAAAATGCGACATCTGGTGGCAAAAAAAATTACAGATTGTACCTTAAACACTATGGGTTAGGTTAGTGTAGGGTTTATTGTGCGTTACTTTTCAAACGCAATAGAGCATCAACCTTTTAGCTTCACTCGCCAACCATTTCATTTCCAAACTGCCGCAATACATGCAACAACTAACATGATAAAACCTTCCCAGCTTCACGTTCATCTGTTTTGGATAAAACTGAATGCACTTTTAGCACCACACACTAAAACACACAAAAGCAAACATAATATTTTGCAGAAAAGGCACCACATGTTTTCCATTCCAATGAGCCTTGGTTGAATAAAATAATGAATGGCCCCTCTTTACCATGATTAAATGTGATTGTGTGCAGATTGAAAATCCTATAGTAAATGCTGTCATGTCATGTACAGTACAAAATAAAATAAATTTCATTCTCAGGGTGAAAATATCAGCACAACAACACAACCACTTTCTGAGACATAACTGGGCAGAGTGTCAGAGTGCAGGGGTGAGCAGGCCCGAAACTTTTTTGCCCACTCTATCCCACATTTCAAACAACAGTAAAGTACAGCCTACTCACCAGTAAAATCAACTAATAAGCTAAAACTGGGTTTTTGTTAAATAGCCATCTGAAAGTTTGGTCTATCTGTCAGCGTGGCAGTACCGAACTGAGTTGTCTTTCATGACTTAAGCCCAAACAACACTTCGTTTTTTCCGTTTGCTAGCGTATGCGTACAGTCGAACGCATAGCCTTTCATAGTATACTACATTTGATGGCGCGCAGACAGTCGACGTGCTATGAAGTTTCATCTTTGTCCGGTGACGGCGCTAATTTTCTCCTGAAGTTATAAACGATAAAAATGTCTCATTCTTTTAAACTAAAGTTGCGGCTCTCTCATAACAACCTTTCACAAGTGCTTGTCAATGCAGGCGTCTGTTGTTGTTGCAGTCTTAGGTATTTTGTGTTGTTGTTGTTCCGTCTCTTTAGTTTTGTTTTTTACTGTGAAACAACAGCCCTGGACAGTGTTGCCACCTTGTGGAACAACTGATTAAGTGCAAAACAAATTCATTCACATGTGCCGACCTGTGCGTACAAAATAAACGCGGTAACAAAAATCAGCCGGCGAGTGTATAGCCTAGCTATTCTCGTGATGAAATTTGAGTCACACAACACTGTATGCGGACCCTCGCAATTAAACCGAATTTTTTTATGTGCAGGAAGTCAGTGAAACACAGCTCTGTGATCAGCAGTAAATGCTGCTCCATCTGAAATCACTTGATTCGCTTTTGAAAAAGCAACACGCCTCAATGATTTTTCTAAACAAGCATTCGTGAACCTCTTGTCCAACAATAGACCAGATTTAATAACATGTTTTTACTCCAAACTCACTTCATAATGTCAGTTGAGTGTTTGAAAACATGAGATGATGTGGCTTCTTACACAGAATAAGGCACACAACATATTTAGTATACAGTGATGAAGGCTGTCAGTTAGCAATTAAGTTTATATACTATCTTATATATTATCATGAAAATACCAGAGAAGGCTTGAACGCAGATAAACCATATATTGTTGTAGTCGTGTGTTTATTAGTCATGTTTCATCAAAGAGCTTCAATGTTCTGTTTATTCAGCTACAGCGATAGTATGATGCCCATAGGGATTTCCTTGAACGCAGTGTGTTATCGTACTTCTGGGGGCATATTTGGGGTTTCTGCGCGAGAGAACCCTCTTGCTTTCAGATGGAGCAGCAATCAAACATAGAAAAATGGACCATAATTGTTAATTACTGCATTAACTATCAAACATGTACTAACATGTAGACACCATGTTCCTGAACAAAAGCCCATATTCTAAAATTACATTTTAACTTGTGCAGCTCAAGACTCAAGCTTGTCACCTTTTTCTTAATCTTAGAAAAAAAGGTTCAGTGGGTTTCTATATAGAATCCTAGGGTTCTTGATTCAATTTTAAAGAACCCCTTAAAGGAAAAATACCTTAAAAGATTGCATAATAATTTCATGTTTAGTGGGTTATTTCAAGTTTGCCTAGTGTTGAAGTATGCTTACGTGCTGTTTAATTCACAACATATAAATGTAAATTTAAAAAAGTATTAAACCAAAATGAATGAATTAAAACTAAATACATAAAATGATGCCATAATGAGAAGGTTCTATGAAGCACCTGACAGAACAACTTCTTTAGAACCTCAAAAAATATTAAACAAAAAAAAGGACAACGTGACAAACAATTCCTATGTCAACAAGAGCTCACAGCATTTTGTTTAAATGTAAACTTTTCTCCAAATAAGATACAGAAAATGTCCTCATCGCAATAAGTGTAAACATTTCCGACTCACCTAATGAGATTGCTGATGTCTTTGATATCTGACTGATTATTAGCAGAGGTTAACAGAAATTGGTTGCTTTCCTTTTCTGTTTTTACACGTTTTTTTTTTTCTTTTCTTATATTAAATTTTACAATATTTATTATTTTGATATATTGATTTATGTTATTCAGAATATCAAAAATCTATTTATCTACATAAGAATGTTTCATATATATAAAACAAAATCAAGGAGAATAATTAATTGAAAAGATTTTGAATATTTGTTATAAATCAGTAATTTGTGTGATCTTGCGTCAATGAAAATGCTTAAACTTAGGCTGTTTTTGACCGCCGGATTCCGTAGGCAATTAGGAGCTATATATGCATGCATCTTATGAGTAGTTGAATGAGATCATGATATTAGAGCTAATGCCCAGGGGGTTGTGAGAAACCTAAGACATTACCACACATTTTCACACACTTTATAAAAAAGCCCATACACTTGTAAGCAGGACATTGGTAGTCACATATATACTGCCAGTGACTATAAACGCAACAAACAATAAGGAAGCATCAGCTTAAAAATACACCAAAGAGAATCATCCTTCAACATCTCAGGTTTCAACATCTCAGAACAACTAGACCCATTGATGATACAGATTTTGAAGTTCATCTTTAACATTAATGACCAAATTGTAAAACCAGTATTCCATACAGAAACAAGTTTAAAGGTTATGCAGAATGTGGATGTTGGTTCATATGTTAGATTGTGCAATGGCACATATTTGTTTCCTTACGGGTTAGAAATGAATCTCTTTCCAACTCTATTTCAGTATATCTGAGTGGTCAATTCTTCTGCAAAGTTTTGCAATGAAAGAAAACCCTAGAGTAAAGAAACAAATTATGTCCATGTGACTAACCTTAACTGAATTGTAGCTGAAGTGTCTTAACAAACGTATGGGTTTTTTTTTTTTTCACTAAACAAAAAAAGTTCAGTTGTCCCCCTAAACAAAACATCTTCAACAGTGTGTGAACCTCAATGCAGTTTCATTTGTCTTCATGCATGGATTACATGTGTAGTTTAAATTTCACTGCCAAACAATGTAAAACAGTTTATGCCATGAGAGATAACGTTTATTCGTTAGATAATATTATAGGCTATTATTGAACAAGACATCAAGCTAGCAAAACATTACATTTCAATATGAAATATTTATCAGAATAATGTGAATATGATAATATTAATATAGCCTATGTATATAACAAGGCATGGGTAACACAGACTGCCTACATATAATTACACGTGTTATATAAGAGGTGAAATTGTTTGGAAAGCATACAGTGAATAATGAATCTCACTGAGATTATGCACTTTTTGCAATCGCTCCAAGGGTCTTTTGTTTCCTGATATACAGGGGTAGATATCTAGTTGACATTTACAGGCATTTTCACATACACTGATAGCATTTTCACGGATGCAACACTGTGTAATTGATCTGTGTAATTCTGTCAAAGCTGCGTCCGTGTATTTCTTTATTAAGGCCGAACCTGCGCTTTGAAGTCGCTACATTCCTGCCCGCGTGCAGCGGCTGTTCCAACATGTTGCGAATACAGTGAGCGGCGATGTTGACTTACAACGAAGTGGCGTTTATGTATTTCATAAAAGACAGTTGGTATTCAAAAGATAACCTACTTTGCGTGTTATATTGTAGAAACGTCCACGTTTACATAAACGAAAAGCTTCAAGTTCGCTTCAGCCAGTATTGCAATTTGCAAGGAAATTTCTCTGCACGGCAAATTAAATTCTATTTATATAGGCTAACGTTACATCAACAACTAGTATTAGTTTCATTTCTTGGCAAACTGACAATTGTAGGGTGATTTTCTGCTTTAACGCGGTTTGAATCTTCACGACTCCGTTTTGTTTTGTTTGTGTAAATGTCTGATAACTCTTTGATGGTCATACGGTTTAATTCTGTTCCCTCAGACTGTTGACTATTTTTGTTTTGAAGACTGCATTTACAAGGGACGACGTGTTTACTTCTCAAAGCATAAGCAAAGAACTCCAAAACGCTTACCTTCGGCGAGAAGCATGAAAGTTAGACTACCACAAAGCACCGCAGTGAGCCTCATCGTGAAGAATCCTCTCTTTCGGTCGTGCTGTGTTTTCGCAAATGTTTTTTTTTTTTTTTTTTTTAAAGTATCAGCACCCTTCAGATCAACTGAATTAGATCAAGAACTCTTTAAAAACCATTGTTTAAGGCGTCTGTGATCCCGTTCGGTTACGGGTTAAGTTGAACTATACAGACAAATCTGGACGCCGCAACTCCACCAAGAACCTTGAAATGTTGTTCCACAGTCAGTCGCTGCTGCTTCTGCTGGAATGATCAAAAGGTGCATTGGATTGTACCATGTGTGTTTCAGGGGTAGTTCCTATTTCAGCGCGAGATATCTAGAGGGAAACAGAGGGCACAAATCGCCGTTCCCTGCTAAGAAACTTTTCTAACTTCGCACTCGAGGTTTCTGCTCTGTAAGTCCAATGAAAACAACTCCTCCATGACATTCTTTCTGGAATACGATTTGCTTGTGACTCGCCACGGAAACTTTGAAGTTCTTTGAACCCTTTTCAAACGGCGGACTATTCAGCGGCCCTTATACAAAAGTGAGGCGATCCAAGTCAAATAAGGAGACGTCAATAGGCCAGTTGACTGTACTTAGTCCACAAACATTGACGCCTTAAATTACTGTTGTAAAGCACGCTTCATCTGCCCAGAATATTTACTGAATAGGATAGCTTTACAACCACATTCTGTCAAACAAAAAAATATATAGGCTATATATATTACTGTAAATTACTAATATTCTATTCCGTGCTAATCAAGATCTGTGAATATTTTCACATCAGTGGGCTATTATGTGGTCGCTCTCTCTGAGACCTAGCTATAGTTTCAGATTTAACTTAAAGTTTTGTTAGGCTATATGTCTCATACATATTTTTATTTCTAAATCAGTGTTTTCCCTATTGTTACAGGTTTAATGTTTTGACCTGAAATTGGTTGCAAAAAAAAAAGAGGCACACAGGCATTACTCAAATAATATAGGGATACTTTAAATGAGCATACTTAAGTGAACTGATCGTAATGTTTTCAGACACTTGAAAGAAAGTTAAATGAAAGATAGCCTATATGCATTTTACGTGTACAACTGAAAATGTTTATTAGCCTATAGTAGCTAATACCTCTTGAACTCTTGAAATGAAATTAAGGTTTTTGATTTTTCTCCATAATGGACTTCAATGGATCCCAAACGGTTCAAGGTCCAAATGACAGTTTCAGTGCAGCTTCAAATGGCTTTAAACGATACCAGACGATGAATAAGGGTCTTATCTAGCGAAACGATCGGTCATTTAAAAAATAAATATTATGTGACGTCATGTATTTTCGCAATTACGTTGAAAAGGTCACGCTTCTGTCCTGACGATTTTTTTTTTATAGCATTTTTAATATTAAAACATCCAGGATACGCACACGAAATGGCCATTTTAAACGATAAACTGACACAAAGACATTTGAATATGTGTATATGGTCCTCACATTTGTAAACACTGACTCCCGCCTACACGTGACCTTTTCAACGTAATTGCGTATTACGTGACTTCGCAAACGCGCATCACAGAACAGAGCAAGGCAAGCAATTTTGTGCTTATAAAACGTAAAATTTATTTTTGATATGACCGATCGTTTCGCTAGATAAGACCCTTATTCATCGTCTGGTATCGCTTAAAGCCATTTGAAGCTGCACTGAAACTGTCATTTGGACTTTGAACCGTTTGGGGTCCCATTGAAGTCCATTGTGTGGAGAAAAATCCTGGAATCTTTTCATCAAAAACCTTAATTTCTTTTCGACTGAAGAAAGAAAGACATGGACATCTTGGATGACATGGGGGTGAGTAAATTATCAGCAAACATTTTTTTTAAAGTGAACTAATCCTTTAATTCAAAGAAGGGTCTGTTCCTGGAAAAATGGAGGAAATGGGTTGAATATCAGAAAGAAGGTCTGATTTTGCTGCTACGCGTAAATAGAAGAAGATTATTATATGTGTATACTATGTAGGTTTATGTTTGCATATATATATATATATATATATATATATATATATATATATATATATTATGTCTAGGTTTAATATCTACAAGTGTTTATTTTCAAAATACTGACTTTAATGAAAGTCGTTTGAGTTTATTCTGGAGTGAAATGAATTAGGCCGCATGTTCTCTCCCTGGATAGTTACTATTTTAACCTTTTATTGTATTTTTTATTTATTCATTTATTCTTTTCTTTTTTCTTTTTTAAAAGGAAAAAAAGGCTATACTTTGGAACAACTTAACAAATCTGGAGTACAATTTACATTTAAAACACATTAAAAAAAACTAACAACTGGACAAGACACCTTGAGGGTAAAACACAAATTTTATCACCTGCTCTTTGGGAAAACTTCCAAGGTTGTGTGAAGCACATGGTGTATAACAAACAATGAATATTTCATAACATCAACAGCATATTTTTGTCCTGTGTTTATGCAAACTGTCTCTTCCTTTCATGTCAACTCCATCTAAAAGAGGAACTCTCATTACAAACTTAATAGAAATTCCAATGGCCATATTGTCTGAAAATGGTTTCTACAAATATGGCGGCTAAATTATGACTTTTTATCTTCAGTTGCAATGTGCAAATATAATATATCATGACATTAGCTCTTTAATCAATAAACTGTGTAGCGAGAGTCTACTTCTAGCATTTACTTTTTTTTTTTTACAATTTCCCCCTTCTCCCTCCAGTTATCTTTCCACTTTACTTTTGGGTGATATGTTGTATTAACCAGGAATATTTGCTGTTTACTGTATTTAAGCCTGTTTTACTGTTATTTAGTGGTCTCCTTTCAATTTAAGCAGATTTGGGATTGGTTCGCTAGTGCACAAACAAGCATAACATTCACACACCACTGTTATTTAGTTGTTTCGTTATTTTTAGTTACTTTTATCCTCAGTTTATAATTTTAGATCTCCACCTTAAACTTATTTAAATTTAATGCCAAGGAAAAATGTCACATTTTTATGTAGATTAAAGGTGCATGAATAGGGGAAATGCTAACTTTAGCTGGCTAGCATTGAAAGCATACGATCCCACCCTCCCTGCAAATCGCCTTCCAAAGCCACGCCTCCTCCAAAACACATGAACGGACCAGAGACAACGATCTGTTTCGACCTCACTCTGACCGTCACTACAGTCTAATAGGATGATAACCTTTGTTCCGCCTTCTCTCGAGACCTTGGCCCTGTCCCAATATCCGCACTTCTGCCCTTGTGCCCCTCAAATGCGCGTTCTCGCTAAGGGGTGCAAGACCGTAGGGTGTCCCGATCCTCTAATGGTGTTCTCCAGGGGTGATCGTAAGTGCACTTAATGCACCCCTTTCGCATGTGCGCATCAGACCGCACTTTGCTATGGGCTATTACCCAGAATCCTTGTAGTGTCGTGACGTTTCGAACAGCTAACCAATGCCAATGGGGGAGCAAAACGGTTGCTATGGTGCTGGTCGACAGCGGGAAAACTCAGAAGAAAAGGGAAACCAGTGTGTGAGTCCCACCGATAAAATAAAATCTGTCCCACCGACACAAATGATGTCTCTTTTTGTTAAATTTCAGTTTTATTGATTAATAATAGCCATTATATCTCATGTTTAACCACTAGACTCGAGACATCAGAGCCAGTGGCAAAGGTCAGAAGCACCAGCCGAGTTAAGGCTGTTCCAGGCAGGGTACATGAGTGCTGAGCATCCGGTGATTACCTGGATCTCACAGCTCCGAAAACGTCAGATCAAATTTGTAAATAGGCGCTATCTTTATAAATAAACCACAGATTTGAGCTTTAAACAACTACATTCTCGACTGAAAAACTCTTAAAACTACATTTCGTGTACAATAAAAGTAGTATTTAAAAATTTCGCGGCCTTTCTCCTCTGCTATTGACCCAACCTACTATGAAAAGCGCTATACAAAAACTTAAAATAACTCCTGTTCAATTACACTCGGACACACACAGTGTTTACACGATAATTCATTGAACAGACACAAACAGATAAGCATATAAACTGCGAATACCGCAACTGCGTCCAGCTGCGTTTGCTCTCCTGATCACAACAGAAGTGACGTGTGGAAAACTGTCGCAATTCTGCTCTTCTCAAGCTTCGGGCCCTTGCGCACTTACTCCGCTAAGTGCACTTTCAACAATTGTCCACTTCGAGGAAGGCCTTAGGGCTTAGTGTGAGTATTGGGACATGGCCCTTATGTAAACTAAGTCAAGCCCATGACCCCGGAAGCGCAACGTTGTGCGCTATAAGAGGTAAGTTAAACTTCCGGCTCGTTCTCTTTACCCTTCTCGCCTTAGAGACCTGGTACAGGTAGGAACCGAATTAATATTGTTATTCACCATTCATTTCATCACCCAAGTGGTGCAGTTGCCTTGTGCCCCTGTAAATTGTGGTGTTTTATCTTTTTATTTTTGTATTGTCTGTGCAATAACTTAATTCTGTATGTATAACATTATATATATAACAATATATTATATACAACAATGTATAACAATAACATTCTGTATGTGCTTGAATTGTGATAAGTTTATTATTGATATTTGAGGCTAGTTTCTACTAGCCTGACTACGTCAGACTTCCTACTTCCGCTAATTTCATTTCGCTCCTGTAGTCAGTCTGAGATAGCAGCCTATCTTTCAGTTTTCCTCCGGCCTGAAAACAGCCGGCCCAATCAATGAACAGAGGAGAATAATGAACATGAGAGCCGTGACGTAGGCGCTAAGCGCCGAGTTTTACATTGTAGGTTAGAGAAATCGAAAACCGAAACGACCGCGGAAATGGGAAACGAGACACGTGATTGTACCGTGGATGCGTGGATTAACTTTGCATAATCTGCAAAAGTCGTTTACAGCCATGTTCACTCCGGTATTTCGCTCGCATCATCAAGTGTTTACAGCAGGTTTACAGTGGAAGTTCGATCATAGATTTGAGTTCGATGCATGATGTCTGTGTTTAGATGCGGCTGTGTCGGCGCATAACATAAACTTATCTGATTGGCTTACGGGTAACCAATGATTTTAAACTTCAGACAAGCGCCCCCTAGCGAGAGAGAAAACACTTCTCTATTATGCTATTCCAGACTCTGTCTACGAAGCAAAGTGAAGTAGCAGAGTCTGGTATTACCAGGCTAAGTTTCTACATACTAGCCATTCAATATTTCAATACAAAGTGTGCAAAAACTGACCATCTGATCTCAATATCCTTTAAAGGTGGCCTAGAATGTGAAATTGAATTTATTTTGGCATGGTTAAATAACAAGAGTTCAGTACATGGACATGACATACAGTGAGTCTCAAACACCATTGTTTTCTCCTTCTTACTTAAATCTCGTTTTTGAAAAACACCCCTGAAAAACAGGCGAATCTCGACATAATACCGACTGTGACGCAACAGTCGGGATCATTAATATGTACGACTCCAAAAATTTGCATATGCCAGCCTATGTTCAATGACAGGCGGAACTGCGCAGCCGAAGCATGGCAGTTGATCAGTGTTTGGATGTACAAATGAACACAAAGGTATTTAGTTCCTTCATCCGAGCCTCTGAAGAAACAATTGGTTAATTTTATTTTCTCTGGAAATTTCCAAACATTTCACCGACGAGACTGTTTCCTCAACTTGGGCCAATACAGAGCTGGCCTCGATCGATCGAGCTACCAAGCAACACTTTCTGAATGTGTAATTGTTCAAGTTCAGACAGCTAATCTTTCTCTCAAAATCGTTCAATACTATATTTACATCATCGTGTTTGCAATGGTGAAAGCATTAGGGAGAGTGCAGAAACTGCATTGCAATGATAAGATCTTTATTCTCCGATCAACACACTGTCATCTGTTTACTCAATGCTCATCACGGCAACATTTTATGTGATGGGAATAGATCTAAATACTTTAAAAACATCTCTCACGATTCGTTAATCTCGATAGCTGTAATAGTAAAAACGTATAATATCTGTAGTAAAAGTATTCGAGAGAGTTTCACATGTAATACGTAGCTATTTCATATGCAAGCATGTCAGCCAATCACAGCAGAGGCCAGTTACACACAGCAGACAATTGAAACAGAGCAGCCCTTGAAACAGAGCGTTTGGGCTCATTGCTAAAATCAGGCTAGGAAAAATGCCTTTTATTTCTAAATTATGACAATTTTTTTATCTAAAAAACATACTAACATTATAAGGGCAACCCAGAAAACATTATACAATAAAAATAAAAACCATTCTAGGGCACCTTTAATGCCACTGCACATGCAGCTCGTACAGGCAATACTTTGGCTATTCTTTTAGCAGACTAACAGAAAACAGTATGGACCAGGATTCTAGGAACCTTGTTGATTCTGCTCTGGCAGCTCACTCACAATTGACACGTGATGTGGGGGACGCTATGTCTTCGGCTGTTTTATGTCTCAGACAGATATCCCTGGCACAAACCTCTTTGCCAGAGACAATACGAAGCGAACTAATGAATTTGCCAGTAATTCCCGGTCACGTTTTTAATTCAGATTCTCAGGAGGTGCTGGATAAGGCTGAGCGCTCCATTACAACGAGAGAAGCTGTCCAGCGGGCTTGTCATAAACCAGCTCCAGTCTTCAGACCAAGGTCTCGAGAAACACAAAGGCCGCAGCAACCTGATTGGTCTAGACACACGAGTGGCAATCCTGTTAGTGTTTCTAACAGAGCTTTTAGGGCAGAGCTTTCGTGCCCAAAGACAAAATCCTGACACTTATCCCCAGAGGAGATTTCAGTCCCGTGGGGGAGCCAAACAGAGAGGTTCATGAAGGGGTGCAGGACGTGATGGCAGACCTGCATAGGGGTCAGGGGCTGACAGTCGACTGTTCCTCTCAACTTTCCCGGGCCAGTTGGGAGAGAGTCTATTTTACCCACAATAACTCATGGGTATCGGCTACAGTTTCGAAGGCACTCAGAATGACTATTGTCAAGGACCCATTATTTTAGCCCGTATTGAGGGAAGGTTAAAGGTCTTTTACAAAAATGAGCAATCAAAAAGGTGCCCTTCAAAGCACAGCAGACTGGGTTTTATTCAACCTATTTCATAATTCCAAAAAAAGATGGTGGTCATCGTCCATCGTGCTCAGGCACATCAACCAGTACTTAAATATTCTTCCATTAAAAATGATTCATACAAAGATGGTAATGCAATCCATACGTGCAGGAGAATGGTTCACGTCCCTGGATTTAAAGGACGCATATTTCCATAGAACAGACTTCATCTCTCTTCTAGCCTCATTCGATCTCAAACGGCTCATCACCACAGGTACTCACAAATCAGGCAACTGGACAAACTGGACCTGGTTTACACACGCAACTGCCTCACGGACAACATTTTGGTGAAACCTCTCCACGTTTCAGATCATTTCCTCATTTCTTTTAATCTACAACTCTTTAACCATGCACCACAAACCCCCCTACCAGTTACTTTCAGACGAAACCTACGTTCACTTTCTCCCTCCCATCTTTCCTCTGTTGTGGCATCTTCTCTTCCCTCACCCTCATAATTCTGATCTCTGGATGTGAATACCGCAACAGATACTTTGTGCTCCACTTTAACTTCCTCTTTAGACAATATCTGCCCTCTCTCCTCCAGGCCAGCACGCGCTACTCCCTCCAACCCCTGGTTATCTTAGGTTCTTTGTGAACACCGGACCAAACTCAGGGCGACGGAGAGGAAATGGTGCAAATCAAAAGACACATCTGACCTGAGTATGTATCAATCCCTCCTCTCTTCCTTTTCTGTTGATGTTCATGCTGCGAAATCTTCATATTTCCACAACAAGATCAACAGTGCCTCTAACACACAAACACTTTTCAAGACATTCAACTCTCTCCTCTGCTTCCAAATCATCAGTTCTCATTCTCCTTGATCTGTCTGCTGCCTTCGACACCGTGAATCATCAGATCCTGCTGTCCACCCTCTCATCACTGGGCATCACTGGAACTTCCCTCCACTGGTTTGAGTCCTATCTCACAGGTAGGTCCTTCAGGGTCGCATGGAGAGGCAGAGTATTCAAAGCACATCAACTTACCACAGGGGTTCCACAGGGTTCAGTTCTTGGACCGCTCTTCTTCTCCATTTACACCACATCACTGGGACCCATCATACAGGCACATGGTTTCTCTTATCATTGCTATGCTGATGACACCCAGCTCTACCTCTCATTTCAACCAGATGATCCCACAGTATCTGCACGTATCTCAAGCTGTCTGGCAGACATCTTGGCATGGATGAAGGAACACCACCTGCAGCTCAACCTGGCAAAGACAAAGCTTCTCGTCCTCCCTGCCAATCCGTCTCTACAGCACGACTTCACTATCCATCTAGATTCATCCTCAATCACCCCATCAAAGTCGGTCAGAAATCTTGGAGTAACATTTGACGACCAGCTGACATTCACAGAGCACATTACAAAGACAGCTGGATCATGCAGGCTTGCACTGCACAACATCAGGAAGGTCAGGCCTTTCCTTACTGAGCATGCAACACAACTTCTCGTACAGGCCCTGGTTATTTCTAGGCTTGATTACTGCAATGCTCTTTTGGCTGGACTTCCATCATGTGCAACTAAACCTCTATAAATGATCCAGAATGCTGCAGCCCGTCTTGTCTTCAACAAGCTCAAAAGGGCCCATATCACTCCTCTATTCCTCTCACTGCACTGGCTACCACACGCTGCTCGCATCAAATTCAAGGCTTTGACGCTTGCTTACAGATCTACCACTGACTCAGCTCCGTCCTACTTTCACTCACTCCTACGAGTCTACACCCCTACCAGAAACCTACGATTGGTCAATGAGCGACGGCTCGTGGTACCCTCACTGCGAGGCACAAAATCACTCTCCAGAACATTCTCATTCACGGTTCCATGCTGGTGGAATGATTTTCCCATCCTCATCCGGAATGCAGAATCCCTGACAGCATTTAAAAGTCCGCTGAAAAATCATCTTTTCCGTGAGTACTTAACATAAAAATAAAAAAATTAAAAAAAAATCCTTCCCCTTTAAATCCTCTCTTATCTGATTTTTGCTACTCTGAGCAATGCCTGAACTTTGTATTTTGAACACTTCTTGTGTTCTTTTTTGCCTCTTCCTGATGACTCGCTTGCTTTAGTCCTCAGTTGTAAGTCGCTTTGGATAAAAGCGTCTGCTAAATGTAAATGTAAATGTTGTCCAGAGCACAGTCCTTTTCTCCCCTTTGCTTTTCAAGGCCAGGCCTTTCAATTCCAGGTTCTACTGTTCAGCCTGTCTTTGGCACAGAGAGTTTTTACTCGGGTGACCTCAGCCACCCTAGATCCCCTTCAGCTGCATGGTATCAAAATCCTGCCATATCTGGACGATTGGTTAATTTGTGCTCTTCCTCGAGAGCAGGTGATCAGGAACACAAAGGAGGTACTATCTCACATCCAGTCCCTGGGGTTCACGGTGAACTGGAAGAAGAGCAGTCTCCAGCCCCAACAGCAGGTGAAATTCCTGGGGCTATATTTCAACTGCATAACAATGGAAGCATGTCTCACTCTCCAGAGAATAGACAGCCTGGAGAAGGCGTTAGGTCACTTTCAAAAGAGGAAGCTTGTGACAGCCCACTGGGTTCAGAAGCTGGTAGGACTGATGGCGTGGTAGCCCCAATGGTGATTCCCTTAGGCCTACTGAGACACGCCTGATACAGAAATGGTTCAATTATTTTCGTCTTCATCCAAAAAAGGCCAGGAGAACGAGGCTGTTGGTGGCAAAGGCCTGCATGCGGGCCAAACTCCATTGGAGGGACGAGGACTTTCTCCGCAGGGGAACCCCACTGGGCAATCTTCCTCACAGAAGATCAGTGATAACAACAGACGCATCACTGACAGGCTGGGGAGCCGTTTGGGAAGGCAGGTCATTAAGGGGCAAATGGGACCCCCCTTGGTCATCAGAACACATAAATGTGCTCGAACTTAGGGCTGTTCATCTCGCTCTCAAGGGTCTGTTGCCATTTTTTCCCCACAAGCATGTGCTAGTGAGAACGGACAGTACCTCAGCAGTTTACCACATAAATCACCAAGGAGGGATGAAATCACTATGCTGTCTCCAGGTGGCAACGAACCTGCTGACATGGACATGGCCACGGCTGTCCTCACTGAGAGCAATCCACATCCCGGGTGTGACAAACAGAGCAGCCAAGATTTTGTCCAGAAGAGGGCTTCTCCCAGGAGAGTGGCGGTTGCACACGGAGGTCATAGCCCAAATTTTGACCCGACATGGGACAGCTCATGTTAGATCTCTTTGCTTCCAGGGAGAAGACCCATTGCCTGGTATGGTACTCCCTCACGGTACAAGAGTGGCCAATTCAGGCCTGGATGCTCTGTCACAAGAGTGGCAGACAGGCTTATTATATGCTTTTTCCCCCTTTCCTCTGATTTCCCAGGTCCTTCAGAGGATCAGGAAGACCATGGTTCCCGGACCTAGTTCAGCTGATTCAGGGTCCTCCGTGGCAACTTCCATCACGGTCAGATCTCCTATCCTCTGCCCGATGGCACTGCGATTGTGGGTATGGACTCTGCAGAGTCCGTCCCTCAACAGCTAGATGAAACGGTACGCGAGACACCAAATAGCGCCAGAGCTCCATCTACTTGGGCTAAGAATTTTTTCAGAGGGGTGTTTAGGCATGATTGTTGATCCAATAACCTGCTCTGTGCCACTTGTCCTTAGATTACTGCAGGCTCAACTAAATCAGGGCAAAGCAGCCAGTACAATCAGGGTTTATGCTTCATCTATTTCAGCATCTCATGTGGGAGTGGATGGCCAGCCATTTTGCCGACATCCCTTGGTAGGTCAGTTCCTGAAGGGAGCTTGTCGCTTATGTCAAATCGCACTTTGCAGGCACCCAATTGGGATTTGCCTTTTGTACTAGACTCTCTCACTAAGCCTGTTCTGAGACAAATAAAGATAAAGATGTGTTCTGGTGACTGGCATGTTAATTGAACCAATCGGATCAGAGTAAATCGAGTGTCATCGAGAAGCTAATTTGATTGGCTACATGATGAAGGTGCCCTCCTCTTCGCGCTTGCAAAACTCAGTGAGTGAGAGAATTGTGCCAAAACTGTAAGCACAGGTAAAAGAAAGACGCAACTATACAAATCGGGTTATTTTGCGGGTGAAACAGCAAAACAAGTCCGTCAAGCACAAAAAATACCTTTAATTTAGGCTACTACTGTATGTTTGAGATGTCATGTTTTCATGAAGGTTGACAGGCTGAAAGGTTATTATCTTTGTTTTTACAAAACATTTTCTGCTAATAATCAGAGGTGTCAAAAGTATTCACATTCATTACTAGGTAGAAGTATAGATACTAGGGTTTAAAAATACTTCTGTAGAAGTTGAAGTATCAACTCAAGCGTTTTACTCAAGTGTAAAAGTACTGGTTTCAAAACTACTTAAAGTATAATAGTAAAAGTAATGTAACGGAAAAAATGCCATTAAGGACAAAAGCTTAGGCCGTGCCACAGGAGCCTAATAGTGCACTACCCCACCTCCTCAAAAAAAAAAATTTCTAAAGGCCATAATGACTGAAATGTTACATTAAAATGTTAATGTTGAAAAATTTGGGATGCACTTTAGGCTACCTGTTTCAGCCGCATATATATTCCCATTGAAAATTAACGCATTTTAGTACAATGCAAATACATTAAAGAACCATTTATACTACTGAGCATTAACATGTGTTTCATGAAGTGGAAGATATGATGACTAGTTGCCTAGTATTGTAATGGTGCAAAAAGTCAAACAGCCCTACTACAGGAAGTTCAATAGCATAAGTGGGAATGACTCACAAAACAGTTGAAACTGGAGCTGGATTTGGCATGGTAGAGGGTTATTACATCAACCAAATAGTGGTAAAAGGATGAATAGGTTATTAACTATGCAGAATTATCTGAAAAAGGAAATATAGGGCACAAGGTGTCCAAAGAGACATTAAGGCTAGAAAAGCAACAGTATTGGTCACTCCATTTCATTTAAAGGTAATTTTCTAGATTCAGTAAAAACGTACCAGGGGTACGAGATGGAACTGTAGGGGTGTAACGGTACACAAAAATCACGGTTCGGTACGTACCTCGGCTTTAAAGTCACGGTTCGGTATGTTTTCGGTAGAGCAAAAAGGAAGAAATGGCAGAGAAATTTCCTATTTATTAAAAGAAAAAATATTTTTAAATAAGTGTGAGTTTTCCTACATTTTGAAACTTTCAGGTTTATAAATGGGGGTAATTTTTGAAGGATGAATAAATTATGTTTTGGTCATCACATTAAAAATAACATTTAAATATATATTTATTTATAGAATATTTATATAAGCTGGAAAAAAAATGTGTGAAGTACTTGAAAGCATTTCACTATTCCAGCCAAACTGGTTACAGTTAGTGTTACTACATTAAATCCATGGTGAATGTTGCTGATCTGTGGACTTAAAGCCTATTACTAGTTCATCTACGGCACAATGTTTTTCCTGGTTTCCACGTCAGCGCTGTTTGATCTAATAGAGATCTAAGGTTAATAACGGAGACATGTGAACGCTTCTCACTAGATCTCGCAGCGATGTTATTACTTCAGTGGAGAATTCAAATGCTTTCTTTACTGGATCTCTCAGCGCTGTGTAGTAGCTAACAGTTCGCTTGATCGACATCGGCTCGCGCTGCACAGATGTTGATGGTCCGACTCCGTCACTCCGAACTGATATACGGTCCGTGAAGCACAATATAATGAGTAGCGCAGTTTCGTTTCGCTTTCATTACGTTTTCCATTTGATGTTGCGCAACGTTGTGGTGGTCACGCAAGCGCGGATTTTGTCGGCAGGAAAAATGGTCCAAGGAATCGTTCGGTTTGTATGCGTACCGAACCGGAAGCCTCGAACCGAAACGGTTCAATACGAATACATGTACCGTTACACCCCTACTCAACTGCAAATGTAGGTTTATACAATTATTATTTTATTTTAATTCCATTTATCATTTTAAATAATAAAGAGGGGAACAAGAACAGGAGATGATGGTTTAACGGGTGGCAGAACAGGTCGTTCATTGGGCCGGGCGGATCAGCCAGGACCAGCCAAGGTGGACCAGACAGTTCAGGCGGCCATGACGATGCAAACTCCTTGGTCCTATAAAGGGACCCACTTCCCCTCCCCAAAACTTTCTTGGGAGCGCCTATGGGATCATGGGTGATATCTGTATATATGTAAGAGTTTGTGTATGTGTAGGCCTGGAGAGTCGCTACGCCTGGCATCATAATCTAGGTGCCTCAAGTCCGCAGGATTGTCATAGCAATACACAGCAAGTTGCCATGGAGACAACCCTGATCAGGTCCCAGACAGAGTCAACAATCAGCAGGTGTCTGTGGGGAGTGGGGGAAGGAACGCAAGAGCGTCTCACTGCAGTGCTCTTCCGGGGGAGTTGTTGTTCCAACAGCGGCCTTGGCCAAGGCCAGTGCTGGATGAGGGAGGCCGAAAGCAGTTAAGATTGGGATTGTTTGGTTTTGGGACGAGTAGCCGCATTCGATTTACACAGCTCCTGGTCCATTTTGGTCTCCGAAACGATCCATTTGCCTTTGCAAAGCTGTGAGCTTCTCCATGATGTTATCCATATAGTGGTTCATAGTCACAGTCTGAGTGCTGACAGCTCTGCCCACTGCTTCAATCATGACGGGCAGCCTTGTGGGGCTTTGGACAGCTGTCACCGTCTTCTTAATTCCTTGATAAACCAGGGCAATGCCTGATCCAATCAGCAGAAAACCTGTTATTATGGTTCCGAATAGGTAGATATCTTCAATGTCCTCCACAGAAAGAGCCGCCAGACACACGACCCGCCACCTCTCCCACGCGTCCATCGTGTAGCCAGCTGCGAACGTTCCAGCAGGGCTGTCAGGTTCCCCCGAACCCAAGCTTCTCGTCGAGAAGATGGTGTCAAATGCGTTGAGAGACCAGTTGATCAAATCCATAATTTATTAGTTTGGAGAGCAGTGCGGAAAGAGTCTCTCAAAGTACAAGACAGTAGATGAGACGAGAGGAGCAAAGCAGGGAAAGTAAGGGAGAGGAGGGGAAGAAAATGCGACCGCCTTCGTTGAGAGCCAAAGCAAGAAAAAAAAAGATTCATGCAAGATGGCGCCGATGTGGGTGGCTAGCCGTCTGTCTGGGGGATATGCTGGTGTGTTGTTTTTACTGTGCTTCACTTGTTTCACCAAACAAATCGGCGGACTTTTATCTTATGACCGGGACCAACTTCTGTCCATCAAGTCAACTTTGAATGATGCACTGACAGCGGATTATACAGGAGAGGGCCGTGATCCCCCTCCCTTCCTGGCCAGCGTTCCTAGCTATCTCTGGCACCTGGTATGCGACGTGTCACGCAAAAAGCGCCGCCGAAAAAGAGGATGTCGAGGCGGCTCTGCGGTCAAACTGAAGATGCTGCGGACACCCCATTTGATATCTAGGGGATGGACATCATCGTTCCTGCAGGCAGGTGTTCATGGCCGCTTTGTCTTGCGACGCTTCTTGGAGGGACCGCGCGGCTGGATTCAACCGGTGGGGATGAGCTCTCCTGGAGTTCCCCGAAGGTTCGTGCCAACACGCTTAAAGGGGAGAGGTGTGGATCTCAAGAATCTCCGCAGCTTGCGCCATGTGAAATGTCCGGTTAAGGATTTAATAGAAACCAAGTTGGCCTTGGTAAATGCCCGCTCTGTGGCAAACAAAACCTTCATTTTAATTGATTTTATTATGACAAACGATCTGGACTTCTTCTTCATAATGGAAACCTGGCTCAAGGTAGGAGATTCATTACCGCTGTCTGAGCTGTGGCCTGAAGGATATGGCTGTTTAAATTCCCCTCATCCGTCTGGTCGCGGGGGAGGACTAATGACTATATACAAAAAAGCCACTCAATGTCAATCACTCACGGTTGAACTACCGAAGAGTTTTGAACTACAACTGTTTCAAATCGCAGCTATAAACCCTGTCACGGTGGCTTTAATATACCGGCCCCCAAAACCAAACAAACTTTTCGTTCAGGAGTTCTCGGATCTTCTGAGCGTGATGTCTACGAATTATGACTGTTTCTTACTTCTGGGATATGTTAATGTTCATATTTGTTGTGCAAATGATACCCTCTCGAGGGAATTCTGAAATTTGATAGAGTCGTTTGATTTAATACAATGGGTTAAAAGTCCTACCCATTGTAGTAATGTTTGTAGTTCAGGGAAGAAGGAGACGGGAACCGGCGAACATTCAAACATTTATTAACATAAAATAAACTGCCAGCAGCTCCTCGCGGACGACTGCTGGCTTAAAATAAAACAGACAAACAATACCTGCCAGTAGCCCCTCGCGGACGACTGCTGGCTACCAACAAACAGAAACAGAACATCAACTAAAATCAGGCCTGTTCCTCTCTCGATCATCCACTCTGTCGCTCCCCCTTTATGCTTCCGCTCCTCCGTGAGAGATGCGAGACCGGTGTGCTTCACAGGTGCTGCTCATTAGCAATCGCACCACCGGCCTCGCGACGTTCTCTCACGTCCCTCGGCCGCCCTGCTTTTAATGAAAATAAAGAAACATGAGTCGATCACACCTGCACTGAAGTCTTTAAATTGTCTTCCAGTGCAGTACAGAATAAGATACAAAATTTTACTGTTTGTATATCAATCGCTAAATAATCAGGCTCCTCCATTTTTGGCGAATCTCTTAACTTTGTATACCCCCTCCAGAAAACTATGCTCAGAGAATCAGGAACTACTGATAATACCGAGAACAAAACGCCTTCATAAGGGTGATCGGGCATTTGCGGTAACAGGGCCGAGACAATGGAATGAGCTGCCGTTGCCCATTAGGTCTGCAAAATCGTTACCGATTTTTAAGCATTTATGTAAATCACATCTGATGTCCTTAGCCTATAATGAGTAGATGTGATATTTTATATGTGATGTATTGACTGGTTGATGTATGCCGTTATTTTTATCCTTCACTGGAATCTGTATGTAAAGCACTTTGGTTCAACCTGGGTTGTGTTTTAACAGTGCTATATAAATAAAACAAACAGAAACAGAAAGATATGCAAAATCATAATAAAAATTATAGATATCTTTCTGTCTTTTATCAGCAGTTTCCCGGCAGGAGAATGTCCAAATGTAATGTAATTAATATTTTCAAAAAATTTGAAAAGTGTTCTATCAAACGATACCTACCTTTTGACTTTCCTTGTTATAGTTTTGGAGTTATGAGTCTTTACTTTTGTGTGTGTCACTCAGACAAAACAACTCTAAAAATGCGTTCAGGGCACCTGCCGCCCCCTACTGGACTGGTGGTTTAGTTTTATGTTTAAAGGGCCCCTATTATGATATTTTAAAGTTTCCTAATGTTGTTTTGGAGTCTCCTACAACAGGTTTACATGCATCAAACGTCAAAAATTTCATTTTCTCATAGGTAATATACATTTGCACATCACCAGATTTTCAATGATTCTCAAACGACTCATCAAATGAATCAATCTCTCTAAATCCCTCCTTTCCGTGAGCTACTCTGCTCTGATTGGCAAGACAGCTCAGTCTGTTGTGATTGGTTTACCGCGTACAGCACACATCAAAAACAAAAATTCCCATTGCAATAACAACGACACCTCTGTGTCCTGAGGCTTCCTACCAAGGGGCAACCTCCCCGTCTCTCTCTTGAAACCAATACGGAAGTGAATTAAACTGCAATTCATCGACTGGCCGCTTGAGGCTGGCTGCAAAAGTGAGTCAAATCTGTATCTCCCCCATGTTAAAATGCCCAACTTTACAGCAAAAAAAAAATTTTTTACAGCCTGGAGCAAAAAGTGGTTTTGGTCTATATAGCTAATTTTGCCCTTCATGACAACTGTGAGGGGGGTGAATTATTTTACAACTCATCCGTTTAAATTATATTAAGCCTTAAAGTTCTGCATAATTAAGGGCGTGGCCAGTTGAGTGACAGGTGTATTGAGGCTGCTGTAACTGCCATTTGTCTGCTGTCTGTTAGCGTCACCCTCAGCTAATTCCAGCAGCTGCTGTACTTGCCATCTCTGCAGTCAGTGTTTGTGCTTTTTTCAGAATTATTTCATACAGTTTAATACACACATACCTTTGCCCACGCCGTTGGATTCCGTCGTGGTCCAGTATGGAGAGAACAACCAGTGCTATATTTCCAGTTGTTTTCCTCGCATGCACTAACGTTGCTTTTTGGAGTTTAGATTTAAAAACGTCTATAGATATACAGGCTACACTTGTTATGCGGTACCGTTGCTCTCACGGAACAGATTATGCTTATTTAACTTTTTAGTGTTAAATAAAAAGTACCGTCAGATGAAATCCTGCAAGTGTCAGTGCTTTCTCTCTGTCCATGCAATAGATGCACACGCTTGAATGAGCGCGGATTTCTAATGCATTTACTTGAACTTCTGAGGTAATATCTTTGGTTTAACCCATTTGAGAAATTGAGAGGCGGCCAAAATCAGATTTTAAAATGGACTGAATAAAGCTCTTTACGAACTTGACGTGCAATGCCATGCTGACTGACTGACATGTAACGTTATCACGCACAAGCTCAGAGCAATATTGTAAGTTACTGCATGATAATACATTTTTAACTAGCAGAATAATAATGCATCACGATACACATAGTCTCACTTTTAGTTACGTCTTTTAATTATTATAGTATTTCGAAGGGCAAAAACATGAACTTCAACTATTGGCTTTACTTCTTTAATCAGCTGTCACTTTAGCGCGAGGCCAGAAGCACCTCAGCTCCACCCACGTCCCGCCTCTTTGCCCATTTTATTTTATCCGGGAGTGACGAGAGATGACGCGCTGCCAAGATGGCGACGGTTGGCCCCGCCCACTTTAGGCTTCAAAAACGCTCTTCAGAAACCTACGGGTGACGTCACGGACACTACGTCCATTCTTTTTTACAGTCTATGCTTCCTACACCGTAAACTAAACACAGTAACGAACAATGACGTCGATTTTACCATATCAATCCGAGCGTGAGTCCGATGATGAAATACTAGAAGAAGAACCATTCATTCAACCCGAACCTCCATCGCAAGGACGACTCGAGCAGACGTTTCAGTGATTTACTCAGTTTGGGTTGATTATTTTACTTGTACTAATTTATTTACAGAGTATGTTTCTAATATATTGCAGTGAACACAGTGAACAGTGAATAATGTAGGCTATGCAATGTATACATTAGCCGAGCTCTAGCGTGAATCTTTCCTCAAAGTAGTTCCTTAAAGAACGACAGACAAACTGCATTAATAGACATAGTTATATGTAGGTAATAGTGGCCCACAGCTGATCAGCTGACTCCAATATTTGAGACGCAGTCGTCAGTAAAATAAAGGTAACAGGACAAGTCTATGATTATACTGCTGTAGTATCATGGTAAAGATTCATTTTAACCACAGATTCTTCACTTGCTCGTCCTTGGGCAGTGGAAAAAAATATCTTTACCGTCACATTGTGTCACACAGCGTCTCCTCGACATGATCTCTCCAGTATCCACAGGATCAGCTGCGGTTTGAGGTTTAAGTTTCCCTGGTGCGCGCGCAATAAGTGGGTGGGCTAATGTTTCATGATCATCTTGACATCACGACGAAACGGCTTATGACTCGTTTGAGAAACAATTAATTTCATTGACTCAGAGTCGACTCTTACTTTTGAAAGACAATAACTTTATATACGGTGCACTTTCAGATTTAAAACTTTGCATGATGTTTTCATTCACTTAGAGCTATATTACACACTACATGAAAGGTCATTTTCAAAAATCCATGATAGGGGGCCTTTAAAAGTAGGCTATCATTCTTTCCAATGTGTCATATTTGTATATTCAAAAAATATTTAAATAATCTCACAACATTATTTAATTCAGTTGTAGTTTTTCAGTGTAAATTTATTAATTTGATTGGTAACAGCATAGTGTCTTATTATTTCAATTGAATTTATTGATCAAATTTAAGAATTTAAAATGAAAGATGAAGCATACATTTAAACTGATTAGGAAAAGATGTACTTTATAAATGTTAAAATATCATAAATATGCAGATTTAAATATGTAAAAGCTGACTGAACACTGATGAGAATATATTGCTTCAGAATAAATTATATTTAAAACAAACAAAAAACTAAATCCTATTTTTTTCTGGACAATAATTGTTTTTTACTTGGACAAGTAAATGACCGATTTACTTGTTTGAAGGACAAGCACTTGAAAAGCCTTAATGTTGAGCCCTAAGTTATATTTTATACAGGCCTAGTCAGTCTATTCTGTAAGATACGTCGGGTCTGGGGTTTTTTTTGCACATGAATCTGACAATAAATGTGGCACACCCAGTTTTTCTTATGCACACCCAGAGGCACTTTTCTGGCTACGCTAGTGACCAGCAGTGTTTCTTTAATGATTCCATTTCTGGATTTATGTTAATCAAAAGTTTTGCTGTGATGAATTGAACACAGTCTGTTGTGTGATGTCTGCAAGTCTTTTTGAAGGAACTGCATATTCAGAAGCCATCTGTTTTATCAAGGACACGCCACTACTTTGCAAAGACTTGAATAACATTCACAGGATGAATATTAAACATTGTTGCAACACCATCTGTTTCTCTGTGGAGGTGTGTTGACACTATGTTTAAAATAATTCTGCATGGTAGCACTTTATTTTACAGTCCGGTGTACTTAATATAATAACTAGGTATTATTATCACTTCGCAGGCTTTAACTGTGATATTTCACAATAGCCTACCACATTCAGTATTTATTTTGAAAATAATGCAGGCTGGCAATTACAGGAAATTACTGTAAATTCTGTTTTCCGCGTGCGCTGACATCTGAGCTCTCTCGTTTCCTCCGTGGTCTCATACGATGGATTCAGCGGTAAGAGTTGAAATGTCTAATTTTGTCAAGTAAATTACTTTTTTTTTTTAATGATAATTTAAAGTGTTTACCAAATAGCGTAAGTTGTTCTGTTGCCACGTTAACGTACTCTATTGAGCGCACTTTTTTTTTTCAAACAAGAAATTAACAGGTAGGCTATGCAATGATGACATAATAATAAATACATAAATAAATATACGAAGACATGTAACTAATTAAAACCAAACTTATCAGAAAAACGTACACTTGAACATGATAAGAACTGCCTGTAATGACAGAAAATCAATTTGACCTGAAAGAGTTACACCGCACTCACGATCATCAAGGTGCCAGACAAACAAGACTACAAATCTAAAAAAATAAATTGAATGCTTGCTGCATAAGTACATGGAGACTGCTAGAACATCAGCAAAACCTTCATAAACTGCAGTATTTAAGACTTATAAAAAATAGTACAGCTTTGACTATAGCATGACACTCATGTCAAAATCCACATTTAAACCTTTTAGGATGTAAGGCATCCAAAGTATGAATCCAGTAAAGTTCCCTTTGGCATTGCACTTTAACAATATTGCCACCTCTAGGTAATTTAATCTGCTCAATTCCCTGAAAGCGGAGAGAAGAAACTGAATGAGCACACTCTGTAAAGTGACAGGCCACAGGGTAGTTAGGGTTGGCACGTCTAATAGAGCTTTTATGCTCACTGATCCTCTGTTTTAAACTACGTGTGGTCTTACCCACATACACCATGTCACAAGGGCATCTTAAAATGTAGATAACATTCTTAGTTTTACATGTAATAATGCCCTTCACATTGTAGCTCTTACCGGATCTGGAATGTTTAAAGTTATAGGTCTTGTGTGTATTATTACATTGGGCACAATTCCCACAGGGATAATTACCATCCCTAAGGGGTGCTAAGAGTGTTTGGGTAGGAGCTGATCTTATACATGCTTTAACTAACCTATTGCGGAGGTTAAGGCCCCTAACTTTTTAGTTTGTCTCCTCCCATCTCCATATACAGTCTATGCTCCTGACATGTTTCTGATGTGCTCATGACACCAGCCCGGCATTAAAATAAAAGAATAAGAAGAAGACCTGTATCTGCATGATTTTCTGCATTTCACAGCTGCACCATGATTGGCTGATTGTATAATTGATCTATGGCTAAGCCACGCCCCCTCCACTCACTCGGACAAACGGTCAACGCGCTATGGCTGCTGTCACAGTAGGAGACATTTCACAGGAGGCAATTGATGATTTTTATATAGCATTTTATTAGGAGTTGTTACTCACACTAAATCAACACAAATCAATGACCTTTTGAGCATCATGACCTCTTGTCTATTGACACTGTATGTAAATAGTTTGAATATTTAGTTATGTTGAAGAGGAGTAAAAAGGCTACATGTTTTGATAAAAAAAAATAAAAAAAAACCCCACAAAGTTCCCCATTTGTTTTGGTAGAAAATTGTCTAAAATGTTGTGCTTCAATATGTAATTAATGGTTCATGATGATCAAATAAAAATTGTACAAGTCTAAGTTGCATACGTTTCCAGGACAAGCCTTTTTACCATATTTACTAGAGTACCTCTCCATTAGTTTGGTGCTACAGTATTTACATTAATCATTCAGCACAACATTGCTAATATTGTTATCTCTGTTATTTTACGTTAATGAAGCTAAGTGACATGATGTACAACGCAGCTAGATACTGACGTTAATGTTTTCTAATGTTAGGCTAACGTTAGAAATCTTAAACGTTCAAATACGTTGTTGACTTACATTAAAACAGATGTAGACATCCTTGTTTAATTTATTCACGTTTAGTTAGTGCTGTGGTCTAACGTTACCGCATAACTTTATCCAGAGCAGACACTTGTCGCGGCAGAGAATGTCAGAGTGTATTGGGTTAGCTATGCACACTGTGATTGGCTCATCGCGTTTTGGGGCGTGGCTTAGCCATAGGTCAATTACATGAATAAGGAGGTGTAACAGCTGAAGTGCTTGGTGAGTGTACACACTGAGCACTTCACACATGACCCAAAATCATGATCACAATCTAAACTTTACCAAATGTGTACTGCATAATCTAAGATAAATCGATGGGGCCAAGGGATAATTTGTGTGCACATTTTTGACTGTGCTATCATAGTACAAATTGTTAACAGTTGAGTCTTATTCTACTCTTATTCTATTGATATATTACTTTTGCAGGATTGTGCCACAGCCACTGGCATTGAACAGATTGTGACGGCACTACCAAGCACCCCTCGCTTGATTGGCCTAGGTAATGTTGATGTCTTCCTCATGTTTAATGTATTTTAAAGTGTCAACAGAGCCTGTCTACGGAGAGTCTGGCCACTCCCTATTAAGTCCTATTGTACCGCGTACCCAGGAACAGAGTTCCACTGGGGGCAATCGCCCATGAGTGCAAAATGAATGGGAGTCTATGGAGCTAGACGGCTAAATTTGTCTCTTTCACCCGATTGCCGTTGAGAAATCTCAGATTTGATTGTAGGTTTTGCAAGTTCAACATGGGTTATAGGTCGAAAGTTGAATGAACGAGTACTTATGTCCTTTCGATTTCTTACAGGTTGAGTTGTTATTGCCCATAACGCGCTAGCATTCTGCTAATTAACGCTGATTACGACCAGAGATACCGCTTGATGGCATCTTGGCATCCAAAGCGGGACCAGAATGTTAAAGGAGAACTCCGGTCAATTTTAACATTGAGCTAATTTTTTTGTACATTTGGAGTGCTGTCAGTACAGAGAACAACGATTGACCGTGTTCACTCTTAATAACACCACTCACATGGCTGTGCACTTGTAATGACATATCAAGGATGTTAAGAGACTAAAAGCAGGTTTAAAACCTGCCCCATTGAAGTCAACAGGGTGCAAATGTTAAAAAGAAAATAACACGGTGTAGGCAACGCCGATTTTTGTCGTTGTTCTCTGTACTGACAGCACTCCAAATTTACAAAAAAATGAGCTCAATGTTAAAATTGACCGGAGTTCTCCTTTAAGGCGGACTAACTCTTCTAGCACGTGGATATACCTTTGTCAGCTGTGTTGTCGATGCCTCGTGAGAAAAGAAAGTACAGAGCGCGAAAGCACCAAAGTGGCTGAAGGATTGCCGTAAAGCAGTATCTCTGGTCGTACGATATGTATGACGTCCTTGACATTTTAAAAGACTTAAAAGCAAATAAGTGACTCTAAAAAATCTTACACCCAGCAATGTGTAATTTCTTTGCATCTCCTTTCGAATACAACGTTCAAATTACTAGACTAAAAATTATATCCCGAGAAAAATAAGGGGTATAGCTCCCTAGACTTCATTCTGCACTCGTCCTGTGAGCGCCCTCATATGGAACCAGTTCAGAAGCCGGAAGTTTACTAAGAGTGGAAGTTCTCCCCTTATTAGACATTCTCTGGTGTCAAGTAGTGGTGGGCAGATCGAGGATTTGTGAGACAATGAAACGGTTGAAGCATATGTGCCATATTGTGTCGAGGCTTCAAAACAATCCGATACCCGTCTCCACTGTGACATCTAGTGGTCACTTGCAGGTGTTGATCTGAAACAACCTTGACGACGAACCATTAAAAAATGTGTTGTTATGGAGTCACGTGGGACCACTGAGGAAGATGGCCGCACGCTAGCAGAGCTCCTAAAACCCGTTGATTAATGTTTTGAAATTTGAGACATACACTACAATTTTGGTCATAATTGTGACATCCTTTGTCGACTTAGAGGACTGCAGTATTTGGAAAAATGGCAAGTAATAACAAAGCAAACTTTTTCAAGGGAGCTACCACGAGGAAGAAGCAAGCTAGCATTAGCCTCACCCCGGCTCCACTCCCGGACCAGACCCCGGAGCCGCCTGAAAGCACACCTGCGATTGATGACGCCCCTCCAGCGGCAAGGGAGGAGAGCACGGGGAGCGACAACAAAAAGGACGTTTTCGAAGAAATAAAGAAAACGAATGCTACTCTGCAGTTGGTGGCAAAAGATGTCACCACTATTAAAGACACAACTAAAGAATTAAAAGACTCAGTGGAAGATATAAAAGTGTGGCTGGGAGAGGCGGAACAGCGTATATCAGACATTGAGGATGCTAGAGCGCTTACAGAGGCAAAAATGGACAAATGTGAGGAGAGGCTGGAGGTGTTGTGGTCATGCGTGGAGCACCTTGAAAACCGTAGTAGGAGAAATAATGTACGTATTATCGGACTTAAAGAAGGTGTGGAGGAACCCGGAAAAGTGGATCAATATGTGACCGAGATTCTGGATAAGGCATTTGAGCTTTCCGGAAGTGAATTTGAAATTGAACATGCGCATCGTTCCCCTGTAATCATGCCGGGCCCTAATGGACCTCCCAGGGCGATACTTGTCCGCTTTCTACGTTCGTCTGCCAGGGAGAAAGTACTACGAGTGGCTAGAGAGAAACGGAGGATCGAATGGGATGGCGCTAAGCTTTCCTTCTTTGAGGATGTTACGAGGGAGTTGGCGGAGAAGAGAAAAGCGTTCAACCCGGCGAAGAAGCGTCTTCGAGAGCTGCAAGTGAAGCATAGGCTGGCTTTTCCTGCAACACTTATTTTTATGTGGAATGGACAAAAGAAAACGTTCAAAGACGGAAAGAAGGCTGAGAAATTTCTGCAGGAGTCGACTTAGAGGGGTGCGGTACTTAATGTAACCTATTCGAGAAGTGTTTGTCAACTGAAAACTGTAAGGTAACAAACAATGGGTATAATGGGGCTGCATGGGTTGTGCTGCCATCGGACAACTAATGTGTCTCACGGACCAAGTAAAGTTTAGTGACTCAAGCTATAGTTAGTTTGGGATGGGTAGGGTGGGAGGGAGGGGATGGTGGGGTTGTTTAGCAACGTTGTTCTGGGTTGCTATGCAAAGAAGGGTGTTCATTTTGTTCATGTTTGACACTTTTAAGACAGCTAGCTTGAATGGGCCAGGTGTGTTTTGTAATATTGAGTGCCTTTTATATATATATATATATATATCTGAGTTGTAAAGCGCACAGGGGGATTCCCTCCAAAACATTTTTTTTTATATATATATAAAGATGAATAGGTATTTTAAAATAATATCATGGAACATAAAAGGATGTGGGAACCCAGTTAAAAAGAGGGAGGTTCGGACATACTTAAAATTTTAAAATACAGATAGGCCAATAGCATTTATCCAGGAATCTCACATTGTAGGAGAGGAAGAGGCAAAAAAGTTTAAAAGAGATTGGGTGGGCACCGTCTTTCATAGTTCATATTCAAGCAAACAAAATGGTGTTTTAATCCTTATTAATAAAAATGTAAGATTTGTGATGCTGAGAAAATATAATGATAAGGAAGGGCGCATTATATGTTTGGAAGCTTTAATGAATGGGGTTCGAACAATTTTGTGTAATATTTATGCACCTAATAAAGAGGAGCCAGATTTTTTTCATGGAATTAATAAGATAATAGGTGATCGTGAGGGGCAGGTTATATTGGCCGGAGATTTTAATCAGGTGATGGATGGGATAATTGACAAGAGCAAACCCAGGGGCAGGTCTTCACCTAGGGACAGAGAGGCTATTCATTTGCTGACGGAGGACCTTAGCCTAGTAGACATTTGGAGGTTAGTTAATCCTAGTTCTATGGAATATACATTTTATTCTAATTGTCATTGAACGGGGTGGATTGGAATCCACTGCTGTTTCAATGTATATATAATGAGTGATTATAATCAAGGTATTATTTAATATTTTTCCTTCTAATGTCAAATGAGTTGAATGACTTCTCTGGATATTTTACTTTGTTATAGAAGTTACCAGTGTGATTACTGAAATGTTCTTTTCATGTATTCTCTAATGTCTGTGTTTGATGTCTGTCCGGCTTCCATATGGACTTGTTTTGTGTTTGAGAAAGGTCTTCAATGTGTTAAAACATATAGGGGTCATTAAAGCCAATAGTTTAAGGGACCATTTCTTTGTTAAAGCCTTACTTTCCAGTTAGACTAAATTGTAGCTCTCCTTGAGAGAAAGAACATTATCTTGATGTTTTGAGACGACTCTACTGTTTATAGTTAGAGCCTGGCCAAATCCAGCCTTGGAAAAGCTGTGTGTCGGTGTGTGTGTGAGTCTTCTTGGTTGCAGGTTAAGGAACCCCTGGCATTATTGGAGATTGACTGAGTTGTTGTTCTGGACATGTTGGCGCCCAGCAACCCAAATCTGTGACCTGGAAAGTCATGACGTGCCTAACTTCAGGGTCTGAGTGTCAGCTGCATAATCGATGGAGATATGTCTATCTGTATATGTGTGGAAAATTACTGTTTTCTGACTCCGGGTCTTCATTCTTCATATCTAGTTCTGGGTCTTTGACTGTAACCCCTTACATCATAAAACATATTCAAGGATAGATTTCGCCTTAATATCAAAGTCTTTGGTAGATGCAGTTGTAGGATGTGAGATTGGTACCATTGCCATTAGTGATCATGCCACAGTAGAGTTGCAAATTGATTTGAATACGGATAAAACAAAGAGCTGGAGGCTCAACACTATGTTGTTGCAAAATAAAATGTTCAGTGAGGAGTTAACAAAGGATCTGAAATTTTTCTTTGATATTAACATGGGTTCCACAGATAAAGTAGCCACAGTTTGGGAAGCGTCCAAAGCATATATAAGAGGAAAGATAATTGCATATGCGACAAAAGTTCAAAAAAGTAATTTAGAAAGAGAAAAAACTTTGGATAAAGAAATACGTAAATTGGAGAAGGATTTGGCGAGACAATATTCAATTGATAAATACCAGACCATTTGTAAATTAAAATATCAGTTAAATGATGTTTATAATAAAAAGGCTGAATATGCCTTATTTAGGCTTAGAACAAAATTTTATGAAGGTGGTGAAAAGAATGGTAGATTATTAGCGAGACAACTGAAGCAGCAAGATAACATAAACAATATATCAATGATTAAAAAAGACAACCAAGTGGTAACCTCATCAAAGGAAATAAACTCAATCTTCAAATCATTTTATCAAGATTTGTATACTTCTGCTGGCACGTTTAATGAGGAGGAGGTTGAGGCATTTTTCTCAGGTCTACAATTACCAACTCTTTCTGGTGAACAAAAAACAAAGCTGGATGCACCTATAACGGAAGAGGAGGTTAGAGCTGCTATTTCATCAATGAAAAATGGGAAGTCGCCAGGTTTGGATGGCTTCCCGATTGAATATTATAAGAAATATATTGATATTCTGGCACCAGTCTTGCATAAAGTTTACCTCGAGGCACTAGAAATAGGCTCCTTACCGGGTACATTTAATGATGCTCTAATCTCCCTTATTCCTAAAAAGGATAGGGATATCTCAGATCCAGCGAATTACAGACCAGTAAGCCTTTTAGGAGTTGATTGTAAGATTTTGACAAAGGTTTTAGCCTCCCGTTTGGATAAGATATTGCCAGATATTATCAATGGGGATCAAGTTGGTTTTATTAAAAATAGGTGTTCGGGTGATAACATGAGAAGACTTATTCATCTTATACACAAAAGTAAATCTAGTCTAGACCCGTTGGCGGCCTTCTCGCTTGATGCAGAGAAGGCTTTCGACCGGGTAGAATCAGACAGTAAAAGAAATGGACACAGCGACCCCGTTGATTTCAACGGAGAGAGTTGAAGCCCAACATGGGCACTCACTTCCTGATAGCCAAGCGTTCTGCGCAGGCTCAAACTGAGCTGGACGACGGAGATGTGACGTGAGCAACCTGACTGACAGTTGTAAATCTTCTAGTAGCTGTGCCAAGACAAATCTGAATCACCTAATCTTGCAGAGACGGCAAAGCGTGACCTGGAGCAACAACCAACTATAACACAATACTTGTCTTGAATGATGATCAGAAGTTTCCAAGGTCGAAGTATGTGCTGACTTTAGACAGTAAAAGATTGCTACAAGCTTCTCCTTCTGTCTATACGGTAACTTCTCGACTGTGCGACAGAGAGTCCCGTGGTTATGACGCAATCATTAGCCTATTTTTACAAAAACGGCTTCTACGGGGCCATAAAATAAGATACAAAGTAATGGAGCCTTTTATACATTGTCGTGTTTCTTTAGAAATAAATAATGGACAAATGGAGTCTTTGGACGCCTCAGATGTAAAGTTATTCGCTGTCAAAGTGACGCCAAAATGAATGGGAGTCAATGGGATGCTAACAGGGGGTGATAGCCAGCTACAATGGTGGCCCCCGGAGGCAGCTTCAACTTCCGGCTGATGGATTACCCCCTTGGGTAGAATGGGGCTTATGACAGCCCTTTTAAGGTTCGGGATTGGGCCTGGATTTTGTAGCTGGGTGAAAACTATATATTCCAGTCCGAGGGCAGCAGTTTTGACAAATGGATTGGTGTCAGACTTTTTCCATCTCTCACGCGGGACTCGTCAGGGGTGTTCTTTGTCCCCGCTGCTCTTCACGATATTTCTGGAACCACTGGCTCTAGTTATTCGCGCTAATACAGATATCAGAGGTGTTCACGCAGGGGGTACGGAACACAAACTGTTTCTGTATGCCGACGACATCTTAGCAGTGTTAACGGATCCCATGCAATCTCTACCGGCGTTGCTCACATGTGTGGAGTCATATTCAAGGTTGTCAGGTTATAAAATAAATTGGGGCAAATCGGAAGGCATGCCGCTTTCAGCATCATGCCATTCTAGAGATATTAACACATTCAATTTCAAGTGTTTGCCTTCGGGTATGAAGTATTTAGAAATATTATTGAACCCAAACCTAGAGGATATTTGATGCTATCAAATATGGAACCTTGTCACAGTGTCTGGTTGTGTTTCCCTGGGTTGTCACAAGAGGTCCTCGTTCTCACGGTGTCTTTCACATTTGACTTCATTTCCCAGCATTCTGTCTGTCACTCATCAGTTCATTGCACTCAGCTGTCTTCCATCACCTCGTTAGATGTGTGTATATATTCCCTGTCTGTGTTAGTGTTCGTTACGGAGTCCTTGTCTTATGTCCTCACACTTCTGTTCCTGTTTGCTGCCTGTTCTTGTTCATGTTTTATGTTCTTGGATTGTCTTTATTGGATTTGACCTTTGCCTGGACTGGATGTGAGTACGGATTACCCTATAATAAATAACTGCATTTGGATCTCTCTTCTGTGTGTGATTCGTGACAGAAGGACTCCGTCAATAAATAGAGATCCAGCGTTATGGAGGTTCGTATCCTTCCCCCTAAAACGGAGAAGGAGAGGAGGGGACGAGTCCAAAATTTGAGAGAACTACGCCAGCAGGGCCAGCCGGTGGGTTGCCTGGCGCAGGCTTTTTGGACTCTCTCGAGAGGGATGGGCTATAATGAGGCAACATTGAAAGATTTGTTTAATGCCTGTCTTAATGACCCATTGCCTGGGTGGGAGATGAAGGGGCTGGAGATCCTGGACTTTTGGGGATTCACCAGTTACCTTCATCATCGGAGTCAGTGGGATACACCAGTCACATCTGTGTCTCATGATGAGATGGCCGCCATGCCCTTGCCAGAGGTAGCAACTCCTTCGGAAGCGGTGGGCTCGATGCCACCGTCTCGCCATCGTAGGAGGAGGAGAAAAAGGACTGTTCACGTCACGTCTGTTGATCCGGAGACCGTTCACGTCACGTCTGCCGATCCGGAGACTTTTCACGTTCCGGAGGGTGTCCCCGAGCAACCTAATCTGCCAGTCCCGCCCGAGCTGCTCGCCCTCCCGGCCCCGGCCGAGCTGCTCGCTCTGCCGTCTCCACTCCTGTGGTCTGTTCCTGTCCCAGAGCCGGAGCCAGTGTCTGCTGTTCCAGAGCCGGAGCCAGTGTCTGCTGTTCCTGAGCCGGAGCCAGTGTCTGCTGTTCCTGAGCCGGAGCCAGTGTCTGCTGTTCCTGAGCCGGAGCCAGTGTCTGCTGTTCCTGAGCCGGAGCCAGTGTCTGCTGTTCCTGAGCCGGAGCCAGTGTCTGCTGTTCCTGAGCCGGAGCCAATGTTTGTTTCTGCGTTTGTGTCTGTCCTTGTGGCCATTACTGTTCTAGTGGCTGTTCCTGTTCCGGAGCCGGTGTCCGCTGTTCCTGAGCCGGAGCCAGTGCCAGTGTCTGCCCCAGTGCCAGAGTCTGCCCCGGAGCCAGAGCCAGTGCCAGAGTCTGCCCCAGAGCCGGAGCCAGAGCCAGTGCCAGAGTCTGCCCCAGAGCCGGAGCCAGAGCCAGTGCCAGAGTCTGCCCCAGAGCCAGAGCCAGTGCCAGAGTCTGCCCCAGAGCCGGAGCCAGAGCCAGTGCCAGAGTCTGCCCCAGAGCCGGAGCCAGAGCCAGTGCCAGAGTCTGCCCCAGAGCCGGAGCCAGAGCCAGTGCCAGAGTCTGCCCCAGAGCCGGAGCCAGAGCCAGTGCCAGAGTCTGCCCCAGAGCCGGAGCCAGAGCCAGTGCCAGAGTCTGCCCCAGAGCCGGAGCCAGTGCCAGAGTCTGCCCCAGAGCCGGAGCCAGTGCCAGAGTCTGCCCCAGAGCCGGAGCCAGTGCCAGAGTCTGCCCCAGAGCCGGAGCCAGTGCCAGAGTCTGCCCCAGAGCCGGAGCCAGTGCCAGAGTCTGCCCCAGAGCCGGAGCCAGTGCCAGAGTCTGCCCCAGAGCCGGAGCCAGTGCCAGAGTCTGCCCCAGAGCCGGAGCCAGTGCCAGTGTCAGTGTCTGCCCCAGAGCCGGAGCCAGAGCCAGTGCCAGAGTCTGCCCCAGAGCCGGAGCCAGTGCCAGAGTCTGCCCCAGAGCCGGAGCCAGTGCCAGTGTCTGCCCCAGAGCCTGTTCCAGAGCCGGAGCCAGTGTCTGTTCCAGAGCCGGAGCCGGGGTCTTCGCCGCCCTGGCCGCCCGAGGGGTCTTCGCCGCCGTGGCCGCCTGATGGACTGTCATCTTCACCCTGGCCGTCTGCACAGCCTGCTCCGCCCTGGCCGCCCGAGGGATCGTCTCCGCCCTGGCCGCCCGAGGGATCGTCTCCGCCCTGGCCGCCCGAGGGATCGTCTCCGCCCTGGCCGCCCGAGGGATCGTCTCCGCCCTGGCCGCCCGAGGGATCGTCTCCGCCCTGGCCGCCAGAGGGATCGTCTCCGCCCTGGCCGCCCGATGGACTGTCTGTCTCCCTCTGTTCCCCTTCATGGACCTGGTCCCCCGTCCCGCCCCCTGAACCTCCACCATTCCACCTCCCGCCTGGACTCTTGTATAGTTTTTTTTGTGTGTGTTTTGTCCGTTATGGAGCGTCTGGTAGCCGCTCCGTAGAGAGGGGGTACTGCCACAGTGTCTGGTTGTGTTTCCCTGGGTTGTCACAAGAGGTCCTCGTTCTCACGGTGTCTTTCACATTTGACTTCATTTCCCAGCATTCTGTCTGTCACTCATCAGTTCATTGCACTCAGCTGTCTTCCATCACCTCGTTAGATGTGTGTATATATTCCCTGTCTGTGTTAGTGTTCGTTACGGAGTCCTTGTCTTATGTCCTCACACTTCTGTTCCTGTTTGCTGCCTGTTCTTGTTCATGTTTTATGTTCTTGGATTGTCTTTATTGGATTTGACCTTTGCCTGGACTGGATGTGAGTACGGATTACCCTATAATAAATAACTGCATTTGGATCTCTCTTCTGTGTGTGATTCGTGACAAACCTCTCCTCCTAAAAATAAAAACAAATCTGGATAAATGGGGAAAATTTAATCTTACACTATGGGGTAAAATTAATGTGATTAAAATGGTGGTGGCACCACAGTTCAATTATGTTTCCATGATGTTACCTGTAAGAATTCCTTTACACATATTTAGTCATTTTGAGAAGATAATTAAAGATTTTCTGTGGAACAAGAAGAAGCCAAGAGTTAATATAAAGAAAATGTGGGCCTCTAGAGACATTGGTGGAATGGCTCTTCCAAATGTGAAACTGTATAATTTAGCATTTGAAATGTCAAGACTGGTCAAACACTGGACAGGGTTGGACTCGGAATTGAGCTGGATCAAGATCGAACAGGAACTAGTGAGGGCTTTTACACCCTTGGATGTTCTCTCACAGGGATCAGCTAATAATGGACAGGACTTTCATCATAACCCGGTACTCATGTATTCTAAAGCTGTCTGGGTAGAGGTACACAAGATGTGTGGGGCATCTCATTTAAGACAACCGTATGCCTCGTTATGGAACAACTCTGCTGCACAGATTGGGAAAAAAACTGTATATTGGAATGATTGGCTTGTCAAAGGAATACATAGGACAAGTGATCTTTATTCAGAGGGAGTGTTTATGTCCTTTGTTGAAATGACCCAAAAATATGGTCTGACTAGGGAAGCTAATTTTTGGAAATATTACAAATAAGGGATTGTATTACCAAAGGAAAATGTACTCAAAGCACAAATGCAGTGGTGGAGTTTTTAGAATTGTCTGGCTCACCACATAGAGCAGCTGATTTCTACAAATTATTTAACTATTTAAAAAAAGAGATATGTGAAAATTTGAGGAACATCTGGCAGAGAGATCTGGGGGGTGTCATTTGTAAAGAAGATTGGTGCAAAGTTCTGTCACACTCCAATAAACATATAAGGGTGCTTTCACATCTGTAGTTCGGTTCACTTGGTCCGGACCAAGGGAGAAAAATTATACATTGTAGCATTTTTCAGGCGTTTTGGTTCCTTTTCACACCACACTGATTGCTCTGGTCCGAATCAGTTGATGAAACGAACCAAAATGCAGTCACGTGACAACATTCACATCACTCGTTGGCCAGATGGGTCTTGAACGTATTTTCATAACTGCACGTCGATTGTCAGAATTAACGTGCGGGAAAATTCCAACAGAACTCCCGGAAATAAACAAAGAGGAGGAAAATCCGGCAGACAACGCGCCGTTTTTTACAATGGAGAGACGACTGCGTGGGCTGTTTGTATCCCTGGTCATACTTTATTATATAGTTTTCTACACCACTTTAGGCAAACAATAACATTTGAGAATGAAGCGAGGATGCGACTTGAAAATAATGTTTTATGCAATGCACGCGGCGAGTCACTTCAGGAGGAGGCGACGCGTGCATTAATGTTGCTAAACAGTGACATAATGCACAGCGCGGCTGACTACGGCGGCTGGTTTAGTTAAAAAATGCGCAGTTCTTTGGCAGTTGGGTCTGTTCGGGGTCGGATCACGTTCTCACCACAAACGAACCGCTCCAGAGTTCGTTTGAAAGCGTACCGAGACCACCTCTTCGAGGAGGTCTCGGTACGCTTGTTTGGTCCGCTTTTGGTGCACACCCGAGTGCGATTGCTGCATTCACACCTGCCCAAACGAACCGCACTAAAGCTGAAAACGAACTCTAGTGCGATTCAACCGAACTAAATGAGGCAGGTGTGAAAGCACCCTAAGAGAGGCCAGGGGTAAATTTACTCAGTACAAATTAATACATAGGTGGTACCTCACTCCTTCTAAACTTCACAGAATGGGAATTATGCCCAATAATATATGCTGGAAATGCAGCTCAGATCCAGGGACATTTCTGCATGCTATTTGGGAATGTGGGACAGTTTACCCCTTTTGGCAAAGAGTATTGGACAGTATAGGAAGGTGGATTGGTTGGACAATATGTCACCAAGATTGTGCTTATTAGGGGATCAATCTGTGTTACCGGGAGTTTTGAAATATGATTTTGTTGTTATAAAGGTGGGCGTGATTACAGCTGCCAGAGTTATTCTCAGTGTGTGGAAGGATCCATCTCCTCCAGAGTTTAACAGGTGGAAAGAAAATATGCTGAAAATTGTGTCATATGAAAAATTCTTGGCCAGGATTAATGATGGATATGGAGGGTTTTGACAAATCTTGGGGACGGGTTTTTGACTGAGATTGATGGTTTAATTTTTATTTTTAGTGCGCTTCTCTTTTGTTCAGTCTGCTATTTTTGTGGTGTTGCATGTATAGGCACTTTATAATTAGATTTTATTGTATCTTTCTTTTCTGTCTGTCTGTAGTGGTAATTGATAATGGGCCCAAAATACAAATGTGAGTTACTCATGTATTTGGAAGCTGTCTTTTTATTTTATTTATTATTTTATTTTGTGTTGTGTGTTTGTTTTGTTAAAAATTTTAAAAAATAAATGAAGACTTTAATTACAAAAAAGTTTTATTTTATTATTGTATTTTTCTAATATGTGAAGCTTGTAACCTGTAGGCTCCTTGCTGTGCATAATGTTATTTTGGTCATGAAAAAATGAATATTAATAAAATAAATCAAGCCACAATGTCTCACTTTTTTATAGATTTTTATTCAAAAATATAAATTGCTTTGCTGTCGAAGGACTGAGCCTACTTCTTTTTTTACAGATAATTTCTCCAGCCTTTGAAAAAATCCTCTTACAAGGGACACTTGTTGCTGGCATGCAAAGTTATTTTTTAGCAAGGACATACAAATGAGGAAAGATTACTGCTCTCTCTTTCCAGTAAGTTAGGGGATCATGAGTTCTGGGCAAAAACGCATCGTTGAGGTATTTTTTCACTTCCACTGTGGCATCAGCTGTAGCATTGTGTATCATCTGGGTTTCACGGATACGATTATCAAAATGTTTCCATAAACTGTCCTTTGTTTCTACTGGTGTTGATGTTGTTGTTGATGATGATGATGATGATGATGTTGTTGATGTTGATGATTATGATGGGCCTGATGTTGACATTTGTGGCTCTGAATGAAAATGAAAACAGCAATTAGTAACAAACCCTAAACTAACGGCATATAGATAAATTGCATGAATCAGATTACATAACATAGACTGAAACTGCTCACCAGGAGTTGTGTTTGAACGCATCAGCGAAGCACACTCCAGTGTGATGTGCTTTTCAGCGTCCTGGGCTTTGGCAGGATTTCCAAATGGCAAAATTTTTTACCTTGGGTCCAGCACTGTAGCCAGTGCCAAGGCTCTAAAAGTCTCATACCCTCCACATCTGGAGTGCAGACCTTCTTGCAGATGTGATCCTATGAGCCAAAACTGGAGAAAACCGTATTAATTATAATAATGACAACAATATGACAGTTATGGCTAATTACATGGGGAGTATGGTCATTGTGGCCTACCTAATTGTACAGTTGATTCCTGCGTTGCATGTCCTTTTTTCTGTGCAAGCTTGTGCTGTAACATTCTGTACAGTGGACACTCTGTTCCTCTGACATCTCTGTTGTTGCTAGTTTGAATGGTTGCAGTAGTGACAATGATTGTTGAATAATTTCATACTCAAGACTTGTCAGGGGAGCAGCATCACTGTTTAAATGGGAACGTGTAGCACCCACTGGCTCACGTTGCTCATACAAGCGCTGTAGCATGTCGAATGTGCTGTTCCATCTCGTCTCAACCTCCTGTGTCAGTTTCAGAGTTGGTCTGGCCATCAAGCCCTGCATCTCCACAAGCTTGTCCTTTGTTTTGCAGCTGGATCTGAACAACCCCACTATCTTTCTGGCGTATTTCGTTGATGACTGGGGTTTGATCTAGGGGCTTTTTCCACAATCAAATTTAAATTCTGACCAAAACATGGGACATGGCGAAGGTGGAGTAGCTGGACGCTTAGGATCATGTTGGATGCATTATCAGTCACCATGCACTGAACTTTGGAGGTTATTCCCCACTCAGCCATTAGCAAGGCTTTAGCCTCCATGAGATCCCAGTACAACAGTTGCCATTTTTGCCTCTGGGGTTATGTAATGACATGTCAGCCGTAAGGCTAACAAATTCGGTCTTTTGTAGATCCTCCATTGTCTTCTCCTTGGCATTGTTGTACCTTTCGCTGACCATTGTTTTAAGCACCTTCCGGGATGGGAGGACATAGCTTGGATCAAGCTTGTTCACAAAGGCCCTGAAACCCTCATCCTCCACGATGGTGAAGGGCTGCAGATCCTTCACCACCATGTTTAGAAGAGCCTCATCCAATTCCCTCTGTCTGCCTTTTAAAAGAGAAGATAAAACATACTTTCAGACAAATACATTGAACAAACAAATACATTGAACAAATAGTAGCCTACTGTAAAAGTAGCCTACTGGTTCATTATTTGGAAACCTTCCTAAACAAAGTTATGTTATGAACATTTATGCTCAGTGTGTAGAGAAAGATAAAATGGAATGTAGAACTACAACAATTAGAAAAAACAAAATTATGTCTTGGCTGTAGATTGGGTACTCTGTAGACCTATAAAATGTATATTCACAAAATATGATATTATTATATTGACAACATATTATATTATATTACATTCACAGTGAAGCTGTTTTTAACATGATTGGCAGTTGTGATTGGGATGTTAGGTTGTAGGGCTTAGGTTGACACATGCCTATGGACTTTCTAAACAGTCTCCCAACAGTTTGTTATTATGTTTCAATTATGATTATATTTCAAACAATGCATACCTTGCTTAGATGGCCCAGCAGTGTCAGTAGCGGGGAATGCTATCCTCTGGACCCTGCAAAATGGCAGGATGAGTGCTCCTCAAATGGCGCATCATGGATGATGTATTGTTGCAGTAGGCTACCTGCCGATCACAATACATAGCCTATACATCTCACCTTATTTGGGGTTTCCAAATGGAAATGCTCCCACACCACAGATATATGGCATCTCTTCTGTGCAGCCTCCATTTTTATCTATCTATCTTAATCTATCTATTAATCTATCTGTCTATACTATCTATGCATCTATTAATGTGTCACTATATGTAGGCCTACTCTGTCTGTCTCTAGCCTATCAGTCAATGTGTACATTTAAATGTAGGCTAAGCCTAAATATAACTAAACAAATCGCACTATAACTATATCACCAAAAATCCACTATCTCAAAATCAAACTCCTCTCACAAAAACCCACGAGGTCAAGATACGTTGACATCACTTTTATACAGATGTCTGTTCCCGACCCTGCCAATCAAACGCTGAGCTGATTCGATGGACTCTGCCGTCCTGTCGAAACACTCCAAAGCTGCATTTAGCCGCAGTCACGTGACATGGGGGTTTTGAATCACGCTTCAGATCAGTGTTTCGAAACATCTGCGCTTCGGGATCTTGAAAAGCTTCGGAACGTCTGTTTCGCGTCAGCCATCCCTAGTGACTTATAGAGGGGTTTCACCAACGTCACGTTCTGGGTGGTAACCCGGATGCGCGGCCATTATGGAGGCACTCGGATGTAAACAACAGCATGGATTGCACCGTTTATGTACTACTGAACACATTGTTACACTAATAAACCACGGAAAAAACAAGTGGTAGGTGCGAAATCATATAGAGAAGGACTTGGGAAGCAGGAGAGAGCGCAACATTTTGACAAACTAAAGTTAATATGTGGTAAAGATCCGAACGAGTTAGCTTCTCTAGCACGTAACATTACTGCAATTCTTCCATCTATTTATTATCCCGACATATGATACGTTAAGATTGTCAGTCCAAAAAAACACATGAAATCCGTTTCAAGTTACATCCATATGTGGTTTGAAATCCTATTCAAATCACATATCAGGACATCAGCTTCAGCCTGAACAATCGGATTTCGCGTGGTATGTGACCCTCCTCACGCCACGTAAAATGTAAACGTCATTTATAGGAAACATGCTGAAAGTCGCTGTCGAAACAATGCTGTGTTGTTGCAAAGTGCCGGACGAGCAGAAAATTATTATTTCTGAAACCGGCGCAGACAAGAGCGTGGAAAAAAGCAGTACATACCAGCCTCCTACAGTTCTGCCACAGTAGTCCAGCGCGGCGGCTACACATTTCCATGTTGTAACATTTAAATAAGACAACATCTAACATTATATTGCAAATGCAACCCCCTCCATCAACGCAAAGTCATTGCCATATTACCAAATAACATGCATGGACACGTCGGATCTGAACAGTTGCGATACACAGTGAACATCATTTTAGATCAGATTCCAATTTGATACAAAGATAATCGGATTTGGACTGACAGTGTGAATGTAGCCATAGTTAACTACGTCGACATTTTAGCCATAGTCAACGCTTCATTTACACGTGTCTGATGCTGTACCTCTCTCAACCACAAACGCCTTCTTTCATCAGTTTTTTGCACTCTTCTCTTTAACCCTCTGGAGTCTAAGGGGTTTTTGAGGTCTGTGAGATGTTTTGACATGCCCTGACATTTGTGCTTTTTTCAGTTGCTTATAAACATATTAATGGCAAAGGTGTAATTACACTCTATTTAGCACAAATAGGGGTACCATAATATGCGAGCAACATCTATTTACATATTTGTATTTTTGAGGGAATAATGTTTATGCATGGTTATTCAAAAAACTAAAAATTAAAGTTTCTGAAATAAGGCCACAAAACACATACTTAATATGTGTCCACAAGACTTTTGACTAATGGATGTAGTTGCCTAGTGTTTTTGCTTCAAAATTATCTGAAAATCACCCTGCCTAATCATTCACATAAAACAATACATTGATTTAAATTTTTTAAAACAGTTTTTGCTTCCAAAGGCAATATGCGCAGGGGCGTGACTTGCTGTGATTCACACCTGAGAAGACAAAGACCAGACCTTTTGACAGTCTATAGCACTCGACATGTTTTTTCCCGATGTGACCGATTGGTACAGACCAAAACTCTACCATTTTTCAGCAGCAATAATCAGCCAAATTTGCGAGTCCATTCAGTTCAGTGGCATTATTTACGTTCTGTGCCTCCAAAATGGCCGACTTCCGGATTGATGACGCGTCGTGAAACCCCTCTATATAGTCGTCCACAGATTTGTTGTGAGCAGTTTAATGTAGGAACTAGCCTATTTTCTCTATCGATAGTTCCTACATGAAACTAGTGTGTGGTGGCCGTTCTGGCGCAATATGGCTGCCGTCGCATCATCCAGGTGGATGCTGCACATTGGTGCTGGTTGAGGAGATTGTTCAAAAGTTTGGGGTTAGTAAGGGTTTTAATGTTTTTAAAGTTCTCCAGTTCACCAATGCTGCATTTATTTGATATATATTGAAAAATACAGTAAAACAGTAATAGCCTATTGTGAAATACAATTTAACATAACTTTTTTCTATTTGAATTTTAAAATGTAATTTATTCCTGTGATCAAAGCTGAATTTTCAGCGTCATTACTCCAATCTTCAGTGTCACATGATCCCTCATGAAATCATTCTAATTTGCTGCTCAAGATTATTTTTGAAGGTTTAAAGGGGGGTGCGACGAAAAAAGCTTGAGACTGGTTTAATGGAAAACTTTTTATTTATTTACTTTTTCTTTCTAAGATAAACAGACACAGTAAGGACACATAAGGGCATGTTTCCATTATTTATGGTTTGATTTCCATCTGGGACATGACAGCATTCTCTGCAAAAAAGTAAAAAGAAAAAAAACAGTTCAAAAGCTGTCAGCAGAAAAGATGACATGCATAAAACAGAGTTCAAAACAATCGGAAGACAGTCCAAAAGCAAGCATGTTTTCTTTTTTCTGATACTCATTTAAAGTAATTTATTGTAAAAAAATAAAATAAAATAAATCTATGACTATATACAATTCTGGACTGTAGCCTAATAAAAAAATCTAATTTCCATTTAGTCAAAGGTTGATTAAACATATCAAATGAATATAGAAACATTTCACATAAAATTTTGTACGAGCAAAATAAAATAAACAGCAATGACTTGCAATATCAGGTTTGGTGTTGAGGGTCGAACTAACATGCTCAGTTTGATCACTGATAATGCACAGGAATAATCTGTGTTTTTGGTCAAAACATGGGGACTTAAAAATCTGTTATTCAGAATTAACAGATTCAGAATGTAGTGTTTCCAATAAGATTTTGTTGTAACAGTTTTGTTATGTTTAAATTCACAATTAGATTGTGTATCACCTTGTTGAACAAACTGAAAAGGTTATTTCTTTACTCCAAAACTAGTTAAAAAAATTTAGCTACCTTTTCAGATCTTCTATTTCTTTTATACATGTGTTACCCAGTAGTTAGAGAAATAAAAGTAAAATAAAATAAAAATATTTTATTTGAAATATGACTTTTATCCATTTTGCAGGTCCAATACCTGCCTACTTTTTAAATGCACTAGCATATTTAGATGTAAGCTATAGCTCTCTTTATACACTCAGTAAATTGCTGGGAATTATAATTTTTAAAAAGTTGTGCTCCATCCTCATTGTGTTCTTGCACACCTGAGTATGGAAAGCAAGAGAACAACATACATTTCGATCCAAACAGGAAGTATAACAACTAACTGTTGTAAAACAAACTCAAGCTTTGGACTAATATTTAGGCAAAGATTTGTGTATCAGTGACCATAAGCTCTTGAGCTTTAACTTATCTGTTCCTCTTCAAAAACCACAAAAGAGGGTTATAAGTTTTAGAAATCTTAAAACTATTGATCTTAATCAGTTTTCATGTATGATCAATGCGAGTCCTGCAGGTAATACTGTTGATCATTATAATTTAATTTTATCATCAACTCTGGATGTGCTGGCCCCCAGGAAGGAACGTGTCGTTTCATTTTCAAAATCATCACCCTGGTTTACTATTGAGCTTAGGGCTCTTAAAGCAAAGAACAGGCAGTTGGAACGACAATATAAAAAATCAGGGCTCACTGTTCATAAACTTATGTATGATGAGCATTTGGTTCAGTACAGTGATGCCCTCAAAATAGCAAGAACCGAATATTACTCTCAAATCATTAATGACGGTACTGCAAAACCAAACAAGATGTTTAAAGTAATCAACAAACTCCTTAAACCTACCAATTCACTCATTGGTTCCACTGTGCAGCAGTGCAATAAGTTTCTGAAATTCTTTGCTGATAAAATTGAGAATATTTATCAGTCTATTACTTCTGTCCCTTTGTGTGCACCTCTTGAGATTCAGCCTTTAAATCGTCCGCTTACCTGGTTTTCTAGTTTTCAAATGGTCACCATTGATTACATTTCCAAATTAATTATGACAATGAGTTCCACTACCTGTACTCTGGATCCTGTTCCAACTCATGTTCTCAAGGAGTGTCTGTCATCTATCAGTCCTCTCATTTTGAACATTGTTAATGCTTCTCTTACTACTGGACTTGTTCCTCAAGCCCTTAAGGTTGCTTCCATCACACCCGTTCTTAAAAAGCCTGGGTGTGATGTGTCTGATCTGTCTAATTACAGGCCAATATCTAATCTTCCATTTTTGGCGAAGGTTTTGGAACGTGTTGTTATGTCACAACTATATTCTCACTTGTCCATGAATGAGCTTTTAGAACCTTTTCAATCTGGTTTTCGATCAGGACATAGTACTGAGACTGCCTTGGTTCGAGTTATGAACGATCTCCTCGTCTCTGCTGACTCTGGTGCCCTTACTATCTTGGTGCTGTTAGATTTGAGTGCAGCTTTTGACACGGTGTGTCACTCTATACTGATTGAGAGACTCGAGACTTGGCTTGGTATTTCCGGTACAGTGCTGGAGTGGTTTAAATCTTACCTCACTGATCGTACCCAGTTTGTCACTTTGGAAAATAATAAATCTAACGTTGGACAGGTATGTCATGGTGTTCCTCAGGGGTCTGTCCTTGGCCCAATACTTTTTAATATTTACATGCTTCCTTTAGGGCAGATTATTAGAAAGCATGGTTTGGGGTTCCACTTCTATGCTGATGATACTCAGATTTATATTAGCACAAAAACTAATATCACAGGTATATCAGCACCCCTTTCTGACTGTCTGACTAATCTGATTCTAATTCTGACTAATTTAAGGGAAATTAAATTATGGATGTACCACAATTTTCTTAAATTAAATGGTACAAAGTCAGAGGTTCTTTTAGTTGGTACACCTGCTGCTACCTGTAATGGTAAAAATTTTAATTTGGACATTGACAATAATGTACTATCTGCATCACCTCAAGTTCGCAACCTTGGTGTAATTTTTGATTCTCACTTAACACTTGAAGCACATATCAAGAGCATTTAAAAATCTGCATTCTTCTATTTAAGGAATATTGCCAGGATCAGGCCTTTTCTTTCATTACCTGATGCTGAAAGGCTTGTCCATGCACTTGTGACCTCTAGGCTTGATTATTGTAATGCCCTTTATCTTGGCCTTCCTGCAAAGTCTATTAAGCGACTGCAACATATACAGAACTCAGCTGCACGTGTTCTTACACACACTCCTTTTCGTCAGCATATCTCTGGTGTGCTTAGGAACCTGCATTGGCTTCCGGTACATGTCCGTATTGATTTTAAAACTCTTATTTTAACATATAAAGCTGTACATGGAACTGCACCATTATATATATGTGATTTAATTACGCCATATATGCCCTCTCGATCTCTCCGTTCCGCCCACTCTTTTTTATATAAACAGCCTTCTTGCAGACTGAAAACGATGGGTGAAAGAGCTTTCTCTGTGGCAGCCCCCAGGTTGTGGAATGCACTTCCTTTAACTTTTAGGAATGCTACAACATTAATGAGTTTTAAGAAACTGTTAAAAACCCATCTTTTTTAAGTAGGTGTTTGTGTCTTAATTGGTGTATGCTAATGTATCTTAATTGTTAATGTATTTACTTTTGGACTGTGCTTGTAGCGCTTTGGGTACAAGAAAAGCGCAATATAAATAAAATTTATTATTATTATTATTATTATTATTAGGCGAGAGCTCCCTCTGGTGGGCTAGAGAGGGAGCTGCATGTCACAGAATCCCATGTCACAAAATGTAATTTGTCTAGGAACTGGATTGATTTGTTTTAGGATTTTGAAGGGACCAACATACCTGGGACTTAGGCCACTTAAGCCCTGATTGACAGCCATATAATTTAAGATGGCCGATAACTGGGGTCCCCACACCAGTTGTGGCTGGTATCCTATTATGTAATGGAAGTGTCTCAGTGGAACTTGCCTATTCCACATCCATGATTACTTCTTCATCTGAACACTATACTTGAGCACTATCTGCATTATTTGTATCCAAAGCCACTGACAGGGGCGAGTGTTGCTCCGACTTCGCGTCCAGCCGTGCACAAGCTCAAAACCTCACAACACCCGCCCCTGTCGGTGATTGGTTGAAACACTGTTTATTTTGGTTTTGAGTGGTGGTTGTACCCATTTGTATTTGTGTGCAGATCTCAGAGCCTAGGCTGCATACAGAGACGCGTTTTTTTGACAGCCTGATTATGGGGCGGGCAGCTAGCGGATCGTTAGGAAAGATTAAACATTTATTTTTGGGCCTGAAATCACTGATACAACCTTTAAACTACACTACAAGTGTTCAATACAATTAAGTGCATTTCTTTTTGCATAATGGTAAGTTTAAGGACATTTTGGCAACATACATACAATTTTGATTAATATCAACATTGCTGTTGTTAATATAAATCATACTGCAGACCCCAAGATCCTTGACTGCAGATTTGCGGAAGTCTTATTACCATCTAAAAAAAACACATGAGCCACACTAGTAGCATTTAAGGTTTTGTAATCAAGTTAGATTTTGAGTCTGCGCGTCAGGAACGGAAGTGCTAAAAAATCGCTAAAAATGGGCTTCAACTGTCTCAACTGAGTTCCAATGAGATGGCTCTGTCCACTTCTTATACTGTCTATGGTTATGATTAGGGGAGTGACATTTGCCAAACATGCTCACCAATCACAACACACCGGTCCAGCCGACCAATCAGAGCACATTATGCTTTTTGGAAGGAGTGGCTTCATATAGACAGGAACCATACAGATTGTTACTGACAGATGGGAAGAGAGGTGCTGCAATAATATGAAACTAATAAGTATTTAATTTGAACATTAAAGCATGAAACCTTATCTAGAAGGGTAATTAAGCATTATAGATTCCCTTTGACAAACTACTTTACATCCCGATATTTAAACATTTTTACAAACAGCTTTTTGTGATTGTTGTTTGTTAACATAGTTTCTTTCACTAACCTGATATCTGTAATTGGAAACTACATAGTCATTGTGAATTCAAGCCTGAATTATTGATCAGAGGGACAGTTGCAGTAGTAACCATCCTTTTTTCCCCACTGTTAGACAGTGAACATGTCTAAGAAGGTCAAGGTAAGGAAATGGTCTCTGTTTCATTTGTAATGGCCGTATATATTTATATTTTTACGCACTTAGTGTTGGGGCTAGGGTGAGAAAGGGAAAAACTGAGTGTGTGCATATGTTGGTGTGCATCTAAGTAACCAACCATATAAAACTTTTTGTCTTAAGAGTACAGCATTAGTCTTGTTTAATAAGACTTTCTTTTATGTCATAGACAACATACAAGAAATATGTGATTATAAAAGAATGTTGGTGTAATGTCTCGATTGTATCAGATTGTAAACTCAGTAAAATGAGAAACAAAGCATAACTGTATTAGCTGAATAATAATCTGAATAGTTTTAATTTGGGTTAAATCAGAACACAGAGCAAAAATAACTGAGAGTCCAACTCAAACAAAACACACTCAGATCAAACGTAACATTAGTCCCCTTCAAAAAAGCACGGCTTAACAAAAATGTCCGACAGAGGAAGACAGGAGAGGACTTAGGCAGAGGAGACAACCCAGGACGAGGGAGGATCCAGGGAGGAGACGACGGCAGGAGGAGCCAGGAAGTGACCCTAAACTATGCTATCAGGAAGATAGAACCAGGGAGTCAACTGACAGAGGCAGAGCTGGTGGAGGTGGAGACCCAGACGGAGCTGAAGAAACCGGGCAACACCAAAGGACCTGGAAGCCAAGGCAGAGCCATAATGATGACACCCTTGGTGGACTGAGGTGGAGCCGGTGCTACTGAGGACTGAGGCAGAGCCAGAGGGAAGGAGGAGCACGACGGAGCTGAAAAGGTGGAGAGACGAGGCCTTTCAAAGGCTGGAAGTCTGTGGTGTAGGCAGAGCCACAACTGACCAAGACGGAGCCGGAGGGACTAGGGAGCTCGGTGGAATCATAAGGACGATGGTCGTAGGTGGAGCCGAGTGAGCGAGGAACCAGGAACCAGGATGATGTCGACGGGCCGAGGTAGATGGCGGGAACGGTGGTTTGAGGTAAAGCCAGGGCGTCGACACACCAGGGTGGAGCTGGTGAACTGGAAGTCCAAGGCAGATCCGAGCTGCTAGGAGGAGCCAACGAAGGAGGAGACGAAGGGAGCCAGCGGAGACGGGGCCGAAGAATTGGCTAGGATAGGAAGACTGTTATGAGACTGGCTCCTTGGCCAATACATGACAGACCGAGTTCTCAGACAGCTTCCTTGACTGATACATGACAGACAGAGTTCACAGACAGCCTCCTTACCCAATATGGAACAGGAACAAGCTTGGTGTTGGGTAACAAAATAGGCTTGAAGCTTGATGGAACCAGCAGAGTGGGAAAGACTTCCGATGGAACTGAAACATTTAAACAGCAGGATGGGACTGACAGGGAAGGAGGTTGCTCAAGGACCAAAACAAAGAGGAGAACTAGCTCAATGTCACTCAAGTTGATCAGCCTCTCCAGGCAGTCCAATTCCACCAAAATTCCCTCTTGGACGGCTATGTTCATTACCTGTCTAGCGATGTATATTTATGCTGACAAATAATTGAATAATGGTTAGTGTTTTAAAAAACATCTATTGCGTGTCATTATGTGTAGTGAGTTGGCTCATGTGATATGTTTCACCCTTTTGAACTTCTGTTAAGGGAACATAGCATTGATTCTCCCTGGTTTTTACAGTGCATTGTGGGACTTTTTAGAGAATTAACGATTTAGTGCACTGGAAGAATTTTGCATTAGAGACAAAACATTTGAAAAAAAAATAGCCGACTACATGATCAGTGCCCAGACTACTTAACGAGGGTGCTGATTGAGACGCATCCATTAACTAACACAGGGAACTGAACAGGAAATCCAAATCAAACAAAACTCAAACAATCAAAAGATCAGATGTAACACTTATAATGTTAGTAGGATTTTTACATCAAAAACTAAATTAAAAATAATTATCTTATTAGCCTATATTAAAATTAATATATATATATTTTTTTAATCTTATTTATATTTGCATATGAAATAAGGATTGTGTGCTTGGAACAGTTTTGAAAACTCATCCAGAGGTTTTTTAATGATAACCATTACAAAACAATTATACTTCAGGTTCATTTACTTAAGTAAACTTAGTTCACGTATATTTTCCAAGTATACTTTAAGTCAATATACTACTGGTATACTTGTAAGTGTACTATTTCAATACTTCTTGGGACTAAATTGGTCCAATTTTAGTTTATAAAAAGTACTTGAATGTATAGTTTACAGCATACTTGCAATACAAAATAAATTTTGATGTAAACTATTACTGTTATACTTAAAGTACAGTTAAATTATTAATAAATTTAATAAATTAAATTATTATACATTTAAAGTGGGCCAGTTTAGTTCCAAGAAATATTGAAATACACTTAAGTATAGTAGAACCTTGGTTTTGTAAAAATAATTACAAAGAAGTTGCAAGTAACATTATATTAAACATGAAATTTTGAAGTATTTAGAGTATTTTCTTGTAAATATTACACCAAAAATCTTAATTGAACTTTATGTAAGGGATACCCTTCCGTGGCCTAACGTTTGCGCTCAGTCAGGCCATGTACAAGTACAAAATTACACTTTTATTCAAACACTCCTAAAAACAAAGTTTGTTTTGTTTTGTTTTGTTGGCATTGATGGTTCTATCAATGGAATCTTTCCATTCCACAAAAGGTTCTTTATAGTGGAAAAGGGTTCTTTACATTATTATTCTTTACACTGAGGAGAAAAATGGATCTTTTATGAATAAAACTTTTGACAAAACCACTTTTGAGGGCAATTAGGGGGAGGAGTTTGGCAACGCTAGGGAACGGAGAGCAAGAGGACAAAAGCGTTTCTCACTTGATTTTCTTTCACATCTGTATAATTTTGTAGTCAAAACAACATATGTATTCAAAAAAGGGCTGAATAGGGCTGGATTCAGAATACGTAATAAATTGTATTCAGATACATCCCAAATCTGTATTAATTAATTATAGGGCTGTCACTTTAATGTGTATTTAGTCACCCTTATTTGCATTCAATAATTTTTTACTAACCTTTGGTACGTGTGTGACTCCACATGTGGTTATGTGCATGTCTGAGAGAGCATGGTTGTTTGTGGGATGGACTGTCACAGTGGGTTTTTTTCTTAGCGTGGGAAAGAGAGAGAATTCTGGGTTTAGCAGAGCAACTTGACATGCTTTTGGGAGGAGAGAGAATGTAGACTAACAGACCATTCATTTTACAAGCACATATTTGAGCCCCTTCAAACTCAGCCCACAAGAGCGAGAGGAAACCGCTCTTCCTTCTCCCCCCTTCTCTGTTTGACTGTTTGTAGAGCAACTGGGTGGAGTAGTGCTCTCTGACACACGCATATTGCACACACACACAGACAAATGTTCATAGACATGTACCTCTCAACCAGCGAGGAGTCTGATTTGGTGAGTCCCAAATATTAGTTTTAAGCTGCTTACACCCTAGTTTTTGTCAGTCTGTGACGTTCTACTTCCATTTTTCTTCTCTTTTAAACAATGCACGGCTCCTTTCTGGAATTTTCTAGGCTAGGATTTTGTGGGTGGGAATAACACATTTCCTGAATGTTTCCAGAATACTTTTTTTCACAACCTTGCATTGATGTGAATGTGTTAGAGAGTGTAAAGGTGTCATTACAAGCCTGTGATTGTCTTAACTACGTATGCGATGGGTTTCAACATCAAGTATAGAATAAATAGAGCTTTCGTAGGCCATAGTACATATATATACTGAACTTTAAGTTTCTAAAGAACTGTCTGCAACTGCTTGGCATGATAAAACTCAGGAATAATAACTAGAAATTGAATAGAATAGAAAACTAGAAGTCTTGATCACTTTTTGTACTTTTTCTTTTAAGACTAGTTTATAACATTCATACACATTTTATATTGGGTTCGGCATATAGGCCGAAAACAAGAATAGTAAATACAATGATACATTTTTTTATTGTTTTCTGAATATAGATTTTTTTTTGTGAAAAGGTGTGGAAAATAGCATTTAATGCAGTTAATGGGTGCTCCACTTATAATATACATTTGTGCATTTGTAGCATGTGATTTTGTAGGTGGCTAGACCGAGATGATTCTTGGTAAATATTTTTTACTACTCATCTCGAGGACAAATAACTACACAACAAATTAAATAGCTTAATATAAGAAAAAGGAAAGACAAGTGAGAAAAAGAGACGAATAACTTGCACTACTAACTGCAACATTTAAACACTTTAAAATCCTAATCACTTAAATCATATATATGTAAGATTACACAGTGACTGTCCCAGTGTGTGTGTGTGTGTGTGTGTGTGTGTGTGTGTGTGTGTGTGTGTGTGTGTGTGTGTGTGTGTATGTAAATCTTTAGGATTTAGTCAGTATGTGTAATTATCCACATTGATGTATGGTGTTCTAATTTAAAATGACAGTGAGCAACATGATCGAATACATCAGTGTGTGTGTGTGTGTGTGTGTGTGTGTGTGTATGTCACACTCTCTAAATTGCCTGAAGAGCACAGCTGAGTCTGTGTGTGTGCGTGTGTGTGTGAGTGAGTGAGAATTAAAAGGGATAAAATAATATGAACAGGCTCATTGGAAAAACGTGGCTCTACCTGCATTTCTGTCAAACTGCAAAAACGTACATACAAGTCACCATAATTTCCGGCTGAAATGAACATTAGCGGCAGTAAAACCAAATTGTCTTCCTTTTCAAACAAATTATGATTACAAGGGCAGAAATTCGATTAATAATTAATTTTCACACATTTCCTTGTGCAATATTATGACCTCAAAACACTTTTACCATAATGATTTGTAAACTAATACCTTTTGATGGTTGCATCACATCATCAACTCCATATGTACAGCTTTTCTGATATAGTAAACTTGCTTGGTAGCTCACCTGGTACAGCATTCCGGGTGTCTTTGCAGAGCATTCGGGTACAAAAACCATGTAGAATGTCATGATACTCCACAAAAGAACTCAAAGATTTGTGGAAGCAATTGTATAGTTGCTTCAGCAAATATTTGATTTTGATAACACTATTAGTTAGTGTATGGTTTAGATTGCACGTTATTTTCAAACATGGTAAAGTATTAACCTTAGCGCCACTCGCTGAACTTTTCAGTTATGAGCTTATGTGTATACTGTATATACCGCTACTGAACATCTGAACACAAATTTACGATCAAATGCACATTCACGGATCTTCTCCGTCTGTTCTTCAAAATGTAATCAAATATACATTTCTGCAGGCGCGTATAAACTGGTTAATTGTGTCTAAGCAAAGGCTTTCATTTTCAAGATGAACAGTTTGCCTTCACTGCGCAATACCCACAAATTTGGCGGGTGTTCATTTCATACTCTGTAAACAGTTTTTTTAGACTGTTTCAGACTGCAGAAATGTACTCGAGTTAAAGTAAAAGTACCCACATTTAAATCTACTCTTAAAGAACAAATTTTCCCTGAAAATACTCAAGTAAATATGTAACGAAGTAAATGTACTTCTTTCTCCGGAAAGCTTGTGTCCCCTCTGTTGTTGGCCAGCCGTCGTTTGTGTATAAAAGGACAGCCACAGGTCTGCTCGCCACTCTGGGAGACCATATCATGGGGTCTCTCACTCCTCAGCGTGTCGTGTGCATAGACTGTAAAAAAGATGGACGACGCCCCTTCGCTGTCTTCCATTGGTGAGAAGTGAAGCCGCCAATGTCCCGATACGGCGCTATTGGGACTTGAGTCTGCGCAGTAGCGCTCTCGGGACCAGACCTGTGCAGTAGTGAGCAGGAAGTAAAGCCACTAAATCAACGCCCCGCCCTCACTCTCCCAGCACTTTTTTTAAGTGGCCGATATCTGCTTTGTTTCTCCGTTCTGCTTCAGTTTTGATGTTTGTTGATTCCAGTCCAACAAGAGACTTGTTAAAATAAAGTAAATACAATCCCGAAAAAAAGTCCGTTGGCGCTTCTGTGACTACTTCGCTCAGAGAACCTGTCAATCACAGCTGTCAATCATGATGTTACACCACCGTTTTTATAGTATCACGTAACTAGCTAAAAACAAACTTATTTTAAAAACAGACTCTTGAACTTGCATCAGCGTGATAAAAACGACAGCAAATGACAGAAACCACCTTTGGAAAAAAGATATTTGAAGTGTAATTTAATTGTTTAGTTGGTCTCACGTCCCATTGAATAACACGGGGAGGCGGGGTTTATGACCTATACTAGGACCAGCCACCGGGGGGCGATCGAGACCGTTTGCCACATTCTGCATAAAAGTTTTCACCTCTCTCACAGCGCAGGCCCTCGGCCAGACAATGTCCACCTTGGTGGTCCAGAAGCGCCTCCTAGCTTTGCAGAGGTGCGAGAGGTCGTAAGAGTACGCTTTCTCAATGCTCCCATCTCACAAGGTGGCCTTTTTGGCGACACTGTGGAGGACTGGCCCAGCAGTTCTCCGCAGTCAGTAACAGACTGAGGAGCGTCTCCCGATGTACCATCAGAATCCCTCTTGGGCCATCCCTCAGTCTGCTCATGGTGTCGTCCCCTGCAAAAAAATTATAATAATAAAACTAAATTTTTTGGCACAGCCTGCTCTACTGTGTCCGCTGCAGGAAGATGATGCCACCCGTCTCTGCTGCTGTTTAAGCGGTTGATGAAACATCACCCCTGAGACGGGCGACCCGTAGATGGTTGGGGCTGCTCTTCCCCAGAGGTGATCTTTTGAGTCAAAATTCTGTACACTGGAATTTCAGTGGTACCAAATTCTCAAAAAAAAAATGTAAATAAAAAAGAGAGCAGTTCCTCTATTACAGGGTCCCAAGAGGGGTAGGAGGGCAGTGGGAGGCCAAAAACCTTACCACTTTTATCCACCTCTTCCATCACCAGCCACCCTGGCCGGGTCCCTGCGTTCCACCTCGCTGCCCCACTGCGGGTACGCCTATGGTCCCTTTGGTCCCGCTTGCACGGACTCTCTCGCTGAGTCATTGAGACCATTAGGCTCGGCTATGTGATTCAGTTCGGCATCCCCCAAGTTCAGAGGTGTCCAGTTCACTTCAGTGAAAGCTGTCGATGCTCATGTTTTGAGGGCAGAAATCACAGTCCTACTGGTGAAGGACGCAATAAAGCCAGTCCCTCCAGCTGATATGAAGACGGGATTTTACACCCCCTACTTTATTGTACCCAAGAAAAGCCAATCTTGGACCTATTGAATTGGAGACTTCACAAGCTACTGTTCAAGATGCTGACGCAGAAACGCATTTGCAGCGATCAACCTGAAGGACGTGTACTTTCATGCGTTGATTCTTCCTCGACATAGGCCGTTTCTGAGCTTTGCGTTCGAGGGTTGAGCATCAGTACAAAGTCTTACACTTCGGGCTGTCCCTGTCTCCCCGCGTCTTCACGAAACCACTGTGACGTCGAGAGTGACTGACTGAAAAGTCCCGAACGTCATCTGCTGTGGGAATGGGGAAGCCAGGTCACCATGTGATGCACCTGCTGCTCATTATATTATAATTATTATAATAATTATACATATTTTATTATTATTGTTATTGGATTTTTTTTTTATTATATTTTTGGGTGCTGGAAAATTAGACTGTGTAAATCAGCCCTTGACTTTTACAAGGTAAGACAAAATAGAGACAGTGCAAGACAGTTGTAGACTGATGTAGCCTAAATAGTATACTGACGATCAGTTGTAAATTTAATAGGTTTATTTAATAACTATATTAGCAATTGTCAGTTGTGCACGTTTATACCTCTTCCACTTAATGCAATAAATAACCTCTGTTCTATCTCAGAATTACAGCTAAATGCTTATAAGATTGAAATCTTAGAACCCTTTGTGTATTAGTATAAAATGAAAGACAATTTATGTGCTGTTTACAGTGCATAAGTTCTAAAGGGTTCTTGGGAAACCATTTAAACCCTTTTAAAAAGTGTACTTATAATAGATTGTAATACATTTAAGAAGAACTTAACACTTAAGTGTGAAATGAATGTAATGTTTTTGGACACTTAAGTGACTTTCGCACTGGTAGTTATAGGAACTAACCAGTTCCCTAGAACTAAAAAATAACACACTAAAGTTAAAATTATAATCAAGAACTGTACATGTACAAGTTTGTTAGTCAACACATCAAAATAAGTGTACTTCTTTAAAACACAACAAGATTATTAAAACATAGATAATTATTTAAAATGTACAAGTAAAACTTTTCATTTGACATAACATACTTTTTAAGTGTGTTAAGAAACAGTCATGAAAGTGTTCTCTCTTTAAGTAGGCTACACTTAGTTTAATTTACATTATCCTCGAGGACAGTTTTTTTTATAAAAAAAAATAAGATTTGAAGTGCAGTCAATACAATTTAAGCACAGTTCTTTTTTCACAAGGGCAGCTGCACATTTTGCAGAAACAGCACACATGCTCCCACACACACACACACAAGTAAACGTGCAGCGGGATTAATCACAGAAGACGACACACAGATGGAGAGGCTGCAGACCAACGCAGAGGCAGAGAGCGAGGAGGATGGGGAGGGTAGGAGATGAGAAAAGAGGGCTGAGTGGAGGCAAAACAGAGGACGTATCAGAGACACTGGAAGACTCAAGCTTACAGAAAGCTGGATGCCTGATGTTTAACTGAGGAATATGCAGAAGGCGGGAAGGACAACGTGTGAAAGAAAATCTGGCAGTTAGAGGAGCAATCACTGCAGCAAACGTGCTTGCATCTTTAGCGTCGGAGTGCTGGACACTGGGGAGCGGGGAAGGGCTCTTCATAGAGGAGCATGACTGCCTGGCTCGGTGGTGTTGCTGCAGCGGGATGGACCGAGTCTCATTCATTTTAGGAGGAAATACATAGGCCATTGCAGCTCTCATCATCCACTATGCGCAGGGATCGAGAGCAAGCACATGGAATTGCGTGCCATCGTCAACAACACAGCAGAACTCTTCGTTCCCACAGCGACAGCACACATCTAGCATTTATAATATTAGCCCGGGCAACTGCCAAAATATTAGGTAGCACTTGACTTTATCTGGGTTAAATTGTAGTTTTAGTCAAAGCTACAAAAACAGCAGTAGTTCATTTGTTGAGGTCCTTCGTGCACTTTATCAAAGGACCTTCTGCTCTGATATAGATTTAGCTGTTTTTCTCTTAACTTGACGATAATTTACATTTTGACAGTAGCAGTTCTCAGGTTTAAGTATAATGTTTGCACATAAGTTGGTAGATGATGGGCGGTGTATAGTTGTTGTTAGAGTTTATTGAAGTTTGTGGTTGGTATGGTGAGGAGAGCAGATGCTCTAACTGGATTGGCTGATGAAGGCCTCCTGGATACGACTGCTGAAACGAGCAACAGGAAACCGAGTCAAGAACAACATTGGCGTAAGAAGCTATAAATCTTAATCAACACTATTTGTGTGTTTGAGTGAGTTGTGGGTTTGAAAATGAACAGCGAAAGCATATGCTAGTATGATACTGAGTGATTTATTGTCTGCATGTTCTTGAATGATTACCCACATTTCACTTCTGACCTTGCTTGACATTATGTTACCATGATTCCATGTATAGTGTCTATTCAGTAAGGTTTAATCTCAAAACATTTCCTTGAATCTTTCTCTAAAGCACGAAAGGGGGTAGAAATACATATGCACACATTCTAATGATTTGTTATTATTACTAGTATTATGAAAAAATTTGCTTAATTGTATTGACTGTGCACGTGTAGTGTTCAACTGTACTTGTTGATAATATAATTTTAAATAAAAAGCAACTTAAGTGTACTTAGAGTACACTTTCATTACTGCACATCAGTGATGCAAATGGACGTTTATAAAAGCTTAAATGTCCTAATTTAACTAAGACCTAATCCTGCCTTAGTCTAAGCCATGTCAAAACCAGGCCTGAAAGGTTTACTTTAAAGTACATTTTTTTAAACATTGTTTTAAAAATCTTTTGTCATGCTTTAAAGAAGTAAACTTATTTTGATGTGACTATACTAAAACAATCAAACATTTTTTTTTACTTAAGTCCTACTTGAGTATGTCAAAAAGCATTCTGAAAGGAGCAATATGTAAGATATTTGGATTAAAATATCTAAAAACCACTAGAACTATGTTATATATTTTTGTTGACTTGTGTACTTACATTATCCCAATTTTTTCCAACAATGTTTAAATCCAGAGAAATAAGCAATTTTAAGTGTAATGCCCCATGCGATTGTGTTGCCAGTCAATGACATCATGACCGCATTACCTTCGATGTCTGGTTTTTACTTCCGCTTTAATATATTATGTGTTTTATATGATAGGTGAGCAATTGTTTGGATTCCTTCATTGACAGAAAACGAATCATTGTTATATAGCTCAACACGATTAGTCTTCTTGATTTACCATGAGTTTACCACTTAGTTTTTCTTGATTTACCATGAGTAACATGTTTGTAACATGCCTCAGAGACAACACTATTTTGTCAAGTGGCTATCATAGCATAATCATTAAGAGATTTATTTGTAGTAACAGTAATACAGCATTTTCGCCATTATATAATATATTTGATATATTACTGCATTGTGTAACATTATAACATAACTTTCAACACACTCATATGTATTTTTAGTATGATGGCTTTGACCAAGTAAAACAGCACTGCGTTACCCCACAATTTTTATTTCACTTGCAGCTATTTCATTAGAACGAAATAAAATAATGTGAATTTAAGTGATCAAACATAAAATATTTGTGATCAAAAATAATTGTAACCAAGTTCAGGGAAAAAGGAGGTGGAAACCGGCATATAAGCATAATAAAAAAAAGCTTGGGAGCTCCTCCATGGGTTTCTCATTAGCATTCCCTCCACCGGCCTCATTCAGTTCCCACGGCTCCCGGCCTCGGGCTGTGCCCGAGTTCATCTAACTGCATTTAAAATATATTTGAACTATAATACATTTTCATTTGATTACAATTAGCATTCTGTGGTGTGTCTGAAGCATTCAGTTTGCAATTAAAATCTTAAAAAATATTTCCGTTGTAAAAACTAATTTTTAAAATACAAGTTCTGTCATGAAACAGGTGGTGCAGGCGGATAGGTCCTTAATGCAATCTGCTTGCAATCACATCATTCTCTATAGGGCACAACTGATTGGTTCCTGCTGTATCAGTAGCCAATGAGCTCGCTGCTCAACCTTCAAATACTTGGTCAGCATTTGCTGTAGCAGTTGCAGCACGCTTTCAGAATTCCTCTGCAATTCAACATCTAAGATAAGTGAAGTCTTTCTTGTGCTATAACATGCATTATTGCGTGGTCTGCCTTAATTACTTATGAAGTAACCATACACAAGGTTTAAAATCATGCGTCATGTTAACAATCCTGTTTTAATGCTTAGAGCTAACCATATGCAATATTGCGTTTATGCAGCAGCAGCAGCAAGTGGACAATGCAGATGTTGAGGATACAGTGACAAAGCATTGCTGGCAATTTAACTGACTTGTTAAATTGAAATATGCCTGGTTTCGTATTCGCAAATTTCAATGGATCTTACAGCAGTTCTAGTACTTTTGTTCAGCAGCAGCGTATAGTAAATTCAGATTGCAATGTTAGCAAATAATATTTATCAACAGCACGCTAGCAATGTTGCGATAAAGTATAAAACACTGTTGTGTCTTAAAGGAGTAGTTCACTTTAAAAAGAAAATTAGCCCATGATTTACTCACCCTCAAGCCATCCTAGGTGTTTATGACTTTCTTCTTTCAGACGAATACAATTGGAGTTGTATTAAATAATATCCTGTCTCTTCCAAGCTTGATAATGGCAGTGAATTGCAACCAACAGTATGAAGCTCAAAAAAGTGAATTCATCCATCATAAATGAACTCCACACGGCTCCTGGATGCTAAGTAATAAAGGCCTTCTGAAGCAAAGCGATGAGTTTGTGTAAGAAAAATATTATAAAATTGTTGAGATTCATACGCCGATTCTTGATGTCTGTGTGTGTCTGGCTGATACAGAAGTTCACAACGTTTTAAGCATAAACTGTTTTCAAAATCCTTCATATTTTTTGGTTGTCAAAACAGATTGATCTCATTCTGTAGAATCGCAGTGATATCATACTCAAAAATACAAAACATCACTCATATAAATACATTAAACCATAAATGAGATCAGTTAATCAGTCCACTATGGGGATTGTGACCATTAACAAACAGCCATTGTCATCTGATCCCGTTTTCTTTCAGCTTTTTGCCATAGGAAATGTATTTTACAGATACAGCTACAGCAGCCATAGAAAACCTAATGTTCAAAAGTCAAGGGTCAAGAGCCAAACTAAAGCAAACACTGATCACCTTCATGGTAACATCAAATGAAACAATAAAATGACATCTAAACCTCTGTCACTTTATAATAAGAAAAGCTAATAATGCTGTTTGTGGAGTTGTTTAATCTTTCTCTGCTGAGATCTTCAGAGTTTTAATTCCTTCTTTTAGGCCTAGTCCACACGGACACGAGTATTTTTATAACCGGAGTTTTTCCTCCTGCGTTTAAAAATATCTCCGTCCTCATGAAAATGCAAAAACACGCTATCAAGAGCATGCAACACCAGCAGGCGGCGATATAACCCTTACCGGGAAGCCACGTTGGTCAATCAGAAGCCGTCAGCGGCGTACAATCTGATGTCAAACACAGCGGATAACGGGGCATCTGGCGTCACAAGGCAAAAACTCCGGTTTTACTGTCTACACGACAACACTGCAACCGGCGTTTCTGAAAATCCTCACCCTGGCAGGGGTTTTCAAAAATGTTCGGTTTCAGTGACCTGATACTGCGTTTCTGTATGGACGAACGGCCGAACCGCGTAAAAAAAGTCACGGTTATAAAAATACCCGTGTCCGTGTGGACAAGGCCTTATCTTCAGTTGATTTAAACTTTTCTCTGTTCTTGTTCCTCTTTCCTTCATTGATTCTGCTTGTTAACAGCAGGTGTTCATAAGTGTCTAAATTAACTCTTGTTTTTATTCACTCAGTCAAGTGGACTATACTGGTGAACTAATGTAGGGAATAGTAAATGAGGGTATATGGTGTGATTTGGAACACAGCCTCTGAGTGTCGACTTTGAGCGGTGTTAATTCACAGTATATTGCTGTAGGCTACTTTCTCGAAATATCACCCAGAATTGTATTGTTTTCTACGATATATTGCTGTTTTAATGAAAAACAGTATGTTACTGTCAGAATTTGGCCCTTTTTTACAGCAATTTTTTTACAGTGTACTAGTAGGCATGTAGCTAACACCACACTGGTAGAAGGGCTGCTTGATTATGGCAAAAAATTATAATCACGATTATTTTGCTCAATATTGAAATCACGCTTATTTAACACGATTATTGGTGGGTGTGATATGATCAAAGTCTTATTTCATAATATGAGTGATTTTAAATGTCAGTGAAATATCACAGTGATCAATACTTCAAAAACTAATTCTAGATTAATGTAAGTAAAAAGTCCTCAAAACAGTTACAGAAGAGATGTAAACGCTCAGCAATACAATAAGTTCGGTTGTAACTTATTGTTGTTTTTGTTTGTAATTAAATAAAATAAATAATTATTTAGGTTTTTCAGGAAGATATCCTAACAGTGGTATTCAGATAAGTAATATCCAACAAAAGAAATTGAAAGAAGTAATCAAATGGAAAATAACACTGCTGTATACATTAAATACAAACTAATCCTTATAAACAACAGTCTTTGTCTTTTGTTGTTTGATTAACAATAATGACTGCAGCTGATTAGGCTTCTGTCACTTTAAGAGCAGCACAGATCCAATATACTGATTCAAACGTGCTATTTCTCAGTGTTTCAGTACATTTACCTTGAAATTGACTGTGTTTACGAGGATACTTGCCAAAGCGGCATTTTGACGTATTTGTGTATAGGCTATTTGACCGTTTAGGTGTGTCTAAAGCCCACAGTATACTTTGCATATGTGCATTCCGCCCCATCTTGGAGCGTGCACTCAGGAGGCCGCCTGGGGAACAGTATCTCTTTTGCGGCTTAATATGCTTTTAATAACACTGTTTAATATCAACACGTCCCGCAGTTTAGCAACACTAGACTGCATTTTACAACACTCACTTATTTGGCAGATTTGGATGTATTTGCTGCTGCACAATAATCCTTTCACATATTAGTGAGGATTTTAGGATTAATCACACAGCCCTAACTGGTAGAACATTAGGGACACCCCTATAAAAAAAACAAAGAGAAAAAAACCCTTAAATACACCTCATGGTAGCCAACTTGTCAACGGCTAGATCTGTTTGGGGGGGATACTTGCGTAGGCAGATCTAGTTCACCAAGACCAAGCACATGCCCCATTTATTATACTCAAATAAAACGAACGCCGAGTTCACACTGCACGAGTTTCAAAGAAGTCGTGTCACTGACTTTTCACACTGCGTGACTATCTGGGGTAACATTCAGTTGTTGCTGTGTGCTCACTACACAATGGATTGGAGACAGGAGGTTTCACACTGCATGACTTTGCAAAAGAAAGAATTGCAGACAACTTCTGTCTGGTCCACAAACTACGTTTCACAACCAAACACGCGAGAAGTGATAAGAAAATAACGCAATATCATGCGAGTTCTTGCGTAAGACTGAAATTGTTATTAAAAATGATTGCGATCCTAATTGTCTGTGATCCGCTTATTGGCAACGAAAAGGAGAAAAAGAAAAACAGATTATTTAGGAGAAATGGTTGGGGAGACGAGGGGAGCAAGAATTGTGTGTTCTGCAAAGAGAGTTGGGGGTAAATAAATAAAATTTGCAATGTGCTGCTGGTCAAGCAAATGTTTGTGCTTTGTTTCTGTTTGATATAATTGTAAATTTAAAATACTGATATTCTGGTTTATAACTCCTCCCCGAACATCCCACTGCCCTGTATCTTGCTCTCTCATTGGCTGTCGGTCATCGCCGATGTAGTTTTCAGTCAGAACACTTTCTCACAGATCTCACAGAACCGGTCGGCGAAAATCGGGCGTAAAATCGTTAAGTGTGAACTCGGCATAAAGGGCACACATAGCTAGCATACACGCAGTTCTTATGGCTCTTCGTAGCAGTAGCTTTACATGCGTTTTACATAATAATGTCTTACACGTTCCCAGCAGCGTGTCATGTAGCCTACGTATTGGCAGTAGCAAGTCCCGTACTTGCTCTGCAGCAGCAATAACCAACAGCAGCAGCGTAGCAGATCTATTTTCGCCAAGAAAACCATATCGACCATGCCAAAAACTCAAGAGATCTGTCATGACAGAAATGTATTTCTTTTTTTAGCAGGGTGTATCTTTCTTTCTTTTTAATTATCCATGGCACATAAAAATTTGCTCAGTAAGATTTTGTTTACTTTTAACTGGCTCTTTTTCATCCCAAATGGTCAATGGTTTTGGACTTTATACTGACATGATATGGCCCTTGATGCATTAAGTTTTATAAACTGCTGCTGAAGCTGTTTGTTTATGTTTTGTTTCAATGGTAACCAGAACTGTTTGGTTACCAACATTCTTTTATGTATCAAAAATGAATCTCTCTGCTCTTGCCATAGGGTTCTGCGGACTCATACACTAGTCGGCCATCGGACTCAGATGTGTCTCTGGAGGAAGATAAAGAGACCTTACGCAGAGAAGCTGAGAGACAGGCACAGACTCAGCTCGAAAAGGCCAAGGTCTTGCTGCATGTTTTACTCACTTACTATGACTGAATCAATGTCTGATTAACTGGCAGTTTGACAAGGCCTTGTTAAGTCTGTTTTTCTGCTTAATCGTCAGTCTATCTGTAGCTGTATTCAGAATATCATATTACTCGTGCTATATCTTTAGTAGTAGTGATTTTTAAATGACTGGCATCGACCAGGGGCCGATCTATATTATTAAGACTAGACTAGTTTGACCAACTAACAGTTAGAAAAGAGGTAATCCGTCTTACTTTTCCGATTTAAACTAGACCACGTAAATTACTTTTAAAAGTTAGGACCAGTCTTAAAGAAAAAATTAGATGACTAAGTTTTAAAGGGGTCATGACATGTTTTTTTGTTTTGTTTTATTATGTTCCCTTAGGTGCAATTATAGTATTACTATAGTTTTTTGTACAAAAAACTTTAAAAATGTAGTGATTGTATGTGAATGTAGTGATTTATGACCTTTTCCCACCCTGTTTCCCACCTCTGATTCAAACAGTCTGTTTTTGAGGTGTTTCCCCTTTAAGACTTCAGTGTTAACGCCTATACTGTTATGATTGGCTAACGTCAGTGCTGCTTATGCATAAATTATTAACGTTAATCATTTTGTATCACATGTAGACTACACAATGCTCCACCACGTGAAACTTCGGTCTTCCGATCTTTTACCATTGTGTCAATTCTCAATTGATTTTGATTCATATGAGCGAGGGAGGGAGAGAGAGAGATAGAGAGAGAGATAGAGAGAGAGAGAGAGAGAGAGAGAGCGAGACAGTTTGAAGGCGCGCGCGCGGCGGGGCTCTCTCTCTCTGCTCGTTCTTTCAGTAACATGCCCTGTCACACTCATCTGATCACTCACCGTTCAAATAAAGCTTTGGCGGGCTGCATATGCTGCAAATAAACTGCATCCGACTGCTTTCCCTGACGTCTGGATCGTTCGGCAGCGGATTCAAACACTCAAACAGGAACAGCACATCTGCGTGGCATCACAGTCATCTTGTAAACAGACCCACTCGCTGCACGTCGACTGAACACATGTGGGCGCGAGCCGCACAACGATGCGATGATGCGAAATGAGGCGTAGTTGTCCTGCGCTGGAGGCGGTCATATGCAAACGACTGGTACATCACTTCATACCGTGACGTCACTAAGTTCAAAGGATCTAGAATGAGCTGTATTTAGAGCTTGATTAAATAAATGCTTCGTTTATAATGGGGAGGACGTCTTAAGCTATGAAACTTGCAGGAAGTTTTAATAGTACATAGATCTCTTATATATCAAAAGATCAAGGCAAATTTGGTTTCTCATGTCATGACCCCTTTAAGACTAGTCTAAGCTGTTTATGCAACCAGCCATGTGCGATAAGTATTTCTGTTTGGCCGAAGTTTTGGAAGCAGCTTTTATTTGAACAGCTACAGGACTTTTATTTTAACAATGCTGAGAAAGCAGTAGGCCTTGATGTCAAGATAAATTCTTGTCATATGTCACTGTGAACTGTACAATGTGCATTACCTGGTCTTTGCTTGAGAAAATATGATTCCCAGTGCTGCACTGTTGGTTAAAGTGTATACTTCCTTATCATTCATTTAACTTTTAACTTTTATTTATTTGTGAAAAGTAGAATCAAGAAGTTGGCAAAACATAAATCGGTTTATTTTTACAATTTTTAAATTGTACAATTTTAAAGTTTAAATGACATTTTCCATATTGAGTCAAAAACTTTAGGGTTTGTCTGCACATTGAGTGCCATCTTCTAAAGCTTGATTTGTAGCTGGGCTCATTTTTAAACAGAACTTTCTCAGAGGAAAACCAAAGTGGTTGTTTGGAGGCAATACATGAAATCTCACTACAGTAGTCTTTTCAATCTATTTTTATTCTTCTGTCTATTTAATCTTGTTATTGTCACTCTCTTTTTTTACCTCTAGGGGAGGTAGCTATTTTTAGTTCTTGGCATCAATCAGATTTTATAGTTTATTTATGCAGAATACTCACATTAATATTGAAATAAAGCCAGATGGCAGTAAAATATTCAGACTGAATAAATTCTTCACTGACCATGTTTCTTGAAATAATCTGCATCTGTTCTCACACACATGCATAGTGTCACAAATCAAACCTTAAAGGAATAGTACACCAAAAATAGATTTTTTTTTATCTTTATCATAAAAAGAAAAGAGCCAAAAAGAGCAAAACATCACAATATATTCCAATACTTCAAAAGCCATCCTCAAAAAAAAAAAAACATAATAAACATTAAGAATATAGAGGTATAACATTAATGTGGACGGCATACCTCCGACTTCAAATATATATATATATATATATATATATATATATATATATAAAATTGTTATAATATATCACAATATTACTGTTTTTACTGTAGTTTCGATCAAATAAATGCACCCTTGGTTGAAATCTCTAGCTTTATCTTGCTAAATCTGAATGTTTTACAATATTCTGTAGATGCAATTGAAATGATTAATTTGGTAAATTGTTGTCAAATGTCTTTTTGGATGATGAATGAAACCGTATAGCTGAACAGGCATGTACACACAAGGTTACAATCACTATGTCTGATCAATACTGCATGTATAATGGAAAATTGTTACATAAGAGGCGGACAGTGGCTGTGAAAGCAAAACAGGGATTTAAAAATGAACTGAGAACTGCAAACTATAAACAAAAACACAAAATATAATTTAAAGGTCCTATAATAAATATTACAGTGCATAATTTTGCATTTTTATTATAAAATAAAGGTGAAATGCAGCTCAAAATAAAGGAAAGCTAAAAGGAGCATTGTCTTGACAGATCATGGAGACTCGCATGTAAGCACACCATACCCACTGCCATTAAAGGACACTGTGTCCTCTGTTTGTCATACCCATAATTCATTGTGTGTGCAGTGCAGACCGTCTTGTGTCCATATTGATTTTGCCCTCTACATGCTCCTGCTTTTTTTCTGTTTTGAAAACATTGAGGGGAAAAAACATTGCAAAATCCCCCTCCCCAATAGAACAAAAAATTATAATTTGTAATGAATAATCTGTCAGTTCTGATCTGAATTGATTTGTAACCTCAACCCCCATCTCGGAAAAACTTCATTCAGCGAGATTTTGGCTGTGCCAAAACGCCTCCACTTTTCTAAAAAAACTAAAACAAATAAACAATGATTATATTGTAAGTTAACTGCAAGTTAAAGTTGATCTATTAAGTCAATTTGTAGGTTTTATGCTTTGACTGGGAATTCACTTTAAGAGTGAATACAACTTTTGCATAAATCAGAGCAATCATTTCTCATCTTTGGCCACCACCATGTTTTTTTAAATCATCATCATTGCATGTTACTTTTCGGGACCCGCATGTACCAAACCATGATACAGAGACATTAATTCAGTACAAGCAGAAGGGCAAACAAGTCATTCAGTAAATTTCCACAGTCCATCTGAGCTCTGGTGTGCACTTACTTTTGTCCATTGCTCTACCTCATCAACATCAACAACTGCATATAATGCAAAAATGTATTTCCTCCTCCTGTGGAGAAAGATAAGATAGACTGACAGTTCGGTCTTGCTGCCCCCCTGGCAGTGGCATCTGCAGCTGGGTTTTCCTTGGATTCAGGTGATTCTTTGAGTGTCCTGTTACTTTGATAACAGCTCCTTCTGCAGGGAGAGCACACGAATCCATTAGTTAAATGACCTGCTGTCGGTGACAGCGGAAAAATCCTCTGTGTTTCCACACGGGTCTGAAATAATGCATCACTTTATATGCATAATGTCTACGTACACATTGACCCTTTTTCCTTAAACAAACTGCAGGGCTCGTGTCAAAATGACAAGTTCTGCAACTTGAGCCCCTCCGTCTGAAAGAGAACCACAGTCAACAGTTTCACCATGCTCATTTACAGCTACCCAGCCTGTGAAGCATGTTCACTGCTCATGAAAGCTGGACCCATCAACAAACAGTTTCATGGCATTAGGAAAAAGTGTCGTCCCACTTGGCCCGTCTCTGAGAAGAGATTGAGCCTAGGCCTGTTTGGTAACAGTTTCAGGATCTGATGCTTGGTGTGTACTACAAACTTTTGGTTGGGTACAACTTCCTCAGTTATTTACAGCCCACTAGCACAGTCACAAATCAATAAGCAATGATGCTGTCCTGCCATTGAGGCAGGAATTGGGGTTGATGAATATCCCACAAGTCTCTTTAATACTCACAAATTTCAGTTTTGTTCTGGTCCTGGCTATCCTCCATTCAAGGCCTCTGTAAGCGGTTTAGATAGTCCAATGTGTGTAGGAGAAAAAACATTAAAGATAAAGGCTGTCTAAAGATAACATGCAATAAAAAAATAAAAAAAAATTATAACATGGAATAAAATAAACACTTAAAAATGTGTGTTTTCTTTCCACTAGTCTGAAATAACCAGTTATGTACATGTTTTTGCCTGTGGTGTCTTGCCTCCAATGACAAAAAAAAGCAACATAAAAACAATAACTTGTCAATCTGCTAAATCCAAACAGAAGGAGAAGAGAAGACTGAAATGTAGCTTGTACCTGAATAAATCTTAATTCTGTGATATTTTAAATGGAAATTTTGTCATGTAATGTAGCTACTTATTCTCATGTCGTTCCTAATCTGTGTGCATTTCTGAATTCAACGCACAAGAAGATATTTTAAAGAATTTTGGTGTCCAAACAACATGATTGGACCCTATTGTCTTTCATTGTATGAACAATGTCAAAAAACTGATGCATTTTTCAAAATAACTTTTTTTGTGTGTTCCAAAGGTTTGGAATAGCATTAGAGTTGTAATGTTTCAATCTTTCTCTTTTACTAATCGTTAATATTTCATACTCCTCGTTCTTCTACACAGGCTAAACCTGTGGCATTTGCAGTACGTACTAATGTTGGCTACAGCGCCTCCCTTGAAGATGATGTCCCTGTGCCTGGAATGGGAATATCATTTGAGGCTAAAGATTTCCTTCATGTTAAAGAAGTTTGTATATACACATACACACATATCCATATTCACACATATATATATATATATATATATATATATATATATATATATATATATATATATATATATATATATATATATATATATATAAAAGAAGAATTATTACAGTTGAGTTAAAATAATTTTTAATTCTGAAAAAATATAATACCGTATGATATCACAATAAACATAGCACAATACTCAAAATACATCATGTATCACAGATTCTTTTACTCAAACAGACATATAAAACAATTGTTTATGGCCAATTCTGAAATAGACATTTTTACTTTGTAAGGTTCTGTGAGATTGGTATTGTATACCTTGTGTGTTTAATTACAGAAATTTAATAACGACTGGTGGATTGGTCGCTTGGTGAAAGAAGGGTGTGACATTGGTTTCATCCCAAGTCCAGTGAAGCTTGAAAACACTCGCATCCACCAGGATCAACGTGCAAAACAAGGAAAATTTTACTCAAGGTATCTGTTCCACAAACGCACTACATAAAGTTCTTAACCAAACTAAAATGTTACAGAAAATATAGACATACAGAACTAGATTTAGACTGCATTTCTCAAAGGCATTTCTTGTGAAAAAGAAATGCGCTTAATTGCATTGAATGTGCACTTGTATTGTACTTCAAATCTTAAAAGTATATATTTTTAAAAAACTACTTGCAGATAATGTATTAATGAAAAAATGCCACTTAAGTGTACTTAAAGAGAACACTTTCATGACTTTAAGTACACTTTAAAAAGTGCACTTTTTAAAGTGTACTTAATGTCAAATTAAGTTCATTTCTGTAATAAGCACTCTTTTGCTTTATATTTGGATTTGGTTTCTACAATGTACTTGGACTTATGATGCCTTTAATCTTAACTTTTGCTATGGTCTGTGCCTGATAAAAATAAACAGCTCAGATCAGTTTTTAATGGCTTAAATGGCTTTATCTGGTCATTTAGGTTCTGTTTACACGACAACATTTCAACCGAAACCGGTAAACTTTTCATGCGGTTAGCCGTTCATTAACACGACAGGGGACATGAATATGCAAACTTTTAAAAACGGGGTTCAAATTGCACGTTTTTGAAAATTATATCGTTATTGTCTCCATGTAAACTAAAAACGTGAATTTGTGAAAACTATGACGTCATGCACATGCGTATTACATGTTCAGTCTATAGCCCTGTAGTTTATCTTTACAAAGTGATATCGCCAACTACTGGCCTGACAGCAGAATATAACGTTTTAATCGTTTTCGCGGATCCCTGAGAGCGGGGATCGTTTTGACAACGCTGTCGTCGGTACGTGAAAAACTAAAAGGACACAAAACATCGTTGTCGTGTAAACATATCCCCTTAAACTGTCGCCCACTGAGCCTGCTCAGCTGGTCTAAGCTGTGTCTTTTCTTCAGCAGAGCACTGTTAAATATACACCTTACACCTTTCTTTTTTATTAATTGATTGTATTTTATTTTTCTTCACAGTAAATCAGGGGCAAACTCTTCATCTAGTTTAGGAGACATAGTTTCAAACTCACGTAAATCAACCCCTCCCTCCTCAGGTAAGTTATCAAAATTGGGTTAACTCAATGTTGTATTTCCAACATTATTCAGTGCATCAAACACATGTGATTTTTGATGTACTTAGTACATTATATTATGTCACATCATATTATATTTTAGGTTTCAACACATCCTCTGCCCTGGTCAAATTCTAGATTAATGTGAACAGGATTCACTTTTAGGAATTTTCTATTGTTGCATGGAACTAATCTTAGTTATAATTTATTATCATAAATCGGTCTGTGCTTGATCAGTAAAGGTTTTTGGGGTAACACTTTACAATAGTAGTACATAAATAATCATGTACTAATACCTGAATTAATAATTACATTACTATGAACTAATGATGAGTTAAGACGTACTAATGAGGAACTAATCTTAACTACGACATGAGTCATATGAATTCCTGCATGAATATACCATCTTAACTACACGTTAGTACATGCTTGTTAATTAATGTATTAATTAACATTTCGGGGTAAACTAAATCAAACATGCTCTAGATCAGAAGAAAGATGTACTAAAAGGGCACAATGTAAAATTGTTCATAAATTTGACACTAGCAACTGTCACAAACATCAGTGAATGACTAGATGTCTTGCAATATTTCAATTTAACCTTACTCATTAAATGTTCATTTAATTAAATGTTGCCTTTGGCTTGCTCAGTTGGGGATATTCAAATTAATTAACCAATCATACCATTGATCAGCTCTACCAAACTTGGATGTCTTTTTCCAGTAATAAACAAACATTGTTAAGTTGTTTTGATTGATACTGTGAAGCAGCTTTGATACAATCTGTATTGTGAAAAGCGCTATATAAATATATTTGACTTGACTCATTGAATACACAATAAAAACAATTTAATCTCATTCTGTTTTAAGTGATTCCACTGCTGCCATCAAGAAACATTCATTAACAGATGCAATTTTCAAAATTAAAATCAGTGTTAGCACAGATGATGGTTATTTATGTGGTTATTATATGGATTGGTTTACTGTCTTTATATCATAATGCAGTCGGATGTTAGTCTTGTGTTCTTGCTCTTCTTATGGGCCACAAAATGTGTCCATTTTCTATAGCATATTTGATTTAATTTACCTCGAAATGTTAATTAATATAATTAATTAACAAGCATGTACTAATGTGTAGTTAAGATGGTATATTCATGCAGGAATTCATATGACTCATGTCGTAGTTGAGGTTAGTTCCTCATTAGTAGGCTACATGTCTTAACTCCTCAGTTCATAGTAAAGTAATTATTAATTCAGGTATTAGTACATGATTATTCATGTACTATTATTGTAAAGTGTTACTGTTTTGGGTCAATGTGCAAGCATTGAAAGCAACAAACGGAAAGGGAAACTCTCTTACTGCTGAGAGTTTGATAAAGCTAACAATACTGGGGACTGTGGAGAGTAAAAATTTGAGAAAAGAATGGAGGAAGAAAGCGCTGGAAATGCAGTTGTGGTCACTATTACAAGCAAATATTTAAAAAGGTAGGTTGCTATGTCAGCTTCTTATGTACAGCCTGGTAAACTGGGATGAAGAAATTTCTTCAAATGATGAGAAAACACTATTTGATTTGAGAGTAGTGAACCACCCATAATGAGTGTGTGGAGGGCAGCAGCGGTTTATATGTTACTCGAGCATTTTGATTGGTCGGAGAATGGATTTGCTGCTCCTGAAGATTTGTTTGTTTGAAGGGATACTCCATCCAGAAATAAAAATTCTGTGATAACTCTCATGTCACTTCAAAACTTTCTTCTACTGACCATAAAAGATGATGTTTTGAGAAATCTCTCTTTTTTTTTTTTTGTGCGTACAATGGGCTTCAGTGTTGTTTGGTTCCCAGCCTCAAAATGTCGTCTTTTGTGTTCCTCAGAAGAAAGAAATGCTATGCATACAGGTTTGGAACCACATGAGGGTGAGTAAATGATGACAGAATGTTCATTTTTGGGTGGACTATCCCTTTAATAACACCATTCTGTATAATGTTGGAGTCCTATAAGACAATCCCAGTTAAAATCCTTTAGGATTGATTGCAAATGTTTTTACTAGAGCAAACTGATGCACTTGTTGTTCTACAGTTTTGACAAAGTGTCCTTAACTGTGTTGAATGTGTGCTTGTAGTGTACTTAAACTGTCTTTGCAGATAATATAATATGAATAAAATAAAAGGTCACTTATGTGTGCAAATAAATTTCTTAACTCTGTCTTAACACACATTTAAGTACAGTTTTAAAAAGTCCAATGTAATAATGTCAAATGAAATTACGTTTCTAATAATCATATAATCATTTATATATTTTAAATGTACTAAATTGCAACTTCATCTTTACAAATGTGTAAATACCAATATATTTAATTAAATTGAATTTAATTCGCCGGTACACTTTAACCAATTTCAAAGACCATGGGTTTAATTATGTAATTATTAAATGACATGTAAAGATGTACTTAAGTCCTACTTAAGTGGGTCAAAAAAGAAATTCAGCAAATTGCATTTAATATAAATGTCAACTATTTTCACTTTAATTGCAGTTAATACTCAGTTAATTGTTTAGTTCGCACTTCAGCATATTCCTTTAAAGTATATTATTTCCATAATAAGTACTTATATATATATATATATATATATATATATGAAATGCATTGTTTGAAATGAAATGTTCATTCTTTAAAGTACCAAATTGTTGCCCTGTGAAGTGTTGTTTCAAAATGAATGTTGTGCATTTACAGAAGTGTCTCTCCTATGGCCTGTATGAATTCCCCCTTGTGTTTTTGCTGAGGCTCATATGTAAGTGTGTGCATTTATATATGTGTGTTTAGCTGTGGACATAGATGCTGCAGGGTTAGATCCAGAGGAGAGTGACCCTCCTCCCCATCAGCGTTCTCCCAAAGCCAGCCCAAACACAGTAATATCCCCTTTAGCCCGTGAGAAACGAATGCCTTTCTTTAAGAAGGTAAAGCTTGCCGATGGACGCTCCCTCGTTCTTCATGTGTCCGTCACCTCCTGCGCAGCATCAGCTTCATGCAGAGCCTGTTCTCTTTGTCATTGTCTCAATGTTCTTTCCCTTCTCTCTCCCTGTCTTTTCTTTGTTCCTCTGTACCCCAATCTTTCACACTCCCTTGGTCTTTTCTTTTTGTCTGTTTCCCTTCCTCCTTTCCTCAGCTATACAGAGGCATAAGTCGGTAAGTTAGGCCAGAGAACTGTAGTGTATTCCTGAGGCCTGATGCTGGTCATTCCTGTTATGCAGTACCTGTGCTTGTGCTGTAGTTTATTCATTATAGCTTATTGTTTTTTTTTTTTACACAATGGAAAAATTATACAGGATGCCTAAGAGGAAACAGAAATAGAGAGCCATTCCTCAGTTTGGGAAAAATGTGAATATCGTGCAAAAGTTTGTTTATTTCAGTAATTCAAATTAAAAGGTGAAACTAATATATTTAGTATATATAACTATATACATATGTGACCCTGGATCACAAAAACAGTCTTAAGTCGCACAGGTATATTTGTGCCAATAGCCAACAAAATACTGTATGGGTCAAAATGATCGATTTTCAAAATCCCAAAAATCATTAGGATATTAAGTAAAGATCATGATCCATGAAGATATTTAGTAAATTTACTTCCTTAAATATATCAAAATTTTATTTTTGCAAGTGGATGCAGCACAATCACCAACAGAAATGGAAACATTTAAAGATTTTTTTTTAACCCTTAGATTCCCGATTTCAAATATTTGTATCTCGGCCAAATATTGTCAAACCATACATCAATGGCAAGCTTAATTATTCAGCTTTCATGTGATGTATGAATCTCAATTTTTTTTAAAAATGGACACATAAGACTGCTTTTGTGGTCCAGGGTCACATATGCATGATCATACTTTTCAGAGGGCCGACATTTCTGTATTTTTATTGATTTCATGTTATATTCTAATTTTCTGACATTTTGAATTTGGGGTTTTCATAAGCTGTAAGTCATAATCATCAACTTTTGCACGATATTCAAATTTTTCGAGTTTCGCCTGTGTATATAACAGAATAGAATGTTGTGAAACCAACTTGCACCATAAAACATCTCTAAAGGTGCAAACACATTTACTGATGTTTGGTGAAATTTCACAGTCAATCCAGTTATTTCAATAGAAATCCATTTTTGGGAGTTTTGTGAAAACGTTTTGCGCTCATGTTTACGTTGGTCACAGAAATTCACTGAAACAAAACCATTAAAAAGCTGATTGGTTTGAGCTGTGCTTTATACATCAATACTGACAACAGACTGAATGGAATGGACTTTTTTTGCCTGTGAAATTTTGCTAATGTGACTGCACCTTAACACACTCTTCAAAATAAAAGTTGTTTGTTAATAAAATGTTTCGCAGCGATGCCATAGAACAGGGGTGTCCAATCCTGCTCCTGTAGAGCCACTGTCCTGCAGAGTTTAGAGCCAACACCAATGAAACACACCTGAGCCCGATGATCAAGCTCTTACTAGGCATACAAAAAACTGGATATTGAGGCAAGCTGGAGCTAAACTGAGTTTGGACACCCCTTCCCATAGAAGAACCATTTTTGGTCCTTTCAGTGATCAGTTCTTAAATAAAAAATTCTAAAGGTGAATTTTAATTTGAACCTTTTGTGCAATGGAAAGGTTCCATGGGTGTTAAAGGTTCTTCATGGAATCATAAATGCCAATAACCTTTATGTTTAAGAGTGTACAAGAGATGTTTGTGCTGTTGCTTTTCCACAAAATGGCATAAGATGTTGTATCAGTCATTTCAGGCCCAAAAAAGGCCGAAACATAAACGATCACATTCATCTAATCTTTCCTAACGATCCGCTAGCTGCCCGCCCCATAAGCACGCCGACTGATACAACCTTTAACTTTTTTTTTTCACACCTTACGTTTAGTTAATTATAAGAAAAGTAACTACTATTATAATCTGCTATGAATCCTACTCCTGGAGAGCCATATCTATATTATATTATCTATATTGAGACAGGAATGATCGGATGGCCCCTTAGTAACCCTGTGTTGGTCTCCCTTCTGACATTTCTCTTATACAGCTTTGAATTTGCATTGTGTGTGCATGCTTAAACAATTAACTTATTATTTATACAATTCTGTACAAAATTGTATACAATAATAATTTTCTAATAACAGTGCTGTTATAAAAGCTTGATATTAACAAATCCTATTACTAATCTCCCCAGTATGTTTGAAACACCTGTTGTTTGTATGTAAATTGGGTTTTCAGTTGGGTGTCAAACTTAATTTGAGCACAGGCAAAATTAATGCATTACAGTTATAACTACTTTTTTTATCTTTAAATAATTAGCTATACAGCCATGTAAGAACAGGACGTACTCAGCCTGCTGACATTAAATTTGACACTTGCAATGTAGATATTGATCTTGAATATGGAGAATTAGTATTTGCAATCAAATACAACTGTTATCCCTCCTAGATGTGATTGTAAATGGGGTGTTCTGTGTTTGTATTCTGTGAGGTGTGTATGTATGCACACATCAGAGGTTAATGTTGTGTTTTTGTGGTGCTCTACAGACAGAGCACATTCCTCCATATGATGTGGTGCCCTCTATGAGACCAGTGGTGCTAGTGGGACCCTCGCTCAAGGGCTACGAGGTCAGGTGCTGCAAAAAGCATTGTGACTTCATTAAAAAGATATTTAAGGGCTAATTCACCCAGAAATTAACTTATGTCACTCAAACCTCTTATCATGTCTTTTATGTATTGAGCAGAATGTCCAAGCTGCTCTTTTCCATAAAGTTAAAGTACTGTCGAGGTGTAAAAATGACAAAACATTGCAAACATAGGTTGTATTAAGGGAAATCAGTAAGCGATAAAAATAAATGCACTGTAAATAGTTCAAAAATAACATGACCATGGCCTTTTGTTGTATGTTTGTAAAATGTATAAGAAAAAGGGGTAACATTTTAGTTAACATTAGTGAATGCATTAACTAAAATGAACGCAATACATTTGTTACATATTTATTCATGTTAGTAATTAAAAAATACAACTTTTGATTTGTGAACTTTTTGTCACAGAAAAATGTATATTTTCGGTGCAAAACCTGGTCACCATTTATGTAGTATTTCACAATTTTGAATCACTTTTTTTTAGCTTTAGCTTTTAACAGCGCTGTATGGATTTAATTGTGTTTTTATAAAATAGGAGAAAGTGTTAGCAATGTTTTTATCTTTGAATTTAAATACTTGAAATAGAATATCAGCTACCACAATTATATATAACTGTTTGATTCAGCCAAAAAACAAAACAAATTAAAACATTAGAGGTCATGACATGGATTTTGTTTTAATGTTCCTTGAGGTTCACTTATATGCTAATGTAAAAAAAAAAAAAAACTTATTTTTAAAAGTTATTATTTTCGCTCTGAAATGATCCGTTTTTTATGGGGAATCTCAAACTGTATCAAAAACCTCTGTCAAAAGTTCAAGGCAAATTTGATTTCTCATCCCTTTAAGAAATAAACTTCAATATAGCCTAAGTAGTGACATTCATCTTACAGAGCAGATCTGTGTAATATATAATATTATTATTAATATAATATTACATTCTGTGAGAAGTTTTAACATCTTTATGTCGGCAGTGTTTGAATTCGTTACCCAGATTACTCTTGATAAAACATAAGAACATTATTTTGTTCTCTAATGTCTGCAATTATGTTAAAACTATTTCATGTGTGTAGCGGCCCCTAAAACATTTGCGCTATTACTTCAAGTCTTCTACAGTCTTATGTTTCTATAAGGAACAGCCTGGTCTTTACTGAAAATCTTGCCATATGCATTATAGCTCTCCTGATGTCTTCAGCATACAGTTTGAAAAGAGAAACCTGGACATTTTGCGTGTAAATAACTAATGACAAATATCAACTGACAAAAATTATACATATGTTCAGTGACTCAAATTTGAGTCATTTTCATGTTTTTGGGTGAGCTATTTCTTTAAATGTCATAAATCTCCATGCATCACTACTCTCGTCTTTTTAGACATGACCAGTATTTGAGAGCTTTTAATAAATTGTATTACCTATTGCTTCCTTATTACTTCATATTTACACTTAATTGTAAAGCATTTAGATCTATGTTGGCTTTATGAATGTTCTTGAAATACAACATGCAAAAGTTAAGGCTAAGACAGAAAAAAAAAAAAACTTGACATGTTCGATTTGTGCGTGTGAACAGGTTACAGATATGATGCAGAAAGCGCTGTTTGACTTTCTGAAGCACCGCTTTGAGGGAAGGTAAGTCTTTAAGCTGTTTCTCTTCGTCCTTCACCCTCCTTAGGGATAGTTTATATATTTGTGTGTGTATGTCACGTGAGTGTTCAGTGTTTCTTAAAATAGGCACATCTCATTGCCTTAATTGGCCATGCTGGTCCATAAACACAGCTGGGTCACATGCTTGTACCTTCCCCTGACTGCAGTTTTCCCGACACGAGTCATCACTGCTCTGCATTTCCAGTATGACATTTAAAAAAAAAAAAATAATCTGTTGGTGAATGTTTTGGTTTATCTCATTCAGGTCTTTTTTTTTTTTTTTTTACAAACTCAATCCTGACCAAATTCATATGATTTGAAATCCAGTTAATAAAAATAAAAAAATGCATTTCATACTAATATTTTTCATCTGCGACATGTGTATTTAACCTCATGTACAAAGGATCCAAAGATACTAATGTCATGCACTCTTAGAAGAAAAGGTTCTATATAAAACGTATTTGTAACCCCTAAAAGGTTCTATATGGAACCTTTTAAGGGTTCATTCATTATCATTTGTTTTGTCCTTTCTGGATTAAATATTTCATATTATTGACAAACATCAAGACCCTAAAATGTATTTATGAATGCATGTGAACGATCACAAAATTCAAGATATGGGGGTTAGAAAATGTATATATTTATATCATTTTCTGTAGTTAATCAATATCACACGACGAGTGCCATTTCAGTTTTTCTCCTCCAAAAATCAACATGATGAAAATGTGATATTAAGTTACTACAGTTTAATAAACAATAATTTAATTACAACTACAAAATGTTGCAGAATAATGTAATATATTAATGAATAATAGCCTATAAAGAACCTTTGTGCCAAAATAAATCATTATAGAACCTTTTTAGCATAAAAGGTTCTTTGAGTTTGAGTAAAGAACCCTATGGTTCTATATAGAATAGAACCCCAATTAACCCTTTTTTCTAAGAGTAAAGAACCTTTTAGGGGTTCCAAATACGTAGCACCGATAGAACCTTTTAAGCCTTTTAACCTTGTTCTAACCTTTTCTTCTAAGAGTGTGTTTTGTTCTAGTATCTCCTAGCATATACAAGAAACATAATAGAAGACTGGATAGAGAGAAACGGATGTGTGCAATGACTAATTCCACCTTAAATGGAAATCTTGTAAAAACTAGTGTAAAACTAAGAAACCCTCAAAAAACATTGTTTAATGCATTTGAAATACTAGTATTCCATAGCCACATACACAGAAGCCATGCACACAGTTCTTGATCTAGATTCAGCACATTGGTAATTGCTGCTCTCACCGTCTCTTTCACCCTTCTGTTTTCTCTAACTCAGGATATCAATCACAAGGGTAGCCGCTGATATTTCTCTGGCCAAGCGCTCGGTGCTGAACAACCCCAGTAAACACGCCATCATTGAGCGCTCAAATATACGCTCCAATTTAGGTCAGTGAAAGTGTTTGAATTCTTTTTTTATTTGGTATGATGGTTAGGTGTGAATGACAAAGAAATGAAATATTTTGTGAAATGGAGAGACTTAGGAATTAAACAATTTCCTTCAGAGGCATTCTGACAACAAAAAAAATTTCTTGATTACATGAATTTTAATCTCTTTTACAGTTTTTATAATTGAATTTACTTTCTACAGTATCCAGAAGACATATACACACTTTCACACAATAGAGTAGGTATATTTGTCACAGTATGTTCTCAAATCTGGAAATGATTTTGAACATCTATTGAGAAAATAAATTCTTGTCTTATTCATTGAGGAAGAGATTTTTTTGTTTTGGTTGAGACACCTACCAAGGGAGTTGACTAAGGAACTATATATATAGTTCCTTAATCAACTCCCTTGGTAGTCGCTCAACCAAAAAAAAACAAAAATCTCTTCCTCAATGAATAAGACATTGCTAGCATACTATATATATTAAGAATCATGTTTTTTGGTCTCAAACAGAGACTCTCCCACAATTCTAAAAAATAAAATAAAAAGAACTAATTTATCTAATTTACAAGAGGTTCTGACGATGTTAAACGCTGCAGTCTATTTCAAATGTTTAATTAATCTGAATTATATTTTTTTTAAATCATGAATGATTCAATGACTCACTCATAAATACTTGACTTGTTTCATTACTGGATGACTGCATTTTTTAACATATCTCTTGAATGATTCAATGACAAATAAGAAAAATGTAAGTCACTTGTTGGCACCTGGTGGCAGAACAACGTAATTGATATCACCATTGAAGCGCCAAGTTACTTTCAAAAGGTGATTTGCTTTATTTTACCTTTACACTTTAATGTGTGTGTGTGTGTGTGTGTAGGGGAGGTACAGAGTGAGATTGAGAGGATCTTTGAGCTGGCTCGGACATTGCAGCTGGTGGTTCTTGACGCGGACACAATAAACCACCCAGCCCAACTGGGAAAAACTTCTCTTGCACCTATTATTGTCTACATCAAGATCACCTCTCCAAAGGTACACACATAGATAACTCACAATCATGGGTATTTGTGTGAAAAAAACTGTTCTCTCACTGAGAACAGTCCTTTTGTGAAAAAGAAACACACTTTAGCATTCTTTTAAAATGAGTCCTTATTACAGAAATAATATCCTTTAAAAGAACTTGCTTAAAGTGCAAACTGAATGTAATTGTTCAGACACTTAATTGCAATTAAATGAAAAGTCTACTGTAAATTTATTAAATGCAATTAGCTGAACTTTACAGTCCTTTTTGACCCACTTAAGTAATTCTTTATTAATCAAAAACATTAAAGGAACACTCCACTTTTTTTGGAAATAGGCTCATTTTCCAACTCCCCTCGAGTTAAACAGTTGAGTTTTACCGTTTTTGAATCCATTCAGCCGATCTCAAGTCTGGCGGTAGCATTCTTAGTTCATGATGTAACTACAGAAGAGTCAAGTTTTAAATAGGAAAAATATCAAAACTCTTTGGTAATTTTTTTGAGATAGATGAAAACGGTTTAATCAGATTCAATGATATGCTAAGCTATGCTAAAAGTGCTACCGCCAGACCCGGAGATCGGCTGAATGGATTCAAACAGTAAAACTTGAAAATGAAAATGAAAAAGTTGAGTGTTCCTTTAACATCCCCTTCCCCTCAAGACAACGTCTTTTCTCTTCATGACGTGTCTCGGCGGAGGGTGGGACTTAAAGGGCACCTATTATGGCATTTAAAATGTTCCTAACATTGTTTTGGGAGTCCCCAACAACAGTTTTACAAGCATGCAATAACATGCATTTATTTTTACCTGATTTGCTCACTGACTCCCATATGAATCGTTCTACAACTCATTTTCCAAACCCCGCCTTTGCGTGACGCTAATCTGCGGTGATTGGTCAGATGACCCAGTCAGTTGTGATTGACAATGTGTGTATAAGTCAAATGTGTTTACAGAGATAATACTTCTATTGGTTAACACGGAGTACAGTGTACAATGCTTTTATCAATTTGTGTTATAATAATGATTATAGTGCACCGCTTTGTAGTAAAAAATTCTAAATAAGAGAAGGAATTTAAGTTGAGTTATGTTAGCGACCATAGCCCAAAGTTCAGTGGTAAAAGCACATTCAGTCTTTGTTTGCATTAGCACAACGCATAAACATATTGATAATGCAGTACTACGAGGTATTGCTCTATTCTTTATGACAACTCCAATAACAACGACAAACACTTCACACATTTCAATACAATTGTCATTGAAGACTATAGAAGCTGCGCTGTGCGTACACAACACACAAAATAATTATTGAGCATGCTACATAAAACACAAAAGTGATTCGTAGGAGGAAGCTGGTCCAAATAAACTTGGTACTGAACCTTCCTTCAGTGTCAGCTGGCTCGCGAATCCACATTTTACAGCATTTATGTTTGTGAAGCAATCATCTTCAAAATGACGCGAACAAAGCACAAGGTTCAGGCTAACGTATACTTCTGTGGTATAGTTGTATATATGAACTGTAGCCACTTAGTCTTCAAATGCTTTTAGTCTTCGCTTTTGTGTCGCACTTCAGAACACAGCGTCTCATCGACATGATGTTTTCAAGGTTTCCCTGGCGTCTACGAGCGCAATAAGTGGGCGTATCTTATTCAAATAACTTGTCAAGTTGACGTCATCTAGACAGAGAAAATGCATCGTTTGTCTATCGATTCATATCAGCGACTCAAGAGTCGACTCTTACTTTTGAGAGACAATAACTTTGTATACGGTGAACTTTCATATTTAAAACTTTGCAGGATGTTTTTGTTCACTTAGATCTATGTTACACACTACATGAAACGTAATTTTAAAAAATCCATAATAGGTGCCCTTTAATATACTCCACTACTGACTATTCAGTTCTGCCTCCATTTAGTTTGCAACATCCAACTTCCTATGACCCAATCATTCCCGAGGACAAAATCTAGTCCCAGCCTACATTTTTTCTCTCAGATACACTCAGATATATGTCACAATAGGGACTATCACAACTTTAAGACTTTAAGAAACAGTCATGAAAGTGCACTCTTTAAACGCACTTAAGTGCCGTTTTAATTCATTAATATTATATTATCTGCCACACTTTTGGGGGTAAAATATATTTCTACGGTTTGAAGTACACTTCAAGTGTACATTTAATACAATTAAGCACACTTCTTTTCAAGGGACCCTGATTGTCTCTCACATTGTCTGTCGGTCACCAATTACATTTTGCTGGAATATTGTTTCTGGCTTGTCCATCTTTCAGGTTTTGCAAAGGTTAATAAAATCTAGAGGGAAGTCTCAGGCAAAACATCTCAATGTACAGATGGTGGCTGCAGACAAATTGGCCCAGTGCCCTTCGGTGAGTTCACACACACACACACACACACACACACACACACACACACACGTGCGCACACACACACACACACACACTAATGGTACTCCCAAAAGTTCACAAACATTAACTGTATAAACAAAATAATTGTTGTATAACTTAAATTGTGAGTTCTTCTAGATTGTAAAAGAAAGTTGACTTTATCCCAAAGTGATTCTCTCCCTAGATAGTTGATATTTGTCATCGCAAAATAATTTTACTTGATGTATTTTGTATAACTAGCCAAACTAACTTGTGTGCAAACCAAACATTTTATAAATAATTACTCAAGATGCAACTGACATTTTCTCACACAACCAATATTCCGGTTCTTGCTTGGTCTCCGTCCAGGAGCTTTTTGACATAATTCTGGATGAGAACCAGTTGGAAGACGCCTGTGAGCACATGGCTGATTACCTGGAGGCATACTGGAAGTCCACTCATCCTGCCAGTGACCCTGTGCTAGAAAAGATCACCTCAGTGGCTGCAGCTGCAGTGGCCTGCAAGGAAGCACTGTCTGATCCACAACTAAAGGTGCTTATGAAACTTCAGTACATTTTAATAATCTCTTGCCATGCTTAAAAGTAGGACACTTATTTTAATGTGTTGACTAACAAACTAAAGCACGAGTACTTGATTATAATTCTAACTGCAGTGTGTTATTCGGTATTACATTTAAAGTTAATATATTTTCAATGTATGAAATTGCAACTTCATTACAGATGTGTAATTACAAATGTTTAAATACATGACATGCTTATTATGGTAAACTAAAATATACACTAATGTAATTTCTATTCAAACATGCATGTCAGTATATCCGGCAGTACACTTTACCCATTTTTCAAACACAATAGAAGTTATTATGGAATTATAATATAGCATCTTGAAAATATAATATCATATAACTCGTCCTTATTTTTGTCATAATGTCAAGATTTTTTCAAGCGCTTTTATTTCATAATGTTGCAAGTTAAAAAATTGTATTCAGTTAATTCAGCAGATGTAAAAAGTTAAATTGCATTCTGTATAAATTGCATTTTGAATCAAATTGGCAGAATTGTATCTCATTTTTAAAATATTATTTAAAAAATATAAAGTATTCTTAATCCTAAACAGATAAATATACATATTTAAAAAAATAAGCACATATGCTTCTGAATATTGCTTGAGCTAAATAGTGAAGACTGCTTTTTTTGTTCAAAATTAAAATTCAATACATTAACAGTCAATACATTATCAATAAGCAACAAAAAAAGGTATAACAAAGATGAATCTATATTTAATTTATACAGTGAACACTATAGTGTTATTTTACATTTAGGCCTAATTATACTGTATACACTACAGTTCGACTACTTTATTTTTTAACTGTTATATTGTATTTATATATTCTCAGTTTTCATTACTGATTGTTCACTTGCCTTTAATAATGTTTGAACTTTATTAGTTAGGCTAGTAGTTTTTGCTGTGGTATCAAAGTTCTCAAAAGTTATAAATGGAAAAGCAGTTACATTTGCCACCCCCGCTCCCAAAAAACATTTTTTATCCGACCCTTGAATCAAAAACTGTAAAATGATCCGAACGGTGAGTTTTGTTAACCACTAATGTCTATGGGTGTAGCTACAGTAACGTCTTCAGCTAGTGAGCTTGAGATCTTTTCCATCTAAACTAGTAGTGAATGTGCGGATGGTTCTCTTTCAAGCATACGTTTCGGTGTCTCACTATGGGATACGCCCCTTCCGCGTATTCCTCAGAAGCCCTATTACATTACGCCAGCCCCAATTGGCTGGCAGACATGACGCTGTGTCTGGGAGTGGCTACCCCACCCCTCCTTATAAGAGGAGCAACACAGCGTCATTACGACATTCAAAAACCTCTTCTCGCTTCACACCAGAAGCCTAGAAGCCTTTAAACTTTGTACGAACTCTTGGACGAATTACTGGCCACCACGCCGTGTTTCGTCTGGCATCCTTCGATTTGCATCCCAGCCGATTGCAAGGACTGTTCGATACCAAGATGGCTGCAGCAATGCAGACTATCCAGGCTAGCGAGGGAGATTCTGTGCGACTCTGTTCATGCGGGAACAAGATCTCATGCAAAGACACACACCAGGTCTGCTCTGCATGTCTCGGGCTGAAACATGCTCAACTGGCGATCGAGAGTCCCGGCACGTGTGAACACTGCGCACGCTTCACCACGAAGAGCCTTCGTCGCAGGCTAGCACGCCAAGCTAGCCTGTCGGGCCAGGATCCCCTCATGACTCCTAGCCCTGCACCAGCTGCCACTCCGCAGGTATCCATTCCTGTAGAACTGCCCACCACGGCAGCTCTATCCTGGAGTGAACAGCTCGACGCGTGCATGCCTCTTTCCAGTCTGCTCAGCACGGACGAGGAAGAGGACGCGGTCGAATTTGAGGAAGAGGGGCAATCGGATTTTCTTCTCTCTGACGAAGAGGAAGACTTCGAAGATTCTCCATTCCTCCCTCAGCCTGCGCACCAGGCTCAACTCCTCGCCGCGGCGGGATCCACGGAAGAGGCGGACAGGACACCATCCTCTCCGCTTCTCAGTGTTGATCTGCAGGACGTGTGCAAACGCGCTGCAGGAAAACTTGATATTCCGTGGCCGACCGTGGTAGCAGAGACTGCAAAGTCTCGCTATGAGGGGAAGAGACTGCCGAGTGCAAAACGGGCTGCACGACAGCTCCTTCCTGTTTTCCCGGAGCTCCTCGAGGAGGTCGCGGTCACGTGGAAGGACAAGCCGTTCACGAGCAAGATGCCCGTGCAGGGTGGCTCCGTTCTGGATGTAGAGGGGATGGAAAAGGAGGGCCTTCTCCGAATGCCTCCCATGGAGCCATTAGTTGCCGCGCACTTGCAACCGAAGCGCACGGCGGCTGCAAATCCGACGTTGCCATCCAAAGCTGACCGTTTCCAGTCGAGCATGACGGAACGTGCTTACAAAGCAGTCGCGCTCTCTGTAAGGGCTATGAACGCGATCTCTCTGCTGACCGCATACCAAGCGGAGCTGCAGGACGAAGTGACTACCACGCCAGGTCAGACACACTGGGAAGAGATCTGTGTTGTCACGGATCTCTCTCTGCGTCTTCAGAGATGCGCGGTTCAAGCCGCCGGGAAAGCCATGGCCACAATGGTTATCCAGGAGAGAGGGCGATGGCTTAATCTCGCTAATCTCTCCGACAGGGAAAAAGAAGCCATCCTTGACGCACCGGTGGTTGCAGATGGCATTTTCGGCTCAGCTCTGTCACTAATGCAAAAGAGATGCGAGGAGAAAAAGAGGGATGACGAGGCCTTGCAGCTCTGTATGCCGAGAAAGACGCAGACTGCACCACCTCCGCCACCCCGACAGACCTTCGCACAGGTGACGGCCCGCCCACCCCCCAACTTTCGCATTCCGAAACGGCAGAGACCCAACGTGAATGCAGCGGGTCAGAGCGGTGCACAGGAGCAGAGATCTGCCTGGCCTAGGAAGAACTATCCGCCGGCAGCAGCTCAGACGGTCCAGTCAGCTCCTCAACCTCATCCTCATCCCCATCTTCAGGGAGCGAGGAGGAAGAAGAAGACGGTTTGACAGGGTTTTCACCAGGGAAGGGAGTCAACAGCCCCCCAGTTTGCTAGCTCCCGACCCTCACACGTTCAGCGTTCGTCAAAGATGTTCTGTGGGGAAAACAGCGCCCGGTTGGGCCAGGGGAAACAGAGCGGTGAAAAAGAAAAGAAACGGTGCAGTGGTGCACACCAACCCACTAGTCACAAGCACTTTTCATGTTCAAAATTCAATAAAGTTTTCACTGTACCCCCAGAGAATGTTGCAAAACACAATCCCCCAAAAAATGTTGCAAAACATGTTAACAGAACACATTATAACATCACCTCGGGGAGCTTTCGATCCCTTAGAGGTGATGAAACACTCAGACTCTGTCCAAGCGCTAAGTGCCCACGCATGCGCAGTACAGACCACGAACTCATTCATGACTCAGCCACACGATGGCACCAGAACGCTGCAAATAAACAACTGGCGAGAGTGCACACAGTCCCGCTGGGTATTAAAGACAATACAATTCGGGTACAGACTGCAGTTTGCCACTTCCCCCCCGCACTTCAAAGGGATAATTCATTCTCATGTGCGGGAAGAGTTAAAACATGTTCTTCAGGACGAAATTTATTCACTGTTGAACAAAAAGGCGATAAGAGTGGTACCACCCGAGCAGAGCCACAGTGGGTTTTACTCGAGGTACTTTCTAGTCCCAAAGAAAGGGACTCGTGCCCTTCGCCCCATATTAGATCTGCGTGCACTGAACAAATACTTAAGGAAGTACAAGTTCAGAATGCTCACTCATTCTACACTCCTAAAACTGGTGCGCCCAGGCGATTGGTTTACATCGATCGACCTGAAAGACGCGTATTTTCACATAAAGATATACCCGCCCCACAGGAAATTTCTGAGGTTTGCTTTCCTAGGAGTGACATACGAATACCTGGTTCTTCCGTTTGGCATGTCTCTGAGTCCAAGAGTATTTATAAAATGTACAGAAGCGGCCCTGACCCCGCTCAGGGAAAAGGGCATCCGTCTCGCTACTTACATAGACGACTGGTTGGTGACAGCTCAGTCAGAACAAGAAGTGAGATATCACACAACCATGCTTCTGGAGCACATACAGAAACTGGGCTTAAGACTAAACACCGAAAAGAGTGTTCTGATTCCCGCACAGTCCATAACATATCTGGGGCTGTCACTGGACTCGGTGACCTTCACAGCACGACTGTCAAGGGACAGGGTGGAAAAATTCACCCGATGCCTGACCGAATTTCGGAGGGGGAAAAATGTCTCTTTCCGTACATGCCTCAGATTATTGGGACTGATGGCCTCAGCCCTAATAGTTATTCCCTTAGGCAGACTATTCATGAGAGAGTTTCAGCGCTGGGTAGCGTCTCTGAGACTGGACCCATTAAGGCACTGCCGAAGGAGAGTGACAGTGACGTCAGAGGCAGTCCTTGCACTGCGTCAGTGGAGACACCCAACCTTTCTGGTTCAAGGAGTACCCATGGGCGTGGTTCAAGCCAGAAAAGTTATAACGACGGACGCTTCGTTGTACGGTTGGGGGGGCATCTACGAGGGCAGAATAGTGAATGGAAGATGGGGTCACCATCTGATCAATCTTCACATAAACTATCTGGAAATGCTGGCCGTGTTTCTGACAGTGAAGCATTTTCTCCCTTTTCTGAGAGGGCATCATGTTCTCGTGAGAACGGACAACACTACAGTCGTGGCTTATATAAATCGCCAGGGAGGCCTCAGATCACTTCCCTTACACATGCTGGCACGCAAACTGATTTTGTGGAGCAATGCCAATCTTTCATCCCTGAGAGCGACGCACGTACAGGGTGTCATGAACCGGGGTGCGGATCTGCTGTCCAGAGGCAATCCACTTTACGGGGAGTGGAAATTGAACAAGGAAGTGGTCGAACAAATCTGGGAAATATACGGCAGAGCGACAGTGGATCTGTTCGCGTCGCACGGCAATGCTCAGTGTCCTCTGTTTTTCTCCCTGAAAGATCAGAGCGCGCCTCTGGGGATAGATGCGCTGGCACACGATTGGCCTCGCACTCTCCTATACGCGTTCCCACCGATAGCATTAATATCCCCAACACTCTACAGAGTGAGGGAGGAGGGACTAAAGCTCATATTAATTGCTCCGAGGTGGCCAGGGAAATACTGGCTGGCGGAGATCATACATATGCTGTACGAAGACCCCTGGTCTCTCCCGTTACGCAGAGATCTACTGTCACAAGCAGAGGGGGAGATCTTTCATCCCCACCCAGAACGATTGGCACTATGGGCCTGGCCAGTGAGTGGTTCAATTTAAATACAACCGGTCTGTCTGACAGTGTTATCAGAACCATACAGAATGCTAGAGCTTCGTCGACTAGGTCTCTCTATGACTGCAAATGGGGCGTGTTTGAGCGCTGGTGTGCGGCTAAGCACGAGATTCCCTTTCAGTGTTCAGTGGCAGTTGTTCTATCATTCTTACAGGATATGATAGACCAAGGGAAAGCATTTTCAACCATAAAAGTGTATTTGGCCGCTATTTCTGCTTGTCACATAGGGTTTGATAATAAAACCGTTGGGCAGCATCCTTTAGTGTGCAGGTTCATGAAGGGCGCGCGTCGCGCTTTACCAGTTTCAAAACCGATTTCCCCTTCATGGGATTTGGCACTGGTACTTGATGCTCTTTCAATGCCCCCATTTGAGCCATTGGACAAGATTGATTTGAAAATATTGTCGTTTAAGACGGCGCTGTTGTTAGCCTTGGCCTCGGCGAAGCGCGTAAGTGAGATTCACGCACTTTCGGTGCATTCAGCATGTACACAGTTCATGCCCGGGGATGCAGGAGTGGTTCTGAGACCTAATCCTGCATTTATGCCCAAAATAGTTAAATCTATCACTCCTTTGGAGTTAAGAGCTTTCTATCCACCACCTTTTGCTTCGTCAGAACAGCGAAAGCTAAATGAGTTGTGCCCAGTGCGTGCTTTACGCATTTACATTGAAAGAACCAAAGGGTTCCGGGAGTGTGATCAGCTGTTCGTATCTTGGGTGAAACCACGTACGGGGAAGCCGATTACTAAGCAGCGTTTGTCGCACTGGATAGTGGAGGCGATTTCACTGGCATATTCCAGTAGGGGTCATGTGCCCCCAGCTGGTTTACGCGCACACTCAACAAGGGGAATGGCAACTTCGTGGGCTCTTTTTAAAGGAGTCACGATACAGGATATTTGTGAAGCGGCGAGTTGGTCCTCGCCGCATACATTTGCAAGGTTTTATAAACTGGATGTTACAGCTCAGACTTTAGCACATGCGGTATTGAGCGTTGGAGTTGAGTCATGACTCATGACTCGTCCAGCCTGGGGGCGGTGCTGTGGTTGGCAGGGGACTTCGAGACAGGCTATCTGGCAATACGGGAGTTAGGATATCCCATAGTGAGACACCGAAACGTATGCTTGAAAGAGAACAATAGGTTACTTGCGTAACCCCGGTTCTCTGATAGCATTAAGTGAGGTGTCTCACCAGATCACCCTCCTTGCTGTGTGAAGCGAGGAAGAGGTGTGCTTGTTTTGAATGTCGTAATGACGCTGTGTTGCTCCTCTTATAAGGAGGGGTGGGGTAGCCACTCCCAGACACAGCGTCATGTCTGCCAGCCAATTGGGGCTGGCGTAATGTAATAGGGCTTCTGAGGAATACGCGGAAGGGGCGTATCCCATAGTGAGACACCTCACTTAATGCTATCAGAGAACCGGGGTTACGCAAGTAACCTATTGATATGGTTATGGTCACGCAGAGCCAAAGCACAACCAAAACAATGTTCTTTCACAAAATGCATGCAGTTTTTTTTTTTACGGCTAGAGGGCCAAAAGTTACATGGTGTACCTTTTAAATCAAGCAATTTTCAGAAACAGTCGGAACAAATAAAATTCATAATCCTCAATAAAAGTCACAAACATTTCACTTGTAAATAAACATTTAATAATAATATTGATTTACATATAAACGGGCCATCTATTAACTAAAGGTGCATCGTCTGAGTTTCCAGCTGTTAAATCAACTATTATCAAGACTCTTACTTTAACTCAATACTGCTATCACAGTTTCAAGCCATACTCGATTGTAACACTACATGTTGTAATATTCATGTTTTTGCGAATATGCTTATTGTTCTGTTGACACACACTGCTGCTGCTCAGACTGAGGAGGTTACTCCTATTAAAGACTAGTAGCCTCGGTCACGGTGAGTGTGTGCGTATGTGCAACACTGTAGCTTGCTCAGGATTTCACTTGAACAAGTTCAGAATGGTGACCTTTCATTAGGATTGAGCCTCAAGGAATTACTCACCCAAAACCCAAAATGAAAATACTGTCATCATTTACATCAAACCCATATTGTATTTTCTTCAATGAAACGCAAAATAATTGAAGCTGCTGTTTTCCAGACAAAGGGCAAATTTGAATATGCAAAGCACACATGAGATGTATGTGCACAAAGCTTTTTAATGGATGTTTATATGAGCTACTATTATGGCACTTTGGAGCTTTTTGTCATTTCTTTCTTTCTTTCTTTTTTTTTTTTTAAATCTTGACATGTGCTTTCATTATATGTGAAAGACCAGCATCAACCTCCATTTTTCCACGGGGGAAAGAAAATCATAGTTTTGAAATTGCATAAGAATAAGTAAATGAGGTTGGTTTTGGGCGAACTATTCCTTTGACTTTTAAGCTTCATATTCAAAGGAGTTATTACATTGGCATTCTAGGAAGAGTGGTAGTAGATTGAATGTGGTTTGTAGTGTTTTGCAGTGACTTTTTAAAGACTTGCATGTGCGTGTGGGTTGTGGTGAAAAATATACCAATTATTTTGGTAACATTTTACAATAAGGTTTCATTTGTTAACATTGGTAATCTACATTAGTTGATACTACTAACTAACAATGATAAATACTACTAAAGCATTTTTTTTTTATCTTAATGTAAAGACAAGACATTACAGGCAAACCCATTGTTGTTTCATGCACTGGTCAATTTTGAGATTTTGGCCAATTTGGGCTTCTGTCTCTTTTTTCAGAATAGTGGAAAGAAAACATCCAGAATACACATTTAAGAGTTTATTTTATTACACTTAATCTATTTGTGTCTGTAGATTTAGATTTAGATTACAATAAATATATTTTAAGGCAGTGAGTTAAAAATACCCTGATTTATGGAGTGATAAAAAAAAGAGCTATCCAAAATCCCCTCTGCAAAAACTTTTAACTCATGTCAACAAAATGGAACAAGAATGTTGAACTTGGCTTTATCCAATGTTCAGATTTATGTTCTGGAAATGCAGGCTGATAAAATAAACTAGTGCATATTTAATTAGATAATGCCTCAATTGCAAATTTAAACGCCACATTTTAGAAAACTGTGATTAATCAAGTGGGGAAGTATGTTGACGTCTATTAGTAAAAAAAAAAAAATATTTATTTACCTGTAGTGTCTTGCCTAGATTGCAACATTTACTAATACATTATGAAAATAAAGTGTATCTATTTAATGGACCTAAGCAAACATGAACAAAGATTGATGCATATTGTAGCAAAAAGGGATGACGTCACTTTATCGGACAATCGACAGTTAGCATCGCACTGGTTTCCTCGACAAAAACCCAATAGGATTTTCCCATAGGCTTTTGGATTATCGCAAAAAACAAGCTTTGTGATCAACAAAAGTTTGATACTTGCATGTTTTGTCCATCAAGATTTTCACAGATGAACAACTTTTAAAGCCTAAATCTGGTCTCCAGAAGAGGCTATAAACGATCTACAACACGGTCGCTCGACTTCAACGTCACCATTTTTGAGTTTTTAACTAAAAACATTTTCCCAGAACAATTGAGTTTGAATAGTTTATAAGAGCACAATTATAAGCCTAACGATGCTGTAAAAGCGGACTGAGTTTACCTGTTCACCGTGATGATGTTTAATCTCCCCGACAGCCTATGTAGTCCCATTTAGCCTTGTTAGCAACCGCCGTTTTCAAGACACTTAACAGCTTAAAAGAATCACGAGTAGGGTAGTACAGATTTATTTTATGTCCTAAAATAAAAAGTGAAAGTGTCTTGAGCTCGTGTTCATCCATTTAACCAAAACTCAAAAAACTCATTGACTTCGGAACAATGGAACTGGAAGTGCTGAAATGCTAACTCGCTTCTGCGTTCTGGCCTACAAAATGATATCATACCTGCAACTCTATTACTCATTGTTAGTTAATGCATAATCTAATGTTAATGAAAATAACTTTGTTGTGTGTTCTAACGTTAATGTTTAATGAAAATTTGCTATTAATTTACTCAGCCTCAGGCCATCCGAGATGTAGCTGACTTTTTTTTCTTCAGTAGAACATTAAAGAAGCTTTTTAGCTGAAATCGTAGTCCTTAATGGTTCATATAATGCAAGTCAATGGCTACCGTCTCTTTGAGAGTAAAAAAAAACATATACAGGCAAAACAAAATTAATACCCGTGGCTCCTGACGATTCATTGAGGTCTTATGAAGCGAAACGATTGGTCTGTGCAAGAAACTGAACATTATTACCTGTAATCCACAGCCTCGGCACTCAGCCTTTTGTTTTGCCTGTATGTTTTTTTGTTTGTTTTTTTTACTCAAAGTTACGGTAGCCATTGACTTGCATTATATGAATCATCAAGGACTACGGTTTCAGATAAAAATCTTCTTTACTGTTCTACTGAAGAAAAAAAGACCCCTACTACTTGGATGGCCTGTGGATGAGTAAATCAACAGCATATTTTCATTTTTGGGTGAACTATCCCTTCAATGGGACCTCCCGTCCCTATTGTAAAGTGTTACCATAATTTCAAGGAAAACATCTTGGAACGCTACTTTCTGGAAGGACCTTGTGAAGTAGAGGATGATTTTTCGGTTGGGTTTCAAACATATTTTTAGAAAAAAAAAGTTCCAAGGCACTTCTTCCAGACGAAAAAAGCCTAAATTCACATCATGGCTCACACTAGGAAAATTGAAAAATGACTCAAATTCATTTTTTATTTTTCTACTGAGAGCCATGATGTGAATAAAGGCTTATCTTTTTTGGACTGGAAGAAGTGCCTTGGATCTTTTTCTAAAGACATCAGATTTTGTCTTGTTTTCCAGTCAAAATATATAAACATCCTTGCAATTTTGGGTGTGCAAATCCATATAACCGCATTGTTTTATGCGCATGTTGCTAAAACAGGACACAGGCTGTGACCAGGAAGCAGATCGACCAATGGGCGACAGGACAGGCTTTTCTGAAAACCATCATCATCATCATCATCATCACTACCAAAATCAGAAGCAAGAAAGTTTGGAAGAAGACAACATTGAGGAAAGAAATGCTAAAGACCAACAACAGTTACAGAGTGAATGGAGAAGTAGTCACAAACATCACAATTCCTCAACCACGCGGACTGAACACCACAGTCATCCTCATCATCATCACCGCCATCACAATCGGACCATGCGGACATTTTCCAAACAAGAGACGTTAGAGTCCGCGTATCCCGAGCCTCTTGCTGGACATACACAGACTCACAGAGATGCGGAGGAACTGGGCCCGTCGATTCAGCCAAACCATCATCACCATCACCATCATCGCGGGGACAAAGATAAGGAATATGACCACAATGAGAGGAACTGCAGACAAAGAGGAAAGCCGAGATCGCAGCGAGAACATCACCATGAGAGGGACAGGAAGCGAGGCGAGGGGGAATGGGCGAGAGAGCATTACATAGAGCAGTGATCCAAACACACTCTTCCATGGCTTTTGATTGGCCTCACGTCAATGTTATGTGTTTTTACGGGGCAGTGTAATGTTTATGACACATGTATCCATACGAGTTTTTTTCCAAGTGTGGACAAATTAAAGACAGTTATATATATATTTAATATGGCATGAATGATGAAATTGTGTATTTCTTTAAAGGTTGCCTATTTATTTTTTTATTTGCATTCCTGGTCTTATTGAATGAATCATGGGTGCATGTTATTCCAAAAAAAAAAAAAAAAAAAAAATCCAATAACTTGCTCTGCCTCTGAAATGTCTCGTATGTGAGTGACATTTTCAGAAATTAACGCAAGTAAAAACTTCAGCGGAAGTGACAAAAATGGCAGAATGTTCCTCATTTAGAAATCTGTTTGTTTCTGATACATTTCCTAAAATTCTAGTTTGATGTAACTAAATTACTAGTAATTATTATTTCGCTGTTGTTCTTGAATATTCTGTTCTCCCAGAAAAATGTCACATTACAAAAGTAAAATATGTCGTTAATGCCATTTCGTGTTGAATTCTCAACTGCATCTTCACTGCTGTTTTTGGATAGTTCTAAAACAATATAGGATTATTTATTATATGTTGTGTGGATGTCATTTAGAATTGTTATTTAATGGTAATTACTTGTCTGTTAAAGGTGTGTATTGCCTTGCATATAGGATAAAGAAATTACAAAAATGACATGATAGTTTTGGTTTGCTTAAACTGCTGTCCTGATGAACTGACCAGGAGTTAATGAAATGCCAGTTAAATTAAAAGATGATTTTTAGCTGTATTGTCTTTGAAATGCTAGAGATTTGAAAGAGTATTTTAGGATTTGAGCGTTTTACGTCAAAATGTGTTATTTGAGTTGTAACGTTGTCTTTTAGCAGTGGGACTTATGTTTTTATAGTCTTGCAGCTGGATGTTTCTGGTTTTGGATCACTGAATTTGTCAGGGCGAGGACAAAAAAAAACAATTCATTCAAAGTTAACATGGTCTTTCAAAGACTTACTCGAATAAGTCATATCATGAAAAATGAATGAATTTCCATGATCTTTTGAAATAAAACTGTAGAATATAATATGCAAACATAGAAATGACCTTTCCAGTTAAAAAAAAAAATACTGCCATTTGTAAAAAATGTCTTTAGTCATTTTGATTGTTGTGACTTCAAACCCCCCCACAGAATGAGGGAACAGCATCTGCAATCTAGATACTTCAGGCCATCATTTGAAAACTGATCAAAATTGTCAGACATCTATTTGAATTACACTATTATTCGTCAATCAGAATTTAAAAATTACACATGAAATTGTTTGATTGTCAATTAAATATATTTGATTTATTATGTATTATATTGATATAACATTTAGGCCTGGTTTCGGAGACAGGGCTTAGATCGAGCCAGGATTGGGACATTTAAGTAGCTTTTATAAACGTGCCTTAGAAAAAATCATTACTGGTGTGTATCTTGAGACAAAACAATGGCACTGACATATTTTAAGATAAGTCAGTGCAAGTTGCTTTCAGTTAAAACAGCTCAAACATACATTAAAGTCTGGGACTAGGCTTTTTGATGCAATAATACAGAATCTGTAGTCTGTTGAGTGGGTAGAATGAGTAAAGAGTATTGTCATCTAGATATTGCTAATATACACACAAACCTAATAATTACACAGGGTAGTTGTTGATTCTATGTGATTCTATGCAGTTGTGCTCATAAGTTTGCGGAAGTGGCAAGATGCTCATTTAAAAAAAATAAAATAAGGATCATAAAAAGTTGTTGTATTATTTTATTAAGATGTATTGCACAAATGATCCTGTTCAAAAGTCCTCTACCTCCTCTATGATCTTATTATGCTCTGTAACTTCTTTCATATTCAATGGCTGTTTGTATGTAATGTGATAGTTGTTCATAACTCCCGGATTTTTCTGGGATAGTTAAGGATGCTGAGATCCAGCTTTTTACCCTGGACGATCACGCTACTATTATGAAGAAAAATAATAATTGGATGGTCAAGGCAACACACTGCAATAAAAGTATTGTTTCTTTCGGGAAATATGTAAATATTTATCTTTTGAAGAGCAGTAAAAAGAAAAAGAAGAATTTCCCAAAAGAAAAATTAAATAATGTACACAGACCATCCTATTGAAAAGATTACATCCCCTTGTGTTGTCTTTTTGAGTATCAATAAATGTTTTTAACCTTTGTAATGTCATTTGTGTCCCTCAAATAAGTGATTCAGGCACGTGAAAAACCTCTGCAGAAACATCACCTGATATTCTGGAAGAAAAAAAAATTGTCCATACAATAAAAGTCCAAGGAACCTGATTTATATCTTTGTTGTGTGTTCAATTTCTAAGCAGATTCTCTGTGTGTGATTCTCTAAATTATGACAATTTTCTATATTTGAGTAAACTATTCCTTTAACTGGGGGTTATTTATTATATATAATATATATTTACACAGTATACGTAAATATATCTGACAAAAGCAATTAGTTGCAATTAGGGACCAAGAACTAAATTTGCGACGGCACCGAATGTATACATTGATCCATTTCCCCCCCATCTTATTCCAATCCTGATTTGGTATGCCACCAAATGCATACCATGTTTTCAATTTCCACCAAACAAGACTTTTATTCTAGACTGTTCGTTGTATAGTCACAAAATTTGATCCAGTTCGGCATTAGATCATGGCAGAAAAAAACATTAAAGGCTTCATAAGTCTTTCTCCATTTCACCATTCTCCAATTCTTTAACATATTTGATGGCGAGAACAACAAAAGGCACTTGAGGCTGTATCTAGGCAATGTTTTAGTGGATTGAAACCTTAAAAGATTGTCATCAATTTCTCACGCTCATGTCATTCCAAACCCATAAGACTTTCGTTCATCAACACAAATGAAGGTCTTTTTGAAGAAATCTGAGAGCTTTCTGTCCCTCCATTGACAGCTATGCAACTGACACTTTGATGCTTCAAAAAGTTCATTAAGAGATCGTAAACCTAATCCATATGAATTGATCGGTTCTGTCCAATTTTTCTGAAGACTTTATATGACGAACAGTATATTAATATATATATTAAATGTAGGCTTTTATTCACATATTAACATTGATCAGCAAATATAAACATAAGCTCAACTGAAGCTCAAACGTGCTGCGTAACACGAGAATGAACCTCATTGGTTTTCGCACTTAATTAAATTCTTAATTAAAATTCACTTGTGTTTCGAAGATGAACAAAAGTCTTATGGGTTTGCTTACGGCATGAGGGTTATGACAGAAACTCCCGTTCGAATTATTCACTTCTATCTGACTTCTAGGTATTATATGACGTGACACAAATGGCTAAGGGGCCAAGTCCCATAAAATAATTGATGTTTGGAGATGATCTGTTTTAAACAAATAGTTCAAGTCATTCTTCAGTCTTATAAATTAACTAATTTATTTTAATTTAATACACTGTGCCACAGTCTACAGTACAAATATATGTACAACATCGTATAAAAAAAGATACTTGGAAACAAAACATTAAATGGAGATGAAAAATGGTGTGTATATTAATAATTAAAACTCTGCCAGTTGTTCTGTGTTAAGCTTGTGTGCACTTCTTACCATTTTTTACAAACTTGGCAATAAAAAACCCAATAGTGTCAGTGTTGGCGTTTTGTAGAAAGTTCTCAGGGGAATGTGTGAAACGAGCTCCTCTCCATGCTAATTCTGGGCGAAATCTCTGTAGTAGCCGTCGTTGGTCACATGACAGACCTGCTCCTTGCATCCCATCAGATCCTAAATGAGGCACCTGGAAGAGATGACATTCACTCACTGTTACGGCTTTCCATTAAGCCGCTGGTATTGGTAACAGGATCTTATAAACATTTTTTTTTTAAAGTGTCCAACAGCAAAAGAAAAAACTCAATTTCCATAAATTCCCAAAGAGGAAAAAATAACACAAGGTAGATTATGACAGACTCAAGATTCAAAGATTCAATATTGTTAGCCACTTGAGGTGACTTTCATGTTTAATGTTCTTTGCCTTGTTTTGTAGTTTTAGAAATGTATTTCATTCTTACCTGTGGTTCTAGTGTTAAACAGGGGAATGTCTTGAGAACCCAGGCCACCTGCTCTTCATTCTCCGCAAGTGTCACAGTACAGGTGCTGTACACCAAAACACCTCCCTGTTTTAACAAACCCACAGCCTGCAACACAAATGTCAACCAACAACAGAGACAGTCTATAAGCTATAAAAGACTTGCACTGTAACATGTAGTACACAGCACCACCTTCTGTTCACTGACTTAAAGAAACACTTTCAAGGGGTAGTTAAATAAAATGAGATAGATGGCTCCAAACAGTGTTATCCTTTACTAAAACTATTACAAATCGGTTTCTTTCTTACAAATAAAATATAATAAAAAAAGCAATTCCAAGAGGGTCCTCACACCATCGGTGCTCAGGCCCTAAATATTAGATGTAAACCCTAAACAAACTACAACGATAATTAGAGATGTTGCCTTAGCAACTAGCTGTAATAAAAGGTTGAAGTACTAAAATGAATGAAACTAAAATTAAAGTAATTCACAGCTAAATACAAATATATAAATAAAAACAAAAGCACAAAAAATTATTAAAACGAACATGAAAAAAATTATAATTACTATGCTAGCCTCTAAATAATAATACTGCTGTTCCTAACTTCAGAGACTTTAATTTATGGCAGGGATAAAGACACGGCAACAGCAAGAAGTAGCCTAACTAAGAAAGTACATTTTAATAGCTGTTTTTTCCTTCACTGTCAATTAGGGATGACCATAACTTATTAAGGATCTTTTTTTGACTGATTAATTCGGTAATCGGATAAATAAGTTATTCAAAGAAATACGCTACACATCAGTCAAAATAGTTTTTAAGAGGGAAAAAAAACATGTGGCGTACAAGTCGCATTTTATTGTTACATTCAGAAATAATGTAAAATACCGGTAAATAAACCAAAATGTTTACAAACATAAACAAACATCATTTAGTTAGACATAAACATTATTATTAGGCTATTTAGTTCCCCTCACTCCACAACAAATCCTTTAAATCGAACGGTATTCAGAACAGAACAAGAATGAAAAATATAAGTAGCTATAAAACACACTAATAATAGGACCATTCTGTAAGGAATAATTGACTTCAGGCCGTTGAATTATTAGAAAAATAATGCACACCCGAGGTGGTAATGCGGTCACGACGCGAAGCGGAGTCGCACCTCGGGTGTGCATTATTTTTCTAATAATTCAACGGCCTGAAGTCAATTATTCCGCTTATACTACAGTTACCACACCTCGAAACATTGTTCAAATGATGTATTTCAAGACGTTTGTAAAGTTTTTGTCATTAAAACGCTCTTGTATGTAGGACTAATTTCCTGCGCATCTAACCCTATGCCTCCGTTGCTAATTCCAAAACGTCATTTTCGAGTTAGTAACGGAGGTTTGAGCCTCTGATAGCAGAGAAGCAGACTAATGCTGGGGACACACTCAACGACTGGCTGAAACACTCTCTGACTGTTCCATCGACTGCAGCAGATTTTAAACCCAGACTGTGATCACAGACTGAACGCGCTGAACATGCGTTTGGGCATGATCAATCATAACAAATTACATTCATAACCGGCCTTACAGTATAAGTGTGTCCCCGGCTTTATGCAGTTATTAGAGAGAGAGAGAGAGAGAGAGAGAGAGAGAGAGAGAGAGAGAGAGAGAGAGAGAGAGAGAGAGAGAGAGAGAGAGAGAGAGAGAGAGAGAGAGAGAGAGAGAGAAGCATATGTGCGTCAATATTATTATTTATTTATTAAATCAATTCGTTTTAATTAGTTCGTTCATGTTTTTTTCCCTCTAATATTGACAGTAGACTAGCCTAATAAATGAAACACAAAGTCCTTTTAACAAGTATAGGCCTATCAATAATTATTTATTTGTTATAGCCAATTATCTGCAATAATTACGAAAACCTGTGCAGTAGGACTATCAATTTATTTATATGCCTATTCAGTTTAATATTCTATTGATTATAGATAGGACTATATACTTTATTTATTCAAATTAAACTTCATGTTTCCAATGATTGTGAAGTTAGACATCGAAAATGGCAGATCAAGCGCATGTGGCTACATGTTTTTCTTGTTATGAATTGTATCCTATTTTCCGTTATTACAGTTGACTACGCGAAGTGATATAGAACTGTAATGCGGTCAAGACCTGCTGGAACTACTTTAGCCGTGCGTTTCCCTGAAAATAATTGCACACCTTAGAACGTTCTCAACCAATCAAAATCAAGCATTCAACAGCCCTGTAGTATAATTATAAATATCATATAAACATCAAGCCAAAATGAATTCATTTAAAGCAAAACTGAAACCGGCAATGTGTTTGGTGGGGTGGTGGGCGCTGAATCTGATTGTACAAGCAGTGTATTGAGCAGAGTAACTTGTTATATAATATATACAATAAACTATGTTTGGTTGACTGTATTTTATTTTGATAATGAACAGGCTGCAATGTCATGTTAAGCCTGGTTCACACGGCAGGATAATGAGGCCGATTTTAGCCCCGATTCACCCCTTCCGACAATCTTAAGGATGCTCCGATTATCATAAAATAATCTGATCAGATATTCCTGCCGTGTGTGGTGTGTTAAGACTGCTCTCGTCTGCTCGGAAGGACGTCGGGACCGCTCCGATCTCAAATCGGGGATATCCAACATGTTGGATTTTTTGGGCCCGATTTCTCCTCGTGTGTGGCGTCTCCGTGGGACAGACGAGCACGCAGCCTGTGGACTGTGGCGTGTAGCCAATCAGAAAGCGAGGTGACGAGGCGCAGACCGGGAAACAAAATCAAAACAGCCGGCGGCATGGCGCACCAGTATGAGGCGCCGGACTGGACAAAAGCGAAGCGAACTGCGCGAGAGAGACCGAGCTGTCGCTCGCGTGCAGACACCCTCGGTCTCTCTCAAGCGCTGTCGCTCGCTCGCGCACTCCGCTTTTGTCCAGTCCAGCGCCTCATACACCTGAAAATCCGGTGGACGTCGGTTAAAAACAAACTACAAACTATCGCCACTGCATCCTCTTCGTCCGCCATGATTGTTTACTCTGAAATCACGTTTGATCTCGAGGGATTTTGCGAGATTTTCCATCTGACCTGGGAATGCTCGGGAGTCAAATCAGCTCGTGTGTGATGTGTTGATTTTGCCGTGTGGCTGCGCACCACACACTGTACGACCAAAGCTGTTAGACCCGCGATTTTTTATCGCCGTGTGTGGGGTCTCTCAGGTTTGGAAAATCGGCCGACAATTTTAAAATCGTCCCGTGTGAACCAGGCTTTAGCAATGCTAGAACTGATGTGCGTGCGTGTGTGTGTGCGCGCATGCGTGTGTGTTTGCGTGCGTGCGTGTTTGCGTGCGTGCGTGAGGCGCCTGCGGAAAGAACTTAAATATGGAGCGAATTATGTGCCAAAACCTCACACACACACAAAACGTGTTTTACTCACACCCAATGATTCACAAACAAACTCAGTGTGGTTTGTAAATACAAAACATCACTCACAAACTAATGCATATTGTTCTGCAAATAAAAAACGTACATATCAAACAAATACAGTATGTTTTACATATACATAGAAACGTATTTCTTCAATGACAAAAATATCCTCCAAGTACAAACTAAAATCTTTCAAGTACAAAACAAAATTCTCCAAGTACGAGACAAAAACCTTCAAGTACAAAGCAAAATTCTACAAGTACGAAACAAAAACCTTCAAGTACAAAGCAAAATTCTACAAGTACGAAACAAAAACCTTCAAGTACAAAGCAAAATTCTACGAGCACGAAACAAAAACCTTCAAGTACAAAGCAAAATTCTACGAGCACGAAACAAAAACCTTCAAGTACAAAGCAAAATTCTACAAGTACGAAAAAACTGTCACGTGACTTTTGGCACAATTTTTCCGCGTCCAGGCAGATTTTTTTCACAAATATATCCAGGCGGATTTTCTCACAAATGCAGTTGAGCAACTTCCTCTTCTAGAACAGTAGATGGCGCTAAGATAGCGGATCAATTTCGCGCTAGTCTCTCGGGAGAAACACTGATGTGAAACGCGTGCTTGCCTTTGCCCATGGGAAAATGAGCGGTGAACAGGTGTGTTTCTGTCTTACTTTATCTATAATTAACCTTATTGAGGTTTTGGTAAATGTTTATTATATAGATAGAAATCCACATTAGCACTTAGTAGCACTCCACTCTAGGATAAGGGAATCTATAAGCTGAAAGCTCTGCCATGTTGCTTTTTAGGCTACATTTTTGTAAAAACGTTTCATTTACTGAATGAGTCTATTTCTTTCGTTCTCCATAAATTAATGAGAACATTTCATTTAATTGAAAGGAGGGTCCCACTTATTCATTAATTTAGTTGGAATTCAGTCAGCGTAACTGTTAATGTAATAAAATAATGAATGAACAAAACAAACAATATAGGCTACAATTGTTTCTTAACTTCCCTGTGACGTATTGGCCAAATTATTATTTTGGACAGACAAAAGAAACCCTCCTTAATTTATGGAGAACGAAAGAAATAGATTCGTTCAGTGTACATAATCACTAATTTAGTCATTTCACACGCGTCTTATGTAGATTTTTATTTTATTTTATTTTTTAAAGCAATAGAGCTTTTAGCTTAGATTCCCCTATCCTAGAGAGAGTGAAGTGCTACTAGCGGTAATATGGATTTTTGTCTAGATGTAATAAACATTTTGCAAAAGAAAACCTCAATAAGGTTAATTAGATAGGCTAAAGTAAGACAGAAACACTACACCTGTTCACCGCTCATTTTCCTCAGCTGTGTTGGGAAAACGTATTTCGTTACAGAATACATGCCCAAAAATGTAATTTGTAACGTTTTCTGTTGCATTACTCAATCTGAGGGATTACGTCCGCATTGAATTGCCTTTTATAAGTGTAAGAATGCGGCCATCTAATCCTGTTTACTAAACTGGCCTATTCTGGTGGGTGCGGTGCGGTGGTGACGCGTGTAACATGTAGGGTGGCACTGCCAATAAAGCACCTTAAAGCTGTCACAAGGAACCGGCAAAAGATTATGAATATGTAAAATATAGCAAGGAGATATTTTAATTGTTTATTAATAAACAAGTGTATTTGTCAGTGTGACAATGCTGACTCGCGATCTTCGACGTGAACGCGCCAGGATTAGCCTACTTAAGCAGAGAGCAGTCTCTTAGTAAACAGGATTAGATGGCCGCATTCTTACACTTATAAAAGGCAATTCAATGCAGACGTAATCCCTCAGATTGAGTAATGCAACGGAAAACGTTACAAATTACATTTTTGGGCATGTATTCTGTAACGAAATACGTTTTCCCAACACTGCCTACAGCTGAGGAAAATGAGCGGTGAACAGGTGTTTCTGTCTTACTTTATCTAATTAACCTTATTGAGGTTTTCTTTTGCAAAATGTTTATTACATCTAGACAAAAATCCATATTACCGCTAGCACTTCACTCTCTCTAGGATAGGGGAATCTAAGCTGAAAGCTCTATTGCTTAAAAAAAATAAAAATAATAATAATCTACATAAGACGCGTGTGAAATGACTAAATTAGTGATTATGTACACTGAACGAATCTATTTCTTTCTTTCTCCATAAATTAAGGAGGGTTTCTTTTGTCTGTCCAAAATAATAATTTGGCCAATACGTCACAGGGAAGTTAAGAAACAATTGTAGCCTATATTGTTTGTTTTGTTCATTCATTATTTTATTACATTAACAGTTACGCTGACTGAATTCCAACTAAATTAATGAATAAGTGGGACCCTCCTTTCAATTAAATGAAATGTTCTCATTAATTTATGGAGAACGAAAGAAATAGACTCGTTCAGTAAATGAAACGTTTTTACAAAAATGTAGCCTAAAAAGCAACATGGCAGAGCTTTCAGCTTATAGATTCCCTTATCCTAGAGTGGAGTGCTACTAAGTGCTAATGTGGATTTCTGTCTATATAATAAACATTTACCAAAACCTCAATAAGGTTAATTATAGATAAAGTAAGACAGAAACACACCTGTTCACCGCTCATTTTCCCATGGGCAAAGGCAAGCACGCGTTTCACATCAGTGTTTCTCCCGAGAGACTAGCGCGAAATTGATCCGCTATCTTAGCGCCATCTACTGTTCTAGAAGAGGAAGTTGCTCAACTGCATTTGTGAGAAAATCCGCCTTGATATATTTGTGAAAAAAATCTGCCTGGACGCGGAAAAATTGTGCCAAAAGTCACATGACAGTTTTTTCGTACTTGTAGAATTTTGCTTTGTACTTGAAGGTTTTTGTTTCGTGCTTGTAGAATTTTGCTTTGTACTTAAAGGTTTTTGTTTCGTACTTGTAGAATTTTGTTTTGTACTTGAAAGATTTTAGTTTGTACTTGGAGGATATTTTTGTCATTGAAGAAATACGTTTCTATGTATATGTAAAACATACTGTATTTGTTTGATATGTACGTTTTTTATTTGCAGAACAATATGCATTAGTTTGTGAGTGATGTTTTGTATTTACAAACCACACTGAGTTTGTTTGTGAATCATTGGGTGTGAGTAAAACACGTTTTGTGTGTGTGTGAGGTTTTGGCACATAATTCGCTCCATACTTAAAATACTAGTCATTTTTGGTCATGCAGATAAGAGATTAAGACATTCAAAAAACATTGTGTCTGTTGTGGAGCGCGATGCAAAAAAAGCGTACTTGTCACACAGCATTTTAAACTTAATAAATAATGTTATAAGCAGCATGGAAACCACGGTGGCAAGACAACATGTTCTGGATGAGTAGGATCAGTAGATGAGTGTTACCGTAGTGAGGAGTTTTCTCTGTAGAGGCTGGTAGGAGCAGACTTCTTTCAGACTCCAGCTGTAGGTCATGTTGGGTCTTTGACCCAGTCCACTGCAGGGAGCGTCTATTAATATCCGGTCAAAACTCTCCTCAGGATATGGGGGACCATCAACAAACATACACAAAGTTGCAATTAGTAAGTCTACAAAAAGTTTAAAAAATATATATGGTCAGCTTAAAATCTGATCTAAACTGAAATTAAAGCTTTTAATAAATAATACACTTGATGGTCAAAAGTTTGGCATGATTAAGATTTTTTTTAAATGTTTTCGTAAGAAGCCTTTTATGCTTACCAAGCATAAAAGCATTCATTTGATCACAAATATAATACTCAGAAATGTTTATTGATCACTAAATCAGCATATTAGAATGATTTATTAAGGATCATGTGACACTGACTACTGGAGTAATGCTGCTTTGCATCACAGGAATCAATTACATTTTAAAATATACTTAAATAGAAAACAGTTAATAATATACACAATATTACTGTTTTTGCTGTATTTTTGGTCAAATAAATGCAGCTTTGGTGAGGATAAAAGACTTCTTTCAAAAACATGTACAAATCTTAATTATTCAAAACGTTTGACTGCCAGTGTATATAATTGTACGGTAATTATATATTTTAATTATTAATCACTGTGAAAGATATATTAAAAACAAAGTGATAATAATAATAGGAAATAAGAGGAACTTGAAATGTTTATAAAGTATTTACTCAAATAACAAGCGTGATTAACATGTAAATAGCTCATAAGGTGTGTCAGAAAAAAAGAAATGTTATATAATTGAGTGATTATTATGTTTGTAACACTGGTTTTAGACTAAGGATGCTTACCTGCACTGTTTTCCTGAGCAGCGTCGGAGCTCACTGCATGTATGCTGTTACAGCAATATGCTTTAATACAGTCCAACTTCAGCATCTTTGCATTCTGAATGATCTTTTCCATTTTGGATCGGATTTTGTCCAAAGCCACAACAGTACCCTGTAGAGACAGCAAATATATATTTGTGTGAGTTTGTGTTAACAATTTACAATAGGATCCTATTTGTTAACATAAGTTAGTACATTAGCTTACAATGAGCAATGAACAATATATTTTTTGTAAAGCATTTATTACTCTTTGTTAACATTAGTTAGTAAAAATCAAATTGTTCATTTTTTTTGTTCTTGTTAGTTCACACAGTGCATGAACAAATGTTAACAAATACAACCTTGGTTTTTAAGATAATTAAATGCTTTAGTATTGTTCACTGTTAAGTCATGTTAACTAGGGCACTTATCACAAACTGTCCTTACAGAATTGCTAAAAAACACTTGCCTGGTTTCCCATAAGAGAAGCAATGTGTGTCGTCTTTCCTCCAGGAGCAGCACACATGTCAAGGATTCGCTCTCCAGGACGAGGTCCTAAAACGTGACCCACGACCACTGACGGCAGATTCTGTATAAAAAAATACAAACACATCAATTCACAAAAGACACCTCGATTTGTATGTATTCATGGCTGGAAGGTGTGATTTAAAACACACACATCGCTCGCACACATATCAGAGATCGAGCTGCGCACACAAAGAAACACTCAGGAGCACAGAACTTAGCGCTGCCCCGTGACTTTTATTAATAAAAGAGCTTCACTAGTGAATCGCTACGTTATATTTTTGAAAATGGCAGCATCACTATTAGTAGAAAGATGTTCTAGTTCTAGTCTCTGGCCAGTCAAGTTCTTCCACACCAAACTCATCCAATCATGTCTTTATAGATCTTGCTTTGTGCCTTCCCCAAACTGTTCCCTCACAGTTGGAAGCACAGCATTGTCCAAAATGTCTTGGTATGCTGAAGTACGCTAGGCCCCTTCACTGGAAGTAATTCCATTATCCCTCCTCCACCAAACTTTACAGTTGGCACGATGCAGTCAGGCAGGTAACGTTCTCCTGGCAACTGCCAAACAGAGAAGCATGATTCGTAGCAGTTAAACGTGTTCCTTCCAACTGCTCCAGAGTTCAGTGGCAGCGTCCTTTACACCAGGGGTTTTCAAAGTGGGGGTCGCCAGGGAGGCCGCATCAAGTTGGAAGAATTTTTTTTTTTTAAATATTTATATTATTAAGAGTATTGTTATAAAATAGCATTATAATAATTTATCGCATAGCCTATCTGAACATTATACTTAGTATTGCTAATCTTTTAGAGATGCACCGATTGATTGGCTGGTGACCGGAATTGGACGATTTTCATGTGATCGGCGACCGGCCGATTTTATGCCGGTCTAAATGTTCACACGGAACGCACATGTAGGAAACCTCGTGAACGGCCGTTTCAGACCGCAAGTGCGAGCGGCGCATATTTTTCCGGCGTGCAAGTTAATCGATGAGTGCATTCACACCGCGAGCAGGAGCAGCAGTGAAGCGGTTTCGGCGCAGTCTATTTTTGCTGCGCAGCTCAGGCTCAATTAAAGTGAAAGCACACTTTTGATGGACAAAATAAATATATATTTTCACACAAAAAGAGCCTAAAATTCACATAATTTGCATGTCTAGTGTTTTTTAACAAGAACTGGAGTAGGCTATGTCAGAAAAGAAAATGAAGACAAACATATAGAAAATGTACCCATTTAAACTTGTCTTAATTATTCAGTTTGGGTAAAACTATATGGTGTTTTATATATATATATATATATATATATATATATATATATAAAACTAGAAAATAAATATTTGTGTGTGCTGTAAAGTGGATAGAAAAACTGAAATCGGAATCGGCTAAAATCTGTATCGGCAGGTCAAACTCGATGAAAAATTGGAATCGGCCTAGAAAACTGGAATCGGTTCATCTCTATAATCTTTCTGATAGGCTGGTATCAAACACCATCACATAATCTGATGCTCACCTAGAGGTTTTATTTATTTATTGCTACATTCGCCGTAGTATTGTCGAGGGGTTTAATAACACATCTTGCAAAGGGGTGCCTTGGCCAGAACCTAATGGTATTTGGGGGGGCTTGTCATGGAAAAGTTTGGGAACCCCTGCTTTACACCACTCCATCCAAGCTTGCCACTGTACTTGGGGACAAAAGGCTTGCATTCAGATGCTCGGCCATGGAAACCCATTCCATGAAGCTCCCGTCGCACAGTTTTTGTGCTGATATTAATGCCAGTGTAGGTATGGAATCAGCAGAACGTTGGTGACTTTTACACACCATGCGCCTCAGCACCCATTGACCCCACTCTGTGACTTCTTCCACTTCTTGACTGAGTTGCTGCTGTTCATAAATACTTCCACTTTCCAATAATATCACTTACACCTGACCTCGGAATAACTAGCAGGGATGAAATTTCACAAACTGACTTATTGCAAAGGTGGCATCCTATCACAGTGACACGCTTGAATTCACTGAACTCTTCAGAACAACAAATGTTTGTAAATGCAGACTACAAGGCTAGGTGCTTGGTTTTATACACCTGTGGCAATGAGTCAAATTGAAATACCTGAATTTAATAATTAAGAGTTGTGTCCCAATACTTTTGTCCATATAGTGTATATATTATTTGTTAATAATGGTAATGGATGCTAGGAATGGTAGTTATCTGAGACACAGAAACATGAAGGGTACCTGGAGAAAGACTTCATCTGTAAGAACACCATCAAAGGAAGGACTTTGATAGAGAGGCTCTGTCATTCTAATCGCAACACCCCTGAGTGACAGAGACACATATCCACACATATTAAAGTGAACTGGCTTTCAACAGGGTAAAAAGAGAACTTGACTCACTTGATAGGTCCATCTGAGCAGAATAATTCTGAGCGATCCACCTCAGAGATTCCATTACCCAGAAATACCTTCTTGCCCTTGAACTCTTTGGCTCCACGTGTGCACTTCCCCTCAACATCAGAGAACACAGACACCATTTCACCCACTTTCATGTCTGAGAAACGCACAAAGGCAGACAGATGGATGCAACAAGGAAAACACATTTAACATTTTATTCAATAAAAATGTAGGTGTTCCCAAACTAAAGAATCCAATGGCCCTCCAAAAATTGTGAATAAACGGGCGGATCACACTAATTATTAATTGTTGATTAATTATTTATCAAAAGAAGCTAGTATTGATACTTAGGCCACGTTCACATAGCAGCAGAATGCAGTTGTAAGTTGTATTTGAGTCCTTAATATGGTCCTTAATTACAGTTATTTACAGGATGACAACCGCATTCTATAACCAAACTAACATCCGTACATTTTCAGGACACACAACTGCATTCTGGGGATACTTGTGTGAATGGAAACGGACTGGACAAAAAGGAATGGCTCAAAATCCCTCTGGCCACTGTGCAGGACTTACATCCGTCATTCCCAAGACTAATTGATGGTGTATTGACCGCAAAAGAGGCCCTACAGCATACTAATAAATTATTGTGGTCTAAAAGGTTTCAGTTTCCAGCCCCTGAATATTACTCATTGTTAGTTCAAGTTAGTTAATGTTTTTCATTTACTCATGTTGACAAATGTGACCTTATTTATTGTAGTGCTACCAATAATACTAAGTACATTATAAAGATGCAAAGTGTCTATGTGCTCACACTTTGGCGTGCTGAGGATGCCAGGCGTGAATACGTGAGCACCTCGAAGAACAGCATTGCCACACTGAGCGCCAACTATAACCTCAGAGGCCAGCAAATCCACATGCCTGCAGAACAGAGTTGACAGAGTTGCACATAAATGAAGAGACACTATGGTTAGTTAGGGGCCGTTCACACAGAATGTGTTTTTCCATTCCACGACCTACTTTTCCATTGTTTTTCTATGTAAACACATGCTACGTGGACATGTTTGACTGCTGCACTGACATCTCGAGTCTTTTGCAGAGTCTCAAGCATTACACATTAGACCTTGCTTTTTTCGTTCAATTGACCTGCGTCTCATGTTTTTAATGTGTTCTGTGTGAATAGCCCCTCAAGCTTCTGAGAGAAAAGATGTCAAGCCAATGATCAGTTTATCATCATCTCAGACCTTAAATACAACTACTATTTTAAAAACAATTAGAGTAAGACAGAGAACGCAAGCATTTTCTAATATCCCACTACATTCTCAGCATACCTAGGGCCGTGGACTGGAAGCAGTAGAACATCTGGAAGCTGTGGGTGAGTGTAAACAGCTGGAGCTCTTTTCTGCTGCAGAGACATGAAATTGAGATCATTAAAAATGGTCCTGAAAATCACTAAGAGTCAAATATATTTAAACATATATTGCAATTAACACGATTGATTCACAGCACCATACAGTGACCCCAAAAAGTATTCATATGTAACTTTGTTACTTAATGTAATTGCTTTTAACCAACCAAAGTGATTTTTAGATATTTAAATATTTGCATGTTCATGGTTCTCTTTCAAGCATACGTTTCGGTGTCTCACTATGGGATACGCCCCTTCCGCGTATTCCTCAGAAGCCCTATTACATTACGCCAGCCCCAATTGGCTGGCAGACATGACGCTGTGTCTGGGAGTGGCTACCCCACCCCTCCTTATAAGAGGAGCAACACAGCGTCATTACGACATTCAAAAACCTCTTCTCGCTTCACACCAGAAGCCTAGAAGCCTTTAAACTTTGTACGAACTCTTGGACGAATTACTGGCCACCACGCCGTGTTTCGTCTGGCATCCTTCGATTTGCATCCCAGCCGATTGCAAGGACTGTTCGATACCAAGATGGCTGCAGCAATGCAGACTATCCAGGCTAGCGAGGGAGATTCTGTGCGACTCTGTTCATGCGGGAACAAGATCTCATGCAAAGACACACACCAGGTCTGCTCTGCATGTCTCGGGCTGAAACATGCTCAACTGGCGATCGAGAGTCCCGGCACGTGTGAACACTGCGCACGCTTCACCACGAAGAGCCTTCGTCGCAGGCTAGCACGCCAAGCTAGCCTGTCGGGCCAGGATCCCCTCATGACTCCTAGCCCTGCACCAGCTGCCACTCCGCAGGTATCCATTCCTGTAGAACTGCCCACCACGGCAGCTCTATCCTGGAGTGAACAGCTCGACGCGTGCATGCCTCTTTCCAGTCTGCTCAGCACGGACGAGGAAGAGGACGCGGTCGAATTTGAGGAAGAGGGGCAATCGGATTTTCTTCTCTCTGACGAAGAGGAAGACTTCGAAGATTCTCCATTCCTCCCTCAGCCTGCGCACCAGGCTCAACTCCTCGCCGCGGCGGGATCCACGGAAGAGGCGGACAGGACACCATCCTCTCCGCTTCTCAGTGTTGATCTGCAGGACGTGTGCAAACGCGCTGCAGGAAAACTTGATATTCCGTGGCCGACCGTGGTAGCAGAGACTGCAAAGTCTCGCTATGAGGGGAAGAGACTGCCGAGTGCAAAACGGGCTGCACGACAGCTCCTTCCTGTTTTCCCGGAGCTCCTCGAGGAGGTCGCGGTCACGTGGAAGGACAAGCCGTTCACGAGCAAGATGCCCGTGCAGGGTGGCTCCGTTCTGGATGTAGAGGGGATGGAAAAGGAGGGCCTTCTCCGAATGCCTCCCATGGAGCCATTAGTTGCCGCGCACTTGCAACCGAAGCGCACGGCGGCTGCAAATCCGACGTTGCCATCCAAAGCTGACCGTTTCCAGTCGAGCATGACGGAACGTGCTTACAAAGCAGTCGCGCTCTCTGTAAGGGCTATGAACGCGATCTCTCTGCTGACCGCATACCAAGCGGAGCTGCAGGACGAAGTGACTACCACGCCAGGTCAGACACACTGGGAAGAGATCTGTGTTGTCACGGATCTCTCTCTGCGTCTTCAGAGATGCGCGGTTCAAGCCGCCGGGAAAGCCATGGCCACAATGGTTATCCAGGAGAGAGGGCGATGGCTTAATCTCGCTAATCTCTCCGACAGGGAAAAAGAAGCCATCCTTGACGCACCGGTGGTTGCAGATGGCATTTTCGGCTCAGCTCTGTCACTAATGCAAAAGAGATGCGAGGAGAAAAAGAGGGATGACGAGGCCTTGCAGCTCTGTATGCCGAGAAAGACGCAGACTGCACCACCTCCGCCACCCCGACAGACCTTCGCACAGGTGACGGCCCGCCCACCCCCCAACTTTCGCATTCCGAAACGGCAGAGACCCAACGTGAATGCAGCGGGTCAGAGCGGTGCACAGGAGCAGAGATCTGCCTGGCCTAGGAAGAACTATCCGCCGGCAGCAGCTCAGACGGTCCAGTCAGCTCCTCAACCTCATCCTCATCCCCATCTTCAGGGAGCGAGGAGGAAGAAGAAGACGGTTTGACAGGGTTTTCACCAGGGAAGGGAGTCAACAGCCCCCCAGTTTGCTAGCTCCCGACCCTCACACGTTCAGCGTTCGTCAAAGATGTTCTGTGGGGAAAACAGCGCCCGGTTGGGCCAGGGGAAACAGAGCGGTGAAAAAGAAAAGAAACGGTGCAGTGGTGCACACCAACCCACTAGTCACAAGCACTTTTCATGTTCAAAATTCAATAAAGTTTTCACTGTACCCCCAGAGAATGTTGCAAAACACAATCCCCCAAAAAATGTTGCAAAACATGTTAACAGAACACATTATAACATCACCTCGGGGAGCTTTCGATCCCTTAGAGGTGATGAAACACTCAGACTCTGTCCAAGCGCTAAGTGCCCACGCATGCGCAGTACAGACCACGAACTCATTCATGACTCAGCCACACGATGGCACCAGAACGCTGCAAATAAACAACTGGCGAGAGTGCACACAGTCCCGCTGGGTATTAAAGACAATACAATTCGGGTACAGACTGCAGTTTGCCACTTCCCCCCCGCACTTCAAAGGGATAATTCATTCTCATGTGCGGGAAGAGTTAAAACATGTTCTTCAGGACGAAATTTATTCACTGTTGAACAAAAAGGCGATAAGAGTGGTACCACCCGAGCAGAGCCACAGTGGGTTTTACTCGAGGTACTTTCTAGTCCCAAAGAAAGGGACTCGTGCCCTTCGCCCCATATTAGATCTGCGTGCACTGAACAAATACTTAAGGAAGTACAAGTTCAGAATGCTCACTCATTCTACACTCCTAAAACTGGTGCGCCCAGGCGATTGGTTTACATCGATCGACCTGAAAGACGCGTATTTTCACATAAAGATATACCCGCCCCACAGGAAATTTCTGAGGTTTGCTTTCCTAGGAGTGACATACGAATACCTGGTTCTTCCGTTTGGCATGTCTCTGAGTCCAAGAGTATTTATAAAATGTACAGAAGCGGCCCTGACCCCGCTCAGGGAAAAGGGCATCCGTCTCGCTACTTACATAGACGACTGGTTGGTGACAGCTCAGTCAGAACAAGAAGTGAGATATCACACAACCATGCTTCTGGAGCACATACAGAAACTGGGCTTAAGACTAAACACCGAAAAGAGTGTTCTGATTCCCGCACAGTCCATAACATATCTGGGGCTGTCACTGGACTCGGTGACCTTCACAGCACGACTGTCAAGGGACAGGGTGGAAAAATTCACCCGATGCCTGACCGAATTTCGGAGGGGGAAAAATGTCTCTTTCCGTACATGCCTCAGATTATTGGGACTGATGGCCTCAGCCCTAATAGTTATTCCCTTAGGCAGACTATTCATGAGAGAGTTTCAGCGCTGGGTAGCGTCTCTGAGACTGGACCCATTAAGGCACTGCCGAAGGAGAGTGACAGTGACGTCAGAGGCAGTCCTTGCACTGCGTCAGTGGAGACACCCAACCTTTCTGGTTCAAGGAGTACCCATGGGCGTGGTTCAAGCCAGAAAAGTTATAACGACGGACGCTTCGTTGTACGGTTGGGGGGGCATCTACGAGGGCAGAATAGTGAATGGAAGATGGGGTCACCATCTGATCAATCTTCACATAAACTATCTGGAAATGCTGGCCGTGTTTCTGACAGTGAAGCATTTTCTCCCTTTTCTGAGAGGGCATCATGTTCTCGTGAGAACGGACAACACTACAGTCGTGGCTTATATAAATCGCCAGGGAGGCCTCAGATCACTTCCCTTACACATGCTGGCACGCAAACTGATTTTGTGGAGCAATGCCAATCTTTCATCCCTGAGAGCGACGCACGTACAGGGTGTCATGAACCGGGGTGCGGATCTGCTGTCCAGAGGCAATCCACTTTACGGGGAGTGGAAATTGAACAAGGAAGTGGTCGAACAAATCTGGGAAATATACGGCAGAGCGACAGTGGATCTGTTCGCGTCGCACGGCAATGCTCAGTGTCCTCTGTTTTTCTCCCTGAAAGATCAGAGCGCGCCTCTGGGGATAGATGCGCTGGCACACGATTGGCCTCGCACTCTCCTATACGCGTTCCCACCGATAGCATTAATATCCCCAACACTCTACAGAGTGAGGGAGGAGGGACTAAAGCTCATATTAATTGCTCCGAGGTGGCCAGGGAAATACTGGCTGGCGGAGATCATACATATGCTGTACGAAGACCCCTGGTCTCTCCCGTTACGCAGAGATCTACTGTCACAAGCAGAGGGGGAGATCTTTCATCCCCACCCAGAACGATTGGCACTATGGGCCTGGCCAGTGAGTGGTTCAATTTAAATACAACCGGTCTGTCTGACAGTGTTATCAGAACCATACAGAATGCTAGAGCTTCGTCGACTAGGTCTCTCTATGACTGCAAATGGGGCGTGTTTGAGCGCTGGTGTGCGGCTAAGCACGAGATTCCCTTTCAGTGTTCAGTGGCAGTTGTTCTGTCATTCTTACAGGATATGATAGACCAAGGGAAAGCATTTTCAACCATAAAAGTGTATTTGGCCGCTATTTCTGCTTGTCACATAGGGTTTGATAATAAAACCGTTGGGCAGCATCCTTTAGTGTGCAGGTTCATGAAGGGCGCGCGTCGCGCTTTACCAGTTTCAAAACCGATTTCCCCTTCATGGGATTTGGCACTGGTACTTGATGCTCTTTCAATGCCCCCATTTGAGCCATTGGACAAGATTGATTTGAAAATATTGTCGTTTAAGACGGCGCTGTTGTTAGCCTTGGCCTCGGCGAAGCGCGTAAGTGAGATTCACGCACTTTCGGTGCATTCAGCATGTACACAGTTCATGCCCGGGGATGCAGGAGTGGTTCTGAGACCTAATCCTGCATTTATGCCCAAAATAGTTAAATCTATCACTCCTTTGGAGTTAAGAGCTTTCTATCCACCACCTTTTGCTTCGTCAGAACAGCGAAAGCTAAATGAGTTGTGCCCAGTGCGTGCTTTACGCATTTACATTGAAAGAACCAAAGGGTTCCGGGAGTGTGATCAGCTGTTCGTATCTTGGGTGAAACCACGTACGGGGAAGCCGATTACTAAGCAGCGTTTGTCGCACTGGATAGTGGAGGCGATTTCACTGGCATATTCCAGTAGGGGTCATGTGCCCCCAGCTGGTTTACGCGCACACTCAACAAGGGGAATGGCAACTTCGTGGGCTCTTTTTAAAGGAGTCACGATACAGGATATTTGTGAAGCGGCGAGTTGGTCCTCGCCGCATACATTTGCAAGGTTTTATAAACTGGATGTTACAGCTCAGACTTTAGCACATGCGGTATTGAGCGTTGGAGTTGAGTCATGACTCATGACTCGTCCAGCCTGGGGGCGGTGCTGTGGTTGGCAGGGGACTTCGAGACAGGCTATCTGGCAATACGGGAGTTAGGATATCCCATAGTGAGACACCGAAACGTATGCTTGAAAGAGAACAATAGGTTACTTGCGTAACCCCGGTTCTCTGATAGCATTAAGTGAGGTGTCTCACCAGATCACCCTCCTTGCTGTGTGAAGCGAGGAAGAGGTGTGCTTGTTTTGAATGTCGTAATGACGCTGTGTTGCTCCTCTTATAAGGAGGGGTGGGGTAGCCACTCCCAGACACAGCGTCATGTCTGCCAGCCAATTGGGGCTGGCGTAATGTAATAGGGCTTCTGAGGAATACGCGGAAGGGGCGTATCCCATAGTGAGACACCTCACTTAATGCTATCAGAGAACCGGGGTTACGCAAGTAACCTATTGTTCTCTGATGTCATTTAATGGTCACATGACGTGCTGGTGAACAAATAAAATATTTAGTCTTTATTAGCATGTTTTATTTAATTTGGTTGACTTATAAAAAAAAGATTAACTTATAGTATAGGGCTCTTTTTAGCTGTGATTAGCATCTCACAATTCTGACATTGTGAATTTATTCGCAATATATCAATATGTCAATTCTATGGGGAAAAAAATAAGAATTGCGAGATATAAACTCGTAATTATGACCTTTTTTTCATTATTATGAGTTTATATCTTGCAATCCAGACTGTTTTCCTCAAAGTTGCTAGTTTACATCTCACAATTTTGACTTTTTATCCTCAGAATTCTGAGTTTACATCTGACAATTCACTTTTTTCACAACAAAATAGCAAAAAAAGGTAATTGCAACTTTATATCTCACAATTCAGACATTTCTACTTTTTTTGTCAGAACTGATTTAAAAAGACCAAAATACAAGCTTTCATAGTAAGACGACATCTGTATGCAGTGTTGGGGAGTAACTAGATACATGTAACAGAGTTTACATGTATCTAGTTACATGTATCTCACAATTTACAGAGTTACATAAGTTACAGAGTTACAAAGTGTAATCAGTTACTGAGAAAAAAAAATCGGAATTAAATTACAGTTACTTACAAAGGGTGTTACATCTGAATATTTTCTGTAAAAAGCTAGGATATTTTGAAAAATATTAATTTGTTGCTTTGCCTGTTTTTGCGTAAAGCGATGCTATTCTGATGCTTTTGATTGGTTCTCGTTTGAATTTGCAGCACCACATCTGCCAATTACATCAATCCACATTGCCACTGAAAGCTTTAGGCTACAATCTGTCTGAGAGAGAGTTGTGATAAAAGTGATAAAAAATATGTTCCAGCGCTGGAAACTACAAAAGTAATGTAAAAGTAATAAAATGTAATCAGTGACATTACTTTAATGAAGTAATTGAAATAGTTACACTACTTATTAGGTTTTAAATAGGGTAACTTGTAATCTGTAACCGATTACATTTCCAGTAACATTCCCAACACTGTCTGTATGTGCACATGCAAACACACACACAGACCTGTTCTAAATGTTGCTCCAGTCTATGCTGAATCTCCTGTAGTGGGTGCAGGTGTGTGCTGGCTCTCAGACAGGTGAACAAGGGTGGATGAGACAGACAGGACAGCAGAGCATCAAACACCTCCTCTTTATCAAGCTCAGACACCACCTAAAACCAAACACACAAGAAAAGATATGAGAACAGACATGTCACTGTTTATTTAAACATCATAAGCAAGAACATTTCAATAACACTTTATTCTAAGGTGACGTACACATTTTACTATAGTAATAAAATAGTAAATTATGCATAATTGCAAGCAACTGACCCTAAACCAAACCCTACAGTAAGTTCATGTATAGTAGTTAACTCTATAGATATAACTCATTTGGGGAAAACAACAACTTGCTTGAAATTAGTAGGTCAATTAACATGAATTTGAGATAAAGTGCCAACCTCTTTCTTTGTATAAACATTGCAAAGATGTTCTCGCACTTCTGACTTCATGGAAAGCTGAGGGAAAACTGACATCGTGTCTCATGTGGGGAAACATAAAAAGACATTAGTATTCGTTGTAAAACAACTATAAGTCAATCAGTCCTACAGTCTTCCACATAGCCATGTAATAAAAACTCACAGTCCACGGCACGAGTTCCTGTTTTCAAAAACAACTGCCGTAGATAGAAATGAACAGGAAGCAAGGGTCTCGACCAGTAAATAAAGACCACGTGCGAGCTATGTTTGCGCTATTTCAAAGAAACACATGAAAAACGTGTTTTGACACAGCCAGTTGTGTATGTTTCTTAAACAAAAGGGCATAAGGTCACATGCGTTTGAGCTCTTACCGGCTAATTTTAACCATAAGTAAGCAGATTTTTTTTTTCATCTTCTTCTTCTTCTTTTTATTTTAACGCATTCGTGCATCGACATACCGCCACCTACTGTATCAGACTTCTCATGTTGATTGGATTGATTAATCATGCAAGTTACCATTTATATATGGCAACCTTAACATGCCCGGATACCAGCTCTCTTTCTTGCCTCATTATTCTAAGATTTTGGCAGAATAAAGTATATTTTTCATATTTATGATATTTAATAAAGAGCTAGGTCAAAATAATATTGTTGTGAATTGCAATAGGTATGCCCAATTCTATTAAATATTTAAAATGTATCTGGGTGTGTACTTTAAATACATATTTTTTTAGTTATATTTTAAATATAAAAAAGATAATACATATAATATAACATATACTAGATACACTCAGGTATAGATTTAAAATCCAAAAGTTGCTTAGACTTGGAGAAGCAATAAAACTCAACTGCTTACAAATGCATAATGAAAAACTAAAAAGAACAATGAATAAGTCAAATGATTTGCTTGTCATTTGCTGTGCTTCCTAAAGTTAGATACAGTCTTCTAACTTTGTGTTTTTGTCTTTTTTTTTTTTGCTTCAAATCAAAGTTTACATTCTCAGATTATGTGAAAATGTGAAATGCAACTGCACATGAAAAAAAGGCTAAACAGTGACATTGTTCAGCATTATTTATTCTTCGCAACAAGCCAATAAGCTAAGTTAATCGTCTGAACAAAATTATAAAACTATCATCAGCACTGCAGTTATGACTGTATTCATAATTACATAGTCCAAAAACATAGTAATAAAAAAAAAAACACGTCAAAATGTTTTAATATGAGAGATTTATTCAAAATACTTATTATCAGATGTAAAAACTCAGTTAGGCAATGAAATCAAATGAGATCAAATGCATCTAAATACATCAACATGTTCACATTTTTTTTGTCTGATTAAACAAAAACAAGACTGTCTTAGAGGTCTGAGATAACTTACCTGTGTGCGACTAGCTAAATGTAACTACAAAGTTACACAGTTTAAAAAAAAAAAACCTTAGACATGGACAAAATATACGAAACATGATCCAAGAGAGCCCTAGAATTACAAAATACTTCCCCAATTAACAGTAAGGTGTGACGAATAAAGCGGAATTTGTTCCAGTTGGCATACACCTAAAAACAAAACACTGGCATGCTAATGTAAGAAAAACAACATTTAAACACCTCAAAACAAAAGTGATTTTGATAGCCCAAACCATGAGGATTTCCGTATTAGCGTGACATGACTATCCGTGATAACGTATCATAACCCGTTCAAAATATGAGGTCTAGTGAGTGGTGTAGAGTGAACACTTAATTTCCAGAGTTAAAATTGGGTTCTCAAGGGGACAGCACGCGATTTCTCTAGTCTAAAAGGGATTTTTAAAACGGATGCAGGGTGTTTTTTGTATGCTTTTTTTAATCGTCCTTGTCTTTGGCTCCATGCTTAAGAATACGGGTGAACTCCACGTAGTTGAAGTTGCTCTTTTTATCGATTGGCGCTTCTCTGAAGAGCTCATCGACTTCTTCATCTGTGAATCGATCGCCCATAGTGGTCAGAAGTTCTCTCAGATAGTCCTCCGGAATGAAGCCTACGAGAAAAAAAAAAAAATGAATCAGATGATCCTCTTAGTCCAGAGACAATCTGGTGATTTGGAATGTCCGTAAGTGAGATTTTCTTTCCTCAGTGTTTTAATATTTTAGTTATGCCGTTTTGGAGAGAAACTGAGAAGAATTCTTCTTCACACTCAAAAAGATTTTGAGTAGTGTCTGAATTGCATATAAAATTTCCAGCAATTTTGAGTACAGGTAACAAACACACTAAAGGCCTCAAAATTCTCACAAGGAAGTACTACTTCATTCATCGTTTAGGGGTAAAACAAAGTTTGAAATACATGAGCAGTGATATGCTGTTATTTGATCAAACATCTGACGCCACCCGCACTGCTGAGAGCGACTGTTGGATGAATATGTAATAAAATATACACACAACACTGCAAGCATTTTAATAAAGCATTAGAAAAGCATATGATCATAGCAACGAGTTTGTTTGCTGTAGCTCTGCGGCACTCCAGTGAAATCCCATCACGTTTATATATCACTTTATACACTAGCTTCAAATCAAGCAGCTTTACCGTATTAAACATGAAAAACAGTGTCAGTGTCTTGTTTCATCAGAAGTTCAACTACATTTTTCTACTATAAAGCGGTTCTCCAGTCTGTTCATGTTTTATATCGAGGCCTTAATAATCTTTCCCCCGCTTTCACATTAAAGACTTAAGCCTAGACTCAGACTAAAATTCATGTTTGATCGGTTTAAACTGAAAGCAACTTGTCATATCTTAAAATACATCCGTGTCATTGTTTTGTCTCAGGAAGCAAAACAGTAATGTTTTATAAAAAAAGCACGTTTATAAAAGCTACTAAAATGTCCTAACTGAACTAAAACCTAATTCTGGCTTAATCTAAGCCCTGTCTGTGAAACCAGGCTGAAATGTGATGGATATTTGTCAGTCATTTATAAATGAAACGGGTAAGATTTCTACAAATAGTACTTATAAACAATGCTTTTAATTGCACAATCACTAAGTTTATACATTTATCATCATCAATAATTCCAATTTGTTTTAATCTCATACATTTTAAAGGTGCAAAACGCAAGTCTCTGAGTTTTTGCAGAACTACGCCCCCTCTGGCGACAAGCGAAACTGCAACCAGAGTGGAGGCACTAGACAAAATTTCTCTTTACTTTACGTGGAGTTTGGAATGGACTACAAGCCGGTCTCTTTGAATCCATCTTCTACCTTTGACGCACGAGTTGTCTTCGCTGATGCGGAGAATGGCGGCTTATACACAAACCTGCGCGACATAGCCTGGAACGCGCATGACGTCACGCCCAGTCTCAAATTCGAGCCCGAATCCCTCTTATATATTTTACTGTACAGGATTATAGAGGACATCTCAGTGAGCAGAGAAGGGCTCATTCAGCCCATCAGGCAGTTCTTTAAGCATGTATAGGATAGAAAAACAGGTATTTTTAACATGAAAAGTTGCGCAATGCACCTTTAACTAACTGAATATTGCTTGTTCCATAGATAGTCATATTTTAACCATGTTCATACTTTTTAACTCAAATGTGATTTTTATTTACTATTAGCAATTTATGTGGATTCATGAAATTTAAATAGACTTTGAAAATGCTTTTGTGATTTAAACAATCAAATATGCGTAAACATTGTTCATAATAAACCATCACATTAAGTTCATGTTCAATTCAAATGCATACATCTTTCTTTTTTTTGAGTGCAGGGGCCAGCAGCAATATTCAGTGATGCGGAGCACAATTGTAGCAGAAGTTGTGTTGCATGGATGGATTTGATGAGACAATCCTTTTACCTGTTCCCTCCTCGTCAAAGCAGGCAAAAGCATTGCGAATGACTTCCTCTGGATCGGTGCCATTAAGCTTCTCTCCAAACATAGTTAGGAACATAGTGAAGTTTATAGGCCCGGGAGCTTCTGTCATCATGGCCTCCAAATAATCGTCTGTTGGGTTCTTCCCTGAAAGACAGTGGAAAAACACATTCATTCTATTACTACTCAAGTCTACATAATTACTTTTTTGGCTTTTTAGATACAACATTTATGTAAATTCACGCTTATACAAACACACACACACATATAATTATATAAGATTTTGGTAATATCGCCACGCCCTACAAGCAGTTTGTAATGTTATATTAAGCAGTTTTAATTTATATCTAAAGTGTGGTTTCCATTTCACTGCATTTAGACGCCATTACAGAGAGTTTAATAGTGCTCCGATTATATAATACGATGGTTTCGTTTATTCACACACAAAAAAAAAGTCAATACAACAACAGTAATCCAACAAAAAATGATTGTAAACAACAGTTAAAAACCTTACATCTGCTGGCGTCATCCAAAGTTACACAACTGCAATTACGTAATTTAATCATCTATTCATATGCAAAACATTCTTTAGGCTAAAATTTAATTGAATGGCTCGTACAACTGGATTTTTAAACCACTGTTTAAATGTGAATGTTTACTTGAATATTCGTATTAATAGATACTGCTATCAGATACTGGAAAAACAGTAAAATAGTACTTGCTTTGTTGTTTATATTTGTTCAGTTGCCTATAATGTGTTTCTTAATTTTATTATTGATAGTTATTACTACATACAAAAAAACTATACTTGCTGGAAGGGTAGATGTTGTTGCTTAAATTTATTATTTATATGAACATAAATTATTAATAGGATATTTTCCACCATGGTATCAGACTTGTTATCTGGCATTGGTATCAACAAATGAAGTTATTGTCGGGTCAGAGGTCACTCTTCCACCAGAACTCTATTCTCTCGTGATCACGTCAGTGATTATAGTTTATACGTTTTAAATATGGATATTTTTCTTTCAAAAACCCATTGCTTCGCTTCAGAATAGATTGGAGTTGTAATGAATTACTTTTATGTGGATGGATGTGCTTTTCAAAGCTTCAAAAACTATTACAAAGCTGGGAAGAGCCAGGATATTAATTAATATAACTCAGATTGTGTTCGGCTGAAAGAAGAAAGTCATATCCTCCTAGGATGGCTTGAGGGTGAGTAAATTATGAGATCATTTTCATTTTTGGGTGAACTATTCCTTTGAGATATTTTGTAATCTGGATCAATCCCTCAACAGTCATATTAATAAGAGAACTGTGCTATGCACGTAGATCTCCGACATATTTAATCTTCTAAATGTCATCAGTTCCTCTCACATCTGCATTCTGGAGAATATGATTAAACTGAAAACAATGAAATGGTTAATGAAACCACAGAAAGAATTATAACCCATCAGAGGCCTTTAAAGAGCATAGACAGTGGTCCTCAATGCTATAAAATCTTACCAAGAGAAGCAAGCATGTCATGAAGATCCTCCTTATCGACAAAACCATCCCGGTTCTGGTCGATCATGTTGAAAGCTTCCTTAAATTCCTGAATCTGTGACTGATCGAACATAGCGAAGACATTGGAAGTCGCACGCTGAGGGCGCTTCTTGGTTATCTTTGCCTTGGCACGTTTGCTCGACATTTTGGCTGTATTTGGCTTTACCTACAAGCTTAAAAAAGACAAAAGACATATCACACACATCCCCAAACACCACTAGATTCTTTTGCAAAAAGAATTGTGCGTGCATTCAAAAAAGTAAAACAAAACATGTCTTTTACTAATGATATAATAGTAACTCTTCCTGCTAAATGCTATATATAGCTTACATAAGCCTATTGGAAACATGAAAACACTAAGATGGTATCTTCTAAAATGCCTACATATTTTTTGGCGTGCCGAGGCAAGTCCACTGCATTACAAACTATTTCCCTTTTACTGGGACCTAAAAGCTAAACTTTGAGAAGAATGTAAAAACAAAACAGGTAAGTTACAATTACTGCTTAAACAACTTTATTTCAAAGGCCAACGAAAACAACGTCGAAATAAAGAGTGAGGGAGGAGGCCGGGAGTCTTCTGTATCATCATCATCATAGCCTACATTTGTGACCCATTTGATTTATTTATAGCACATTAGTTACCGAATACAGATCCACTATTTACAGTGATGCTCAAAACTATTTTAGCCCAATTATTTCGATGACAAGGTCAAAGTAACCATAACATGAGACAGGAAGCAAGTAAATGCACTTTAGCAATAGATTACATATTACCCGATGTTAAGCCATCTTATACTTCTAGTGGATAACATTTTATAGGCAATATGTTTTAGAGATTTTTAATCTGAACCGTCAGCAATCGGAGCACACGGTGGCTCGTTTAATCTTCCTGCTCGTAGGTTGTATTGAACGTAATGAAAATACATAGAATTTTTAAATAAACACTTGTTTGGGAATGGTAACTACAGATGAAATAATTTAGAAGAGGGAAACATAATCTTCTTACCGAATATCCGAAATCGACAGCTGCTTAGTTTCAACCACCGCCCAAACTTCCGGATTTCACTGTCGCTTCCGCAAGCCTCGACCAGACCAACACACAACTGAGGGTGTCACGGGTGAAAGATAAAGACTTACGAAATCTGCAGTAACAAGCACTAAACCGTAATGACCTTAATTTTTACAACAAAATCTTTTCAATTTCTACACTTTTAATATGAGACTAAATTATTTAATGAAGTATCATAAATAACATGCTCTTCCCGTACTTCTTCAGTGTTAGTTTCTCCAGACACGCCCACAGACACGTAATCGTTCTTAAACATGACCATATACGGTCTGAAATCATTTTTTTCCCCTGTACAGCGCGAGCAGACGTGATATTTACTGCATTGTTTTACTTATTAGTTTTTTGGTGTGATTTTAGAGACAGAAACATTTTTCTTGTTATCACACAGACATGAAAAACCTAATAGTGATTCACCAAAAAAATTAAATAACAATAAAACCTTTCAAACTGGGGCCACACATGGAAACGTCTGTGTAAAGGTTTAGAGAAAAGCAGTGTAAAAAAATAATTTATAAATAATAATTTTAAAAATCATAAGAAAAAGATTAAACTAATTAACGAAATAAACAAATACATTTGATTTAAATGGATAAATAAACAAAAAAATATTAAAACAATAGGCCTAACATTTATAAATATAAATATATTTATATAGCAAAATATAAATATAAAAACAATATATAAAACAACTACTACATCTATTAAATGTATTAGTTGTTTTATATATTTTACAGTTACAGTAGCCTACTACAGAGAATAGGAAAAAAAATAATGTAATGCAACATTTATAATATTTTTTGTTCCATAGTATCAATGAGTCTTTATCATAGACTGTAAAAAGGTCTTGATATGCCTACTTGAAAATAAATGTCAATTCTACTGTATGACCACAAGAGAGCGTACTTGTGTTCTGTAATATAATTAGCGCATGTACTCGCGCAGCCCACACTTTTGAGAAGCCATTATGACATATTTTTCTGCCAAATTTAATTTTTCCAGTTGTCAGTCACACATTAGTTATTACATGCAAGGAGGCATTCAAAATTATGACCTATGAAAAAATATCCCTATAAATAAATTTTTGAATAGGCTATGCTTCAACACAGGGTTGAACATTATAACAATGAAATACTATGCGATTTATTGTATGACATCATGTTGAAAGGCTTGTAGTTTCACTGCATATTTTCAGAAGAAGACGTATAGCGCAGCAGCTGTGTTCAATCCCAGGGTCAGCCAAACGTGTGTTCTTCCAAACACTATCACAAAGCTTCTTTGATGAGGGACGAAAATACACAAGCATATTCATGACAACAACAGAGTCTCATAAACAGGCAGCTGGCCTGAACATGCACACACTTTTTCCAGGACGAGTATTCTCTTTTGGTTTGATTGGCATCAATAACTGAAAATTCATGCATTCCCAGCTAACAGGAAACTTTCTCAGAACATTCTGGCAAGGTTCTCTCAAAGTTTTGAATGAACATTCTTCCAGTAACATTAATAGAACGTTTGTTCAAAGTTATCATGGTCTTTGAACATTCTCAAAATGTTAGCTCAAATACGTTCATTCATGGATGATAATAAACAAAACTAAAAAACTTAAAAAAAACAGGAAGTTTTGAACATTCTGAAATAAAGATTTTATAACCTTAATGGAAATGTTAGCAAAACGTTCTTAGAATATATTTTTGTTAGCTGGGTTACTGCTTCAGCTCAGGTGTTTAGGAGAGGTGCAATCTTTTAAGATAAGCTGTAATATGTTTGTAGTACACTAAAAACCACAAACTGACCAGAACAAAAGCATAATCTATCCACAAAACAGGCAAATGATCAAAACCATAAGCCAAACAATCCAGATAATAAAAGGTCAGAAAACACAGGCAAACGGGAAAATTCGGAAAACCAGGCAGAAGATCAAAAACCATGACACGGGAAACCAGAAAGAGTGCTCAGAAATGCAGTGTGACACATATGCAGCAAGACTTCACAAAGAATGATTCAGGGCTTACTTAGGCTGGCCACACACTTGAAGATTTTAAGCCCGATTTTGACCCCGATTTGCACCCCCCCCAACGATTTGGTGGGTGTGGCCCGATTTGAGGCTTGTCGTAACCGACTTTTTTACGTGTTTTTCCGATTGTGTGGTGTCTTTACAATTATTTTACTGCTCCCGATCGCGTCAGAGCCTCCAAAATCCCAAACACGTTTTATATTAACGACTCTTGATCGGGCTGCCTCTGACGCGATACCTGTGATAGCCAATGAGTGCGAGCAAGCGCCACCTAGCGGATGTTGCATGCTTCCATAACCGAAACTTGGCAGCCACAAACATGCCATGAAAGTGGAGTATTGAGAAAGAAGATCACCCATATTCTTTTTTTCTACTTTCTACTTTGGAGAGCCTGCTGACGACGTCGAATGTCCTCCAATAGAGTGCCGAAGTTATGACGTCACTTTGTAGGACAACTCGGAAGCTAGCGGCGCATGGGTTCCCTCGATCGAAAAGCTATGCATTTTCCCCATAGACTTTTGGAAAATCGCAAAAAATAAGATCTGTGTTCAACAAAGAGTTGTGACCCTTACACGTTTTGTCTATCAAGATAATCTTTACAAGGTAATCCAAAATGTATACATTTTGAAGCCTAAATAAAGCCGTCAGATGTAAAATGATAACGGTAAAAAGTTTAAAAAACCACAAGCAGGTTATAACTGGTGCGTTTTATATCATAGATCAAAACGTGAAAATATTTAGAGGCTTTGTTAACCACAGACCTTACTTCAGGCGATTTAGCAAAAACCCATTAAAAAAACCCATAGACTTTAGGGCGAGGGAACCGGAAGTGCTAAAATGCTAACTCACTTCCGCGTTTTGGCCTACAAAGTGGCGTCATAACTTCGGCACTTTATTGTTTTCCTTCTCAAGTCAGGTTTGATCTCGCGAGTCTCCGTGAGATTTCGATTCACTGTGAAATCATTCCTACAATCAACAAGTGTGTGGGCTCGTGGTCCGGCTGAACCACCTAGTGTGTGCGTTCAGAGGATTGCAATGCTAAAAATCAGTTGAAACTGTCATTTTGTCTGTGGTCTCCCACGGTTTTAAAATCGGTAAAGATTTGAAAATCGTCTAGTGTGTCCCAGGCCTTATGAGAACATAAATGGACTAAGTAACAGTCACATGAATCCAGGAGGGAGGTGGCACGGAGGCGGCGCGGGAAGTGAATGCTGGGGGTCTATATGACAGTGTAAACAGCTCAATAACCCTTTTATTTAAAGGCTTGATTTCTGTCCCGTTGTATAACGATTGAATAAAGCCGTATCAATAATGTCAAAAATATGATGTGTAGTCAAAATGTCCGGGACGGGTGTGTGTATGCTGTTTAAACGAGTGTACTAACCGATACGCTTGTTGTAGTTTTGACAAGTTTTATAGACTTGATATTGTTTGTGGACAAGTGGACAACAACCCAAAAGCATTTTTTTCTATAGTCTGGCACCATTTATATCTGTTAGACCTGCATGAGACACTGTCTGGTTGCCTCTGGGCCCCTCTCCCTCTTTCTATTTATTTATATGTAGCCTATCTCTCTATTTCTATCTCTCTCTCGCTCTCTCTCTCTCTCTCTCACACACACACACACACACACACACACAAACAAACACATTGTTTTTGGCATGTGTTGCATGTGAAGGAGGATAACAATAGCATGGCTATTGTTAGTGCGAACCACAGCTGAGATGAAGGCCTTTGAAAGGAAGAGAACCATAAGGTCAGAGGCTTAGGAAGGTACTCTAACCATTTCTAAAATTACATTCCGGAAAAATCTAGTTTGCTTGTGCAATGTGAATACATACTATTCAAGAACTATCTAGGATGCCGTCACACTTGGTTCAATTGTTCGGTATAAAACTGAGTTCAGTTCCTTTCCCCTCCACATTTGCCTGCTGGTCTCTGAGCTCAATCGTAGATGCTTGACACGCAACCAACAAACCTCATTGGTTCTCACACGTCAAGCAAGCACAGTTTCAATCGTACATGCACAAAAATCGGATTTGGACTGACAGTCTGAACGTAGCCTAAACCCATAATTTAAACTGCTTAAATCATATGGATTATTTTTTAAAAAAATGTATCAACTTTTTGAAGCATCAAAATTTTAGTTGAGTAGACTTTCATCGGAGGGACATAATTCTCTGAGATTTCATTAAAAATAGACTCTCTTCGTGTGTGTTTCAAAGATGAACAAAGGTTGTTGAAGCATTTGTACACTGCAAAAAAAATAATTTCTTACGTAGTATGTTTTCCTGTACAAATGTCTTAACATTCTTAAATATATGAGACCCAAAATTAAGTCTTGTTTTCGGAAAAGTGTATCAAAATTAAGAAAAAAGATCTGCCAATGGGGTAAGAAAAATAAGAATTCAACGGTGAAACAAGATTGCTATTGTAATGGGAACACATCAGTGATCACAAGGTCTGAATCCAAATTGAAATCGCGCTAACTCATTGGCTGATGGCAGTAAAGTGCTGAATTACCTGCAGATGCATTTTGAGACAGGAGCGAGTTCTTCAACGTCCAAAGTTTATGTAGTCGCTATAGTGATGGAATGAATATGTGCCTGTGGGTAATGTCTTTTGCATTTTCAGCCAAATCAAATTCCTGTTTAGGATCTCTCAGTGGTTTTAGAGGTGCTGAGGTGCTCTCTCATTTGTATCAGATAAGGCTTATCTCTTGAAATGGCCCAGCTTTTGGCTTCATTTAAGAGAGTTGGTGACCTGAACGGACTTTGATCCAGGAATATTTGACCAAGATTGTCTCTATATCCTTTAGGTCTCAAGTTATTACTTTACAGACCATCTTCCCTGGTTGAGGTAGAGGAACAGTTACAGTTGCATAATCTCAGTCAGTCAGGGCTTTGAAGACTTATAGACCATTCAAGTCAATGGCACAAGTCTGATCAATTTTTGCGTGCTTTGGTGGTCGCAGCAGAGGTTCTGTGGTCTCCAAATAGAAACTATTGCATTGGCTGGTTGGCAACTGAAAAGTAAAATTGAAAACGCATAGAGTGCATTCGACTCGACATGAGCCTAGGAATAAGAAGAAATTATTTTTCTAGGCCTTATGGGTTTAAAGTTAGTATAGCTTCAACATCAGTGCTTCTTTGACCCATTGGTGGCGCTATAGGGTTTTAAAGACCTACACCAACGTTTTTCAGATTAAAGCTCCAACCATCATCCACCCAATTTTCATAACTTTTTACCAAATGGTTCTATGGGCTGCCATAGACTTTCATTCAAAAAGACGAAAAATAAAAGTATTATTAGCCTATAGTGTTAAATGGCTTTAAATTCCATTCCAACATCCTTGTTAGAGATCAGGCAGCTTTTTTTTATTTTTGTATGACAATTCTCTGACTGTACCAGTTCTCTGATTTTTAACAAACCAGACTTTATTGAGGTTTTCTGTAGGTGTGGCCTTAGTATGCCGATCGACTAATTGGTTCTCTTGATTCAAATTGTAGGCACTTTATTTAGTGATAAATGTTTGTGTGTACTAACTTTTTCCACACAAGGTGAATATGCATTTCTGTTTAAGCATTACAAAGCTTTTGTTGACATGTGGTTTAAGAAACCACAGCTGTAGTTGATCACTGTGTGAAGTCTTAATTTTGAACAAATTTTTTTATGTAAATCCTTACAAACTTATTTTTAAGTTTTGTTTGAACACAATATTGTGCCCAAAGTCTTGGTTATTTGTTATTGAATGCAAAACAACACAAACATATAAAAACACAATACATAGATTTAAAAAAAAAAAGTGTTATAGCCTACTGATACGGCAGCCTAATAGGCCTCTAAACAAACATTATAACTCGTCTCAAAAGTCGTCAACGTTACGAGGCATAGGCGTAAAATGTACCGATACTCCTGTGCACTATGGCTATATTTAACAGCCCCTGTCGCCATAAAAGGTCGTGAGAGTCGCCTGGACATTCCTGCCATTGCCAATATTATTTTTGTTGTGTGGACAGAAGCTCCCGTTCACAGCGCCGTGCCAGTTTGCGTCTTTGCTTGGATTTGGATCTTGGTTGAGTATTCCTGACGCGCTGCTCTCCGATCCGGCTCTGAGCTGTTTGCAGACCTTTGGCAAGGTGAGATGATCCGCTGCATGAACGCATGAGGTTTGTCAGGTGAAATAGATTTGTCAGGAGTTTTTGTTCTCGTGAACTTTACAATTCATAGCCTACTAAATCCGTGCTAGTTTAGGGAAGAGGTTAGCTGTCAAAAAATAAAAAATAATAATCGAACAGATTTATTTAACACAGGCTGACCTTTTGTGGGGCATGTTGTCATATGGTGGCAGTGGGAACCTCATGCTTTCTTGATTTGTTTGAAATATTAAGTAATATCTAAAGAAAAAAAACCTCTACCACAACTTCAAATCTATTTAGAATGAGGTAGCATATCGACCGTCTTATTAACGATATTTAAAAAATGAAACAAGTATGAAAGCTAAATTGTATTAGGCTACTATGAAATATCAACGTGTGACATTAAAATGTCATGAGAACAGTAACCTTGCCATCACTATTTCATTATGAAGGCTAGTTGTATTTACCAATATTTACTAAGCAGTAGGTTATAAAAGGCTATGTATGTATGCCTGAATATATATAACAAATCCAGATCTTATTGTCATCGTCAAAAACAAAACAAAACAAAAAAACCTACCGAAAACCCCATCCAATTAGAGACAGATTTTTTTTTAGAGACAGATTTTTTATTTTAAAAAAGTTAAAGTTAATGAAGTTTCAAAATAAACATGAAAGTATTACCTGATAGCACACATACATAACGGAGACGTGTGTGTTTACATGTTATTTTTAATATACATATTAATATAATATATATATATATATATATATATATATATATATATATATATATATTAGAGTGTTTGCTCATCAATACGTCTTTAGGATGTTTCCTGTCAGATGTCAAATAGACGTTTAGAAAATGTCTTTAAGATGTTTATGATTTAGAATGTATGTAAAACTGACGTCGTAAAGACGTCTATCAGATGTTAGTAAACAGCAGTTGCTTTCTAGATAAAGAGATCTTCAACTTGCAGACATGTGAGCTAACAGTGTAAATTGTTAAAACAAGAAGTGCTCCAAAGCAACAACAACAACAAAAAAGCAATCTACAAATTGACATTAAACTAAATTCTGTGCAAATTGATTGTGAAGTTAAAGCACTGATAAATTTATCCTGTGAAATTATTACTGATAAATCACTGGGTGCAATATTCATATTTGAGGTGTTGTTAGAAAGTTTTGAATCTTCTGACTAAAAGAGATACATATCTGAAGACAGTATCTGAGCTAAAGAGGACACAATGTCGGGATCGATACCATTCTACCAGAAACACCACCGCCATTACGATCGTGGCTACCGTAGCCGGGAGACGGAGTCTGCTATCAGCCAATACCAGCAGAACTCTAGTAGTTATTCTTCCCATAGCAGCAAAAGCACCAAGGGGTAAGAGAGCATGGTGAGATCAACTGTGTAAATCATTCCCAGTCCCATAACTTTAACTCATTCTAGCAGCCAGCTCATCGTTATTCCCTTACTTGTCTTTAAGGTGCGGTCACGTTTACAGTTGCTCTGTGAAAATCTGCGGGCGAAATCCAGTCATTTCAATAGGGATCCACATGATTAAATTCCCCTCGCAGATCATAAGCTGTTTATGCATCGCAAGATGCCATATTGACTTTTTGCCCGTGAAATTTTCCTGCCATTTCGCGAATGTGACCGCAGCTTTATCCTTCACATGAAGACAAAAAATACCAACTACTGTTGCCCCACTTGTTTTGTGTAATCTGTGCTAATCAGTATTTCCCACCCAACCTTAAAACTTCCTTAAAATGTGCAATTCATAAGTGTATTCTGCATGCAGTGTGCTTGTTGCTGACACTTATAATGTTCTTCGGTTGACTATCATATTTAAGAAGGTGTAGGCCTACTATATAAGCATTTCTTTATAGAATAGTGCCATTTGGAGTAGGTTATGCTGTGCCTGTGTAAAAAAAAAAAAAAAATTAAGTTGAGTTTTAATGATGGACAGTTAGGGCATCTAAGACTTAACTTTGGTTCCTAGATAGACTGCTTCTTGATTCAAAACTTGCTGTAAATCTTTTTAGGCCTTTCTGTGGTTTGGATCCATGCCTATACTTTGTTTGATTTACTTCAGGTCATGTGACTGTTGGCTCATGTTTGTCTAGGCAGTTGCTTACTGGGTCACTCTGAATGTCAGAATGTAAGGTTATATCTTCTGTCTTGTTTGGGACTAATGTTACTGTACCCTCAAGAATCTTACAACAATCTGCACAAATTAATATCTTTCAAGGCTCAGTCATGATTTTATTGGTTTCTTAATCTCGATTTCATGCCGTAATATAAATAACATTAATGACATAACTTGGCACTTCATTTGGTGTTCTTGACGTCATGGTGTATTTATAGAGGGTACATTGATGTTGATTATGTGTGTCATATGCAATAACCATTTACATAATTTTCTGAGTCGTTGTATGTAGACTACTGTATGTGTGTGTGATTTAGAGTTAATGTTGTTGGCAGTCCCTCGTTTCAAGAAGAAGTCAAAGGGTGACTGAGTTTTTACAGTAGTTGCTCCTAAATTGTGGAACAGTCTTCCACTCTATATTCGGCAGGCTCTATCTATAAAGGTTTTTAGGTTTCAGTTGAAAAACTTATCTTTAACACTCTTCTGTTAAAACAATTGTTAAGAACTTTGGTTATTTAAAGTTATTTTTAAATGTGCTGTATAAATAAATAGAATTCGAAAAGTTGCAAGTTAAAGAGAAGAAAACTTGGTTACACTTTATTTTAAGTTGAGTTAGTTACATTGTACTTACTTAAATTAATTAACTACATGTACTTATAGAGTTATGGTTAGGGTTTGGTTTAGGGTTAGTTACTTGTATTTATGGATAATTCACTGCTATTACGTAAGTGCATGTAGTAAGTAAGTAAGTAGTAACTACGTCTAAACTACTTAAAATAAAGTGTTGCCATAAATATTTATTTGCACAGTGTATTTTATTTTATATTTACACATAGAGAGAAGGAGCCCACAATAAAATAAAATAAAAATTATTTTAAGATGTCTTATCCACTTTATGGTATCTATAAAAAATGTCACTAGATTATATCCAAAAGGATAACAAATAACATATAATGCAGAAGAAACCATCTATTTTTCAGAGTTGTAAAAACAATCTTCCAGCAGTTTTATACATATTGTTCTGGTATAGCCTACAATTTAGTGTTTAGATTTTAGAATTTAGAATACTAGAATCTTGATTTCATAATTAAACCAACTAAAATAATAAGAAAAGACAAAATAAAGAAAAATGTAACTGCAGGAAACAAATGTATGTATGCATTTGTTTGTTTATTTGGTATCTTTCACTATTCCTTTCTTTTCTCTCTATTCTAGACTGTAATACTCTGAAAAAATGTAGAAGTTTGACGCTGTGGCGGTGCAATTGTGTCCCCAGAGCGCTTCCACCTGGCATGGTGACCCAAAGCACCCCTCCAAGGCCTCCAAGGTGCTCAGGGACATGCGCGAGGGCAGGGCTGACCCAGGGCTCATGCAAGAGCTGCGCACTGCCACCAACCTCGCTCTACGGGCGAGGAAGGTCACTGGGCGATCCCTGGGTCAGGTGATGTCCACCTGTGTGGTCCAGGAACGACATCTATGGTTCAACCTAGCCGATATGCGTGAGGCTGAGAGAACTCGTTTTCTCAACTCCCCCATATCCCCCATAGCCTAGTCGAGGACTTCGCCCAACGCTTCTCGGCCGCCCAGAAGCAGAATGAGGCGATAAAACATATCCTGCCCCGACGGACAGCTGCTGCCTCCACCTAGCCCTCGGTGCTGCCCCCTCAGTCTGCTTCCCGCCGCGGCCGCCCTCCGGCGACTCCCGCCCCTCCTGCCCCTAAGCAGCAGCCTTCACCCGGGCCGAAGCAAGGAGGTGATCGCAGGAAGGCGGCACAGCCCGTCTCTGCCTCTAAGCCAGCCAAACGACAGGCTAAGCGGCGCTCCTGAGACGGGCAGCTCGGAGCAATGCCTCAGTTCTTCCCAGCTGAGTAGCAGGAAGCAGCCATATCACCCTGTAGCCCAAGACTGGTTGTCCACTGAAGCTAAGCAGGGCTGAGCCTGGTTAGTACCTGGATGGGAGACCTCATGAGAAAACCAGGTTGCTGCTGGAAGAGGTGTTATGAGGCCAACAGGGGGCGCTCACCCTGTGGTCTGTGTGGGTCCTAACGCCCCAGTATAGTGACGGGGACACTATACTGTCAAAGAGCACCATCCTTCGGATGAGACGTTAAACTGAGGTCCTGACTCTCTGTGGTCATTAAAAATCCCAGGATGTATTTCGAAAGAGTAGGGGTGTAACCCCGGCATCTTGGCTAAATCTGCCCCTTGGCCTCTGTCCATCATGGCCTCCTAATCATCCCCGTATACTGATTGGCTTCATCACTCTGTCTCCTCTCCACCAGTAAGCTGGTGTGTGGTGAGTGTACTGGCGCAATATGGCTGCCGTCGCATCATCCAGGTGGATGCTGGACATTGGTGGTGGTTGAGGAGATTCCCCCCTTCCTTATAAAGCGCTTTGAGGTCCCAGATAAAGCGCTATATAAATGTAACGAATTATTATTATTATTACTCCTTCCCCCGGTGGAGGGCCGGGGGAGAATCTTTTGTTCTCCTTCCCCCGCCACTGGCCTCTCGCTAGCACCCTAACACTTTCGCGAGATTCTACAATCTCCGCGTAGATCCAGTGTCCTCTCATGTACTCGCTTCCAGTAAGGACCTGCTCGGTGTCATCGCTTGCTGTGCCATTCCACTCCACGGACTGGATACGTGTGCTATTCTACTCCATAGACCCTGAGTTCCTCCTGCACTGTCGATGCCATCACTAGAGTGCATGCCCTGTTGGTCAGCCCTCGTGATCGGTTAGGTGCCTCCATGTGCATGGTTCACCGGTTGGGCAACCCCCACATGTATATTTCCACAGTAAGTCTCTTCCGAGCACGTGTCTTTCCCTCAGAAAGACCCCTCTTGCCATCTCGAGGTTGAAACATTCCTCCCTGCGGGCTGGATACCCATAGTTCTCCATATTTATCCTGTACTTGGGTCATATGTGTATTGTGTAAGTCCTCCCTGCGGGTAGGCACGGTTACATATTCCATCTGGGATCTGCTACCCAGTGTACCTTGGTATTCTTGCGTTAGCCTGGGCCCTTCACTCATGCTAGCCTCGCGACAAGGAGCTGGGGCTTGCTCGGGACACTGGAAGACAGCCGCACTGGCGAGTCTTCTAAAGTGAAAGCAAACAGAGAAAATTGTGAGAAAATCTGCTTGTCAAATGTGTGTATAATAGACGCGTCACGTGCAGGTCTTAAATGAGACAGTAGAATAATAGTAAACATTCTTCCGCTTGTCCTTAAAGGGATAGTTTAAAGGGATAGTTCACCCAAAAATAAAAAATTCTGTCATTATTTACTCACTCTAATGTTGTTCCAAACCTGTATTAATTTCTTTCTTGTGCTGAACACAAAAGAAGACATTTTGAAGAATGTGGGTAACCAAACAGTTGCTGGTCCCCATTGACTTCCATAGTAGGAAAAAAATATACTATGGAAGTCACTGGGGTACATCAACTGTTTGTTTACCCACATTCTTCCAAATAAATTTTTTTTTCAACAGAAGAAAGAAACTTATTCGGGTTTAAAACAACTTGAGAGAGTAAATTATGACAATTAAACATTTTGGGAGAACTATCCCTTTAATGTTAATAAAACAACAAAACACAAAAAGGAAATCACTCACTACTCTTGACTGAGAACTAGTAGCTTTAATAAGAATCAATTTATAATTTAGTCTATGTTGTGTTTTATTTTCATATTTGTTCATTTAATTACTTTCTTCAATGCTACTGTTAAATACACCTATACTGTAGCTGAAAAAAGAAAGCAATTTATTTAATTTGTTATATTAAGTGCATATATATGTGTATCTTTGATCCTAATTTTTAATAACAAAGAAAATAATGACAAAGATTTTTATCTTCGTCACCTTCGTCTTTTTTTATTTTAAGGTTTTCTCTTTTAAAATAGGGACATTAATTTGTCTGTAATGCTCAGTCACTTGTAAAATAGTAAAACCAACATGAAAAAGAATCGTGAATCGTGATTTTCCTGAAAAAAAAAAACATGATATGATATTTTTGCCATATCGCCCACCCCTACTTCAGGCTGATGCAAGACCCCTCTGAGATAACAACCGGTTGGATCTACATTATCCCTTACATAGTAGGATACTCTTTTTAAAAACAGGCTATGCTAAAGTGTACTTTTTCACAAATGGATAAGCAAACAGACCTTGTTGAAACAATTGTTTTTAGCCTGAATAGATCCCTCTTTTATGAGCTGTGCTGTAGAGGATTTTAAGCAGGATTTGAGGTGTCACAGGATGGCAGGTCGGCACAAATGCTCCTGTTTAAACCCCATTACTCATGCTATCCAATGTTATTTATACATGCTCCCAATTGTCTAAACTAAAATCTTTTCCATGCTGGGAGAATATAGTTTTTGTGGATCACTTTAGCTGTCCTAGTTCCCCTCCCACCCAATCTCTTCTGAACCCTTGAATGTCTATTTATATACGCACTCATGAGAGGCATGGATAAGATAGTGATATGTGAAGGATATATGAAGTGTCGGCTATATGTCATCTAAAGTAGTGGTTCTCAAACAGGGGCCCGGGACCCACTGTGCCTCAACAAACTTACAAGGGGGGCTCAAGATGACTAAAAACCCAGATATTTCTTATTAATTGACAATTTTTATTATGAACATACTAGCTATGCCCAGCTTTCAAACATTTTATTGAGTATAAAATTGTGAGTGAGAGGTGACCTTTGAATATTGTTGTGTTGTATAGTCAGAATCACTGTTCTAAAGGCATGAGTGTAAGGACGGGGCAGAGGAATAAGGATCTACAGGATATAAACACAGTATGCAAATTCACAAAATGTAAATCTGAGCAGTCTGTTTTGTAGTAACTAGCATGCGAATCAATACTCAGGTGATTAGGACCTCTGGTGGTGAACTTCAGGCATTGCTGCAGGTGTTGCAATGGATATGCTTTTTCACTTATGAACACGTTTTTGTGTATGCTATTACGGAGAATGCACACAGGTCCGAAATTAAGCTTACATTTTCATTTAGCAGATGTCTTTATACATACCAACTTACTGTACAAATGAGGAATATTATAACACAAGCAATTCATTAAAGTGACACAAGTTCCAAACAGCTTAGAAGGTCAGTAGCCTACAGAAATGTAGTTGAGAGCTTTTTAAAGAGCCCATATAGTTTCCATATGCATATCTTGTTGTAAACGATTCATCACTGCACATCACCCTCCCCTCCAACCACTTGTCTTATTGAAAGCACTACACAAAATACAAATCAAGAGAAAAGTGTATTTATTTTTGCATTGAATATCCTGTTATTCCCTTGTGAAAAAGAAGTCCAATTGAGCTTACTTAAAGTAGGATACTTGTTTAGAAATGAATACACTTGAACCAAGAGCTTAATGTTATGTTTTTGGAGACTTAATTGCATGTTAATTGCAATTCAATGAAAATGTAGTTTAAATTTATATTAGATGCAATTAGATTAACTTTAGAGTGCTTTTTTGGCCCACTTAAAGGACTTAAGTACTTCTTTATGTAATTTGAATGATGAAGTTTCAATTTAGTAGTTTTTAAATATATGACCTTTAAATTGAATATCCTTTAAATTTAGTATCACATAAAACATTAACACAGGTAATATGTGCTTTTATACAACACATCAAAATAAGTGCACTTCTTTAAAGCAAGACAAAAGATTAAAACATAGTGATTTAAACTGTCATTCAAAGAAAAGCTTTTATTTGACATTATTACAAACTTTTAAAAGTGTAGTTGAGAGTGTTAAGAAACGTCATGAAAATGTGCTCCCTTTAAGTGGCCTTTTATTTGACTAATAGTTAATTATCTGCATAGCACTTTTATTATTATTATACTTTAAAGATTTTAAGTAGGCTTCACTACAAGTGAACTTTCAATAAAATTAAGTAAACGCATACCTCGGGTCTTTAGTGACCCAGGACGTCATTCACTACCCTCCCCCTCATTTGTTTTAAAAAAGAAGTTAGACGCCAACCTTCTTAGTATTCCTCAACCTATTCATTATAAACAATATAACAAAATAATTATTAATTATATAAGAATGTCTGTTTTCTAACTAATGTTTTTTTTTTTTAAAACAACAACAACAAAAAAGTGTTTAGGGTCGCTAGCAACCCGAGGAATGTAATAGTGTAAGTTTTTTTTTTTTTTTCTTCATAACAATCGAGTCTGATGACTCAATAAGTGCAACTCACCTTTATTTCTCAAGGTGGCAATGTTTGATACACAATGATTGCGTGAGAGTTTGAAAACGATCGTTTTGAGAATATGTTTAAGTTTGCGAAAAAGACTCTGTCAGAGCTCATACAACATCAATGACAGTGACAATGGTTAAAAGCATCCACACAAATTTAACCCTTTCAAGTTTCGAAAGGTAACGAAATATACTTTATTTTATTATTTTGTAATTGCTATTAAAATATCAAGAGAGTTTTATAGTATTGCGGCAGTTAGAGATCCATCCGTGTTAGTTATAGATCCGGGTTGCTAAAGACCCGAATATGTAATAATGATTGGCGTAACATTCATGCATTTAAGGGTTAATGAAGTAAAATGGGTTGCAAATGCTGTTTTGTGTTGAATCATTTAGTAGAGTAGAAAAGTAGATTTTTGTAACATGTTTGGTGGAGATTGGACCACTGAAAAGCAGTGAATGTGAAAGTTCATAGACTTGTAAGAGTGAGTATAGATGGGGGGTTCTATTACTTTTTTTTTCACCATTGATGAAGTTTTTGGGTGATTTGATGCATTTCAGGTCCTGTATAGGACCGCCGAGGCGATTAACCTCCTTCCCACTCACTCTCTTAACAATATTTCCTCTCACTCCCTTAACAGTCTTTCTTCACGACACCACACCCCTTCCAAAAATCATAATAGTGTGTGAAAGAAGTGCTGGATACTCACAGATGTGTGTGTACGTTGCCATTTCTGCATTATTGTAGCATTAGAGCTGCCACATACACGTCTCTAGAAGAGGGGGGGATTAGCCCTCTGCCCAAGAGAGCCAAGCCAACCTATCTCGCCATGGACAAGGAGAACCAGATCATCGGTTATGTGGTGCCCATCTTCAGGGGCAGGTAATAAAAACAATTGGTTTTATTGTTGGAACAAACACATGATGCAGTTGTTCTATATACTTCATATTTTCCATTGTTAGCATGCATTAGGGTTAATAGCAGGCACTGCAATAATATGCACATGCCTTCAAACAAGTCCCATTTACCTACACTCACGAAAAGGCTTCACATATGATTTTACAGTCAGAGTCAGATCCCATTGAAGAAAGGTTTCATGGTTCTTTAACCCTTGTGAAAAAGAAGTACACTTAGCACTATAGTTTCGGACACTTAATTGCATGTTAATAGCAATTAAACGAAAATGTATTATTGTTTACATTCATATTAAATGTAATTAGCTGACCTTTAGTGTGCTTTTTTAATTTTATAATTACTTTTATTGTCTTGGAAATATGGTTAAAGTGTACTGCTGAATGTACTGATAAGCACTTATGGTTAACTAAAATATAACATTTATTTTTAAAAATTTGTATTTTATGCATTTAGATATTTGTAATGATAAAGGTGCAATTTAATACATTTAAAATGTATTAACTGTAAATGAAATATTGAATAACACACATTTATTATAATAGTCGTTTTTTATGTGCTCTAGTTAGTCAACACATCAAAGCAAGTGTACTTTAAAGCACAACAAAAGATTATTGAAACGTATGGACTTTAAAGGAAACCATTTAATTATATTATATAAAATAAGACATTATATAAATTGTACTAAAGTGTTTTAAACAGTTTACTTTAAGTACACTTAAGTGACCTTTTATTTCATTCATATTATAATATCATCATATTATATCTGCAAGTATTTTTATTTATTTATTTAAACTTTTAAGGTTTGAAATGCACAATTGCACATTCAGTACAATTAAGTGCACTTCTTTTTCACAGGGGAAAGCCTATGGAACCTATCATTTAACATTGAGCCGTTTTTTCATTTGCGGAGAACCATTCAGCTAACTTTGGCCAAAATGGTTCTTGGTAGGAAAAGTTGTTTCAAAGGACCACTGATGAACCTTTATATATATATTTAAGGGTGTATATGGGAAGATATTGGAAGTTCTCTTAAAGAACACAGATGTAAAGTGGCATTAAATTTTTTGTTCAAAAACCCTTATGCGACAGAATATGTGTTGTGTTGCTTTGTTTAATTCATGAGGTGTGTGAATGTGATGCTACATGATCTCCCCTCAGTTATGAGTTTCAAAGTGGCCTATCAGACACTGAGGAAGCGCGTGCTAAAGAGAGTGCTGGCTATCTGGCACGCCGTGACCTCTTCTCTAGCGGCGTGGAGTCGGAGCGCACCGAATACAAGTCCCGCAGAACCGTCATGAGGGAGTCCGCAGAGCGCATCTCCCTTAGCAAGAGGGTCAGTGGACATCCCAAAGTCCTGTTCCTAAACACAACTCATTGTGATTAGAGATTTCTCTTGATAACCATTCTAAATGAATGACTATTTTGTCTTAAATGTATAACTACAAATTGTTGAACTGAGCTTCACCACATGTCTGACAGCTCCCTTGCTGTGTTCCCTTGTGAAAGAGAAGTACACTTTAGCAAAACCTCCTTTTTTACTTATTACGGAAACAACATGCTTTGTTTAAAGAATATACTTAAGTGCAAATTGAATATGATGTTTTTCGGACACTTAATTGCATTTAGATGAAAATCTATTATATGGTCTTTAAATGACATTAAATGCATTTAGCTGAACTGTAGAGTGCTTTTTTGACCCACTTAAAATAGGTCTTAAGTATATCTTTACATGTAATTTCATAAATACTAAAAATGTACTGCCGAATATCCTTATCGTAAACAAAAAATACTTAAATGCCATTTCTAATGACACTTACATGTCATGTATTTAAATATATTTGTAAATAACACATTGATAAAGTTGATAAAAGTATTGACAAAGTTGCAATTTGTTACTTTAAATGCAAGTTATAATCCAATACTTTACACGTGCTTTAGTATGTTAGTTAACACATCCAAACAAGTGAGCTTTAAAGTGCGACAAAATATTAAGACGATATATTGATTTAAAAGTATACTTAAGTGTGTACTTAACACTCATAAAAGTGTGAAGTACACTTAAGTGGCCATTAATATCAGTAATATTATCTGCACCTACCATTCGTTTAATTATACTTTTAAGATTTAAAGTTCACTACAAGTACACATTTAATAATACAATTAGTACACTTCTTTTTCACAAGGGTATAAGCATCACTATTTGAACAATCACCTAACCCTATTAAACTTCAGTGTATAACTCATTCTGCACAATTTGTGCAATGGACTTAAATTGTATGTCTAATGAATGACAAAACAATTAAAAACATTGACGTAAATTGAAAATGCTATATCTAGCAACAAGAATAGCATAGACTCAGAGGTGGGCTCATTTTACTGCCAGAAAGCAATCCACTAACAACCATGTGAAGCAACCCTAGCCACTGAATAGCAACATAGCAAGCACCAAACATTTTATTCAGAAAATTGAGCCTACTTTATCATTATTTTTAGTAACATTTTATGTTTTTAAACTGTTACAACAACAGACAAATACATTTGCAAACTGATTTTTCACATGTTACTAAATATGAAGCCTACATCAAAAAAAGGTGAACATTTTATTTTTGTGAACCAATTGTGCAACATTATTAAACTCCTGTACATATGTTCCCTATTTTTAGATAGTAAAAAGAGCAAGAAAGTATCAAGACACAAACTTTATTTAGTTCTGGTCCTGGTGCCAACAAACCATGCCACCGCGGTGCCAGATTTCAAGGGTTGTAATGTTTTATGTGGATGTGTGGTGTGCGTTAATCTGCGGTGCGTGTTAAAGTGACGATGAAACTACTGTTGTCGACAAGTGATGTGCTGATAGCTGAGGGAAGCCTTGAGGAGATCATGGTTACACTGACATGACTGGACAAATAGAAGCAATGACTGCAAGGAGGCATTCGATCCTAATCGAGTCCTGCTGAAGAACAAATAATACATGCTCCATACATTTTGTCTACATATTATGTAAATAGAAGATGCCTCATTAGAAAAGTTCCTTATTACACTCTTTGTTCTGACATAATTTGTGACGAGGGATAGCTTACCGCTGTCAATAACTCATCCCAGTTTGTAAAAACAAAAGTCATAACAATATTATGGACTTTGGGGAAAGGCATTCAAGGGGGTTTGGACATGTGAACCTTAAAGTTTTCTTTTAGTAGTGGTACTACTTTTTAAGTGGATGAATTTCTGTTTACTATGCATTACTAGTTCCTCTGGGTGGATTTTCTTTTTGTACAATCATTTTCTGGTAAACCAGCTTAACACCCCTTGTGAAAAAGAAGTGCGCTTAATTGTATTAAATGTGCACATGAAGTGTACTTCAAATCTTAAAAGTATATATTTTTTAAACTGTACTTCTAGATAATATAACATTAATAAAATAAAAGGCCACCTAAGTGTACTTAAAGTGTATACTTTCATGACTATGTTTCTCAACACATTTACGTACACTTTTATAAAGTACACTTTGTAATAATGTGAAATTAAAAGTTTTACTGTAAACTACAATGTTAAATTATAGGTTCAATCATGTTTTGCTGCATGTGCTTAGAGTACACTTCATTTTACTTGTTGACTAACATCCTAAAGCACATGTAATTATGATTCTACAAATATTTATATTCATTATATTTATAAAAAGTCCTACTAATAATTCTGCTGATAGCATTTAATTTAAACAATAATACATTTTCATTTCAATGCTATTAACATGCAATTAAGTGTCTGAAACCATTACATTCAGTTTGCATTTAAGTAAGTTATTTTAAAGTATGTTATTTCCGTAACAAATACTCTTTTTAGAAGTATGATAAAGTGTACCTCTTTTTCAAAAGGGATAGATATGACAAGAGCTGAAATATTTGTTCATTTCTTTTGCAATTCCTTGCCTTTTAGATTTCCATAAGTGAATTGCTGTATACATTTTATTTATTAATTTTTTTTTACAAATCAAGAGGATTCATTGAAATCTTCTCAGCTTACCTTGAACACAGAACATACTTTTAGGCAGTTTGCGTCTTAAAATAGTAATGTGTTTGGTCATAAATGCCTTACATTTAGTTTTTCAGCATGCTCCTGATGCATTTATGACCAAAGAATGTTATCACTTTCTAAACAATATATGAATGGCTGCATGCCCTCAGATCCATGATAACGAAGAGTACCATAAGCGTCTGAACGAGGACAGCCTGATGCACACGCCCGAGTTTGTGACCGCACCGCGTTCCCACACTGTTTGGGAGAAACAGTGTGTGAGGCTGCACTGTACCATCTCAGGATGGCCTGAACCACGCGTCGTGTGGTGAGTTAGTATGCACATATACACAATCACACATGCTCACAGACATATGTGTGCACACTACTAATGATGATTGCATTATGTCAAGAATAATATGTGACGAACAGTGTTATCTTAGTATAATTGAGATACTGTTAGTTTGTATTAATGTCTTTATATTTTATGTTTTCATTTTATTTTAGTTAGTAGCCAATAGTATGTGTTTTTCTTATATATTTTATTTTATTTCAAGTAATGATTTTTATTATGGTTTTAGATTTAGTTTAGTTGACTGTAATAAACCTGGAGACAAGGGACAAATCTCTGTTCTCCATTTGTTCTTAATTTACTGCTACTGGCCTTAAAGCCAATGTGGAATCAGAACTGACCCTATTTACTTTCTTAATACATTCAAGCCCTGTTGTGCACATTACTCCAAATAAAAAGATGTTTGTCTAAGTAATCTTTTATCTAATCCTATATGTAATCTTTTATGTTACAAACTGTTACATGTTCTACCTCTTAAATGTTTAATAATTTGTATCGCCACTTAGGCCAGTCGTTGTGGTAGGCCCTATTTCTTCTTCTTCTTCTTTTACATTTACATTTCATAATACACTGTAAAAAAAAAAAAAGTTGGATTAACTTAAAAAAGTAAGTTACCTGGTTGCCTTAAAATTTTGAGTTCATTGAAATTAAAAATTTGAGTTAAAACAACAAAGGAGATTGGTTTAATAAATAGAAACTCAAAATATTATGTTATCTGAACTACATTAATTATCTAAGTTGATTTGACAAAATGTAAAAAGTTGTGATAACAAATCATCAAAATTCATTTTTACAGTGTAGTTTTTCAAAACAAGTAAAAATAATTTGTTAATATTGCCATTAACTGCATACAGGCAGAAAAAAATAGAAGCAAAATCATTAACACATTGGGCCAGATTTACTAAACAGGACAAATTAGTGTGATATCACAATCCCATTAAAGTGCAGAGCTGTGTTCGAAATCACCCCCTATGCCCTCATTCACTATTCCCTTCATTACTCCACTAATATAGTCCACTTGAAGGAGTGAATAAAAACAGTGAGTGCGCCGGAAGGGATGCTGCTTTTGCATACACTCTTAGAAAAAAGGGTTCATTGGGGTTCTATATAGAACCATAGGGTTCTTTACTCAACTCAAAAGAACCTTTTATGCTAAAAAAGTTCTATAATGACAAGAAATAACCTTTTCTTCTAAGAGTGTAGTTTGCTCTTGCTGTGTTTAATAATCATTTGAAACTTAGCAAACTGGCAGCTCCAATAGGCTTGTAAGATTTATCTTGAAATATGTCATGGAGACTAGCATGTATAAACCTTAATTAAACAATTGAATAATCAATTAATTTATATAATAATATGCATTTATAGCCACATTGGACCAGCTGTTTGGGAAATAGATGGATGAAAGAATTCTCATGTTTTGGGCAGCTTGGTACATCACGTACCTTTCCCGCATCAGCTCACTCTGTTTCCGTCACTATTTTTAGATGCATTTTGTCCATAGAAATGCGCGGACGTGACTAGCGGAAGTTTTGAATACACGGTGGACAGACGCGACTAATCTATAATGACATTCGTTGTCAATGATTTTCATTATCGATTATTGTCGATTTTATCGATTAGGCTTAGTTGTTGCAGCCCTTGATCCGTCTGTTGTAACTTTCATTGCCCGCGAGAAACGAAGGGTGGATTTGGAGGCCACATTTTAAGGAGACTTCGATTTGAGCCAGCCCTTGTTGTGCTGTGGTGACGTCGAATGTAGCATTTTATCTGCAATTTATTTCCATATTAACAGATCAATGAGGGTGAGCTTGGCCTTCAGTCTCCACTTTTCAGTTTCCCGCTGTATTTCAATTCATCCTTTTCCTCCCTCAGGTACAAGAACAATGTTAGCATTGATCCTATGTCCAAGCCAGGAAAGTACAAAGTGGAGAGCAGCTATAATGTCCACTCCCTGGAGATTAACAGGTGATCACACATGGACTTCAGAGTGCACAGTCAAAGTGATTTGCAATGGTTGTGTGAGTAACACATCTGTCTCTAATTCCAGGTGTGATTTTGATGACACTGCACAATATCGAGTGTCAGCCATGAACAGCAAGGGCGAGAACTCTGCTTTTGCTTCTGTTGTCGTCAAAAGTAGGTCTGAAATAAATCATCCTAAACTCTCTGTCCTAGAACTCTAAACAATGATTGCAGCTGCGTCCAGTAGTTAATATTAATCCCGAAAATTACTAACCCTAACTACTCAATACAAGAATTTTATTTTTTGTAATACATTTAATAAATAGATCAATTTTGATCACAAAATTAGAATCCTGTTATTCTCTTGTTTATTTTAGCTAAGCATTATACTCTGTTTCATTCAAATGAAAAATTGTATGTTGCCACACTCTAAAAAAAAAAAAAAAAAAATGCAACAGTTTGCATCAATCTTTTTAAGTTATGATAACTTACTATAAAATTATGTTCAACCAACAAACTACATTAAGTTAGAGGGATGTAATTATTTGTAGCATAAACACAAATTTGATGATTCTACAAATGAGTGATTTCTACAAAAAAAATTAGTGATTACTCATAAAAATCAAGTTGTTCCAACTAGCATAATTTACTTAAATGGAGCGGTGTGCGTGAAACCAGTTGATCTTCTCTATTTAAGTTCAGATTAACAGCTAGCATAGATCATTCCAAATTTAGCATGTAAGTTTAAAGAACGTGCAAGATATTACTTGTCACTGGCACTAGCTCAGTCATTGCTCATAGAGCAATATACAATATAGTCTACTTTGCATTGACACCCCCACAATCGAGCTTTATACTCTTCAGGAAAAGTTAGCATGAGATTTATTAGAAACAAATTAGCATGAGAATGCAATTCCATGATTATAACACCAATAGGTGTGGAAAGAAAGTTCTGCGGGAGATACTGACAATGCGCTCAATAACTTGCCAAATGAACTCAATAACTGGGGCCAGTTGCATAAACTACTAAGACTAGACTTACAAGGTAGACACATTTCTTTCCTTAAGACAGTTCATAACTTTTGTATGTCAGTTACACAAAAATGCAGATAGGTCTATAATTTGATACTGAAAAGTACGTCTGATTACAAACTAACTGCTTGTTGGTCATATTAGTTCTTAAGACACAGTCTTAACATAATGGCAATGTTAATGCACTGGCCTCAGATTATATCAAACTGAATAAGTTCAACTGAATTTCTAAAGTCATCAAGACAATTTCATTAAGTTACTACAACTTAATAAAAAAAATCTATAACACAGACATTTCAGTTTAAATTACATCTAATATTAAGAACAGAACTCAAATAATATCAAATAATACTGTTTGCAACTATTAGAGTAGAGTTTCAAAATAACCTACTGTTTACATTACTACATGCATTTAATATATAATTATTTGGTGGAGCTCCTTGTAATTTAATCTGAAACAGATGAATAAGGAAGTAATTTGAATGCTGCTGACAATTTTTTTTTAAAGTAATAGTTGGCAAATGGATCAGTTATTTGATAAAACAGAAAAAATATTTTTTTCTTTTGTGTGATTTGATGTTTAGGATTCAAAGGAGAATTTGATGAGTCTCTGCCATCTCCCAGACCCCGTAAGTAATTCAGAATCAAATCGGATTCAAGCTGATTTCTTTTATTTCACAGTGTAAATGTGCTTTGCTTAAGTGTGTGAAGCTTTGAGCATGAAACTAAAGTTTTTAATACCAGCTGGCTAATGGCTATTTTGTCTCCAACTCGCTGGGTGCAGAAAGCAGAAAGGTCAGCTTTAAAGGTAACCTTGGTGAAGGTTTTTTTGTAATGTTCTTGTGATGTTTTAGTTTCGTCTGCTTTCCCTGATCATCTTAAGTGCATGATCGTCCCTTCTCATTGTTTTACTTCTCTGTCTTTGTTTATTTGATGAACATATTTACCGATAGTGTTGATAATTCAATATTGAATTATTCAGCATTGATACATTCAGGATTGGTTTGACTAGTTAGACACAATGCGCTGTTTTGAGAACTGAACATACAATATCTTATATAAACATCTTGTGTTTATTTGGTCAGTTTTCTGTGTGTGTTTGTATATGTCTTCATGCATTCAGCATTGTCAATGCAAATATCCTTCATTAACATTCACTGTTCTCTTGTTGTGTCTTGTGTATTTTATGAATTTGGTGTCAAACCAATATTTCACTAAATGATGCCTGCTGTCAGTCTTCTTGCGACTCCTGATGTGAAATGATTTCCATGTGAAAACCTTTTATACCCTTCTCAGAGTAATAAATCATTGTACACAATATTAATTGAATGTGTGTTTCATTAAACAAATGTGTTTATATGATGAATCCTGGAGCTAATCTTATCCAGCAACATTGAATTTTCATAAAATAATAGTGAATTGAATGTGTGTGTGTACTGCAGCACCATGTCTGGAGTATGGTGTGACATTCGAGACGCACATTGTGGAGAAGTTTGGTGTGTCTTTTGGACGTGAGGGTGAGACGCTGAGTTTGGGCTGCTCTGTTATCATCTACCCTTCATTGCAACGCTTCCAGCCTGAGATAGAGTGGTACAGAGATGGTAAGTCTGTGAGAAAAATAATAATAAGCCCTGATAAGATCTTTTGCAAAATGAATGTAATCAGATAATATTGATAATATTGGATGATCCTGATATCAATTTATCTTACAGATTACATATCTAATCTTTACTTCTTCCAGATTGGTGCATTACACATACCAGTCAAAAGTTTGGAATAATTAGGATTTTTTTTTTTTTATCGTTGTGAAAGATGTCTCCTTATTTTCACCAAAGCTTTAAAACAGCAAACAATTGTAAAATATTATTACAATTTAAAAGGACATTTTTCTATTTAAATATATTTGAAAATGTCATTTATTCCTGTGATGGAAAGCTGAATTTTCAGCGTCATTACTCCAGTCTTTAGTGTCACATGATCATTCTAATATGCCGATTTGATACTGAATTATAAATTATTATTGGTGCTCAATTATTAATAATGATTCTTATTATTACCAATGCTGATAGCAGTTTTTGCTGCTTAATAATTTAGTAGAAATCGTGATAACGGTTTAATGGGGAAAAAAATAGCATTTCTTTGAAATAGGAATCTTTTTTAACATTATAAATGTCTTTACTGTCACGTTTGGTCAATTGAATGTGTCCTTGGTGAATAATAGTATTGTCTTTTTGAATCTGACTTACCCCAAACTTTTGACTGGTAGTGATTCACAAAAATATTAAGCAGGCCAACTTTTTTTCAACATTGATAATAATAAGAGTTGTTTCCTTGAGCAGTAAATCATCATATTAGAATGATTTCTGAGGGATCATGTGACACTGAAGACTGGAGTAATGATGCTGAAAATTCAGCTTTGATCACAGGCATAAATTACATATTTTGTAATAACATTTCACAATATTCATGTTTTTTTTTTTTTTACTTGTCAAATAAATCCAGCCTTGGTGAAGATAAGAGACTTAATTATTCCAAACTTTTGATCGGTATAGTAAAATTTCTTTTAAACACCTAAATGTATTTTGCAGTGCTTACTTTGATGATTCATAATGCATGGATGTGTTTGTGTGTCAGATAAACTGCTGGTGCCATCAAAATGGGTTCAGACGCACTGGAGCGGCGACAGAGCTACACTCACTCTCACACACCTCAACAAGGAGGATGAGGGGCTGTACACACTTCGTGTCATAACCAAGTCTGGCTTTGAGACACATTCTGCATATGTGTTTGTCAGAGGTGAGGACTACAGTGAACTATTTCTAACTCAGCCTGTTACATTATTATATGCCACTTTATTCATGCTGGTAATACAGTAACTATGTGTTAAATGAAGAGTATTTAGGATACACTTGTTACTAATGGAATATGTAAATATTAAAAAGTGCAGTTTTTGCTGGGGTTCATTTAGACACACACACACACACACACACGTGGACAAACATAATTCTATTTTGTTAAATAACGGTATGACCTTGGGAAAGTTAACTAAGCAAGTGTAAATTTCACCCTTGAATTATTTGAAACATTTGCATTGTAGAAATCCACTAATCATTTTGATTTGATTCTTCTCAATGAGCAAAATTTTTAAAAATGTTTATAGATTTTGTTATTTTATATAGCAGATTTTATACTTTTATTTTATTTTTGTAGTTATTTAATATTCTAAGTTATTTACATTATATGCAGTATACAGATGACTGTAATGTCACAATTAGTTTTGTGCTAATCGTTTTACAAGAAAAAGTGCATTAGACTAACTCTTTTGGCTTGTACTGTGTGTGAGTTTTGCATGTCTCTCTGAGCCTCTCTTCACAGCTCATGTTTCATTCTAAATTTATCCTTGTCGTCCCGTGTCTATGCTGTCATGACATTCAAATTTGGACAAATGACATTCTCAACACTTCCCAACAGTAGTTGCAATACACTTTTTAAAACTTAAATTGCATTTAGATTTTAATTAAAGAGCTTTTTTGGTTACACTTTATTTAAGGTAACGTAGTTACATTGTACTTACTTAAATAAGTAATATTAATTAACTGTACTTACCATAGAGTTACGGTTAGGGTTTGGTTTAGGGTTAGTTACTTGTATTTATGCATAATTCACTGTTATTCCTATAGTAAGTACATGTAGTAACGTGTAACTACGTCACCAAGTGTTACCACTTTTAAGTAGAACTTAAGTAAAAATGTATATGCGATTTCATACTGTCATTTCTATTGAAACTTGTATGTCATGTATATGAAATATATTTGTTAAACATTTGTAATGAAGTTGTAATTTAGTACATTTAAAATATATTAACTTTAAATGTAATATTGAATAACACACTGCAGTTAAATTGTAATCAAGCGCTTTAGTTTGTTAGTCAACACTTTAAGAGTGTACTTCTTTAAAGGACAAGAACATATTATTAAAATGACATTAAAATGATTTAAAATATACTTTAAAGTATCACTTTTAATTTGACATTATTACAAAGTGCACTTTTAAAAAAGTGTACTTAAGTGTGTGTTAAGAAACAATCATGAAAGTGCACTATCTTTAAGTACACTCAAGTGGCCTTTTATTTCAAGTACAGTTTTTTGAAAATATGCTTTTAAGACTTGAAGTACACTAAAAGTGCACATTCAATACAACTAAGTGCACTTCTTATTCACAAGAGATGGCATGTGATATTGTGAATTTGAACTAATAGTACATGTTTAAACGATTATATCAGACTTTATTTTATTTGTGTGTTTGCTAGATGCTGATGGTGAGGTTGCTGGTGCTCCTGGTGCTCCTTTAGATGTATATTGTCAGGATGCCAATAAGGATTATGTCATCGTTACCTGGAAACAGCCTGCTGTGGACGGCGGAAGCACCATTTTGGGCTACTTTGTTGATAGGTATTGTATCTGTATAAAAATATCACACAAAATCATATAAAAACCTCTAAAGTAGACATAATGAAGATATTAGCCAAGTATGTAGGCCTATAATGTAAATCAAGGGTTCTCAACTCTGTTGACCTTCGGAATGAAGGTCAACATTCCTGCAGAGTTCAGTTCCAACCCTAATCAAATACATCTGAACAACATAATTAAGGCCATCAGGATCAGAGAGCTGCACGGGTCCGATTTTGTAAATCCGCACCCGCCCGTACCCGCAGTGCTTAAAACCGCATCCGACCCGTTTTCCGACAGCAGCACTAATTAAAATCCGCAACCCGACCCGACCCGCTTAAAATAGAACCGAGACCCGACCCGCACCCGAAATAAAATCAGTTTAGCCAATCACATTATAGACACACTTTTTTCAAATTTGTATTGCCTTTGGCGGCTTGCCTTAAGACAAGGACAACAGCCGGAAGCTGTCAAAAAGCCAATAGCCTATACAGAACATGGCAAACGTTACCACAAAACAATGCAATTTCGTCTAGCACATCAGACAATTTATTACCAATATAGGTCTGTTTATACAGTAGGCCTATATCCATCCATACTCCCTTAATAAAGGAAAAATATCAGTCTACACGTGCGTTTTATATTTAACATGAGGGAAATACACAATGCGTGTGACACAAAAAAATCTGTAACTTTTAGGTGGCAAATAATTTTTCTTTCGTTCAAATCCCACTCCGACATAGAAATTATATAGGATGGCTACTGTAGGCTATTAGGCCTACGTGTGGTAGGCGCTAGGCATTAAAGAAAACATTTAGTTTCACAATTTTATATATATTTATATATTATTTAATCAATATTGATTATATGAGAAGTGAAAAGCATAGTAGCATAGCCTAAGATCATAACTTGTGCAATATGTCGGGAGACAGAGTGGGCAGACGTTATTGACCACTTCATTAAGTTTCTTATTGTATAAAGCATTTCTTTAAAGTGAATTTCGTTTTGTGTTAATTTTATCTTAATTTTAATCAATGTTTTATAACCAATTGTCTGAATTTAATAAATAAACAGTTTTTAGTGCAGGGTTGCCAACTCTCACGCATCTGGCGTGACAGTCACGCATTCAGCCTCAATCTCACGCTCTCACGCTCGACAAAGAAATCTCACGCTAAATGAGACATTCTTCTGTGCTGTATTATTTTTTTTTTCCTCATGTGCGCTAATTTCCGAATTACTAAACAAGTTCAGGTTCTTAACTACTGATTGGACCACTGCTGTGTCTAATGCCTTTCTCTGATTGTCAATTCGCTGGAAACATTTGTCGTTGTTACGTCAGTGACGTCCGTGACCGTAATTTACCCTTTTCACACGCGCTCACGGCACATCTTTCTCAAGCAGAGACAAATCGCGAGTCAAAGAGGACACTGACACCGACAGACAAGACAGCGAACGTTATAGGCTACTTTTGATATGGAACAAATTCTCTGCTCTCATATTCTGTCAATATTTTTACGAGATTCAAACAATAAATACAGTTGTTGGTGCTTTTAACCCCTTAACTGTCACTCCCACTTTTTCCGCATAGACATGAAAATCACTATGCAAACTTAAATGGTTGTAATTCAAGAATGCTTTGGAATATAGACCTATGGTTGGTCTTGTTTTAAAGAAGACATTTGCCAGATTGTTGTAGAAGTGAAATAAATGATGAAAGTGAAATAGAAAAAAAGTTATTTAAGTTTGAGTTTATGAAAATGAACAATGTAAAAAAATAATTATTTAAATTGTATATAAAATATATATATTACAAAATATATTTTACTCTAAAACTGCAAGAAAATTAAAGCCAAAAATCTTAAGCAGTTGTGTTCCAAATTTTAGGCTAATATCTCAAAAAATAATCTTTCAGTAATATTTTATTTGAGCGCAGTACCAATTTCTTTCACTAGGACAGCCAAGCTTCCTTACTGACCATATAAGGGCGCCTCCATGTTTTGAGTGATCTGAACCATGTATTTCCATAATTTTCATACAATTTATGAAGTAGACATCCTATTTAGAAGTAGTATGGGTGGTTTGACAATATTTTGATATTTTGAAACGGCACGTGATACAGTACAACTTTTTTTTTCATCATCATCATCCCCCCCCCCCACCCACCCCCCCCCCCCCCCCCCGTTAACAAATCTCACTCCAAGCAAAACTCAAAAGTTGGCAACCCTGTTAGTGTACCCTAAATGCTTTGATCAAGGTTGGAGCTAAACTCTGCAGGACAGTGGATATCGAGGGCCACAGTTAAGAACCCCTGGTGTAAATAAACATCATATACGCTTGAACCAAACAGTGACGGGCCGTTTACACCAAACATGGAGTTTTAACCGGATTCTCTAGCAGAATTATGATTTTGAACTTGTTCAAATGTAATAGGAATATCATACAAGTTAGAGACTCTCTGTACGCTGTATCCTCACAACTGTAGCTATATAATGTTTGATAAAATTACAACTAGTTTGTTCTGGTTCTTATAAAAAAATTAAAAATGCAGCTAATCTCACAATTCTGAATTTTTTCTTGCAATTTCTCGCTATTTCTCACAATTCTCAAAAAAAAAAATTGTGAAATGAAGTCACAATTACTTTATTAATTGTGAGATTATATCTCACAACTCTGAGAACAAAGTCAGAACTGGATATTATAGACTCACAATTGCAAGAAAATTGTCAGAATTGTGAGATAAAATGTCGCAATTACTTAAAAAAATTTATTCTGTGGTGGAAAGCTTCCATAGGATCTAGACCATTTCTTGACTGTTTTGTTATTGCTTGTTAACAAACAGCCCTGCTCTCTGATTTTTTTTCTCGTAACATCAGATTGTATTTCTTCATGTATTCAATTTTATTTCCCTTTATTACTTTTCTGCTGTGTAGGTGTGAAGTTGGCACGACACACTGGGCACAATGTAACGACACTCCTGTTAAGTTTGCACGTTTCCCTGTAACTGGTCTTGTGGAAGGACGAAGCTATGTGTTCCGTGTGCGTGCTGTCAATAAGGCTGGTATGAGCCATCCATCCCGTGTCTCGGAACCAGTAGCCGCTATGGACCCTGCAGACCGCACAAGAAAAGGTAACCAGACTGGCACGGCATGTACGCAAAAACAAAATGAAAACAAAACAAGCAGTACAATATACTTTCTTTCTCTAGGTGCCTCTGCTCCTTGGACTGGACAAATAATTGTAACTGAGGAGGAACCTGTGGGTGAGGAGCTTCAAATTAAAATTATTAGATTTTTTAGGGCTTCCACTATCATTAAAAACCTTTCAATTGTAGGTAAACCTATGGAAGTTGGTTTCCACCACAGTTGAGCTATTATGACTTAGCATATCAAATTTCAAGAAAGATTTTCATAACGGCTCCCTATATCATTATAATGAAAACCTTTCCTATGATTATGGCTTGTATTAACTCATAATGATACAAAAGTTTGTCATTATTATGACAAACTGAAAAAAAATCATTATCAACATCATTATTATATCTCGTAATAATTAGAGGCTGTCTCGTAATAAACCATGATATTGTGGCAGAATAGTCAAATGTTTTTTACATTATTCATAAGGTTCGTACAGCCTTAGGAGTGAAATTTAAGCACTTTTCAAGGACTTGTTGCAAGGAAGTGTTTCACCCAAATTTTTTATCCAATTCAAATGTTATTTTTAATGTGATAGTGAAATATCTGATCATCCTCCAGAGACGGTCTCCATTTGTAAAACTAAAAGTTTCAAGATGTAGGAAAACTAACACGGTGGCAAACAAACACTTTTATTTAAATATAAAAATATATGGCGGCAGAGGAGCACTTATTGACATTAGCTATTTCCACTCCCCATAGTCTGGAGCCCTATTTTTAATACTTAAAGGTACAATATGCAAAAAAAATTCGCCACTAGGGTTCGCTAACCTCTTACAATAACAAAGGCGTATGTTTATGACGCAGTGACGAGCTGAATGATGGGACTTGCTGTCAAGCTGATGGATCTAATAATGTTTATGGATGAGTGAAAACATTCATGTTTTTTAACATTACAGTGATAAGAAGCAGGTCGCGATTGCTAATAAGAGACAGATATAACACGCGAGTCCTGCGGATATAAAGGAATGAGGACATTTCATTCTACCTAATACACGCAAGTGCTGAATTAGTAATTCAAGTGCTAAATTACTACTCAAAGGTCAGTTTATTTGACGAATTAAACTTGTGAGGAAACGCAGCGCTGTTCCACTTGGTCTAACGTTAACTGTTACACTATACTAAACAGCATTATGATGTTATTCTGTGTGTTAGTTTGTTTGCTATATGAAACTAGCAGTAACGTTATAGATCAACATTAGAATAACATACTGATCATATTCTAACATTTCATCATTATTTTTTAAAAATCCTTATACAGCGATCACAAACAATTGCAAATGTATGTTGATCAAATACTCTACCTGTATTTTTGACATGTCCTATATATGTCCATTGGATTCTCTTTGACCATACCGCAGTTTATTACCTAAAACTGATCAATTACACTACAGTACCAATATAATATTATATTTTGATTATATTTGATCCTTAATTCATTTAGAGGGAGTGGTTCCTGGCAGACCATGTGAACTCACTGTCATTGAAGCCACTAAAAACTACGTGGTGTTGAGCTGGAAGCCCCCAGGCGATAAAGGCCATGAAGGGGTTATGTATTACGTGGAGAAGGTCAGTGTAAAAAACTCAATCTAACTGCATAACCACTGCCAGTGGCAATTGATAAAGCTTTACTGATTTCTAAGTGAACAGGCCTTGAGTGATTCAGTATGTTGTATTTTTTATTTGGTTTTGCTATAATATCTGTGTGTTGTGTGTGTAGTGTGTGTCTGGCACAGACAGCTGGCAACGAGTGAACACTGAAATCCCTGTGAAATCTCCACGTTTTGCTCTTTTTGATCTGGCTGAGGGCAAGTCTTACTGTTTCCGCGTTCGTTGCTGCAACTCAGCTGGTGTTGGAGAACCATCAGATCCGACGGAAGCCACCACGGTTGGGGACAAGCTGGGTATGATAAATACAACAACAGCCTCTTTGCAAAGCAAAAGATCAAGGAAAATGTGATGTTTTTTATGAGTGCACTCTTAAAAATAAAGGTTCTGTATTGGCATTTATGGTTCCTTGAAAAACCTTTAACATGCATAGAACTTTTCCATTGCACAAAAGGTCATTTAGAATGGAAAAAGTTTCTTTAGATTATTAAAAATATCTGCACACTAAGAAAAGAAAAAAATAATTGAAAATGACTTTATGAAACTTAAAATGGCCCTTCTACCATTACTGCAAAAACCCACTTTTGGAACCTTTCTTTTTTATTTAATATATTAAAATACTAAAATGTTATGTTCATATTTTATTATGCAGCTCTCTAGAATACTTCATTCTAATTGGTGTATCGTTCAGCATTCAGTTCTCTGATATTTCCTTTTTCGCTCATCTGGATAACTGAAACCAGCATAACATTCATATCCTTTGTATCTTGTTTCATACTAATGCAACTAGTGCCATCTTGCGTTTTAATTACTTTTTTTTTTTTAAGTGGAATTTATTTTTTATTTTTTTAGCATATTACATGTATGGTTTTAAAACAATTTCAACTCAAATCAATGTTACATGTCCAAGTAATTATTTATTTGGCGAGTAGTCATGTAAAGCTGGATTAATATATCGCTATAACTCAAGTCAATAGTTTGTATCCAATTAATTATGGTAGCCTTTACTTTATATCTGGATATTCCATTCACTCATTATTTACCATACATTTGTAATATTATACACTTCAAAGGACTTATTTGTTTGCATTAGTTAGAACATTAATATGAAGTAACAATGAGAAAAATATTTTTACAGCATTTAATGAAAAGCAGAACGAGACCTGAGAATTCTAGCATTAGCCAGACAGGAACTTCCATTACAACAACAAGAGATCTCAGGCTCAGCACCAGGCTTGCTCCAAAGCAAAGAGTGTAAGCAGCCAGGGACGCTCTGCTAGCAGGACAGGACTGGAACTAGAGACACAGGAGACAAGACAGACAGGACCGATGGCAGAACTAAAGCACTAAAAAACTTCTACAAATCAAACACTATAGACTTTAGTAACAAGAAACAAACTGTGTAGCACATAAGTACACATACTGTAGCACAACATCTAACAAACTGGCAACACATGAGGGAAAGAGCACACATATAAAGGGAGCTAAGAACAAGAGGAACAGGTGACAACACTCGGACAAGGAACAGGTGACAACACTCAGACAAAGAGGACTCAACTAGACAAGAGGGCGTGGTTAGGTACAGGGAAACTAGGAGGCAGGAACAGAAGAGCACATGGTCAACACAAACAAAACCACATGTTTAAGCACAACACAAACACAGAGACATGAAACAAAGCCAACACAGACAATGCTGCCAGGGCAGAACCCTGACATTAATAACTTTTGTTAATGTTAGTTGATAAACAAAGTTCATGTTCATTTTCAAAGTGCATTAACTAAAGTTTAATAGAAACAACTTTGAATCTCAAAAATGTAGTAGTAAATTATGAGATTAACATGCACTAAGATTCAAAAATGCTGTAGAAGTATTGTTTGTTGTTCGTTCATATTAACTAACATTGTTACAGTAATGCTAAGAAATGAAACCTTATTGTAAAGTGTTATTATATTACAGTATTATATTATATTACCTTGCAGATAAATGTTGACTGAACTTGAATATAACATGAATTCTATTGTAGCGTAAATAATGTGTAATGGTGTAATACACTTTTTTTGTCACCTGCCACCAGATATCCCATCAGCCCCTGGCCGTGTGGTGCCTACCCGCAATACAGACACATCTGTGGTGGTTTCATGGGAAGGGTCACGTGAAGCTAAAGAGCTGGTGGGCTACTACATTGAGAACAGCATTGTGGAGAGCAATACTTGGGAGCCATGCAACAACAAACCAGTTAAAGGCACAAGGTATAACATGCACATATACAGTATAATTAATAATTCATCAAATTACACAGAGAGTCTTGTTGTAAAATGACTGTCAAATAGGGTCATTTGGGTTTGTTTGATAAATATAGCGAATACAAAAATCTGATCAGCTGTTTGAAAACATGTAAATACTGTTTGACTTCCTTTATATTCAGTTATAAGAGGTAAGTTGCGCAGTGCTTTGTGTACTCGGATAACTGGGATATTTCTGTAGTATTTTTTACGCATTCTGAAACAGAATAGGCTATTTAAAAAATCTAAATTACCAAGTGCATAGGCTTTCTAGCATTTATATATTAGGCTATTATAGCAACATTTTTGTTAAGGACAGTCTGTTTCGCAGTTACATTTCGTTTGGCACACTTGACACATGAACTTCCCGCAACACAAAGAATGCAGCTCTATGCTGAGTAGGCTAAAGGTATTATGATTTATTTGATATATATATTTTTAAACGGTAAATGGATTGCATTTATATAGCGCTTTCACAGACCCAATGGCCACCAAAGCGCTTTACATATGGCCTCACATTCACCCATTCACGGCGGTGTCAGCCATGCAAGGCGCCATCCAGCTCGTCGGGAGCAGCTGGGGTTAGGTGTTTTGCTCATGGACATTTTTGATGGACATTGACATCATGAACCGGGGATTGAACCACCAACCTACCGGTTTGTAGACAACCTACATGAACCCCTAAACCACTGCCGCTAAGAGGGCTAGATAATTGATTATATTAAATTATAACAATTCATTATATTTAGCAGAGGTCTGTATTCATGGTAAACCCACTGAAATTGTGAATCTAAGACGTATTTATATCTGGTGGTATAAAACGTGCTTATTTCATATCAATGATACACAGAGAGATACACTCATTCATATGTGATACACATATGAATGAGTTATTTCATCTCATTGACATCAATGAGATATCAATGAGCTGAATTTTCGAATATGTTGACCTAGGAAATTTTTCTTTTTGTTTTATGTAGTAATATTCAATGCTCTATGTGAATGGGCCACATGTTCCCTTTTGATTTCGGTCACTTCGACATTACGTCAGAAGCTGACATTATAGGGAAACACCTTTATCTTAGAAATTCTGCAGCCTAATTGGAATAACGCCGTTGTTCTACGACAGCCGATGGCGTTCAGGCATGCAAATTAGAGGCGGGAACGCCTTCTATATAACACGCCACTAAATGGCATTTCCTCAGAATCTTTCTTCTTCACTGCAATGACTCAAGCCTTCACCGTTGACTCATCAGGCAAAAGTGGATTACAGAATACTCTTCACAGATCCCCTTATGCGTATAAACCGAAGATGGCCATAAGCCTTGTCAGATCTGCACAGGACTCATCAAGCTCTCCGACGGACACAAACTGTGTGTCTTCCGCCATTGAGGACTCTTAACTGCCACTCCAGCTGTAACTCCAGCTGGAAGACAGAAAACAGAAAGAGTTTCTGTAGCCTCTCAGAATTATTTTTATCTCATCCCTTGCTTTAAAGCGGAGAGCTCCATATAAAAAGCACAGATTGCCCTATTTCAACTGTGTAATACTGACTGCCATGCAAGTTCTAAAACGCCACAGTTACGAGCGCATTATCAGAAAACTCCCTCAGACTCCCTCACGCTGAAACAAACCTCTAGCGCAGTGGTTCCTAACCTGGTTAGGTGGTTCTAAATACCCTTAAAGGTGCGCCAGAGTTCGCAGGGGGGGCCCTGCTTTGAGGTCAAATATGGATATGATCTAGATAGACTGCTCATGGTTTATTCAAAGAGTGTGTTGAACTATCACAGGCTTATCTACCACTAAACCACCCAGCATATCCTTTCTTAGGGTGTGGAACTGGTCTTTATTTTGAATTGAGCCCACCTTTCACAAGGGTGCTCCCATTATATAATTTCTCCTTGCATGACTGCTGCCTTATTGGTGTTGGTATTTAGGCATTATATTGATTAGTCCTGTGATAAGGTGCGGCATTCAACCAGGTCCAGTAACTCAGCATTACTGTGATATAGACAATAGCAAAGGTGCTGCTGTTGCTTTGCTCTCATCAACCCATGGTGTTTAACTCGCGGCTGTGATGTAAGCAATAGCACTGGTACTATTGCTGCTTTACTGTCATCCACTCAGGAATACGCTGTATTTATTAGATCACGATGACTCACGAGTTGAGTATTTGTGCTATATCCGCACAGACTTGGCTTACACAAACTTCCCCAGCAAAGCAAGTAAACACAGTAACACGCCAAATTTGATTTGACAGCGTTATGGAGAGCATTCACTCAATATTATTATCTCATATTTGACAGAGGTGGCTTTTAGAGGCTTTTGCAGCGGTGGTCTTCATATGTATCCATTCACACAGAGTGCATCGTTATCAGGGCTCCTCCTCCGGCTCTTCCTCACTCTCACAGTACATGCAGCTCCCTGCCTTCCAGCGGGGAGTTGCCTTGTTTTAAACACGAAATACTTCAGCTTCTGTCTCATTGTGGAGAAGAGTGACAGTCCATTGTCTGGGCCGTAACAAAGACAGCGGTTCCTGCCACACCTTGGATCCGGGACCTCTGAATCACACAGTCAAAGGGTTTATTCAAACGAGCGCACTGAAACAGCCTCTCATCACATTTGTTTTCTGACATTGCTTATCTGAGTTATGTTTACTAACTGGTGTAGAACATGGGACTACGGCACTGGTGAATCGGTGAAGTATACAGGAGCTACAACAGCTTGTCAGCGTCATATTTATATCCCCTGGTCCATTCCGCTGAGGAAGGACATCCTCTCTCAGGTGGGGTGCTCAGTCTGGCATCCCAATCCAGAATTATGGAATCTGCATTTCTGGCCGCTCAGTTACACTGCCACAGCGCATGTTAAAGGCACACTGCGGAACTTTTGGCCACTAGTGGCGCTCGACCTGTAATTTTCACGTCTAGTGCCCCTAGAGGCCACAAGCGCCGCAGCACTGTCGCAATAGTCAACCGGTCAGCCTCCCGTGTAGATTGTGTGTGCAGACAGTAGTTGACTTGTTGGTTGGAGAGAGATAATCGACTCACTATTGAACAAAATAATAATTTAAATATAAGATGAATAATATAAATTATATAAAGAAAATAAATTGAACAAAAGTAAACAGAAAACAATGTCTGATTTAAGTCGCATAGACAAGGTTTGCCCAATCCTGCTCCTGCCGATCGTCAGTCCTGCACAGTTCATCTCCAACCCTAATCAAACACACCTGATGCAAACAATTAACGTCTTCAGGATCTCTTGAAAATTAGAGACAAATGTGTTTGATTAGGGTTGGAGATGAAATCGGCAGAGCTGCCAACTCACGCATTGGCCGTGAGACACACGGATTTGATTTCTCACGCTGAAGTGTCAACCCGGTCGGTCAAATGCCTGAAAGATGAGTTTATCTATAGATCTCCCTGTTGAGCCACTCGTGATCGACTATTTATACCGCAAATTAGTTAAAATCTCCCGCAATCTACAGCGAGCGTGCATGCGAGACACGGAGACAGAGACTGCTCCGAACCGCGTCGCGCGCACATGGCAGAGAGGGAGAGTGAGCGAGAGACCTTGCGTGTACAGAGAGCGCCTGGCTCGTCCTGGCTTTGAATGTGTCCCTCTCCCTTTTTCTTTTTTTAGTGTCTTCTGACAAAACCTTTGCCTTCTTCCTTGTAGCTGTTGGTTTGGCAATGACGAAAACATACAGACGGCAATCAAACGCGAGTTGAGCTCTCGCGTCAGAATCTGGGGGTGGTGGGGGAAGTGACGTATGCCGTAAAGCGGTCAAATTTTGTAGTTCTTTTTGTGCTCGGGTTCCTACCCACAACCCGAAGTTACATATAGCCAGTAAAAGTGACACAGACACTGTCAGGCTATGGCAGACGTGTCATTCAACCTATTGTAAGTCGATGTGCCATCTCAAGGGTTTTAGCAATATATTATAAAGGTTGAAAAGTTCCGCAGTGTGCCTTTAAAGATGAGTATGAAGCAAGAGCCCCTTAACCAAGGGCCTCATTGCTCAAAATGAGCAATGAGGCGCGATACTGAGAAACCCTCCTCACCCGTCTACAATTCCCACTTTAGATTTTACTTTAGTTTTGAAAGCCCTGACGTGTTCATACATAGCCGCTCCAGTTGGCTTTACTAAAAGTGCTTTCTTTCAAGACTACGCTTTTCCTTGCACTCGCATCATTTAAAGGAGAGGACAACATACATGCTCTTTCAGCGAGTCTGCATGGATTTTGCCCCTTATGACAGTAGAGTTGTCCCCAGACCAAGAGAAGTTATATTCCTAAGGTGTTCACAACCCTATAACAAGGGTTATAACCCTTTCAGCCTTTGCTCTGAGTGAACCAACTATGGAGAATACTACCCTTTCACAGTTACTTTGCCCCATACACGCTCTGTGACAGCTTCTGCTGCAATACGTTATGGTTTCCTCATAAGCGGTGGGATTTGCTGCTTATTTCTAAAGCTATTTACAGCAGCTGTTGAGCCCGTGAATGAGCATGAGTTACAACTTATATTGTGTTAGTGAACCAGTTTCCACCGTTTCCTTTCGCTGTAGCGACTGGAGGCACCGCTTGAACAGTGCTATTCTACTTCAGTTGTGTTATGCTCAAGCATTGTTATCTGCGATGTATATTGTGTTAGGGAAATGGGTTTCACTGCTTTTCTTTCACTGTTACCAGCGAGTGAATGCGAGATTCACCACCTCTATATCTTGTATGGCTTGCATTCTTACAGCAGCTGGGTAAGCAACGCTCCCTCCTCTCAGGGGCCTTGAGCGGTGTTCAATAGACATCAGTGTTAGACATCACTGCTTATTGGAAAAGCATCAGTGTGATGAGAACTACCTAAAATTACAGAAACCATCTTTGGATAAAAATTATGTGTAATTGGATTTTTTAGTTTGGCTTGCATCCCATTCGTTTATAAGAAGGGGAGAGGGTTTATGACCTATACTAAAGTATTTTCATGACAAACGCTAATATTGGAGTAAACATGCAATTAGGGTTAAGGGTCTGTTAAATCAACTAAAGCATGAACAACAGTACTATTTATGTTTGTCTTACTGAGCCCCACTAATAAATGCCATAATTGTGTGTGAGATTTTAATTGTTGTAACATTAATATCTGTTCATATGTGTTTATGCAGGTTTGTCTGTCATGGCTTGACCACAGGCGAGAGTTACATTTTCCGAGTGAGAGCAGTCAATGCTGCTGGAATCAGTGAATTCTCACAAGAATCAGAAGCCATTGAAGTTAAAGCTGCTATTGGTAAGTCATCTGTGAACTCCTATTGATATGACTTTTATGATTTCACTTTAAATTCCAACTTTCACTTTAAATTCTGCCCACTTGTTCTTAACTTACGCATTTCACACGTCCTAAATGGCACTTCAGTGTCAGGGCCACAACCACCAAACTCCAGCTCCGTTCCCTGCATTTCTCCCAGTAGATGGGGTCAGGACTTGTAGACCTCCTCTAGTTTGGGTCACAACTGATCCAACGTAGTGGTGACTACAAACCAGCTCACCATCGTACACCCCTGCCCACTCCCTCAGTCTTTTCACATCTGTCCATTCTGCATGCCTTTCACATTGTCTAAGTTCATGCACCTTAACAACCAATAAGACTTTGTGTTAAGTCATGTTCACTTATCCTTTATGAAACGCACATTTATTATGCACACATTTTTTCAAATCAAAACAGTATTTTATGGCAAAAAAAACTAAATTACCGATAAATGTACAGTAAATACAACAATAACCATCAATTATTACATAAATGTGTCAGTTCAACATAAAACAGCATAAACTGAAACCTCATAACGCTACTTTTTCATAGTGTTTTCGTCTCTGTTTGCTTGATTGATTGGCTGCAATGCAATATCTTAAGATATTTTTGGTTGGCAAAAGTAGTTTGTTACTGATTTTCGTATATTTCCCGATCTGCCACGTGAAGGGTGGGGGTGGGGTTCAAATACATTAAAAATGTATTTCATGCATAGTTAACATAGCTTCCAATTTCAAAAACTAGCAGCACCAAAATAAACACTCGCCAAGCGCCAAATGTGAGTAAAAATATTGGCTAATATATAAAACCTAATATATAAAATATATATTACTGCACTTATAATAACTACACTTTATTTATTATATATATATATTATATATATATATATAGGTATTGTAATAATGCTTTTTTTATTTTACACTACAACGGTGTTGTTGTAATTGTAATATATTTATTGATTTTATTTTGTTTAGGTATTTTAATTTAAATAATAATAAAATATAAATATTTTGAATAATATACATAATAATTATTATTATTATTCATATTATTAGCAGCAGCAGTAGTAGTAGTGTATGTTCATATTGACATATTACATGCATATTATATATTCCTTATTTTTGTCCTTATCACATGCCTATGCTGCCGTTTTGTTTTTGTTTTTAGTTTATTTTTAATCAGTAAAAATTGTCATTATTTTATATGACAGTCAATAAATCGTTTTTACACAATACATTAGTGTGTCTTGCATGCTTTTAATTAGATCAAATAAAATAAGTTAGAGAACCACTAAGTGGATGTACACAAATGGCCAAAAACAGAAAGTGTTAGGTTGTTTCCTGCTCTTTCCTACTTCTAGTTTATTACTGTAATTATAATTAAATATGAATGTTAAATATTAATGCTAAAAATACAAGTATAAAAATATAGATACTCACCAGTTATAGTCAGCATGCAAACATGTTGTAGTGTGTGTAGCATCTTGTGTCTTTCAGTGAATTTCATGTGCCTTGATGTAACACTCGTGTGATGCTTTTTTCATAAAGGTTCAGCACAAAGTCAGCACAAATCCCCTCCGTGACATTCACATGCATAAACTACACTAAATAACTGCATCAACTCTCCCAAATTACTTTCTAAGCTTTCTTTTCATCTCTCCTCGCTCATGTATTTTAAATAAAACAAAAAATAAAAAAGCTGATTCTCTCTTGCATGCAAACAGATTCATGCTTAAGTTTTCTACTGAACTTGATCAGTTAGATAGAAGTCAATAAATGTGAAGCATTTTGAATGTGATAGTGTTTGAATTTGATTTATGCTTTCTCTTGCTGTTCTCTCTGCTAACTCCTTTAGGGGGCGGTATTCTCCATGGTGTGTGTCTGGAGTCGGGGGGTAATGGGGTCGGACTAACCCAGCACAGCACTAGTGGAGTGGGCAGGCATGTGGCGCCTCACTCTCCTGCTCACACGCCTCTAACACGCATAGCTAATGTTAGTGCAAGGGTTGAGGGAGGGGGTCACAACACTGGCCACACAGGGCATCCAGCTGCATTAAATGAAGGAAAACAGGGCAAGAGGGCCGGTCAGGGGCCACCAGAACCTGCTTGTGGGCAGGAGACCGAAACCTCTAAAAAGGTTGAAAACTCTAGCAATGAATTTTTAAAGCCTAACCTCATCCAAAAGGAGTCAGCAACAGAATTGCCGGAAAATCGTAAGTCGTCAGTAAACTCTCCTCCGGAACAAGAGAAAGCAGGAGAGCGAGGGAGAGGACGAAGAGGCTCAGGTGAGAAGAGAGAGAAAGCCAACTCTCTGGAACGTCGTCCATCGGCATCCCTCATCAGTGTTGGCCTGTCTCCATTTTCACCTTTCTTGTTGTTGTTGTTTTTCCCCCCCATTCATTTTTAATTCTTTTTCTTTGCATTTTCCAACTTGAATTTTTGCATCTTGAATTTGTCACTCTATTTCTTGTTAAACACTTATTTAGTTTATTGTAATCTATAAAGTGCACTCATTAATCATTCATGTGCTTATTATTTTCAATTTGTCTTATTGTCCCTTGTGCAAGAAGTAGTAAACTTTAGCACACTTTTATTTTAATGAGCACTTATTTTGAAAATAATATAATACATACTTAAGTGTGAACTGAATGTAATGTTTTCGGACACTTAAATGCATGTTAATTGCAATTAAATAAAAATGCATTATAGTTTAAATCTATTAAATGCATTTAGCTAAACTTTAGAATGTTTTTTGACCCACTTACTGTAATACAACTATGGTTAAAATGAACTGCTGAATCTACTGACAAGCTTTTATGGTAAACTAAATTATACATTGTGATTTCTTTTGAAATTTTTATATTTGTAATCACACAAGTGTAATGATGGAGTTCCAATTTAGCATATTTAAAATATATTAACTTTAAATGTAATATTGAATAACACACTGCAATTAAATGATCAATTACTTCAGTTTATTATTTAACAAATGAAAATAAGCGCCCTTTTGCATGACAAAAGATTAAAACATAATAATTTAAAGTGTACATTAAAGTAAACCTTTTGACATTATGGAAAAAAAACACCTTTTAAAAGTCTACTTAAGTGACTTAAGTGTAATGTGTACACTCTTTAAGTTCACTTAAGTGGCGTTTTATTTCATTAATATTATATTATCTGCAAGAGCAATTTTGGGATTTTTTTTACTTCATTCAATACATTTAAGCGCACTTCTTTTTCACAAGGGACATAAGACCTTTCATAAAATTAGCATATTGCAGTTGTTTTAACAGCCTTGTAGTCATGCTGTGGTTATACAGAATATAACATGCTGGATGGACTACAGCAATTGACTGGTCTGTCAACCCTATTGGAAAATCCAGCTAAAACCAGTTTCTTATAGTTTCATGCTGGTACAATCTGTTTTTTTGTTTGTTTTTGTTTTCAAATGGGGTATCTTCTCAGATAACTTTTATATATGGTAAGTCTTCTCAGCTACAGCCTTTTTAAGCCCTTAAATAACCTCACTATCCTCACAAATGCATCCACGGATCCTCTTTGGCTTGTTTTATGCCACCAGCAACAACTGACAATATGCTGGACACCCTCCCTACTACACGATACACTCCTTGGGCTCACCAACTTGCAATGTCATATAGTGCCATTCAGTATTTTTACAATTCTGTGCCTGGTTTGGATATTTTGCTCCACATACGCTGGTACACGCTCATATCATTAGTTTCCTTTATACTGTAAAAGTGCTTCACTGCTAACTGTAGTGTTCTGTTATGCCAGCTTCACCCGCTCCACCCTATGGTATCAATGTGTTGGAATGTGTGCGGGACTCGATGGTACTTGCCTGGAAACAACCCACTTTCATCGGTGGTGCTGACATCACTGGTTACTTTGTTGATTACCGTGAGGTCATCGATGGAGTCCCGGGAAAATGGCATGAGGCGAACATTAGGTCTGTCAGTGAGAGAGCTTATAGAGTAAGTAGCACATTTATGTAACAACTGGCAAAATAATAGGCTATGAGATTTGCTATGCAATTTTTGATTTCCAACCTTTTCTTTCTGTCTAGGTTTCAGAGCTGAAGGAAAACATGTTGTACCAATTCCAGGTACGTGCTGCCAACATGGCTGGTGTGGGCATCCCGTCTCTTACCAGCGAGGTGTTTAAGTGTGAGGAGTGGACTATTGCTGTACCAGGTAGGCACAAACTAATTCGAATAATACTTTTTTTTTTTATCAGAGCTGTAATGCACACAATACAACTGCACCACAATAAAGGTGACACTTGTGAAAAAGTTGTGCTTTTTGGACCCGCTTAAGTGGGACATATTTTTTTATGTGATTTAAGAATTATTACTTCTTTAGTCTTTTGAAATATTTTGAAAATGGAGACAGCATGGTCTAGCGCACCACGCAAGTGCACTTAGGGTGTGTCCGAATCCACTTTTGCTAGTTTAACGACGGGAAAAATGGTCGGCGCGCCTGGCGAATAGTCTAAAAGTGTTGTTCCTATTCTCTTAATGAGTAATGGTTGTGTTATGGGCGTAACGTGCAATAAACCAATCAGAGTCTCATCTCCCATTCCCTTTAAAAGTCAGTTGCGCTTGCGACATGGCGGATTCGCTATTTACATGACGGAATTTGCAAGTGGAAAGACCGAACGCGTCTCCAGAGCACAAACGGATCTTTTCGTGCTCGAGGTTAAAGTGTGCAAGCAGACCATCTACGGGACAAGCCGGATTCCACCATATCTTTATGTACACAATAGGAATCTTTTACATTGAAATTCTTTTATTTTTAATATTTGGCTAGTTTGTGTCATAAGCATTGCATTGCGCCGGGTGTATGAAGAAAGAAGCACACTTCTTTCTCACAAGGAGATAGTAAACATAATCTGATAATCTGCAATCCTCAGTCAAAAATCTAAATTAAAACCACAATTTGGAACTATTACTTTAAAGATACCGATTCCAAAAAAAGACACAAAACAAAAACTAGATCTTTTAGAACCCATAGTTACCAAAAGGATTATTATCATTCCAATAGAATAAAATACACATGCAGATCTAAAGTACATCCTTCAGAATTCTGCAGACTCGCTTGACTGATGCGCTTTTAAACATTTTTTCAGGACCACCCCATGACCTCCAAGTACAGGAGGTGCGTAAAGACTCTTTGGTCTTGCTCTGGAAGCCACCTGTTTACCAGGGTCGAGATGGGGTCAATGGATACTACGTCGACATCAAGGAGGCTGAAGCAGACTTTGAAATGTGGAGAGGGGTCAATGAGAAAGCTAATGACAAGATATTCTTGAAGGTTTGTATGTCTGTGGAAGTTAAGGTTGTGACATTTGCATACTCTTGTGAAAAAGAGTAAAACGTAAAAGAACACTTTATCATACTTTTAAGAACAACACCTGTTACAGAAATAATATACTTGAAAATAACTTTTGTGAACTGAGTGTAATATTTTTGGACACTAAATGAGAATGTATTATAGTTTAAATTTATATTAAATGCAATTTAGCTGAACTTTAGAGTGCTTTTTTGACCAAATTAAGTAGGACTTAATCTTTGTGTTAATTGAAAAATATATATATATATATATGACAGACTATAAGCAGACTAGTACTAGTTCTATAAACAGACCGGGACGATAATCTGTTCAGTTTTGAAAGATTCTGAGCCTTTTGAAAAAGAAGTACACTTTAGCATACTTCAAAAAAAAAAAAGTTAAAAGATTATACTGAAGTGGAAACTGCATGTAATGCTTTCGGACACTTAATTGCATGTTGACTTCAACTAAATGAAAATGTATTATAGTTTAAATTTATATTAAATACAAATAGCTGAACATTAGAGCATGTTTTGAACCTCTTAAGTAGGACTTCATTTCATAATTACTTTTATTGTGTTGAAAATAAGTTGCCAAGAATTTATTTTCATTTCTATTGAAACTTGTACAGTATGTCATGTATTGAAATATATTTGTAATTACACATTTGTAATAAGAATGTTTAGTAAGCAATTTAGTACATTGAAAATATATTAACTTTACAAGTAATCTCAAATAGCGCACTACAGATAAAATTATAATAAAGTAACTAACTTCTTAATAATAATTCACTTAAAATAAGTGTACTTCTTTAAAGCACAACAAATGATTATTTAAACATGTTTTGTTCTCAAATTTACAAATTTACAAAGTGTGTTAAGAAAAATAGTCATGAAAGCATACTCTCATGAAGGACACTTAAAGGTGGGGTATGTGATTTCCAAAACGGCCAGCAGATTTTGAAAATACACAACTCAAAAGGTCCTACCTTCTTTCCTCCAACGTTGGCCCTGACTCCACCCATTCGAAGAACATGGACGCGCAATCATGCTGGAGCGAAAACTCATATGCGCGAGACTCAGCCCTGGCGTCTGTACATCGGGTCTTCTATTCAAAGCAGGATTCATAGCAATGTGCTTTGAGTATGCGCACGAAGGGGTCACGACACGCGTGCGAGGTGCGATCGTTTGATTGACGGACTTACTGTCCAATGATTCTAGGTGGTCTTGGAAATGATTGGCTGGAGTTTTTCGAGTCCTGCCCGTTCCACAGATGATTAGATTGATTCATTTTCATTTCAGTGCTTCTAACTCAGTGGCTGTAAGTGAGTTATGAATAGGATTTTAAGTGATTTTGAAAATATGGACAAAAAAGAGAATCACATACCCCACCTTTAAGTGGTCTTTTATTTGATTAATATTATATTATCAGCAAGTACAGTTTTTTTTAATAAATATAATTTTAAGATTTAAAGTACACTACAAGTGCATATTTAATACAATTAAGCACGCTTCTTTTTTTCACAAGGGAAGGTTTATGTTAGTAAATGTTGTTCCTCTTCATTGTTCTAGATCAAGGATCTAAGGGAGGGGGAGTCGTATGTTTTCCGTGTACGCGCTCAGAACAAGGCTGGTGTAGGGAAAGCATCAGAGCCTACAGAACCGGTGGAGGCAGTGACTAAACCAGGTACTAAACTGGACTAAATGAATCAAACAAGAATTTTGAGAGTAACATTTTATTGCACTGCAAAAAAGCTACCAAAGATAAAATTGAAATCAATGTGAAATAAAAATGTGCTTTCTTAATGCATGTTCCCAGTCTTGTTGTGTACGATTCATACTTTTCTCTTCATGATCTTTCTTCAAAATGTAATAACTTGATCTGCAATTATTTCCTTTTTGGATGACATCACCATTCCTTCTAATTTTTCCGACCATATCCTCCAAACATTTTATGACCCAATCATTTCCTAATGAATACGATTATTCCTGCCATTTTGTTTGTTGAATATCCTATTTAATTCTGAGAAATTGAAAAAAAGTGAAATTGATTGTAAATAATGTTGGCTTTAAGATGGAGCAGTTCATGCTGCACTTATATATGGGTATATCAGAGTGAACAACAGGAATGGAACAAACACACACACGTAATAATCTGTACATAATAAACATTGTGCTACCTAGTAATCTGTTTGCTTAAGAGATTTTTAAATCCAAGCTAAGCTTAAAGCAAACTAAAATAAACAAAACTTAACTAGCCTCAACAAAAGCCAACAAACTATTTCTTTCTCTCTAAGGTACTGCCGAGATAGTTGTGAATGTTGACGATGATGGCGTCGTTTCACTCAATTTTGAGTGCTCTAACCTCAATGCTGACTCCAAATTTGTCTGGTCCAAGAACTACGTGGAAATGACAGAACCTGAACGCATGACCATGGAGACCAAGGGTAACAAGTAAGTATTTACGTGCTAATAATGAGTTAAATAATGAATTATTGAATTTAAAGTCTTCCTGCAGTCAATAATTGTATCCCTTAAAACTCATCTATGATAATCGCAATGGCATATAAAAAAAAAAAAACGTATTCATGCCTTAAAATAGCTTGAATATAACCATGCTTCATTTAGGCAGATCTATGCATATTAGGGGTGTAAGAAAAACGGGAATATCGTGATATTATGTTTGGCGATACTGTATCGGTTCTCAAAGAGACTATCGATATTTATTTGTTTGATTCTAAAAATCAGCATCCCTAAAAATAATGATCGGAAAATCCCTGTCCCGCACGTTGATGGGATTGGTGTTTGCAACGGTTGGAATTAGGGGCGGTTTAAGCAGTAAAACATATTAAAAACACCACATGGACATATAAGCAACATTAAAAGCTTGATTTTCACCACAGGGCAGGTCTTTAAAATAATGTCTTTGAAATCAATCCAAACAGACACACCTCTCCCTTCATTGCTTCGCATCCAAAATGCACAAACACAAGGCTGTTTCTTTATCACAGCTGAAGCGAAGCAAAATAAAACGAAGAGGACGGATGACAAAGAAGAACAAAAAATGAACATACAGTTCACAAGAGAATATACAAGCAAAAGTTTGTTGTTAGTCGCCAGCAGCACGTACTCAAAACTAATGTTACTCGCGTATGAAGCAGAAACAACGCAACCTCAGTGTCAGTTTTCAGGCCTTCCAGCTTCTGTTTCTCCAGCGCTGGAAAGCTTTTCTAATATTAACGCTGATCTTAAAGTTCTTTCTTGATCAAAAAATCTCTCTTTCTACAGTCCTTCTTCAAGACTCCCTCTTGCTCGCTCTCTGGCTCGGTCTGATCCACTTTCAACAGCACTTACTGCACCTTTAACTCTGTCATTTACTTACCCTCGTCTCGTTCATAACTATTGTTCATCTTCTGAACATAAATTAAGATATTTTTAATAAACAATTTTGTGCATCCATTGAAAGTGTAATCAAAATGTTCAAGCTTCATAAAAGTACATAAAGACTTCCTAAAAGTAGTTCATATGAATTGAGCCGTTTAATCAAAATTAACAACATTTGTTTGGAACAGCATGAGGGTGAGTAAATGATGACTGAATTTTTATTTTTGGGTGAATTACATCCCTCAACTAGCTTGTTTACCTTCTGATCAATCATATTTATAAATCTTTGACTGTTTACAGAAACATATTATTTATTAAATGTAACAAAAAATGTAATTACCTTTCTAGGGCTATCACAACAAAAAATAGATTAGCATGAAATAATTTGTAACTCTACAATATTTATCTGTAGGTCCAAAGCCATCTTTAAAACGCCTTCAGAAGATGACCTGGGCATCTACTCTTGCTTTGTGACACACACTGATGGAGAGTCTGCCAGCTACACACTCTCTGAAGAAGGTAAGTTTACCTCCCTTTTTCATTTTTGTATGTTTAAATGTGCCAAGTTAACATTGTTGTTGATTGTGACATTTTCACTGTCCCGTTCCTAACAGCTCTAAAAGAACTCCTGAAGGTCAGCCATGACCACAAATTCCCCAGTGAGTACACATTATATAACACTATCAGTGGTTTTTTTTTATGTGTGTGCTCTTGCTCTATCCTGTGCACATTAGCATAATTTTAAGAGGACTTACTATAGAAATAATACACTGTAAATGAATAGAGTTAAGTGTGAATGGAAATGTAATGTTTTCGGACACTTAATTGCATATTAATTACAATTAAATGAAAATGTATTATAGTTTAAATTTATATTAATTGCAATTTGCTGAATTAGTGTGCCTTTTTGACCCACTTAAGTAGGACTTAAGTACATTGTTATATATAATTTAATTCTATTGTATTTGCAATATGGTTCAAATGTAATTCGCAATGTACTGACAAGCATTTAAGGTAAACTAAAATTCTTCTGTTATTTCTACTGCAACTTTTAAGTCATATATTTAAATATATTTCTAATAATATATTAGCAATTTAGTACAATTAAAATATAAGATTTATAGTTCAAATTGTAATCAAGTACTTCGCATGTGCTTTAGTGTGTTAGTCAACACATCAAAAATAAGTGTACTTTAAAGCATGACAAAAGATTATTAAAACATAATTATTTGAAATTTACTTTAAAGTAAAACTTTTAGATTGACATTATTAAAAGTGTACTTAAGGGTGTTAAGGAACATAATCATGACAGTGCTTAAAGACAGCACTATCTTTTAAATTTTTTTTTTTTTTTTTTAAGATTTACACAACTAAGCACATTTATTTTTCACAAGGATAGTTATATAAAAATGTATTTAAAATAACAGTTGGATTACACAGTGGCACCCTTACACAGTGTCCTAAACAGTAAGTTTTTTGTCCTATAAACGAAAGCAAATTACTGCATGTAAGTGCTCATCAGAATGATTTTTAAAATACAGCTCTATGTGATGTAGGATTTTTTTAATTATATACACAAAATTTCACGTCATGTGACGCTTATTCTTTGGTTTGGACAAAGTAATGGTTGGGTTACATTTGAAAGATGCATTGCTTGACATTTTTATTGCATCATGCCTGGTTAAGACGCTGTTTCAATACAAAACAGATTCTTGTTTTGTTCTATTGTTCTGTTATATTACACTTTCTATTATTCACTTTCATCCCTCTTCTTCAGTCATCCCTCTGAAAACAGAGCTGGCCGTGGAGCTGCTGGAGAAGGGTAGAGTTCGCTTCTGGTTGCAGGCTGAAAAAATCTCTGCCAATGGAAAAGTTGAATATGTGTTCAATGACAATATGATCTCCCAGGGAGAGGTGAGAGGAATGCAGAAACAGAATACATGAAATATTACTTGTGCAATCCTTTGGAAATACTCATTTGGTTTGCTTCTGCATTAATAGTTTTTGTGTGTTGTAGAAATACAAGATGAATTTTGATAAAAATACTGGCATTATTGAGATGTTCATGGAGTCTCTGGGAAAAGAGGATGAGGGAACATTCACTTTCCAGCTTCAAGATGGCAAAGCCACTAACCAGTCCAGTCTAGTGCTAATTGGAGATGGTACTAATCTAAATGTCCATATACACGTACATATATGCATCTCATTTAAAGAGTTTGTACCAATGACGGCATCTCATTTCCTTCAGTGTTCAAGCAGTTACAAAAGGAATCCGAGTTCCAGAGAAAAGAATGGCATAGAAAGCAAGGTACGCGTATATTTACAGTACTGTAATATATATATATAAAAGCTTGTGAACAATGTGTTACATATTTCAAACAGTAATATAATACATCATTACATGGCCTCGTTATTCCATGGATCCATAGAATGTACATATTATACTGTGAAAAGTACTAGCAGTATAGTATGGTCATATGTCATTCCAGATATTGTGTACCCACTGTGTCTGTACATTATTCACTGCTGTTTCTGCACTGTAAGGTCCACACTTCGTGGAGTATCTTGGTTATGAAGTCACACCTGAGTGCTGTGTAAGACTGAAGTGCAAGGTGAGCCTTCTCTCTAGTAAAACACAACGGGAGTACTGCTTGTTTCTTTATTAGTGACATATTAATATGTGATCTAGGTTGGTAATATGAAGAAAGACTCCGTGGCCCTGTGGTATAAGGATGGGCGAGAGGTCAAGGTCAATGAGAAACTGGATTTCTCTGAAGGAGTATTAACTTTGGAGATCACCCAGGTGAGAAGCATTTTACTCATGCAGAGGAAATTATTTAGTGTAGAAACAATTTTCACTCAGAAATTGTTTGCCAATTTTACAAGAAACGGCAAATGACTCATTGAATTAAATATAAAAATGTAGAAGTGCTTTAGTATTTTCTTGTAAAACGTATTCCAGTAATCTTAGTTTTACTTTCTTTCTTTTTTTTATAGTGGGTTACCTAGATTTTACTCTTCATAAATTCACAAAATATGGTCAGCAACTTACACAAACATTTAGTTAATATGTATCTAGAAGTATTTATTTAATGATTCAATTAGAATATAAATTTGAATATACTGTATATACCATATCATTTCCACAAGTTAAGCATCATTTTATGAATTAACTCCTTCGTTGTTGTTGTTGTTCATTCATTGTCACATATTACTTATTCATCCTCTTGTTTTAGTTCAAATCAGGACAAAAAAAATATAAAACATGCTCAATGATTTCTAAATTAAAGACTTTTTTATGGAAATAAAAGTGATTAAAAAAGGACAGATAACAAACAACAATGGACATGGCTTACATACTTTTAATTAGTAAATGTAAAATTGTGACAGTAAATAATGTGGTTACAATATTGACATAAAACATACTAGAATTATATTAAGAGAATAAGAGGCTTTTTTCAAAAAGATTAAAAAGTATTCATGACCCCAAACTTTTGAATGATCGTGTATATAGGTTTTTAAAATTTTCCACAACACTTTTCTTTCTTTTTTTAATCTCCATTTGCCTGAAATTGTCATTTCTGTTTGTGATTTGGTGAATTATTTTTCTGACCTTTTTCTATCCCATATTATCAGTTTGTCTTTTCAGTCTTTTTCTCCTATGATATCTTTAACTTAAGCAATATCTGTTTGCACACATGTTTTTTTGTTTTTGTTGTTTTGTGCATCTTACTTCTTGCTTGTTAAATTATTTTCTTGTACAGCATTTTCTGGCCTACAGCGTCCAGCGCAGGGGAAAAGCCTGTATTCCTGTAGTGCTAGATTAGAAATCGCATTTTTTTTTTAAGTCTATGGATCACACACATACTTAAATTGTTAGGCATGTAATTCTTTTAATGAATTTTGTTTGTGTATGTCAACGGCAGATTTCGAAAAAGGATGCTGGTATATATGAAGTAGTTCTGAAGGATGACAGAGGCAAAGACACCTCCACCCTCAACCTCACTGACCAAGGTAACAGCAGAAATTTGCTTTAAAAGTACTAATAGCTGCTATTATTAAAAAGACCAGAATTACTTTATGCACTTTATTTTAAGGTGCTCTTGCAACTATGCATAATTAACTGATGATAATCTTTTTGCAAATAAATGTCTAACCTCTGTTTTCCAGGATTCAAAGACCTGATGAATCAGGTTTTCAGTGTTATCGGTAAGATTTACAACCTCATCTTCAAGCGTAAATGATTTTTATGAGGACATAGTGAACATAATTGAAAATGTCCACGGTACATCTTTACATTTAAACATGTTAGGTTTAGCAATGCAGGACAAATGTTTAATTTCCTTTTATCCAGCAAACTCTTCCACTCAACTGAAGATCCAGAGCACAGAGGAGGGAATCAGACTCTACTCCTTCGTCAACTACTACAACGACGAGCTGCACGTCACCTGGCATCACAAGTAAGAACGTCTCATCAAGCAATGTTATATTACATATGCTTTCCCCATGGTTTTACTGGTGACTGTATTGTTGTGGAGGCTTTTATGGATTTATGTTTTTTTCCCTGAAGTAAAAGTAGTTTAAATTCAACATTAGGATGTTGGCTTTACTTTCTCAGCTTGTGGTCACTTGTAGTTGGAGACTATAGTTTTCACTGTGTGCGTTTGCTTTAATAAAGGGATGCTGCGATCGCATTCACCGAGCGCATTAAGAGTGGTGTGGTGGGTGAGCAGCTGTGGCTGCAGATCTCTGAGCCCACCGAGAAAGATAAAGGCAAATATGCCATTGAGTTCTTCGATGGGAAAGGAGGTTTGCGCAGAACTGTGGAAGTGGCTGGACAAGGTGAGGAAACACACATGCCCATACACACACACACACACACACACCATATATGTGTTAATAATTTATTAACACATATATTATATGTTCATATTATTATGAATAACTTTGTTTCAGCTTGACACAGCTTTCTTCCGGATTCACCTGAAGATCTCAAGATGTTCTCAGTGTTTTAGAAATCTGCTATTTGCCATCAACCATGATTCACTTATTAAGTGTGCAAAAGTGTGCGATTAGTTGTGGCTCCAATGAGGAATAAAACACATTTTATAATAAATAATGATGCATAAGCATTACATTTTTATCTTTTCAGCATTTGACGATGCATATGCTGAATTCCAAAGACTCAAGTAAGTGCCTTTAAGCTAAAAATGGTTTGTGATGAACTAAATTGAATAAATACAAATATGATCTTTTCCCATCTTCAATTTTTTTCCTTAGGGCTGCAGCGATCGCAGAAAGAAGTGAGTAGATGAATGCAGAAATACATGCTTGTTTAACACATCAATTCAACTGTATCTTTTGAAAGGTGGTATGAGTGTAGCGGATATTTGTAATCTTTGTGTTTTCCTCAGACCGTGCTCGTGTGGCAGGTGGTCTGCCTGATGTTGTGACCATCCAAGAGGGCAAGGTACTGTACATGGATCTCCCCACGGTTTAAAAATAACATTAATATTCCCACAAAAACAACAGCAACAACAAAAAAACGTTCTGTCTTTTCCCTTCTCTCTCATAGGCTTTGAACTTGACCTGCAATATCTCTGGTGACCCTGTACCAGAGGTCACTTGGCTGAAGAATGAACGTGAGATGGTTTCGGACGATCACTACATTCTGAAGTTCGAGTCAGGCAAGTTTGCCAGTTTCACCATCACCGGCGTCAATACGGCTGACTCTGGAAAGTACAGCATCCTGGTAAAGAACAAGTACGGTACGGAGAGCGGCGATTTCACCGTAAGTGTCTTCATCCCAGACGAGGAACACGGCAAGAAAAAATAAAGAAAAGCACAAAATCAATAAGATTAATGAAAGATTTGAAAGGATTCTGAAAGATTTATAACAAGTTTTGACAATAATGCCCTATTATATTAAATATCTCAAGGTACACTATCAGTCAGACGTTTGGAATAATTCCGATTTGTTTATGTTTTTGATAGAAGTCTCTTCTGCTCACCAAGACTGCATTTACTTGATCAAAGCATACAGTAAAAACAGTAATATTTTGAAATGATATCACGATTTTAAAGAACCTAAATAAATATATTTTATAAAAAGAAATATATTCCTGTGACGCAAAGCTGAATTTTCAGCATCATTATTCCAGTCTTCAGTGTCACATGATCCCTCACAAATCATTCTTATATAAAATAATTTTTACTGTATTTTTGATCAGACAATGCTCAAAAATATTTGTAAAAAAATCGGTATTCTAAACTTTTGACTGTTTTATATCCTCAGTGGAGTGTACAAAGTGGTGCTAATATCTTGGTTGCAGATTGAAAAATGTTGGTCCAAGTTTTAATCCACAGGTACCCACATTTACAAAATAGTACTCTAATTGGAAACTGTTTTAACCAATCTTTTTCTGTATAGATCTATATTTATAATAATTATCAACCTGCATTATTTACTTGACCATTTTCTCCATTGTGGTGTTAGTAAAATAGTTTAAAGCCCAGATTTGAAAATGAATGCCGTTTTGACTGCAGATTGTATTGTGAGTGGCTTTCCGTATGTAGTTTTACTGTAAGAAGAAACAGATGCATATTTCAATTGAGGGACAAATGGATGCTCCGTTTCTGTACAGTTTATCATTATTCTGTCCTGAAAAGCAGGGGCTTAGATTCACACAAAAAAAACACTAAATAGTTACAATGAATGCTGTGAAGACAACTTTAAATGTTGTTTAAATGAATCAATGGCCCTGCTGCAAGGTTTCTATGGATACTCCACACTGCTAATAAATCACTGCACGTATGATCCCATTGTGCATAGCAGTTATGACTTCACCTCCTGTTTTACCTCACAGATAATGATATGACTTCCTGTGTTATTTCCAATAAACGGAGCACATATTCTCTCAACTCCCTCTCTGTGTGGTTTCAGTGTGTCCCTTGTTTTTCTCCACACTGTCCTCATCTTTCACATCCCTCCTTCCTGAATCCTGCATCTGAGATGCTGATGTTGTCTCGTCGTCTGAACACCTGGACCAACCTGAACACGGTCACTAACTTTACCCTGACCTGCCCACTCTCACAGAAACTGAGTTCACAAATACCGTTTTTGTTTTCATAGCCTAATAGAAATTAGTCCGCCCCGCTTACAGTTACAAAGATAACAGCAATTATACCATTCACCAAGGTCTAATCTACATCCTTGCTTCAGGTTGCAGTTTCTGATTGGCTAAGAACACATATAGTCTAAGCAAATTTCCACACATATACAGATAGACTGAAGCATATCTCCATAGATTATGCAGCTGACACTCTGACCCTGAAGTTAGGCACGTCATGACCTTCCATTTGGGTTGCTGGGCGCCAACATGTCCAGAAGAACAACTCAGTCGATCTCCAATAATGCCAGTGGTTCCTTAACCTCCAACCAAGAAAACTAACACATACACCGACACACAGCTTCTCCAAGGTTGGATTTGGCCAGGCTCTAACTATAAACAGTGAGTCTCATCTCAAAACATCAAGATAATGCGTTCTTTCTCTCAAGGATAGCTACACTTTAACTGGAAAGTAAGGCTTTAACAAAGAAATGGTCCCTTAAACTATTGGCTTCAATGACATCTATATGTTTTAACACGTTGAAGACTTTTCTCAAACACAAAACAAGTCAATATTTCATTTCTGGAAGCCGAGCCAAATAATTTAGCCTGGGTTAAATTCCAATCCAACCCCTTCAAGTGCATAAGTGATCTTATTTTAAATAATAATTTATGCCACAATTAAAGTCAAGTCACCTTAATTTATATAGCACTTTTAACAATATAGATTGTTTCAAAGCAGATTTACAGTGATAATAGGAAATTACAGCAAGACAGATTGTTTTGGCTTTACAGCAGCTCTAGAATAAAGTTATTGTTAGGGATAGTTACAAGTTATTAGTTAGTTATTAGTTATATTATAGTTATTAAAGGGATAGTTCACTCAAAAATGAAAATTTTGTCAGTAATTACTCACCCTCATGTTGTTCCAACCCTGTAAGACTTTTGTTCATCTTCGGAACACAAATTAAGATATTTTTGATTAAATCTAAGAGCTGGATCACTCCTCCAGAGGCTTCTATGGGATTGGAACTTGCCAGCCCAGAAAAGTTATTAAAGACATCGTTAAAATAGTCCCAAGGGACTACAGTGGCTTAATCTTTAAGCTGTTACACTACGTGAACTCACTCAAGGCCCACATAGAAGAAAATTAATAGTTCAATAGTTTAGTAGAATAAAGTCATTATTTTTGTTTGTTTTTTGCGCACAAAAAGCATTCTCGTCGCTTGATAAACTTAAGATTGAGCCACTACAGTCACTTGGACTATTTTAACGATGTCTTTAATTACTTTTCTTGTTATGTGTATGTGTATGCTAGGTCAAATACCTACAATGAAGTTTGTTGTCCAATAATTAGAATCTCTGTTTTTTTCAGAATTAAGTAGTAGGAAATTACTTGTCATCCAGTTTTTTTTATATCAGCTATGCATTCCATTAATTTTGTGAATTGGTAAGTTTTGTCAGGGTGTGAAGAAATACTGTATAGAGCTGATTATCATCAGCATAACAGTGAAAACTAATGCCATGATTCCTAATGGTATCTCCTAAGGATAGCATGTACAGCGTAAACAGCAAAGGTCCTAGCACTGAGCCTTGTGGTACGCCATACTGAACTTTAGATCGATAAGACATCTCTTCCTTTATTGCTACAAACTGATAATGGTCAGATAAGTATGATTTAAACCATGCTAATGCAATTCCACTAATGCCAACATAATATTCGAGTCTATTTAAAACAATGTTGTGATCAATATTATCAAATGCAGCACTAAGATCTAGTAACACTAATAGAGAGATACAACCACGATCGGATGATAAGAGCAAATCATTTGTGACTCTGAGAGCTGTCTCAGTACTATGGTATGGTCTAAATCCTGACTGAAAATCCTCACAGATACCATTTCTTTCTAAAATGAACATAGTTGTGAGGATACTGCCTTTTCTAGTATCGGCCTGTAATTGACTAATTCTCTTAGAAGAAAAAAACATTACTTATGTGCATCTTGAGACAAAACAATGGCACTGACATATTTTAAGATATGACGGTGCAAGTTGCTTTCAGGTTAAACACCTCAAACATTTTAGTCTGAGACTAAGTTTGAGCCTTATCTGTATCAGCCGGGCAATAGTTTACTAGTGTGAAAATTTAAATAATTTGAACCTAACACTATAGTTTATTGATTCGGTTACATATTCACACAACTGTCAATAACAGTGATTGACACTTTTTCATAAAAACACAGAAGTAGGGTTAGATTTGCAATAATGTAATAATTAAACTTTTTATATTTATGTAAACTTGTTAAGTGATATTATTTAGATCACACACACATACATGTATACTAGGTCCCCAAAATAATTGACACTTTCATGGTAATGTAGATTGATAATTTATAGTATTTAATAAAAAAATCATGATTGATTGCATATGTACATCGGTGTAATTTGTGCCTCTTGCTCTTGCCAGTTGAATGCGATTGAAAACATGGGTGATTATGGTGTGATGTCATATCTGGCTGATGCAGATGGAAACGTGACTGTTGGACCTGGGACTCCTGTACCCACTTGTCATTCAACAAAGCCTTCAACCAGATCAATTCCCACAACACCCACCCCAGTCACTCCAACTCAAATACCAACCCCAGCTAATCCAACCCCCCAAAATAAAACTACAGATACCCTGACTCCTGAAAATCAAACCCCAAGTACGCCAACTCCATCAACCCCACCAACTCAAATCCCAGAAAATCAATCCCCAGGTACCCTAACCCCTGAAAATAAAACCTCAGATAGCCATATTCTCCAAAACCCAGCTAATCTGACTTCCTCAATCTCAAATACATCCACTCCTCAACCCTTCACTCCCACACCAGGTGAGAAATCTGCAAATATCGCAATGGACGATAAGACGATAACAGCAATGCTGAAAGGTGAGAAAGGGTGCAGAAATACACCTATTGCATGCATACTGACAAACAATATATGTGGCTTTGTGTGTGAAAGTAAGTGTTTGTTGGGGCAGGTGTAATTTACAGGTTTTGTTTCATACAGACTCTGTGTCTAAAGCAGATAATACCACTTTTACAGAGGCGGTTGAACCCATAGATCACACTGACCATGTTGATGTACCTGTTTCTACAACTGCACCGGAAACCCCATCTTCATCCGAACCGGAGCCCAACCCAGAGGAAACTACAGCAGCTCTTGAAACTGCAAACGATGATTAAAATGTGTGTGAAATGAAAGATGATTAAAAATGCATGAGGACACGGTTGAATTGTTTTTATGTTGTAGCACTTGGTATAGGGATAGTAACTATGTTAGTCAGTGTTAGAGGTTTATTTGATGAGAACTCTCTTTTCATCAGGGCTTTACGGAGCCCTTAAAGGGACATAGTGATGTTAAAAAAAATTAGATAGGATAAAAAATAAAAATTTTCAATGCTTTTGCATTCTCGCAGAACTTTTGTGTTCCCCAACAAACTGCATTCACTCTTAAAACTTTTGGGATGGAAAATATGGGAGGGAAACCTACTTCACTGCTTTTGCAAGTCAAATGCAAAGTTTCTCATAGGAACGCTGTCATGATTCTGCCATCATGTCCTTGATTTCTTTCTGTATTGTGGCAGGATCATGGCAGACCCATGTTTCATGTGCAGCACATGGCCATTTGTTTGGGCCATGTGCTTGCGGTGTCTCGTTTCGTAACCCCGCCCCCTTGTTACCCTCGTCTTGTCATTATTGTCTAGTTAGTTTCACCTGTCCTCGTCACTAGTGTTCCCTATTTAATCCCCTTGTATCTGCTGTCTTGTGTCAGTTCATTGTTTGACTTTGTCATATGTTGTGAGAGTCATTGCTAACCTACCTGTGAGTACCTTGTTAGAGTTTTGTCTAAGTATATTTCTGTTTCTGTTGTTAGTTTATAGTCTAGTTTGTCAAGTGTTAGTCTAGTTTAGTCACTCTGTGTCCTGTCCATGTTTTGCCCCCTCGTGGGTTTTGTTTTCCCTTGTTTTCTGTATAAATAAACGTTGAGTCACTGCATCCTGTCTGTGCCTGGGTTCTCCTTCCACCCTCATAACAGAATGAACTGACCACAAAGGAACCCAGCAGACAGCGCGCCTATTTGCCCCACTCTGCAGTCGTCAGACCCCGAATGATGGTGGCAGTCGGCCATCGCCGACAGCCTGGAAGGCAAGCTTCCTTTCCCTCCTCAGGGAGCTTCCTTTCCCTCCTTCCCTGAGGAAGTATGCCCAGGTCGTGGAGGAGAGAACGTTTTTCTTGCTGGAGGTCCTGGTCAATCGCTACCTTATCGTGGGTCTCAACATCCCTCCTCCTCTCGCTGAACGAGAGAGACTGGTCAGCCGCCCGTTCCACAGTATGGTCGACAGTCTGTCACGGAGGGAGCTGCAGGGAGCTACAGGGTCTTCATCTCCCGCTACTCTTCCCGTGATCCCTGAGGGTCGTATGGTAGGCGTTGTGACGCTTGGAGACCAGACTCATCCCAGCTCGACTGCCGAGGCGTCATCTACACCCACTGACCTCCGTGGTAAACGAGGGAGACGGGTTTCTTGGGATTCCCCCTCGGAGTCATCGTCTTCTGAGCTCACCCAACCAGAAGTTGTCTTCCCTGTTCCCGTTTCGTCTTCCGTTGAGCCCTGCCAGCCGATTGCGAGCCCTGCTGTGACCATTGCCTCGCGGTCAAAGAGAAAGAGGAGGAAGAATGGAGCTTCCTGTTCCCCATCGCCCTCTTCTCCAGAGCCCGCTACTGCAAGCGCTGTCCCAGAGCCCGCTCCAGCAAGCGCCGTCCATGAACTCGCCTCAGCAAGCGCTGTCCCAGAGCCCGCTGAGAGAGTAGCGGCCGATCTAGCTGCTAAGGAGGTTCTGCGAGCAGTTTCGGCGCGTCAGGAGATGCCCGTCATTGCGGCCAAAACCCTGTCAGAATACCTGTCCCGTCTAGTCAAGATCCTTGAACCCCCTGTCTATCCTGCCTTGTCCTCAGCTTCCAAGCCTGCCCCTTTGAGCGCTGCACCCGAGCCTGCCGCCGTGAGTGCTGCACCCGAGCCTGCCGCCGTTAGCGCTGCACCCAGTCCTGCCCCTTGGCCTGCCATGCCCCCCGTCAGGAGTTCCGTTTCCCTATCTTCTGTGTCCTCTATGTCTGAGTCTGTTGCTGCTGCCACTAATGCAGTACCCCAGTCTGTTTTCCCGGTCGCCCCTGTCTCCACTAACTCCCGGACTGTTTCCCCGTTCGTCCTGTCTCCACTAGTCCCTGGACTGTTTCCCCGTTTGTCCCTGTCGCCACTAGTCCCCGGACTGTTTCCCCTGTCTCCACTAGACCCTGTACTGTTTCGCCCAAGTCCTCTCCTCGAGTGTGTCCGTCTAAACCTGCCCAGAGTCCTCGTCCTCAGCCCTCATCCCGTGGACCCAAGACCCCCAGTCCTCCCATCCACCCTGGACTGCCCCCTAAGGACTTTGTGTTTCCTCCACCTCCTCTGCCTTGTATGTTGTTTTTATAGTTTCATCCCAACCCTGTTGTTTTTTCTTGTATGCCTTTATTAGTGTTTTGTTGGTTTTTATCTGCCACGGTCTGTCTTGTGTTTAGTTTTCGCCTTGAGAAGCGTCTGGAAGCCGCTCCTTAAGGTGGGGGTTCTGTCATGATTCTGCCATCATGTCCTTGATTTCTCTCTGTATTGTGGCAGGATCATGGCAGACCCATGTTTCATGTGCAGCACATGGCCATTTGTTTGGGCCATGTGCTTGCGGTGTCTCGTTTCGTAACCCCGCCCCCTTGTTACCCTCGTCTTGTCATTATTGTCTAGTTAGTTTCACCTGTCCTCGTCACAAGTGTTCCCTATATAATCCCCTTGTGTCGGTTCATTGTTTGACTTTGTCATACATTGTGAGAGTCATTGCTAACTTACCTGTGAGTACCTTGTTAGAGTTTTGTCTAAGTATATCTGTTTTTTTTTTCTGTTAGTTTATAGTCTAGTTTGTCAAGTGTTAGTCTAGTTTTGTCACTCTGTGTCCTGTCCATGTTTTGCCCCCTCGTGGGTTTTGTTTTCCCTTGTTTTCTGTATAAATAAACGTTGAGTCACTGCATCCTGTCTGCGCCTGGGTTCTCCTTCCACCCTCATAACAGAACGCAATCGTTTTACGAAGGAACGCAACGTTTCTCGAGGAACATAATAGTTTTGTGAAAGAATTCAAATTCCCTTTCGACGTGAAACTTCTTCGCTGGGTCTGCTAAAGATACTATGGGGAACACCATCAGTGTTTGAAGCACAAGTGACAAACACGCCAATTTATTGGCTGACTACAGTCCATGACATCACAAGCAGAGCGCACGCAAGTATACAGGCTGCCTGTAATACACATTATCAGGGTTTTTTTTGTCTTTGGGAGCTGTTTGTTTGTGTAGTGAGTGGTGAAGGCGAATCAAACAATGGAACAAAGCAATGCTTCAGGAAGTGTGCTCCTCTGTGTACTAGGTTTCTGGGAGTCGAGAGCTCCGCACACTCTTGGCCCTCTTCTCGAGGATTCAGGAACCTGCGTTTGCGCCTCATGGTTCTGGTCCTGTTCTCGCTAAGATACAACGAAGGCTAAAGTCAAAGGGTTCACAGGTCAAGCTGGCAGAATATGAGAGAGGGATTGATCTTTCTCATTCCTCTGTAACGAGTAATCAGTTGGATCAGGATGGACTGTCTTTGCCGTCCTCTGATACAGCAGAGACCATGCTGCTGGGCGACAAGGTTGGGCAATGCTAGCATTTATCCTGCTCTCATTGCTTCCTTTTTTCATACGGAAGTGAAATAGTATTAGGTTATCCCCTTTTTATAACAGTGGCTATTATGAAGATTGTGAGACCCATCTCCCCTTTGTTTCCCCTCTCCCCTTTGTTTCCCCTAAGTTCTATAAATTATGGACTTATGTTAAATTATGGAGATGTTTCTGTGCAGGGAGTGATTTCTCTCCTCTGCAGGTTTCATAGTGGTTTTAGATGGAAAGAATATTTGCCATTTATACTATGCCGTTCTTGTATTTGCACTCCTCTTTATGGTTTAAAATGAGGGTTGCAATCTCCCCCTGGATGTAGTGGTATTACCAAAGGTCAAGTTGATATTCTCCCTTTGGTTGGTTCTCCCTAAGAGCTTTATCCATATAGAAGAAGCTGACATAGCTTAGCCATTAGTCCTAGAGCTCTGCTCTCGGGGGCTTATAAGGCTTTTCTTGTTCCGTGAGGGAGGGAGGAAGGTTGTGAAGTCCGGGACTCCCCTTGCTGTAGAACAGGGGTGCCCGATCCTGTTCCTGGAGATCTACCTACCTGCAGATTTCAGTTCCAACCTTGCTCCAACACATCTGTCTGTAATTATCAAGTGTTTCTGAGTATCTTAATTAGTGGGTTCATGTGTGTTTGATCAGGGTTGGAGCTGAACTTTGCAGGACGGTAGATCTCCAGGGAACAGGATTGGGCACCCCGGCTATAGAGCATAGAATCTTGGGTATCATGTCCTACTATTAGAAGATGTTGGCCTAGGGTGTAATGCACTCTTTTAAGTATCTGTAAAGTCAATCATGCTATGCTCACTATGTTTGTGCATATTCACAGTGTAGTGAGGTAAGTATTCACCCAGCATGGTTTAATGGGTATTGATCTCCCCATAGTGTCTTTAGCAGACACGGAATTGAAGTTCCACATTGCGAAAGGGAATGTCTTGGTAACCCATTTAATCCTGGTTCCCTAGGAAGAGGAACGAGACACTGCGTCTCATTGCCATGCATAGGGCTTGCCTGCAAGTCTCCTTTAGACGAAAGAGTTGATGACATGTATTAAAGGCACCCTTTTACACTTGTAGGTGCTCAACTTGTGACGTCATGGACAGACAATATGTCATGTTTGTCGCTCATGCTTAAAACACTGGTCATGCTGATGGCGTTCCCCATAGTGTCTTTAGCAGACGTGGCGTCTCCTTCCCCTTCTTAGGGAACCAGGGTTACATACGTAACCTAGATGTTTCTCTGGTGAATGTAATTGTGTTGCGAAAGAACGCAAAGTTTCTCGGGCGAATGCAAAACTTTTGCAAGCAGACGCAAAGTTTCTTGGGGGAATGCAATTCTTTTTCAAACGAATGTCAAGTTTCTCTTAGGAATGCAATACTTTTGCTAGAAAAGGCAAAGTTTCTAGGGGGAACAATCATTTTGCAAGAGAATACGAAGTTTGGAATGCAATAATTTTGCGAAAGAAGGCAAAGTTTCTAGGGGGGAGCACAATAAATTTGCTATATAGAGAAGGCAAAGTTTCTTGGGAGAACAATAATTTTGCGAGAGAAGGCAACGTTTCTAGGAGAAATGCAATCATTTTGCGGGAGAAGGCAACGTTTCTAGGAGAAATGCAATCATTTTGCGGGAGAAGGCAACGTTTCTAGGGGGAAAGTTTCTCATATTTTTTTCCATCATCATGTCTCCTTAGTGGCATCATAATGCTTTGATGTCACCATGAAATAAAAATGGACACTTTTTACTTTTAATACATATTCCTGGTCGTATTATGCACAAAATGGCATTATTCCAAAAAAAAAAGTTAAGCTAAGTTAACACCTACTTTTTATTGTACGATCCACCCAGTAAAAGCGTTATATCCTCTAGGTCTGTTGCTAAAAACACTTAAAAGGAGTGCACTGTTTATTTTGCAGTACATGTTCATTAATATTCATTCATTTAGCAAATGATTTAGCCAGCAGCTTGCAAAATAAAACAAGATGAATCAATTATAGGGAGGCGACAATAAAAGCAGTGCTACCTTAACATTTAATTGAGTACTAGACTAATACAGCATAAGATTTATTAAATATCACTGAATTTAATTTCACATGAAAATTGTTTGAATATGTAATCTGCATGTTTATATTTGTGATCAAATAAAATATATCCAAACACTTGAGTGATGAATATTACTGACAATCAGCAAAGCACCTCAGTTATTGTTACACCATGTTTTTCACTTAATAATACTGCTCCAGATTTTCATTATCTTTTAAAAACAGCTTTTGTAACACAACATTATGCATATACTCTATTCCTAAAGCGAAAAGCTAATTCATGAATTTGCTTTAAAATGCAGCAGCAGCTAGAGTTCTTACCAAGAAATGTAATCATATTCTCCAACTGTTTTAATCATTCTATATTAATCAGAACACCTTTTTCAATACTATACAGCAACTGAACATTAAAATTTGGACATGTACAAACAACTCCAGTTGATATTAGAAATACTGTATGGACAGTTGTGAAAAGTCAAGCTACTGACGAAACTCAAATCATTCATCAGATGTCATCTCTTCAGAATCAAACAAAAAAAACTAAGAAACAATTTATTTTAAAAGGCATTTATTTGCATTATACTTCTGTAGATGAAAAGCATCGGTTCTGACATTCTGTCCTGTGTAGCAGTTTGAAAATGATTGAGCTGATTTTTATACTGTATCTGTCTCTCAAGAAATTCTGCACAACAGATATGAAAATGGTAGCAATGATGATTCTGTACAGTGAACAGTGAACTTTAAAATGATACCAACAATTCCATAAATTGTTAGATAAAATACACCTATTCAGGTAGTTTACAAAATATTACAGTTGATATAAATAAAAATAACACGGAGCAGTGATTTTCATCAGCCTACAATAAACATATGCATTTTGCACACATTTCAATCACAAATGATTATGCCATTGATAAAATATCCAACTGGAAGCTCCTGTCACCAAGACAAAAGCCTTGTGCGTAAGCATACTTGGCAAATTAAACTCATTCGGATTCTGAACATGTTCTTCACACAAAACATATTGTTTTCCATAAAGAAAAATGTATTTATACATTAAGAAAAAGGTTCTAATGTAGATAAATAATCTTCTTAGAACTGAATGTGGAGTCTTGGGTCAAAAACTGTGTGGAAAGGGTGTGTAATGTCTGGATTTGAACAACAATGAGAACGTTTTCATTCAGTCATTGGGTGAGACGGATTCTTTTTATGCCTGATGATGTTATTGTAAAGTGGTGAATAGTCATATGTTAAAACATCTGTTGTGGGGTGAAGGTTGCTACAATAGCCTATATAACATAGACTGTATATATAATTATTATTATACTAATTTATAAGAGAAAATTATTTTTGTCCTGGAATGTGACTCTTCATGACGTAATAGAGTGAATGTGACTCTTCATGACGTAATAGAGTAGCGAAAGACCAGAAGAAAATCAACGCCTACTTCATATCGGCAACTTTGGCCCCGCCCACTGGCGTTGAGATGAGAGAGGAGAGTGAAGACTTACATTTTTACTGTTTAATGCTATTTTTCTTTATTAATGTTCATTATAATTTGTATCATGTATTTTGTGAAGTCAGAGTATGTTGTACATGTGTGCTGAGGAGAGATATAGAATGATCTATATATTTTGCATAGAAATATATGTGCAATGTAACATGTTCCACTGATGATGATACATCAAATGTGTACAGTGGCATACTCCTTCCTTACAAGGAAAGGAATGTTCCACTGATGCAAATGTACCACAATGTATAATAGTTTCTTAATATGGAAAGTGGATTGTGTAAGCATGAGGTGTACGTTCCATTTTAAACATTAGCAACATGGTTTTCTACCTTACAAGTTGTAAGTCCCTAAGTGGTGTAGGCTATATAAGCTCAATCCTTATAGTGTTGCACCCAGAGAAACATAGAGGCATGAGGGGGTGAGGGAAGAGAAATCTGGAATGAATCGCCAGTAAACTTCCTCTTCTTCAATGCCTGTTTCTCTTGTATATCTGACACATGCATATAAAAATAAGAAATAAGAAATCTCTTGGCGAAATAGCTTCCGTTATTCAACCATAACAGGGAAAAGCTTAATTTTCAAATCTACAGAGAGCTAACAGGATGGACATAACATGAACTTATAGGAATGTAGTCTCACTTGAGAGTTATTTATTTGTATGCAGTACAGTTCACTGTGGATTCTTTGGTAAAACGGTCGCAATTTTGGCACAGGCTTTACAAACAGACTTTTTTGATATGGACTCGTCAGCAATGCCACAACATGTAAGTAACTGTTCATTCTAATGCCTGATCTGTGACCAGTGATTTCTGATATGTAATGATACAAGTTCAGTCAGATGATCTTGGTCTAATAAATAAATCTGGTCTTTGTGCCAGTAAATCAAACCAGTGAGTGACTTAACGGTCTATGTTTCTCTTAGTAGGATGAAAATAATCTGTTATTTAAACTGTGATTAAATTAGATATATAATGCGATTAAAGAACGCTATTTGGACTAGCGCCAAAACTCCTGTAATAATCAACAAATCTCTTATTTACATTGTATTTGCACTAGTTAAGCATTCGTTGGTGTACAGAAATCGAATTGCAATGAAAGGATCACATTCATGCACATCAAAGTTTTCAAGAGAGTTCCACTTGTAATACTGTTAGCCAATCACAGCAGTGGGTGTTTACACTGAAGTCTCACACAGACACGCCCCTTCAGACAGAACCTTCAAACCAGAGGCTTAAATCAGGGAAGGTAAAAGGTCTTTTATTTCTAAATTATGACAATTTGTGATGTAAAAATCATACTAACATTATAAATGCACCACATGAAACATTATAAAACAAAACAATGCAGTTCATGACCCCTTTAATATCTGCTGTTGGCTGTCGACTATCGCTTGGCTACTGTAGGGTAAAGCAGAACCCCGCTGAACGAAGACAGAATTTCACTGGATGCTGATATCGCCAGCCTTCCTGATGTGAGAACAAGTCCCGTCCTCTGGCCCCGCTTCAAATGAAGAGCAAGACTTGCAGTGACCGACCCACCACAGACACAGTCCTCAGAGCCTCTGCTCCCTGTCCCAGCAGTGTAAAGCTTCTGGATGTTGCGATTGGCTACTGAGAGAAAGGCCTCGACTCTTTCTCCTGCTGGAGCAGTTAAGACAGCGCTGAGAAGATACCGTCCGTCCATGGGCGCAGTGAACACACCTGGGAAAATAAAGATTCAGATTACAGCAAAGGCATACTGTATGTATGTAGATTGCTACAGTTGTTGTTGTGTGTGAAGTAGTCAATCTACATTTGTACATTTTCTAAAGACATGTATATCATACTTTTAAAAAGAGTACTAGAGAAATAAATATATTATTTTAAACCGTATTAAGTGTAAACTGAATGTAATGTTTTTATTCACTTACTTGCATGTTAGTTAACATTTATATAACATGCAGCTAGCTGAACCTTAGAGTGCTTTTTAACCCACTTAAGTAGGACTTAAGTACTGTACATCTTTATATGTCATTTCATTATTACTTCTATTGTCTTTGAAATATGGTTTGTGAACTGCAGAATATACTGACAAGCATTTGTGATAAGCTAAAATATGCTTTATCATGTCATTTCTTTTAAAACCTGTATGTCATGCATTTAAATATTTTTGTAATTACACATTTGTAATGAGGAAGTGTCAATTTAGTACATTTAAAATATATTAACTGTAGATGTACAGTTTAATAAAGTACTTGTGCCTTAGTATGTTAGTCAACAAATCAAAATAAGTGTACTTCAAAGTGCAACAAAAGATTATTAAAACAGTTATTTAAAATGCATTTTAAAATAAAACGTTTAATTTGGCATTATTAAAAAGTGCACTCTTAAGAGTGTACTTAAGTGTGTTAAGAAAGATAGTTTTTTTACTTTTTTTATTTACTTTATTACTGCAAGTGCACGTTCAATACAATTAAGTGTTTTTATTCACAAGAGAGACTTTAGCAAACACCATAAATGGATGATAAAAAAGTACAGATAAAAACTGTGTACCTGTTTGTGGATCGTAGTGTCTTCCATCATTTAACAGAACATTGTTGAATCGGATGATACCGATTTCTCCAGGAAATGGCACAAGTGTCAGACCAGCCGAAAATGACACATAGGTCATTACTCGCCCTTCTCCTGCAAACACACACATGCTCACTTTCCCCTCACTCATTGACAATACAGCACTGTAAAATACATGTGAGGTTTAGTTACCTGTGGCCATTTGAATGGTCTTCAGTGGAATCTGTGCTGTAGATATGAAAATACGGCATATTGTAAATATCCTGTAAAAACCCTGGTCAGTTTTATAACAACATATTTTGAATGTTCATCTAGTGCTGGGGAAGCTGCTTTAGGCAAGCTACAGTTTCATAGAACTTAAACTACAGCCAAACTACTGTATTGAAAAAGTAACTACCAGTTAGCTTCACTACTGGTGGTGGTGCTACACTGCAAGTTGCCAAATGTAGCAAGAAAAATCAAAATATTTTTCAAAATAAAACTATTTGACAATAAAATGTAAATTTTTAATACATTTTAGAGCTATTTGTCTCAAAATCAATGACTATAGAGTGAAAAGGACTAATGACTATGTGAGAATAATCTCATTTAGGATGATAGCATTGAATGACCAATAAATATACACCCCAAAAACTGACCACACACATGGAATCCCCCTGGATTTAAGGACCAGTGGATCACAGAAAAGAAAGTTCACCTACTTCAAATGAAAAACTTAAGTTGAGTTGCTGCCTTAAATATAATATAATCTTTTCTACTCTCTTTTTTTATCACTCATTGATATCATGATACTATCAAATGTATCCATTTCTGTGAGGAATAAAAAAAAAAAAAAAAAAATGATTAAAAAAAAAAAATTACACAACAATCTGTAATTACAATCTACACAACAAGGACTTGTTTGTTAGCGTTAGTTAATGCATTACATATTTTTTACAGCATTTATGGGACTATTAGATAGTAAAAATACAATTGTCCATTGTTTCGTCATGTTATTTCAGTGCAATTAACTAATGTTAACATTTTATTTTATTAAAAATTGTATCTTAGCAAAAATAGAAATGAACATTAACTACGGTTAATAGATGCTGCAGAAGTATTGTTCCTTGTTAGTTTACTAACGTAGTAAACAAATGATAACAAATTAAACCTTAATGCAAAGTCTTACAGTGTATCAAAAAGCTCAAACTCTGATAATTGGCAATTGCAGCTACAGTATTTAATTTAGTTTTGTTTATTTAGTAATTCCCCAACACTGTGTTCAGGTCTACAATCGAGTGTTGAATACCAGAAACAGAATCAGGACTGAGGGCAGCAGCAGGAATCGGAGGATAACCTGTCAAGAACAATACAACAAATACTGTGAGACAGCAGGTTTCTGTAATCAGCTTTGTAATAGAACTCAAACATTTGCAATACATAAACACACACATATCTGAACACAATTACCTGGTGCTCCTGCATACCCAGTAATGGATGTCCCGCTCCCATTGATCCCCTGAGGGGTGCGAGATGAGATTTTGGTCACTCGAGGCCCTTCTTCCCCAGACGCCATGGCAGACAGTGATGGGAGTGGTTGAGATCCCTCTATGGAAACTTTTACAGCTGCTGTACCTTCAGGAACACCTGGAGAGAGGTAGAAGAGTGACGGCTGAGAAGAAGTAAAGAGTGCCTGACAGTTACAGGTGTGACTGGACAACAATATTTTAGAAGTCGTCTGCTTTAGAGATATTTATTATGTGCTGAATTCAAATATGACAATTACAAAAAAACATTTTACGTCTGTTTATTGCGCAGATAGTACCTGTCGACTGTCCTGTTTGTGTAAACAAAAGGCAAAAAAACTGTTAAGTACATAGTTTAGTTGGGTGTACGTTTCAGGGTGGATGAGAATCCTTTGGAAAACACTAGAAAAGGCTAGTGTGGATGGAGAGCGTTTTGAAATGAAAACTGAATTGAGTTTTGCACCCCTGCTGTATGATTTCTAGAGCTGGTATGGGGAAATTTGTTCAGCAGAGTGATGGAAGCTTTGTTTAGTTTGCATCATCCATGTCTTCAAGGAATACCATGATGCAATTCATTTCATGTATGACGCAATTCAGATTGTATCGTTCCAAATCCATTCATTGATTTATTCATAGATCAAGTCAAAGATGTATTCTAGTCATTTCTGGTTTAAATTGAGATCCCTTGCCTTTATTACTCACTTATCCTCCACCATTCCCAAGTCAAGGGTCATGTATACTGACCAATAGCATATCTCGAAAACCAATTTTCGTTCTCACCGACCCAGAATTAGTACAGTTTGACTACATTTATTTCAGAAGCATTTTGGCTGTAGACCAGTGTAATCAACATCTGGTTCTCTTCAGAACTCTTTTTAATTCAGTGAAACAATCTGACTCCAAAATGATTCTCAATGCATCTTAGCTGTGTAAAGACACAAATTAACTAGGAAAGTAAAAGTGACTTGATGTTAAATTCTGTGCTAAGATTTGCATAAAAGCCAATTGAAGCAGAAAAAGCAGCTATAATAATCTAATATCAGAGACGGCTCTGTGGATTTGGAAATGAATAGTTTTTTTTTAAATAATCCCAGAAGCGAGCTCCTCCATATATGCTAATGGATGGTCAGATCAGTTTAAAATCACACACTTTAATAGGTTTTATAGCACCTAAAATAAAACAGGCTGTGTGACTGAGGAATTACCTAAAAATGTATGTCCATATGCAAGTTAAATGATCTTTATTTAAATTAAATGCATACACCTCTTTAGTTATTCTCAAGTGCCAGTGATTATCCCTCCTCACATGCCATTGGTTGCCGACCCCTGATTTTAAAAAATACCTGCATATAATTACCCCTGTAATTAATTTCAGTAATAATGTGTATAATTTTTCTGTTGACCCTTCCCTTGCCCCTTAACCCTCCTTAAACCTGTCCCTAATCTAACTTTACCCATATACCACCTTAATAGAAGCACAAGTGTTTTGCAATGCAACATTGTATGTCTGATGCAAGTATACAGTGGTTAAAAATGGTAGCACTTTATTTTACAGTCCTGTTCCCCATGTACATACTATGTACTTATTATAGCAATTACAATAATTTGGTAATAACTAGGTACTAATCCTGAACCTATCCCTGAACATAATCTTAACCCATGTAGTAGCTTATATCTCCCAGTATTTTCTTAGATAAGAACACTGCAAGTAAGTAAGTGCACGTACTGTAAAATAAAGTGCAACCTTAAAAACAAATAAATATGGTCCCAGAATTGCTTGAGAAATAATTACAATGCATTGGTGAAAAGGTGTGGATCATTTTGACTATTTGATTCTATACTCTGTATTTTAACAAGATTGAACATAACAAAACTTGTATGGCAAATTTAGTCATATTCTGAACTTGGCGGGTTGGGGAAAAAAATCCTTATGAACACCTAGAGAAAGGTAGAATAATGCTTATGAGAGGACAGAATAACAAGTAAAGAATAACATTTAGGAGGTGTGGCACTGTCATATCAAATCAAAAATGCTTCTACCCACTTAAAAAAAGTTTTCTATCTTCATAAACTTATACAGTTCTGTGTAATCTTAATATTAAAATATATAAATAATATAAATGTCAATGATGGTTTGTATAGTGGCGAGGACTGCTCATTATTATTAACATTTGATTTAAGTGAAAGGAACAAAATCTTTGACAGCACTGTTTCGAAATGCCCTACTGAATTTCTGACAAATAATTTTGGAGATTTATGTCTTTACCCATTTAAGAAGATAGGCGCTGTACGCCTTGTATTTAGCCTACTTTAAAAACAGCTGTATGGAGGTGTTACCAAGATAGCTGTCAAGTAAACTGATTTACTTTAAAGGTACTTTGGTGTACCTGCCTCAGAGTCCAGGTGTTTTTTGTGTATTTCTCACCAAATACTTTATGTTCAAAGAACCGCAATTAGTCCAACATTGTGCTCAGTGTGTCTAGTTAAAGTCTCTTTAGCTACTGCTTAAACGTAGAAAAGTCCTGAAGGGCACAGTTAAAAAAAAGGTTGGTTTTTTTCCTAATGGGAAACTTTTCTAAAGATAAGGTGCTGGGGCAACAATCAACATACGAACGGCAACGTATGAAACAACGCATCTTTTGGCTATGAATTAACTGATACGTATAAGTTCAGCTGAGAGCCAACTGGTTAACAGAGAACAAAAATGTATATTATGACACACCAGACATGTTGGGAGTTGCTGCACTGATACTGTGAATTACTATGAATTAAATTGGTACAAATGCTGCAACTCAAAAGTTATTCCGGTTGTCATTTCTGGTTATTTTACAGCACATGTGGAAAGCAACTTTGGAAGGTAAGCTTTATTGAACCACTGAAGTGCTGCCTTGAAGTAGCTTGCTTGTACGTAAAGCAGCGTGATTTAAATACAGTAATTTTAATGTAACTCTTCCATGTTGTTTCCAACAAGTTACAGTGTAAAGCTATACACTACTTCCAGTAAGTTGCTCCCTAACAATGAGAGAAAGCTTTACATGTCACACACACACCCGCTTGTTCACATGATCTAATCCAGTGACAGATCTCTGACACATCAACTTCATAGAAGTGACTTGTACACACAAAAACAACCTCTGTGCTAAAACACACACACACACATACACATACACATACACACACACGCCCACACACACACACACACACACACACACACACACACACACACACGCACACACACACACGCACACACACACGCACACACACACACTCCTTTTGTTTCAAGGACTTTCCATATGCGTAATGGTTTTTATACTGAGCTAATCATATTTTCTGTTCCCTAACAACACCCCTAAACATAACCCTCAAAGAAAATGTAAGAAAGCCGAAGAGAGTGCACGACACACCTCTCCTCATAAAATTGCACTGGTTGCCAATTGCCGGCTGCTTCAAATTCAAAGCACTTGTGTTAGCCAACAGAACAACCACTGGCTCTGCACCCCTATACCTAAACTCTCTACTTCAGACCTATGTGCCCTCCAGAAGCTTGTGTTATGCAAGTGAAGGTCGACTTGTGGTGCCAACACAAAAAGGCACAAAATCCCTTGAGATGGACTGTTCCATGCAGGTGGAATGAACTAAACTCTGAGCTGAGTCTTCTTTAGCCAAACTCTGAGTCTTCTTTAGCCATTTTCAAGAAATGACTGAAGACGCATCTTTTTCATCAACACTTGACCCATTAATATGACCCATTAATCACACAGCACTTCCATATTGTTGCATTGTTGTTGGTTTGATTGCTTCTATTGTTTTCCTCATTTATAATTCGCTTTGGATAAAAGTGTCTGCTAAATGATTAAATGTAAATGTCCCATATGTAAGGGCACTTGGGGCAGTGCCTCACCAAAATATTCACCCAAAACAAAGACCTCCATATCAACTGAATCAATAATACATTTTAAATGTGCTCAGCATTCTGAAATAAATATTTTTCGGATTTTCTAGACTATTTTAAGTCGTAAAGTGAGCAGGATATATTAAAATATAACGCATGACTTCTGCATGGATGTATGATACTGGATGTATCCCCAGCTCTACAGCACCCCACTATTTTAAAATGTAAATCTGTGGTGAAAAATGGAACTGCAGCACGCCATTGGGGCAGATTTTTAGACTGCCCACTTATTTTCACGTTACTTTACGTAAACCTAATAACAATATCAATCCGCTTCAGCTGTGTCTGCATCAGGTCAGTAACTATAGTTGGCATGTCTGTTCTTCCTATGTGGAGTAAAGATTCATAAAAAATTCATCAAATTAATGAAAGTATAAATCCTTTAATTGAAACATGCTCATGTGAATAGCCTTTATATAGTTCTGTTGTTTCTGTTCCTCACTGGAATTTCTCCGCAACTTGTAATACATGTTCTAAAACAACATTAGGAGGCAATAAACACATGAAGGAAATTTTAAGATAGCATTATGCGGGTTTGAACATTAAAACGCCACCCTCAGACTGAATAACGCAATGTCTGCCAAAAGTGTGTCTGACTCTGCATGTGTTCAGGGATTAGAATATAAAACGTACAAAATGTTTACCATAAACTACCGCTAATAATCTGCCCATAAAGCAACATTTGAATTAAAATTTAAGAGAGAGAGAGAGATTTTTTTAAACTGCCAAACAACCACCTTTGATATCAGAATATAATAGAAATCATCTTAAAGGTGCAAAACGCAAGTCTCTGAGTTTTTGCAGAACTACGCCCCCTCTGGCGACAAGCGAAACTGCAACCAGAGTGGTGGCACTAGACACAATTTTTCTTTTCTTTACTTTACGTGGAGTTTGCATTGGGGTTTGGAATGGACTACAAGCCGGTCTCTTTGAATCCATCTTCTACCTTTGACGCACGAGTTGTCTTCGCTGATGCGGAGAATGGCGGCTTATACAAAAACCTGCGAGACATAGCCTGGTGAGCGTGAGCGCGCATGACGTCACGCCCAGTCTCAAATTCGAGCCCGAATCCCTCTTATATATTTTACTGTACAGGATTATAGAGGCAATCTCAGTGAGCAGAGAAGGGCTCATTCAGCCCATCAGGCAGTTCTTTAAGCATGTATAGGATAGAAAAACAGGTATTTTTAACATGAAAAGTTGCGCAATGCACCTTTAACAAAAAGGAAAAATACAGGGAGAGAACGTAAAACATTATGGGATACCAAGTGATGATGCAGTGGTTATATCAACGTCCACTCTCCCAGAATGGAGCCCCACAAATAGACCTCCAGATAAAATCTATATATGTGTGAGCTTTGAGAGATGCTGAAAGGAAACTACCATCTCACAAGTCAAATGTCACAGGTCAAGAGGAATAAGGGACTGAAAAGGAAGAGTGCATTACTATAACTAGCACAGCTGCTCACACAGTATAAAATGTAGGGTCTGTTCCATAAGTAAACATAAGATAAAAAGAAATGTTTTAGTTGTATGTAGGCAGCAGACAATATTATTCACTCAACAACAGGGACTGAATCAATTTGATCTACTTAAAAAAAATACTTTTGCTTTTTTTTAGTACTCTTTTTTAGTTCAGTAACAGTGTACTACAAAATTCCTTATGTTAAGGCTCATGATGCTTTCGATTTCTTTATAGAGCCCTTGGGTGATTCTAAAAATCACTTAGTGGCTATGACTTATGCCATTGGATTTTTCTACATGATTCTGAACGCTTCTAGGTAAAACTGCAAGATAACTAATGTGTCCAGAACATCTTGTAAATTTCGAACACAAAATCACCAAATGAGAAGCAGATGCCCACATTCATGCTCACACAAGCACAGACACACAATATAATCCCATAAAAGTCCAGACATTGCTCTGAAGCCTGTCCGGTTGAAACATGTGTGTACAATTAAAACGTAAAGGGGAAATACTACTTCCCCTGGGAGTTACCTGCTCACAATACATAAACATTCTTCTGCATTTAAAGGAAATCCCTCTAAAACACTACCTTATGTACACTTTAGCCTACATTTGTAGTGTGGAACAGTAGAAGCTTCCAAAGACCAAAAGTAGACCAGTGGGATATATAGTTTTGACTAGTAGTACTGACAAAAACAGAACAGGAGTTGCATAAACAACATAGCTACTTTTTTGTGTCTTAAGAACTAGTCTGAACAACTAGCTGTTATCCAAGGGGAAATCAAAATAGATCAATCTATTGATCTATAGTTTATGCAATTGATCAGTTTCATAAATTATGACCAGTCTTTCCATAACTGGTAAGACTAGTAGTCTAAGCAGTTTATGCAACTGGCTACAGCTGCATATTACATCATAGTGTTATGACATCATATAACTTTTTATTAGATAATGGGGCCAATTTTCAGGGATGAGAAGTTTTAAAATTACTAGTAAATTACAGTTTTTATGCTATGTGTGAACAAAACACAAGATTACCAGTATGAGCAAGTACGAGGTCAGGACGCGTTGGTGTATAAGAAGTCTGCTTTGGCCAATCATAAATATCTGATGGAGATGATGTGATTACTGCACACTGTTTACAGTAACATCTGTCACTCGAAAGTCAACAAAAGTTGTTAAATTGGACAGATAGTGAAACAAAAGTTCTTCTCATTTGTGAAGATGAAGAAAAGGGTGCATTGTGTTTAAAGGTCATTTCCAATGATTGACAACACAGTTTACTGATATTTTGGTGCTGATTGTGTGTGAATGAGATCTTAACAGCAAAAAGTTGAATGCTGTTGCTTGAGTGAACAATAGATGTGGTGTAGTTACCGAAAAAGTAAATCTGGAAATTTTACACTAATTTACTATGATTTATTGAGTCAAATCGGATTTTGGCTGTAGCAAATATACAATGCACTGCACCCCAGCTCTGAAAGACCAAATTAATATTTATAATCAAGGGACAGTTAAAATGCTATAAAAAAAATATTTTTTAAAAAGTTATCATTCGTTGCTAACCATTGCCAATGCATCAACAAGCAAGTTTATTGCAAGAAAATGAGATGCATATAGACAAGTTTTCTTGAATAATGTCAGAAAGTTTTACCTGAAAAATTGAGTACTAATATTAAGAATTAGGAATATGGTGTAGAATAGATGATGGAAAATGGTACATAAAAACAAAACAGTCCTCTTGTCACAATCACCTCCTTCATCATCTGTGTCTTCACTACACTTCCCAGCATTCCCTGTCATCATCACCTGCACCTGTGCCTCATCATCATCATCACCGTCACCTGTGTTCCATCACCCACTTGCACTATAAAGCACTCACTTTCACTTCAGTCTTTGTCGGTCGTTGTAAACGTCTATGTTAACTGTTAATATTTCGAGGTTTTTGTGGATCTTCTGCCCGTGTACCTGCCTGTACCAGTTTCTTTAAATTAATTTTAGTAAATGTTGGAATTGGAGTCTTTTGCCTTGAGTCCTCCTTCAACCCGCACTTCACAACCCTGACACCTCTCTTCATTTAAAATAAAAATAATGGTTGGTTTAATTTTTAATGGTTACAAAAATTCACATCAATTTCTAATACTTCCGACTTGACACTGTCTGTCTGTTGCATCTCACCATTGTCTTTGCTTTTCTCCACGATTGAAGACTTACAGTTTTAGGATTTCCATCTTTTGTTAGTTGTGGTCCAAACATTTGTTTTGTGTGGCTTTTTGTACTGTACATTTCATTAAGAACTTTCTTTTTTTCACCTGCAGCCTTTTTCAATAATTTTTTACCTGGTCTACGACTATGTTAACTTGTCTTGTGAACTGCTGCATCAGAATTGATCATGTAAACTAGTTGTTCAGCCCTTTGGTCTTGCATATATTATGGTGGAGAAGGACAATCTCAAGTCCCTACTGATGTCTTTGTCTCCTTTTAAATAAACACCCTCCATACATTTTCCAATAGAAATAGGCTCCTGAAACTCCAAGTCCTTCAAGTACGATTGCCCATGCAAATACTGCACTGCTCCTTTGGATAAATTAGTCTGCAAAATTACAATTTTGTAATTTTCTTCCTGTAGCTCATTAAGCAGAGCATGGCTCTAGCAATGTCAAGGTCATGGGTTAAATTCCCAGGGAAAGCAAGAGCTGATCAAATGTGTATCTTGAATGCAATTTAAGTCACTTTCGACAAAATCATCTGCCAAATGTATAAATGTAATAATATAGTGTTTAAATATAAATCTTGTCCCCAGAGGAGCATTGCTTACCTGTAGTTGCATCAGTGATCCCATCCTGCCTTTCTTTTGAAAGCTGTGAATTTGCTTTAAACACGCTGATGTCTCTTGTATGTGTTAGAACTGTATTGTTCAATTGACGGACGCAAGTCCACAAGCCGGTAACGTGTTTGTTCAGTCCGTCTTTAATTCGTTTGAGACTATCAGACATTGGCTCAAACCGTCCGCAAATGCCTTCAATGCCAGCTACCCGTCCATCAAGACCATTAAGCAAGCCATTCATTGTCCTCACTTGCTCTTGGCTTCGCCCAAAATCCACATCTAGATTTTCCACCCGTTGCAGCAGAGTTTCAAAAGTTATGGATTGATTGAGGTCTGGTACAGAGATCTCGGAAATCTGCTGTGCAAGAGAGCCAACCTTGTCATGCAGTTGCTGTGTATGCTTCTCCAAGACGTCTAGGCGTTGGTCATGACCTAAAACTGTGGTCAGTAGCTGTGAAGTGCTGTTTTCATGTTGAACAGCATTTATTTTCTCTTCCAAGGCTATGCTTTGATCTTCCTTTTCCTTAAGTCTTTCCCTTCTTAGTTTCTCCTCAAGATAGAGGCAATGTACCTCTGCACTCTTTTCCGCAAGACTAACCCTTGCCTCCAGAATATGCCCTTGTGCATCAATCTGTGCAAGGGTGGCATTCTGCTGCCTAATGGCATCTTTCAATATCTGCTGGGAGTCCTTGAGATTCTGGACCTCATGACTGTCCACCCCTGGGGTTTTTTGGAGACGCAAGTCTTGGATCTCTTTGCGGAGTTCAGTCTCTTTAGAATCAAGGAGCTCGGCCAAGCTCAAGTAAGAGGTTTCTTGTTCCTCACACTGCTCCTGAACAGACAGCACTTTGTAGTCACATGCATTCTTCATGTCTGCTATTTTGATGTCCATTCCTTGAAGAAGCTCCTCACGAAGGGCAGAAAGCTTCTCATTGATGTATGCCTGACACGGACACTCATTGGTTGCAGCGGTTGAGGAGGGTTGAAGTGGTCCAGTACTGGCTGATTCTGTTAGTCGGTGCATCTGTCCACCAATGTTCTGGATCTTAATCTGCAGATCTTGGATACTATCAGTATTGGAACTGATTGTGTTGGAGAGCTGGGTAATGTGGTTTTGCAGTTCATCAGTATCTGATGATAAACGGAGGTCTGATGGCAACACAATGGTCTCAATTTCACCCGCCTTGACATCCTGTGGCTGTTGCAAATTACCAAACGTGTTTAGAATGAATTTGGTAACATCTTCCTGTAAATCTAACCGTAAGTTTGCATTGGCTGACGTCATAGCTTGCAGGTCTAATACTGTTTGAGAAAGACGCTCCACCTCTTCTTCTAATAACTGAACTCTGCGACTCTCGTGTTGGCGATCTCCATAACCTCCCAGTTGAGTGTTGTGATGCTCTTTCTGCCCAGGTTGAGACCATGGATGTGTCTCAGAGAAGACTTCCGGTCCTGGAACAAACCAAAATCTTATTAGGATTGGATATCAGCTGAGGCCCCATGATACAATATTATCACGATACTTAAGCTAAGCCACGAGATTTGGGCATTCGTTAAGGTAGAGCTTATAGCTATAGTGAAGGGTAGGGTTAGTGGTTGGGGCGGGATAAGCGATCGTCAGCAGCACCCTTACTTCGGGTCTGATTCTGCTGCCCTGGCACTGCAGTGACGTGTTGTTCTGTGGTTCTGCAGTTAGATATATCTCCGTCTTTTTTTGTTAATCATGTTGTATTATGAACGAGTGCACTGGCAGTGTAGATATGGCATTATATAGACAGTTTTTTTTCTAATCACAAGCGAAAGTTTAGTTGTATTCAAGTTTAGTTGCATCCAAGCATGGACCAAGCAGAGATTGTGCTTCCTTTACACACAACTCACTGTGCCCATAAGAGAGAGAGAGAGAGAGAGAGAGATGTGCTGTTTGTAAAATTCAGTCTGAAAGAAATATTTCCAATTATTATTATTTCCAAAATGTTATAATTTGCCCAATTTTCAAGTTATCAAGACAATTCCATTAAGTTCTATTTAAACCAATTAGCAGAGAAATTTCAGTTTATATGGCACACAAAATGTTGATGTAATAATCTTTCTCTGTGCGCATGTTTTGGATGAGTACGCAGCACAGAAAAAGTTGTTTGAAAAAGAAAATGTGTTTTTAAACCATTCTAACACAAGAAGACTTGCGCGCCGTTTTCTTTGCTGCACGGAAAGCCGCCTCTCATACTGAATAGTGCGCGATACGGAACTGAGTTCTCTTCTGCGTCTTTTTGCACTTGAACGGACAAATACACACAAAAATATGTCAAAATATTCTTGTAAACACAGTCGGTTATGTCTTAAATGAACGTAAACAGTTGACAAAGAAAACACATAACAGTATATTAGATCCGTGCAGCTCTTAAAGTGACAGTAGCCTAATATTCCCTTTGCCGTCTCTATAATAACGTTAATCAAACAACAAAAGACAAAGAAAATTCACTCGCTGTTCTTTTCTAAATAACTTTTGTAATCATAATTGTATTGTATATTTTAATTATGAAGTGCAGTGTTATTTTACATTTTATTACATTTTTTGTATCTGAATACCTGAAAATCTTAAAAACACTGTTTACTTCAATCCTATATTTGTTTAGTTGTATTTATTTGTGCAATTGCAAATTTATTTGCTCTTTTTTAATAATTGAGTGTTTACTTGTCTTTATTAATGCTTAAAAACCATATTATCATAATCATATTAGTTAGGCTAGTTGTTTTTGCAATTGTATTTTTAAACCAGGCAAAAGTTCCTTGTGTAAGTGTTGTTTAGCCTTTTGATTTTTGTTCATTGTATTCAGCTACAATGAAATGTTTTGCAGTAAGACTTAGAATAAATGTGAATGATATCAAAGTAATTTTTTTTACCTTAATGGAATCGAAATTATGAATCAATAAGAATAGGAATCGATAAGCAGAATCAAAATCATTATTATTCAAATGATACCCAACCCAATGTAATAATCAACATTATTATTTAAACAGAACTCTTTCTGTTTAAACTTTGAAACGTTTAGTTTCAAAAAACTAAAAAGGTCTAATTCAATTGCTTGCAACCATGGATTAATTGAAGTTGTGGTAATTGGTCACCTGAATTACTTTTTATGAGTGTACTAATGTAGATTAAAGGTGCAGTCCGTAACTTTTTTGTATTAAAGATTTACTAAATTTATATAAGCGAGTACATCATAAATCCATATTCCAAACCGTGTTTTTGTCTTATCCTGAATCACAACCGTACACCTATAACTTAAGTGTTAACTTAAGTGTTTATAAACGGACTGCAGCTTTAATCTACATGTCTTATCCGGTTAATAAACAGAATATAATATAAATATTGGGACTATTTTAGACTGGGACGGGTCGTCCCACTGTGGAGTAGCCCGAGTAGTAACTTGTCACAGACATAAACAGCGAGAAGTAGCTTGGGCTACAATGTTCTTCCGCAAGACACATGCAGTTCTGTTTATTAACCGCTACAGTGCCAAAAGTTATGGACTGCAGCTTTAGATACTGCTCATTTCATTTTTTCTAAATCCAAAGTAATAAAAAATATGTACCCAGTATACTTTGTTGTTGATTGTTGGTGGAAGGGGCATCTGGACGTGGTTCCTCAAAAACTTTGGGTTTCTCTGGGGTAACTTTCAGCTCTGTACAGTCATGACCTTGATATCCTGGGCAACACCTCCATTCCAGTTCAGTCACTTGTTTGTAGCCTATTTTGTACATGGGTCTCAGGGGAGTATGATACCTAGAAAGACAGTTAAGAATTGTGATGTTAAAAGCAGATATACGATTCAATTTGAACTATGAACTAAAGTATGCACCTCACAGGTACCTGTAATACAATACACTGTTTTGGCCTCAGATTCCTAGCCACTATTCTGTAACATTAACATAAAAAAATCTCTCCCCTGCACAAGGGTTGTGGGGAACATTAGGCAAAAAGCATTCACAGATGCACACTTTGAACGTATACCAACTGGCCACCTTTTGCTCATTATTTTTAACATACCACATTGAGGGACACTTGTCCTATCCTAAAGTCATGCCATAAATTGACATAAGTGTCCAGGTTGAGAAAATAATCTTTTAAAATATAGTTTCTTGAGGAGAAAAAAAATATATTATTGAATGTGCACATGTGTACTTCAAATCTTACAATTAAATTTGTACAAATGGATTTGTAGATATGAATGAAAAAAAGCAAAAACTTTCCTGACTGTTTTGAACACACTTATGTTCACTTTAAAAACTGCACTTTGTAATAATGTCAAATTAAAATGTACATTTTACATGCTTTAAAGGTGACATATTATGCCCCTTTTCACAAGATGTAATATAAATCTTTGGTGTCCCCAGCTCAAAATAGTCTATTGCGTTAGGACTGGTTACCGTTACACTGTTGTCGCTTGCAAATCCAAATGGCGGCGTCATGGGTGGAAACGTGCAGATTAAGGGTCGATAATATTATAATAAGATCCCCTTCCTACGTCAGAAGGGGAGCAAAATCTGATTGGCTTTTTTTTTACATGCTTGCAGAGAAAAGCTTACCAAAACAAAGTTACTGGGTTGTCACTTTTCATGTTTTATGGGTTGATAGATGTACCGGGGACCCGATTATAGCACTTAAACACGGTAAAAGTCCGATTTTCATGATATGTCCCCTTTAAAGAAATACACTTATTTTGACGTGTTGACTAACATACTAAAGTACATGTAAAGTTCTTGATTATAATTTTAACTGTAGTGTGCTATTTGATATTACATTTAAAGTTAATATATTTTAAATTTACTCAATTGAAATGACATA